>CM060907.1:461001590-462250757 GCA_030737815.1 Allium fistulosum | reverse complement strand
ACGATGGTGGATGTATAACTTTTGTATTGTAAACCGCTAAGAAATCAGTGTGAATCAATAATAAAGAACTATAAATCTTGTGTTCTCTAATGCTATAAAATGCCTGTCTCATTTCGATATGCAAGTATCTTTAAAATATTCCTAAAATGTCGATTTAATATTGCAGGCTATCAAAGCAAAGCTTACCTATTCAACACATCACAAGGCTCAGCGATTCCTACAAATCACTCAACAATGTCAAACCACAAACGAAGTGCTATTCACAAACAGTCGATGATTCCACCAAAGCGGGCACCTTCCTGACGAGAAGGTTCCAGACCCTTGCTAACTAATCACGATCGTTTGTGCAAACGAACATCCGATAAAATAGCTTGCGTCCGCCCCGTGGATTCACTCAATGATAAAGTACACTTCTCTGGCAAAAAGCAAACATGTTGCAAAAGAATGGGACATGTATTTGAAGAGATAACGAGGAATCGCTAAGAAGCGGATGATGGAAGGACACGAGCAACAAAGCCCTCAAGCGAGGCACAAGCCCTCTTCGGAGGCACAACTCTTCGGAGGAGACCTCTTCGGGGGCAAAAAGACCTCTTTAGAGGCACATTTCACCGGAGTTGAAGTGCAAAATGCTCCTCTTCGGAGGCCCACTTCACCAGAGCTGAAATGCCAAATGCTTCTCTTCGGAGACCAAAAATTCTTCTCTTCGGAGACCAAACAAAAGCCCTCTTTGGAGGCACGCTTCACCAAGATTGAAGCACCAAACAAAAGCCCTCTTCGGAGGCACACTTCACCAAACTTGAAGCACCAAACAAAAGCCCTCTTCGGAGGCACTCTTCACCAAGCTTGAAGTACCAAACAAAAGCCCTCTTCGGAGGCACACTTCACCAAGCTTGAAGTACCAAACAAAAGCCCTCTTCGGAGGCACACTTCACCATGCTTGAAGTGCCAAACCAAAGCCCTCTAACAAGGCGCAAGCCCTCTTCGGAGGCACAACTCTTCGGAGGAGCCCTCTCCCGAGGCACAACAAAAAGCCCTTACCAAAGGCGTATCAAACAAGCCCTCTCCCGAGGCATGAGTTAAAAAGCCCTCTTTGGAGGCACACAAACGAAGACCTCTTCGTAGGCAAAAATTGCTTCGTAGGCACAAGCCCTCTTCGGAGGCACAACTCTTCGGAGGAACCCTCTAAACGAGGCACATCCAAAAACTTCGTTAATGAAACCACAAAAGGGGCATCTTCTCAAGAAAGAAGGGTCAAGGCTACAGCTGAATACTTACGATTATTTGTACAAATAAATATTCAGTAAAATAGCTAACGCCAGTCTCATGGACCCATTCAACGATAAAATACAACTTTTTGACAAACAGATCAAAGTATTCTTTAGAAGCTCACTTCATTGCGTAGGGGAATCCACTTTTCAACAAGTAAAAGTGATCATCCCTGAAAGTAGAAGTGTTCTTTAAAAATAGAAAGAAAGAAAAACTTCTCCGATATAAAGCGTATTCTATTAAAAGCAGAATAATATTTCCTCAAAACGGAAGAATTATTCTCTAAAATAAGAATACAAGTCTTTTCAGAATATTGCAGTAAGCCGTGGTACGGGGGCATATAGCTATATTAATAAAAACAACGCTCAAACATCATACCACAAGCTCACCGCAGTATCATATAAAGTAAATAAAGAAATTGTGCAAAAACAAGGAATAAATGCGTTCACACATATACTAGCAAGAAATTGTACAAGTAAAAAGAACCATTTTATTCCATACTATGAAATTTTTGTACATATGCAGGTTTCGACAAGCGGAGGCCGGTATCCGCACAATCTCCGGTCAATAAAAGCAAAAAGCAAAACAAGGAGAGTAAAGTTCAACTCATCACTCCTTCTTCCCGCTGCCTTTAGAGCCTTTGCCCAACTTAATGATTAGTTTCTGAATCCGGCGTTGACGGGTCGGGGAAGAAGGAGAAGGAGGCGCAACTGGATATTCTTCAACTTTTTCATCACCAGCAGAAGCACTTGTCTTTTTCTTCTTCGAAGCTGCTCGCTTCCCTCTCTTCTTGGAAGAAGACTCACTGCCCGGAGTAATTAATGCAGAGAGCTTTGTGTCATCAGCATAAGGCTCCGGAGTCTGTTCACCTTCCTCAAGTTCACCAGCCTTCTGCTCTTGGGAAGCGAGTGGATCGTCCAAGTCTTGAAGGGCTTCTATTTGCTCTTCCTGCGACCCTGGCTGAGAAGCATGAGTGACATGAAGGGATGGAGGAGGAACAGCCGAAAGGGGAGAAGTTTGCGCAGCGCTCGGTGCTTCCGCTACAGAAGAAAATAAGTCAAAATAAGTATTCTCCGAAAAAAGAGAAGATATTGGATCATTAGGACTTAAGTATTAAGCGAGAAATTCATCAAACTCAGGTGAAGCAAACGAGTAATCCACTTGACTCAGTTCAACGTTGAAGTTACCTGAAGAAGTTGGCTTTATAATGTCAATCTCATAGACTTGTGCTTCGGCGATTTCTTCACCTTTATCTTTGCCCTGTGCAGTTGTAATCTCGATTTCGGTTTTGGTAGGAGACGAAGAACGGGGACTGGATCCTATAATATCAACGTCGGTCGAAGTCGAAGTATGGGTAGGGGCAGTTGGGGATGCTTTCTTTCCCGGATGCTCCCCTGCCGCTGCTTCAGCTCTCGCTCCAGCAAGCTGCTCCTTTCCTCTGGCAAGAGTGGCATGAGTTTCATCATCAAACTAATGTGCCTCAAGCTCTTCCTCATCATAGCCAGAACCTCCGAGCATATCAATTGCGGCCTCCCATACTTCAGCCAAAGTAATTTCATATTTCGGTCCTAGAAATGAGAGGCTTCCACGCCCCAAGACGTTGTTGAAATAGAAGTCGAACAAAGTAGAGCTGATAGTGGCTTTGGTTGCCTCATGAGATTCTTCAGCTGCAACTTGACCAGCAACAGCCTCATCACGCTCTTTTTCAACTTTGGAAAGTCGATCTTTTAATGCTGCAATCTCCAGATCTTGCGAGCTAACTCTTTCCCGTAGCTGAGCGGTATCTTTGCGGTATTTTTCAATTACATGATGCTTAGCCTCAAGTTTCATCTTAGCATCTTTTTGAGCCGCATGTGCATCTCGCACTTGTTTTTGAAAGACTTCTTCTTTTTGGGAATGCGAAGCGAAAGAATTGGCAAGATCTTCTTTGAGTTTCTTAACTTCGGACTCAAGTCTTACATTGTCATCAGCGATGCTCGTCATTTCTGCATCGTGTTGCTTAAGAATTTTCTTCCACTCCGAATGATCATTTTCCATAGTCAACATGGCCTCAAAATTCATATGATTAACTCTTTGAAGCTCGTCAACCAGTTTCTACAATCCAGACATTCTCTCAATGTCGAGCTTAACAGCATCGAGATTCCTCAGCATGGCCTGCTTATCGATAGGGCCAAATCTAAGTCAAAGCGCACTCCTTTTAAACACCAATTTGGGAATCGGCTTTGAAGTGTAGGAGGACCATCCCCGACCTGATACTGAGGCTTGTTGATAATTGTCTGAATGTCATATTTCTTAAGAGCAAGAGAACCGGAGGAGATGTCAAGAGGATTAGAAGCAGTGGTCTTTTCAGAAATTGCAGATGTTGATTGATCGCTAAGTTTGACCCGTTTGCTCGGATCGTCAGCAATGTGACTCTTCCCCTTATCATCATGGGATTTCCTTTTATGAGAGTCGTCGCTTCTGTGTGAAGAGTCATATTGATCATCCCTTCTCCCGAATTGTTGCTCGTGAGCTCTTCTTTCTTGAGCCTTCCTAACGGCTCTTTCTTCATCGGTTTCTCTACGAACAGGGAGATAGCGTCTATGGTCATAGGTGTCACGCCCTCCATAGCACCGAAAGTCATCATAATACGAACCGCTTCGCCCCATTGGAGAATTTGAAGATAAAAAAATAGAATTTAGAAATTTCCAGGAGAAGAAAAGTTAAGTGCGTATAAGTGCCAAAAATCCTAAGTGTGTGCGATGTGCGAACTATGCGCGTCAAACTACAAACCACTCTTTGGTGTAGAGGTGGTAATGACTTGTACAGCGAGTGTTGAAATCTGTTGTAAGGTAGAGGTCGCCTCAACTACAGGGGAAATAACTTTTGAAACGTCATCTTTAAAAAGCTCCTGTGATGTTATCATCAGATCGCTCAACCTCTCAAAAGTGTCATTGCCGTCGTGCCCGGCAGAACTTTATTTTTCAACTTCTACATCAGCCGCCTTTTCGGAATGACAAGGAGTTTCGTCTTCCTCAATAACCGGAGCAAGTGCAAATTTGCGGGACGACCCCGCAACGTCAATAGAAGTAGAACACTTCACCAGTGAAGCCTCAGTGGTAGGTTCTTTCGGTGTAAGTTCTTCGACAAGAGCTAGGGCATCTGATGTCTTTGCTGGAGAATCAGGGACTTCATGAGGCTGAGTAGAACAGGAAGAGTGAAGAAGTCCGAACTGATGTAGAAATTCGTCTTTCAACAGAAACTTGATGCTTCTCTCCTCGATCGGCACAGCCATGAGCCTCTCAAAAGTTGGCTTATGGCCAGGTTCTCTAGAAGGAGGAGGAAGCGCTGAAAAGTAAGGGCGAAGTTAGCACTTGGCAATTCGGACTTCGAAAAGCTCAGAAAATAGAAGGAGTGAAGGTAAATAATCTTACTTCCTTCTCTCCAGAGGGCGTAAAATCCTGGAGGACAGCGAACGAAGAAAAATTGATTCAGAAACCCGTGAGCGCTCTCAGGAAGACCGATGATCAGTTTATGGTTCCTGGCACTTCTCACAAGTGTGATGGAAGGATGGTCTTTGTTTTTAGCAAATGAGCATAAGTAACAAATTTCGTCAAAGCTCGGAAGATGGTCGAGCGTCCTCTTGAATAGCACACATAACCCCATCAGGATGGCTTAACCATTGGGGTGTAGCTGGAAGGGGGAGATAGCCAGTCGGAGAAAAAGTTGCTGAAGAAAGTCATAAAAAGGAGGGATAGCCCCACTAATGCACATTTGCCGATTGACTGCGACGAAATCGGAAGGTGGTATATCAGCAGTGTCGCTTTTCCCAGGGAGTATGGCATCCGCTTCAGCTATGCCAAACTGAATGCATAGTTGGCGGAAAACTTTATATGTTAAAGTTGTTGAGGTTCTTTCTGGAGGATTAGTTAACGGAGCAGGACTGGGAATAGCCTCTCCAGCTTGAACTATTACCTCTTCTGGTTGAGAAGTCATTCTACACAAGCAACTGGATAGTCAAATGGGAAGTTGCACGTTTCCTAAAAAGTGTGAAGTGTTGTGTAGAGCTAATAAAAATAGCAATCAAATATAACTGGAATTAAACTAGTTGACAATCGGTCGATTACAAGATTTCAGGGCTTGTTAATTTAAAACTCAAGTGCAGTGTTAGTGCAAACAAAGCAGCTTTAGTTGGCTATTTTAGTTTTGCTTTAATACTTCGTTTGAATTTGTTGGTTTACAGCACTTCGTTCACACAACCTATTTAAATTGATTATTCTTTATCAACTAATCTGTCGTTTGATGTGGGCAATCAATGGTGGTATATTCGTCCTGGTTTTCTGTAAATGTTGTATTCAGCAGGTTATTAGCTTACAAGTTAAGGTGATCTGTGAAAAAGTGCAGCAAAGTTCAAACAGTTTAAAGTCTAGACAATTCAAAGTTCAAGCAATTCAATGTTTAGGCAGTTCAATCCAGTAGTTCAAGTTGAGCATTCAAGTTGAAATTATACTTCAAGTTGTGCATTAAAGTTGAGCCTTCAAGTGTTAGCTCGTCTACGACCTAGAATTAATGTTGCGAGTTAATCTAGTTCGCTGGTTCTTTAGGTCGTGACACTTATAAGGGAATAAAACTTCAAGTCAAAATGATATGAATTTCTCCAAGTCCCAACTCGGCCGCGACCTAAGGCCTATGCCGCAACTAGTTAGGTCGGTCAAGTGCTAGGGCGCGAAGGTTTATGGGTCGCTCAAGTTCGCAAGGTCGCGTCCAAGCTAACGTCTCACTTCCCTTAACCGGTTGACCTCTTCTCCACTCAGTAACTCGTCATCCCATCAACTTGAAACACGTAAACTCGTTAACAATCTCCTCCAAGCCCATAAATCAGTTAGCCTAAGAACATTTTGGTAACCCATCATCTTCTCCTTGCAAATCATCCAAAACCTAATCAAACCACCCCAAGTTCATCAGCAATCGATCGTGACATGACTCGTGATGAAGTGTGGTGTAAGGAATTGGATTGGAGTTAGAAAATGGGGAGTCCAGGTTCGTAAGTTAATGGCAATCGTGAAATTGAACGGACGACGAATTTACTTACGCAGTGCGATGATGAGGATTGTAGGAATTGAATCGATGACAAGATGAACTGATTGGATTCGTCTCTGAAAGCTTCGAAGCTCGTTAATGGCTAAAGTAATCACTGAAGCAATTAGGTGAAGTAGAAGAAGCGACCTAAGCTATTTATACACCGGGGCAGTGAAATGCAAATCGGCACCGCACGACCTAGTTTCCTCGCTAAGTCGTTTGCGACCTAACAATTCATCGAAGCACGAGTTAAGGAAATCGAAGCACACGACCTACGACCTAGGCGTGTACTTCGAGGGGCAAATGTTAACTCCTCTTCATAAGCGACTTAAGGTGCGAAGCGACTTAAGGTGTATAGCGACTAAACTAGACAAAGCGACCTAACGAGTTAAGAACATAGCGACCTAAGAGCTCAAGTATTCCGCGACCTAACTACAGAAAGGACAAAGCGACCTAAGAGGCAAAGTGACCTAAGAGGCAAAGCGACCTAAGGTGTGAAGCGACCTAAGGTGTGAAGCGACCTAAGGTGTGAAGCGACCTAAGATATGACGCGACCAAGTAGCCAAATGAAGACGGAGCGACCTAACGGCTTAAGAGGATAGCGACTTAACTATTTAAGGTACCATAGCGACCTAACAGGAATGAGGCTCTACAGCGACCTAATGACTTAAGTCGCTACCGACCTACGACCTATGATAGGTCGCTCGCGACCTAAGCAAACAAAGGCAAATCTCTATGCCGCACCTACTTAAGCCGTTTCCTCCTAGATCGTTGGCGACCTATGACTTGCCAGTACATACAACGGAACAAGCACGCCCCTGTTAAGCCATGAGACATGCCTGTTAGGTCAGCCACGACCTACGACCTATCCTAGGTCGGTCACGACCTACGACCCAGTCCAGAATCTCCCCTATAAATACAGCGCTAGCTCCAACTAAAAAAGGACTTTTGGCTCATTTTTGGAACGCTATACTCTGCTGCTTTCTCGACTCAACCAAACACCGAAGACAATTCAACGAACTTCAAGAGAAGATCGAAGAAATCCGACATGGATTCAAAGAGCTCTCTTGCATCAAAGTTCTAGCTACTTGTCTCAAGCGTGTTGTAATCGAATTATAATCGAAGAATTGTTGTAAAGTTGTAAGTGAATCAACAGTAAAGAAGATAAAGTGGACGTAGGCTCAATTTCTAGCCGAACCACTATAAAACCGTTGTCTCTTTACTTTTCTGCCATTTTCTGCTTATATTCTGTTCCCGTACCAACGGTGGTGCATTCACATTACTATCACACACACTGGGGTGTTAGCGTTCAAATTTCAGCATTAATAGTAGATAAATTGTACATCACCTGCATGTCTCTCCATACTTGCTCAACCAGCAACTGTATGTCTTGCAGCATGTCCTGATGTGCACCTCGCATGTCTTTTCGCTACACATCACGCAAGATCAGTTATCCTATTAACTCCATCTTTGATGTTCACCTAGACTATCTCCAACTGCTCCAGCATGTCTTTCCAGCACACGTACTTCTTGGAGCCCTTTATCCTTGGCTTCATCTTGCTTCAGCATTTGTCTTGCGACAGTCTTGCTATCCAATTCTTTACACACTATCACCTGCTAAGTTTTGGATCAGCCATGCACAAACCAGCATATTGTAATAGTGATAGGTTTAGTGTCTCCTAAGTATATGGATTTGTTTTAAGCCATATAAAATTTCGTGAAATTAATGTGTGCTCGAACTACTATTCACATGATCCGTCTTTTTGTATGCTAAAATTAACTTGAAACCGACTAATCTTATTAAATTATCTTATTAATCCTAAATCCTAATACATAATACCAATCGTATAACATAGTGAGTATACATGTATTTATATCATTAACATGCATAGTATTGACTTAAAAGATTAATTGCCACAAGTTGTATACCTACCATGTCTTGATCCTTGTACCAGTTAAAGTTTCGAAAACTGTATTATTGGAAAACTTGATGTTCTCCACGCTTGAGTTTTGGTTTATTCTTCTAATACTGCGAGTACAAAGTTACATGGTTAATTAAATCTTAAATCACAAATATATGTCATTAGACTCTACATATTTATTTCTGTTTCAAATGAAAAGTGACTTGCAGTCGTAAACTAAACATCAATTTTTTTTCGAAAATCTGCATATACATATAACCAAACACAAATTTAAATTATTATGAACATAATTCAGCCAACCATGGACAAACAATCTATGTGTGTCTTAAAAACATAATATATTATAAGATATTTGCAAGTATGAATTTCAACATCACCTAAGATCATGGTCAGGTCCATAAGTGATTCAGTATTCAATCGATTGTTAAAGTTTAATAATAGTTGAAAACATGCACTACAAGAATTTTGATTTTTAGTAGCGCTCAAAATACGCTACTAAAAGTTTTAGCAGCGCTCAAAAAATGCTACTAAAAGTTTTAGCAGCGTTTTGATAAACGCTGTTATAAAGCCCGCGACTAAAAATACCTAATTTTTAGTTGCACTTATTTCAACGCTACTATAAATCGTTTTATTGCAGTGTTTATGAAACACCACTAAATTGTTTTTTTGCAGCGTGTCTAAAACGCTACCAAAATGTACTTGGTCTGCTCAAAAATATTTTGGTAGAGTTTTTTAGTAGCGTTTTCGAAACGCTACGAAAAATATTCCAGCTCTGCCTATGAATTGCCTCCAGTTCAATCTTGTTCATAGCTTATAACATAATACATAAACACATACACAGTAAACAACCGCAAAATACATATACATATACACATACACATTCAAACATAAACACATTTAAAAACAACACAATACATAAACAAAAGCACTAACATAAACAATATGTTAACCGTACATAGAAGTTTGCACAACCGAATAGTAGTTTCAAGACAAAAGGTTAACCATACATAGAAGTTTACACAACCGAACTACGTACCACAAACAATATGCTACTGCTGTAGTTAAAGTACCATAAACATCTAAACTAAGCAAGTACAATAAACAACCAAACTACCTAACAAGTACGATAAACTAGTGCTGCTACTGCTCATTCTTCAGAAATGCCTACCTGTAGACAAAATATAATCAACATTGAGACTCAAGTTGTAATAGCCCGCAAATCCGTACCCCTTAAGTTGACACTAATCTCCATCAGATCAACTCAAAAAGAACGGAAATACGAACCATGAGGGCTAAAGAAGAAGGAGGTAGAAGAAGAAAATAGAAAACAACATCAGAATCTCACAATCACAGCGGAATAAAATATAATAGATAATAACTGATCTTTACTGAAAAGAAACTATATCTGTTTATACATACATCATCAGAATACAACATCAGAGTACAACACAATCAACATCACAACTCAGGACAGTTATAATCACTTGTCCTCACAAAACTGACTATACAACATATGATACACAACAAAATACATCAAATACGTGTGATACGTCTCGCCATCCAGCTCGTCTCCTGAGCTCCACAGCATCCTATCATGTATGTATAATACTCGGTCTGACCCGAGCATTATAATAAAATAACACCCGAGTTAGTCTGGAAAACCAGCGTGAGAAAACACACTCAATTGGATTAATAAAGTTTTCCAAACCCTTTGAAATCAAAAGCATCTCGTAAAACCGCGCCACAAATAAACATGTCGGGTTTTTACCTTATGATAGCAAAACACTTTTTATCAAATCCGTCTGATATTATAATAGTGTCTATTGAAAGTAAAATAGAATCTAGCTGAAATGCTTACATCTCACGTTTTAGCAATAGTTGGGCACAATCAAAACCGTACAGACGCTTATTGGAGATTGGATTCCATACAATGACTAGGCACTGGGGTACCACCTATCACAGTACCTGGTCTAGATCAATGTACCGAGGACCACGCCCGATCCCCTGCAACACAAGACCGGAACTACCTATGGGTAATTCCGAGTAAGATCACCCCACGGTTGGCGCGACCAACCGCCACACAGCCAAAATAAAAAGGGACATCTATACAGGGATGATCTCACCCTAATGGGCATTACCCACATAGCCTTGCTACATAAACCCTGATTTTCAGTCATTCCCGGTTGATGAGGCTTGAGGCTAAGCGTTACCTTTATAGAACATATCCCTTAGAATGCCCATCGTCCACCTAATGATGTTCCGAAAGCATTCATCCATACAAGTCCGTTCCGGGTTCGAACGGAACCGAAGGCCCTACTCCTACTACATCCATTTTGGAACCACCCTCAGGATTAGTAGCGACTAGCCCTTGCACTTCACAGTACCATCATTGATTCTAACTCGTTTCCCTACGAAATGTACAAACCGGATCGAAGTGGTTTTCGAGAAATTAATCCCGATCTCGGTCTCTTCGAAACGATCAGCGCATTGGACAATATTGATAGTCGGTTATTTATCTATCAATTAACAACCACAAACAACCATCAATCAATAAATAATTTTTCAAATTATTTATTTATCTCAAATATCTTCGCAAGATATATATCCACTAACAGTTCCAAACCGTCTTTCTCTCAAGGAAAAAAATTTCAAATATTTATTACCACTGGAAACACCAAGTACAAAAACTTCAGATTTTTAAAGTAATTAAAACACTATATTATAAAATATACTTTAAAAAAAACATTTAAATTAAAACTACTTTAATACTTTATTCAAAGATATATAATTTAAGAATATTTTAAAAAAAAACTACTTAATAAAATATAAAACTAACTTTATCTTTAAAATATAATACCCGTTCAACCTTTAAATAATTACTATAAAAATAAATTTGAAAAATACTTACCTTAAAATTTAAACAATTTAAAAATAATAATTTCCCAAAACATACTTTGAACTTTAACTTATACTTAAGAATTTGCTTTGAAACGTACTTTAGATTTTAAACAAAATAACTTAAAAGCACTTTATTATAAAATATACTTTAAACGTTTAATAATACATATTCTAAAACATTCCTTTATAACAAATTTTTAAAATCTTTAACTTATGCATAAAGTGTCTCCTTTAAAATATACTCGGCTTTCCAGTGAAATACACTTCCCATTTCCATACTTTTAAAAATAAATCACTATTTACTTTTAAAACAAATTCCCATTCCTTTATAAATTCCCACCGTGAAATTTATACTTTCAAATATCCACTGATATCCATTTCACTTTATAAACCGAGTTTATAAATACCAAAATCTCACTTCTCTTTAAATTCCCATTTCCAAACACTTAAATCAATTTAAAATTGATTTCCAATTTACTTTGCTTCAAATAAATTTCCTTACTTACATCGTTTATTTCAAAATCCATTAACTTTCAGATTTTATTTCTTTATTATGATTTAAAATCTTTAAACTGAAAATTTAAATTCCAACTTTCCTGAATTCCATCTTTTTTCCTTTTGATTAGATTTAAACCTTGAATTAAAATAAATCCTTTATTCTTTTAAATAATAATAATGCTTGAGTTTTAAAATTTATTATTTCTCGGATTATTTCAAAATCCCCTTTTTATATTCAGAATTTATTCAGCACCACTTTTACTCTTTTCTAATTCATTCATTAAACTTATTCAGATTCTCTATAATTATTTTACTTTAAAATTTACTCTTTTCTTTTCTTCTCAAAAATCCAATTTTATAGATTTTGATATCTTAGAGTATTGAAATATATTCAAGCAATCCATAGCATTCAATATTTCAATTATCAATATAATTCATCACAGGATATCAATCATATCACAGAATATTTAAATTAAACTAAATTTTTGAGGAATCCAGTTGGATCCCTCCAACCTATTTCCCTACATTCACAGACGTTAGCACAATACCAATTCCACTTCGAGGTGGAATATCGCGGTATATGGGATTAAAATAATATCATCCGCTATTATGCGGCGCATAGGGTCTCATCCGCTATATAATGCGGGAATATTAATCACTCCAATATATACTATATATACTACTATATATAATATATCACATCCAATCAATTCAACCATTCAACCAAATATTTAAATTTAACCATTTAAATTTAAATAATAATCCAGAAGAGTGAGATTAACTCACCTTTGATTTTTGATTTGCCATCCATCCAACCCGACTTGATTTTCCGTGATTTCAGACCTTGTATAAATATTTATACAGTTTATTAATATTTGAATTGATCAAACAATTAATTACTACTTAGTTAACTAACAATTTCATTTAACTAAAAGTTTGGTTTTTAACTAATAATTTAATCTTAACTAATAATTTAATCTTAACTAATAATTTCCTTTTTTGAAACCTTTTTGTAACTATAATAAATTAATAGGTTATATTAAACAAATAACTCACTAAAATACATTATTTAAAATAAACTAGAAGATAAATAAAAATATGTATATTTTATTTTCATTTTCGAACTATATATAAAAATAATCTCTATATAAGTCAAAAAATCTTATTTTCCATATAAACCCTTATATATATTATTTATTTAATTTTTTCCAAAGTCCCATACATACATATATATATATATATATATATATAATTTCTATTTACTACATACAAATTAAAATATGTGTATATTTATATATAAAAAAATCCTCCTTTTCTTTCCTGTACAAATAAAATAGTAATTATCTTTACTATTAAATTCTTAAAAACAAATTCCACTTTTTAAAAAAAAACCTTATTGTGTATATATATATATATAAATTGAAAACAATCAGTATTTATTCCACTGTCAAAATTTCCTTCTGCATATATAATTGTTAAATCAAAATTTAATTTAGAAAAAGGATTCGAATACCTCACTGCTCCAACCGCAAATGTCGCCGCCTCATCACGATCGAGCTGGCGAAACCCTAGCCTTCACTGTCTAGTCGAGAACCGTACCCTCAAGAGATCCAAAACCAACCACTTTTACTCGCGACTCGCCATAGCCCCTTCTTCGAAATCGTGGCCCTCCAGTAGGACCTGCCTCCTCCCTCCTTGACGAATGCGTGCGCACGAATCGACGGTTCGTGCTTACTCTAAACGTTGCTGAGGATGACCACGACAGGGAAACTCGCATTCAACTTCGAGAATCGAATGAAGGCGAGAGGAGGGAAACGCGATTTTGTACGTAATCGAATTCGATTCGAAAAGCTTTTCCGCCATTTTAATTTCCTTTTGATTCTCTTCTTTCTGTTCTTTTTTCTGTGTTTGATCGTATAGAAGAAGGAAGGGAACAGTGAAATATTTTTTTTTTCGTTTGTCGATATTATTTTTCTACGATTTGAAATGAAGTGAAAGGGAAAGATAGACGGGATATAAAGTTGATGGAGGCGTATAGGGGAAGACAAAGGAAACGTGTACGTTTCAGCTTGCAAAAAGGGTGGCTGATTTGATTACGATCAGATGTATATATTTAAATTTAAATCGTCTCAATTTCGCAACCTAAAATCTCGATCTCCTATCGAGGCGTGCCGCTAAGCGTTTATAATGTTATACCCTTATTCCAAACGCAATGGAAAAGGTTTCGAGTTCTAACTCGGCCGTATGGAGAAGATAGCTTTTTGTACCCAGTTATTATATTGAATTTTCGATATAAATTTCAGCGCGATTATATATCGTACGCTCACACAACAACTCCAATTACAACGAAAATTGAAATCCGATAATAATACAATATTATGGATCCAATGGAACTGGTTTCGTCAAATTCCGAGACTATGCCCCGGAAGGCTATTTTTAAATTCAATTCAAACAATATATTTTTAAAACTGAACAAACCACTTTTAAATTCAGTTTTAAAAGTTCTATTATCTTCAACATCATTAGTATGAATTTTCTAAGCCTTTAAAATATTTTTAACAAGCTTGAAACTCCTGATTCGGTATTTTCTCCATTTTCTAATTATTAAATCAAATAATTTAATTATCCAATAAACAGTAATATTTGAAATTAAAGTTAAAAATTAACTTCTAAATATTTAAAATTAATTAAATATTCCAATTTTCAAATATTTAAATTCCGGGTCGTCACATTCCTCCCCCTTAAAAGAATTTCGTCCTCGAAATCACTAGTTAAGAGGAATGTTCCACAACCCGTTTACTATTTCCAAATCCAAATAGTTTTTAACAACTCCCAAAACAATCATTTTATTAAGTCACACTATCACCTTTACTAACTTTCCAAACACTTCCATAGTTTCCAAAGAACACTACTTACTTATCAATTCAAATTTAAATTTGAAACCAAATTTTGAATTATCAAAATTTCTCAAAATTTTTCATTATCAAAATTTCTCAAAATTTTTCTAACTCCCTAAAATTTTGAAATTTTTTTCCAGCGTCTCCTTTGCACGTCTAGATCAGTACAACTACAAAATGCCTCTACGGGCTCCCAAATTTCAAAAGAAAACAAACGCCAAGTGGCTAGATCAAAAACCCAATCAAATTTCATACAGAAATTTAAATACATACCTTTTGTTGAGAAATTTTATTTATCTTCTGCAATCAAATTCCAATTTCTCTTGTTTTTAAATTACATGTATACTACTCTGCAATAATATCGAATCACAGCATACCAATTTGATTTTTATCCAATTATTAACTTAGTATACTTCCAATACCAAATTTACTTAAGAGCTTTCTCCATTCATTTCTTAAGTTCAATATAGGCACTTTGTATACCCTTATATTATTACTTTCACTATACCACTTGGTTTTAATTTACTTCTATTCAAATTGGATTCCAATTCCATATAAAATCAATTTGCTTCAATTTTTTAGTTATTTTCAAATCTAAATACTCTCTCCCGATTTTCATTCAGATTTTCTTTCTCAATTTTACTTGAATTCAGTTCATCACCAACCTCTGAATATTGAATTTTATTCACTATATTCCATTCATATTTGATCCACATCATTATTTTAAATTATCTCCATTTACTAATTTATTTCAATTTCCAATAAATTTAAATTCTTAGGACTTTTTTCTTTAAGTCCACTCAAACTAAATTTCTCAATTCCACTTTACTTAACAAAATCCAAATTGATTCCACGATTAAATTTTCGATTCATCTACTTACCCTATTTAATCAATTAGTCTACTTACTAATTTTATTCTTAATCCATTATTTTGTTTAGGCCAATCTTGACTAATTTTCCATTTACTTACAAATTCCAAATGAATTTCAACATTCAGTTTCAATTTCATTTGCTTACAAAATTTAAATCATTTGTCGTTAGTGAAAATTTCCAAAAATGTCAAAAAAATTTCTAACTCCCAAAATTTTCGGAAAATTTTGGAAGAGTCTCCTTTGTACGGAGGAGCTTTTGCAATTTGACAAGAGATATATATATATACATCGACCCACACGCTCGGAAAAACAAAAACAGTTCATATTTCCTATTTTTATTGCGTAGGCGTACCTCTATTTAGCATTTTTAAGCAAGCGGATTATTATTTGAGCATTTTGCATCACCCAACCCAGCCAAATGGTTTTCCTGAACCTGTACTTACTCAATTTAAATGTGTAAGTGCCAAATATATAAAATTTATTAACATTTCAATTACTTTCAATAGCTAAAAACATGCATTTCATAAGAAACATACACCAAACACTTTCCATGAGCAATTTATATGATTGCAAAACTAATTCAATTGCTTTCAATCAATTCATATGTAATTTTATTCAATTTTAAGGGTTTACAATTCAATTTCTTAAATTCAATTCATTTTTAACCCAAACAACTCACATTTATTTCAATTGATTCCAAAATCAATTTTATTTACTTCTACCAAGTCATAGAATTTTTATTTACTTCCGTTTAAGTCGAATGGCTAATTATTTCTACGCAATTCGACTATATTCATGTGAATAAATAATTACTTAAGCTTATAACCATTTTAATATGATTCCAACTCAATTTATATCTAATTCTATCCCATTTCAATTTTATTCACAATCTGTTTATTGCATTTTCTTTCATATCCAAAAAGTTTGGTTCCAAATGATTTTATTAACTCGACAACCAACATATTAAATAACCATCTCACAACTTTTATTTCGGCTCATTTATTCCCCTTTCTAAATTTGTATAAGCTACTCATGTGACGACCCGGAAATTTTGAGCATTTGAAATAGGAATATTTAATTAATTTTAAATATTCAAAGGTTAATTTTTAACTTGAATTTCAAATATCATTAATTATTGGATAATTAATTGTTGAATTTAATTATCAAAATTGGTAAATTATTGAATCTGGAGCTTTAAGCCTGTTAAAAATAATTTGAAGACTTATAAAATTTATCTAGATAATACTGAAGTGGATAGAAGTGTTGGAATCAGCTTTAAAAATGATTTGCTATGTTTTGAAATTTTATATCAATTAAAAACGTGTTCAACTGGTAGAACACGCGTCCCCTTAAAAGTAAACAACCCAACACGTGTAATAGATCGAAGAATTTATGGCCGAAGTAAAATCATCTTCTCTTCAATTCAGCTTAAATCAATTTGAAAACAAAAATAATGGCCGAAGCCTTTATCTTCGAAATCAAGTAAAAATCGAACTCGTCCAAAAATTATGCTGATCGAATTCATTCAGATTAAAACCCATGCTCGCCATTCCTTTTTCACTCGAAAACGAAAAACCCTCTTCGTCTCTTTCCTCCTCATACCGGAGCCGAGTTCGAATCACGTCTCCCTCTTCTATATTCTCACAGCAAAACTTAGGAAAGAAAATCAACTTCAAAAATCGTTCGTTCGGGAAAATTGGGGATCGAGCACGCGACTCGTGTTAAAGCAGGCCCTCGACGTTCAAAATCAAATCGAGGCGACCTGGGAGTTTGCCGATCGTACTGAGCAGGGACGACGACAAGTCGATGGGGTCGCTCGTGTTGGGAATTTGGGGTACGAAGTCGCGACATTTCTCAGGGTCGCGTGAGGCCAGGTGAAGAGCGATGAGGGTGGGCCTCGTCGTGGGTTGATAGTCGCGATGGTGAGGTACCACGTTGTGTGTCGAGCTCAGGTGAAGTTTGAAGACAGTGGAAGGTATTCTCGATTTATTAATTGCGTATGTATATATATTGGGAAGCAGTAAATCAGAGTTAAGATTTTAATAATTTACAGTAAGATTCAGAAGAAGGAAACTTATTGTTTTATACCCATACCTATTGTAAGATTAAATATATTCATATTATATTAGCAGGAAAACTAAATCTTTAGAAAAAAATTTAGATATGGGTTTTTTTTTTTTAGTATATAAGGATTGTAAATGCCGAGGAATTTTGTGAAAGCTAAGTTTTCCTTGAATCTATAAATTTTAATAAAAATAGTGTATATTGGAGAAATTAGTTAAGTTTAAATTTTTGGAATAGAAAATTTACTATTCGACTGTTTCAAATGTGTAATGAACTGTAAATGTTTTTAAAGGAAATTAATTAAATTAAATTATTAGTTTAATTAGATAAATAAATAGTAATTCATTGTCTGATTTATTTATAATATTAATAAGCTGTATAACTTGTTTATACAAGGTCAAAATCGTGGAGAAAATAGCTGAAATGAAAATGGATTGCAAAACAATAATCAAAGGTGAGTTAATCTCACTCAGTTAGATTTAAATTTAAATGGTTAAATTTAAATAATTGATTGGATGATTGCATTGATTGATGTGCTATACTATATATAGTAGTATATAGCAATATATACATATTGGCATATGTATATATTGGACTTGTTGATATTCCCGCATTATATAGCGGATGAGACCCTATGCGCCGCATAATAGCGGATGATTTTATATAAATCCCATATACCGCGATATTCCACCTTGAAGTGGAATTGGTATTGTGCTAACGTTTGTGGATGCAGGGAAACAGGTTGGAGGGATCCAACTGGATTCCTCAAAATTATTTAGATTATTTGATATTCTGTTCTATGAATATTGATATCCTATGATGATTTTATTGATGATTGAAATATTGGATGATATGGTTGGATTGAATATTTCAATAAAAGGAGTTATCAAAATATATTGAATTGGATTTTGAAAGAAATAAAAGAGTAAAATTTAAGTAAATAATTCAAGTGAATTGGAATAAGGGAATTTCGAAATAACAAGGGAAATATTAACTTTAAACTAAAGTGATATTAAATTTAAAGAATAAAGGATTTATTTTGAATGTAAGGATTAAATTTAATTAAAGGCTAAAGAAGGAATTTTGGAAGTTTAAAATTGGTATTTTCAGTTAAAAAGGGTTTTAACTCAAATAAAGGAATAAATCTAAAAGTTAATGTATTTTGAAATAAATGAAGTAGTAAAGGAAATTTATTTCAAAGTAAAGTAAAGTAAATTGGAAAATAAATTGGAAATTGATTTAGTTGTTTAAAATTGGAATTTTAAAAGAGAAGTGAGATTTTGGAGATATGAACTGGGTTTATAAAGTAAAATAAAATATAGTGGATATTTGAATATAAATTCAAGGTGGGAATTTATAAAAGGAATATGAATTGGTTTAAAAATAAATGTTGATTTATTATTAAAAATGTGAAGAGAAGTGTATTTATCTGGATAGCCAAGTATGTTTTTTCCAAAGCAATTTTAAATATAAGTTAAAAGTTTTAATATGGTTTAAAAAGCATATTTTAGAGAATCTATTATTTCTAAATGTTAAAGCCTAAAGTAGTATTTTCAAAGATCTATTATTGTAGTAATTATATAAAAGTGATTTGGTATTATATTTTAAAAAGAGAAATTTAGTTTATATTTGTAAAGTGGTTTCATTTTAAATATTTCTTAAGTATATATTTTGTTAAGGTATTAAAGTAGTTTTTAAATTTCAATATTATTAAGTATATTTATAGTAAAGTGTTTTAAGATTATTTTAAAATCTAAGTGTTTTGTACTTGGTGTTTCAGAGGAAATAAATATTTGGAAATGTATTCCGTAAGCGGAAACTGTTTTGAAATTGTTTTCAAATGAGTTTTGAAAATTCGGAAATATATCTTGGAAAGATATTTGGACAAATAAATAATGTGGGAAATTATTTAATTGTGTGATGGTTGCTTGTGGATATTAATTGATAGTTAAATAACCGACTATCAATATTGGCCAAATGCGCTGATCGTTTCGAAGAGACCGGGATCGAGTTTTCGTATACCGGGATTCTAGGTCTGGAGACTCGAATACCACTTCGATCCGGTTTGTACGTTTCGTGTAACGATTTCGGAGTCGAAGATGGAGCAGTGAATGGATGTAGTAGGAGTAGTGCCTTCGGTTCCGTTCAAACCCAGGACGGACTTGTATGGACGAATGCTTGCGAAACATCGTCAGCGGACGATGGGCATTCTAAGGGATATGTTCTCTAAAAGGTATCGTTTAGCCTCGAACCTCATCAACCGGGAATGACTGAAAATCAGGGGTAATGCAGCAAGGCTTCGTGGGTAGCTCCCACTGGAGGGTAAGGTCATCCCTGTCTAGATGTCCCTTTTTATTTCGGCTTAGTGGTGCGGTTGCTGATCCCAACCGTGGGGTGATTTTATTCGGGATCATCCAGTAAGGGATGGTTCCGGCCTTGTGTTGCAGGGGAGCGGGCGTACTCCTCGGTACGGTGATCTAGGCCACGTACTGTGATAGGTGGTACCCCAGTGCCTAGTCATTCGTTGGAAATCCATTTTTCCTACGTGCCTTGTACGGTATTTGTTTGTATTACCCACTTTTGTGGCTAGTATGCTGGAATTTAATAATGTAACAATTTCAGCTATTTTAATAAGTATGTGTGTATAGACACTATTATAATATCAGAGGAATTTGATAAAAAGTGTTTTAGCTATCGTAAGGTAAAAACCCGACATGTTTATTTGTGGCGTGGTCTTACGAGATGCTTTTGTTTTCAAAGGGTTTGAAACTTTAATAATCAATTGAGTGTGATTTTCTCACGCTGGTTTTCCAGACTGACTCGGGTATTGTTTTATATGATGCTCGGGTCAGACCGAGATAAACAGGTTCAGGATATGATGCTGTGGAGCTCAGGAGACGAGCTGGATGTCGATACGTACTCCCGTACTTGTTATTATTTTCCGCTGTGTATTTAGTTGTATGTTATGGATGTTGATGTACTCTGATGATGTATTCTGATGTATTGTATAAACAGATATAATTTTGATTTGTGTAAAGATCTGTTGATATATTATATTTTATTCCGCTGCGATGGTTAGATTCTGATGTTGTTTTTCTTTTATTTTCTTCTTCTACCTCTTCTTCTTTTTACCCAAATGGTCCGGTTTTTCGTGTTAGAAAAACCCGGGTTGTTACAGTGGTATCAGAGCTTAGGCTAGCGATAACCTTGGCTCTGGTGGGAATTTTGAGAGTACTAATAGATATGAGCGCGTATTTGTTAGTGAATATAAAATGGTTTTATATTGTGTTGGTTGGTTTATTGAGTGGCATATGAACCTTCGTCGGCACAATCTGGACAACTGTATCGAAGGGGTTTCTAAACACTTGAATAGAACAGTTCGACACAGTATTGTTTAAAATAGGGTGAATGAAATAATTTTGCCCAAATTATTTTGTATATGAAAGAAATAATTATTTGAATTTATTATAGTTATATATTTGGATGCTTGGTTGTTAGAAAATGACAATAATGAGTTAGTCTCATTATTGAGTAGAAATTGAAACTTATAACCTAAGTTGAAGAACAAATTTATATTACAAATGTGATTTATAATCAAATGAGATAAATTTATAAACAAATGAATTTGTAAATGTAAATGGTAAAAGTGACTTATAACTTGAAATAAAATGTGATAGAATTCCAGAGTAATGTTTGGATATAAAAAAAAAAATTTGGATGGATTTTGAATTTGAAGTTTGGGAAAGATTTAAATTCCTTTGGATTTAAAAATTGTTTTAAAGGTTTGGGAAAAATAATGGTGATATTATTTCATGAATATTTTTGAAATTGAATTGAAATCTGGTGGAATTTGGGATTTTTAAAAAAAATGTTTGAAATGTTTTAAGGTGATAAAAGCATTAAATTCTCTTTCGGTCGTTGGAAAATAATTTCGGTGATGACTACAGCATCATCGATGTTCATTTTCGAGTTTCCAAAGAGAAATTGCTACCAAACTGTTTTAAATTGGAAATGATTGTGAACTGGGTTGGTTTTGAAATTCAAAAGGGAAAATTGTTTGGTAAAAGCAGATTGTTTTGGAAATTGGGATTTGAGGTGATATACCAGATATGTATGAGTTATTTCTGGGTTCAAATGGTTTTGAAATAAAACCGGGCAATTGAATTCTGGGAATTCTATTTAAAATATAAATGTGGAAAATTTAAATGAATCAACAATATAAAGCATAGAATGAAGTTGATTGAAATAAGAAGGGAATGAAAGTTTAATTCTGGGATTATAATTATGAGATGAAATTAACTCAATGAGTAATATAAGCTGGTAGATAAAAGAGTTAGAGAACTTGAAGGTGAATGAATTGTAAAACTTGTACAAAATTGTATCCTAGAATTAAAATTTAATTCGAGTATATGAAGGTGAATAAAATATATTTGAATTTAACTTAAGATGAGTTAAATAAAATTGAGAATTGGAATGGAATTAAATGTAAGTAAGTTGAAGTTGAATTGAATTGGATATAAAGGTAATGTAAAATGCTTATAATTGTGTAAAGAAATTCATATTCTTAAGTTCTTAAGTATAATAATTTGAAATTTGATTATAAAGATGAAATGGACTTAAATGAATAGTCCCAGATCTTAAGTAAGTAAGTTAAAACTTATGAATAGAAATGAAATTGTAATTATCAAATGGAAACGACTAAGATGAGCAATCTTAATTTTTAAATAAATCCAAACTTGAATTATAAAATATATTGAACTTAAGAAAATTAAGTGAAGTGATATTTGGAATTAAAAAGCAAGTATTTAATTTTAACCAGCGAAGGAACTAATGAGATAATAAATTAGTTAATGAAATTGGATTAACATAGTGATGGTTTAAATTGCAAATGAAATCAAAATAAGTGAAAATAAATTGGAAATGACCTGGTTATTAATAAAATAATTCCAGATGAATTGAGTATGGAAAATAAAATTCATAATGATTAAGTAAATGTTGAATGGAAAATAAACTTAAGTTATTGACTTAAGTAAATGTGGAATGGAAACTGAACTCAAACAGAGGAATGGTTTAAATAAGTTGAGAAATAGTTATTGAATGAATTAACTTGGATTGTTTTCGAGCTAAATAAAATTCAATATTCAGAAGTTGGAGATGGAATTGAATTTAAGGAAAAAAATTGGAAATGAAGTGGTAAATTGAAGTAAGTTGGAATTCATATGAAATGGGAGTTCAATTTGAATATATACACTTCAGTGGTGAAGTAGTAAATAAATATAAGAAAATTTATATGAACTTAAGAATTGAAGAATGAAATTCTTAAGAAAATTTGTATTGGAAATATACTTAGTAATTTTGGAAAAAATATATATATACTAAGTGAATAGTTGAATGAAGACTAAAACTGAAGTTGTGAAATGGGATAGTTGTGAATAAGGGGATAACAATCAAAAGGAATGTGAATAAAAGAGAATTGATATAATTGGTAATCAATTGGAATTTATATGTAAGGTGTACGTATATTATTTATTCGCATAGCTATTTGGTCCAGATGTCGAACACAGAATTTCGAGATAGTTTTATCGATCCGAATTAGGATTTTTCACTCGATTTTCGACGGCGAGCCTGGATATGGATTGTTGATTGATTCTGGATATTCTCTATCATAGTTTGTGGCTATGCAAGGAGAATGACGGTTTCTGATTAAGAAACCATATCTGAGTCCGCACTAGGAAGTCGGGTGGACGATACTAGTTCGGAAGTGAAATTGTGTGATCGATTGAGCGATCGAATGTGATATTGCGTACGGATGATATATGTGCATCGTACGGGCTGAAGTAAAGCAAATATTGAAAATTTGTAAAGAAATGTCTAGAATGGTTTTGAAATTGTGACTGAATATTATTGCTTAGTAGGATATACAGGTGTATAAAAGCAATGGATAATTGGGATTTTTGATTTAGAAGATAAAATTTAATGGCCCGACAAAAAGGTATGTATTTGGATTTCTATATGAAATTTGATTGGGTTTTTGATCCAGCCACTTGGCTTTTTGTTTTCTTTTTGAGATTGGGAGGCCGTAGAGCCATTTTGTAGTAGTACCGAGCTAGCCGCGCAAAGGAGACGCTGGCGAAATTTTTCGGAAATTTAGGGAGTTAGAAAAAAATTTTGGAAAATTTTGATAATTCAAAAATTTGAATTCAAATTTAAATTTGAATGGATAAGTAGGTGGTATGAGTTGAACTTATGAATAAGTTTGGGAAGTTAAAAGATGATTAGTGTATCATTAATAAAAGATTGTTTGAGTATTGTTAAAACTGTTTGAATTTGGGGAATAGTTAACGGGGATTGAATCATTCTTCCTAACTAGTAATTTCGGGGACGAAATTCTTTTAAGGGGGGAGGAATGTGACGACCCGGAAATTTTGAGCATTTGAAATAGGAATATTTAATTAATTTTAAATATTCAAAGGTTAATTTTTAACTTGAATTTCAAATATCATTAATTATTGGATAATTAATTGTTGAATTTAATTATCAAAATTGGTAAATTATTGAATCTGGAGCTTTAAGCCTGTTAAAAATAATTTGAAGACTTATAAAATTTATCTAGATAATACTGAAGTGGATAGAAGTGTTGGAATCAGCTTTAAAAATGATTTGTTATGTTTTGAAATTTTATATCAATTAAAAACGTGTTCAACTGGTAGAACACGCGTCCCCTTAAAAGTAAACAACCCAACACGTGTAATAGATCGAAGAATTTATGGCCGAAGTAAAATCATCTTCTCTTCAATTCAGCTTAAATCAATTTGAAAACAAAAATAATGGCCGAAGCCTTTATCTTCGAAATCAAGTAAAAATCGAACTCGTCCAAAAATTATGCTGATCGAATTCATTCAGATTAAAACCCATGCTCGCCATTCCTTTTTCACTCGAAAACGAAAAACCCTCTTCGTCTCTTTCCTCCTCATACCGGAGCCGAGTTCGAATCACGTCTCCCTCTTCTATATTCTCATAGCAAAACTTAGGAAATAAAATCAACTTCAAAAATCGTTCGTTCGGGAAAATTGGGGATCGAGCACGCGACTCGTGTTAAAGCAGGCCCTCGACGTTCAAAATCAAATCGAGGCGACCTGGGAGTTTGCCGATCGTACTGAGCAGGGACGACGACAAGTCGATGGGGTCGCTCGTGTTGGGAATTTGGGGTACGAAGTCGCGACATTTCTCAGGGTCGCGTGAGGCCAGGTGAAGAGCGATGAGGGTGGGCCTCGTCGTGGGTTGATAGTCGCGATGGTGAGGTACCACGTTGTGTGTCGAGCTCAGGTGAAGTTTGAAGACAGTGGAAGGTATTCTCGATTTATTAATTGCGTATGTATATATATTGGGAAGCAGTAAATCAGAGTTAAGATTTTAATAATTTACAGTAAGATTCAGAAGAAGGAAACTTATTGTTTTATACCCATACCTATTGTAAGATTAAATATATTTATATTATATTAGCAGGAAAACTAAATCTTTAGAAAAAAATTTAGATATGGGTTTTTTTTTTTTAGTATATAAGGATTGTAAATGCCGAGGAATTTTGTGAAAGCTAAGTTTTCCTTGAATCTATAAATTTTAATAAAAATAGTGTATATTGGAGAAATTAGTTAAGTTTAAATTTTTGGAATAGAAAATTTACTATTCGACTGTTTCAAATGTGTAATGAACTGTAAATGTTTTTAAAGGAAATTAATTAAATTAAATTATTAGTTTAATTAGATAAATAAATAGTAATTCATTGTCTGATTTATTTATAATATTAATAAGCTGTATAACTTGTTTGTACAAGGTCAAAATCGTGGAGAAAATAGCTGAAATGAAAATGGATTGCAAAACAATAATCAAAGGTGAGTTAATCTCACTCAGTTAGATTTAAATTTAAATGGTTAAATTTAAATAATTGATTGGATGATTGCATTGATTGATGTGCTATACTATATATAGTAGTATATAGCAATATATACATATTGGCATATGTATATATTGGACTTGTTGATATTCCTGCATTATATAGCGGATGAGACCCTATGCGCCGCATAATAGCGGATGATTTTATATAAATCCCATATACCGCGATATTCCACCTTGA
Source organism: Allium fistulosum (assembly GCA_030737815.1). Lineage (NCBI taxonomy): Eukaryota > Viridiplantae > Streptophyta > Magnoliopsida > Asparagales > Amaryllidaceae > Allium > Allium fistulosum. The sequence continues at coordinate 462,225,148 of CM060907.1, read as the reverse complement.
AGTGGAATTGGTATTGTGCTAACGTTTGTGGATGCAGGGAAACAGGTTGGAGGGATCCAACTGGATTCCTCAAAATTATTTAGATTATTTGATATTCTGTTCTATGAATATTGATATCCTGTGATGATTTTATTGATGATTGAAATATTGGATGATATGGTTGGATTGAATATTTCAATAAAAGGAGTTATCAAAATATATTGAATTGGATTTTGAAAGAAATAAAAGAGTAAAATTTAAGTAAATAATTCAAGTGAATTGGAATAAGGGAATTTCGAAATAACAAGGGAAATATTAACTTTAAACTAAAGTGATATTAAATTTAAAGAATAAAGGATTTATTTTGAATGTAAGGATTAAATTTAATTAAAGGCTAAAGAAGGAATTTTGGAAGTTTAAAATTGGTATTTTCAGTTAAAAAGGGTTTTAACTCAAATAAAGGAATAAATCTAAAAGTTAATGTATTTTGAAATAAATGAAGTAGTAAAGGAAATTTATTTCAAAGTAAAGTAAAGTAAATTGGAAAATAAATTGGAAATTGATTTAGTTGTTTAAAATTGGAATTTTAAAAGAGAAGTGGGATTTTGGAGATATGAACTGGGTTTATAAAGTAAAATAAAATATAGTGGATATTTGAATATAAATTCAAGGTGGGAATTTATAAAAGGAATATGAATTGGTTTAAAAATAAATGTTGATTTATTATTAAAAATGTGAAGAGAAGTGTATTTATCTGGATAGCCAAGTATGTTTTTTCCAAAGCAATTTTAAATATAAGTTAAAAGTTTTAATATGGTTTAAAAAGCATATTTTAGAGAATCTATTATTTCTAAATGTTAAAGCCTAAAGTAGTATTTTCAAAGATCTATTATTGTAGTAATTATATAAAAGTGATTTGGTATTATATTTTAAAAAGAGAAATTTAGTTTATATTTGTAAAGTGGTTTCATTTTAAATATTTCTTAAGTATATATTTTGTTAAGGTATTAAAGTAGTTTTTAAATTTCAATATTATTAAGTATATTTATAGTAAAGTGTTTTAAGATTATTTTAAAATCTAAGTGTTTTGTACTTGGTGTTTCAGAGGAAATAAATATTTGGAAATGTATTCCGTAAGCGGAAACTGTTTTGAAATTGTTTTCAAATGAGTTTTGAAAATTCGGAAATATATCTTGGAAAGGTATTTGGACAAATAAATAATGTGGGAAATTATTTAATTGTGTGATGGTTGCTTGTGGATGTTAATTGATAGTTAAATAACCCGACTATCAATATTGGCCAAATGCGCTGATCGTTTCGAAGAGACCGGGATCGAGTTTCCGTATACCGGGATTCTAGGTCTGGAGACTCGAATACCACTTCGATCCGGTTTGTACGTTTCGTGTAACGATTTCGGAGTCGAAGATGGAGCAGTGAAGTGCAAGGGCTAGTCGCTACTAATCCTGAGGATATTTCCAAAAATGGATGTAGTAGGAGTAGTGCCTCGGTTCCGTTCAAACCCAGGACGGACTTGTATGGACGAATGCTTGCGAAACATCGTCAGCGGACGATGGGCATTCTAAGGGATATGTTCTCTAAAAGGTATCGTTTAGCCTCGAACCTCATCAATCGGGAATGACTGAAAATCAGGGGTTATGCAGCAAGGCTTCGTGGGTAGCTCCCACTGGAGGGTAAGGTCATCCCTGTCTAGATGTCCCTTTTTATTTCGGCTTAGTGGTGCGGTTGCTGATCCCAACCGTGGGGTGATTTTATTCGGGATCATCCAGTAAGGGATGGTTCCGGCCTTGTGTTGCAGGGGAGCGGGCGTACTCCTCGGTACGGTGATCTAGGCCACGTACTGTGATAGGTGGTACCCCAGTGCCTAGTCATTCGTTGGAAATCCATTTTTCCTACGTGCCTTGTACGGTATTTGTTTGTATTACCCACTTTTGTGGCTAGTATGCTGGAATTTAATAATGTAACAATTTCAGCTATTTTAATAAGTATGTGTGTATAGACACTATTATAATATCAGAGGAATTTGATAAAAAGTGTTTTAGCTATCGTAAGGTAAAAACCCGACATGTTTATTTGTGGCGTGGTCTTACGAGATGCTTTTGTTTTCAAAGGGTTTGAAACTTTAATAATCAATTGAGTGTGATTTTCTCACGCTGGTTTTCCAGACTGACTCGGGTATTGTTTTATATGATGCTCGGGTCAGACCGAGATAAACAGGTTCAGGATATGATGCTGTGGAGCTCAGGAGACGAGCTGGATGTCGATACGTACTCCCGTACTTGTTATTATTTTCCGCTGTGTATTTAGTTGTATGTTATGGATGTTGATGTACTCTGATGATGTATTCTGATGTATTGTATAAACAGATATAATTTTGATTTGTGTAAAGATCTGTTGATAAATTATATTTTATTCCGCTGCGATGATTAGATTCTGATGTTGTTTTTCTTTTATTTTCTTCTTCTACCTCTTCTTCTTTTTACCCAAATGGTCCGGTTTTTCGTGTTAGAAAAACCCGGGTTGTTACAACTCACTTATTCACATTCATACTTCTCTATCCATTTACAGTCAATCACATTCATAAATTTATTTTCAACCAATAAATTTTATTTCCGAACATCAATTATTTTAGTCCATTTAAACTACTTCTACACTTCATTTTACCCAATTCCAAATCGAACACCATCCAATATTCATTTTCATTTAATTTAACTCTTTTCAAGTTGAATCTCATTCCACAATTTCCATTTCCGATAAAAAGTTTATTCCTAAACTTTTACTTCTTTTAGTTCCTTTGGCATATTTACAATTCACTTTACGTGACACTATTTAAATTTATTTTATTATTCAACTTTAATTCCTGTAACGACCCGTAAATTTTAACTGTTTTAATAACGTAATTAGTTGAAATTTTGTGAAATTTTAAACGATAAAATTTTGAGATATAAATTTGATATTTCGAATGCGTCTAGTTAAACATAGCAACTGGTAAATTTTCATCCGAAAATATGAAAGTTTATTTCGTGCGTAAATTTACTTCAATTTAATCAGTTAAAAAGCGATGAAAATAAAATGTTTTCAGAACCTAAATATTTTTACATAGAAAAATTCTAAACCATCTTTTGAGAAAATGCCATTTTTTGTTTTACCAAATTCGGACTTCTTTGGCTCCATCGATCTTATTTTTCTACGTTTTTCTTGCATTTTACGCCAGTAGAAAAATTCAAATTTTATAAATTCAATCATACAACTGATATCTGTATGCCGTTTTGACCGTCTCATCGCGCTGATCTCCGTAGGATATTCGTTTTAGTAATTCGATGTTCGGTACGCAGTGGATAACGACAAACTATTGTCGTATCGGAGTCGTATTCAAATTTTGTCCCTGACTTTTCAAATGCCAACTGAACATCACTTGCATTAATTATTTTTCCAGAATTCACTCATGACATTTCGTTTTCCAATGTCCATTATATTTGATCCGAGCCTTTCCATTTTTCCAAAACCCTCTGACGTTGGGAAGAGAAATATACAACCTCCGCTTTCTTTTCACTATTTCACTTCTTCACTTTTATTTCCCTCTGGGCAAAAACCGGAAACACATCCTCCACTTTCTTTTTTCTCCTCACCTCTTTTTATGTTCGGCTATCAACTCTTGCATCCCCTCACCTCCATAGCCGGAACCACCAAGCTCCACAAGGCTAAACAACCTCCTCAATCGGCCAGCCCGTCTGACCTTCTTCATGTGTACCGACCTATCACTCCGAAGCTCACGCAACCATTCCTCCTCTCCATCTCCGGTGCCGAACTCCACCACCACCCCGCCGCACTGTCCACCGCCTAACACCCTAGCAGCCTACCCCCGACCTCTTCCACGCGGCAGCATCGCCGTCACCATCACCACTGCACATCCCGACCTCGACCTGCGAGCCTCCCTGATGCCGCATTCGCCACCACCATTTCTTTCCATGGCCGAAGCATCTCAGCCTCGCCTTACTTCATCTTCATTCATCATCTAACTCCATCTCTCCTCCTTTGCCTCGCGTGGCTGAACTCCACCTCACTCTCATCACACCGGTATCAGCAGCCGCATATAATAGGAGGTGTGTATATATATATTTAGTTATGTAAGTATACATTTGATCGGTTGAACATATATATTTTGTTATGTAGCTTTGAAAAGGGGTATATAATATGTTATCAGCTTTCAAATGAATTTTTGTTTTTGTTTTGAATAACAACTTAAAAACTTTGAGATTTGTTCAATATATATTTATAAATATAATACATTATAAAGAGGTATACGTATGTCAGATATGACTATTCGTATGTTTATGCAAGCGGTACTTGTTATATAGGTTACTATATAGATATATATGTTATATCATGTTTCATTTAGGTCTACTATGCATAGGTTACTGTGTTGTAAGATATATATGAGATGTACTATAATAGCCTGTTTAGTTTTGAGTGTATAAATTTATAATAGTCTTTATTTTTATAATTTTATAAGCTGCTTTATATAAACTACAGTTTACATACATAAAAGTATATGTTGAGTTGGGTTTCATTTGTAATGTGGGTTTTACAGAGTATAATTTATTTTAAAAAGTTAGAATCTGTGTTTTACATATATGATTTTACTGTATTATATATGTTAACTCATATTTTTGTGCAGACCTAAAACTCTACGACTCAAGACTCTGCGACCTAAGGAATGTCATGACCTAAGAGCTTCACGACTTAGCAGACTTCATGACCTAACTCCAGAAAGAAGAGAACGACCTAACGAGTTAAGGAGCTTCGCGACTTAACGACCTAGCAGGCTTCACGACCTAGTGGCTCCAGACTTCACGACCTAACGACCTAACGACCTAACGACCTAAGGAACGTCACGATCTAAGGGATGTCACAACCTAAGGAATGTCACGACCTAATGAATGTCACGACCTAAGGAATGTCACGACCTAAGAGCTTCACGACTTAGCAGACTTCATGACCTAACTCCAGAAAGAAGAGAACGACCTAACGAGTTAAGGAGCTTCGCGACTTAACAACCTAAAGCTTCACGACCTAACTTCACAAAGCAGCTTAACGAGCTAAAAGAAAAGAAAGGGTGCACGACCTATCTTAGGTCGCTTACGACTTACCACTTCAGATGAAACCGAGAACAACTCCATCAGACCGACTTCCTAAGTCGCGAGTGGACCACGACCTACCTTAGGTCGCTCGCGACCTACGACCTAACTTAGGTCGTACACGACCTAAGACTTGGGCAAATTCCGTCCAGAATCAACTCCTATAAATACCCCCCTAGCTTCAACATGAAAGGGACTTTTGGCTGATCATTTTCTGAAGCGTTGTTACTCTGCCGAATTCTCAACTCATCCAATATTTGAAGAACTCTAATCACTCAAGACATTACAACAAGCTTTGAGAGAAATCTACCGCATTCAACACGAATTTGAGGAGATCTTCGACATCGAAGCTTGAGCTAATAGTCTAAAGTGTTTAGGAATTGAAATATATTGTATTTTGAAGAGCATTGTATCATTTTGTAACCAGAATCAGCAATAAAAGACTATAAAGTGGACGTAGGCTCAATTACGGGCCGAACCACTATAAATCTGTTGTCTCTTTACCGTTTTCAGCTATTTTACTGCTTATATCTTGTTCCCGTCACACGGGTGGTGCTTTCACAACTTTACTACACACACCGGGTGTGAGCGTTCAATTTTTAGCGTTAACATTTTGGTGCTTTCACTAAGAATTGAACTCAGGAAGATTTTCACCGTTGCTTTGCAAAAACTTGTGAAAAGAATCTCTCTAAAAAAACTAGAAGTTTATTTGAAATAATGGCTCCTGGAAGTAGAGGTAGACCTACCAGATCCATAAATGCTCATGAAGGGACTTCCGCTTCCCCAATAGCAGACCAAGCAACTCCTACCGTTGGAGTCACAAGGGCTGAATTAGATGACGTCGTTTCTGGATTATACCAACAAATCGAAGCTCAAAAAGCTTTGATGATGGATAGATTAAATGCTCTGCTGGGGGCAAATCGTCGGCCAGAAAACCATCAAACAACCTTTCCTGAAATGCCACCTTTCCAAGCTGAAGGTTCTATGCCGCAGCCAACTTGTCACGAACATATGCCCAGTCAAGCTTCCGAGAGAAGGACTGATGCCTTTCCGGAGATATCTCTGAGCAATAAAGAGTACCTATCCGAAATGGTTGGCCGCGTCATGAAAGAGAGCATGCAGAGGGAAGAGAATGAGAGTGACTGGGGATTTGCACCAAGCACAACTTCGTTTACTGGAAGGATCCTGAAAGCGGAATTTTCAAGGAAATTTACACCTCCTACTATCCAAGCCTATAGGGGAACGAGTGACCCTAATCATTTCCTATACAAGTACGACTGGCATATGACCGGTGCAAGAGCGTCAGATGAGATTAAGTGCCGATACTTTCCAGTGTACTTGGAAGGTGTGGCTTTACTTTGGTTCACAAAGCTCCAATTCGGTCTGTAGATCAATTCTTCGACTTAACGCAAAAGTTCAAAGAACAGTTCAGATTGTATGCTTCAAAAGCTAAGGATATAATGTCACTGTCTAGTCTTGAACAAGCTCCCGGAGAATCAATCAAATCTTTCCTGAGCCGTTTCAATATAGCTTTAGCTGAAGTGGATAATGCAGAACCACGTATGATCCTGACCTACTTGATGCGAGCCGTCAATAAATCGAGTGAAATTGGAAAATGGCTAAAAATGAAGGAACCGAACTCGCTTGAAAAGTTCTATAAAGGCTGATGAATTCATGCGCCTAGAAAACCTTTCCGCACCAGCAAAAGTGGTTGTTGCTAGAAACAACAATAATGATCTTGCTTCTAACAAAAAAGATTCTGGGAATAAGAAAAGGGAAAACGACGGAGGAAAGAACCAGCGAAATGAGAAGAAACTCCGCCGCTTCGATCCTTCAGATTTTACTCCTTTAACTGATACACCAGGAAATATCTTTTTCGCAACAAAAGATGTTGTCAAGTATCCTAAGCCACCAGAAATGAGAAGAGGTGCAGTGCGTAATGGGAAATTCTACCGATTTCACAATCAACATGGCCATGACACCGACCAATGTCGCCAGTTAAATAGTGTGATTGAAGAATTGCTGAAACAGGGTAAACTTCAACAATATATGAAGAAGAGCGGAGACGATCCAACCTCATCCACTCGGGGGCAACAACATCCTACCCTTCAATCCGGCTCTCGCAACAACACAGCAGTGCAAGAGTCCAAACAGCTTATCATTAATGTTGTCACAGGAGGTCCATACCCAGCAAGCGAAAGTTGGGACGACTGCTAATTACCCGCAAAACTGCAGCTGAGGCATCTTTGATTCTCTCTGGCATATGAATTCAAAACTACGAATCCAGTAGAAATTGGAATTCAATCTGGGGATTCTGGAACAACAATCACTTGCATCCATTTTTTACTTAACAGCATTGCTTAAATTTGTAAAATGATGATGGATGTAGAACTTTTGTATTGTAAACCGCTGAGAAATCAGCATGATTCAATAATAAAGAACTATAAATCTTGTGTTCCCTAATGCTATAAAATGCCTGTCTCATTTCGATATGCAAGTTTCTTTAAAATATTGCTAAAATGTCGATTATATATTGCAGGCTATCAAAGCAAAGCTTACTGACTCCACACATCCCAAGACTCAGCGACCCCTACGAATCACTCAACAATGTTAAGCCACAAAAGATGCGCTATTCACAAACCGTTAGTGATTCCACCAAAGCGGGCACCTTCCCGACGAGAAGGTTCCAAACTCTTGCTAACTAATCGCAATCGTTTGTTTAAACAAACATCCGGTAAAGTAGTTTGCGTCTTCCCCATGGATTCACTCAACGATAAAGTACACACCTTTAGCAACAAGATAATGCCTTGCAAAAAGAGTTGAACATGCACTTGGAATGGTAAAAAGGAATCGCTAAGAAGAAGATGGTGGGAGGGTACAAGCAACAAAGCTCTCTTTGAGCCACAACTCTTCGGAGAAGACCTCTTCAGGAGCAGAAAGACCTTTTCGGAGGCACATTTCATCGGAGTTGAAGTGTAAAATGCTCCTCTTCGGAGGCCCACTTCACCAGAATTGAAATGCCAAAAATCGCTTCTCTACGGAGACCAGAAATTGCTTCTCTTCGGAGACCAAAACTGCTTCTCTTCGGAGACCAAAATTGCTTCTCTTCGGAGACCAAAAATCGCTTCTCTTCGGAGACCAGAAATTGCTTCTCTTCGGAGACCAAAACTGCTTCTCTTCGGAGACCAAAAATCGCTTCTCTTCGGAGACCAGAAATTGCTTCTCTTCGGAGACCAAAAAAAAACTGCTTCTCTTCGGAGATCGAAATCGCTTCTCTTCGGAGACCAGAAATTGCTTCTCTTCGGAGACCAAAAAACTGCTTCTCTTCGGAGACAGAAATCGCTTCTCTTTGGAGACCAGAAATTGCTTCTCTTCGGAGACCAAAAGACCTCTTCGGAGGCACACTTCACCGTGCTTGAAGTACCAAACATAAGCCCTCTTCGGAGGCACAAGAACAAAGCCTTCTTCGGAAGCACTAAACAAATCAAAAAAAAATTCTTCAGAAGCTCACTTCACTGCGTAGGAAAATCCACTTTTTAACAAATAAAAGTGATCATTCCCGAAAGTTGAAGTGTTCTTCAGAAAGAAAGAGAAAGTAAAAATTTCTCCAGTACGAAACGTATTCTATTAAATGCAGAATAGTATTTCCTCGGATCGGAAGAATTATTCCCTAAAATAAGAATACAAGTCTTTTCAGAATATTGCAGTGAGTCGTGATACGGGGGCATATAACTATATTAATAGAAACAACACTCAACCGTCATACCACGAACTCACTGCAGTATCATATGAAGTAAATAAAGAATCATCTATTCTATATTATAATTAGAAGCAAATGCATTCTCACGTACACAAGAACTTGTACAAGTAAAAGAATTATTTTATTCAATACTATGAAAATTCTTTACATGTGCAGATCTCAAAAAAGCGGGGACCGGTACCTGCACAATTTCCGGTCGATACATGCAAAAAGCAAAACAAGAAGTATAAAATCCAACTTATCATTCCTTCTTCCCACCGCCTTTGGAGATCTTGCCCGGCTTGATGGTAAGTTTCGGAACCCGGCGTGGACGGGTTGGAGAAGGAGGAGTGGTCGGATCTTCTTCTGCTTTGTCTTCTCCAGCCAAAGCGTTTTTCTTCTTCTTCCTGATTGCACGCTTCCCCTTCCTCTTCGAAGAAGACTCACTTCCTGGAGAGAATAACGTGGAAAGCTTTTTGTCATCGTCAAATGACTGCTCCGGAGTCTTCTCACTGTCCTCCGTCTCTTCTGCTTTCTACTCCTGGGAAGCAGGTGGATCCTCTAAGCCTTGAAGGGCTGCTATCTGTTCTTCCTACGACCCGGGCTGAGAAGCAGGAGTGACTTGAAGGGATGGAGGAGGAACAGCTGGAAGAGGAGGAGAGTGTACAATGCTTGGTGCTTCCGCTACAGAAGAAAAGAAGTTAAAATCAGTACTCTCCGAAAAAAGAGAAGATATTGGTCCATCAAGACTTTAGTAACAATCGAGAAATTTGTCAAATTCGGTTGAAGCAAACAAGTAGTCCACTTGACTTGGTTCAACGTCAAAGTTACCTGGAGAAGTCGGCTTTGCAAGATCAATCTCGAATTTCTCAGCCTCAATATCTTTCAGGGCCTCTTCCTCGGAGGGAGTGGTCACAATTTCTTTGTCAACTTTAGCAGGAGGCGAAGAATGTGAACTGGAGCCAATAATATCGACATCAGCTGAAATCGAAGTATGAATAGGGGCAGTAGGGAGTATTTCTTGTTCGGAAAGCTTCTCTCCCATCACTTCGGCTCATGCTCGGGCAAGTTGCTTTTTTCCTTTAGCAAGAGCAGCACGGGACTCATTATATAGATAAATGGCTTCAAGATCCGCTTCACCGTAACCAGCTCCTCCAAGCGTGTCGATAATTACTTCCCACACTTCAGCCAATGTAATTTCATATTTTGGCCCCAGAAAAGAAAGGCTTCCATGCCCCAAAATGCTATGAACATAAAAGTCAAATAAAGTGGAGCTAACATTGGCTTTGGTTGTTTCAAGAGATTGTTCGGCCACAGCTTTACCAGCGATAGCCTCATCGCGCTCCTTTTCAACCCTTAACAATTGAGATTGCAGCTTTGTAATTTCCAAGTCTTGGGAGCTGACTTTCTCCCGAAGCTGAGCGGCGTCTTCACGATATCTCCTAGTAACATGCTGTTTTGCTTCAACTTTCGCTTCAGCATCTCGCTGAGCAGCATGGGCATCTCGAACTTGTTTTTGAAGCATTTCTTCCTTTTGCGAATAAGAAGTGGAAGAAGTGGCAAGCTCGTTCTTTAGTCTTTCGACTTTAGCTTCAAGTTTCTCATAATCATCAGAAATGCTTTTCATTTCAGCATCATGCCGCTTGCAAACTTTATCCCACTCAGATTTATCGTTTTCCATGGTCAGCATGGATTCGAGATTCGCACGATTGACCCTTTGCAGCTTGTCAATAAGTTTTTGCCATCCAGATATCCTTTCGATATCAAGTTTGATGGCATCGAGGTTGCACAGCATAGCCGGTTTATCAATCGGGACCAAGTAAAGGTCAAAGCGCACCCCCTTTAAGCACCATTGCGGGAAATGACTTTGAAGAGTTGGCGGACCCTCTCCAACTTGATATTGAGGCCTTTTGATGATTGTTTGAATGTCAGATTTCTCAAGAACGGGAGAATCACCAGGCAAGTCAGAAGGAGTGGGAGCATCAGGCTTCTCAGAAACAACAGAAGAATCAGTAAGCTTGGTTCGTTTACTTGGATCGCTGGCAACGTGACTTTTTCCTTTATCATCATAAGATTTCCTCTTATGAGAATCGTCTTCTCTTCGGGATGAATCTCGATGTTCATCTTCTCTTCTACGGCGCTCTTCATAGTCCCACCTATCGCGAGCTTTCCTGGCGGCTCTTTCTTCGTCAGTTTCCTAGCGGGAAGGGAGATAGCTTCTGAAATCATAAGTATCGCGCCCTCCATAACGCCGAAAGTTATCATAATATGAGCCGCTCCGCCCCTTTGAAGAGTCTGGAAATGAAAAAGAGACAAGTGTTAGAAAATCACCAAAGTAAAAGAGTTGAGTGTATTTGATCGTAAAAATCCTAAGTGTGTGTGATGTGCGAACTACGCGCGTCGAATTACAAACCACTCTTTGGTGTGGGAATGGCAACGACTTGTGCAGAAGGTGTCGAGACTTGTTGCGAAGAGGAAGTAGCATTGACAGCAGGGGAGATAACTTTCAAAGCATCGTCTTTAAATAGTTCATGAGAGGTTATCATCAAGTCACTTAACCCCTCAAAAATGTCATCGCCATTATGTCCAGTGGAACTTTCTCTTTCAGCCTCTATATTGGCCGCCTCTCCGGAATGGCGGGGAGATTCTTTTCCTTCTTCTTCTTCAACAATCGGGGCAAGTGAAAACTTGCTAGACGACCCCATAACATCAGTAGAAGTAGAACACTTCACTAGTGAAGTCTCAGCGGTGGGTTCTTTCAGTGAAAGTTCTTTAGCAGGAGCTGGGGCATCTGACGTCGTTGCTGGAGAATCAGGAATCTCATGAGGCTGGATGTAACGAGAAGAATGTAGAAGCCCGAACTGGTGTAAAAATTCATCTTTCAACAAGAATTTGGTGTTTCTCTCTTCCATAGCCACAGCATTTAGAGTTTCGAAGATTGACTTGAGGCCGGGATTTCTAAGCGGGGGAGGAAGTGCTGAAAAAAGAAAAGAATGAAGATAAGCATTTGATAATTCGGGTTTCGAAAAACTTATAAGATGAACAGAGAAAGGCAATCTAACTCCCGATTCTCCAGATAGCGTAGAATCCCGGAGGACATCGAACAAAGAAGAATTGATTTAGAAACCCGTGAGCACTATCGGGCAAATCCAAAATTAATTTCCGGTTTCTGGCGCCTCTTACAAGCACGATTGAAGGGTGATCTTTGTTTTTTGAAAAGGTGCATAAATAGCAAATTTCATCGAAGCTTGGAAGACGGTTGAGCGTCCTCCTAAACAGAACACACAACCCCATCAAGACGGCGTAACCGTTTGGGTGTAGCTGGAAAGGCGAGATAGCTAATCGAAGGAAAAGTTCTCGGAGAAATTCGTTGAAAGGTGGAATAGCTCCGCTTAAACACATTTGGTGATTCACTGCGACAAAACCGAGAGGTGGCTTGTCAGCTTTGTCATTTGCTCCAGGGAATATAGCATCTGATTCGGCAATACCGAACTAGGTACACAGTTGTCTGAAAACTTTGTGGCTCAGAGTGGTCGGAGTTCTTTCCGGAGGATCGATCAGTGGATTAGCAATCGGGAAAGCTTCTCCGGCTGGTCCTGAATCTTCTTGTTAAGATGTCATTCTACACAATCAACTGGATATTTAAATATGAAGGTGCACGTTTCCTAAAAAGTGTGAAGTGTTGTGCAAAACTAAAACAATAACAAGAAAGTATAACTGAAATTGAGATAGTTGACATTTGTCAATTATAAGGTTTCGAAGCTTGTCATTTTAAGTTCAAATACAATGTTGTGTTGATGCAAACAAATCAGCTTAAGTTGATTATTTCAGCTTTGCTTTAATACTTCATTTGAATTTGTTATTTCACAGCATTTCATTCACAAAATTCATTTAAGTTAATTGTTCTTTGACGACTAATCTGTCATGCGATGTGGGCAGTCAATGGCAGTATATTTGTCCCGTTTTTCTACAAATGTTGTTTTTAAACAGGTTATTAGCATTAAAGTCAAGACAATCTGAAAAGAAATGCAACACAGTTCAAATTCAAAGCTCAGTCAACTTCTGGCCAAATTTCACAAGTCCTAGGTCGTCCAGCGACCCATCATAGGTCGAGGCATTTTTAGGTCGTATTGTGCAAATTAAAACGTCCAGAGCAGTGCAGAGTTTGTTCAAGTCCTAGGTCGTTCAACGACCTATCATAGGTCGAGGCTACTTTAGGTCGCACTGTGCAAGTCAAATAATTCGAGGCAATGCAAATTTCTCTAAGTCCTAGGTCGCACACGACTTGGCATAGGTCGTAAACTATTTAGTTCGCAAGAAGGTTATTCGGTTTCGTTTAGGTCGCAGGAATTCTTAGATTGTAAGGCTTAGGTCGCCAAGAATCCCAGCACGACCTAACTTTTAGGTTGTGCAGATCTGATAGGTCGCTGACTTCCTCTCCACGCAACAACTTACTAGACCCGATAACCCAATACCGCCATTACAAAAGAATCTGTCATCCCCTTCGTTTCATCTCCACATACCACCAAATCGCCCAGCAAATCGATTACAAACCCCTCCGATCCATTATGAAAATTACCATGCGTTCATGAATTACCACAACGTACCAAACGACGATCAAAAGTCGATCGAAATAACCATTCAAAAATGAAGCATGGCACATGAAATTAGACTTGGGTCGGAAAACGTGGATTCACGATCGAGCGGCGATTATGGAGGAGTAGAGATTGGATCCACTTACGTAGTATGCTGGTAAAAATGAATCGATGATTAACTGGATTGAATTCACCTTCGAAAGATTGAAAATTCGTCAATGGTAGTGGAAGTTCGGAACAGTAAGGTGGGGAGGAAGGAGCGACCTAACTAATTTATATGAGGCTGAGAGAGGAAGGCGAATAGGCATACGAGTTAGCACGAGTTTTAGGTCGTTCACGACCTAGCAAAGTTAAGTCGAAGCACACGACCTATGACATAGGCTGCACTTCGAGGGGCAAATGTTAACTCATATTTTTGTGCCGACCTAAAACTCTGCGACTCAAGACTCTGCGACCTAAGGAATGTCACGACCTAAGAGCTTCACGACTTATCAGACTTCATGACCTAACTCCAGAAAGAAGAGAACGACCTAACGAGTTAAGGAGCTTCACGACTTAACAACCTAGTAGGCTTCACGACCTAGTGGCTACAGACTTCACGACCTAACGACTTAAGGAATGTCATGACCTAAGGGATGTCACGACCTAAGGAATGTCACGACCTAAGGAATGTCACAACCTAAGGAATGTCACGACCTAAGAGCTTCACGACTTAGCAGACTTCATGACCTAACTCCAGAAAGAATAGAACGACCTAACGAGTTAAGGAGCTTCGAGACTTAACGACCTAAAGCTTCACGACCTAACTTCACAAAGCAGCTTAACGAGCTAAAAGAAAAGAAAGGGTGCACGACCTATCTTAGGTCGCTCACGACCTATCTTAGGTCGCTTACGACTTACCACTTTAGATGAAACCGAGAACAACTCCATCAGACCGACTTCCTAAGTCGCGAGTGGACCACGACCTACCTTAGGTCGCTCACGACCTACGACCTAACTTTGGTCGTACACGACCTAAGACTTGGGCAAATTCCGTCCAGAATCAACTCCTATAAATACCGCCCTAGCTTCAACATGAAAGGGACTTTTGAATGATCATTTTCTGAAGCGTTGTTACTCTGCCGAATTCTCAACTCATCCAATATTTGAAGAACTCTAATCACTCAAGACATTACAACAAGCTTTGAGAGAAATCTACCGCATTCAACACGAATTTGAGGAGATCTTCGACATCGAAGCTTGAGCTAATAGTCTAAAGTGTTTAGGAATTGAAATATATTGTATTTTGAAGAGCATTGTATCATTTTGTAATCAGAATCAGCAATAAAAGACTATAAAGTGGACGTAGGCTCAATTACGGGCCGAACCACTATAAATCTGTTGTCACTTTACCGTTTTCAGCTATTTTACTGCTTATATCTTGTTCCCGTCACACGGGTGGTGCTTTCACAACTTTACTACACACACCAGGTGTTAGCGTTCAATTTTTAGCGTTAACAATATATCTATGGTAATTTATCATATTGAATTTAAAATTTAATATATATATATATATATATATATAAGTTGTTTGTTATGTAAATGATGTTATAAGTATATTGATGTTTATGTATATATAGATATGTTTGTTTTATTCTATGTGTTTATTTAAACCAATGATTTTTGAAATACATATACATTTAGTATATATATATATATAAAAGTTTGGGTTGCATGAGTTTATGTATTTATTTGGCTAGTATTTATATGTATATTAGTAAGTTTCAAAGCAGTATTTTGTACAGAAGTATGGGCTGTTATAAATTGTTTTAGATATGTTGAGATCTGCAATAGTTTTATAATAGTTTGATATATAAATATACTTTTGAGTCTCGTATATATTTTATAGTATGTAGGATATTAGTTTGTACAAGATTGGTAGTTTATATGTCGAGTTGATGGGTGTAAGTAAGTTTATATTTAAGTTGCAGTAGCTTGATGAATACATGTATATAAGTTGAGATATGGTTGCTTTGCCTGTTACTTTGTATTATATTTTTATATATAAAGTACGCATGTACATATTATAGGTTATATAAAATTTATGTTCGGGTTTTATATGCATAAGTATATTAGTATATATATTAGTTCATATATTTTGATTTTGATTTGATGTGTAAATATGTATATATATAACTGATTTTGAAATTTTATAGTTTTTCAGTGTATTAGGCTTAAATATAAAAAAAAATTGAAATATATATATATATATAAATATAATAATAATGTGTATATTTTTAGTTTATATCAAAACTGATTACCTTGTTCTCATCAATTCTTATCTATCAGCCTGTCGAATTCGTGCCAATTTTTCTTTGTTTGGAATTCGTGCTTGGATTCGCGACCCAACTCCTTTGTCTATCCTCTGGCCTCGAAAGGTGAGCAATCACTCACGATTAATGTTCTTTTATTTATTAAATTTGATTTCAATTGAAACGACAGTTGAAATATACTGTTATTAGCTATTTACACTATTATATATGCTATTACCTATATCAGTTCACCTGTGACATTTGACACCATTATATGTTATATATGCAATGATAATCCAGTTTGGTTGATTAATGATTGATTGTTTGATGTTGACATTGGACATTAAATTGTTAATGTAATAAATGATAAATAATTTGAAAATGAAATTGACGTAGGAGTTAACAAATTTGAAATCGACATATGTGTTGAATTTGATTAGTTAAATATGACCCCTTTAAACGTAATTAAATTGACACGTAGAAATAGTGATAACTACACCTTGAACCATTGAATGTATGATTGTATAAACTGATGTAGTATAAAGTGGATAATTGATATCAAGTGAAGAACCGTATTAAATTTAGTGTAATAATCTTTAATCAATAGGAAATGATAATGTAGATTCTAGAAATAATTATATTAATTTGCACAAACTACAACGTAAATTAATATGATTATTTTGGGATTATTTGAATTAATTATTTGATTGTTGTTATTGCTTGTTTACTTTGACACCATCCCAGTTATCACACTGCAAGTTCCCTTTGTTATGCGTTGATTTTTAATTGGAATGAAATCGGGTTGAAATGATAAATACCCAAATTAAATTTTGACCTAGGATAGAGAATTAAATAAAACCCGATTGGTCAATAATTTGATTTAAAATAAAATAAACTTTTATTTGAAAGGATGAGATTTTGAAATGAAGCTGGAATTTGAATTTTTAATGAAGGAAATGTTAATATTTAAAATCTGAAACAAATATTGACATAGTAGTTGTTGAAAGATCGTTATTTTGAAATTAATTATTTGACAATTAAATTTGGAACTTTTCATTGAATTAAGTTTGAAATGATTTAATAATTAAGTTTGAAATTATAATTAAGTTTGAAATTATTAAGCTTTGAAATTATTTAATAATTAAGTTTTGAAATATTTAATAATTAAATAAGATTTGATTATTTGATAATTAAATAAAAATTTGAATTCTTTGATAAGAGAAATTGAACTTTTGAATAAGTAAATTTTTACTTCGTAAATAATTGAAATTGAATTTCTTTATTAATTAAGTTTTGGAAAATTATTTAAGTAAGTAAATAAGCAAAATTGAATTTCTTTAACAAGAAATAAAATGTGATTTATTGAAATTAATGTAAGACTTGAAATTTAAAGAATTTGATTTGATGAATTTAATTTAATTCAATTTGTAAGTTTTGATATAATGAAGTTGAATTTAAATAATGGATTTAATGAATTGGAAATTTAATAGAAATTGTTTTGAATGGCAATTTACTTAATGAATATCGAATGAAATCGATAAATGAATGTAAATTGATTTAAATGTTAAATTAAATTAATTTAAATGATTTCGGAAAGAGACTTATATATACGAACTTGAATTAATATTTGAATTGTGTTAAATAAAAATTGAAATTGAATTATAAGATTTCAAAACGGAAAGTTGGAAATTTTGAACGTAAACTATGGAAAATTGGTTTAGAAAGACAAATGATATGTTGATTTACAAATTTAATTGAAATTGAATTTGATTTGCTTTTGAAATATATTAAATGACCAATTGGTGAAATAATTTCGAAGGTTATTAAAGAGACCGGAATCGGTTAGGGACATACTCACTGTCTAAACCGAAAACCACTTTAATAAGTATACGCGGAGTTGTGATCCAGAATGAAGTGGTTGGAATGATGTACGTGATGACTGAAGAAAGAGAACGATAATGGATATCCTTGACACTAGTGTCAAATTGGAAATGACTAAAACAGGAGCCGTGCCGGGCCAAATGGGGTTAGCCACCTCGAGCGAACACACTTCTTCGAAACTACTCATTACTTGTTATCGATTGGTGCACCCTTGATTTGGGAGTGTTGTTTCGCGGTGTTGCGATCGTTGTGGCGATGCGTTCTCACCAGTCCGGATCAGGCAAACGGTAGTTTCACTACCTTGGGTATTGCCTCATGTGCCTTGTCATACTTGTATCCCTATATACGCGACCACTACGAATTTTTTTTGTGTTATACCTATGGAGTACTCCTTGATATCCCACTAGTTTACGGCGGAGTTTACAGTGCTACATAGTCTATAACGCTTATATAAAATGTGTTAAGGGGGATAATGGTAATGCTTTAACACTATTTTGATATTGTATATTACTGATAGGCATTATCTATTTACCGTACACTACTACATAGTAGATAGTTTAACGGATCCTTAAAGGATGGTTATTCCAAACATCCTTTGAGTTACTTGTATTTCGGTTGTTATTTCACTTGAGTTGGATTTATTGATATAAGAATGTTAATCCTCACTCGAGTGTTTTGTGTTTTGCTTTACGCTCGGGTCAGACTAAGTGTACCAGTATTCGAGACTCACCTTTGGAGTTGGAGTTTCGCTTGGAGATCCAGCTATCTATCCAGCTTTCAGATATTCAGTTGATTCCAGTGATGTATTCTGATATTGTTTTTGACTATTGTATTCGAGACATCTGTTGTACCGTATTTAACTCTGATATGTATATATATAGTAGCTTCATGAACTACTATCTTTTGTTTCTGCTGCATTTATTACTCTGTGATCTGTGATTATTTTATTTACTGTATATGTTCAGTTTTTCCAAATTTAAATTAACAATTCGGTATTTTTATTTATTCAAGTCCGACATGTGCGGATGCGAATAGTTCAAAATAGCGGGTCGTTAAAGTTGGTATCAGTGCTTTGGTAGCTCTAGGCAAAACTTAACATATAGGGTAAATGTATTTACAGAATCACTTTCATTCGGGTTTGAATCTCTTTCCTTTGACTCGATTCCTTTGAATTTTTGAACGTTCCCTGTGGTTCCAAAATCCATTCGTATCCCTCACTATTCGTCTTCTAATTCTGGAGTATCGCATAACTCCACTTTGAATGATCTTTATAATGAATCGGCGGCCTCGCCAAACTTCGAATGATTTGTAAAGGGGTGAAACTCCTTTACAATAGGCATCGATTTACCGGAGATTTCTGTATCCTCAGTTTACGATGCTATCTATCTTCTGCTATACTTGAATTCTATTTCTTGAGATCGAATGAAGATTTGCCTCGAAATTCTACATCGATCTTATTCTTGAAGTCATGGTCGACCTAGTTAAGGTTGCCCGAGATTTATATAAACTTATCAAATCTTTCTACTTTGTTATTTAATCATCATATCTTTGTTTCGAACTTATCTTCGAATCGAAATTCTCTTTGATTTGAGTCCATCAAATTTGAATCTCTATCTTTGCTTTGAAATCTATTCTTGTATAGTCAAGCGAGGAAGTGTATTTGTAAATTAATATTTAAAATGTTTTAAAATATATTATGTTGTTTGAGTTGTTGATGTTGATTTGGGTTTCCGATCGATTCGTCGGATCAACGCTATCGATAGGATTTCTAAAACACTTGAATAGAGCAAACTGACACAATAGTATTTTTCGAATTTGGTGAATAAAATAGTTTTGTATGATTATATTACATATAAGTATAAATTTCTCTGAAATCAAATTGATAATGAATTTGTTGTCAGAAATAATAAATATATGAATTTATAAACTTGGTTATAATTTGATCTGGAATTTGAAATGAATTTTAAATTAGAATTTGAGAATTTAATTTCCAATGATTTCAAGCTTTGGTTTTTAAATTTTTAAATGTATATTATTGAACGTATTTTCAAATAGAAACCGTTTTCAAAGAATTTTAAAATGTTGAAATCAGTGCTCTTCTCTTTGTCGCTGGAAAATAATTTCGGTGATGGCAGTCGCATCATCGACATTCATTTTCGAGTTTCGAAGTGGAGAAACCATTCTGTAGCTTTGCTACGGTTTTGTTTGGAAAAATATTTTAATTTGAAATTATTAAGTATGACTTGATTTATATGTATATATGGGTATATTATTTTAAATTTAATTTGATTTAATATATATAGTATATACTAATTATTCTAAAGTGTTTGAAATTAAACAGAAATTTAATTCTTAAAAATCATGTTAAAAGATGTTTTCTATTATAAATAAAGATAAATTTTGAATAAGTATTTAAACTTGAGATAATTGAATTTGAAAATTTTATTTGTATAGTACTAAATTGCATTTCAATATAACTTACCTAAATTATTCATAAGTTAAAATGTAATTGGATAATATACAATATAAAATAATTTTATAAATAAAATTTGAGTGTTTATAATAAATGTTATGCACTTAGATTTTAATTATAAAAAATGCTAATAAAGATGATAGAATAATAGTTAATTGAATGAGATGAATATAATAATTTTGTTCCGAAAGAATTAACAAATTGAAATTAGATCAACTTATGGAAATACATTAAATTTAAAATCAATTAGTGAATATAAATTAATTTAAATTGAAATTTATATGGTTTAAATTAATTTATATGGTTTAAATTAATTTATATGGTTTAAATTAATTTATATGGTTTAAATATATGTAATAAGATATATTAAGTGGAATAAACTTAATAATAATTTGGAATAAAAGAATTAAATTTGTTGAATAAAATATGAGTACAATAAATGATTATACAAATTGATGATTTATAAATTGTTAATTGAGGATGACTAGAAAATAAGATAATGAACTTAGGAACATATAGATTGATTTAACTTAAGTGAACTCAAAGGGATTTAACCAAATTATTAAATATTAATTAATTTAAATTGAGATTTATATGGTTTAAATTAATTGTTTTACTTGTATTCCAATCTATTTTCTTTCTGGTTTTTTCTATTCTCCTACCTCCTTCCTTTTCGGGGACGAAAAGTTTTGAGTCGGGGAGAATGTAACGACCTGTAATTTTAACTATTTTAATAACGTAATTAGTTGAAATTTTGTGAAATTTTAAACGATAAAATTTTGAGATATAAATTTGATATTTGGAATGCGTCTTGTTAAACATAGCAACTGGTAAATTTTCATCCGAAAATATGAAAGTTTATTTCGTGCGTAAATTTACTTCAATTTAATCAGTTAAAAAGCGATGAAAATAAAATGTTTTCAAAACCTAAATATTTTTACATAGAAAAATTCTAAACCATCTTTTGAGCAAATTCCATTTTTCGTTTTTCCAAATTCGGACTTCTTTGGCTCCGTCGATCTTATTTTTCTACGTTTTTCTTGCATTTTCCGCTAGTAGAAAAATTCAAATTTTATAAATTCAATCATACCACTGATATCTATATGTCGTTTTGACCGTCTCGTCGCGCTGATCTCCGTAGTATATTCGTTTCAGTAATTCGATGTTCGGTACGCAGTGGATAACGACAAACTGTTGTCGTATCAGAGCCGTATTCAAATTTTGTCCCTGACTTTTCAAATGCCAGCTGAACATCACTTGCATTAATTATTTTTCCAGAATTCACTCATGACATTTCGTTTTCCAATGTCCATTATATTTGCTCCGAGCCTTTTCATTTTTCCAAAACCCTTTGACGTTTGGAAGAGAAATATACAACCTCCACTTTCTTTTCACTATTTCACTTCTTCACTTTTATTTCCCTCTGGGCAAAAACCTGAAACACATCCTCCACTTTCTTTTTTCTCCTCACCTCCTCTTATGTTCGGCTATCAACTCTTGTATCCCCTCCCCTCCATAGCCGGAACCACCAAGCTCCACAAGGCTGAACAACCTCCTCAATCGGCCAGCCCGTCTGACCTTCTTCACGTGTGCCGACCTATCACTCCGGAGCTCACACAACCATTCCTACTCTCCATCTCCAACGCCGAACTCCACCACCACCCCGCCGCACAGTCCACCGCCTAACACCTTAGCAGCCTACCCCCGGCCTCTTCCATGCGGCAGCATCGCCGTCACCATCACCACTGCACGTCCCAACCTCAATCTGCGATCCTCCCCGATGCCGCATTCGCCACCACCATTTCTTTCCATGGCCGAAGCATCTCAACCTCGCCTTACTTCATCTTCATTCGTCGTCTACCTCCATCTCTCCTCCTTCGCCTCGCGTGGCTGAACTCCACCTCACTCTCATCACACCGGTGCCAGCAGCCGCATATTATAGGAGGTGTGTATATATATATTTAGTTATGTAAGTATACATTTGATCGGTTGAACATATATATTTTGTTATGTAGCACTGAAAAGGGGTATATAATATGTTATCAGCTTTCAAATGAATTTTTGTTTTTGTTTTGAATAACAACTTAAAAACTTTGAGATTTGTTCAATATATATTTATACATATAATACATTATAAAGAGGTATATGTATGTCAGATATGTCTATTCGTATGTTTATGCAAGCGGTACTTGTTATATAGGTTACTATATAGATATATATGTTATATCATGTTTCATTTAGGTCTACTATGCATAGGTTACTATGTTGTAAGATATATATATGAGATGTACTATAATAGCCTGTAGAGTTTTGAGTGTATAAATTTATAATAGTCTTTATTTTTATTTTTTATAAGCTGCTTTATATAAACTACAATTTACATACATAAAAGTATATGTTGAGTTGGGTTTCATTTGTAATGTGGGGTTTACAGAGTATATTTTATTTTAAAAAGTTAGAATTTGTGTTTTACATATATGATTTTACTGTATTATATATCTATGGTAATTTATGATATTGAATTTAAAATTTAATATATATATATATGTATATAAGTTGTTTGTTATGTAAATGATGTTATAAGTATATTGATGTTTATGTATATATAGATATGTTTGTTTTATTCTATGTGTTTATTTAAACAAATGATTTTGAAATACATATACATTAGTGTGTGTGTGTATATATATATATAAGTTTGGGTTACATGAGTTTATGTATTTATTTGGCTACTGTTTATATGTATATTAGTAAGTTTCAAAGCAGTATTTTGTAAAGAAGTATGGGCTGTTATAAATTGTTTTAGATATGTTGAGATGTGGAATAGTTTTATAATAGTTTGATATATAAATATACTTTTGAGTCTCGTATATATTTTATAGTATGCAAGATATTAGTTTGTACAAGATTGGTAGTTTATATGTCGAGTTGATGGGTGTAAGTAAGTTTATATTTAAGTTGCAGTAGCTTGATGAACACATATATATATATAAGTTGAGATATGGTTTCTTTGCCTGTTACTTTGTATTATATTTTTATATATAAAGTACGCATGTACATATTATAGGTTATATAAAATTTATGTTCGGGTTTTATATGCATAAGTATATTAGTATATATATTAGTTCATATATTTTGATTTTGATTTGATGTGTAAATATGTATATATATATAATTGATTTTGAAATTTTATAGTATTTAAGGGTATTAGGCTTAAATATAAAAAAAAATTGAAATATATATATAAATATAATAATAATGTGTATATTTTCAGTTTATATCAAAACTGATTACCTTGTTCTCATCAATTCTTATCTATCAGCCTGTCGAATTCGTGCCAATTTTTCTTTGTTTGGAATTCGTGCTTGGATTCGCAACCCAACTCCTTTGTCTATCCTCTAGCCTCGAAAGGTGAGCAATCACTCACGATTAATGTTCTTTTATTTATTAAATTTGATTTCAATTGAAACGACAGTTGAAAAATACTATTATTAGCTATTTACACTGTTATATATGCTATTACCTATATCAGTTCACTTGTGACATCTGACACCATTATATGTTATATATGCAATGATAATCCAGTTTGGTTGATTAATGATTAATTGTTTGATGCTGACATTGGACATTAAATTGTTAATGTAATAAATGATAAATAATTTGAAATTGAAATTGACGTAGGAGTTAACAAATTTGAAATCGACATATGTGTTGAATTTGATTAGTTAAATATGACCCCTTTAAATGTAATTAAATTGACACGTAGAAATAATGATAACTACACCATGAACCATTGAATGTATGATTGTATAAACTGATGTAGTATAAAGTGGATAATTGATATCAAGTGAAGAACCATATTAACTTTAGTGTAATAATCTTTAATCTACATGAAATGATAATGTAGATTCTAGAAATAATTATATTAATTTGCACAAACAACAATGTAAATTAATATGATTATTTCGGGATTATTTGAATTAATTATTTGATTGTTGTCATTGATTGTTGTTATTGCTTGTTTATTTACTTTGACACCATCCTAGTTATCACACTACAAGTTCCCTTTGTTATGCTTTGATTTTGAATTGGAATGAAATCGGGTTGAAATGATAAATACCCAAATTAAATTTTGACCTAGGATGGAGAATTAAATAAAACCAGATTGGTCAATAATTTGATTTAAAAAAAAATAAACTTTTATTTGAAAGGATAAGATTTTGAAATGAAGCTAAAATTTGAATTTTTAATGAAGGAAATGTTAATATTTAAAATCTGAAACAAATATTGACATAGTAGTTGTTGAAAGATCGTTATTTTGAAATTAATTATTTGACAAATAAATTTGGAACTTTTCATTGAATTAAGTTTGAAATGATTTAATAATTAAGTTTGAAATTATAATTAAGTTTGAAATTATTAAGCTTTGAAATTATTTAATGATTAAGTTTTGAAATATTTAATAATTAAATAAGATTTGATTATTTGATAATTAAATAAAAATTTGAATTCTTTGATAAGAGAAATTGAACTTTTGAAAAAGTAAATTTTTACTTCGTAAATAATTGAAATTGAATTTCTTTATTAATTAAGTTTTGGAAAATTATTTAAGTAAGTAAATAAGCGAAATTGAATTTCTTTAACAAGAAATAAAATGTGATTTATTGAAATTAATGTAAGACTTGAAATTTAAAGAATTTGATTTAATGAATTTAATTTAATTCAATTTGTAAGTTTTGATATAATGAAGTTGAATTTAAATAATGGATTTAATGAATTGGAAATGTAATAGAAATTGTTTTGAATGGCAATTTACTTAATGGATATTGAATGAAATCGATAAATGAATTTAAATTGATTTAAATGTTAAATTAAATTAATTTAAATGATTTCGGAATGAGACTTATATATACGAACTTGATTTAGTATTTGAATTGTGTTAAATAAAAATTGAAATTGAATTATAAGATTTCGAAACGGAAAGTTGGAAATTTTGAATGTAAACTATGGAAAATTGGTTTAGAAAGACAAATGATATGTTGATTTACAAATTTAATTGAAATTGAATTTGATTTGCTTTTGAAATATATTAAACGACCAATTGGTGAAATAATTTCAAAGGTTATTAAAGAGATCGAAATTAGTTAGGGACATACTCACTGTCTAAACCGAAAACCACTTTGATAACTATATGCGGAGTTGTGATCCAGAATGAAGTGGTTGGAATGATGTACGTGATGACTGAAGAAAGAGAACGATAATGGATAGCCTTGACACTTGTGTCAAATTGGAAATGACTAAAAGAGGAGCCATGCCGGGCCAAATGGGGTTAGCCACCTCGAGCGAACACACTTCTTCGAAACTACTCATTACTTGTTATCGATTGGTGCACCCTTGATTTGGGAGTGTTGTTTCGTGGTGTTGCGATCACTACGACGATGCGTTCTCACCAGTCCGGATCAGGAAAACGGTAGTTTAACTACCTTGGGTATTGCCTCATGTGCCTTGTCATACTTGTATCCCTATATACGCTTGTCACATACCGAAATTTTCTACTTTCGAAAATTCGACATCGATACTCACTTTATCGACTGCCGAGAAATCGAACGCCGGAAACTCCAATAGTGAGGGTTTTAGAAAGAAGAAGTAGAAGAAAAAGAGAAGAAGAAGAAAGAAAGCAGAGAAGAAGAACAACAGAACAACATCAGAATCTCACATATCGCAGCGGAATAATATACAATAGATAATTATTAGTCTTTTAAAACAAAGAACTATATCAGTTTATATATACATCAATCATCAGAGTCAATATACAACAATGGACAGTTATATAACTTGTCCTCATACAGAATACACAGCGGAATAAATACTATCAGATACAAATACTACGTCTCGCCATCCAGCTCATCTCCAAAGCTCCAGAATATCCAGAGTATCCTGATAATCTAACTCTAGACTGCCCGTGTGGAAATTGGTGGGCACCCAGAGTTTAGAAGGGAAACAATAAACTCCGAGTCAGTCATGGTGACTGGTGTGAGATCGTAAAACAGTTATTCTTTCACAAAGAAAATAAAACAAATTCGAAATGCTTTTGGAAAATGAAACTACCATAAAACCTTCCACCACACACACAATGCAAACGCAGAATTGGAGGAGATTTCTTCTTATGATAGTCAAAGATGCTTACTACGCAAAATCAAATCATTTTTTTGATATTATTATTAGTGCATAGTGTAGAAAACATTTCGAAAGTATAATATTAATCTTAGCCAGCATAGGCATTCCGCACTTATGCCTACTATAGCTACTATGTTCAATAGCAGGTTACCGCCACATTCCATAGCAGGTAATACAACTAAAACCGTACAAGTCACGTATTGTTTCTTTGGATTTCCAACAAATGGTCAGGCTAAGGAACTTCCTTTTCCACGATGGGTACGTCCCTGGAATAGACGACCCGAGAACCTAACCGGATCTCTGCCAACACAAGGCCGGGTTACCTCTGCAAAAATAGGTAACTACTGACACGTGTATGCCATCCCCCGATCGTAACCGATCTTCCCGAGGATCCCCGATTCGCAACAAACCACATAGATAATAATAATGCAGTAACCACAGAGGTTAAGTATCTGGGCTCCATACCATGATACCACCTTTATCCAGAAGGAATGACATACACTAAGGGGCGCTACTCCCTAGAACCTTGCCGCATCCTTCCTGTTTCGACCATTTCCGGGGTGTGAGGCTCGACGAAGTCTCGTCCACAAAGCTACGCTTTCTCAAAAAGCCCTGCTTCGGGTCAAACAAAATGATCAACCTATGATCACAAAGATATAAGATCAAACAAATGATCATATCACAAATGATCAAACACTGATCATTTCACAGCAACACTCAGTATGCCACATTACCAAATTGGGATATATCGCTGATAAATTTCAACTACATAACCTCTGAGCTCGTACGTCTCAGAGAAGGGTGTTAAGCTAAGAGAATAAATTCTCCGCCACCAACAGAAATGTATTTGAAAGAAATCAGCTTTATATCTCAAATTGTAACATCAGACACACAATCCATACAAGTCTGTTCCGGGATCGAACAGAACCGAAGGCACTTCTCACGAAGCCCTTGCATTTCCGGATAATTTTCTAATCACGTCCGGACTTCCCGTCACTAAGGGTGATAAAACCTCTAAACCGGAGATCAGCCGATGTAGAGTAACTCGACGGTAATCCTTCCGTTTTCAAAAATATCCGGTCTTCAACACCGGTCTTCGAATGCAATTCATAACGACGTATCACATATTCGGAATGGGTTATACGACCCCATGGTCCTTTCCCAGCTAACCCGAATAGTGAGCGATTATTCAAAAATAAGTGTGGCATTCAAATTCATCCAATTCACAACAAATACCTATCTAAAGGTAATTATTGATAGTCGGTTATTTAACTATCAATAAAGATGCGCAACATCATCAGATTCCAAATAATTTTCCAAAATTATTTATTTTCCAAAAATATCTTTACTAGATATAAAATTTCCACACTTCAAAATAAATCAATATTTATTTTCAAAACGAATTCCCATTTCCTTTATAAATTCCATATTGAATTTATATTTTCGAATATCTACTGATATTCGATTTTCAATCGATTTCAAATATTCAACTTCAATTTATCTTTTCAAAGATAAATTCTCAAAACATTTCATTTCATTTTTGGAAAAGCAATTCCATACTTATTTAATAATAAGTATTTCACAAATCTATTTATTTTCAACACTTGGAAAATATTCGATATACTTAAATCAAATTAAGTATATATTTTCATTCTTTAAGGAAAACTATTTTCTATAACAACATCAATTTGAGTCAAAACGAATGTTACGTAAAACATCGTTACGACGACTCAAAATCACTAGTATAGGGATTCGAGAATTAAGATAGATATATAAATCCCAATACTAGATAAAAACATTTCCTTTCGGAAATCATTTACTATAACAACAGTGTTATAGTCCACCATTTCCTTCTACTTCTCGAAAACGTCTATTTCAACAATGAATGTTGAAATCTATGATTTCGATATTTAATCATTTTAAAACATCGTTAAAACAATTAACTTCATCTTAAATATTACTTTCCCAAAACCATATCCATTTTACTTAAAATATATTCACTGTCCAAAATCGTGAATATACTTCACTAACCACATTTCAATCCTTTCTCCACATTTATATTTCAATAATTATCCACTATCCAAAATCACGGATATATCTCCTTTATTTAACTTCTATGTTTAACTTATCAATTTCAATTGGTTTTGGATTTATAAAACAACGTTTAGAAATCACGTTCATACTTCATAACAATTTCAACTTGCAAAAATCATTTTATTAGCCAATTCTATTCCTATTCCATCTAAGTGCAACACTCTAATTTATAAGTTTATCACTTATAAATCTTTTATTCTACACATCTACTCAATTTATATTTCATAATTTATAAATTTCATTCACTCACGAATTTTTATTTCATCTTGTTCTAACACTTACAAAGCTCGTTTAAAATTCAAATGTTTTAGATTTATAAATATCGACTTTTTTAAATCCTTTAAATAGACCGTTTATAATACTGTGAAAAACTCAATTTAAACCATTTTATAAATAAATCAACTATTTATTTCAAAAATGACACTTGGGTTATATTTCACAAAAATCTTAACTTTTATAACTTTAAAATTTCAAACGTTTATTTATTTAAAATAAATCAATTCAACAAAACGTCTACTTTCAAAAATCACTTTAAAAATCCTTTTAAATTAAAAGTCGTCATTTTTAAAGCTCAAAACTTGAATCCGATGATGCAACAGCATCAATTGGTCAATCACAACAACAACATCATATATCAACATATGATAACAGAATATACATCAATCCTGTAAATAAATAACTACTGGTGAGGAATCCAGTTGGATCCCTCCAACCTGTTTCCCTGCATCCAAAGACGTTAGCACAATACCAATTCCGCTCCAGTACGGAATTATCGCGGTATATAGGTTTTATAAAAATCCGCTTACTAACGGCGCAATAAGGTCTCATCCGCTATACGAGGCGGGAAATCATCAATCCAATATATACATATGCCAATATGTATATATTGCTATATATATAGATATATCCTACTATATCTAATATCACATCCAATAGCAACAATCAGTCAATAAATAACTGTCAAACACAATTTATTTTGAGTGAGAAAATAATCTCACCTTAGCTTTGCGATCCCATTTCCCATCCAATTTGTTTTCTTCATTTTAAACCTTGTATAAATGATTTACACAATCTGTCAATATTCGAGTCAATTGAACAATAAATTTTCGTTTTTAATTGTTTTAGATTAACACATTTCTCCTTTAATAATTTTATTTAACCATCAATAAATTTTAAAAACTAAATTTTCCTTCTTTCTGCTTCTGTATATATATTTTATTTTTAGTTTGCAACAAAAATAGTTTAATTCACTGATAGTTTCGTCTAACCCAATTTTGTCTTTAAAAATTGTTTTAACTAAAAATTAAATTTAAACTAAATTTCCATTAAATAGATTTAATTAACTAACTGTTATACAAACCCTTGTATATTTTTTTCCAAAGATTTATATGTATATTTATCTATTCATCCTCAGCTTCCAACTTTATATATATATATATATATATATATATATTTCAATCTTTACAACAATATAGCAAATTTCTTCCTCTGTAAAAATACATATATTTTTCTATAAATGAATTTATAAAATTTTCTTTCTTCTGATTAAAGATAGAGATGAATAAAATTATCAAAACTATACTTCACTGTCTAATTACAATTATGTAAAGTTATTTTCAAATTTTAATTTAAATGAGATAACTGTGAATACCTTACTGGAAATCGAAATTCCCATCGATCATCGTCAAAGACGAACATCGCCTCCTTCGCCGACCCTTCCCTACCAATGCCGCGAACCCAGCCTCGTCGCTGCTAGAGACGAAGTCGACTTCGCTCAACTCGAACGCCATGCGCCCCACCCCTGCCTTCGTCCTCGAGTTCGACCACCCACGCACTCGCGACTGCCAAATCTCGCGAGTTGCCACTACGAGCCCTAAACTGCTGCCGTCGCCTTCGACCATCGCCAATCCCAAAATCGTAAAACCCCAAAATAATGCAACAACATAGCCTCGCCTGACTCGGCATCGCTGCCACGCCCTCGAGTCGAACGAAAAACCCTGGCCGCCCCGATTTCCTTTGGCCAACGCTCTCATGATTTTGCAACGAGCCGACTACAACGAGCTGAAGTGGAGAGGCTCGCGTTCGTCCCCACGCGATTCGACAACTTCGGCTGCAACTGGCAAACTCGCTATCATCTTTTTTTTTCTTTTTGAATGAACTAACTGCTTTTGTTTTAAACGGAATTAGAGAAGAGTGGATCCGATTTTAAGGGGAGGAAGAAGGGTTCACGCGGCCATTTTTATTTCATTTTGAACGAGAGTTCTAACTTTGAACGAAATGATCTTCTTTCATGAATTTTAACAGAAGGAGGGAGACAGGGGAACATGGGTTGCACGATAAATTTCATGATTCTCGGCGTGGATGAAGGGAAGCTACAGTGTTCTGAATTGACCAAATTCAAATTTTAAATTAAATTGAATTCGATTTAATTTCAAGACGTTTTCTCACCGTACGGTCACATAACAACTCAAAAAAATATGAAATTTGGAATCCGGTAATAATTCAATATTACGGACCCAATGGAACTGGTTTCGTCGAATTCCGAGACTGTGCCTCGGACGGCTATTTTTTTAAATATCGGTTCGAACGATTAAATTTCAAAACTGAACAATTCACTTCCAAATTTGATTCTGAAGCTTTTATTATCTTCAGTATTATCAATACGAATTTTAAAAGCTTTCGAAATATTTTTCTTCAACTTTAAATTGAATATTCAAATTTTTATCCAGCATTCAATAGATTAAACCTTATCATTTAATCGCCAAATTCAAAGGTTTATCGGGGATTCAAATTAAATTACCGTTCAAATATTTAAAATTAATTAAATATTCTCAATTAAATTCGTTCAAAATTCTGGGTCGTTACAAACTTCCCTCCTTAAAAGAATTTCGTCCTTGAAATTACAAGTCAGGAAGAATGGTCCTTAACTCGTCTACTATTTTTCACAATTCAATAGTTTTATCAATTTTTCAAAACAAATCTTTCTACTAAAGATTCGTTATTAATTCAATTAACTTTCTAAACATTTTCATAATTTTCTAACATCATTGTTTTCCTTAACAATTCAAATTTAAATTCAAATTCAAATTTAAACTTTCAAAAATTTCTCAAAAATTTTCTAACGCCCTAAATTTTCGAAAAATTTCGCCAGCGTCTCCTTTGCGCGGCTAATACGGCACTACTACAAAACGTCCCTACGGACTCTCAGATTTCAAAAAGAAAAAGAAAAAGCCAAGCGGCTAGACCAGAAATCATCAAAAACTCATATTGGAATTCAAATACGTACCTTTTGTCGAGCAATTCAAATTATCTGTGAAATCAAATTCACTTTCCTTTATACCTGTATAACTACTAGCCATAATATCTAGTTATAACATCCAACTATTTTGCAAATTTTATTACAAAATTTCTAATATCAACTTCTTATACCATTTCTAGTTTACTATTGAAGTTATATCCATTATCATTAAATTTCACATTTCACATTCATTTGAGTTTTTAATTCCCAATTTCAATTCAATTTGGATTTAATTCAATTTCTAAATATTAAATTTTATCGGTTACCTTTCATTCACAACTGTATCATTTTAGATTAGTATCAGTTACTAATTCATCACAAATTCTAATTCATTTACAATTTCAAATTTGTTTTCAATATTTAGTTTCAATTCCAGTTTTATTCTTATGTTCAATATAAATATTCCATATGAATTTTAGTTCATCTTTCATTTCACATTTACAATTATTCAATCCACTTCATTTCTTACAAATTCGAAATGAATTTCAACATTCAATCTCACTTTTATGTACTTGCAATTGCAAACTTATTCATTCATTCATGATTTTATTCTCATAATTCAATACTCAATTCCAGAGTCTTTTCAACCTTTTCAAAACCATCTTTGAAAACAATTCAAATCATCCTTTGAATTTCCAAAACAAAACCCAAATTTTCAAACAACTTTCATTTAAAACA
This sequence comes from Allium fistulosum, assembly GCA_030737815.1. Taxonomy (NCBI): domain Eukaryota; kingdom Viridiplantae; phylum Streptophyta; class Magnoliopsida; order Asparagales; family Amaryllidaceae; genus Allium; species Allium fistulosum. The sequence continues at coordinate 462,192,787 of CM060907.1, read as the reverse complement.
ATTTGGCAGCAATTCCTCTTTTGGAAACCCGAAAATGAACACCGGTGATGTCGCGATCATCATTGAAGTTATTTTCCAGAGACCGAAAAGAGTTTAGAGCTTTTCATTCCGTCAAAACATTTTTCCAAAATCCTTTGAAATTCATTTTCAAATCAAAAATGATTTAAACTTTTCAAATCTCCAAAATTTTCAAATTCTTTTCAAAACATTTCCACAAACTTCTATGGAATTCCGTTTTAAATTACAATTCACATTTATAATTTATATTCTCAAATTTCATTTATATGTGAATTTTATTTCTTAAATCTTTGGTTATTACTTTATTTCTTATTCAATTTCAATATAACAATGATAATGTTTCAATGTTATTATTTTATAACAACCAAACATCCATATACTATAATAATTCATAGAAAATCATTTCTTTTATATACAAAAATAGTTTTGGGCAAAATTATCTCATTTACCCTATTTTAAACAATACTGTGTCAGTTCATCTTGTTTAAGAGTTTAGAAACCCCTATCGATTACAGTTAGCTAGACTGCACCGACCAGAATCCATAAACAATCAACCGATAAGTCAACACAATACAAAACAATTTCATATTCACTAACAAATACGCACTTGTATCTATTATTACACTCAAACTCATTCTAGAGTACTGCTGACTCTATCTCTAATGAGTAACACCCAACAGAGCAGGGTTGTCGCTTAACCATATGCTCTGATACCACTTTGTCACATACCGAAATTTTCTACTTTCGAAAATTCGACATCGATACTCACTTTATCGACTGCCGAGAAATCGAACGCCGGAAACTCCAATAGTGAGGGTTTTAGAAAGAAGAAGTAGAAGAAAAAGAGAAGAAGAAGAAAGAAAGCAGAGAAGAAGAACAACAGAACAACATCAGAATCTCACATATCGCAGCGGAATAATATACAATAGATAATTATTAGTCTTTTAAAACAAAGAACTATATCAGTTTATATATACATCAATCATCAGAGTCAATATACAACAATGGACAGTTATATAACTTGTCCTCATACAGAATACACAGCGGAATAAATACTATCAGATACAAATACTACGTCTCGCCATCCAGCTCATCTCCAAAGCTCCAGAATATCCAGAGTATCCTGATAATCTAACTCTAGACTGCCCGTGTGGAAATTGGTGGGCACCCAGAGTTTAGAAGGGAAACAATAAACTCCGAGTCAGTCATGGTGACTGGTGTGAGATCGTAAAACAGTTATTCTTTCACAAAGAAAATAAAACAAATTCGAAATGCTTTTGGAAAATGAAACTACCATAAGACCTCCCACCACACACACAATGCAAACGCAGAATTGGAGGAGATTTCTTCTTATGATAGTCAAAGATGCTTACTACGCAAAATCAAATCATTTTTTTGATATTATTATTAGTGCATAGTGTAGAAAACATTTCGAAAGTATAATATTAATCTTAGCCAGCATAGGCATTCCGCACTTATGCCTACTATAGCTACTATGTTCAATAGCAGGTTACCGCCACATTCCATAGCAGGTAATACAACTAAAACCGTACAAGTCACGTATTGTTTCTTTGGATTTCCAACAAATGGTCAGGCTAAGGAACTTCCTTTTCCACGATGGGTACGTCCCTGGAATAGACGACCCGAGAACCTAACCGGATCTCTGCCAACACAAGGTCGGGTTACCTCTGCAAAAATAGGTAACTACTGACACGTGTATGCCATCCCCCGATCGTAACCGATCTTCCCGAGGATCCCCGATTCGCAACAAACCACATAGATAATAATAATGCAGTAACCACAGAGGTTAAGTATCTGGGCTCCATACCATGATACCACCTTTATCCAGAAGGAATGACATACACTAAGGGGCGCTACTCCCTAGAACTTTGCCGCATCCTTCCTGTTTCGACCATTTCCGGGGTGTGAGGCTCGACGAAGTCTCGTCCACAAAGCTACGCTTTCTCAAAAAGCCCTGCTTCGGGTCAAACAAAATGATCAACCTATGATCACAAAGATATAAGATCAAACAAATGATCATATCACAAATGATCAAACACTGATCATTTCACAGCAACACTCAGTATGCCACGTTACCAAATTGGGATATATCGCTGATAAATTTCAACTACATAACCTCTGAGCTCGTACGTCTCAGAGAAGGGTGTTAAGCTAAGAGAATAAATTCTCCGCCACCAACAGAAATGTATTTGAAAGAAATCAGCTTTATATCTCAAATTGTAACGTCAGACACACAATCCATACAAGTCTGTTCCGGGATCGAACAGAACCGAAGGCACTTCTCACGAAGCCCTTGCATTTCCGGATAATTTTCTAATCACGTCCGGACTTCCCGTCACTAAGGGTGATAAAACCTCTAAACCGGAGATCAGCCGATGTAGAGTAACTCGACGGTAATCCTTCCGTTTTCAAAAATATCCGGTCTTCAACACCGGTCTTCGAATGCAATTCATAACGACGTATCACATATTCGGAATGGGTTATACGACCCCATGGTCCTTTCCCGGCTAACCCGAATAGTGAGCGATTATTCAAAAATAAGTGTGGCATTCAAATTCATCCAATTCACAACAAATACCTATCTAAAGGTAATTATTGATAGTCGGTTATTTAACTATCAATAAAGATGCGCAACATCATCAGATTCCAAATAATTTTCCAAAATTATTTATTTTCCAAAAATATCTTTACTAGATATAAAATTTCCACACTTCAAAATAAATCAATATTTATTTTCAAAACGAATTCCCATTTCCTTTATAAATTCCATATTGAATTTATATTTTCGAATATCTACTGATATTCGATTTTCAATCGATTTCAAATATTCAACTTCAATTTATCTTTTCAAAGATAAATTCTCAAAACATTTCATTTCATTTTTGGAAAAGCAATTCCATACTTATTTAATAATAAGTATTTCACAAATCTATTTATTTTCAACACTTGGAAAATATTCGATATACTTAAATCAAATTAAGTATATATTTTCATTCTTTAAGGAAAACTATTTTCTATAACAACATCAATTTGAGTCAAAACGAATGTTACGTAAAACATCGTTACGACGACTCAAAATCACTAGTATAGGGATTCGGGAATTAAGATAGATATATAAATCCCAATACTAGATAAAAACATTTCCTTTCGAAAATCATTTACTATAACAACAGTGTTATAGTCCACCATTTCCTTCTACTTCTCAAAAACGTCTATTTCAACAATGAATGTTGAAATCTATGATTTCGATATTTAATCATTTTAAAACATCGTTAAAACAATTAACTTCATCTTAAATATTACTTTCCCAAAACCATATCCATTTTACCTAAAATATATTCACTGTCCAAAATCGTGAATATACTTCACTAACCACATTTCAATCCTTTCTCCACATTTATATTTCAATAATTATCCACTATCCAAAATCGCGGATATATCTCCTTTATTTAACTTCTATGTTTAACTTATCAATTTCAATTGGTTTTGGATTTATAAAACAACGTTTAGAAATCACGTTCATACTTCATAACAATTTCAACTTGCAAAAATCATTTTATTAGCCAATTCTATTCCTATTCCATCTAAGTGCAACACTCTAATTTATAAGTTTATCACTTATAAATCTTTTATTCTACACATCTACTCAATTTATATTTCATAATTTATAAATTTCATTCACTCACGAATTTTTATTTCATCTTGTTCTAACACTTACAAAGCTCGTTTAAAATTCAAATGTTTTAGATTTATAAATATCGACTTTTTTTAAATCCTTTAAATAGACCGTTTATAATACTGTGAAAAACTCAATTTAAACCATTTTATAAATAAATCAACTATTTATTTCAAAAATGACACTTGGGTTATATTTCACAAAAATCTTAACTTTTATAACTTTAAAATTTCAAACGTTTATTTATTTAAAATAAATCAATTCAACAAAACGTCTACTTTCAAAAATCACTTTAAAAATCCTTTTAAATTAAAAGTCGTCATTTTTAAAGCTCAAAACTTGAATCCGATGATGCAACAGCATCAATTGGTCAATCACAACAACAACATCATATATCAACATATGATAACAGAATATACATCAATCCTGTAAATAAATAACTACTGGTGAGGAATCCAGTTGGATCCCTCCAACCTATTTCCCTGCATCCAAAGACGTTAGCACAATACCAATTCCGCTCCAGTACGAAATTATCGCGGTATATAGGTTTTATAAAAATCCGCTTACTAACGGTGCAATAGGGTCTCATCCGCTATACGAGGCGGGAAATCATCAATCCAATATATACATATGCCAATATGTATATATTGCTATATATATAGATATATCCTACTATATCTAATATCACATCCAATAGCAACAATCAGTCAATAAATAACTGTCAAACACAATTTATTTTGAGTGAGAAAATAATCTCACCTTAGCTTTGCGATCCCATTTCCCATCCAATTTGTTTTCTTCATTTTAAACCTTGTATAAATGATTTACACAATCTGTCAATATTCGAGTCAATTGAACAATAAATTTTCGTTTTTAATTGTTTTAGATTAACACATTTCTCCTTTAATAATTTTATTTAACCATCAATAAATTTTAAAAACTAAATTTTCCTTCTTTCTGCTTCTGTATATATATTTTATTTTTAGTTTGCAACAAAAATAGTTTAATTCACTGATAGTTTCGTCTAACCCAATTTTGTCTTTAAAAATTGTTTTAACTAAAAATTAAATTTAAACTAAATTTCCATTAAATAGATTTAATTAACTAACTGTTATACAAACCCTTGTATATTTTTTTCCAAAGATTTATATGTATATTTATCTATTCATCCTCAGCTTCCAACTTTATATATATATATATATATATATTTTTCAATCTTTACAACAATATAGCAAATTTCTTCCTCTGTAAAAATACATATATTTTTCTATAAATGAATTTATAAAATTTTCTTTCTTCTGATTAAAGATAGAGATGAATAAAATTATCAAAACTATACTTCACTGTCTAATTACAATTATGTAAAGTTATTTTCAAATTTTAATTTAAATGAGATAACTGTGAATACCTTACTGGAAATCGAAATTCCCATCGATCATCGTCAGAGACGAACATCGCCTCCTTCGCCGACCCTTCCCTACCAATGCCGCGAACCCAGCCTCGTCGCTGCCAGAGACGAAGTCGACTTCGCTCAACTCGAACGCCATGCGCCCCACCCCTGCCTTCGTCCTCGAGTTCGACCACCCACGCACTCGCGACTGCCAAATCTCGCGAGTTGCCACTACGAGCCCTAAACTGCTGCCGTCGCCTTCGACCATCGCCAATCCCAAAATCGTAAAACCCCAAAATAATGCAACAACATAGCCTCGCCTGACTCGGCATCGCTGCCACGCCCTCGAGTCGAACGAAAAACCCTGGCCGCCCCGATTTCCTTTGGCCAACGCTCTCATGATTTTGCAACGAGCCGACTACAACGAGCTGAAGTGGAGAGGCTCGCGTTCGTCCCCACGCGATTCGACAACTTCGGCTGCAACTGGCAAACTCGCTATCATCTTTTTTTTCTTTTTGAATGAACTAACTGCTTTTGTTTTAAACGGAATTAGAGAAGAGTGGATCCGATTTTAAGGGGAGGAAGAAGGGTTCACGCGGCCATTTTTATTTCATTTTGAACGAGAGTTCTAACTTTGAACGAAATGATCTTCTTTCATGAATTTTAACAGAAGGAGGGAGACAGGAGAACATGGGTTGCACGATAAATTTCGTGATTCTCGGCGTGGATGAAGGGAAGCTACAGTGTTCTGAATTGACCAAATTCAAATTTTAAATTAAATTGAATTCGATTTAATTTCAAGACGTTTTCTCACCGTACGGTCACATAACAACTCAAAAAAAATATGAAATTTGGAATCCGGTAATAATTCAATATTACGGACCCAATGGAACTGGTTTCGTCGAATTCCGAGACTGTGCCTCGGACGGCTATTTTTTTAAATATCGGTTCGAACGATTAAATTTCAAAACTGAACAATTCACTTCCAAATTTGATTCTGAAGCTTTTATTATCTTCAGTATTATCAATACGAATTTTAAAAGCTTTCGAAATATTTTTCTTCAACTTTAAATTGAATATTCAAATTTTTATCCAACATTCAATAGATTAAACCTTATCATTTAATCGCCAAATTCAAAGGTTTATCGGGGATTCAAATTAAATTACCGTTCAAATATTTAAAATTAATTAAATATTCTCAATTAAATTCGTTCAAAATTCTGGGTCGTTACACGCGACCACTACGAATTTGTTTTGTGTTATACCTATGGAGTACTCCCTGATATCCCACTAGTTTACGATGGAGTTTACAGTGCTGTATAGTCTATAACGCTTCTATAAAATGTGTTAAGGGGGATAATGGTAACGCCTTAACACTATTTTGATACTTTATATTACTGATAGGCATTATCTATTTACCATACACTACTACATAGTAGATAGTTTAACGGATCCTTAAAGGATGGTTATTACAAACATCCTTTGAGTTACTTGTATTCGGTTGTTATTTCACTTGAGTTGGATTTATTGATATAAGAATGTTAATCTTGACTCGAGTGTTTTGTGTTTTGCTTTACGCTCGGGTCAGACTGAGTGTACCAGTATTCGAGACTCACCTTTGGAGTTGGAGCTTCGCTTGGAGATCCAGCTATCTATCCAGCTTTCAGGTATTCAGTTGATTCCAGTGATGTATTCTGATATTGTATTTGACTATTGTATTCGAGACATCTGTTGTACCTTATTTAACTCTGATATGTATATAGTAGCTTCATGAACTACTATCTTTTGTTTCCGCTGCATTTATTACTCTATGTCTGTGATCTGTGATTATTTTATTTACTTTATATGTTTAGTTTTTCCAAATTTAAATTAATAATTCGGTATTTTGAATTATTCAAGTTCGACATGTGCGGATGCGAATAGTCCCAAATAGCGGGTCGTTAAAATTCCAGTTCTATTAGTTACAAATTTAAATAAATTTGCTTTCCCACAAATTTACCTCTAATAAAATAAATGTTTACTTTTATTTGCAAACAATTCCAATTTAAAACAATTTGACAGCAATTCCTCTTCTGGGAACACGAAAATGAATATCGATGATGCTGCAGTCATCAAATGAAGTTATTTTCCAACGATCAAAAGAGTGTTAAATGCTTTTATCTCTTAAAAATCCCTTAAATATTTTTAAATTCCAAATATCTCCAGATTTCAATCCAATTTCAAAAATATTTCCGAAATAATATCACCATTATTTCTCCAAAACCTTTGAAAACTATTTTCAAACTCAAAGGAATTTAAACTTCCCAAAAATTCCAAATTTCAAATACAACCAATTTATATTCAAACATTACTCTGGAATTCTTATTTCATCTTCAATTATATATCATATTTATAATTCACATTTATAAATTTCATTTTGTTAACGAATTTATTCCTTAATCTTTGGTTATGATTTCAATCTTCATTCAACTTTCACTTAACAATGATAATAATTTAATATTATCATCTCCTAACAACCAAGCAACCATATATAGGTATAATAATTACGCAAAATTATTTCTTTTATATACAAAAATAATTTGTGTAAAATTATTTCATTTACCCTATTTTAAAACAATACTGTGTCGGTTTATCTCATTCAAGAGTTTAGAAATCCCTATCGATGACATGGCATCCCATATATCGACCTGAATCCATAAACACTCAACCGATAAATCAACACAGTATAAAAATAAATTGTATATTCACTAACAAATACGCGCTCATATCTATTAATACACTCAAACTCATTCTAGAGTACTACAAACTCTATTTTCAAATGAGATTCCCACCAGAGCCAAGGTAATCACTAGCCTAAGCTCTGATACCACTGTAATAGCCCGCAAATCCGTACCCCTTAAGTTGACACTAATCTCCATCAGATCAACTCAAAAAGAATGGAAATACGAACCATGAGGGCTAAAGAAGAAGGAGGTAGAAGAAGAAAATAGAAAACAACATCAGAATCTCACAATCGCAGCGGAATAAAATATAATAGATAATAACTGATCTTTACAGAAAAGAAACTATATCTGTTTATACATACATCATCAGAATATAACATCAGAGTACCACACAATCAACATCACAACTCAGGATAGTTATAATCACTTGTCCTCACAAAACTGACTATACAACATATGATACATAGCAAAATACATCAAATACATGTGATACGTCTCGCCATCCAGCTCGTCTCCTGAGCTCCACAGCATCCTATCCTATATCTATAATACTAGGTCTGACCCAAGCATTATAATAAAATAACACCCGAGTCAGTCTGGAAAACCAGCGTGAGAAAACACACTTAATTGGATTATTAAAGTTTTCCAAACCCATTGAAATCAAAAGCAACTCGTAAGACCGCGCCACAAATAAAAATGTCGGGTTTTTACCTTACGATAGCCAAAACACTTTTTATCAAATCCGTCTGATATTATAATAGTGTGTATTGAAAGTAAAATAGAATCTAGCTGAAATGCTTGCATCTCACGTTTCAACAATAGTTGGGCATAATCAAAACCGTATAGGCGCTTATTGGAGATTGGATTACATACAATGACTAGGCATTGGGGTACCACCTGTCAAAGTACCTGGTCTAGATCAGTGTATCGAGGACCACGCCCGATCCCCTGCAACACAAGACCGGAACTACCTATGTGTAATTCCGAGTAAGATCACCCCACGGTTGGTGCGACCAACCGCCACACAGCCGAAATATAAAGGGACATTTAGACATGGATGAACTCACCCTAATGGGCGCTACCCACATAGCCTTGCTGCATAACCCTTGATTTTCAATCATTCCCGGTTGATGATGCTAGAGGCTAAGCGTTACCTTTATAGAACATATCCCTTAGAATGCCCATCGTCCACCTGACAATGTTCTGAAAGCATTCATCCATACAAGTCCGTTCCGGGTTCGAACGGAACCGAAGGTACTACTCCTACTATATCCATTTTGGAACCACCCTCAGGATTAGTAGCGACTAGCCCTTGCACTTCACAGTACAATCTTTGATTCCAACTTGTTTCCCCATGAAACATACAAACCGGATCGAAGTGGTTTTCGAGAAATTAATCCCGATCCCGGTCTCTTCGAAACGATCAGTGTATTGGCCAATATTAATAGTCGGTTATTTAACTATCAATTAACAACCACAAATAACCATCAATCAATAAATAATTTTTCAAATTATTTATTTTTCTCAAATATCTTTGCAAGATATATTTCCACTTTTCAACCCTTTGAAAACAGTTCCAAATCGTCTTTCTCTCAAGGAATAAATTTTCAAATATTTATTACCACTCGAAACGCCAAGTACAAAAACTTTAGATTATTAAAGTAATTAAAACACTATATTATAAAATATACTTTAAACAAAACATTTAAATTAAAACTACTTTAATACTTTATTCAAAGATATATATGTTAACCCTTAATTCTCCCCGACTTAAGAAGTACACGACTCAAGACTTAACGAGTTAAGGGATTGCAAGACTTAACGAGTTAAGACTTAGATGACCTACGACTCAACAGGCTCCGACCTAAGGAATGGTCCGACTCAACGACCTACGAGTTAAAAAGTTTAACGACCTACGAGTTAAAAAGTTTAACGACCTACGACTTAAGTGATCTCAACAGCCTACGACTTAAGAGGATCTACGACTTAACTATTCAGAGGATTTACGACTTAGTGACTTAACCAGCTACGACTTACGACCTAAAGTCATGCTGATCTAGTGGTTGCCGATCTAACTACTCAGGGACCTACGAGTTAACGACTTACGACCTATGGGCGGTAGCGATCTTACGACTTACTGGATCCTGTCCTTAAGTACAGCAACCTGAGGAACTAAGGTGCGAATGACCTACGACCTATCTTAGGTCGTCCCCGACCTAAAGCTTCTACCCAACAACCTAAGGCTTCTCATGCCATTTCCTTAGGTCGCTCACGACCTACCACTTTCCCTTAGCCCGATCACGACCTATGCCTTTGCAAATATATGAAAACATTATGTGCAGCTGTTAAAAGATAGCCCGAGCTTCTTAGGTCGGAGACGACTTACGACCTATCATAAGTCGTAAACGACCTAAGGACTTAGAAGCCGAGTTCAGGCCAGATTCTTCTCCTATAAATAGATTGCCATCTCCAACAAGTGAGGGACTTTTTTAGGGCCAGCCATTTCTTCAAGCGTCGTTACTCTGCCAAACTCTCAACTCGATCAACACACAAAGATCTTCAAACACTCGAGACACTACAACAAGCTTCGGGAAAAACTTCATATATCCGACATGGATTCATCGAATTTCATCATCGAAGTTTGAGTTAGCAGTCAAGAGTATTTCTGTGATCGAATTGCATTGTATTGTGAAGAATATTGTATCATCTTGTAATCGAATCAGTAATAAAAGACTATAAAGTGGACGTAGGCTCAATTACGGGCCGAACCACTATAAATCTGTTGTCATTTACCGCTTTACTGCTATTTTCTGCTTGTGTTCTGTTCCTGTACCAACAGGTGGTGCTTTCACGATTCTATTACACACACCGGGTGTTAGCGTTCACTTTTTAGCGTTAACATTTTGGTGCTTTCACTGAGAATTGAACTCAGGAAGATTCTCAACATTGCTTCACAAAAACTTGTGAAAAAGAACCTCTCTTGAAACCAGAAGTTTATCTGAAATAATGGCTCCTGGAAGAAGAGGTAGACCTATCAGATCTGGAACTGCTCATGAAGGAACCTCCGCTTCTCCAACAGCAGATCAAACAACTCCTACCATTGGGGTCACAAGGGCTGAATTAGATGAAGCAGTTTCTGGATTATATCAACGAATTGAAACTCAAAACGCTTTGGTAATGGATTGATTAACTGCTCTGCTTGGGGCAAATCGTCAACTAGAAAACCATCAAACAACCTTTCCTAAAATGCCGCCTTTCCAAGCTGAAGGTTCTATGCCGCAGCCAACTTATCACGAACATGTGCCCAGGCAAGCTTCCGAGAGAAAGACTGATGCCTATATGGAGATGTCTCTGAACAATAAAGAGTACCTGTCCGAAATGGTTGGTCGCATCATGAAAGAGAGCATGCAAAGGAAAGAGAATGAGAGTGACTGGGGATTTGCACCGAGCAGAACTCTGTTTACTGAAAGGATCCTGAAGGCGGAATTTCCAAGGAAATTTGCACCTCCTACTATCCAAGCCTATAGGGGAACGAGTGAACCTAATCATTTCCTATACAAGTACGATTGGCATATGACCAGTGCAAGAGCATCAGATGAGATCAAGTGTCGATACTTTCCAGTGTACTTGGAAGGTGTGGCTTTACTTTGGTTTACAAAGCTCCCAATTCGGTCAGTAAATCAATTCTCCGACTTAACTCGAAAGTTCAAAGAACAGTTCAGATTGTATGCTTTGAAAGCTAAGGATATAATGTCATTGACTAACCTTGAACAAGCGCCCGGAGAATCAATTAAATCTTTCTTGAGCCGTTTCAATATAGCTTTAGCCGAAGTAGATAATGTAGAGCCACGTATGATCCTGACTTATTTGATGCGAGCCATCGATAAGTCGAGCGAATTCGGAATATGGCTAAAGATGAAAGAACCAAACTCGCTTGAAAAGTTTTATAAAAAGGCCGACGAGTTCATTCGCCTTGAAAGCCTTTCTACGACATCGAAAGTAGTTGTTGCCAAAGTTACTGATAACAGTGCTACTTCCAATAAAAGAGAATCTGGAAACGCGAAACAGGAAAATGCGAAGAAAGCTCGTTACTTTGAATCTTTAGGTTATACTCCTTTGACAGATACTTTAGAGAATATTTTCTTTGCAACGAAGGATGCTGTTGAATACCCTAAACCGCATAAGTTGAGGATAGGGAAAAATGCCACGAAGAGTGGAAGATTCTGTAAGTTCCATAATCAGCCTGGCCATGACACCAACGAGTGCCACCATCTGAAGGATTTGATTGAGGAGCTATTGAAAGAGAACAAGCTGCAACAGTACCTGAAGACAAGCAAAGTCGACCCAACCTCATCTACTCAGGGGCAACATCTTGCTACTCACCGATCCAGCTCAGACAACAGTACTGAAGCACAGGAATCTGAAAAGTTGGTCATTAATGTTGTCACAGGAGGTCCGCAACTGGCATTCAGAAGTTGGGATGACTACTAACTACCCGCAAAACTGCGGCTGGGGCATCTTTCACTTTCTCTGCAATGAAAATCCAAAAGCTAGGAATCAAGCGCAAACGGAAATCCAGCATGGAGATTCTGAAGCAACAATTACTTGCATCTGTTTTTACTTAACAACATTGCTTAAATCTGAAAAATCATGATGAATGTATAACTTTTGCATTGTAAACCGCTGAGAAATCAGTGTGATTCAATAATGAAAAACTATAAATTCTGTGTTCCTTATTACAAAATGCCTATTATATTTCGATGTGTAAATACTTTAAATGTATTGCTAAAATATCGATTTAATATTGCAGGTCATTAAAGTAAAGCTCACCCATCACAAAGCCAAGCGAGCCCTATAAGTCGCTCAATAAACGAATTTTAAGCAACAGAAATTCCAAACTCAAATCCCATACAAGAGAAACTCCACATAAAAATCTGACGACCCCACTGTGTCAAGCTTTTGTTAACTGGTTGCGATCGTTGATATAAAAAAAATCCAACCAAGTAACTTGCGTTTATCCTATGGAGTCACTCAACAGTGAAGTTTACTTCTTCGGATAAAGCAAATTACTTGCAAAAGAAAGGAAGACGCACTTGGAAACAATGATAAAGGATCGCAGATGGGCAGATGATGGAAAAACATGAGCCGGCAAACATAGAAGCAGCCCAAAGGAGGTATGCCTCTCAACAGGAAAGCCGGTAGATCCACTAAAGGGACACCTTCCCAAGCAGAAGGAATAGGATCCTCGCTAACTGATTGTGATGCATCCGATCAAACAGCTTGCGTCCGTCCCGTGGATCCACTTGCCCCTAAGACGCAACCTTCCTGGCACACCAACCAACCAAAGCCCTCTAACGAGGCACGCCAATAAATGGGAGTGCTTTCCTCAATCAAAAAGATCGGTGGGACCACCGAAGGGGCACCTTGTTAATTGATTGCGATCATTTGTACAAACAAACATCCAATCAAGCAACTTGCGTCCGTCCCATGGACCCATCCGACCATGAGAAAGTAACTTCCAGGCAATCTACAAGCCCTCTCCGGAGGCACAAGCCCTCTTCGGAGGCACATTTCACCGGAGTTGAAGTGTAAAAATCTCTCTTCGGAGGCCCACTTCACCAGAGCTGAAATGATCAAAAGCCCTCTTCGAAGGAACAAGCCCTTTTCGGAGGCACATTTCACCGGAGTTGAAGTGTAAAAATCTCTATTCGGAGGCCCACTTCACCAGAGCTGAAATGATCAAAAGCCCTCTTCGGAGGCACATTTCACCGGAGTTGAAGTGTAAAAATCTCTCTTCGGAGGCCCACTTCACTAGAGCTGAAATGATCAAAAGCCCTCTTCGGAGGCACAAGCCCTCTTCGGAGGCACATTTCACCGGAGTTGAAGTGTAAAAATCTCTCTTCGGAGGCCCACTTCACCAGAGCTGAAATGACCACAAAAATGCTTCTCTACGGAGACCAAAATCACTTCTCTACGGAGACCAAAAGTGCTTCTCTTTGGAAACCACAAAGCCTTCTTCGGAAGCACTAAGACAAATAAAGCCTTTTGACAAGGCACATTCAAAAAACTTTGTTGATGGAACCACTAACGTCTGCAGCTAAATACTTATAATTATTTGTACAAACAAATGTGTAGTAAAACAGCCAAGGACTATCCTGTGGATCCATTCAACAGTAAAATATAATTGTCTGACAAACAGATCAAAACTTTCTTTTAGGAGCTCACTTCACTGCGTATGAAAATTCACCTTTTAACAAATAAAAGTGATCATCCCCGAAAGTTGGAGTGTTCTTCAGAAAGAAAGAGAAAGTGAAAATTTCTCCAAAAAACGAGATATAATCCATTAAAAGCAGAATAATTCTTCCCCTAAAAGTGGAATAGTTATTCTCTGAAGTGAGAATATCAGTCTCGTAGAAGCTAGAAATGTTGTAATGCACTTGTGATATGGGGGCAACACTATGCAATTCAGTTACACTAATAAAAGTAATATGTAAGCAACATATCACAAGTTCATTGTAATATCACGAAAAAGTAGATGTGGAATAAATGCATTCTCAAACACAGACGAAAAGTTTGTACAAGTAAAAAGAATCATCTATTCTACACTAAAAATGAGAAACAAATGCATTCTCACATACACAAGAATTTGCACAAGTTAAATAGCTATTTTATTCAATGCTATGAAAACTTTTTACATTATGCAGATTACAAAAAGAAGCAGAGACCAGTATCCGCACAACTTCCGGTCAATACATACAAAAACAGAAAAGGCAAAATCAGGCTCATTTCTCCTTCATCCTGCCTTTAGATCCTCTACCCGACCTGATAATTAGCTTCGGAGGCCGTTGTGGATGAGTCGGAGAAGAAGGAGAAAGAGGCACAGCCGGATCAACTTCAGCTTCCTCTCCAGCGGCAGAAGAGCTTTTCTTGCCTTTCTTCGAAATTACGCGTTTCCCCTTCTTTTTCGAGGAAGACTCGCTGCCTGGAGTAAAAAATTCTGAAAGCTTAGTGTCGTCGTCACAAGACTGCTCCGGAGTCTTCTCGCCTTCTTCAAGTTCCCTTGTTCTTGGCTCTTGTGAAACAACCGGATCGTCCAAGTCTTTAAGAGCTTCAATTTTCTCTTCTTGTGATCCTGGTTGAGAAGCTAGAAGAGGAGTAACTTGAGAAGGAGGAGGAACGACAGCTGCAGAGGTAGAAGTAGGCACAGCTTTCGGTGCTTCCGCTACAAAAGAAAAGAAGTTAAAATCAGTATTCTCAAAGATAAGGGAAGATATTGGTTCGTCCAGGCTTAAGTAAATAAGTGAGAAGTTCATCGAGCTCAGTCAAATCTAATAAGTCATTCACTGGAACTGGGTCGACGTCAAAGTTACCTGGAGAAGTCAGTTTGGCAAGATCGATCTCAAAATCTTGAGCCTGGAAGTCCTTCATAGCCTCTTCCTCTGTAGGAGTGGTCACAATTTCTTTGTCGACTTTAGCAGGAGGCGAAGAGTGAGAACTAGAGCAAGCAATATCCACGTGAGCTGAAGCCGAAGTATAAATAGGGGCAATAGGAAGTATTTCTTTCTCAGGAAGTTTCTCTCCCGTCACTTCGGCTCGCACTCGAGAAAGCTGTTCTTTTCCTTTGGCAAGTGCAGCACGGGCGCTCTCATTTAAATAAATAGCTTCAAGATCTGCTTCAGCATAACCGATGCCGCCCAGCATATCAATGATCGCCTCCCATACTTCAGCTAAGGTGACTTCATATTCTGGTCCCAAAAATGAAAGGCTCCCACGCCCCAAGACGTAATGGACATAAAAGTTGAATAAAGTCGTGTCAGGTGGCTATGGTTGCCTTATGGGATTCTTCAGCTGCAGCTTTACCAGCGAGAGCTTCATCACGCTCTCTTTCAGCCTTCAATAACTGAGACTGCAGTCTCGCAATTTCTAAGTCTTGGGAACTGACTTTCTCCCGAAGTTGAGCAGCGTCATCGCAATATTTTCTAGAAACCTGCTGCTCTGCTTCGAGTTTCACTTCAGTATCTCGTTGAGCAGCATGAGCGTCTCAGACTTGCTTTTGGAGCATTTCTTCCTTCTGTGAATAAGAAGTGGAGGAAGTAGCAAGCTCATTTTTGAGTCTTTCAACTTCGGCTTCAAGCTTCCCGTAATCATCAGTAATGCTTCTCATTTCAGCATCGTGCTGCTTACACCATTTGTCCCATTCAGCTTTATCGTTCTCCATGGTCATCATGGCTTCCAGATTCATGCGGTTGACCCTTTGAAGTTCATCGACCAGTTTCTGCCATCCAGACATTCTTTCAATGTCAAGCTTGACAGCATTTAGATTTCTGAGCATGGTTTGTTTATCAATGGGAACTAAGTCTAAATCAAAGCGAACCCCTTTTAGACACCAATTTGGAAATCTGCTCTGTAGTGTGGAAGGTCCATCTCCGGCTTGGTACTGAGGCCTATTAATAATTGCCTGGATGTCAGACTTCTTAAGTGCGGGAGAACCCGAAGAAGTGTCAAGAGGAATAGAAGCGGCAGTCTTTTCCGAGATGGTAGACGCGTCCTTGTCGTCGAGTCTGATCCGCTTGCTAGAATCATCGGCAAGGTGACTTTTCCCCTTGTCGTCATAAGATTTCCTCTTGTAAGAGTCGTCACTTCTGCGAGAAGAGTCGTGTCGCTCGTCCCTACTCCCATAGTACTGTTCATCTTCTCTTCGGCGGCGCTCTTCATAAACTCGCCTTTCGTGAGCTTTTCTCTCAGCCCTTTCCTCATCAGTTTCTCTCGGGGCACTGAGATAACTCCTAAAGTCGAAAGCATCGCGGCTTCCATGGCGCCGGAATTTGTCAAAGTAAGAGCCACTACGCACCATTGTAGAACCTGAAATTGAAGAAAAAAGCAAGTCTTGGAAATCTTCGAAGTAGAGAATTTAAGTGCATATAAGTGCTTGGCATCATAAGTGTGTGTGGCGTGTAAGCTACGCGCATCAGATTACAAACCACTCTGTGGTGTGGGAGTGGCAAGGCTTGTGTAGAAGGCGTTGTGGTTTGTCGCAAGGAGGAAGTTGCCTCAGCAACAGGAGGAATCGTTTTTGAAACATCATCTTTAAAGAGCTCCTGAGAGGTTATCATGATATCGCTCAGATTGTCAAAAGTATCGTCGCCATGATGCACGGGAGAATTATCCTTTTCAACTTCCGCCTCCTCTTCTTCCATAACCGGGGTAAGTGCTAACTTACTGGACGACCCCGCAATGTCGGTAGGAGTAGAACACTTTACCAATGAAGTCTCAATGGTAAGTTCTTTCGGTGAAGGTTCTTTAGCAGGAGCGGGGGCATCTGACTCCTCAGTTGGAGAATCAGGGACTTCATGTGGCTGAGTGGAGCGGGAAGGATGTAAGAGTCCAAATTGATGGAGGACCTCATCTTTCAATAGAAATTGAACACTCCTCTCCTCAACCGGCACGGCCATAAGACTCTCGAAGGAGATTTTGTGACGAGGTTCCCTAGAGGGGGGAGGGAGCGCTGAAAAAAGTAGAAAAAGAAGTTAATACTTGACAATTCGGACTTTGAAGAATTCAGAAAAAATAAAGAGCGAAGACAAAAGGTTGTACTTCCCACCCTCCAAATGGCGTAAAATCCCGGGGGACAACGAACAAAGAAAAACTGGCTCAGGAACCCAGGAACGCTTTCGGGAAGGCCAATAATCAGTTTACGGTTCCTGGCACTCCTTACAAGTGTGATAGAGGGATGGTCTTTGTTCTTTGCAAATGAGCACAGGAAGCAAATTTCTCCAAAACTGGGAAAACGGTCCAGCATTCTCCTAAAAAGCACACACAGTCCCAGCAGGATGGCGTAGCCATTAGGGTGTAGTTGAAAAGGGGAGATAGATAGTCGGAGTAGAAGTTCTCGAAGACAATCGTTGAATGGGGGGATAGCTCCACTTAAACACATTTGGCGGTTAACTGCGACAAAGCCATGGGGCGGCCTATCAGCGGTATCATTTATTCTAGGGAACAAAGCGTCAGCTTCGGCAATGCCAAACTGGATGCACAGTTGTTTGAAGACTTTGTGGCTTAGTGTGGTCGGAGTTCTTTCCGAAGGATCGATTAGTGGATTGGCAATCGGAAAAGTTTCTCCGGCAGATTCTGTATCTTCTTGTTGCGACGCCATTCTACACAAGGAACTGGATATTCAAATATGAAGGTGCACGTTTCCTAAAAAGAGTGAAGTGTTGTGCAAAACTAATACAATAACAAGCAAATATAACAGAAACTAAATTAATTGATACTTATCGATTATAAAGTTTCAAGGCTTGTTATCTTAAGTCCAAGTGCAGTGTCGTGTTAATGCAAATAAATCAGCTTTAGTTGACCATTTCAATTTTGCTTTAATACTTCACTTAGATTTGTTAGTTCGCAGCATTTCATTCACAAAGTTCATTTAGGTTTGTTATTCTTTGTCGACTAATCTGTCATTCGATGTGGGCAATCAATGACAGTATATTCATCCCATTTTTTTGCAAATGTTGCTTTTAAACAGGTTATTAGCGTTAAAGTTAAGGCAATCAGAAAGGAAGTACAACAAAGCCCAAAACAATTCAAATTCAAAAATCAGTCAAATTCTGCTCAAATTTCCAAGTCCTAGGTCGTTCACGACCTAACATGAGTCGGAGCATTTTTAAGTCGTGCTGTTCAAGTCTTAACATTCAAGGCAGTGAAAAATTTGCTCAAGTTCTAACTCGTTCACGACTTAGCATCGGTCGGAATTTCCTCAAGTTCTAGCTCGTTCACGGTCTAAAAGAAATGCTATGAGTCAGGTTGAGTCGTAACTCTTAAATCGTACTACACATTCAAGCAAAATCTGAACAAGTTCTAAGTCGCGATCGACTCAAATGGTTCCTGCGAGCTAGGGTCAACTATTCTCTAAGTCGAAAGTCGTAAGTCGTAAGTCGTAACATCAAAACTGCTGGATCACGCGAAATTACCAGTCCATCTAACTCCTGACTCGCTTAATCCTTAACTTGTTAACCATCTATCCATCCAATTCCTAACCTGTTTACCTCTTAACTCTTGAGTTTTGTCACTCCTAACCCGTTAACTATCCAACCCATTAACCCACTAACCAGTTAGCCTCTCCATCAACCCTATTTCTAAACCACCGCAAATCACAAATCGTTGCAAGTCATACTGAACCACCTTAAGTTCATGGATATCCTGTATAACAGTATTCGCAAGGCCCAAAGGGAAGAAATCATGGACAAAGGTCGACGGCAATGATCAGCGATTGGAAAAAGGGAAAAGATGCTTACGCTGTGTAATTGGGAATGGTTGGAAGTAAATCAAGTCGAAATCGCCTTTGGAAGCTTGAAATTGCGTTAATGGTAGATACGGCTTAAAGAACGAGTAATAGGAAGAAGAAGATAAGAGGAACGACCTAAGCATTTTATACCCCAGGTTGAAGGAATTGGAATCGGCCCACACGAGTTAAGATGAGTCGAAACACACGACCTACGACTTAGGCGTGTATTTCGAGGGGCAAATGTTAACCCTTAATTCTCCCCGACTTAAGAAGTACACGACTCAAGACTTAACGAGTTAAAGGATTGCAAGACTTAACGAGTTAAGACTTAGATGACCTACGACTCAACAGGCTCCGACCTAAGGAATGGTCCGACTCAACGACCTACGAGTTAAAAAGTTTAACGACCTACAAGTTAAAAAGTTTAACGACCTACGACTTAAGTGATCTCAACAGCCTACGACTTAAGAGGATCTACGACTTAACTATTCAGAGGATTTACGACTTAGTGACTTAACCAGCTACGACTTACGACCTAAAGTCATGTCGATCTAGTGGTTGTCGATCTAACTACTCAGGGACCTACGAGTTAACGACTTACGACCTATGGGCGGTAGCGATCTTACGACTTACTGGATCCTGTCCTTAAGTACAGCAACCTGAGGAACTAAGGTGCGAACGACCTACGACCTATCTTAGATCATCCCCGACCTAAAGCTTCTACCCAACGACCTAAGGCTTCTCATGCCATTTCCTTAGGTCGCTCACGACCTACCACTTTCCCTTAGCCCGATCACGACCTATGCCTTTGCAAATATATGAAACCATTATGTGCAGCTGTTAAAAGATAGCCCAAGCTTCTTAGGTCGGAGACGACTTACGACCTATCATAAGTCGTAAACGACCTAAGGACTTAGAAGCCGAGTTCAGGCCAGATTCTTCTCCTATAAATAGATTGCCATCTCCAACAAGTGAGGGACTTTTTTGGGGCCAGCCATTTCTTCAAGCGTCGTTACTATGCCAAACTCTCAACTCGATCAACACACAAAGATCTTCAAACACTCGAGACACTACAACAAGCTTCGGGAAGAACTTCATATATCCGACACGGATTCATCGAATTTCATCATCGAAGTTTGAGTTAGCAGTCAAGAGTATTTCTGTGATCGAATTGCATTGTATTGTGAAGAATATTGTATCATCTTGTAATCGAATCAGTAATAAAAGACTATAAAGTGGACGTAGGCTCAATTACGGGCCGAACCACTATAAATCTGTTGTCATTTACCGCTTTACTGCTATTTTCTGCTTGTGTTCTGTTCCTGTACCAACAGGTGGTGCTTTTACGATTCTATTACACACACCGGGTGTTAGCATTCACTTTTTAGCGTTAACAATATACTTTAAGAATATTTTAAAAAAAAACTACTTAATAAAATATAAAACTAACTTTATCTTTAAAATATAATACCCGTTCAACCTTTAAATAATTACTATAAAAATAAATTTGAAAAATACTTACCTTAAAATTTAAACAATTTAAAAATAATAATTTCCCAAAACATACTTTGAACTTTTACTTATACTTAAGAATTTGCTTTGAAACGTACTTTAGATTTTAAACAAAATAACTTAAAAACACTTTATTATAAAATATACTTTAAACATTTAATAATACATTTTCTAAAGCATTTCTTTATAACAAATTTTTAAAATCTTTAACTTATACATAAAGAGTCTCCTTTAAAATATACTCGGCTTTCCATTGAAATACACTTCCCATTTCCATACTATTAAAAATAAATCACTATTTATTTTTAAAACAAATTCCTATTCCTTTATAAATTCCCACCGTGAAATTTATACTTTCCAATATCCATTGATATCCATTTCACTTTATAAACCCAGTTTATAAATACCAAAATCTCACTTCTCTTTAAATTCCCATTTCCAAACACTTAAATCAATTTACAATTGATTTCCAATTTACTTTGCTTCAAATAAATTTCCTTACTTACATCGTTTATTTCAAAATCCATTAGCTTTTAGATTTTATTTCTTTATTATGATTTAAAATCTTTAAACTAAAAGTTTAAATTCCAGCTTTCCCGAATTCCATCTTTTTTCCTTTTGAGTAGATTTAAACCATGAATTAAAATAAATCCTTTATTCTTTTAAATAATAATAATGCTTAAGTTTTAAAATTTATTATTTCTCGGATTATTTTAAAATCACCTTTTTATATTCGGAATTTATTCAACACCAATTTTTCTCTTTTCCAATTCATTCTTTAAACTTATTCAGATTCTCTGTAATTATTTTACTTACTCTTTTCTTTTCTTCCCAAAAATCCAATTTTATAGATTTTGATATCTCAGAGTATCGAAATATATTCAAGCAATCCATAGCATTCAATATTTCAATTATCAATATAATTCATCACAGGATATCAAATAATCATATCACAGAATATTTAAACTAAACTAAATTTTTGAGGAATCCAGTTGGATCCCTCCAACCTGTTTCCCTACATCCACAGACGTTAGCACAATACTAATTCCACTTCGAGGTGGAATATCGCGGTATATGGGATTAACATAATATCATCCGCTATTTTGTGGCGCATAGGGTCTCATCCGCTATATAATGCGGGAATATTAATCACTCTAATATATACTATATTTATACTACTATATATAATATATCACATCCAATCAATTTAACCATTCAACCAAATATTTAAATTTAACCATTTAAATTTAAATAATAATCCAGAAGAGTGAGATTAACTCACCTTTGATTTTTGATTTGCCATCCATCCAACCCGACTTGATTTTCAATGATTTCAGACCTTGTATAAATATTGATACAGTTTATTAATATTTGAATTGATCAAACGATTAATTACCACTTAGTTAACTAACAATTTAATTTAACTAAAAGTTTGGTTTTTAACTAATAATTTAATCTTAACTAATAATTTCCTTTTTTGAAACCTTTTTGTAACTATAATAAATTAATAAGTTATATTAAACAAATAAATTACTAAAATACATTATTTAAAATAAACTAGAAGATAAATAAAAATATGTATATTTTATTTTCATTTTCGAACTATATATAAAAGTAATCTCTATATAGGTCAAAAAATCTTATTTTCTATATAAACCCTTATATATATTACTTATTTAATTTTTTCCAAAGTCTCATACATATATATATAATTTCTATTTACTGCATAGATATTAAAATATGTGTATATTTATATAAAAAAAATCCTCCTTTTCTTTCCTGTACAAATAAAACAGTAATTATCTTTACTATTAAATTCTTAAAAACAAATTCAAATTTTAAAAAAAAAACCTTAATGTATATATATATATATATAAATTGAAAACAATCAGTATCTATTCCAATGTTAAAATTTCCTTATGCATATATAATAGTTAAATCAGAATTTAAACTAGAAAAAGGATTCGAATACCTCACTGCTCCAGCCGCAAATGCCGCCGCCTCATCGCGATCGAGCTCGCGAAACCCTAGCTTTCACTGTCTACTCGAGAACCGTACCCTCACGAGATCCAAAACCGACCCCTTTTACTCACGACTCGCCATAGCCCCTTCTTCGAAATCACGGCCCTCCAGTAGGACATGCCTCCTCCCTCCTTTGACGAACGCGCGTGCACGAATCGGTGGTTCATGCTTACTCTAAACGTTGCTGAGAATGACCACGACAATGAAACTCGCATTCGACATTGAGAATCGAATGAAGGCGAGAGGTAAGAAACGCGATTCTGTACGAAATCGAATTCGATTCGAAAAGCTGTTCCACCATTTTAATTTCCTTTTGATTCTCTTCTTTATGTTCTTTTTTCTATGTTTGATCGTATAGAAGTAGGAAGGGAACGGTGAAATTTTTTTTTTTCGTTTGTCGATATTATTTTTCTGCGATTTGAAATGAAGTGAAAGGGAAAGATAGACGGGATATAAAGTTGATGGAGGCGTGTAGAGGAAGACAAAGGAAACGTGTACGTTTCAGCTTGCAAAAAGGGTGGCTGATTTGATTACGATCAAATGTATATATTTAAATTTAAATCGTCTCAATTTCGCAACCTAAAATCTCGATCTCCTATCGAGGCATGCCGCTAAGCGTTTATAACGTTATACCCTTATTCCGAACGCAATGGAAAAGGTTTTGAGTCCTAACTCGACCGTATGGAGAAGATAGCTTTTTGTACCCAGTTATTATATTGAATTTTCGATATAAATTTCAGCGCGTTTATCTATCATACGCTAACACAACAACTCCAATCACTACGAAAATTGAAATCCGACAATAATACACTATTACGGATCCAATGGAACTGGTTTCATCGAATTCCGAGACTGTGCCCTGGAAGGCTATTTTTAAATTCAATTCAAACAATATATTTTTAAACTGAACAAACCACTTTTAAATTCAGTTTTAAAAGTTCTATTATCTTCAACATCATTAATATGAATTTTCTAAGCCTTTAAAATTGTGACGACCGTCCACGGCCCCTGCACAGAACCTAGACATAGTGCGATGTAAAGTGTGCCAGGCAGCCATGGACAGTTGCCAAGGTAAAGTTAAAACAGCAGAATCCATCGTAAAACTCACAGCGCATAGATAAAATACGATAGAAAGTATATATAGTGAAGGTTTACATAATAGAATCTCTATTAGACTTCATAATAGTTG
Organism: Allium fistulosum; assembly: GCA_030737815.1. Taxonomy (NCBI): domain Eukaryota; kingdom Viridiplantae; phylum Streptophyta; class Magnoliopsida; order Asparagales; family Amaryllidaceae; genus Allium; species Allium fistulosum. The sequence continues at coordinate 462,168,955 of CM060907.1, read as the reverse complement.
AATACAAGCATCTGAATAGTCAATACAACAAGACTCACTACATAACTCTCAGAGAATATACAAAGCAGCGGAACATCCAGTACATATAGTAAGAAAATAATATGCAAGCCTCTAGCTCGTCTTCGTCATCAGCATCATGGGAAAACTAAGAACAGCACCTGTCACCTGCTACCTAGTCTGCCCATCCCAAAATGGATGAACAGCCCAAGGCAATAAGAGTTAAACATAAAGCCTTGAGTCAGACAACAGTCTTAGTGAGCGGTAAATTAACTAACAACATACCAAAGAGCATAAAGGAAAAAGGAATAGGAATCCAACCCTCCCACTCCACCTCTTTCTACAGTGATAGCCCCCAAACACACACTAAGCAGAAGCAAACATAGCAAAGCATACAATTTAAAGTAAAGCAATTGTCACTCGAGTCAAGGGCGATGTTTTCCAAGTACAAACCCCCAAGGCCTAAACCAAGATCAGATAAGCACCCAGAAAATACCGCTCTTGAGACCGAATGACGATACAACCACACATCCATGACTCTGGCTATCACTGTTATCATTGCTTCGATATCATCGTTAATTGAATGACCGGCACATTATTTCATCCGTCCATCAAGGGCTAATGGAAACCCCGGTTCTAGACATAACTCCGCACGTCATCGTGACCCGTGCCTAGGACTATCGAATCTGCCCAGAGTACTCGACTACCAATCAGTAGCCTTCAGGGACTATCGAATCTGCCCATCGTACTCTTGCTTTGAGCATGCTAGAACCTTCAACAACGATGAGATCTCAGCCTTCTAGTCATCCTCCTCGACGATTATTTCCATACTAGCTCAAGCGCCTCTCGAGCAACCCATTATCCTCAAACTCGAACCATTTCACCGAGTTGTCAACATGCTTGGAATGATCCCATCTGGATTAGACCAAGACTATCTCATACTATGCTTCGCCTCATCTCATCATAGCAAAGCCTCATCTCAACATCATCATCAAATCTATCCATATGAGCTTCATCATCCGCTACATATGCCACGAGCAGCTTTTCCAATTCAAGAGCTTTTCCCTTAGCTTTTGAATCATCTTTGACCATCTTGTCTAAATCAAAACATCAATCGTCTAATTCATCGCAATCAATCAAGTCAAACATTAATCCAAGTAATCAAGCATTTAAATATGATCTAATGAACAATTATAACAATAATGGCAATTTCGTAAATAAAGAGTCTAAAGTCTAACAAGCATGACCACATGAGCAATATCTCTATAATCTTGATGAATGAACTTGCATAGGTTAACATGTAGTAAAATGAATGTCAAATCATCATGAACAATGGATCTATACTTAAGTTTACAAAAATGCATGAAAATCACTACTTTACACAAAATCAAGCCAACGATCCGATATACTCCTTTGGATCCGTGTGAGAGATAATCACCACTCACCAAATCACCTAAACACCTCAAAAAGCAACACACTTCGGATCTGGACAGCGAAGGATCTAACTCGATCTATCACAAATCCGCTTTAAACGATGAAATCTCTCTTCGAAGAATGAAGATCTTCAACTTTAGCTCTTGGATCTTCGATCTTGATCTTCGATTTGGATGGTAGGAATCACAAGATTAGAGTGGAGAAAAGAAGTGAAGAAGTGTAGAACTCGAGCTCTCAAAATGGCAGCACTTCGTCGCTTCAAAATCCGGATCCCAAAAATGAAGAAGAACCCGCCTATTTATAGCTGAATTCCTTAGGTCGTCTGCCCTCTTAGGTCGTCCACGACTTATAGGACCCCACGACTTACGACCTAACAAACCCTATGACTTAACACATGCACATCCTCGCGACCTAACGCATAAGCGCTTCTATGACCTAACACAGATGCAGCTTAGCTCTTACGCGACCTAACTCACACAGAAGCTCACGACCTAACCAACTTAGGTCGCTCCGACCTAACTGAACACAGAATACGACTTAACATCTTAGGTCGTCTAACGACCTAACTACTCCACTACTAAACTTAGGTCGCTCACGACCTAACTACGCTAACTCGCTAACTCTTATACCGTTAGCTCTTAATTCGCTAACCACTAGGTCGCTCACCACTAGGTTGCTCACTACTAGGTCGCTAAATACTGTAGGTTACTAACCCTTAGGTCGCTAACTGCTATGTTGTAGTCTTCCGTTAAGTCGCTCAAACCTCTCGTACGACCTAAACCAAAATCCTTAAGTCGTAAACTCCTTAGGTCGTCTACTACTTAGGTCGCTCGACCGACCTAAACTATCATACGACCTATCTATCACACGACCTAACTATCACACGACCTAACTTCTTAGGCCGCTCCACTTCACTAAGTCGTCTACTCCTTAACTCGCCACTTCCTTAGGTCGTTCCAAACTCTCATACAACCTAAGACTTAGACTCTGGACAACTTATCAACAACACTAACAGTCTAATAATAACTGTTTTACAATGTTTCGATCCGTAAAAATACGGGTCGTTAAAAAAATATTTTTAACAAGCTTGAAACTCCTAATTCGGTATTTTCTCCATTTTCCAATTATTAAATCAAATAATTTAATTATCCAATAAACAGTAGTATTTGAAATTAAAGTTAAAAATTAACTTCTATATATTTAAAATTAATTAAATATTCCAATTTCAAATATTCAAATTCTGGGTCGTCACATTCCTCCCCCCTTAAAAGAATTTCGTCCTCGAAATCACTAGTTAAGAGGAATGTTCCACAACCCGTTTACTATTTCCAAATCCAAATAGTTTTTAACAACTCCCAAAACAATCATTTTATTAAGTCACACTATCACCTTTACTAACTTTTCAAACTCTTCCATAGTTTCCAAACAACACTACTTACTTATCAATTCAAAATTAAATTTGAAACCAAATTTTGAATTATCAAAATTTCTCAAAATTTTTCTAACTCCCTAAAATTTTGAAATTTTTTGCCAGCATCTCCTTTGCGCGGCTAGATCGGTACAACTACAAAATGCCTCTACGGGCTCCCAAATTTCAAAAGAAAACAAACGCCAAGTGGCTAGATCAAAAACCCAATCAAATTTCATACAGAAATTTAAATACATACCTTTTGTTGAGAAATTTATTTATCTTATGCAATCAAAATCCAATTTCTCTTGTTTTTAAATTACCTGTATACTACTTTGCAATAATATCCAATCACAGCATACCAATTTGATTTTCATCCAATTATTAATTTAGTATACTTCCAATACCAAATTTACTTAAGAGCTTTCTCCATTCATTTCTTAAGTTCAATATAGGCACTTTGTATACCCTTATATTATTACTTTCACTATACCACTTGGTTTTAATTTACTTCTATTCAAATTGGATTCCAATACCATATAAAATCAATTTTCTTCAATTTATTAGTTATTTTCAAACCTAAATACTCTCTCCCGATTTTCATTCAGATTTTCATTCTCAATTTTACTTGAATTCAATTCATCACCAACCTCTGAATATTGAATTTTATTCACTATCTTCCATTCATATCTGATCCACATCATTATTTTAAATTAGCTCCATTTACTAATTTATTTCAATTTCCAATAAATTTAAATTCTTAAGACTTTGTTCTTTAAGTCCACTCAAACTAAATTTCTCAATTCCACTTTACTTAACAAAATCCAAATTGATTCCACGATCAAATTTTCAATTCATTTACTTACCCAATTTAATCAATTAATCTACTTACTAATTTTATTCTTAATCCATTATTTTGTTTAGGCCAATCTTGACTAATTTTCCATTTACATACAAATTCCAAGTGAATTTCAACATTCAGTTTCAATTTCATTTGCTTACAAAATTTAAATCATTTGTCGTTAGTGAAAATTTCCAAAAATTTCAAAAAAATTTCTATCTCCCAAAATTTTCGAAAAATTTTGGTAGAGTGTCCTTTGTACGGAGGAGTTTTTGCAATTTGACAAGAGATATAAATATATATACATCGACCTACACGGTCGGAAAAACAAAAATAGTTCATATTTCCTATTTTTATTGCGTAGGCGTACCTCTATTTAGCATTTTTAAGCAAGCGGATTATTATTTGAGCATTTTGCATGACCCAACCCAGCCAAACATCTTCCCTCAACCTGTACTTACTCAATTTAAATGTGTAAGTGCCAAATATATGCAATTTATTAACATTTCACTTACTTTCAATAGCTAAACACATGCATTTCATAAGCAACATACACCAAACACTTTCCATGAGCAATTTATATGATTGCAAAAACTAATTCAGTTGCTTTCAATCAATTCATATGTCATTTTATTCAATTTTAAGGGTTTACAATTCAATTTCTTACATTCAATTCATTTTTAACCCAAACAACTCACATTTATTTCAATTAATTCCAAAATCAATTTTATTTACTTCTACCAAGTCATAGAATATTTATTTACTTCCGTTTAAGTCGAACGACTAATTATTTCTACGCAATTCGACTATATTCATGTGAATAAATAATTACTTAAGCTTATAACCATTTTAAATTGATTCCAACTCAATTTATATCTAATTCTATCCCATTTAAATTTTATTCACAATCCATTTATTGCATTTTCTTTCATATCCAAAAAGTTTGGTTCCAAATGATTTTATTAACTCGACAACCAACATATTAAATAACCATCTCACAACTTTTATTTTGGCTCATTTATTCCCCTTTCTAAATTTTTATAAGCTACTCACTTATTCACACTCATACTTCTCCATCCATTTACAGTTAATCACATTCATAAATTTATTTTCAACCAATAAATTTTATTTCCAAACATCAATTATTTTAGTCCATTTGAACTAATTCTACACTTCATTTTACCCAATTCCAAATCGAACACCATCCAATATTCACTTTCATTTAATTTAAATCTTTTCAAGTTGAATCTCATTCCATAATTTCCATTTCCGATAAAAAGTTTGTTCCTGAACTTTTACTTCTTTTAGTTCCCTTGGCATATTTACAATTCACTTTACGTGACACTATTTAAATTTATTTTATTATTAAACTTTAATTCCAGTTCTATTACTTACAAAATTAAATAAATTTGCTTTCCCACAAATATACTTCTAATAAAATAAATGTTTACTTTTATTGCCTAGATTCAATTACATTCCATTTCTATTTAAATTTTAAACTTCCTTGAGTTTCCAACTTATTTAAATTTCATTCACAAATCTTTTTAATTCAGTGCATTGAATTGGTTTACTAACATATTTTGCAAATTTTCAAACTTATTATATGCCATAAACATTCTTAGTCAAAATTCCAGAGTTTGAACAATCTTTTAGCATTTTAAAACTTCTTCTAAAATCACCTATATCCAAAATTCTTTGGCAAATTCAATTATCCCTTTGAATTTCAAAACCAAACCTAGTTTGCAAACAATTCAAATTTAAAACAATTTGATAGCAATTGCTCTTCTGGGAACTCCAAAATGAATATCGATGATGCTGCAGTCATCACCGAAGTTATTTTCCAGCGACCGAAAGAGTGTTAAATGCTTTTATCTCTTAAAAATCCCTTAAATATTTTTAAATTCCAAATCTCTCCATATTTCAATCCAATTTCAAAAATATTTCGGAAATAATATCATCATTATTTCTCCAAAACCTTTTAAAACTATTTTCAAACTCAATGGAATTTAAACTTCCCAAAAATTCCAAATTTCAAATCTTTCCAATTTATATTCAAACATTACTCTGGAATTCTTATTCATCTTCAATTATATATCATATTTATAATTCATATTTATAAATTTCATTTTGTTAATGAATTTATTCCTTAATCTTTGGTTATGATTTTAATTCTTCATTCAACTTTCACCTAAAAATGATAATAATTTAATATTATCATCTCCTAACAACCAAGCAACCATATATAGCTATAATAATTATGCAAAATTATTTCTTTTATATACAAAAATAATTTGGGTAAAATTATTTCATTTACCCTATTTTAAAACAATACTGTCTCGATTTATCTCATTCAAGGGCTTAGAAATCCCTATCGATGACATGGCGTCCCACATATCGACTAGAATCCATAAACACTCAACCGATAAATCAACACAGTATAAAAATAAATTTTATATTCACTAACAAATACGTGCTCATATCTATTAATACACTCAAAATCATTCTACAGTACCACGGACTCTATTTTCAAATGAGATTCCCACCAGAGCCAAGGTTATCACTAGCCTAAGCTCTGATACCACTGTAATAGCCCGCAAATCCGTACCCCTTAAGTTGACACTAATCTCCATCAGATCAACTCAAAATGAACGGAAATATGAACCATGAGGGCTAAAGAAGAAGGAGGTAGAAGAAGAAAGTAGAAAACTACGTCAAAATCTCACAATCGCAGCGAAATAAAATATAATAGATAATAACTAATCTTTACAGAAAAGAAACTATATCTATTTATACATACATCATCAGAATACAACATCAAAGTACAATACAATCAACATCACAACTTAGAACAGTTATAATCACTTGTCCTTACAAAACTGACTATACAACATATGATACACAGCGGAATACATCAAATACGTGTGATACGTCTTGCCATCCAGCTCGTCTCCTGAGCTCGATAGCATCCTATCATGTATCTATAATACTCGGTCTGACCCGAGCATTATAATAAAATAACACCCGAGTCAGTCTGGAAAACCAGCGTGAGAAAACACACTCAATTGGATTATTAAAGTTTTCCAAACCCTTTGAAATCAAAAGCATCTCGTAAGACCGCGGCACAAATAAACATGTTCGGTTTTTACCTTACGATAGCCAAAACACTTTTTATCAAATCCGTCTGATATTATAATAGTGTCTATTGAAAGTAAAATAGAATCTAGCTGAAATGCTTGCATCTCACGTTTCAGCAATAGTTGGGCATAATCAAAACCGTACAGGCGCTTATTGGAGATTGGATTCCATACAATGACTAGGCACTGGGGTACCACCTATCATAGTACCTGGTCTAGATCAGTGTACCGAGGACCATGCCCGATCCCCAGCAACACAAGACCGGAACTACCTATGGGTAATTCCGAGTAAGATCACCCCATGGTTGGCGCGACCAACCGCCACACAGCCGAAATAAAAAGGGACATCTAGACAGGGATGATCTCACCCTAATGGGCGCTACCCACATAGCCTTGCTGCATAACCCCTGATTTTCAGTCATTCCCGGTTGATAAGGCTTGAGGCTAAGCGTTACCTTTATAGAACATATCCCTTAGAATGCCCATCGTCCACATGACGATGTTCCAAAAGCATTCATCCATACAAGTCCGTTCCGGGTTCGAACAGAACCGATGGCACTACTCCTACTACATCCATTTTGGAACCACCCTCGGGATAGTAGCGACTAGCCCTTGCACTTCATAGTACCATCTTTGATTCCAACTCTATTCCCCGCGAAACGTACAAACCAGATCGAAGTGGTTTTCGAGAAATTAATCTCGATCCCGGTCTCTTCGAAACGATCAGCGCATTGGCCAATATTGATAGTCGGTTATTTAACTATCAATTAAAAACCACAAACAACCATCAATCAATAAATAATTTTTAAAATTATTTATTTATCTCAAATATCTTCGCAAGATATATTTCCACTTTTCAACCCTTTGAAAACAGTTCGAAACCGTCTTTCTCTCAAGGAATAAATTTTCAAATATTTATTACCACTGGAAACACCAAGTACAAAAACTTTAGATTTTTAAAGTAATTAAAACACTATATTATAAAATATACTTTGAACAAAACATTTAAATTAAAACTACTTTAATACTTTATTCAAAGATATATACTTTAAGAATATTTTAAAAAAAAACTACTTAATAAAATATAAAACTAACTTTATCTTTAAAATATAATACCCATTCAACCTCTAAATAATTAATACAAAAATAAATTTGAAAAATACTAACCTTAAAATTTAAACAATTTAAAAATAATAATTTCCCAAAACATACTTTGAACTTTAACTTATACTTAAGAATTTGCTTTGAAACGTACTTTAGATTTTAAACAAAATAACTTAAAAACACTTTATTATAAAATATACTTTAAACGTTTAATAATACATTTTCTAAAACATTTCTTTATAACAAAATTTTAAAATCTTTAACTTATACATAAAGAGTCTCCTTTAAAACATACTCGGCTTTCCAGTCAAATACACTTCCCATTTCCATACTTTTAAAAATAAATCACTATTTATTTTTAAAACAAATTCCCATTCCTTTATAAATTCCCACCGTGAAATTTATACTTTCAAATATCCACTGATATCCATTTCACTTTATAAACCCTGTTTATAAATACCAAAATCTCGCTTCTCTTTAAATTCCCATTTCCAAACACATAAATCAATTTACAATTGATTTCCAATTTACTTTGCCTGAAATAAATTTCCTTACTTACATTGTTTATTTCAAAATCCATTAACTTTCATATTTTATTTCTTTATTATGATTTAAAATCTTTAAACTGAAAATTTAAATTCCACCTTTCTCGAATTCCATCTTTTTTCCATTTGATTAGAATTAAATCTTGATTTAAAATAAATCCTTTATTCTTTTAAATAATAATAATGCTTGAGTTTTAAAATTTATTATTTCTCGGATTATTTCAAAATCACCTTTTTATATTCGGAATTTATTCAACACCACTTTTACTCTTTTCTAATTCATTCTTTAAACTTATTCAGATTCTCTATAATTATTTTACTTGAAAATTTACTCTTTTCTTTTCTTCCCAAAAATCCAATTTTATAGATTTTGATATCTCAGAGTATCGAAATATATTCAAGCAATCCATAGCATTCAATATTTCAATTATCAATATAATTCATCACAGGATATCAAATAATCATATCACAAAATATTTAAACTAAAATAAATTTTTGAGGAATCCAGTTGGATCTCTCCAACCTGTTTCCCTGCATCTACAAACGTTAGCACAATACCAATTCCACTTCGAGGTGGAATATCGTGGTATATGGGATTAACATAATATCATCCGCTATTATGCGGCGCATAGGGTCTCATCCTCTATATTATGCGGGAATATTAATCACTCCAATATATACTATATATATATACTACTATATATAATATATCAAATCCAATCAATTCAACCATTCAACCAAATATTTAAATTTAACCATTTAAATTTAAATAATAATCCAGAAGAGTGAGATTAACTCACCTTTGATTTTTCATTTGCCATCCATCCAACCCGACTTGATTTTCCATGATTTCAGACCTTGTATAAATATTTATACAGTTTAGTAATATTTGAATTGATCAAACAATTAATTACCACTTAGTTAACTAACAATTTAATTTAACTAAATGTTTGGTTTTTAACTAATAATTTAATCTTAACTAATAATTTCCTTTTTTGAAACCTTTTTGTAACTATAATAAATTAATAAGTTATATTAAACAAATAAATCACTAAAATACATTATTTAAAATAAACTAGAAGATAAATAAAAATATGTATATTTTATTTTCATTTTCGAACTATATATAAAAATAATCTCTATATAAGTCAAAAAATCTTATTTTCTATATAAACCCTTATATATATTATTTATTTAATTTTTTCCAAAGTCCCATACACACATATATATATATAATTTCTATTTACTGCATACATATTAAAATATGTGTATATTTATAAAAAAATCCCCATTTTCTTTCCTGTACAAATAAACAGTAATTATCTTTACTATTATTTTCTTAAAAAAAATTCTCCTTTTTAAAAAAAAAACCTTACTGTATATATATATATATAAAAATTGAAAACAATCAGTATCTATTCCACTGTTAAAATTTCCTTCTACATATATAATTGTTAAATCAGAATTTAAATTAGAAAAAGGATTCGAATACCTCACTGCTCCAGCCGCAAATGTCGCCGCCTCATCGCGATCGAGCTCGTGAAACCCTACCCTTCACTGTCTACTCGAGAACCGTACCCTCACGAGATCCAAAACCGACCCCTTTTACTCGCGACTCGCCATAGCCCCTTCTTCGAAATCGCGGCCCTCCAGTAGGACGTGCCTCCTCCCTCCTCTAACGAACACGCGCGCACGAATTGGCGGTTCGTGCTTACTCTAAACGTTGCTGAGGATGACCACGATAGTGAAACTCGCATTCGACTTCGAGAATTGAATGAAGATGAGAGGAGGGAAATGCGATTCTGTACGAAATCGAATTCGATTCGAAAAGCTGTTCCGCCACTTTAATTTCCTTTTTATTCTCTTTTTTCTGTTCTTCTTTCTGTGTTTGATCGTATAGAAGAAGGAAGGGAACGGTGAAATAAATACTTTTTTTTGTTTGTTGATATTATTTTTCTGCGATTTGAAATGAAGTCAAAGGGAAAGAAAGATGGGATATAAAGTTTATGAAGGCGTGTAGGGGAGACAAAGGAAATGTGTACGTTTCAGCTTGCAAAAAGGGTGGCTGATTTAATTACGATCAAATGTATATATTTAAATTTAATTCGTCTCGATTTCGCAACCAAAAATCTCGATCTCCTATCGAGGCGTGCCGCTAGGCGTTTATAATGTTATACCCTTATTCCGAACGCAATGGAAAAGGTTTCGAGTCCTAACTCGACCGTATGGAGAAGATAACTTTTTGTACCCAGTTATTATATTTAATTTTCGATATAAATTTCTACGCGTTTATATATCGTACGCTCACACAACAACTCCAATCACTACGAAAATTGAAATCCGATAATAATACACTAACATGCACATTATTTTAGTTTTCATTCCCATACTTCTGTGCATCATCATTCCCTTTATATCTTCATTTCATCACTGCCTTATACCCACTGATATCACCATCTTAACTACATACCATCTTTCACCAACCATCCACCACTTCAGCCATTTCATCCAAAACCACTCACAAACATCCATTACTGCGTGGCCTTAGTAACACATACATACCCTACTCCATTCTTCACCATCCATACATCTGCCATTGAGTGATCCAAATATTGCCTGAATCAACAAACTCCTCACTATCTTCAGACTGTCACCCTTCTTCTACCACTCACCCAAACAAATAGTCATCAACTTCCAGTGGTTCTCCCATCACTGCTCCACGACCTCTGTTCCATTACATTGTCATTACACAATCCATACCATATTATCTCATAATCCCTACAATGACCCTACTGACATCACCCTACACAGTTATATAACCAGAAACATTGCAGTGCATTATACACAAACTACTCCGCTGCCAAACTATAGCATCCATCTAACTTCACACCCCTCCAATCAACTTTGCCTACTTCCCACAATTCAGTAGCCTCACCTATACTTCTATCACTGCACATACACAGTGCATCAACCCCACCATCTCATCCACAATTCTGCCCTGCCATACATCCTACTGTCATAAACATCAACCACTAACGACTACTACCACCAATATAAACCATTTACAAAACTGCAGCTCCACCATTTACATACAACTTACCCATCAACAACATATATAAATACCTCACCTTGATCACTGCTACTCCTCTGTTTATCAACAGCCACTTCACTATCACAAACACTTCACCAATACTACCCATCAACCTCCAACCACAAACTGCACCAACCTACATCTCAGTCACTGGCCACTCATTACCTGAAACCACCACTTTGCAACTTCCACCACATCAAACATTTCCAACAACTTAAACAATCCACTGTCATACATCTTCGTTACCTATTGCCATCAAACCCACTACCACTTCAAACAAAATTGCCCATCCACTTCAAAACCAAAAACTACAGTTTCCATTAACCATCTACCTGCACACAAACCCCCTGACCACCATATCAATTCCATCCACCCACAGTTCAACAACCACCTAAACATCACTTCAATTTCACAAAATCATCATCACCGTCATTATTTATAAAACTTTATTAAATTAGTTATATTATTATTATTTATGAAATTTAGTTGACATAAACTTAGTTAATCTTATAAAACTTGTTTAATTTTAACAAAACTTAGTTAATTTTCACTACCTTGGTTAACTTAGTTAATTTATTATTATTACTACTATTATTTATAAAACTCAGCTAACTTAGTTATATCATTACTATTACTATTACTATTACTATTACTATTACTATTACTATTACTATTACTATTACTATTATTATAAAACTTAATTAACTTAGTTATATTACTATTATAAATGTTTGAACAAACTATAACAAATAAGCTGAAGTTGACGTTATGTGTAAAAGAGATAATAAAACAAATTAAGTTATGACTGTTATGTGTAAACTGAAACCGATGTTATATAATAAAACCATACATGGTATGCATTTATAACATGAAATTAATGAATGAAACTGACCTCCATTGCTCTTCTCTCAATAGCTACTTGCATAAACTGTTTCGTGTAAACTTAATGGATGAAACTGAAGTTATATAATGAAACCATACATTATTTATAAACTGAATTTAATGAAACTGAAGTTATATAATAAAATCATACTTATTTTAGTAAAATAAACTGAAACAAGTATAATATTATTGTAGATAGAGTTGTAAATGCCAGTTTAAGTAAAGCATTAAGGAGCATCTAAGGAAAAAACAATTGAAAAGAAATAGTTTTAAAACATACCTTTGTTGCTCTTCTCTCAATAGCTACTTGTAAAAGCTAAACCACTCTCTGCCTCTGAACTAATTGGGTTTCCATCCAAATGGTTCATATAGAAGTCCTGAAAGAAAGAAAGAAAAGAGTACAACACAAGAAAACATTAAAAATATTCAAATTACAGAACAAAAATAAATGAAAGATAAAAGAAAGTACCAAATTTTCTTGATCAATTCAAGCATCAATAGTCCCATAAATGATAGCATAACCCAAATCGGTAATCCCACATACAACATCAGACAACAAATTGAATCTACCCTTACACTACACACTCACAACTGAATAACCTCTCTTATTCCAATTCTGAACAGAAAAAAATGACTGAGGTTTCACCTAATCTTCTATGATCAACCTACTATCATAATCTTTGTCAGTATACATCATCTGATGCATGTGTAATGAAGCACTAAAATTGAACAAAAAATATTACTGACCCCACTTTATGTTTCATCCAGTTTCCATCGTCCCTTTTCCGCAAAAAAAGAAAAAAGATCACATCACTAAGAAATTAGATGTAACTATAAGGAATGAGCATATATTTGTGAAATCAGTTTAATTGTAAAGTCTTCATAGGCATATGCTCCTCTACTCTCCTTTCTTGCCTCGGCAGAATGCATAGTTATGCATATTGCATTTATCAAAAGATTTTCCAGCTCAATAGTCTCGATTAAGTCGGAAACCCTACTTTAACAAACCAGTATATAGGTATACCAATCAAGCCAAATAAATTATAAAAAAGAAATTACAGTTCATAACAAGCGACTCAGTATGAAACACGATGTTCAAACACAAGTCCAAAAACAGACTCAAAATAGTCCTATTCCTTACAATACAATAAAAGATATGATAATAAAACACTTAAACAAAGACGACAATCACCATGCAAAAAATCTTGGTTAAATTCTCTACAATAGATGACATAATATACAATATTTATGGAAGCATACTCAAAACTAACAAATCACGGTCCATTATGATAATCAATAACATTTTTAGGTAACAAAAAAGTCTATGAAATATGGGACTAAGTTTGATATCAGGATTTTGAAATAGAAAGAGTGAATAGAACAGAGGGATATCAAAAGCTTACATGATATCAAGAGCTTACATGAGAATGAAGGGATATGAGTTAGCAACCTTACTTATATCCCAAACTATTCTAATTCATGGTTCAAATCATCTATCATACATAAATGCCCTCTAACTATGACTATTAGGAGATATTACACAACAGCAGGCAATCCAGTAAGAAAGCACATAGAGAAAGCTCACATGATATGAGAGTTATGTATATATCCATCTATACTAATAAGAAAGTGTATGTAATATGTTGTATGGTGTATACGATACATATTACAAGTGACAAGCAAGAAGTGGAGACGGGCCTTTCTCTATCAATAGATGGTGAGCAAAGTGTGAATTCATCGAAATTGTTTGTCACAAAGGCTGTAGCATCATTAGGATTCTTGCCTCAGTTAGTTAAACCAATTCCTATTTGGTTGTATAGTGAAATGAGCTTCAGTCTCCCCTTAGACTGATTTCCTACTCCATTAGTCTAACTTCTAGGCACTTTATTCCTTTTTGTGTTTCAACATGTGAGCAACTGTTGATTAGTGTTTTCCTAAAATGGGTTGAAATTCTTATATGTTTTTTGGGTGGTTTTAGATTAGATGGTATCCGACTCCTTCTATTGCATTCTATTTGAAATGTTCTAGAATCTCTAACCAGTGTTTTGTTGGCATATTTTGTGAGGCTGTCTTTTCTTGATTTTTATCTTGGTGAAGGTTGAAGTTTCATTGATGCATACACAAAGGTAACAATTTCTTATTAGTATATATATATATAACTTGCAATCTAACTATTGCAAGCAAGACTGCCGCTAAACAAATATTTAGGTTGCCCTCAGTAAAATCAGATTTCACAAACAAGGAGCAACACTATAACTTGAAATATAGAACAAAATCTAGAAGATAAGGTACCATTTATCAATCCTAAGAGCATTGCACCCAAATATGATACAACGCCAAAAAAAATTATGTGTCAATAAATAGTTAGCAATGTGAACACAATGTGGTGGAAAAATTTAAACATGACACGGAACTTTGAAAAACAACTCCAATATAAATGTCAATAATTATAATATGGGTACTTTTTCTTGTTGAAATAAATATAGTTTTATCCCAATTTTATATTCTAAATATATAGCGGGTCTTCAGATGATAATTTTATAGATATTTTGCAATCAAAAGTCTACATTATTACAATAAAACACAGTCCAGCCTCCTTCTGCCAACAGAACAGTTGACACAGCCTACTACATTAAGGTACTCCAAACAACAAAAAACACAGACACGTCAACAACGTTTTACAAACAAAAAATAGAATATATTAGTAAGCATTCATATATAAGCACATACATATATTTGATTAATATTTGCACTTCTATAGTATAACAAAAAACGAGTAATACATTTCAATTTTAGTGTCAACTGACTTTAGAATGCCTACATATTAAATATAACATCCAACATATTACTGTTTTTTCATCGATCATATATAATATGACTTATAATTAAAAGCCTAAAGATGATAACAGCAACAATCAGAATTATTCACTATTTTCAATCCAGATCCTACCCATCTAATAATAATGAAAAATATGCTCAATATTCACGAAAAAGACCAAATAAAAAATAACGAAACTAGTACCTTGGAATAGAATAGGTTTGAGCTCAGCGCAAGAGACATAAACGGTGGTGGTTTGAATGGTGGCGATTTGTGCAGCGAGACCACTCCCAATGCTACAAATGCAAGTTTTAAGGGGAGCTTTTTTTCTACAGCCATTACTAAAGAGAGGGAGGAAGCTTACGCGATGGCGGCGGTTTTAGTAGAGGTAGTTCTATTGAAAGAGTAAGAGGGAATTAAAAAACGAAGATGAGGGATTTTGTGATAAATTTGAGCGACCACATTCTAATCAATTTGATAGATAACGAAAACAAGGGATTTGAAACTGGGTTTTGTGATAAAAAGGCAGAAGCGAAAAAGAGATATTAGTGGCCATAGAAAATTTGAGCGAGGAGAATATGAAAATTTTGTTAAGTGTTTGTAGATATGAGCGGCCATATAAAATTTTATCAAAATTTAGGTGAATTATTAGCGGGAGGCGCTTTGCAGCGTTTCTTTGTTTATTTTTATAGGTTAGACCGACCAAAGGTTGCATATAGCCTAAAATGCTACCAATTTATGCAACTAAAAACATTTTTTGGTGTTGTGATGTGTGCATATTCACCAAGCAAGATATTAACATCATGCACAAACTTTAATACTTGACTTCTAAAATATGTATGTATGTACTTATATTGAAGATTTTAATCAAGGATTCATTGAAATGGGATGACTAGATGTATTGAATAGGCAAGTTGCTAGCATTATACAGTTTAAATTTTACCCTCAATATAGTTATAGTCAACTATACAACTAACAGTTTCTAACAATGTCATTAAAAGTATTAATCTGATGCACCTGTACTTAATCTCAAAGCTAAACTGCATTATTGAGAAGAAAATGAGACAACTTAAATGATAATAAAGAATAATACATACATATTAGAATATTACTCTAACACCACTGTCACAACCACCACGGCCTCTACCACCAAATCCACCTCCACGGCCGCTGCTATGTTCACCTCCGAACCTTCCTCTTCACAACCACTATATAACCACTGCCTTCTCCACTATCATCTCGTCATTGCCTAGTCAATCCCTAGATAGTATCTTTCCACTTGCAATCCATTCATTTCTAGGGCTTTGTTATGTTGTTATTATTGTATATGTATTCCCATCATCTCATGCAGGTTTCAAGGTTATAATATTGTGTTTGTAAGCATTTCTTTCTTCATCCTGAGCCTTTGGCATCGTGTTTACAAAGGTCATATCGATGCATAGTGGTCATATGTAGCTCGTCTTTTGATTCTCAGTCAAATTCTTAACATAGCTTTTATTATGAGGTATCATCTCATGATGTGACCCATGCCGTAATCTTTGTAAATTATGTGCATATATTTTAAATAGACAATTGCATTTTGATAGACGTGTAAGAGACTAAATAAGTTTTAGTAACTCGGTTTCATGATATATACTTGACAAGCTTTGAGTAGTGTCTGGCTCTGTACCTGATCAATAAACTTATTGTACATTCCATGTATTATGCTTTCTTTCCATGTTTAGAAAAAGCTCATGAGGTAGCTTTTGCCTCCGGCCTTGACCCGTAAGCCACAGTCTTTTCCTGCATATTTGATACGATCTGATCCATTGTCTTGGTGTGGTATCCTACGCTAGCTTGGCCGCATGTTTTGTATGACCAGCCCATTTCTTTGGGGCATAAAATTATAAGTTTGCTTGACCACAACATTTTTTAGCATCACCGTTCTCATTCCTGAAATTGCCATTGTCATTCGTATATTGCATTGCATCTATAAAACAACGACGGCGAGCAGTGTCAAAGTTATTCATGCGCTTGGCACGGTCGTATTGTGCAAAAGTTGCACAAATGTAGAAAAACAATAAACATGATCTATATTTGCCAATTTGAATATCACTTAATCTAGCAGCAATTAGTCTATTACTCCAAATAAATAGCAAATAGCTATAAAGAAAAAAAAGACTCACAATATTTATATTGGTTCAACTATTATCAAGATAGTGTACGTCTAGTCCAAAGGAGAGAGATTTTATTACACCTGAGAGAATTATAAGAGATTACAAAATATGAGTTTACATACCAAAGCCCTAAATTAGGGTTAACAAGAAGAGACACTGTATTTGGAGATCGTTGGCTGAATGCCAGGATAGATTTACAATTAAGTCTACCCTCAATTTATAACCAATGTAAATTCATGTGAGTCATCAATCAAATTACCAAGATATGGTAAGAAGATAGTGAAGGCAAATTACAATGGTAACAAATCACGTAAACATAGCAAGTAATTCACTCATTCCAATATATGGAATAAAATAATCTCAAAGCAATGCGATTACAAAGAAAGAAATAATATGCATATCATTTTACATATATATTATTCCATAACGTGCGCATGCATATATTTCCTTGCCATCTCATTCAAATGCAATCCAATAATTTTATGCATTTCCGTAATAAACACATGTGATTACTTTCCTTTTTGCATATTTGTTTCCTTCTATATGTGATTTTGTATCACCAAAATTTAACACTCCACCTTGATGCAAAATCACATACCTCCAACACTCCGTCTTGAGTCTAATTCTCTTTTCAACATAAGACTCTTAAAAATGAACTCCACCTTCGACCAAAATCTCTTAACGAGATACAGACCAAAAATGAATATTTACCCAATGGGTTCCGGCAAGGCCACCTCCATCACACCTTGCTAACGAGCTCAGACTATGTCCCCACCCGCTAACAAAATGTTGCAAATATCCAAAATCAAAAGAAGTAAGATACCAAAATAATATCAAAGCCACCAAGGCCAAAAAAAAACTCTCAATCACCAATCCAAATACAGAGCCAAAAAACAAAAGCCAATGGACATAACAAGGGTAATCCAAATCTCTCTGCTCCCACATACCTTATTTGCAAACAACAAATTTCCCATGTAAATCAACATAAGACTCTCACATTAACATTGAGCCATGAAGAAGATACAGGTTCCCAAATCCAGATGTCCTTTCAACACAGTAAACTCCTTATCACCAAATTTCCAAGACTAGAACGCTCTTTGTGACGACCGCCCATGACCCCTGCACTGAACATAGAAACAGTGCGCTGTAAGGTGGACCACCGCCCATGACCCCTGCACTGAACATAGAAACAGTGCGCTGTAAGGTGGACCAGGCAGCTATGGACGACCGTCAAGGTAAGTTAAAAAAACAGAATCTATCGTATTACTCACAGCGCATGGATAAAAATACAATAGAGAATATATATAGTGAAGCTTCACAAAATAGAATCTCATCAATTAAGCTTCATAATAGTTGAATACAAATATCTGAATATTCAATACATCAAGCCTCACTACATATCACTCAGAGAATTATACAAGCAGCGGAACATCCAGTACATATAGTAAGAAAGTAATATGCAAGCCTCCAGCTTGTCTTCGTCATCAGCATCGTCGAAAACTAAGAACAGCACCTGTCACCTGCTACCTAGTCTGCCCATCCCAAAATGGATGAACAACCCAAGGTAATAAGAGTTGAACATAAAACCTTGAGTCAGACAACAGCCTTAGTGAGCGGTAAATTAACTAACAACATACCAAAAGAGCATAAAGGTAAAAGGAATAGGAATCCAACCCTCCCACTCTACATCTTTCTACAGTGATAGACCCAGACACACTAAGCAGAAATAAACATAGCAAAGCAGACATTAAAGTAAAGCAATTATCACTCGAGTCAAGGTCGATGTTTTCCAAGCACAAATCCCCAAGGCCTAAACCAAGATCAGATAAGCACCCAGAAAATATCGCTCTTGAGACCGAATGACGATACAACCAAACATCCATGACTCCGGCTATCACTGTTATCATTGCTTTGATACCACCATTAATTGAATGACCGGCACATTCTTTCAGCCGTCCGTCAAGGGCCAATGGTAACCCCGGTTCTAGACAGAACTCCGCACGTCGTCGCAGCCCGTGCCTAGGACTATCGAATCTGCCCAGAGTACTCGACTACCAACTGTAGTCTTTTGGGACTATCGAATCTGCCCAGCGTACTCTTGCTTTGAGCCTGCTAGAACCTTCAACAACGATGAAATCTCAGCCTCTTAGTCATCCTCCTCGACGACTATTCTCATACAAGCTCAAGCGCCTCTCGAGCCAACCATTATCCTCAAACTCGAACCCTTTCACCGAGTCATCAACATGCTTGGAATGATCCCGTCTGGATTAAACCAAGGCTATCTCACATCATGCCTCGCTTCATCTCATCATAGCAAAGCCTCATCTCAACATCATCATCAAATCTATCCATATGAGCTTTATCATCCGCGTCATATGCCACGAGCAGCTTTTCCAATTCAAGAGCCTTTCCCTTAGCTTCTGAATCGTCTTCGACCATCTTGTCTAAGTCCAACAATTAATCAACTAATTTATAACAATCAATCAAATCAATCATTAATCCAAGTAATCAATCATGCAAACAAGATCTAAAAGCAATTATAACTAAAATGGCAATATTGTAAATAAAGAGTCCAAATCTAACAAGCATGAAACATGATCAATATCTCTACAACTTGATGAATGAAATTGCATAGATTAACATGTAGTAAAATGGATGTCAAATCATCATGAATAATGGATCTATACTTAAGTTTACGAAAAAGCATGAAATCACTATTTTAACACATAATCAAGCCACCAATCTGATATACTCCTTTGGATCCGTGTGAGAGATAATCACCACTCACCGAATCTCCTAAACACTTCAAAAGCAACACACTTCAGATCTGGACAGTGAAGGATCTAGCTCGATCTGCCAAAATTCCGCTTCAAACGATGAAATCTCTCTTCGAAGAATGTAGATCTTTAACTTTGGCTCTTGGATCTTCGATTTGATCTTCGATTTGGATGGAAGGAATCACAAGATTAGAGTGGAGAAAAGAAGTGAAGAAGTGTAGCACTCGAGCTCTCAAAATGGCAGGACTTCGTCGCTTCAAAATACGGATCCCAAAAAGTGAAGAGAAACCCCGTATTTATAGGCTGGAAATTCCTTAAGTCATTCGCCTCCTTAGGTCGTCCACGACTTATGAAACCCCACGACCTACGACTTACGTCTTAGCAAACCCTATGACTTAACCATCCCCGACCTACGACCTAACAGAGATGCGGCTTAGCGACTTAACAAAAGTCGCGACCTAACACATACACGATCTAGCACTTAGGCACGACCTAAGACTCAACAACTTACGACTCAACGACTTATGACTTAACGACTTACGACTCAACGCCTTAACGAAGTCACAACCTAACACACGCGACCTAATGACTTAACTGCTAGACTTAGGTCGCTCACAACCTAACTTAGCCCAACACCCCATAGGTCGCTCGCGACCTAACTACAACACTCCTTAAGTCGCTCGAACGACTCAAACCCCCTAGGTTGTTAACCCGCTTAGTCCCTTAGGTTGTTAACTCGCTAACTCCATCACTGCTAATCCTTAAGCCGCAAACTACTAGGTTGTTGCCGCTAATTCTTAAGTTGCTACCCTCCTTAAGTCGCCTACCTTGTTAAGTCGTTCACTTCTATAGGTCGTTGTCTTTCCTTAAGTCGCCCCAATCCTTAAGTCGTTCACCCAACCTAACCTACCCCACGACCTAAGCTACCACACGACTTAACTCCCAGGCGACCTAACTTTTACACGACTTAAGCTCTAATCGTCTCAAACTCTGAACTGCTTAACAATACTAACAACCTAATACAACTGTTTTACAAACATTTGATCCATAAAAATACGGGTCGTTACATTCTCTCCCCGTTAGGAATTTCGCCCCCGAAATTCCAAACAAACAAGAGCAATCATAAATTATTCCGCATGCCTACCATCCATAGCAATCAACAAACCATGCGTCCAATTCTAGCCTAGCACGCAGAATTCTAAAACTAGAACAAGTTACAATGTCATGAGATGACACGACACCTTATGGCCATACCTCGAAGAGTTCAGGATGAGCTGCCTTCATCCTCTCTTCCACCTCCCATGTACAGTCGTTAACATCATCACTCCATTGTATCTTGAGCAACCTAACTACCTTCCTCCTAAGCTGTTTCGTGTCAGTTTCCACAACACGAAGCGGCTTACGGAGTCTCTTATCGACTGGATCAACCTCAAAATCTTCACAGCCATCTGTAGAAACAACTGTATTCGAATCGTGCACATACTTTCGTAGATACGATACATGAAAAACATTATGCACACCTGCCATCTTTTCTGGTAACTCCAATTTGTAGGCGAGCTTTCCAATTCGCTCGATGATCGGGAATGGTCCAACAAATTTTGAAGTCAATTTCCCTTTCTTCCCGAATCGAATGACATTCTTCAATGGAGAAATCTTCACAAAAACCATATCATCCACGTCGAATTCCAAATCCTTACAACGCTTATCGGCATAACTTTTCTATCGGTCTTGGGCTGCCTTCATTCGTTGTCGAATGATATCTATGAAATCCGAAGTCTGTCGAATCATTTCTTGCCCAAGTATCAGCTTTTCTCCTGTTTCTAACCAACATGACGGAGAGTTACACAGTCTTCCATACAATGCTTCATACGGTGCCATACCAATGCTTAACTGGTAACTGTTATTATATGAAAATTCTACCAAATGAAGGTGATCTTCCCATGATCCTCCGAAATCTAAAACACAAGCTCTAAGGAGATCTTCCAAAACTCGGTTGACTCTCTCGATCTGACCATCTGTTTGGGGGTGATAAGCTGTACTCAAACACAGTTCAGTTCCCAAAACTTCCTGAAAGCTCTTCCAAAATCCACTAGCAAACAATGGGTCTCGATCACTCACTATACTCTTCGGAATACCATGGAATCGAACTATCCACTTAACATACAGCTCAGCCAACTTTGATGCAGTCCTGGTTGATCGAACAGGGATGAATCTTGCACTCTTAGTAAGACGATCTACGATGACCCAAATCTCTTCATTTCCCATTCTGGTTCTAGGTAGCCCATCAATAAAATCCATCGATATTTGCTCCCACTTCCATGTAGGAACTTCTAATGGCTGAAGCAATCCACTGGGCTTCTTTTGCTCAGCTTTTACCAACTGGTAGTTCATGCACTTGGAAATATAATTTCCAACGTCCTTCTTCATACCTTCCCAGTAATAGGTTCTCTTCATATCCCGATACATCTTATTTCCACCTGGATGAATTGTTAACTTCGAGTGATGACTTTCCTTCAGAACTTCATTTCTCAATTCATCTATATTGGGAACAACTAATCGTCCTTGCTTCCGAAGCCAACCCTCTCGATCGACCTCGAATCCTTTATCCTTCTCTGGTTCCAATCCAGATTCCAAATCACGGATAATCTGGACAAGCTTATCGTCTCGCTTTTGGCTCTCGCCAATTCTTTCCACAAGAGTCGGTCTTATCGACAAGTTTGCCAACATCTTAGGTTCCAACTCACATCTGGGCCTGAAGTCATATCCAGCTAAATACTCGAGACTCTTCTATTTTGAAAACATGGCTCCCAATCCTGCATGTCTTCGACTTAACGCATCTGTCATTGCGTTACCCTTTCCCGGAGTATAGGCTATACCAAAATCATATGATGCCAAAAACTCTAGCCATCGTTGCTGCCTAAGATTCAAATCCTTTTGGGAGAAAAGATACTTCAACGACTTATGATCTGTAAACAACTCGAATCGAACTCCCAATAGATAATGTCTCCACATCTTCAGAGCAAATACAATCGCCGCCAACTCCAAATCATGAGTCGGATAATTCCTTTCATGCGGCTGCAGTTGTCGACTTGCATACGCAACAACTTTACCCTTCTGCATCAGCACTGCTCCAAGTCCAGTACCACATGCATCAGTATAAACTACCATCTCATCATTTCCACTTGGAATAGTTAAAATAGGAGCACTTGTCAATTGCTCTTTCTGGATTCCGAAAGCTTGCTCACACTTAGCATCCCATCTGAATACTTGATTCTTTTTCGTCAATCCTGTTAATGGTGCAGCCACCTTGGAAAAGTCTTTGATAAATCGACGATAGTATCCTGCTAATCCATGAAAACTCCTAACATCAGATGCATTCTTAGGTCTACCCCAATCCTGGATTGCCACTATCTTGGCGGGATCAACCGCTATTCCATTTCCAGAAATAATATGGCCTAAGAACCTCACTTCGCTCTTCTAGAAGTGACACTTCGAAAACTTAGCCTTCAGCTGATGTTTCCGTAAGATTTCCAAAACAATACGAAAGTGCGTCTTGTGCTCTTCTTCAGTTCTGGAATAAATCAAAATATCATCCACGAACACTAGTACGAACTTGTTCAACTGATATCTGAACACTCTATTCATAAGATCCACAAAATAGGCTGGTGCATTGGTCAATCCAAACGGCATTACCAGCCACTCAAAGAAACCAGATGGTGTCCTGAAAGCAGTCTTCGGCACACTATCCTTTGCCACCCTTAACTGGTGAAATCCCGTTGCCAAATCCATCTGAGAAAACACCTTGGTTTCGTGAAGCTGATCAAACAAGTCATCTATTCTCGACAATGGATACTTGTTCTTCTTAGTCACTTTATTCAGCTCACGATAATCCACACACAACCTCAACGATCCATCCGCTTTGGTTGCAAACACAACTGGTGCACCCCATTCTAACACACTACGCCGAATGAATCCTTTCTGTAAAAGATCATCAACCTGCACCTTCAACTCTTGCTGCTCCCTAGGCGCAATCCGCCTAAGAGGCATCACAACAGGTCTGGCTCCTTCAACTAGATCGATACGAAACTCAATTTCTCTATGCGGCGGTAACCCTTTGACCTCATCAAAGACATCCTCAAATCCATTAGCGATTGGCACCGATGACAGTCCATCCCGTGGAACAACCAGCGAATACATGAAGCTCATGAAGACGCCTTCCTCATGCTTACATCGTATCACAACCTTTCGCCCTTCCACATTCTCGACTGTCACCTCCAACCTTTCACAATCAACCTTTGCCGCATACTTCCTAAGCCAGTCTATACCCAAAATAATCCCGAACCTCGCAAAGTTCAGAACAAAACAATCACAAACAAAAAAACAATCATGACTCGATACAACCAAATCACGGCATAGCATACACAGACAGGATGAACCCCCAACTGGATTGGTCACAACCAATGGCCTATCAACGATATCCGGTTCTAAACCCAACCGGCCTACAAGTTCATTACAAACAAAAGAATGCGACGCCCCAGTATCGAATAACACTCTAATTGGAACACCACATATGGAAAGAGTACCTTGAACCACCACACTCTTTCCTTTCTCTTCAGCAGTAAGAGCTTTTGAAGATGATGGAACAGCCCCCAAAGCATAAGCTTGCACAATCTGCTTGTCCTTCCGCGGTTCTGGACAATTCTTCTTAACATGCCCCAGCTTGTCACAGTTGTGGCACTTCACCGGCACCTATGGATTCTTGCAATCTCTGGAGAAATGGCCCTTCTGCTGACAATTGTAGCAGGTCACTTCGCCCTTCGGCTTCATTTGGCCATCCTTACCCTTTTGCTGTTGCTGCTTCCTCTTCTTGTTTCCACCCTGCTGTGGTTTAGACTCTTCCTTGGTCACAGCAACAACAGATCCTTCTTTAGGAAACATATTCTCATGCCTGAGAGCCTTCTCCACAAGCTTCTCAAATGGATCGTCCAAATGATCCACCAACTGTCTCCCAAGATAACCATCCAAGCCTGTCACAAACTTCTCGTTCTTCTGATAAGGAGATTCAATATACGACTGGGCATACTTGGACAAAGCTTCAAACTCAGAAACATACTCAAGAACTGGTCTTCCACCTTGCTTGAGCTCCACAAACTTCTTGAACATAACAGATTTCTGAGCTGTAGAAATGAACTTAGCTTCAAATCTAGTTTGGAATTACTCTCAAGTAATATCTTCCTCCGGAGTATCAATGGTGATAGAGTTCCACCAATCAGAAGCTCTTCCTTGAAGCTGTCTTGATGCGAGCTTCCTTTTGGTTGCATCCTCGATTCCCAAGTCACCAAAGATTCTTCTACAAGCATCTATCCATCTCTAAACTTCAATGGTTGACTCTGTTCCCAAGGAAACCTTTCCTCCAAGAGCAGTATAATCTTTACACAGCTTAGAAAAATCCACCGGTTTTGGAGTTTGAACTTGAACTCCAACATCTATTGGTGGCCCCGGAGCTGGCATCCTTCTCATGATCGAAGTCACCATAGCCTCGAACATAGCAGCATAATCAGCAGCCCCCTCAGTAGCATGGCCTTCCCTAGCAGCTGGTCTCCCTCTTCGACTCATTCTTAATATCTATAAAAGAAATGATTAATACACCTTGAGAACAACTATATAAGGGGTTCAAATCCTCCTAAGCTACTATATTATATATAGTAATCATCCATCAAAATACAATTACGTCTCTCATACGTAGTTACGTCAGCGAGCATTGGGTAAAATCGATTAACCAATGCTCTGATACCAAATGTGACGACCGCCCATGACCCCTGCACTGAACATAGAAACAGTGCGCTGTAAGGTGTGCCAGGCAGCCATGGATGACCGTCAAGGTAAGTTAAAAAAAAAGAATCTATCGTATTACTCACAGCGCATGGATAAAAATACAATAGAGAATATATATAATGAAGCTTCACAAAATAGAATCTCATCAATTAAGCTTCATAATAGTTGAATACAAATATCTGAATAGTCAATACATCAAGCCTCACTACATATCACTCAGAGAATTATACAAGCAGCGGAACATCCTGTACATATAGTAAGAAAGTAATATGCAAGCCTCCAGCTCGTCTTCGTCATCAGCATCGTCGGAAACTAAGAACAGCACCTGTCACCTGCTACCTAGTCTGCCCATCCCAAAATGGATGAACAGCCCAAGGTAATAAGAGTTGAACATAAAATCTTGAGTCAGACAACAGCCTTAGTGAGCGGTAAATTAACTAACAACATACCAAAAGAGCATAAAGGTAAAAGGAATAGGAATCCAACCCTCCCACTCCACCTCTTTCTACAGTGATAGCCCCCAGACACACTAAGCAGAAATTAACATAGCAAAGCAGACAGTTAAAGTAAAGCAATTATCACTCTAGTCAAGGTCGATGTTTTCCAAGCACAAACCCCCAAGGCCTAAACCAAGATCAGATAAACACCCAGAAAATATCGCTCTTGAGACCGAATGACGATACAACCAAACATCCATGACTCTGGCTATCACTGTTATCATTGCTTTGATACCACCGTTAATTGAATGACTGGCACATTCTTTCAGCCGTCCATCAAGGGCCAATGGTAACCCCGGTTCTAGACAGAACTCTAAACGTCGTCGCAGCCCGTGCCTAGGACTATCGAATCTGCCCAGAGTACTCGACTACCAACTGTAGTCTTTTGGGACTATCGAATCTGCCCAACGTACTCTTGCTTTGAGCCTGCTAGAACCTTCAACAATGATGAAATCTCAGCCTCCTAGTCATCCTCCTCGACGACTATTCTCATACAAGCTCAAGCGCCTCTCGAGCCAACCATTATCCTCAAACTCGAACCCTTTCACCGAGTCATCAACATGCTTGGAATGATCCCGTCTGGATTAAACCAAGGCTATCTCACATCATGCCTCGATTCATCTCATCATGGCAAAGCCTCATCTCAACATCATCATCAAATCTATCCATATGAGCTTTATCATCCGCGTCATAAGCCACGAGCAGCTTTTCCAATTCAAGAGCCTTTCCCTTAGCTTCTAAATCGTCTTCGACCATCTTGTCTAAGTCCAACAATTAATCAACTAATTTATAACAATCAATCAAATCAATCATTAATCCAAGTAATCAATCATGCAAACAAGATCTAAAAGCAATTATAACTAAAATGGCAATATTGTAAATAAAGAGTCCAAATCTAACAAGCATGAAACATGATCAATATCTCTACAACTTGATGAATGAACTTGCATTGATTAACATGTAGTAAAATGGATGTCAAATCATCATGAATAATGGATATATACTTAAGTTTACGAAAATGCATGAAATCACTATTTTAACACATAATCAAGCCACCAATCTGATATACTCCTTTGGATCCGTGTGAGAGATAATCACCACTCACCAAATCTCCTAAACACTTCAAAAGCAACACACTTCAGATCTGGACAGTGAAGGATCTAGCTCGATCTGCCAAAATTCCGCTTCAAACGATGAAATCTCTCTTCGAAGAATGTAGATCTTCAACTTTGGCTCTTGGATCTTCGATTTGATCTTCTATTTGGATGGAAGGAATCACAAGATTAGAGTGGAGAAAAGAAGTGAAGAAGTGTAGCACTCGAGCTATCAAAATGGCAGGACTTCGTCGCTTCAAAATCTGGATCCCAAAAAGTGAAGAGAAACCCCGTATTTATAGGCTGGAAATTCTTTAAGTCATTCGCCCCCTTAGGTCGTCCATGACTTATGAAACCCCACGACCTACGACTTACGTCTTAGCAAACCCTACGACTTAACCATCCCCGACCTACGACCTAACAGAGATGCGGCTTAGCGACTTAACAAAAGTCGCGACCTAACACATACACGATCTAGCACTTAGGCACGACCTAAGACTCAACAACTTACGACTCAACGACTTATGACTTAACGACTTACGACTCAACGACTTAACGAAGTCACAACCTAACACACGTGACCTAATGACTTAACTGCTAGACTTAGGTCGCTCACGACCTAACTTAGCCCAGCACCCCATAGGTCGCTTGCGACCTAACTACAACACTCCTTAAGTCGCTCGAACGACTCGAACCCCCTAGGTCGTTAACCCGCTTAGTCCCTTAGGTCGTTAACTCGCTAACTCCTACACTGCTAATCCTTAAGCCGCAAACTACTAGGTTGTTGCCGCTAATTCTTAAGTCGCTACCCTCCTTAAGTCGCCTACCTTGTTAAGTCGTTCACTTCTATAGGTCGCTGTCTTTCCTTAAGTCGCCCCAATCCTTAAGTCGTTCACCCGACCTAACCTACCCTACGACCTAAGCTACCACACGACTTAACTCCTAGGCGACCTAACTTTTACACGACTTAAGCTCTAATCGTCTCAAACTCTGAACTGCTTAACAATACTAACAACCTAATACAACTGTTTTACAAACATTCGATCCGTAAAAATACAGGTCGTTACACTCTTCTCCCTCAACATAATCTCCTCCATCTTTAACTTCCATATTGCACAAAATCTCCTTTTCCATCCAAATGAGTAATAGCATAATCACCATCGGATCTACCGCTCTTTCTATGATGCACAAATTTAAACAAATCGCCTTACTCTGATACCAATCTGTTGTGCATAAATTGCACAAATGTGGAAAAACAATAAACAGGATGTTGATTTGCCAATTTGAACATCACTTAATCTAGCAGGAATTATTCTATTACTCCAAATAAATAGTAAATAACTATAAATAAGAAAAAAAGACGCACAATATTTATACTGGTTCCACTATCATCGAGATACAGTACATCCAGTCCAAAGGAGAGAGATTTTATTACACCCGAGAGAATTACAAGAGATTACAAGATAAGAGTTTACATACCAAAGCCCTAAATTAAGGATAACAAGAAGAGACACTCTATTTGGAGATCGCTGGCTGAATGCCAGGATGGGTTTACAATGAAGTCTACTCTCAATATATAGCCAGTGCAAATCCACAAGAGCCATCGATTAAATTACCAAGATGTGGTAAAAAGATAATGGAGGCAAGTTACAAAGGTAACAAATCGTGCAAACATAGCAAGTAATTCACTCATTCCAAAGATGGAAGAAAATAATCCTAAAGCAATGCGATTACTGAGAAAGAAATAATATGCATATCATTTTGCATATATATTATTCCATAAGGCGCACATGCATATATTTCATTGCCATCTCATTCAAATGCAATCCAATAATTATGCATTATCATAATGAACAAATGTGATTATTTTTCTTCTTGCATATTTGTTTTTATTTGTGATTTTGTATCACCAAAGTTTAACATGTCATCCCCGCTATTTACGAGAGGACTTATAGTTTTAGTTTTAGCATCACCGTTCCCATTTGAGGAACTGCCGTTGTCATTCATGTATTACATAGCAGGTGCGGTTTTTTGAATGACCACTACAAGAAAAGCTCGTTTTAACAGATATGCACAACAGCGTTTCAGTGTTAACTGTTTCTTTTACTACTTTGTAAATATAAATAGGTAACCAAACAATGTATCGAGTCAATTTTATCTTTTAATGCAGCAGGCCTCTTTCCCTATTTCTTTTCATTCCTAGTTTACTTACGCACCTTGTTTTCTCTCTTTTATTGTAACGATACGATCTTTTCGACGCTCGAAAGTCGACATTAATACGTCCACTGTATCAAATGCCGCACAAGCGAATGCCGGAAAACCGAACCATTAGGGTTAAAAGGAAGAGGTAAAAAAGACAGAAGAAAAAAATAAAGAAGAAGAAACACAGAAACAGAAACAATATCAGAATCTCACATTCGTAGCGGAACAATATATAATAGATAATCACTAGTCTTTTAAACAAAGAACTATATCAGTTTATACAATACCACAATCAGAGTCAATATACAACTCAATACAACAATGGATAGTTATATAAACTTGTCCTCATACAGAATACACAGCGGAATAAATAAACAAGTACGATAGTACGCCTCGCCATCCAGCTCATCTCCAAAGCTCCAGAATATCCAGAATATCCTGATAACATAACTCTAGGCTGCCCGTGTTGAAAATTATAGGCACCAAGAGTTTAGAAAGGGAACAATAAACTAAGAGTCAATCATGGTGACTGGTGTGAGATCGTAAAAAAGTTATTTTCACAAAGAAAATAAAATAAATTCGCAATGCTTTTGGAAAATGAAACTACCATAAGCCTTCCCGCCACACACATAATGCAAACGCAGAATTGGAGGAGATTTCTCCTTATGATAGTCAAAGATGCATATTACGAAAGATCAGTTGATATTATTATTAATGTCTAGTGTGGAAAACATATCGAAAGTATAATATTAATCTTAGCCAGCATAGACATTTCGCACTTATGCCTACTATAGCTACTATGTTCAATAGCAGGTTACCGCCACATTCCATAGCAGGTTATACAACTAAAACCTTACAGGGCAAGTATTGTTTCTTTGGATTTCCAACAAAAGGTCAGGCAAAGGAACATCCTTACACTGAAATGGAAACGCCTCTGGAAAGACTCCCCAAGAACCTAGCTAACCGTATCTCTACAAACACAAGGCCGATGCTACCTCACGCTGTACAACTGTAACTAGGTAACTAACACACTGACGCTACCTCACGTTGTACAGTTGTAACTAGGTAACTAAGACACAAGTATGCCATCCCCCGGTCATTACCGACCTTTATCCGAGGATCCTCAACCACAAAGCAACAATCATAAAGTATAATAAATTTGCAGCATCAACATAGGTAAAATATATGGGCTCCATACCATGATATCACCTCTTATCCAGAAGGAAATGGACATACCCTAGGGGCGCGACCCCTAAAACCTTGCCGCAACATTCTTGTTTCGACCATTACCGGGTTGTGAGGCTTGACGAAGTCTCGTCCACAAAGCCACGCTTTTTCACAAAGCCATGCTTTGATCAACAAATGATCACAAATGATCAGCATCACATAGCAACACTTAGCATGCTACACTACCAAATTGGGAGTATATCAATGATAACCTTAAACTACATAACCTCTGAGCTCGTACGTCTCAAAGAAGGGTGTTAAGCTTAGAGAATAAATTCTCCGCCACCAAACAGAAATGTATTTGAAAGAAATCAGCTTTATATCTCAAAGTGTAATGTCAGACATACAACCATACAAGTCTGTTCCGGGTTCGAACAAAACCGAAGGCACTTCCAAAGAAGCCCTTGCAATCCGGATATTCACAATCCCAATCGGACTTCCCATCACAAGAAGAGTGATATAAATCTCTATACTGAAGCAACTCGGTGCAGAGACATTCGACAAGTTGTCTTTTCATTTTCGAAAATACCCGGTCTTCACACCGGTCTTTAAATGTTATCCATTCACGTCGTATCATTATTCGGAATGGGTTTTATGGCACAAAGTCCTCTCCCGGCTAAACCAAATAATGAGCGTTTGTTTTGAAAACAAATTCAAGTGCCATTTCTAAGGCAAATATTGATAGTCGGTTATTTAAATATTAAACAACATTCTCAAAAATCAACAAATTTAAATAAATTTCCCAAATTATTAAATTTCAAATATCTTCGAAGATATATATTTTCCACACTTCACCACTTTGAAAACATATTTCAAATCATTTTTCACTCTTGGAATAAAAATTCCCGATATTATTTATTTCCCTTTTTCTTTATAAATTCCATTGTGAATTTAAATTTCCAAATATTCACTTATACACGATTTTCAAATCGTTTTTTTTTCTTTGAATGAAGGGCTGCGGCCATGAATTTAGTTTTGAACGAAATAAATTTTCTCTGGCCATTTGATCGAAATGGAGAGGAGACAAGAGAACACGTTCACGTGCTCAATTGATAGGCTATAGTGCTTCTGAGGTGATAAAAGGCAGCTGATGTGAGGCAATTACAGCTGAGGGTTGACTGGTCAAACGAATATATTCTCTATTCAAATTTAAATTTAAACCATCTCGATATTACCACTCAAAAATTCGAAATCCTATCGAGGCGTGCCGCTAGGCGTTTATAATGTTATATGCCTATTCCGAACGCAATGGAAAAGGTTTCGAGTCCAAATTCGATCGTATGGAGAAGATAGCTTTTTGGACCAGTTATTAAATTAAATTTTCGATTTAATTTCAGCACGTTTGCTTATCGTACGGCCAAACAACCACTCCAAACATTACAAAATTTGAAATCCGATATAATTCAATATTACGGACTCAATGGAACTAGTTTCGTCGAACTCCGAGACTGTGCCCAGAATGCTATTTTTAAATATCGAATTAAACGATAAATTTCAAAACTGAACAAAACACTTTCAAATTCAATTCTGAAGCTTCCATTATCTTCAGTATAATCAATATGAATTTTCTAAGCCTTACAAATATTTTAAATCAGCTTAAAACTGAAAATTCAAATTTTTACCCAGTTTAAATAATTAAATTCAATAATTTAATTACCAAATTCATTCTGATATTTGAATTTAAAATTAAACAATCATTTGAATATTTAAACTCAACTAAATATTCACATTTCAAATGTAAAAAATTCAGGGTCGTTACAATCTTCCCCACTTAAAAGAATTTCGTCCAGAAATTACAAGTTAAGAAAAATGATCCAATACCCGTTTATCATTTTCCCAAAACCAAACAGTTTTATCAAATTTTCAAACCAATCTTCTTTTTATTAAAGATCCATTATTTCAACTAACTGTATAAATCTTAACCATAGTTTCCAAACAATTTTATTTACTTCACAATTCAAATTTAAATTTGAATTCAAATTTTAAATTATCCAAAATTTCTCAAAAATTTTCTAACTCTCTAAGTTTTCAAAAAAAATCGCCAGCATCTCCTTTGCTCGGCTAGCTCGGTACAACTACAAAATGTCCCTACGGACTCCCAAATTCCAATAGAAAACAAAATGCCAAGTGGCAAAATCAGAAACCCAATTAAATTTCATACAGAAATTTTTTAAATACATACCTTATTGTCGAACAAATTCAAATTTAACTTCGAAATCAAAATCCAATTCCATTTTCCTTAGCCTTTACAATCCCTGTATACTTTACTTAACAACAATGGCAAAATTTACTTATTGGATTCCCAATCCCCAAATTTACTTAAGAATTTCATTCTTTATTTCTTAAGTTCAATATAAGTATTTACATACTTCATATATTTATTTTCACTTCACTAACAAAGTTATATATTCATTTCAATTCAACTTTGCATTTCCAATTCTATTTGAATTCAATTTACTATTTCAATTCAATTTGAATTCATTTTATCTTCAAAAACCAAAAATTCATTTTATTGAAAACTCGATGTTCACTTTTTTTCAAGACTTTTAACTTCGACCAAAACAATGGTTTTCATTTTCTAGTTCAATTCCTACGTTTCCATTACAATTTGAAAATCAATTTTCCGTTAACAAAATTTTCCAAATTTTTCAAAATTTTTCTAACTCCCAAAATTTTCAAAAAATTTTGGTGGATCTCCTTTGTACGAAGGAGCTTTTGCAATTTGACAAAGGATATAAATATATATACATCGACCCACTCGGTCGGAAAAGCAAAAACAGTTCATATTTCCTATTTTTGTATTACGTAGGCGTACCTTTATTAGCATTTTAAGCAAAGCGGCTTATTTATTAGCATTTGCGCAACCCAAAATGCAGCCAAACAACTTCCAAAAACCTGTACTTACTCAATTTAAACACCTAAGTGACATAATAGGAAATTCATTTACATTTCACTTATTTTCAATAGTGAACACAAAGTTTTCATAAGCAATACATCCAAAAAAATTCCATTAGCAATTTATAAAGTTTCAATACAAATTAAATTGCTTTCATCTAATTTATATTCAATTCAATGGTTTCTATAAAAATTAAATTGCTTACGACCAATTCACATAAAATTTCCATTCAATTCAAGTGATTTATAACTCACTTTCTTGCATTCTATTCATTTCTAAGCGAAACAAATCCATATTCATTTCAATTGATTCAAAAATCAATTTATTTGCTTTCATTAACTCATAGATTTTTATACAATCTCGTTTGCGTCAACAACAATCATTTCTATGCAAATTCAACGATATTCACTTAATAGAATATCCATTCTAGTTTATAACTAATTTAAATTGATACCAACTCAATTTACACTTTAATTCCATTTCATTTCCAACTGATTCCATTTAATATAATTTTCCATTAATCAAACAAATTTCATTGAAAACCATTTCACAATTATACTTAAGTCGAGCATTTATCCGAATATTGCTTAAGTTATTTCAACTCAAAATTAAGTTATATTCCTTGTAAACAATTTCTAATTTAAATCTTTGATTTGATTTTTCATTTATCAAATCCATTCCATCTACTAATTTAATTCAATTAGTTTATTCACTCATCCATTCTAAATTTCAAATTTCCATATTTAATTCATCCTGAATTTACTTTATCTTTCACAAGGAAATTTCAATTTATTTCTACTACTTACTTGAATTTATATGCAAGTTCAAACCATTTTGAATTTATATCACAACTCAACTTTAATTTAACTAATTCAACTTTCAATTCATTATTTCATGAATTAATAAATTATCAAGTTAGTTTACTTGAATTCAATCCATTTCATTTTATTTTTCCAAGTTTGGATTTTTCTTCAACTTGATTCAAATCAATCTCACTCCATTTTTCAATTCATTTGTCTTAACTCCAAATTTTACTTTATTTTTATCAACTTAATTTATTTTAGTAATCATTCCACTTAAATATTCAGTCTAAATTTTCATTTACGTACAATTGTAAATTTATTTATTCATTCACAAATTTATTTTTTCATCTTAATAATTTTTTTTATTCCAATCATTTTGCCTGTTAGACTCACTTCTTCAATTTTCTTTTATTCAAGTTAACTCAAGTTGAATTTTTATTTCCAAATATTTTCCTGGAATTCTATTTCCCATTATAAATCACATTTACAATTTCATTTACAAATCTCATTCGTATATGAATTTTATTTCCTTATCTTTCAATTCATATTTATAAATTTCATTTGTTAAATGAATTTATCTCCAAATCTTTGTTTATACCATTATTTCTTATTCAATTTCCATATAATAATTATAATAATTCAATATTATCTCTTCCTAACAACCAAGCATCCATATACTATAATAATTCATAGAAAATGATTTCTTTTCTACAAAAATAGTTTTGGGTAAAATTATTTCATTCACCCTATTTAAAACAATACTGTGTTAGTTTATCTTGTTTAAGAGTTTAGAAACCCCTATCGATTATAGTTGGCCAGACTGCACCGACCAGATCTATAAACAATCAACTGATAAGTCAACACAATACAAAACAAATTTTTGTATTCACTAACAAATACGTGCTCATATCTATTATTGCACTCACACTCATTCTAGAGTACTACTGACTCTATCTCTAATGAGTAACACCCAACAGAGCCACGGTTGTCGCTTAACCAATTGCTCTGATACCACATGTAACGATACGATCTTTTCGATGCTCGAAAGTCGACATTAATACGTCCACTGTATCAAATGCCGCACAATCGAATGCCGGAAAACCGAACCATTAGGGTTAAAAAGAAGAGGTAGAAAAATACAGAAGAACAAAATAAAGAAGAAGAAACACAAAAACAGAAACAATATCAGAATCTCACATTCGCAGCGGAACAATATATAATAGATAATCACTAGTCTTTTAAACAAAGAACTATATCAGTTTATACAATACCACAATGAGAATCAATATACAACTCAATACAACAATGGACAGTTATATAAACTTGTCCTCATACAGAATACACAGCGGAATAAATAAACAAGTACGGTAGTACGCCTCGCCATCCAGCTCATCTCCAAAGCTCCAGAATATCCAGAATATCCTGATAACAAAACTCTAGGCTGCCCGTGTTGAAAATTATGGGCACCCAGAGTTTAGAAAGGGAACAATAAACTCCAAGTCGGTCATGGTGACTGGTGTGAGATCGTAAAACAGTTATTTTCACAAAGAAAATAAAATAAATTCGCAATGCTTTTGGAAAATGAAACTACCGTAAGGCCTCCCGCCACACACACATTGCAAACGCAGAATTGGAGGAGATTTCTCCTTATGATAGTCAAAGATGCTTACTACGAAAGATCAGTTGATATTATTATTAATGTCTAGTGTGGAAAACATTTCGAAAGTATAATATTAATCTTAGCCAGCATAGAAATTTCGCACTTATGCCTATTATAGCTACTATGTTCAATAGAAGGTTACCACCACATTCCATAGCAGGTTATACAACTAAAACCATACAGGGCGCATATTGTTTCTTTGGATTTCCAACAAATGGTCAAGCAAAGGAACTTCCTTACACCGAAACGGAAACGCCTTTGGAATGATGCCCCGAGAACCTAACCGGATCTCTGCAAACACAAGGTCGACGCTACCTCACGCTGTACAACTGTAACTAGGTTACTAACACACTGATGCTACCTCACGCTGTACAGCTATAACTAGGTAACTAACACACAAGTATGCCATCCCCCGGTCGTTACCGACCTTTATCCGAGGATCCTCAACCACAAAGCAAAAACCACAAAGTATATTAAATTTGCAGCATCAACATAGGTAAAATATCTGGGCTCCATACCATGATATCACCTCTTATCCAGAAGGAAATGGACATACCCTAGGGGCGCGACCCCTAAAACTTTGCCGCAACATTCCTGTTTCGACCATTACCGGGTTGTGAGGCTCAATGAAGTCTCGTCCACAAAGCTACGCTTATCCATAAAGCTATGCTTTGATTAACAAATGATCACAAATGATCAGGATCACACAGCAACACTTAGCATGACACACTACCAAATTGGGAGTATATCACTGATAACCTTCAACTACATAACCTCTGAGCTCGTACGTCTCAGAGAAGGGTGTTAGCTAAGAGAATAAATTTTCCGCCATCAAACAGAAATGTATTTAAAAGAAATCAGCTTTATATCTCAAAGTGTAATGTCAGACATACAACCATACAAGTCTGTTCCGGGTTCGAACAAAACCGAAGGCACTTCCAAAGAAGCCCTTGCAATCCGGATATTCACAATCACGATCGGACTTCCCATCAAAAGAAGAGTGATTTAAATCTCTATACCGGAGCTGTAACGACCCTGGATTTTATATATATTTAAATTGATAATTAATTGAATTTTTGAATTAAAAATTGTAAAATCAATTGATAAAGTGATGCGAGTTTCCCTGAATTCAAATAAAGTTGTGTTAAATCATTTAAAATTAAATATTGTATATATGTGAATATATATGTGTATATTTGATTTGAATTTAAATCTTAGATAAATGGTTTAATAATAATTTGAGTTTATAAAAATATATATAGATATACAAGCTAAATAATATTAAAGTAAAATTGATAATAAATTATTTAAGCTAGAAATAGAGATAATATATATAAGATAAACTATAAAAATATCAAGTAAATACATTTGCTAAACTTTAACAACAAATTAAAATAGAAATTTAAATATATTATAAAGTAATGAAACAAATAAACAAAAAAAATATGTATCCATGTACACTTGGAAGAAAAATGAAACAAAGACATACATAGGCAAACATGAAAACAAGTAAACAAGAGAAAACAAAAAAAAATATAAGGTAAAGCTTGCTAAAGAAGATACAAATTATCTTCATATATATTGTGTAGTAAGCATGTTCGACTATCATAAGGAGAAATCTCCTCCAATTCTACGTTGGCATTGTGTGTGTGGCGGGAGGCCTTATGGTAGTTTCATTTTCCAAAAAGCATTGTGGGTTTCAATGCTTAAAATCCTTTTGTTGTTTGTTTAAAGATAAACTGTTTTTGTTGCTCACACCAGTCCTATGACTGACCTGGAGTTTATTGTTCCCTTCCTAAACTTTGGGTTCCCACAATTTTCCACACGGGCAGTCTAGAGTTGTGTTTCTCAGATATTCAGGTTGAGTAGATTATCTGGAGCTAGTTCAGTTTTGGAGTTCATCGACTGTTCTTGCTTATCTTTGTGCATCGTGATGGTGGTTCGAGCTTGACATTGGATTGGTTGGACTCAGCCTCTTTGATTGATCATTCGGAGTTATTACTTCTATTATTTCTGCTGTATCATTATTTATCTCTGATATTCTTATACCATATTGATATCATTGTTGTATATCATTCTGGATATTGTATTCATTGGAGTTGTATATGATATCATCTATTTCTTTATTCCGCTGTGTTGTTATACATAATGGTGTTATAAGCTCCGGCACGACTCAAATTTCAACGATTTAATCTGCGGCAATCAAGTACAAGTGAATTACGGGTGTCGATTTTCGAACGCTGAAATTTGGAACGGGACAGATTGGTATTAGAGCTAAGGTTGAACTTTATCTCAAGAGTATAACACATTTAGTAGATCATTAGAAATAGGGTGAGGTATATACCCTAGAATGAGTAATCCCTAAGAAATATGTTCGAACGCCTTAGTAAATTCTCTTACTATCCATTGATAGTAAGTATGAGTGCAAGAAGAGGATGAGATAGGGGACAGGGGAGTACGATTATAAATGGTCAATACCCTGTAACAACAAGGAAACAATCTTTTCTCTACCAATCTCTTTTGTTCAACATCTCTTTTTCAATTCTTTGATAGTTCCTGGTAGATCCAGGAAGAGATTTGATATATTTGCATGAGACATAAACTCCAAATAGGCCAGAATTGTTTGTTTGGATGAATTGGTTGCGTTAGTTGCTATGGTTGATAGGTATACTTTAGTTTCTAATCTAAAAGTTTTGAAATTGTATCCATATATCTATCTATTCTTTGGGTCCCAATATATTCTACGAATGGTTAGTTATCACTTTGACCTAACCGATGCCTTTGCATATTTCGTAGATCTGGATAACCCGAGTATCTTGTGGAAAAAATTAAATAGATTCGTTCTCGTATCTATTATTGATATTCTGATTTGGTAAGCCAAATGCAGAATATATGTTCAGTTGATTTGATGAAACATTCTTCATCTATCCTTGTGTCTCCTTGGCAAATTTCGGGGACGAAATTTCTTAAGGGGGGAAGGTTGTAACGACCCCGGATTTTATATATATTTAAATTTATAATTAATTTAATTTTTGAATTAAAAATTGTAAAATCAATTGATAAAGTGATGCGAGTTTCCCCGAATTCAAATAAAATTGTGTTAAATCATTTAAAATTAAATATTGTATATATGTGAATATGTATGTGTATATTTGATTTGAATTTAAATCTTAGATAAATGTTTTAATAATAATTTGAGTTTATAAAAATATATATAGATATACAAGACAAATAATATTAAAGTAAAATTGATAATAAATGATTTAAGCTAGAAATAGAGATAAATATATATAAGATGAACTATAAAAATATCAAGTAAATACATTTGCTAAACTTTAACAACAAATTAAAATAGAAATTTAATTATATTATAAAGTAGTGAAACAAATAAACAAAAAAAAATATGTATCCATGTACACTTGGAAGAAAAATGAAACAAAGACATATATAGGCAAACATGAAAACAAGTAAACAAGAGAAAACAAAAAAATATATAAGGTAAAGCTTGCTAAAGAAGATACAAATTATCTTCATATATATTGTGTAGTAAGCATGTTTGACTATCATAAGGAGAAATCTCCTCCAATTCTGCGTTGGCATTGTGTGTGTGGCGGGATGCCTTATGGTTGTTTCATTTTCCAAAAAGCATTGCGAGTTTCAATGCTTAAAATCCTTTTGTTGTTTATTTAAAGATAAACTGTTTTTGTTGCTTACACCAGTCCCATGACTGACCTGGAGTTTATTGTTCCCTTCCTAAACTTTGGGTGCCCATAATTTTCCACATGGGCAGTCTAGAGTTGGGTTTCTCAGATATTCAGGTTGAGTAGATTATCTGGAGCTAGTTCAGTTTTGGAGTTCATTGACTGTTCTTGCTTATCTTTGTGCATCGTGATGGTGGTTCGAGCTTGACATTGGAGTGGTTGGACTCAGCCTCTCTGACTGATCATTTGGAGTTATTACTTCTGTTATTTCCGCTGTATCATTATTTAACTCGGATATTCTTATACCATATTGATATCATTGTTGTATATCATTCTGGATATTGTACTCATTGGAGTTGTATATGATATCATCTATTTCTTTATTCCGCTGTGTTGTTATACTTAATGGTGTTATAAGCTCTGGCACGACTCGAATTTCAACGATTAAATCTGCGGCATTCAAGTACAAGTGAAGTACGGGTGTCGATTTTCTAACGCTGAAATTTGGAACGTAACAGATTGGTATCAAAGCTAAGGTTGAACTTTAGCTCAGGAGTATAACACATTTAGTAGCTCATTAGAGATAGGGTGAGGTATATACCCTAGAATGAGTAATCCCTAAGATATACGTTCGAACGCCTCAGTAAATTCTCTTACTATCCATTGATAGTAAGTATGAGTGTAAGAAGAGGATGAGATAGGGGACAGGGGAGTATGACTATAAATGGTCAATACCCTATAACAAGGAAACAATATTTTATCTACTAATCTCTTTTTTTCAACATCTCTTTTTCAATTCTTTGATAGTTCCTGGTAGATCCAGGAAGAGATTTGATATATTTGCATGGGACATAAACTCCAAATAGGCCAGAATTGTTTGTTTGGATGAATTGGTTGCATTAGTTGCTATGGTTGATAGGTATACTTTGGTTTCTAATCTAAAAGTTTTGAAATTGTATCCATATATCTATCTATTCTTTAGGTCCCAATATATTCTACGAATGGTTAGTTATCACTTTGACCTAACCGATGCCCCTGCATATTTTGTAGATCTAGATAACCCGAGTATCTTGTGGAAAAAATTAAATAGATTCGTTCTCGTATCTGTTATTGATATTCTGATTTTGTAAGCCAAATGCAGAATAGATGTTCAGTTGATTTGTTGAAACATTCTTCATATATCCTTGTGTCTCCTTGGCAAATTTCGGGGATGAAATTTCTTAAGGGGGGAAGGTTGTAACGACCCCGGATTTTATATATATTTAAATTGATAATTAATTGAATTTTTGAATTACAAATTGTAAAATCAATTGATAAAGTGATTCGAGTTTCCCCTAATTCAAATAAAGTTGTGTTAAATCATTTAAAATTAAATATTGTATATATGTGAATATATATGTGTATATTTGATTTGAATTTAAATCTTAGATAAATGGTTTAATAATAATTTGAGTTTATAAAAATATATATAGATATACAAGACAAATAATATTAAAGTAAAATTGATAATAAATGATTTAAGCTAGAAATAGAGATAAATATATATAAGATAAACTATAAAAATATCAAGTAAATACATTTGCTAAACTTTAACAACAAATTAAAATAGAAATTTAGTTATATTATAAAGTAGTGAAACAAATAAACAAAAAAAATATGTATCCATGTACACTTGGAAGAAAAATGAAACAAAGACATACATAGGCAAACATGAAAACAAGTAAACAAGAGAAAACAAAAAAATATATAAGGTAAAGCTTGCTAAAGAAGATACAAATTATCTTCATATATATTGTGCAGTCGAAATCAAATATTAGCATAGTCAAAGCAAGAAGGAAAAAAGAAATATCTATGTACAATCAAACAAAATAAGTATTTGTACAAAGCCTAATTAATGCTTGGCCACCAAATCAACATATCAACCACCAATCAAATAGAAAATCTTTGGCCAAACTTTAAATAAAAATATTTTCAGTACAAAAAGAAAGAAAAATTTCTGATGGATGTACAACAATATAATACCCTGTAACTTGTTTCAAAAATATCAACTTCTTCGTTTTATTAGCTCGTCCATTCCAGGCTGAAAAAGGAAAAAAAATCTGAAAATGAGTATCATTCAAAACTTAAAACCAAATTCAATTAAAACAAACAAACAACCAGATATCAAAGAGGAGTTTCAGCTTGCAAATTCAAGTCTGCTTCAAGTAGCAGCTCTGTTCATTTTCAAATCACTGTGAGTAGACTTAACCCATAAATCAGTTTAATTTGTTGTATGTGTCATGTTTGATATGAATCTCGTAATGCCAGTTTAAATTTATGTATGCATGCTTGTTTAAAACTGAATACATGTTTATATGTCTGTATATATTGGTATGCAAGTTTGTGTTCAGCTCTGTTATTTTCTAACAGGCTCAATAAGAAGAATATATAAAATTTATTCATGTGATCTTTGTTAGGCTAAAGTATTCAAACAAATATTATTTGTTTATATGCAGTTAAGTTTTAAAATTTTATTTATAAGAAATAAGTTTGAAAATTTATCTGGAAATTGCAAGAACAGTAAAAATTAAAGAATAGGTAAAATCAAGTTCATCGATATGTAAATTCAAGTTTATAATCTGATTTCCCTTAACAAATTAGGATTTTTAAAACAAAAATTAGGATTTTTAGTTGAGTATTGATGGTGCAGTTTGATGTTGGACATAATTTGGTTTTTGGGTTAATTTTGGCGATCGATGAACCTTAGGTTGGTTGGGGTTCATGACCGGGGTGGCTAGTGGGTAGATGGTTATAGGAAAAATGGTTTGGGAATTTAACGATCACCGTGGCAACGAGGGATCGGCGAACTAGGGTTTAAAGA
Source organism: Allium fistulosum (assembly GCA_030737815.1). Taxonomy (NCBI): domain Eukaryota; kingdom Viridiplantae; phylum Streptophyta; class Magnoliopsida; order Asparagales; family Amaryllidaceae; genus Allium; species Allium fistulosum. The sequence continues at coordinate 462,125,993 of CM060907.1, read as the reverse complement.
CCAATTTTGGTCGACACTATTCGAGACGATTTCGTCATCGTGGTCGAACTGGAAGAGATCGCACCTGGCGGAATCGGAGTAGGGAACTCTGGCGAGGGTCTGGACATAGTGGCGAAGCTTCAGATCATCAGAGGTGGTGAAGTGTGGAAGTTTTTGAGTATCGGTTGGTTTCAGGTGGTAGTTAATCGAGCTCGATTTCGAGTTCGACTTCGATTCAAAGTTTGGGTGGTCAGGATCGATGAAGGAAGTCAACGACGACTTGTTGGCAACGGTGATGACGATCGGAAAGGCGGCGTTTGGTTGTGCATGTACACGAGTATCACTTGTGTGTCTGGAAGTCGTAGTGAATCGGGGAAGAAAGGGTTGCTCGGGTTTGTCTCGAGTTCGATGGTGATTTGTCTCGAAGCAGAGGGATGGGAAAAAAGTGGCTCGGGGTTTTACTCGGGAAGAACTGCACTTGGCTCGGGTTTGCAGTCGGGATAGCTTCGGGTTTGACCCGAGTATTTGAAATTACAGTTTTTTTAAAAAAAAATACTTCAAACAAATAAAGTTTAAATCAATTTCTTAATTAATTCTTTTATATAATGATTGTTTTATTTAAGTTTGGATTAGTTAAAGGTTTTAAATAAATTATTTTAAATTAATTTAGTTAAAGTGTTTTAAATATATATAACCTTTATTTTGAAGTTTATTTTAAAATAAATGTAATATTGTAATTAAGTAATTAATTAAGGAAATGAAATATTTTCAATTATTAATTAAATTAAATGTCTTAAGTTAATTCATGTGTTAATAACAATTAATTAATGTGATTAATTATTTAAGGTAATTAATTTGAGAATAATTAATTAATTTAAAGGTTAATTAATAAATGAAAGTGATTAAGGGATGATTATTAATTAAGAATAATTAATTAAATGGTAATTAATTAATTTATTAATTGAGGCTAATTAACTTATTATTAAAGGTTAGTTAATTAAAATAATTTATAATTTGTTAATGTTAATTAACCAGGATTTGTGACTAATCTGATTTAATTAAATCAGATAAATAAATTGACCTTATCTATGGATATTTGGATTCTATTGGACGATTTGATTGTTTGATATTCCTGATCTGTGATGCTTAGTGATACATCTTGATTTATGTCATGATCTGTGGTGTAATGTAAATTATTTATCTAGGATGACTGAAATTTATTATCTGTGATATATATATATATCTGTGGATCTGTGAATAACGATAAGCATTATAGTTTATACCGCTTATCAAATATATTGTTGTATTTCGATCCGTGAGGATTGAATGATGTTGCACTACTGTGTGAAACCCCTGGACCACACTTTTACACACACAAATATGGATTTCACGTGGAAATCAGTTTAAGTCACATATAATCTGAATTTAATGTTTTTGAAATTGAAATTGAAATTTTAATTGATTTTGGAAATGGAATCGGGTTAAATGTTAAATCTTTTGGAAAGGAGTTTTTAAGATAAAAGTTATTTTGAATAACTTGGTAAAATTTTTCAATTTAAATAATTTAAATTGAATTTGAATTCAATATTTGAAATTGAATTCAATGACTTGGAAATTTCGGTTTAAGAGTATTATACAAGTTATAATGTGTTTATATGGGCTTGAACCATTTTTAAAAAATATTGTTTTGAGAATTTAAATTCAACCCAAGGGGCTTAACTTGTATAAATGAAATTGAATCTTTCTGAGATGAAAACTATTTGTTTTCAAATAATAGAAGCTTTCATATAAGGAATGAATTTCCAATTTGTGTTAAAAGAATTTCAAGTTTGAATTGAAAATGGTTTCCAAGTTATGAATAAATCTTTGGAAACGTGTTTTGGAAGCTATGAATTAAATCTTTGATTTAAAGATTTAATGAGTTAATCAAATTGAAATGGGAATTGATTTGGAAAATCTATCTTTGTGAATCTGGGTGAACTTTGTGAATTGAATCTTTTTGTTTAAAAGATTTGAAATGGTAATGTGTTTAAACCATTTGAAAGAAAGGTTTTGGGTAATAAGTTGTGACTTAACTGAAATCCCAATATCCATATGTTTTAAAATATGCGCTCGTTATTCGGTTTAGCCGGGAGAGGACCTTTGTGTCATATAACCCATTCCGAATAATGATACGACATATATGGATAGCATTTGAAGACCAGTGGTGAAGACCAGATACTTTCGAAAACGAAAGGATTACCATCGATTGTCTCTGCATCGGCTGATCCCCGGTATAGAGATTTTGGCACCCTTTGTGATGGGAAGTCCGGACGTGATTAGAAATTATCCAGATTTGCAAGGGCTTCTTTGAAAGTGCCTTCGGTTCTGTTCGAACCCGGAACAGACTTGTATGGTTGTATGTCTGACACTACACTTTGAGATATAAAGCTGATTTTTTCAAATACATTTCTATTTAGTGGTGGACAATTTATTCTCTTAGCTTAACACCCTTCTCTGAGACGTAGGATATCATCTATTTCTTTGTTGTATATCATTCGGGATATTGTATTCATTGGAGTTGTATATGATATCATCTATTTCTTTATTCCGCTGTGTTGTTATACTTAATGTTGTTATAAGCTCCGGCACGACTCGAATTTCAACGATTGAATCTGCGGCATTCAAGTACAAGTGAAGTACGTGTGTCGATTTTTGAATGCTGAAATTTGGAACGTGACAGGAGCAACTCGGTGCAGGGACATTCAACAAGTTGTCCTTTCATTTTCGAAAATACCCGGTCTTCACATCGGTCTTTAAATGTTATCCATTCACGTCGTATCATTATTCGTAATGGGTTTTATGACACAAAGTCCTCTCACGGCTAAACCGAACAATGAGCGTTTGTTTTTGAAAACAAATTCAAGTGCCATTTCAAAGGCAAATATTGATAGTCGGTTATTTAACTATCAAACAACATTCACAACAATAAACCAATTTAAATAATTTTCCCAAATTATTAAATTTCAAATATCTTCGAAGATATATATTTTCCACACTTCATCACTTTGAAAACAAATTTCAAATCATTTTTCACTCTTGGAATAAAAATTCCCGATATTATTTATTTCCCATTTTCTTTATAAATTCCACTGTGAATTTAAATTTCCAAATATTTACTTATACGGGATTTTCAAATCATTTTTTTTCTTTGAATGAAGGGCTTCAGCCATGAATTTAGTTTTGAACGAAATAAATTTTCTTTGACCATTTGAACGAAAAGAAGAGGAGACAAGAGAACACGTTCACATGCTCAATTGACAGGCTACAGTGCTTCTGAGGTGATAAAAGGCAGCTGATGTGAGGCAATTACAGTTGAGGGTTGACTGGTCAAACGAATATATTCTCTATTCAAATTTAAATTTAAACCGTCTCGATATTACCACTCAAAAATTCGAACTCCTATCGAGGCGTGCCGCTAGGCGTTTATAATGTTATACGCCTATTCCGAACGCAATGGAAAAGGTTTCGAGTCCAAATTCGATCATATGGAGAAGATAGCTTTTTGGACTAGTTATTAAATTAAATTTTCAATTTAATTTCAGCGCGTTTGCTTATCGTACGGCCAAATGATCACTCCAAACATTATGAAAATTGAAATCCGATAATAATTCAATATTACGGACCCAATGGAACTGGTTTCGTCGAATTCCGAGACTGTGCCTCTGAACGTTATTTTTAAATATCGAATTAAACGATAAATTTCAAAACTGAAAAAAACACTTTCAAATTCAATTCTGAAGCTTCCATTACCTTCGGTATAATCAATATGAAATTTCTAAGCCTTACAAATATTTTAAATCAGCTTAAAACTGAAAATTCAAATTTTTACCCAGTTTCAATAATTAAATTCAATAATTTAATTACCAAATTCATTCTGATATTTGAATTTCAAATTAAACAATCATTTGAATATTTAAACTCAATTAAATATTCACATTTCAAATGTCAAAAATTCAGGGTCGTTACATTTATTTTTGCTAATAGCCTAATACACAAAACAATTCCCACTTCTCCAAAAACAAGGATAAACCCTAATTGCTTTTCCACTGTTGTTTTAGATCTTTTCTCTCTGTTACAAACCTTATTTTCCTCCTGCGCCTCTCTCTTTGCCACTTTGATTCACTCAAATCCTGATTTGTCGATCTTTGTAACGACCCGTTATTTTCAACCATTCGCATCCATTATAAGTGTATAGGTAGACACTCATGCCGGAATTGAATTGCTCAAAATACAGCATTGTAAATAAAATTTGGCAAATCTCATAATATACAGCAAATAAATATAATCACAGATCACAGACACAGAGCAAAATAATGCAGCGGAAGTAAAAGAAATAGTAGTTCATGAAGCTACTATATAAATATAACAAAGTTACATAAGATACAATAGAAGAAATAGAGTACAACAGAAGTCTAAATACAATAACCAAGTACAAGCTGAGTAGAACAACAGAACTGAAATAGATAGGACAAGACAAGCAGAAAATCTCCAGCGATTCAAATCTCCAAGAGAGTGGACATCCAAATCTGTGAATAACTCAGACTGACCCGAGCGTAAAGAAAAACACAAAACACTCGAGTCAGGACAATATATACTTATATAATGTAAACCAACTCAAGTGAACTGTAATAAAGGTACAAGTAACTTAAAGAATGCTTGGGATCGCCCATTCTTTAAGGATCCGTTTAACTATTTACTATGTAGTAATATCCACTATATACAGTAGTGTCTAAATAAGTAAAGTATAATCATATCGGAAAATAGCGTTAAGGGGATGGAGAACCTTAACGCGGTCGGATCTTAAAATCATAATCGTAGTAAAGCTCGATATGGTAGGTGACACGGCACAACTAGGCAATGTCAGGGTAGATATACCAATTACGCACACGGACTGATGGAGCGCATAGCAGCCACTATCGTCCACCTCGAACAACATTCCCAAATCGGAGGATGGCCATCTAGTAAAATCACCAGTAAGAGTATAATATCGAAGAAATGTGTCCGAGAAGAGGTGCTACCTCACTGGTCCGAGATCGCTCCTGTTTTAACCACCTTATGCCAACTCACGGGAGTTGGGTCCACGTAACATACCTTAAGAACGTCGCCACCATCCTACTTCATTCTGGAATCTCCACCACGTACACGGTTGTCAAAGTGGTTTTCGGTATCGACAGAGAGTATGTCCATATCCGATCCCGGTCTCTTTGCCAACCAATCGTTATTATAACCCGTGGTTATAACTTTTAAAAACAATACTTCACTTCAAATATAAAATATCATTTCAAACCATATCTTTATAAAAATAAAGATTAAACCAATTCCAAACCATTTCCATATATTTAAATTTTCATATCATTTCAAAACTTCATTTCAAATCATTTTATTATAATAAAATATCCTATCATTTCAAATCCAAATATTCAACTTAAAATACCTTTTAAATTCAAAGATATCGTTCATTTACTATCATTTCAAATCACCTTTAAATAGTTTATATTCCAATCAAAATAATTCATTTAAACCTTTTAAAAGTGTAATTATTATATTTTCAAATCAAGTATTCAATTTCCAAAGTTTCAAACCATTCTGAGTTCGTTTACTAAGTTAAAAACCCTAATTATTAAAATTTCAGCATTTCACAGCATTTAAAACAACTGCTATAAGTTATATTTGAAAACATTTTTAATTCAGCAAAGGCAGCACTTAAAACTGCTGTTAAAACTCAGTTTTAGTTGAATTATAGTTCAAAAATAGAAAAGACAGCATTTCAGAAGTGCTGCGGTAGTTCAGATTTCAAAACAAGGGTTAAATTTGGTTTCAGCAAAGATTGCAGACCATTATAGCATTTCTAGAGAATGCTATAATATTCCTGAGTTCAATATTAGCCTATAAGTTCAATTACAGCAACTACAGCATTTCAGAAATGCTGTAGTAGCTCTTTTTACACAATTTTAGTTCAAAACAGAATCTATAGCATTTCTGAATGCTATTAAAAGTAGATTTCAGGTGTTAGTGTATTTCCAGCAATTAAATAACTTTAATTTAAAGCACATAAACATTTTAAAAATCATATTTTAACATTTAAAATGTTCATTTACATATCATTTAACATATATCTTTTTCACAATAAATTTCTTATAATTAAATCCAATTTTCAACAATTTACTTAATAAGTTTAAGTGTAAAGGTTCCAATTCTTCACATTTCAACAAATAGACTTAACACTTCAAATTTAAATTACCATTTCACAATTTAACAAAATTTCCAATTTTATTTAATTAACTTAAACCTTTAATTAAAACCAAATTTCACATTTCCAAGTCAAGTTATATTTTAAAAGATCACTTTTAAACATTCATTTATTTAACCACTTAAATTCATAGAAAAATCAATAATACTTTAATAAATCACTTAAATTCAAATTTAATCAAATTATCATATTTACCATTTCTAAATAAAATTTAATATCCATTTTATTTATATAACTTAAAATATCATTTTTAACCAAATTCCAAATTTCCAACTTAAGTTATATTTCAAAAATCCAGTTAAACCATTCATTTATTACATTTTTAACACATAGAAAAATCATAATTTCTTTATTTTAAAACATTTCAAAATCTATTTAAATCAAATTTCATAAATTTATAATTTTTAAAATACTTAAAAATATCCAAAACACTTTATAAAATAACCACGGGCCTGTATATAATTTTCTAACTTAGGTCAAGTGATACGGATATGTATCATTTCAATCCGTCGTTAAAAAAGAAAAATCGGGTTCTATCATTTCAAACCCGCAATCCCAAGTTAAAATAATTTAAATAAAAATCGTTCAGGCCTATCATTTCAGCCCATAACGATTCTTCCCTATTCTAAAGTCCGTTCGGGTATGTATCATTTCAACCCATAGTGATTCTAATCTACAGGGAACTTACAATGGTGATAACAGATATAAATAACAGAATAACATTAAATAACAGTTACATATGATATAACAGGTGTAATAACAGGTGTGAACATCATATGATAATAATATAATCATATATAACATGATAATATATTTCTACAGATTCACAGGGTGTCAATTTACTAGTTATATAGGTACATATTGCCTGGTGAGAATAACTCACAGTTTTGTGCTGGAGACACAACGACGAATGCACGAATGAGATCCAAACAAGCACGATAACACGATTCAAATAAGAGTGGAGGAGCCAAAGTATCAAATCCCTAGAATACAAGTCAAACAAAACAATACAACAACGATGAGTTTCAAATCAGCTACGATCAAAACTACACTAGAATAGACTGCACAGAATCAAATAGAAATGCTTGCACTTGCTTTCTACCTCATATGCTTCAGCAATGGGCTGTAAAAGCACTGTAATGGAAGGGTTTTGGATCAGGTTTGGATTAGGTTTGGGTTCAACAAGTCGTCCATACATAGGAAAAGATGATGCAAAGGTATGTGTGCAAGGGACTACAACTATAGGGCAAACAAACATGATTTCATTCAACCAAAGGCCACGGCCAAGGCAACCATAGGCACGGCCAGATCTGTAGGGGGTTAGGTACAGGTGTGGTAGTGGGTTTCAGGTCGTCTATTGGTGGTGGAGGTGGAGTTGGTGGCGGCCAAAGCAAGGTATGGAGGAGATAATGGAGTTTATGGCCAGACTAGGCATGTTTGTGGAGTTTTTTTTTTTGCAAATTTTTGTGGTATTTCCATCTTTGGGATGCTGTCACGTACCGAAATTTTCGACTTTCGAAAATTCGACATCGATACTCCCTTTATCGACTGCCGAGAAATCGAGTGCCGGAAACTCCAATAGTGAGGGTTTTAGAAAGAAAGAAAAAAGGGAGAAGAAGCAGAAGATAGAAGAAAGAAGATAATAACAACAACAGAACAAGAGCAGATACAGAAACAATATCAGAATCTTACACATCGCAGCGGAACAATATATAATAGATAATTGAATAATCTTTAAATCAAAGAACTATATCATTTTATACATACATCAATCAGAGTCATATACAACAATGGACAGTTATATAACTTGTCCTCATACAGAATACACAGCGGAATAAATATATCAGATACAAATACTACGTCTCGCCATCCAGCTTATCTCCAAAGCTCCAGAATATCCAGAATATCCTGATAACATAACTCTAGGCTGCCCGTGTGGAAATTGGTGGGCACCCAGAGTTTAGAAGGGAACAATAAACTCCGAGTCAGTCATGGTGACTGGTGTGAGATCGTAAAACAGTTATTCTTTATAACAACAAAATAATTTTTTTAAGTCAATTCGAAATGCTTTTGGAAAATGAAACTACCATAAGACCTCCCGCCACACACACAATGCAAACGCAGAATTGGAGGAGATTTCTTCTTATGATAGTCAAATATGCTTGATACGCAAAATCAAATCATTTTTGATATTATTATTAGTGCATAGTGTAGAAAACATTTCGAAAGTATAATATTAATCTTAGCTAGCATAGGCATTCCGCACTTATGCCTACTATAGCTACCATCCAAACAGTGGTGACCACCATAAGTGAATGATAGGTTCTACAACTAAAACCGTACAAGTGTCGTATTGTTTCTTTGGATTTCCAACAAATGGCCAGGCTAAGGAACTTCCTATCCACGATGGGTACGTCCCTGGAATAGACGACCCGAGAACCTAACCGGATCTCTGCCAACACAAGGCTGGGTTACCTCTGCAAAAATAGGTAACTACTGACACGCGTATGCCATCCCCCGATCGTAACCGATCTTCCCGAGGATCCCCGATTTCCAACAAACCACAAAGTAATAATGCAGCAACCACATAGGTTAAGTATTTGGGCTCCATACCATGATACCACCTCTATCCAGAAGGAATGACATACACTAAGGGGCGCTACTCCCTAGAACCTTGCCGCATTCTTCCTGTTTCGACCATTTCTGGGGTGTGAGGCTCGACGAAGTCTCGTCCACAAAGCTACGCTTTCTACAAAGCCCTGCTTCGGGTCAAACAAATGATCAACCTATGATCACAAAGATATAAGATCAAACAAATGATCATATCACAAATGATCAAACACTGATCATTTCACAGCAACACTCAGTATGCCACGTTACCAAATTGGGAGTATATCGCTGATAAATTTCAACTACATAACCTCTGAGCTCGTACGTCTCAGAGAAGGGTGTTAAGCTAAGAGAATAAATTCTCCGCCACCAACAGAAATGTATTTGAAAGAAATCAGCTTTATATCTCAAATTGTAATGTCAGACATACAATCCATACAAGTCTGTTCCGGGATCGAACAGAACCGAAGGCACTTCTCACGAAGCCCTTGCATATCCGGATAAATTTCTAATCACGTCCGGACTTCCCGTCACTAAGGGTGATAAAACCTCTAAACCGGAGATCAGCCGATGTAGAGTAACTCGACGGTAATCCTTCCGTTTTCAAAAATATCCGGTCTTCAACACCGGTCTTCGAATGCAATTCATAACGACGTATCACATATTCGGAATGGGTTATACGACCCCATGGTCCTTTCCCGGTTAACCCGAATAGTGAGCGTTTATTCAAAAATAAGTGTGGCATTCAAATTCATCCAATTCACAACAAATACCTATCTAAAGGTAATTATCGATAGTCGGTTATTTAACTATCAATAAAGATGCACTACATCATCAGATTCCAAATAATTTCCCGAATTATTTAATTTCCAAAAATATCTTTACTAGATATATTATTTTCCACACTTAACCATTTGAAAACAATTTCAAATCAATTTCCACATTTCAATTTATCTTTAAAAGATAAAATCTCAAAACAGTTCATTTCATATTGGAAAAGCATTTCCATACTTATTTAAAAATAAGTAATTCACAAATCATTTATTTTCAACACTTAGAAAATATTCGATATACTTAAATCAAAATTTAGTATATATCTCATTCTTTAAGGAAATCATTCTTAAAACACATTTATTTGAGTCAAAACGAATGTTACGTAAAACATCGTTACGACGACTCAAAATCACTAGTATAGGGATTCGGATTTTAGATAGATATATAAACCCCAATACTACATAAAACATTTCCTTTCGGAAATCATTTACTATAACAACAGTGTTATAGTCCACCATTTCCTTATTTCTCGAAAACGTCTATTTCAACAATAAATGTTGAAATCTATGATTTCGATATTTAACACGTTTTAAAACATCTTTTAAAACAATTACTTCATTTCGTAATATTACCTTCCCAAAACATAACCATTTTACTTAACAATATATTCACTGTCCAAAATCGTGAATATACTTCACTATCCAAATTCAACATTTCTACACATTTTATTTAAAAGTTTATCTACTGTCCAAAATCGTGGATATAATTCCTTTAATTAACTTCTACAATTCACTTATCAAAATAAGTGATTTCGGATTCATAAACAACGTTTATAAATCACAATTTTATATTTTATAACTACTTCAACTTATAAATTCCTTTTATTATCCAATTCAATTTATAACTCAATTTTCTACCAAAAGTCCATTCTATAAGTTAAACACTTATAATTCGTTTATTTACAAAAATCGTTCTTTTAGGACTTCACAAATCATTTATTCTGTCCTTTATAAAACCCATTTTTAACATCATTTAAAACGCCTTTAAAACTCCTTTATAATTTCATCACTTTGATTTATAAAAATCAAATTTTATAAATCTTATATATAGAGCTTTCATAATAAATACAAAAATCTCTATTTAGACCATTTTATAAATAAATCGACTTTTATTTCAAAAACGACACTTCGGTTATATTTCACTAAAAATTATAACTTTTATAACTTTAAAATTTTACGTTTATAAATCGATTCAAAAATTCCATAAAACGTATATTTTCAAAAATCACTTTAAAAACCCTTTTAAAGTAAAAGTCGTTATTTTTACATTTCAAAACTGAATCTGATGATGCAACAACACCAATCAGTCCATCACAACAGTCAATATCATATATCATCATATGATAACAGAATATATCACAATATCTGTAAATAAATAACTACTGGTGAGGAATCCAGTTGGATCCCTCCAACCTGTTTCCCTGCATCCAAAATTGTTAGCACAATACCAATTCCGCTCCAGTACGGAATTATCGCGGTATATGGGTTTTATAAAAATAATCCGCTTACTAACGGCGCAATAGGGTCTCATCCGCTATACGAGGCGGGAAATCATCAATCCAATATATACATATGCCAATATGTATATATTGCTATATATATAATAGATATATCCTACTATATCTAACATCACATCCAAACAGTCAATCATCAATCAATAACTGTAAAAGAAAATCCACTTTCATTTGAGTGAGAAGATCTCACCTTAGCTTTTTTTAATTTGCCATCCATTTCATTTCCATTTTGTTTTCTCGATTTAAGACCTTGTATAAACAATTATACAATTTATCAAAATTCGAATCAACCGAATAATTAAATTTCTATTTGGAAATTTTAATGAACCAATGATAAATTTTTTTTCTAATTTCCTTTAACAATTTCAAAAATTCATTTACTTAAAATTTTAGATAAAATTTATTTTGTTTCAAATCAACAGAAATAGTAGATAACATCCTTTACATTTTCTTCAAATTACTGATACATATATTTCTATTTGAACTGCATATATCAAATTAACTTGTATAAATTAAAATCTGCATATAAATTCCTATGTATATTTATTTTTTTCTATTTACTTAGTTATCACCATTTCAGATTCTAATTAGAAATCAATTGTAAAACTTAAACTGAATTCAGATTAAACAAATTACCCCAAATCGACTTCGAACCCATAGACTGTGACTCGGCCACGACTTGCAACTGTAACCACGTCGATTCCAGCACCTACCCACGCACCTGGAACAACCGCAAGAACTGGACCCATACACTCCTCCACCGCAGTCAGCACGCCTTGCAATCCCATATCTTCCTCCTCAGCTCATCGTTGCCATCGCCACTTCGATGTCGCGAATACCACTTCGACCTCTACCATTGATCACGACACACGATATGCTGCCGCTCACCTCGACGCGGCCCCGAGTCGAACGACGCCACCTCCTAGGTCCAGAAATCGCGACCGCAACCCTAATTCGACGAATCGACCTTGCTGCCCTTGCCACGAATTGATGAAGCCTCGAGTCATTGATTGATTTGTCTCGCGTGGTTACGTGGTTTTGAAAAGATTTGAGAATGGACGAAGAAAAGGCTTCGACCATCTCACTGAAGTAAGGAACGAGAATGGTTTTCGTTTTGAATTTGATTTCAAAGGGAGGCTCGGCTTCGAATTGTAAAGGGAAGAAACTGCTCGGCCATTATTTTCGTTTTGATTTTTATTTTTTTGAACGAGATGAAACTACTTGCGTGATAGAAGAAACAGAAGGGGAACAAGAGTACGCGACATTGCAGAGAGCAGGTCTGCTAAGAAAACTAGGGTGGCTGATGTTGACTAATTTAAATTTTAAATTTAAATTGAATTCGGTTAAATCTCAACGCGTTTACTCACCGTGCGCTCACATATCAACTCCGATAAATACGAAATTTGAAATCCGGTAAAAATACAATATTACAGATCCAATGGAACTGGTTTCGTCAAATTCCGAGACTGCACCTCGGACGGCTATTTTTTAAATATCGATTCGAACGATTTAATTTCAAAACTGATCAAATTGTTTTCAAACTCAATTCTGAAGCTTCTGTTATCTTCAGTAATATCAACACGAATTTTAAAAGCTTCCGAAATATTTTTCTTCGGCTTAAAATTGAAGATTCAAATTTTTATCCAGTTCAATAGATTAAATTTTATAATTTAATTGCCAATTTCAAAGTTATATCGGGGATTCAAATTAAATCATCGTTCAAATATTTAAAATAAATTAAATATTCTCAATTTAATTTGTTCGAAATTCTGGGTCGTTACAAACTTCCCCCCTTAAAAGAATTTCGTCCTCGAAATTACCAATTAAGGAAAAATGGTCCTTAACTCGTCTACTATTTTTCACAATCTAATAGTTTTATCAATTTATCAAAACAAATCTTTCTATTAAAGATTCGTTATCATTCAACTCGTTTTCCAACTTCAATTATAAGTTTCAAACAACATTGTTTAACTTCTCAATTCAAATTCGAGTTTAAATTCAAATTTTAAACTTTCAAAATTTCTCAAAAATTTTCTAACACTCGAAATTTTTGAAAAATTTCGCCAGCGTCTCCTTTGCGCGGCTAATACGGCACTACTACAAAACGTCCCTACGGACTCTCAGATTTCAAAAAGAAAAAGAAAATGCCAAGCGGCTAGACCAGAAATCAGCAAATCTCATATTTAAAATTTAAATACATACCTTTTTCGAGCAATTCAAATTTATCTTCGAAATTAAATTCCAATTCCTTTATACCTGTATATCTACTAGCCATAGCATCTAGTTACAACATTCAAACTATTTGCAAATTCTATTACAAAATTTTCAATATCAACTGCTTATATATCTTTAGCTTACTATTGAAGTTACATATTCAATTTCGTTCAATCTTGCATTTCAAATTTCTATTCGAATTCAATTTTATCTTCTATTCTGAATATTGAATTTTTATCGATCATCTTTCATTTACTAATTCATATCACTCTTTATATTAGTTTCATTCACTAATTCATTTTAAATTTCAATATTCAGCTTGAATTACATTTACTAACAAATTCAGAACAAAGTTTCACATTCATCTTCAATTTCAGTTTTACTTACTTACAAATTCAAATTTATTTATTCATTCTAAAACTCATTCACTAATTCTTTCATTTCCAATTCGAATCTGATTTCCAAATCAAATTTCAATTCCAGTTATATTCACTTATACTTGCTTTGATTTAACTTCATTCTTTAAGTTAAATTTATTCTATCAAAATTCAAATTGTATAAGTTATCAACTTATTAATATTTCACAAATATGGTATTCCAGAGTCTTACCAACATTTCAAAAATCGTTTTTGAAAACAAATCAAATTATCTTTTGAATTTAAAAACAAAACCCAAATTTTTCAAACAACTTCCATTTAAAACAATTTGGCAGCAATTCCTCTTTTGGAAACCCGAAAATGAACATCGATAATGCTGCAGTCATTACCGAAGTTATTTTCCAGCGACCGACAAGAGTTTAGAGCTTTCATTTCTCCAAAATACTTTTCAAAACCTTTGAAATTCATTTTCAAATTCAAAAAGATTTAAACTTTCTAAATCTCCAAAATTTTCAAATTCTTTTAAAAACATTTCCAAATACTCCTCTGGAATTCCGTTTCACATTACAAATCACATTTACAGTTTACATTCTCAAATTTCATTTATATGTGAATTTATTTCTTAACTTTGGAGTTACGATTTCAATTTCTTATTCAATTTCAATGATAATAATTTACTATTATTACTTCCTAACATCCATGCAACCATATACTGTAATAATTTACAGAAAAATCATTTCTTTTATATACAAAAATAGTTTTGGGCAAAATTATCTCATTTACCCTATTTAAAACAATACTGTGCCGAATTGTTCTATTCAAGTGTTTAGAGATCCCTATCGATAGAGTTGTACGGACAATACCGACCAGAATCCATATACCACTCAACAAACCAATCGTCACAATATAAAACAATTTTATATTCACTAACAAATACGCACTCGTATCTATTATTACACTCAACTCATTCTAGAGTACTGCTGACTCTATCTCTAATGAGTAACACCCAACAGAGCAGGGTTGTCGCTTAACCATATGCTCTGATACCACGCTGTCACGTACCGAAATTTTCGACTTTCGAAAATTCGACATCGATACTCCCTTTATCGACTGCCGAGAAATCGAGTGCCGAAAACTCCAATAGTGAGGGTTTTAGAAAGAAAGAAAAAAGGGAGAAGAAGCAGAAGATAGAAGAAAGAAGATAATAACAACAACAGAACAAGAGCAGATACAGAAACAATATCAGAATCTTACACATCGCAGCGGAACAATATATAATAGATAATTGAATAATCTTTAAATCAAAGAACTATATCATTTTATATGTTAACGGTAAAAAGTGAACGCTAACACCCGGTGTGTGAGGTTGAATTGTGAAAGCACCACCCGTTGGTACGGGAACAGAATATAAGCTGAAAATAGCAGAAAAAAGCAGTAAATGAACAACAGATTTATAGTGGTTCGGCCCGTAATTGAGCCTACGTCCACTTTATAGTCTTTTATTGCTGATTCGGTTACAATTTGATACAATATCCTCCAAAATACAATACAACTTGATCATGAAAACACTCTTGACCACTAGCTCAATCTTTGATGATGAAACTCGACGAATCCGTGTTGGATGTAAGGAGCTCTTCCCAAAGATTGGTGTAGTGTCTCGAATGCTTGAAGATCCTTGATTGCTGAATGAGAGGAGGCTTCGACAGCGTAACGACGCTTGGAGAAATGAATGGCCAAAAGTCTCCGTAATGTTGGAAGTGATGGGGTATTTATAGGAGCAGATTTCTGAGCTTTCAATTTGGCCAAGTCATGAGTCGTGACCGACTCATGGTAAGTCGTGACTCGTATTCGACTTATGATGTCTCGTGGGTGCCTTATGGTCCATCTTGCGGCTCAGTTGGAAGAGAAGTGCTAAGTCGTAGTCGACTCATCAGATCAAAGTAGCACAGGCCAGGGCCTTGGATTCCAGTTTGATAGCCCTTAAGTCGTAAACTTGATGAGTCGTAAGACTTCCTGAGTCGTCAGTTCTCATGAGTCGCAGATCCTCATAAGTCGTAAGAGTGATGAGTCGTAAGAGTGATGAGTCGTAGGATCTCATGAGTCGTCAGTTCTCATGAGTTGTAAATCTCCATGACTCGTTGAACCTGATGAGTCGTAAGACCATGAGTCGTAGAAAGCTTTTCTCGTTGAGTCGTGAAGCTCTTAAACCGTAGGCCACTTATAGCCAATCATGAGTCGTTGACGACTTATAGCAAACCATGAGTCGTAGACGACTTAAGGCCTTCCAGATAGTTATGTCGCTAGGCCAGTTAAGTCGCTGAGTCTCTTAAGTCGTAGAAGAGTTAATCTTGATGAGTCGTAGCATGTTAAGTCGAAACCTTCTCAAGTCATAGAGCCTTTAACTCGTTGAGTAGTTAAGTCGCGAAGTTCCCCTAGGTCGCAAGCTTCTTAACCCGGTAGGTCGTAGGTCGTTCAAGCTGTAGATTCCTTCTTAGCAACTAAGTCGTGAGTCGTTGAGTACATAGGCTTTAAGCTTTTTAACTCGTAAGTCGTTGCTAAAAGGGAGTTAACATTTGCCCCTCGAAGTATACGTCTTAAGTCGTAAGTCGTGTGCTTCGATTTCCTTTGTTTCTTCTTGATGAGTGCGCTATATCACGATCGACTTAAAATGAGTCGTAGGTCGCGAACGACTTAGTATAAGTCGTAAGTCGGATGTGTCGATTCATCTTTCACTGTCCCTGGGCATATATAGCTTCAGTCGTTCCTTACTTTCCTTCACCTGTTCTTATCATCTTATTCTGCCTTTTGCAAGCATTCGAGCTCTCTTAAGACGAATTCAAATACTCGATCGCCAGTTATCCCCATCGTTATATTGCGTAAGTGAACTTGATTATTCAATCCCTGACTATAACTGAATTATGAATCCCATTTTCGCCATTGCCCCCCTTTCCTCACGCCGTACTTCTCTGCAATCCTTGTTTCAATCGATCATTGATGGATTCTGCATGATTTGTCTTAGCCTTGGACAGTTTTGTGTGAACAAGGCGATGGATTGCGGTGATTCAGTTTGACCGATTTGTGATTTATGATGGAAAATCATTACACTAGGTGTATGGCGATTTCGAGATGATTGAATGCATTGAGGCGACGTGAGTTTTGGTTGAAGGAGAGGCTAATGGGTTAACGGGTTAGGAGTTTGGCGAATCGATGTACTGGGGAGAATGAACTAACACCTTTGAACAGAAACCGCGACTTAATTTTCGACGACCTTAAGTAGGTCGTAGGTCGTAGGTCGGTAACGACCTAGGACATTGCATTTTTGCATCCAGGCTTGAAACATTTCTTTGCAGTGCAACTTAAGGACTGACGACTTGATTTGACTCGTAGCTTGCCCCTTAGGTCGTGAACGAGTTAACACTTAAGGTTTAATCTTGCAAGCACATCTGAATGACTAGGTCGTGGATGAGATAGCCCTTAACTCGTAACTCGTGAACCCATCCGAACGACTTAATAACTTGAACTCTATGACTTCGAATTCTTGGACTTGAATGATCTGACTTAAGAGAACATGCCTTGAACATCTTGACTCGCCTAATACGACCTAAAAGTTCCGACTCATGATAAGTCGTTTAACGACTTAAGACTTAGATGACTTTGCACAGAAGTTGGCTGAACTCTTGAATTTGAACTGTGTTGTGTTACCTCTCACACTGTCTTGACTTTAATGCTAATAACCTGCTTAACACAACATTCACAGAATACTGGGACGAATATACTGCCACTGACTGCCCACATCGAATGACAGATTAGTTGATAAAGAGAAAATTAAATTAAACGAACTGTATGAGTGAAATGCTACACAATAACTAACTCAAGTGAAGTATTAAAGCAAAATCGTAATGGTAAACTAAAACTGATTTGTCTGCATTAACACTACACTTGAGTATTAACAAGTTCTGAAATCTCGTATTCGCCTGACTGTCAGTTATTTTAATTCCAGTTATACTTGTTTTTCCTTGTTTTTATTAGTTTTGCACAGCACTTCACACTTTTAGGAAACGTGCACCTTCACTTTTGAACATTCAGCTGATTGTGTAGAATGGCATCTCATCAAGAAGACTTGGAACCGAGTGGAGAAGCTTTTCCAATTGCTACTCCGTTGAATGATCCCCCGTAAAGGACTCCTACCACTCTGAGTCATAAAGTCTTCCGTCAACTATGCACCCAGTTTGGCATTGCTGAATCTGACGCTTTGCTCCCTGGAGTAAATGACACTGCTGACAGGCCGCCCCACGGCTTTATCGCAGTGAACCGCCAAATGTGCTTGAGTGGAGCGATTCCCCCGTTTAACGACTGTCTCCGAGAACTTCTCCTTCGATTATCTATTTCCCCTTTTCAACTTCATCCTAATGGCTACGCCATCCTGCTGGGACTGTGTGTGCTTTTTAGGAGAATGCTGGACCGTTTTCCCAGTTTTGGAGAAATTTGCTTTCTATGCTCATTTACAAAGACCAAAGACCATCCCTCTATCACAGTTGTAAGGAGTGCCAGGAATTGTAAACTGATTATTGGTCTTCCCGAAAGCGTTCCTGGGTTTCTGAGCCAGTTTTTCTTTGTTCGTTGTCCCCCGGGATTTTACGCCATTTGGAGAGTGGGAAGTACGATTATCTATCTTTTCCCCGTGTTTTCTCAATTCTTTGAAGTCCAAATTGTCAAGTGTTAACTTCTTTTTCTACTGTTTCAGCGCTTCCTTCCTCCTCTAGGGAACCTCGTCACAAGATTACCTTTGAGAGGCTTATGGCCGTGCCGGTTGAGGAGAGGAGTGTTCAATTTCAATTGAGAGATGAGTTCCTCCACGAATTTGGACTCTTACATCCTTCCCGTTCCACTCAGCCACATGAAGTCCCTGATTCTCCTGCTGAGGAGTCAGATGCCCCTGTTCCTGCTAAAGAACTTTTACCGCAAGATCTTACTGCTAAGACTTCATTGGTAAAGTGTTCCACTTCTACCGACATTGCTGGACCCTCCAGTAAGTTAGCACTTGCCCCGGTTGTTGAAGAGGAGGAAAATCTTCACACTCTTGAAAAGACGGCTGAGGTGGAAGTTGAAAAAGAGAATTCTCCCATGCACCATGGCGATGATACTTTTGACAGTCTAAGCGACATCATGATAACCTCTCAGGAGCTCTTTAAAGATGATGTTTCTAAAGTGGTTCCTCCTGTCGTCGAAGCAACTTCTTCTTTGCAACAAACCACAACATCTTCCACACAACTTATTGCCATTTCTACATCCAAAAGTGGTTTGTAGTCTGATGCGCATAGTTTGCACATCACACACACTTAGAATTTTGGCACTTATATGCTCTTAGCTTCTTCAACTTGAGGATTTCTAAAACTGGTCTTTTTCTTCAATTTCAGGTTCTCTGATGGGGCGAAGCGGCTCTTACTGCAACAAATTTCAGTGTTACGGAAGCCGTGAGGCTTATGACTTTAGGAGTTATATCGGTGCTGTAAAGGAAACTGATGAGGAGAGGGCTACCAGAAAGGATCATGAGAGGCGAGCTCATGAAGAGCGTCGCCGGAGAGAAGACGAGGAATACTATGGGAATAGGGACGAGCGACGTGACTCTTCCCGCAGAAGCGACGATCCTTATAAGAGGAAATCTTACGATGACAGGGGGAAGAGTCATACTTCCGATGATTCCAGCAAACGGGTCAGACTTGACAAGAAAGATACATCTAATATCTTGGAAAAGACTACCGCTTCTATTCCTCCTAATACATCTTTCGGTTCCCCTGCCCTTAAAGAATCTGACATCCAGACAATCATTAATAGGCCACAGTATCAAGCTGGAGATGGTCCTCCCACACTCCAGAGCCGATTTCCGAATTGGTGTTTGAAAGGAGTGCGTTTTGATTTGGATTTGGTCCCCATTGATAAGCAGGCGATGCTGAAAAATGTCGATGCTGTGAAACTTGACATCGAAAGAATGTCTGGATGGCAGAAGCTGGTTGATGAACTTCAAGGGGTCAACCATATGAACCTTGAGGCGATGATGACCATGGAAAATGATAAATCTGAGTGGGACAAATGGCGTAAGCAGCATGACGCGGAGATGAAAAGCATTAGCGATGGTTATGTGAAGCTCGAAGCTGAAGTTGAAAGACTTAAAAAAGAGCTTGCTACTTCTTCCACTTCTTATTCTCAGAAAGAAGAAATGCTTCAAAAACAAGTTCGAGACGCCCATGCTGCTCAGAGAGATATTGTGGTGAAACTCGAAGCAGAACAGCAGGTTACGAGAAAATACCGGGATGATGCTGTTCAGCTTCGAGAGAAAGTCAGCTCTCAAGATTTAGATATTATAAGACTGCAATCTCTGCTACTGAAGGCTGAAAGAGAATGTGATGAAGTTCTTTCTTGTAAAGCTGCAGCCGAAGAATCCCATAAGCCGACCATAGCCACCGTTGACGCGACTCTGTTCGACTTTTATATGCATTGTGTCCTGGGGCGTGGGAGCCTTTCATTTTTGGGACCAGAATATGAAGTCACCTTAGCGGAAGTATGGGAGGCAATCATTGACTTATTTGGTGGTGCCGGATATTCTGAAACAGATCTTCAAGCTACCTACTTAAGTGAGAACGATCGCGCTGCCCTTGCCAAAGGAAAAGAGCAACTTATCCGAGTACGGGCCGAGGCGACGGGAGAGAAGCTTCCTGAGAAAGAAACACCTCCTATTGCTCCTGCTTATACTTCGGCTTTAGCTTATGCGGATATTGCTGACTCTAGTTCTCATTCCACGCCTCCCGCTAAGGTTGACAAAGAAACTGTATCCACCCCTACAGAGGAAGAGGCAATGAAGGACTTCCAAGCTCGGGAATTTGAGATTGATCTTGCTAAACCGGCTTCTCCAGGTAACTTTGACGATTCACAGTCTTCTTTTTTCTCGGAGAATACTGATTTTGATTTCTTTTATTATGCAGCAGTCGTGCCGGAAACTGCACCAATTCTTCCTTCTTCAGCTGTCGTTCCTCCTCCTTCTCAAGTTATATCTCTTCCAGCTTCTCAACCAGGTTCACAGGAAGAACCAATAGCAGCCCTTCAAGGTTTAGACGAACCACTTGCTTCCGAAGAACAGAAGGCAGAAGGTCTGGAAGATAGCGAGAAGACCCCGGAGCGGTCTTTTGACTACGACACTAAGCTTTCTACATTTCTTGCTCCGGGGAACGAGTCTTCTTCCAAGAAGAAGGGAAAGCGTGCGGTTTCGAAGAAAGGAAAGAAGAGTTCTTCTGCTGCTGGGGATGAAGCAGAGATTGGTCCGGCTGAGTCTCTTTCTCCTTCTTCTCCGATACGGCCTACGAAGCTAATTACCAGGCCGGGTAAAAGCTCCAAGGGTGGGAAGAAGGAGAAATGGGTTTGATTTTGTATTTTCTGCTTTTTGTATTGACCGAGGATTGTGCGGATACCGGTCTCCGCTTCTTTTTGTAACCTGTACAATGTAAAAAATTTCTCATAGTGTTGAAATAAATAGATATTTTTCTTGTACAAATCCTTGTGTATGTAGGAATACATCTGTTTTTCATTTGAAGTGTAGAGTAAACGATTCTTTCTATTTGTACAAACTTTTTGTCTGTGTTTCAAGAACGCATTTACTCCACATCTTTATTACGTGATATTGCAATGAGCTTGTGGTATGTTGCTTGTATATTACTTTTATTACTGTAACTGAATTGTATAATGCTGCCCCCATACCACAAGTATATTGTAATATTTCTTGCTTTCACAAGACCGATACTCTTATTTTAGAGAATAACTTTCCACTTTTTCAGGGAAGAATTATTCTGCTTTTAATAGAGTATATCTTGTTTTTGGAGAAATTTTTATTTTCTTTTTCTTCCTGAAGAACACTTCGACTTCTGGGAATGATCACTTTTATTTGTTTGAAAGTGAATTTTCCTACACAGTGAAATGAGCTTCTGAAGAAGGTTTTGATTTTTGTGCCCCAGTAAAGGGTTTATTTTTGGTACTTCAAGCAAGGTGAAGTACGCCTTTGAAGAGGACTTTTGGTCTCCGAAGAGAAGCGATTTTGGTCTCCGAGGAGAAGCAATTTTGGTCTCCGAAGAGAAGCAGTTTTGGTCTCCGAAGTGAAGCAGTTTTGGCATTTCATCTCTGGTGAAGTGAGTCTCCGAAGAGAAGCATTTTGCACTTCTACACGGGTGAAATGTGCCTCCGAAAAGGGCTTTTTAGTATTTCATCACTGGTGAAGTGGGTCTCCGAAGAGAAGCATTTTGCACTTCTACACGGGTGAAATGTGCCTCCGAAAAGGGCTTTTGCCTCCGAAGAGGGCTTGTGCCTCCGAAGAGGGCTTGTGCCTCCGAAGAGGGCTTGTGCCTCCGAAGAGGGCTTGTGCCTCCGGAGAGGGCTTGTGATTGCCTGGAAGTTACTTTCTCATGGTCGGAGGGGTCCACGGAACAGGCGTAAGTTGTTTGATTGGATGTTTGTTTGTACAAACGATCGCAATCAATTAACAAGGTGCCCCTTTGGTAGTCCCACCGATCTTTTTGATTGAGGAAAGCTCTCCATTTATTGGCGTGCCTCGTTAGAGGGCTTTGTTGACCCTTGGGAAGGAGCATCAGTTGGTTGGTGTGCCAGGAAGGTTGCATCTTAGGGGCAAGTAGATCCATGGGATGGACACAAGCTGCCTGATCGGATGCATCACAATCAGTTAGCGAGGGTCTTATTCCTTCTGCTTGGGAGGTATCCCTTTAGTGGATCTACCTGCTTTCTTGGTGAGAGGCATACCTCCCTTTGGCTGCTTCCATGTTTGTTCGCTCATATTGTATCATCATCCGCCAATCTGCGATCCTTTATCATCGTTTCCAAGCGCGTGTTCCTTTCTTTTGCAAGTAAATCGCTTTATCCGAAGAAGTAGACTTCACTGTTGAATGACTCCACAGAGTAAACGCAAGTTATTTGGTTGGATGCCTTTTTATATCAACGATCGCAACCAGTTAACGAGGTCTTGACATAGTGGAGCCGTCAACTTTTTATGTGAAGTTCCTCTTGTATGGGATTTGAGTTTGAAATTTTTGTTGCTTGGAATTTGCTTTAATAAATGATTTGTAAGGCTCGCTTAGCTTTGCGACGGGTGAGCTTTGCTTTAATGACCTGCAGTATTAGATCGATATTTTAGCAATACATTTAGAGTATTTACACATCGAAATATAACAGGCATTTTATAATAGAAAACACAATGCATAGTTTTTCATTATTGAGTCACGCTGATTTCTCAGCGGTTTACAATGCAGAAGTTACACATCCATCATTATCTTTACAAATTCAAGCAATGCTGTTAAGTAAAAATGAATGCTAGTTATTGTTGTTTCAGAATCTCCAAGCTGGATTTCCATTTGTGCTTGATTCATAGCTTTTGGATTTTTATGTCAGAGAAAGTGAGAGATGCCCCAGTCGCAGTTTTGTGGGTAATCAGTAGTCATCCCAACTTCTGCTTGCTGGGTATGGTCCCCCTGTGATAGCATTAATGACAAGCTTTTCTGAATCTTGCACTGCAGTGTTGTTGTGAGAATCGGATTGATGGGTAGGGTGTTGTTGATCCTGAGTGGATGAGGTTGGATCGACTCCGTTCCTTTTAACGTATTGTTGGAGTTTACCCTGCTCTAGCAATTCTTCAATCACTTTCTTTAACTGGCGACATTGGTCAGTGTCATGGCCAGGTTGATTGTGAAATTGGCAGAATTTTCCATTACTCTTTGCACCTTTCGTCATCTCAGGCGGCTTAGGATACCGGACAACGTCTTTTGTTGCAAAATAGATATTTCTTGGTGTATCAGTTAAAGGAGTATAATCCGAAGAATTAAAGCGGCGAGGTTTCTTTTCATTTCCCTGGTTCTTTCCTCCTTCATTCTCCCTTTTCTGACTTTCAGATCCTCTTTTCTTAGACGGGACACTGTTGTCATTAGTTTGGGCAGCAACCACCTTCGACGTCGTAGAAAGGCTTTCAAGGCGAATGAACTCGTCGGCCTTTTTATAAAATTTATCAAGTGAGTTCGGATCCTTCATCTTTAGCCATATCCCAAATTTACTCGATTTATCAATGGCTCGCATCAAATAAGTCAGGATCATGCGTGGTTCTGCATTTTCTACCTCGGCCAAAGCTATATTGAAACGGCTCAAGAAAGATTTGATTGATTCTCCGGGCGCTTGTTCAAGGTTAGACAGTGACATTATATCCTTAGCTTTTGAAGCATACAATCTGAACTGTTCTTTAAACTTTTGCATTAAGTCGGAGAACTTATCTACAGATCGAACTGGAAGCTTTGTGAACCAAAGTAAAGCCACACCTTCGAGGTATACCGGAAAGTATCGACACTTGATCTCGTCTGATGCTCTTGCACCGGTCATATGCCAATCGTATTTGTATAGGAAATGATTAGGGTCAGTGGTTCCCCTATAGGCTTGGATAGTAGGAGGTGCAAATTTCCTTGGGAATTCTGCTCTCAGGATCCTTTCAGTAAACGGAGTTCTGCTTGGCGCAAATTCCCAGTCAGCCTCATCCTCTTCCCTTTGCATGCTCTCTTTCATGATGCGGCCAACCATTTCAGACAGGTACTCTTTATTGTTCAAAGACACCTCCGGGCAAGCACTAGTTCTTCCCTCGGAAGTCTGCCCGTGCATATGTTCGTGATAAGTTGGTTGCGGCATAGAACCATCAGCTTGGAAAGGTGGCATTTCAGGAAGGGTGGTTTGATGGTTTTCTGGTCGACGATTTGCCCCGAGCAGGGCAGTTATTCTATCCATCATCAAAGCATTTTGAGTTTCAATTTGTTGGTATAATCCAGAAACTGCGTCATCCAATTCATCCCTGGTGACTCCAACGGTTGGAGTTGCTTGGTCTGTTGTTGGGGAAGCGGAAGTCCCTTCGTGAGCATTTCCGGATCTGATAGGTCTTCCTCTTCTTCCAAGGGCCATTATTTCGGATCTGGTTTTTAAGAGAGGTTCTTTTTAATAGAGTCTTCGCGAAGCAACGGTGGATGATCGCCTGAGTTCAATTCTCAGTGAAAGCACCAAAAATGTTAACGGTAAAAAGTGAACGCTAACACCCGGTGTGTGAGGTTGAATTGTGAAAGCACCACCCGTTGGTACGGGAAAAGAATATAAGCTGAAAATAGCAGAAAAAAGCAGTAAATGAACAACAGATTTATAGTGGTTCGGCCCGTAATTGAGCCTACGTCCACTTTATAGTCTTTTATTGCTGATTCGGTTACAATTTGATACAATATCCTTCAAAATACAATACAACTTGATCATGAAAACACTCTTGACCACTAGCTCGATCTTTGATGATGAAACTCGACGAATCCGTGTTGGATGTAAGGAGCTCTTCCCAAAGATTGGTGTAGTGTCTCGAATGCTTGAAGATCCTTGATTGCTGAATGAGAGGAGGCTTAGACAGCGTAACGGCGCTTGGAGAAATGAATGGCCAAAAGTCTCTGTAATGTTGGAAGTGATGGGGTATTTATAGGAGCAGATTTCTGAGCTTTCAATTTGGCCAAGTCATGAGTCGTGACCGACTCATGGTAAGTCGTGACTCGTATTCGACTTATGATGTCTCGTGGGTGCCTTATGGTCCATCTTGCGGCTCAGTTGGAAGAGAAGTGCTAAGTCGTAGTCGACTCATCAGATCAAAGTAGCACAGGCCAGGGCCTTGGATTCCAGTTTGATAGCCCTTAAGTCGTAAACTTGATGAGTCGTAAGACTTCCTTAGTCGTCAGTTCTCATGAGTCGCAGATCCTCATAAGTCGTAAGAGTGATGAGTCGTAAGAGTGATGAGTCGTAGGATCTCATGAGTCGTCAGTTCTCATGAGTTGTAAATCTCCATGACTCGTTGAACCTGATGAGTCGTAAGACCATGAGTCGTAGAAAGCTTGTCTCGTTGAGTCGTGAAGCTCTTAAACCGTAGGCCACTTATAGCCAATCATGAGTCGTTGACGACTTATAGCAAACCATGAGTCGTAGACGACTTAAGGCCTTCCAAATAGTTAGGTCGCTAGGTCAGTTAAGTCGCTGAGTCTCTTAAGTCGTAGAAGAGTTAATCTTGATGAGTCGTAGCATGTTAAGTCGAAACCTTCTCAAGTCATAGAGCCTTTAACTCGTTGAGTAGTTAAGTCGCGAAGTTCCCCTAGGTCGCAAGCTTCTTAACCCGGTAGGTTGTAGGTCGTTCAAGCTGTAGATTCCTTCTTAGCAACTAAGTCGTGAGTCGTTGAGTACACAGGCTTTAAGCTTTTTAACTCGTAAGTCGTTGCTAAAAGGGAGTTAACATTATACATACATCAATCAGAGTCATATACAACAATGGACAGTTATATAACTTGTCCTCATACAGAATACACAGCGGAATAAATATATCAGATACAAATACTACGTCTCGCCAACCAGCTTATCTCAAAAGCTCCAGAATATCCAGAATATCCTGATAACATAACTCTAGGCTGCCCGTGTGGAAATTGGTGGGCACCCAGAGTTTAGAAGGGAACAATAAACTCCGAGTCAGTCATGGTGACTGGTGTGAGATCGTAAAACAGTTATTCTTTATAACAACAAAATAATTTTTTTAAGTCAATTCGAAATGCTTTCGGAAAATGAAACTACCATAAGACCTCCCGCCACACACACAATGCAAACGCAGAATTGGAGGAGATTTCTTCTTATGATAGTCAAATATGCTTGATACGCAAAATCAAATCATTTTTGATATTATTATTAGTGCATAGTGTAGAAAACATTTCGAAAGTATAATATTAATCTTAGCCAGCATAGGCATTCCGCACTTATGCCTACTATAGCTACCATCCAAACAGTGGTGACCACCATAAGTGAATGATAGGTTCTACAACTAAAACCGTACAAGTGTCGTATTGTTTCTTTGGATTTCCAACAAATGGCCAGGCTAAGGAACTTCCTATCCACGATGGGTACGTCCCTGGAATAGACGACCCGAGAACCTAACCGGATCTCTGCCAACACAAGGCCGGGTTACCTCTGCAAAAATAGGTAACTACTGACACGCGTATGCCATCCCCCGATCGTAACCAATCTTCCCGAGGATCCCCGATTTCCAACAAACCACAAAGTAATAATGCAGCAACCACATAGGTTAAGTATCTGGGCTCCATACCATGATACCACCTCTATCCAGAAGGAATGACATACACTAAGGGGCGCTACTCCCTAGAACCTTGCCGCATTCTTCCTGTTTCGACCATTTCCGGGGTGTGAGGCTCGACGAAGTCTCGTCCACAAAGCTACGCTTTCTACAAAGCCCTGCTTCGGGTCAAACAAATGATCAACCTATGATCACAAAGATATAAGATCAAACAAATGATCATATCACAAATGATCAAACACTGATCATTTCACAGCAACACTCAGTATGCCACGTTACCAAATTGGGAGTATATCGCTGATAAATTTCAACTACATAACCTCTGAGCTCGTACGTCTCAGAGAAGGGTGTTAAGCTAAGAGAATAAATTCTCCGCCACCAACAGAAATGTATTTGAAAGAAATCAGCTTTATATCTCAAATTGTAATGTCAGACATACAATCCATACAAGTCTGTTCCGGGATCGAACAGAACCGAAGGCACTTCTCACGAAGCCCTTGCATATCCGGATAAATTTCTAATCACGTCCGGACTTCCCGTCACTAAGGGTGATAAAACCTCTAAACCGGAGATCAGCCGATGTAGAGTAACTCGACGGTAATCCTTCCGTTTTCAAAAATATCCGGTCTTCAACACCGGTCTTCGAATGCAATTCATAACGACGTATCACATATTCGGAATGGGTTATACGACCCCATGGTCCTTTCCCGGTTAACCCGAATAGTGAGCGTTTATTCAAAAATAAGTGTGGCATTCAAATTCATCCAATTCACAACAAATACCTATCTAAAGGTAATTATCGATAGTCGGTTATTTAACTATCAATAAAGATGCGCTACATCATCAGATTCCAAATAATTTCGCGAATTATTTAATTTCCAAAAATATCTTTACTAGATATATTATTTTCCACACTTAACCATTTGAAAACAATTTCAAATCAATTTCCACATTTCAATTTATCTTTAAAAGATAAAATCTCAAAACAGTTCATTTCATATTGGAAAAGCATTTCCATACTTATTTAAAAATAAGTAATTCACAAATCATTTATTTTCAACACTTAGAAAATATTCGATATACTTAAATCAAAATTTAGTATATATCTCATTCTTTAAGGAAATCATTCTTAAAACACATTTATTTGAGTCAAAACGAATGTTACGTAAAACATCGTTACGACGACTCAAAATCACTAGTATAGGGATTCGGATTTTAGATAGATATATAAACCCCAATACTACATAAAACATTTCCTTTCGGAAATCATTTACTATAACAACAGTGTTATAGTCCACCATTTCCTTATTTCTCGAAAACGTCTATTTCAACAATAAATGTTGAAATCTATGATTTCGATATTTAACACGTTTTAAAACATCTTTTAAAACAATTACTTCATTTCGTAATATTACCTTCCCAAAACATAACCATTTTACTTAACAATATATTCACTGTCCAAAATCGTGAATATACTTCACTATCCAAATTCAACATTTCTACACATTTTATTTAAAAGTTTATCTACTGTCCAAAATCGTGGATATAATTCCTTTAATTAACTTCTACAATTCACTTATCAAAATAAGTGATTTCGGATTCATAAACAACGTTTATAAATCACAATTTTATATTTTATAACTACTTCAACTTATAAATTCCTTTTATTATCCAATTCAATTTATAACTCAATTTTCTACCAAAAGTCCATTCTATAAGTTAAACACTTATAATTCGTTTATTTACAAAAATCGTTCTTTTAGGACTTCACAAATCATTTATTCTGTCCTTTATAAAACCCATTTTTAACATCATTTAAAACGCCTTGAAAACTCTTTTATAATTTCATCACTTTGATTTATAAAAATCAAATTTTATAAATCTTATATATAGAGCTTTCATAATAAATTCAAAAATCTCTATTTAGACCATTTTATAAATAAATCGACTTTTATTTCAAAAACGACACTTCGGTTATATTTCACTAAAAATTATAACTTTTATAACTTTAAAATTTTACGTTTATAAATCGATTCAAAAATTCCATAAAATGTATATTTTCAAAAATCACTTTAAAAACCCTTTTAAAGTAAAAGTCGTTATTTTTACATTTCAAAACTGAATCCGATGATGCAACAACACCAATCAGTCCATCACAACAGTCAATATCATATATCATCATATGATAACAGAATATATCACAATATCTGTAAATAAATAACTACTGGTGAGGAATCCAGTTGGATCCCTCCAACCTGTTTCCCTGCATCCAAAAATGTTAGCACAATACCAATTCCGCTCCAGTACGGAATTATCGCGGTATATGGGTTTTATAAAAATAATCCGCTTACTAACGGCGCAATAGGGTCTCATCCGCTATATGAGGCGGGAAATCATCAATCCAATATATACATATGCCAATATGTATATATTGCTATATATATAATAGATATATCCTACTATACCTAACATCACATCCAAACAGTCAATCATCAATCAATAACTGTAAAAGAAAATCCAATTTCATTTGAGTGAGAAGATCTCACCTTAGCTTTTTTTAATTTGCCATCCATTTCATTTCCAATTTGTTTTCTCGATTTAAGACCTTGTATAAACAATTATACAATTTATCAATATTCGAATCAACCGAATAATTAAATTTCTATTTGGAAATTTTAATGAACCAATGATAACTTTTTTTCTAATTTCCTTTAACAATTTCAAAAATTCATTTACTTAAAATTTTAGATAAAATTTATTTTGTTTCAAATCAACAGAAATAGTAGATAACATCCTTTACATTTTCTTCAAATTACTGATACATATATTTCTATTTGAACTGCATATATCAAATTAACTTGTATAAATTAAAATCTGCATATAAATTCCTACGTATATTTATTTTTTTCTATTTACTTAGTTATCACCATTTCAGATTCTAATTAGAAATCAATTGTAAAACTTAAACTGAATTCAGATTAAACAAATTATCCCAAATCGACTTCGAACCCATAGACTGTGACTCGGCCACGACTTGCAACTGTAACCACGTCGATTCCAGCACCTACCCACGCACCTGGAACAACCGCAAGAACTGGACCCATACACTCCTCCACCGCAGTCAGCACGCCTTGCAATCCCATATCTTCCTCCTCAGCTCATCGTTGCCATCGCCACTTCGATGTCGCGAATACCACTTCGACCTCTACCATTGATCACGACACACGATATGCTGCCGCTCACCTCGACGCGGCCCCGAGTCGAACGACGCCACCTCCTAGGTCCAGAAATCGCGATCGCAACCCTAATTCGACGAATCGACCTTGCTGCCCTTGCCATGAATTGATGAAGCCTCGAGTCATTGATTGATTTGTCTCGCGTGGTTACGTGGTTTTGAAAAGATTTGAGAATGGACGAAGAAAAGGCTTCGACCATCTCACTGAAGTAAGGAACGAGAATGGTTTTCGTTTTGAATTTGATTTCAAAGGGAGGCTCGGCTTCGAATTGTAAAGGGAAGAAACTGCTCGGCCATTATTTTCTTTTCGTTTTGATTTTTATTTTTTTGAACGAGATGAAACTGCTTGCGTGATAGAAGAAACAGAAGGGGAACAAGAGTACGCGACATTGCAGAGAGCAGGTCTGCTAAGAAAACTAGGGTGGCTGATGTTGACTAATTTAAATTTTAAATTTAAATTGAATTCGGTTAAATCTCAACGCGTTTACTCACCGTGCGCTCACATATCAACTCCGATAAATACGAAATTTGAAATCCGGTAAAAATACAATATTACGGATCCAACGGAACTGGTTTCGTCAAATTCCGAGACTGCACCTCGGACGGCTATTTTTTAAATATCGATTCGAACGATTTAATTTCAAAACTGATCAAATTGTTTTCAAACTCAATTCTGAAGCTTCTGTTATCTTCAGTAATATCAACACGAATTTTAAAAGCTTCCTAAATATTTTTCTTCGGCTTAAAATTGAAGATTCAAATTTTTATCCAGTTCAATAGATTAAATTTTATAATTTAATTGCCAATTTCAAAGTTATATCGGGGATTCAAATTAAATCATCGTTCAAATATTTAAAATAAATTAAATATTCTCAATTTAATTTGTTCGAAATTCTGGGTCGTTACAGATGCCATGGCCTGAAATGGACAGAGGAGAGGCTGATGTTGCAGCTGTAGATGGAGGAGGTGATGGTCGGTGAAGATGGTGGAGAGTGGGCCAAGCAAAGCTTTGCAAAGAGGGAAGCAAAATCATTGAAATTGTGAAGAAGAGAAGAGATAAAGGAAGCCATTGTTTTTATATTTTATTTTTCTCATGCCGTGAGTTTTTAGGAGAAGATGAGAAACATATTTCACGTGAATTTGAGGAAGAATTCAAGGAAATGCAAAAAAAAATGGACGGCTACTCAAAAAAAATGAAAGGGCAAAGCAAGTGAAAGGTCAAAGTAAATGAAAAGTCACAAGTAATATGAAAAAGTTTGACCCTTTATATTTCTATTTCCTTTAAATTAAAATAAACCATATATATTTCAGTAAATAAAATATAAAACTGAAAAAAATAAAGTAAGAAAGGAAATAAATAAATAAATATTAATTAAATATAATTAAATTAAGAAAATAACAAAGAAAATGTAAATTAGGCTTGAAAATTTGAAAATAAATGAAATGAACTTTTGGGAAAATTGTATGTACATGAAAAACATTTATAAATAAAGATAAAAACATAAAATAAAATGAATACATAAAAATGAATAAATAAATTTTAATTAAATATAATTTAAATGAAGAAAATAATAGAAAAATGGAAACTAACCTTTAAAAATAGAAAATAAATTCAATGAGCTTTGGAAAAATTCAAACATCACTTTAAAAATATTTAAAAGGTAAAAATATATGTAACATAACATATAATACAATTTAGAATAATATATGATAATTAAAAAGATTATTTATATAATTTAAAATAAACAATATTGTTAAATAAAACAATTTACATCCAATTTTGTAAAAAGCATAACTTTCACAATATTATTCGGATTTCAACGAAACGAAAAGCAGTGTTCTTGAAATTTTATTTACTTTCATAATAAAAGATAAAACTCAAATTTCCAAACTTTTAAAATTTAAATTTAAAAGTCAAAGTTTGACTATTGGCCAAAATTCACATTTTCTGGAAATATTAAATTTAGTCATATTTGGAATTCTAATCCACATCAAACACAAAGTTTATATTCAAAATAACAAAATTTATTCTTTTTCATAAATAAAACTTTTGAATCTGGAAAAATCAATTTAAAAATATTTGTAAAATACAAGATTGTTACACTCTCCCCCACTCAAAACTTTTCGTCCCCGAAAAGGAACGAGGTACGGGAAAGCACAGAAAAAGATAGAATGAAATAGAATTAAGACAAGATGATAAGAAGATTGGAATTACACCTGATAACTATTGTTTTAGGTAAGTTTAACAAGATGGAGGTGACCAAATCAAGAATATAAGCACGAAAAAAATCCTCTAGAGTCCGAATCTCCCTTTTCACTTGACCGACGGTCTATGAATGGAAAAACAGTGTTCAGATCCAGATGAGTAACAAAGATTATCAAAGATTATAGAAAGATTTCTAAATAGACTGGTATAAGCAATAGCCTTCCCATTCTGTAACAAGATAAGAGAAATAAGGACAACCAAAAGATAGTTTGGAAAAAAAAAACAAGATAATAATTTAAAACCATAATGCTTTGAAATCATAACAATTTAGGGATGTTTATCATTTGGAAATCACACTACTAAAATCATAACACTTTGGACAAGTTATTCTTTTTTTTTTAAAAAAAACATAATAGTTAGAAAATCATAACACCCTAAAAAAAATCATCATTTAAACCATTTTAATTCAAGGTCAAATAATATTTATTTTAAAGTTGTAACATTTCTAAGTTCATTCAATTATAAAAATTTCCAAAACATTGTTTTTTTTCAAAATAGCAACACTTATAAAAATGCTACAATAGATATATTAGTATTTCAAATTAGTTTAATTTCAGAAATATTTATTTGGATATCATTTAACTTATGACTTATTAAAACAAACCTTTATGAATGGAATATCCAATTTAAACTATACTTCGTTTATTAAGTCAAAAGCTCACTATTTTACTTAGCTCTAAATTTAACACATAACCTAACACTTTATTTAAAATACCCATTTCACAAATAGATATTCTTTCAATAAGTTACACTTAAAATTTCCATTTGAAAACCAAATTCTCAATTATCAAGTTTTAGTGATGTTAAAATACATTTTAATTATTTAAATCATAATTATTCATTTTTCAAAACATATCAATTTCATAAATAAAATATTTATCATAGCAAATATAACAATCAAATTTCTTTACATATTTATTCATTTAAACATCAATTAAACTATGAATTCAAGTTAAATAAACTTTATTACAAAATGTCCAATTCAAATGTATTTTATTTTATCTATTCAAAGATACATTATTTATTATACAACATATTCATTTCAGGAAAAAACTTTTATTAAAATTCCTAGGTTAGACTTAAGGTTCCATATTAAATCAAAATTGATTATTAAGTTATTTAAATAAAATCTCTTTAGATTCCTTTTTCAATATTTACCTCTGTTAATCTTTTATAACTAAAATTTAAGTGTATAACATTTATTATAACCACTCAAATTTTATTTATAAAATCCTTTCTATATTGTATATTATCCAATTTCATATTCAACTTCTGTGTAATTTAGGTAAGTTATATTGGAATAAAATTGTGTGTTATACAAATAAAACTTTCCGATTCAATTATCTCAAGTTTGAATCATTTATCCAAATTTTTTTGATTTTTCTTTTTATAATTGAAATTATTCTTCAAGATAAAATTTAAGAATTTGAATCTTCGAACATCTTCAAACCATTTGGAGATAAGTAATTATATATACATAATATGTCAAATCAAATTTAAATCATATATCCATATATATATTTTATAAATCAAGTCATATTTTAGAAATTCAAATAAATTAAATCTTTCAAAACAAAGCTGTAGTAAGACTACAGAACGGTCTCTTCAGTTCAAAACTCGAAAATGAATGTCAATGATGCTACAGTCATCACCGAAATTATTTTCCAGCGACAAAGAGAAGAGCACTAAATTTTTAAACTTTAAAATCCTTTAGAAACATATTTCTACTTAGAAATACTTTAAATAATATATCCTTTTACAACTTTAAACACAAGGTTTGAAATCCATCGGAAATTAAATTCTTAAATTTCATGTTTTAAATTCATTTCAGTTCCCAAATAAATTTATAAACAACTATTTATAAATTCATTTATAGAACTATAAATGATAAGTTCCATAAATTTACTTATATCTCAAAATTTATTTCATTAACCAAATTTTAAAATAATATTGTGTCAGTTTGTTCTGTCAAAGTGTTTTAGAAATCCTATCGATAGCGTTGATCAGACGAATCGATCGATAATCCAAATCAACATCAACAACTCAAACAACACCATATATAAAACAAAACGTAGATTTACAAGTACAATTCAAAATCTTTGGAGATATTTTAGAAACAAAAGACAAGATGGTTAAACAGAGTAGAGAGATGGGTAAGCTTAGATAAATCGCGGACAACCTTAACCGGGTCAACCGTGACTTAAAGAATAAGATCGATGTGGATTTTTCTGGGATAAATCTACGTTCGATCTCAAGAGATAGAGTTTGGAATAATAAAAGATATTAGCATCTAAACCAAGGATAAATAAAAATCTCTGGTGAATCGATGCTGATTGTAAAGGATTTTCACCCTTTTACAAGAAAATTAGAATATTGGTGAGACCGCCAGTTCACTATAAAGATCATTCGAAGTGGAGTCATGGGATACTCTAGAATCAAAAGATGATGAATAGTGAGGGACACGAATGAATTTTGGAACCGCAGGAAACGTTCCAAAATTCAAAGGAAATCGAATCAAAAGGAAGAGATTCAAACTCGAACGAAGGTGATCTTGTAAATAAATTTACCATACATTCTAAGTTTTGCCTCAAAGCCAAAGCTGTGATACCAACTGTAACGACCCGTTATTTTCAACCATTCGCATCCATTATAAGTGTATAGGTAGACACTCATGCCGGAATTGAATTGCTCAAAATACCGCGTTGTAAATAAAATTTGGCAAATCTCAGAATATACAATAAATAAATATAATCACAGATCACAGACACAGAGCAAAATAATGCAGCGGAAGTAAAAGAAATAGTAGTTCATGAAGCTACTATATAAATATAACAAAGTTACATAAGATACAAAAGAAATAGAGTACAACATAAGTCTAAATACAATAACCAAGTACAAACTGAGTAGAACAATAGAACTGAAATAGATAGGACAAGACAAGCAGAAAATCTCTAGCGATTCAAATCTCCAAGAGAGTGGACATCCAAATCTGTGAATAACTCAGGCTGACCCGAGCGTAAAGCAAAACACAAAACACTTGAGTCAGGACAATATATACTTATATAATGTAAACCAACTCAAGTGAACTGTAATAAAGGTACAAGTAACATAAAGAATGCTTGGGATCGCCCATTCTTTAAGGATCCGTTAAACTATTTACTATGTAGTAATATCCGCTATATACAGTAGTGTCTAAATAAGTAAAGTATAATCATATCGGAAAATAGCGTTAAGGGGATGGAGAACCTTAATGCGGTCGGATCTTAAAATCATAATCGTAGTAAAGCTCGATATGGTAGGTGACACGGCACAACTAGGCAATGCTAGGGTAGATATACCAATTACGCACACGGACTGATGGAGCGCATAGCAGCCACTATCGTCCACCTCGAACAACATTCCCAAAACGGAGGATGGCCATCTAGTAAAATCACCAGTAAGAGTATAATATCGAAGAAATGTGTCCGAGAAGAGGTGCTACCTCACTGGTCCGAGATCGCTCTTGTTTTAGCCACCTTATGCCAACTCACGGGAGTTAGGTCCACGTAACATACCTTAAGAACGTCGCCACCATCCTACTTCATTCTAGAATCTCCACCGCGTACACGGTTGTCAAAGTGGTTTTCGGTATCGACAGAGAGTATGTCAATATCCGATCCCGGTCTCTTTGCCAACCAATCGTTATTATAACCCGTGGTTATAACTTTTAAAAACAATACTTCACTTCAAATATAAAATATCATTTCAAACCATATCTTTATAAAAATAAAGATTAAACCAATTCCAAACCATTTCCATATATTTAAATTTTCATATCATTTCAAAACTTCATTTCAAATCATTTTAATATAATAAAATATCCTATCATTTCAAATCCAAATATTCAACTTTAAATACCTTTTAAATTCAAAGATATCGTTCATTTACTATCATTTCAAATCACCTTTAAATAATTTATATTCCAATCAAAATAATTCATTTAAACCTTTTAAAAGTGTAATTATTATATTTTCAAATCAAGTATTCAATTTCCAAAGTTTCAAACCATTCTGAGTTCGTTTACTAAGTTAAAAACCCTAATTATTAAAATTTCAGCATTTCACAGCATTTAAAAACAACTGCTATAAGTTATATTTGAAAACATTTTTAATTCAGCAAAGACAGCACTTAAAACTGCTGTTAAAACTCAGTTTTAGTTGAATTATAGTTCAAAAACAGAAAAGACAGCATTTCAGAAGTGCTGCGGTAGTTCAGATTTCAAAACTAGGGTTAAATTTGGTTTCAGCAAAGATTGCAGACCATTATAGCATTTCTAGAGAATGCTATAATATTCCTGAGTTCAATATTAGCCTATAAGTTCAATTACAGCAACTACAGCATTTCAGAAATGCTGTAGTAGCTCTTTTTACACAATTTTAGTTCAAAACAGAATCTATAGCATTTCTGAATGCTATTAAAAGTAGATTTCAGGTGTTAGTGTATTTCCAGCAATTAAATAACTTTAATTTAAAACACATAAACATTTTAAAAATCATATTTTAACATTTAAAATGTTCATTTACATATCATTTAACATATATCTTTTTCACAATAAATTTCTTATAATTAAATCCAATTTTCAACAATTTACTTAATAAGTTTAAGTGTAAAGGTTCCAATTCTTCACATTTCAACAAATAGACTTAACACGTCAAATTTAAATTACCATTTCACAATTTAACAAAATTTCAAATTTTATTTAATTAACTTAAACCTTTAATTAAAACCAAATTTCATATTTCCAAGTCAAGTTATATTTTAAAAGATCACTTTTAAACATTCATTTATTTAACCACTTAAATTCATAGAAAAATCAATAATACTTTAATAAATCACTTAAATTCAAATTTAATCAAATTATCATATTTACCATTTCTAAATAAAATTTAATATCCATTTTATTTATATAACTTAAAATATCATTTTTAACCAAATTCCAAATTTCCAACTTAAGTTATATTTCAAAAATCCAGTTAAACCATTCATTTATTACATTTTTAACACATATAAAAATCATAATTTCTTTATTTTAAAACATTTCAAAATCTATTTAAATCAAATTTCATAAATTTATAATTTTTAAAATACTTAAAAATATCCAAAACACTTTATAAAATAACCACGGGCCTGTATATAATTTTCTAACTTAGGTCAAGTGATACGGATATGTATCATTTCAATCCGTAGTTAAAAAAGAAAAATCCGGGTTCTATCATTTCAAACCCGCAATCCCAAATTAAAATAATTTAAATAAAAATCGTTCAGGCCTATCATTTCAGCCCATAACGATTTTTCCCTATTCTAAAGTCCGTTCGGGTATGTATCATTTCAACCAATAGTGATTCTAATCTACAGGGAACTTGCAATGGTGATAACATATATAAATAATAGAATAACATTAAATAACAGTTACATATGATATAACAGGTGTAATAACAGGTGTGAACATCATATGATAATAATATAAGCATATATAACATGATAATATATTTCTACAGATTCACAGGGTGTCAATTTACTAGTTATATATGTACATATTGTCTGGTGAGAATAACTCACAGTTTTGTGCTGGAGACACAACGACGAATTCACGAATGAGATCCAAACAAGCACGATAACACGATTCAAATAAGAGTGGAGGAGCCAAAGTATCAAATCCCTAGAATACAAGTCAAACAAAACAATACAACAACGATAAGTTTCAAATCA
Organism: Allium fistulosum; assembly: GCA_030737815.1. Classification (NCBI taxonomy): domain Eukaryota; kingdom Viridiplantae; phylum Streptophyta; class Magnoliopsida; order Asparagales; family Amaryllidaceae; genus Allium; species Allium fistulosum. The sequence goes on along the minus strand of CM060907.1, from coordinate 462,087,745 downwards.
GCTACGATCAAAACTACACTAGAATAGACTGCACAGAATCAAATAGAAATGCTTGCACTTGCTTTCTACCTCATACTTCAGCAATAGGCTGTAAAAGCACTGTAATGGAAGGGTTTTGGATCAGGTTTGGATCAGGTTTGGGTTCAACAAGTCGTCCATACATAGGAAAAGATGATGCAAAGGTATGTGTGCATGGGACTACAACTATAGGGCAAACAAACATGATTTCATGCAACCAAAGGCCACAGCCAAGGCAACCATAGGCACAGCCAGATCCGTAGGGGGTTAGGTACAGGTGTGGTAGTGGGTTTCAGGTCGTCTATTGGTGGTGGAGGTGGAGTTGGTGGCGGCCAAAGCAAGGTATGGAGGAGATAATGGAGTTTATGGCCAGACTAGGCATGTTTGTGGAGTTTTTTTTTTTTGCAAATTTTTGTGGTATTTCCATCTTTGGGATGCCATGGCCTGAAATGGACTGAGGAGAGGCTGATGTTGCAGCTGTAGATGGAGGAGGTGATGGTCGGTGAAGATGGTGGAGAGTGGGCCAAGCAAAGCTTTGCAAAGAGGGAAGCAAAATCATTGAAATTGTGAAGAAGAGAAGAGATAAAGGAAGCCATTGTTTTTATATTTTATTTTTCTCATGCCGTGAGTTTTTAGGAGAAGATGAGAAACATATTTCACGTGAATTTGAGGAAGAATTCAAGGAAATGCAAAAAAAAAATGGACGGCTACTCAAAAAAAAATGAAAGGGCAAAGCAAGTGAAAGGTCAAAGTAAATGAAAAGTCACAAGTAATATGAAAAGGTTTGACCCTTTATATTTCTATTTCCTTTAAATTAAAATAAACCATATATATTTCAGTAAATAAAATATAAAACTGAACAAAATAAAGTAAGAAAGGAAATAAATAAATAAATATTAATTAAATATAATTAAATTAAGAAAATAACAAAGAAATGTAAATTAGGCTTGAAAATTTGAAAATAAATGAAATGAACTTTTGGGAAAATTGTATGTACATGAAAAATATTTATAAATAAAGATACAAACATAAAATAAAATGCATACATAAAAATAAATAAATAAATTTTAATTAAATATAATTTAAATGAAGAAAATAATTGAAAAATGGAAACTAACCTTTAAAAATAGAAAATAAATTCAATGAGCTTTGGAAAAATTCAAACATCACTTTAAAAAAAAAATAAAAGGTAAAAATATATGTAACATAACATATAATACAATTTAGAATAATATATGACAATTAAAAAGAATATTTATATAATTTAAAATAAACAATATTGTTAAATAAAACAATTTACATCCAATTTTGTAAAAAGCATAACTTTCACAATATTATTCGGATTTCAACGAAACGAAAAGCAGTGTTCTTGAAATTTTATTTACTTTCATAATAAAAGATAAAATTCAAATTTCCAAACTTTTAAAATTTAAATTTAAAAGTCAAAGTTTGACTATTGGCCAAAATTCACATTTTCTAGAAATATTAAATTTAGTTATATTTGGAATTCTAATTCATATCAAACTCAAAGTTTATATTTAAAATAACAAAATTTATTCTTTTTCATAAATAAAACTTTTGAATCTGGAAAAATCAATTTAAAAATATTTGTAAAATATAGGGTTGTTACAATCTTTAACCCTGCTAGCAGCCCAAGCACTACCAGCATTAACCTTATAGTCACTACAACTTTTGGGTCTTCCATAATAAGGTAATTTTGTTATACATTTTGTACATTAGGGTATTTTGGTATTTTATGCAATTTATCTAGTAAGATGTTGCAGCGATCTATGTGTTGGAAAGCCTAGTTTCTTAATATATTTTTGTATTTAGTAAACCGTGGTTATTCATTATGAATTTTTTTAGAAGTCCGAAGTTACTTTATTTTTCAAAGAAATTAAATATAAAAACCTAGTAAACTATAATATTTCAACTCTTTCATACGAGGGCTATAAAGTATCTTCCGTAGTTTAATGGTTGGTTATCACTTTCGGCATAGAGAGTATATATGGTTTAATGGTTGCAAAGACCTGGTTGTTTATATCCTAACATTTTCATTCAACACTATTTATTGAAAGCTAAGTTTGATTCTATAACTGACATCTATTCTTATGTCTTCCTTGGTTTACAGCTTTCTGCAACTTGACACAAGAAGAAATCTGTATAATCTTCGAATATTGTAGTGTATAAAAGGATAATTAAGTAAGCACTATTTTCATATCATAGTTTTTGATGTGATGAATAAATGATATTATTTATGTAAGCCTGAAAGTTGGATTTGATGTTCAGCACTCCTTTACCATAATTCCTAATTTACAAGGTTTTGCAACATGATACCAACCAACTCTGTAGAGATAAACCACTACCTGAAGTAATAAACATGCCAACGAGCAATGGTATAATGCAAATATTCACAGTTGATAAAAATTCTATAGAGTAACTGCTTATTAAGGTTGTAAGCACACATCCATAATTGAAAATCTACTTAGAACACTACAGACCTACACAAAATATAATCATTAAAAAAGATGTATGTCAATGACATTCTATTTTATGGTCAAAGAATTCATAAACAACGAGCGAAAACATTAATCGTAGACCGTTCCCAAAATGGCTGTGAGAATATAGCCTAAGTATGTAGAAATTTTTGCAAGGAATGCCATAAACTAACAACCTATACAACTAGCAGTTTTTGAATAGTGGAGATGCTTTTTCTAAAATAGCAATAAGAGGGACTGTAGAATGTCAAATTCTGAAACTATTGGTCATCTTAATGGGAACTAGTTAATGAAACTTTTCAATCTATAAAACTATAATTTAGGAAAACAAGCAAAAATGGAATTTAGATATGATATATTGCTGTGCAAGTTCGATATTTATAGTGGAAAGCATTAAAGGGGTGCTTGTTATCTATCATGTGAAGAAAAATGTTGTTTTTCATTTATAGTACAAGGGAATCAGTTTAATTAGTTTTATGCTCTGCCCTTTATTTTGACTACAAGTAGCATATTTTGGCGATGGAACCATGGACTGAAACTGAATCAACAAGTTGATTGTGTGCTAGGTTTTGCCGGTTTATGTGCTGGTTAGTCCAATTACTCAAATAATGCACTAGCGAAATTGAATATTCAAGGTACGTTTAGGTGACACTACAAGAAAACAAGTCGATAATATCAATCATTATTAGGGTTTCTAAGCCGAGTGCTGTTTGAACTAACTAAGAAGAACATAATAATTATTTAAATGCTATTTTACCATTGCCATTAACAATTTAGAAAGGTAGATTAAGTCCATAGCCTTTGCTCTTATTTTCCTAATATAGTTTATCTTCTGCCTCCAAAAGATAAGAAGCTTAAAATTTCTTTTCTTCTTCTCAAACCCGAGTTTCTGATCCACTTGAAGCTCCATTGGCAAATCCAAAAACGAAGCTGCTCACTTAACAACCTTAAGAAAACTAGTTAATTGATTGTAAAAATGATTTCAGTTCATATAACATGGAGAGTGCATTAAATATTTTGCAATTCCTTTTAGTTTATAAACTGTAACGACCCGTAAATTTTAACTGTTTTAATAACGTAATTAACTGAATATGTGAAATTTTAAACAATAAAATGTTGAAATAAAAATTAGATATTTGGAATACGTCTGTTTAAACATAGCAGATGGTAAATTTTCGTCAGATAATATGAAAGTTTATTTCTTGTGTAATTTTATTTCAATTTAAATCAGTTAATATTTGATGATAATAAAATGTTTTCCAAACCTGAATATTTTTCTATAGAAAATTTGTAAATCATCTTCTAAGTGAGACGTAACTTTCCGTTTCTTCAAATTTGAACTACTATTGCTCCGTTTATCTTATTTCTGAAATTTTAGCAGCATTTTGGTACCGATACCGACTTTTGATAGGACGATCGTACCACTGAGATCTATGTGTCGTTCTGATTGTCTGGTCGTGCTGATCTTCGCAGTATAGTATTTTTTGTGTTTTGAAGTTCAGTTCGCTGTGAGGTCAATGAAACTATTTGCAATTTCTTTTGACCATTCAAATTCCACCATAACCCAATAGCCAGCTACTTTTATTTTATTTTAGAAATCCAAGTTTGGCTTTTTCCATTCCCACTGTTCAACATATTGGTTCATTCATTTGCATTGGTCCCTCCCTATTCTTTTTGTTCGTTCATTTATTTCCTTGCTCTTTTCCCCTTCTTCCTTTGATCTATGACTCGTACTTTAAAAAAAGAATGAAGCTGCACGTTTGTTTATCTCTGCTCGGCCTCTCCCTTCAATCCCAAAACACATTATCACCTCAACCTCTGCCTGCAAGCAACCACGGTGCCCACGCTAGCATCCCCTTCCTTCCCCATGACCTCGACAGCCAAGTAACCCTCGTCCCCTCCATGCACCAGAAAACCCTGTTCGTCCCTGCCATCTTGCATGGCAGCCACCCCTTAGCTTTCAACCACCGCATATTAAAAAAAGGTATGTATTATATATATATATATTTGAAGTATATGTTTACCTTAGTATATATAGGTTATATAATCTTTTATAATATGTTTAAGGGTATATATGCAAGTTTATATTTAAGAGTTTCTATTTTGGTCTGCACTTAAATTTTAGGCATACATAGGTGGATAGTCTGCATGACTATAGACATAGGTTGCCTATCTTTGTTTTGAGTAGCCGCATTTATATTTCACCTATCTATATTATATGAAATGTTATACAAATTTAGGAGATAATATGTTCATTTATTTAATATTGATTTTTTTTCCTTTTCTCGTATGTGTATAAATATGTGTGGTCAGTTATAGAGTCTAAAATCTGTCTGCATAAGCTATTTTATAAGTTGGTTATAATATTTAGTTATATAAGTTGTAAGTAGCTGCTGTATTCTAGTTTATTTGCTAATTTATGTAAGTATATAGATTGGAAATCCCACAGAAGAATATTATAAAGTTTTGTTTACAATTTACTTTTCTCAATATGTTAGTAATATTCTCTTAAATATACGTTGGTAATATATTGTATGCAGTTATATATATTGATTTTTTTAAGTATTGATTTTTGGGTTCTAGAATCCTACCCGTGATAACACTTTGTATAAAATGTATATTATATATATATTGTTCTTCCTGTATATGTTATACATATAGTGTCTGGCGTGTGTATATAGTGTATATATGATAATAAATACATGTAGTGTTTTGATAATACATAATATATATAAAGTTGTACAAGTTATGAAAACAATGTATATTTTTTTTATATAAGTCTACTATTGTCGATTATAGTACTATATATATATATTGGTTACAGTGTTTATAAGTCTACAGTGTTGATTTTATAATATATATGATGTTTGAAAGTATATATATATATAAGAAATTTTGTTTCAGGTTACAAATGTTAATTATATAAATTTTGTAACGACTCGGGTTTTGCCCGCTCGAAAATCGACATCCGTACTTCACCTTGTACTAGAATGCCATAGATTCGACCGTTCAAATCCGATTCGCCGGAGCTTATAACACAGTTAAGTATAACAACACAGCGGAAAAAAGAAAACAATATAGATATACAACATCTGATACAATATCCAGATACAATGATGATACAATGAATATCTATATACATCAGAGATATGATACAACAAATAGCAGCGGAAAGAAAATAGATAACACCAGCAGCGGATAGAATGTCTCCAATAGAATGCTCCAAGATAAACAACGTCAGTCCATGAACTCCAAGAAAACTAGGGTAAAAAGACAAATTCCGATCGCCGCCATTACCTCCGAGGTCGTGACCATCTCCTATTATTTTTCCTACCACCGTGGTATGCTCCTCCACCTCCTCGACCAACCTTGACTACCCCAGTTCGCTACGTCACCGGGAATTGGCCAAAAACAACTTGCTGTTCATCTACAAACTGCTACCACAATAGCTCACTAAAAATCATAAAACCCACCTTAAAAATCATCACTTCCGGTATGGATTCTAGTTAGATACCTGAATCAATGATCGGTGACGTTTGAAATTTGGCAAATCTTAAGTTTGTTCAGAAATTTGGGTTCCCAGAGATAATTTTTGAGTTGTTTTAATCTTAAATGAATTTCTAAACTTAGTTTATAATGATACAAACATCTTTTGTTTGAATCTTAAGTTCAATCATCAATTAGAAAAAGAGTAAATGATTTTTGAATCCAACAGTTCGAGTTTTGAACTGAGAACAGATAACAGCTTGTAACACTACACATCCTACAAGTATAGACAGAGGATTCAACATATATATAGATATATACACATACTTATCCACAGGCATATATATACAACATATTCATTTCTTAAATTTTTAAAAATAAAGTTACTCACAAGCATCAAGCAATCAAAACAAGTTAAGCTTCTAAAAATAGGAGTTGCTCACCCTAGATTCCAGAAAAGAAACAGAGTTGCTTTGGAGCTAGCATTTCATTTGCTTGATCTTTTGATTTGCCTGAAACAGTTTCCAGGCTTGACTACCCAGATTTGTTTAACTGTTTTTATCTTCATCTAATTTAAATTATTGCCTTTGATTCGATTATTTTATCTCTTGTTTCCAGGTTGTAGTTGTTTGTTTTGTTTGAATGATGATGATATTTCTTTGGTTTTAGTTTCTCAGTTTTAATAGAGGCAACTGGAACGAGAAGTTGATATTGACATATAGGAGACAATGTATACAGCTTTGAAAATGTTTGAACTAATTAGAACAAAAAGCACTGCCAATATAAAGAAGACAAGTTTTGTGTATACATAAAGAAGGGTTTGTACATCAGCCTGGTACAATTTCTTTTATTTATATGCATAGGTCAGATCATTTTATTTCTAGAGGGGGCTGAGATGATTTTTTTAAACAAGTCGAATTGACCTTGTTTGCTGTTAAATATGAAAGCATTAAATGCTTTGAGTACTTTGTGCTTCTAACTTAGTTTACATAATTATCATTTGTTTTGCTGAGTGAAGATATTATATGCAGACATGTACTTATGCAGTTAGATATTTATCTTGCATGTGAAGATTGTATATATATACATATAGATATTGTCTTCTTATTTGTTTGCTTGAATAACTCATATAATTGTGTTTGTCTGGTTTACATTTTATATTTTGACTAAATTTTATTTTGTACTTTGCTCTTGTTTAATTCTAACAGAAAATGGTTATCTGGTATATGTCATACTATGTTTAAAATTTTCCAATGTTAGGTTGCCAACATACACTAACACTTAATTCTTATTCTTATTTTTATATTTTTATTTGTGCAGAACATTTGTAGGTAGGTTCTTGTGAATAAAGATTATTTCCTTTTTTAACATACCAATATATACAAATAAAATGGCAATCATTCCCGAAGATTTATTCATTTAAAAAAAAATCAGTTCACATTTTATTTAATCAGATTAAATATTTATTAAAATAAATGGGGCCAAAATCCAGGGTCGTTACAGACTTCCCCCCTTAAAAGAATTTCGTCCTCGAAATTGCCAAGAAGGCAAAGATAGATGAAGAATATTTCATCAAATCAAACTGAATATCTATTCTGCATTTGGCTTACCAAATCAGAATATCACGAACGAATCTGTTTTAACACTTCAGAAGATACTCGGGTTAACCAGATCTACGAAATATACAATAGCATCGGTTAGTTCGAAGGATAACTAACCATTCGTAGAACATATCGGGACCCAAAGAATAGATAGATATATGGATACAATTTCAAAACTCTCAGTTTAGAAACTAAAGTATACCTATCAACCATAGCAACCAAAGCAACAATTCATCCAAACAACAATTTTGGCCTATTTGGAGTTTATGTCCCATATTGATATCGAATCTCCTTCCTGGATCTACCAGAAATTATCGATGAATTGAGAAGAAGATGCTGAACAAAAGAGATGGATAGAGAAAAGATTGTTTCCTTGTTGCTACAGGATATTGACCATTTATAGTCGTATTCTCCTGTCCCCTATCTCATCCTCTTCTTGCACTCATACTTACTATCTGTGTATAGCAAGAGAATTTACTGAGGTATTCGAACGGATATCTGAGGAATACTCATTCTAGGGTATACTTCACCCTATCTCTAATGAGCTACTTAACGTGTTATACTCCTGAGCTAAAGTTCAACCTTAGCTCTGATACCACTTGTAACGACTTGGGTTTTGCCCGCTCGAAAATCGACATCCGTACTTCACCTTGTACTAGAATGCCATAGATTCGACCGTTCAAATCCGATTCGCCGGAGCTTATAACACAGTTAAGTATAACAACACAGCGGAAAAAAGAAAACAATATAGATATACAACATCTGATACAATATCCAGATACAATGATGATACAATGAATATCTATATACATCAGAGATATGATACAACAAATAGCAGCGGAAAGAAAATAGATAACACCAGCAGCGGATAGAATGTCTCCAATAGAATGCTCCAAGATAAACAACGTCAGTCCATGAACTCCAAGAAAACTAGGGTAAAAAGACAAATTCTGATCGCCGCCATTACCTCCGAGGTCGTGACCATCTCCCATTATTTTTCCTACCACCGTGGTACGCTCCTCCACCTCCTCGACCAACCTTGACTACCCCAGTTCGCTACGTCACCGGGAATTGGCCAAAAACAACTTGCTGTTCATCTTCAAACTGCTACCACAATATCTCACTAAAAATCATAAAACCCACCTTAAAAATCATCGCTTCCGGTATGGATTCTAGTTAGATACCTGAATCAATGATCAGTGACGTTCGAAATTTGGCAAATCTTAAGTTTGTTCAGAAATTTGGGTTCCCAGAGATAATTTTTGAGTTGTTTTAATCTTAAATGAATTTCTAAACTTAGTTTATAATGATACAAACATCTTTTGTTTGAATCTTAAGTTCAATCATCAATTAGAAAAAGAGTAAATGATTTTTGAATCCAACAGTTCGAGTTTTGAACTGAGAACAGATAACAGCTTGTAACACTACACATCCTACAAGTATAGACAGAGGATTCAACATATATATAGATATATACACATACTTATCCACAGGCATATATATACAACATATTCATTTCTTAAATTTTTAAAAATAAAGTTACTCACAAGCATCAAGCAATCAAAACAAGTTAAGCTTCTAAAAATAGGAGTTGCTCACCCTAGATTCCAGAAAAGAAACAGAGTTGCTTTGGAGCTAGCATTTCATTTGCTTGATCTTTTGATTTGCCTGAAACAGTTTCCAGGCTTGACTACCCAGATTTGTTTAACTGTTTTTATCTTCATCTAATTTAAATTATTGCCTTTGATTCGATTATTTTATCTCTTGTTTCCAGGTTGTAGTTGTTTGTTTTGTTTGAATGATGATGATATTTCTTTGGTTTTAGTTTCTCAGTTTTAATAGAGGCAACTGGAACGAGAAGTTGATATTGACATATAGGAGACAATGTATACAGCTTTGAAAATGTTTGAACTAATTAGAACAAAAAGCACTGCCAATATAAAGAAGACAAGTTTTGTGTATACATAAAGAAGGGTTTGTACATCAGCCTGGTACAATTTCTTTTATTTATATGCATAGGTCAGATCATTTTATTTCTAGAGGGGGCTGAGATGATTTTTTTAAACAAGTCGAATTGACCTTGTTTGCTGTTAAATATGAAAGCATTAAATGCTTTGAGTACTTTGTGCTTCTAACTTAGTTTACATAATTATCATTTGTTTTGCTGAGTGAAGATATTATATGCAGACATGTACTTATGCAGTTAGATATTTATCTTGCATGTGAAGATTGTATATATATACATATAGATATTGTCTTCTTATTTGTTTGCTTGAATAACTCATATAATTGTGTTTGTCTGGTTTACATTTTATATTTTGACTAAATTTTATTTTATACTTTGCTCTTGTTTAATTCTAACAGAAAATGGTTATCTGGTATATGTCATACTATGTTTAAAATTTTCCAATGTTAGGTTGCCAACATACACTAACACTTAATTCTTATTCTTATTTTTATATTTTTATTTGTGCAGAACATTTGTAGGTAGGTTCTTGTGAATAAAGATTATTTCCTTTTTTAACATACCAATATATACAAATAAAATGGCAATCATTCCCGAAGATTTATTCATTTAAAAAAAAAAATCAGTTCACATTTTATTTAATCAGATTAAATATTTATTAAAATAAATGGGGCCAAAATCCAGGGTCGTTACAATTTGGTTGAAAATTTCTTTTATAAGTTGGTATATATACATATGATCTGGTGGGTGATGTTAGTAATTAAATATATATAGATAATTGCATATGAGCATACTGTATATATATATATAAGTATTTTGTATTTTATTTGGTGTGTGTGTATATATATATATATATTTCAAATTTTATTATGTAGATATGTTGTTATATATTTGTTTTATTTAAACCAATGATTTTCATGTATATATAATTAGTTTAATATGTGTTTAAATTAATATTGATTTGAAATTTAATATATATATATATATTTCAAATTTTATTATGTAGATATGTTTTTGTATATATGTTTTATTTAAACCAATGATTTTGATGTTATATAATTAGTTTAATATGTGTTTAAATTAATATTGATTTGAAATTTAATATAGATATATTATGTTTCTATCTAATTGATTTTGATTTATTTCATCAATTTCTGTTACCAGCTCTATCCGTCAAATTCGTGCCCATCTAGCTTTGTTTTGGAATTCGTGCTTGGATTCGTAACTAAATTTCATTATCTATTTCTCTAGGCACGAAAGGTGAGCAATCATTCACGATTAACGTTCTTATGTTTATTAAATTTGATTTCAATTGAAATGGCAATTGAAATATGCTGTTGTTAGTTATTTACATTGCTATATATATGTTGTTATTTGTGTCTGTTCACCTGTGACATCTGACACCATTATCTGTTATTTATATTGATGATATATGCCAGTTATGTTATTATCATATCTGTTATCACTCTGCAAGTTCCATATTAGTATAGAATTCCCTATGGGTTGAAATGATACATACCCGAACGATCTTTAGAATATGAGAAATCGTTATGGGTAGAAATGATAAACCCAAGAAATTTTCATTGAATTGAATTTGGGATTGCGGGTTGAAAAGATATGTATCCGTATATATTTAAATTGCGAATTGAAATGATAAATATCCGTATCACTTGACCATAGGATAGAAAATTATATACAGACACTGTTGGTCTATATATATATATATATATATATATATATATATATTTTAAAAATGATTTCTATGGTTTTGGAAAGAAAAATATGGTTTTAATAAATATTGATTTTAAGATATTGTATACAAATATATTTTTATAAAAGTTTATATTTTAGATTTTTGAATTATATGTTTTTGAAAATTTTAAAATTATAATTTAGTTTGTAATTTAAATTGTAAGAATTTACTTATAATTTTACTATTTTAAAATATATAAATTAGCTTAATACAAAATAAGTTTAATAATAAGATTTAATTTAATAAGGTTTGATTTAATAAATATATAATATGTTTAAGTATGTATTAAAATTATATTTTAAAATAGATTTTTAATATAAAAAATTTAATTGAGGTTGGAAAGATAATTTGAAATTGATTTGAAATTATAATTAAGAATTATACTTAAATAAGTTTGACTTGAAATTATTAAATTTAAGATTTTAAAGATATGATTTTTTAACTTGATTTTGATTTTAAGGTGATTTAAATGAATATTTCAAATTTACATAAAATTAAAATCCGATATTTTGTTTATTTAAAATTTGTAAATCGAAGTTTATTTAAATGATATTGAAATGATTAAGTAAATAATTAAAAACTAAATAATAGTGAAGTGAATTTGATATATATATGAAATTATCGAATTTAGTTTTGAAAATGTTGAATATTTAAAGCTTTGAAATATATTGAAATTGAAATGGCTTATTTTATGGTTCAAATATGTATTTGAAATCAATAATTTGAAATGTTTTATTGAGAAGCTAAATTGAGTTGAATTTATGAATTGAGATTGAATTAAAAATGAATTTTTGGAATTCGAGTTGATTTGAATCGATTTGTGAAATTTGGGAAAGCTATTTTATTATATAAAGTATTTTAAACTATATCAAGGCTATTTTATATTTTACTTTATAAATTATTTATTGGGGTTTTTAGGCTCAAGGAAAAAGTTAAAAAAAAATTTAGTCTCATGGACAACAAGTTTGCTTTTTAGACTGAAGGACACTTTCTAATGCAAATCACAGAATGATAGTTGTAACTATCATTTTCTGTTTACACTAAAAAATGTCCTTCAGATTAAAAACCAAACTTGTTGTCCCTAGGACTAAATTTTTTAGCAACTTCTTCCATGTGCCCATTTTCCTGTTATTTTAATATAAACTATTTTAATATAAATCATTTTCAATATAAACTATTTTATAATAAGCTATTTTAACTTATAACTATTTTATATAAACTATTTTATTTTATAAACTATTTTATTATATATACTATTATTAATATCTAAACTGTTTAAAGGAAAGTGTTATGATTTCCAAAGTGTTATAATTTCAAGTGTTTTGGTTTCAAAGTGTTATAACTTTGAAAGTACTATGATTTTTGAAGTGAATATATTTGAAATGGAAATGATATCGTATTGATTTGATTTTTTAAAATGGCAATGATCTTTTGGTTTTGAAGTATAAACTATTTTGAAATGATTGCGGTGTTATAATAATGTTTGTGTGACGACCCGGAATTTCGAGCAATATCAATTTAATAATTTATGTTAAATATTAAATTGATTGGATATATTTTTGAATTATAAACTTGAATTGATATTTTCTTTTGATAAATATCATATTGGTGAGTTATATCTTTTAAAACTAATAAATGATTTTTCTGTTTATAACGGATATACTGGTATATATCGTAGACAGGTAAGTTCTGTTTTAATTTTAATTGATAAATTTTGTTTTCAAATTTCTTATATGTATTCTAGAGATTTGGAAATTATTATTTATTTTGGGATGACTTTTCAAAGCTATTTGATAAATATATATATATATGGTTTTAAATATTCAGATAAATGGTTAAATTGTTTTAAGCTTATTCTAATTTGGTTCAGATTTATATTTATTTATAAAAGAATTTCATTTTTTCTTTTCAAAAGTGTAACTTGTAGGATTTTAGTTTATGAATATATATATGAGTTTTTAATTCAATTTGTCAAGTGTTACTTTGGATATAGTGTGAAATAAATAATTTCTTTTGTTTGATCTTTTTAAAATTTGATAAACGAACCTCTATAATATTTATAAAAATATAATTTCTTTATGAACCGTTTCAAATTTATAAGTTGTAATTTATTTGGATGATATTTATAAGTAAAAATAGTATAAAGTATTCAGCTAGAAATACAATACAATAATATAAGTAACCAATATACATATTGAAAATAACAAGTTAACAATAATTCAAATGAAACGACTTCATTGAGATAAATTTTATAGTTTATAAATTATACAACGAACACATTAAACAAATCAAACAACGTCTCAAAATAAACATCCATTTCATTCTTAATCAAACAATATATTAGGACAATATTTCAATCACATCTCAAAGTAGACAAGAACAAGAAGAGAAATGCAACAATAAGAATGATGCCAGCCTTATGATCTGCATAGCCCATTTGAAAAAATATATATCTAAGCTTGCATGGTATGAAAACAAGCAATGTTCGAATACGTGTATGCCTGCAAACTTTAGGCAACAAAAGTATCAGAATACAAAGTATAATATTTGTAGCTTGAGAGTAAAGCCAGGCATGTAGAAAAGAAAAATAGGATAAGTATGAAAATGGAAGTATCATGGTACAAAGTAATTAATGCTAGTCGTGCAAACATCTCCTCTAGCTCACAATATGTATCCTCAGCCTCCATTATACAAAAATATCTCTGACCTTTGTTTAAAAGAAGGAAAATATAATACAAAGCTTGTAACTTCTTTATACTTTAAACTGGAACCTATCTTCCTCCTGTCACTCTTATTTCCATTCGAACTCAATACAAATTGTAATGGAGCTTCACTAGAAAACTTAAAACAAGCTTTCATCTAAAACACAACATCAAGAAACTGCAACTAATTCAAAAGCAAGACAGATGAAGATTAAGGCTGAAAACAACTTTCCAGTTTCTTTCCAAGTTCGAAACTGTTGCAAACATAGGTGTTCTGTCCTTCTATGTTTACTGGTGAGTAACAATCTACTTTAAAATTTAAAATGATTAAATCCTTGCAAGTTCATTTAAGAAATGTGTGTGTGCATATATGGTTATCTATATATATCTGGAAGCTGGAACATGTTATTTATGTTGTTGTTTTAAATCCTCTCTGTTCTTAGTTCAAACTCAGGTCTGTTGATTTCAAAAATCAATCATTTTTTTTTCTAGTTGATAATTTAATTTCAAATTCAAACGAAAGATGTTCGTATCATCATAAACTAAGTTTATAAATTTAGTTAAGATTAAAACGACTTAGAAAATGATCACTGGGGCCAAATTTGTTGAACAAAATAAATTTTATCAAAAATTCAAACTTTACGAAATGGTGAATCATATTTATAATTTGAATGCGTATTGGAAATGGGGATTTTTGAAATAGGTTTCATGATTTTTAGTGGACTTGATAGAGAGCAGTTCGAGTTCATCAATTTAGAGTATTTTTGGTCACCGTGGACGATCAAGTCGATCGGAGGAGACGCGATGTGAACTGGAGGTGGAGGAGTGTGACGGGGTTAAGGGAAAAATATTCGTATGTCGAACGAAGCTTCGTGGGAGCGGCGGCGGGTGATTCTTCTCTGGTAACCTAGATTTTGTAGGGACACGAATTTCATTTCGTTCTTCGTCGAGAGTTGATCGAGTGTTTGGTGGCTTTGGGTAATGGTGAGTGGAGTAGTGGTGGATAGATGGTCGGAGTTTGAGCCTTTCTGGTTGTCGGGGTGACGAGTACAGTGACATTTCCGGTTGGATGTTAGACCGGTTGTTGGTTCCCAGGTCTCGAGCTTTGCTCGATTTCGATTTCGAAAGGGTGTCAGTGCCGGGATGATCAGAAAAGGGTGGGGAAGGGATCGTCGACTTGCTCGACAAAGGGGAGATGGCTGGAGAAGCTCGTCGGAGTTGTGCACGTACACCGTGTACAAGTGCAGGAGGGTCTGAAATTCTGGTGACAGGCGTGAGAGAAGAAGGGAACACTCGGGTCTGTCTCGAGTAATCCAAGTTTTTGCTCGCGAAATTTTTGTGTGGACTCGAGGATGCTGTGGGTTGGTTTGGTAGAAATTTGGCCTGTGTTTTCTCGGGGAAGGTTGGAGTTTACTCGAAGCAAATAGGGGAGGGGCACGGGTTTGAAGTTAGTCTGAGTTAACTGTAACAGATTGGTACATTTTTTTAAGGTTTTAATTTTAAATTCAAAAACCAAACAAACCAAGTCTATAAATAAAAGTTAAGTATGAGATTTCGAGTTGTTTGGAGACTGGATTGGGAAAAAGAAAATAATAAAGTTTTATAATCAAATACTTAAAGGTGTTAAGAGTTTAAGTGGATTGTTACGCATTGTTTAAATAACAAAGATTTACAATTGTATGTGAAAATAGATAAGTTTTAAATTAGATAATTAAAAAGTTTTAAATTTGATTTCTAAATGATTTATTTTGATTTTGAAACCAATAGGACAATTTGTTGAAGTTATTAAACTTGATTTAATTTCAATAATCATTTAATAAAGATAAATATGGTTAATTTATCTTTGTTATTAACTTATGAATAATTAATTAAATTAATTAAGTAGGAATTTGTTCATAAGTAAGATTTATTTACACAAATGTTTTCTTAATAGATTTAGAAATCAGAAATAAAAGAAGCTAATTTATTAATTGTATAATAAATTGTAAATAAATTAGTTAATTATTTATTCAATTTAAAATATCACTTGATTATGGATTAATTAAGTGTAATTTACTTAATAAGTAATTATTAATTAATAATTGGATAAAATTAAGAAAGTAATTATTTATTTAGAATAATTAGTGGAAGTGATTAAATGAACAATCACCCAATGTTATAATTAGAAAGAGGAATCAAGATTTGTTAATGATCAAATGATAAATCACTTATTAAAATAAATGGAGCAGATTGATTTAATTCGAGTTGAATCATTGGATTAATCACTTGTTGATTTGATGTAAAATTACTCGGGGAAGTAATTGATGAGAAATTACTGATGGTAATCAATTGGATGATGTTGATGATAAAAGTAATTGGAGATTAATTACTTGAAGTTAATCGAGGAATTGATCGAGTATTATTGAAGAGTAATTAATTCAGGGAAGTTGATTATTGTATGAAATAAATCAGAAACGATTGATATTATGTAAATTGAAGATTTAATTCTTCTTAACAAATTTAATTAATAAAATAATTGATTAAAGATCATTAATTATTATAATTAATGATACAATTAGGAATTGGTTTAATTTGGCAATAATAATTCAATAAAGTGATTAAATATAATAAACCAATATGAATGGAATTTGTTAAGGGATTGCTAAAAAGTTAATCTCTGTAAATAAATTAAAAGAAATTACTAGAATGTAAGTAAGGTTAATTTATCAAAGAGGATTAATTGAAATGAATAAGTAACTGATAATTGATTAATTGGTTTGTGATTAATAAATGGTTATGTAAGCAAGATTGGATGAAGTAATTAATTTAATTAACTTTAAATTAATTAAGGATAAGGTAATTGATTTAATTCATTTAAATTAATTATCAATGGTGTGATTTATTGTCCTTGCTTATGAATGGATGAATGATATGGATCCCATTGATTGATTGTGATCTCAGATATGAGATGAGTGTTATCTGTTATGATATGGATGCTTTGTTGAAGTGTGATGATATTATAGATTTTCCATTTATGCTGACAAGTGAATTATTCATCTGTGATATTGTGTTTTATCTATCTGTGTTGATATAGATAATTGAATTGAACTGTTTTAAACTTTTAAAACAACTTGGCCTTAAAAGACACGTTTTGGATTTCGATGAGACCGGGATCGGGTTTCCGTATACCGGGATTCCAAGTCTGGAGACCCGAATACCACATCGATCCAAAATAACATTAGGTCGTGAAATCCAAATGGAGCAAGTGAAGACTCGAGGTATAAGAACTATTCGTCAGTATAACTCTGTGGGTGATTCCGTAATGAGTTTGACGAAGATAGTACTTATAGATTCGAGATGGTGATTCAAAATGCCTTCGGTTTCGTTCGAACCCGGAACGAACTTGTATGGATTGAATGCTTTCAGAACATCGTCAGGTGGGCGATGAGCATTCTAAGAGATGTGTTCTCTAAAGGTAATCGTGACCTCAAGCCTCATCAACCGGGAATGGCTAAAACAGGGGAGGTGAAGCAAGGCTTCGTGGGTAGCCCCCACTTGAGAGTAAGGTTTACCCCTGTCTAGATGTCCCTATTTATTTCGGTTTAGTGTACGGTTGGTCGCGCCAACCGTGGGGTGATCTTATTTGGAACTGTTCAGTAAGGAATGGTTCCTGCCTTGTGTTGCAGGGGACTTAGGGTGGGTCCTCGGTACGCTGATCTAGGCCAGGTACTGTGACGGGCGGTACCCCAGTAGCCCAGCCATTGATGGAAACCCATTCTTCCTACGAGACCTTACGGTTTTGATTGTATACCTAGTATGCTGGAATTTAATGAATGTAACAATTTCGGCTATTTTCTATTTACTTGAAAACCCTAGACACTATTATAATAACACAGGATTTCCTATCAAATGTTTTGGTTAGCGTAAGGTAAAAACTTTTCCATGTTTATGTGTGGGAAGTCTTACGTGATACCTTTTGTTTTCAAATGATTTTCAAAGTTAAACAACTTTAACCTGTTACTCATACCAAACCCATGTCTGACCCGAAGTTTATTTCTGTTTTTCATAAACTCTCGGGTACCCAAATTTTTACGGGTAGTCAAGGAATTCAGGTTTAGCTTTGACGAATTCTGGAGGAGCAATGGAGCAGGAGGCTTCAGTGTGTAGATATATAGTGATTCCGCTGTGATTAGAGTTTATTCTGTATTTTCCGCTGTGTTGTATCTCTGTGATGTGTGAGTTGTATTAACTAGACAGGTGTTTATAACTGTCTAGTATCTGTTGTATTGTCTGTGTACTCTGATGTATATGATATTATGTAATATCTATGTGATATATTATATTTTATTCGTTCCGCTGTTGAGATTCTATTTTGTTTCTTCTTCTTCTCTTTCTTTCTACTTTCTCACCTCTTTCTTTTCTTCAAAACGATACGATTTCCTGGGCGTAGGAAGTCGGGTCGTGACAGGTGGTATCAGAGCACTAGGTTGAGCGAATACCTAGGCTCTTAAGTGATTTCTTTCCTGAGAGAGCGTATTTGTTAGTGAATATAAAATTGTTTTATGTTGTGTTGACTTATTGGTTAGATGTTTATAGATTTTGATCGGTGTGTGGGACGCCACAATATCGATAGGAATTTCTAAACTCTTAACAAGATAAACCGACACAATATTGTTTTAAAATAGGGTAAATGAAATAATTTTACCCAAATTATTTTTGTATATAAAAGAAATGATTTTCCGAAATTTTTTATATTTATGTATGGTTGCTTGATTGTTAGGAAATGATAATATTGAACGATTATCATTGTCATTTGGGAAAATTTAATAAGAATTGGAATTTAAATCAATAGTCAAGAAATAAATTCATATAACCAAATGGAATTTTGTAAATGTGAATTATAAATGTGATTTGCAATTGAAATAAAATTCCAGGGTAATGTTTGAATAGAAATTGGATGGATCTGGAATTTTGAGAAAATTTAAATTCTTTTGGATTTGGAAGTGTTTTCAAAGGTTCTGAAAAAAATATGGTATTATTTCAAGGATATTTTTGAGTTGGATTTGAAATCTGGAAAGATTTAAAATTTAAAAATATTTGAGATGTTTAAAAGAAATAAAAGCATTTGAAATCTTTCGGTTGTTAGAAAATAACGTCGGTGATGACTGCAGCATCATCGATGTTCATTTTCGAATTTCCGAGAGAAAAGTTTGCTATCAAATTATTTCAAATTGGAATTGTTTGTGAACTGGGTTTGGTTTTGAAATTCAAAAGAATATTTGAATTGCCAAAGAATTTTGGATATAGTTGATTTCAAAGGAGATTTTGTACTTTGGAAATTGCTTAAACTCTGGAAGTAAATTTAAAATGTTGTGGAATAAATAAATGGGTTTGGAAAACTTAAAGTTTGAATTAAATTGGAATGTAACTAAATCGTGTCAAATGAAAGTGAAGTGTAGAATTAATAGAAGTAGACTGGAAGTAATAAGTGTTTGGAAACAAAATTTATTTATTGAAAACTAAATTTATGAATAAACAAACAAATTTATAATTGAGTGGTAATGGATGGAAGTCAGTGTTTTGTTAACATCTGGAGATTTAGTTTGGTATCGACTGTATTCCAGGAATGATACCGATGGTTTAACTTAGTAGTAGGATGGTTTTTGGAGGAACTTCTGAGTTTTCTCTTTATGGATCTGTTGAACCATATTTTCGGAATAGTTGAGGAGCTTACCAGTTGTGATTGATGAATGATGGTTGCAAAGCCTAGGTCCGTCACAGATGGTATTAGTGGGAGTTTGTGCTTGTGTGCATCATCTATATTTCATCTACCATATCAGAGTTGTGCAGCGGAAGCAGTTTGGGGTACATCTGTCTTTCTTTTCTGGGAAAGGAGAAGTTGATTTCTACGGATGATGGTAAGGATTGTGTTCTTGATTTTGGTTGATCGTGAGAAGATCGTTTTATTGGATCGTTTTTAGATTCAGATTTGTTCTGAAAGGCATCAGCGGAGACTTAGCTGATTGGTAGTGATGAAAGTAGTTTTGGATCGTCCGAAGAGTTTGGTAGATAAGAGACAGAAGAATTTGGATTTCAGAATCGGAGATTTGATTCTGAATGAGTTTTCTCTGATTGAAGGAGCTGTTTAGTTTGGTAAGTCTAGGAGATTAGTTCCGAGGTGTTCTGGATTTTCTCTATGTGCTGGAACAGTTTAGTGTTTGTTCTTCTGGAGTGAATTGCCAGTTTGGATAGCTGGGATTTGATGTGTTCCACGTATCTCTGAGGGAATACGTGTGGGATTTTATTTCTGATTTTGGGAACCAGCTGTTCAATAAGTTCTGGTTGTGAGTCTGACTCGTCTGTAGTCTGACATCTTGCCTTGCTTTGTAGATCTAGAGGAGTAGGAGCTCGGTAGCTTAGAGATATTGACTGTTTGGATTTTATAGAGCGAGTAACCCGGTACATATATTCGGGAAAACTCGAGAGAATCCTATTCGGAATTTTTGTTTGGATAGATAGATTTGTTTGATTGGATGCTATGGTTGTTAGCATTGATTGATATATGCTTGTGTTTTAAAATTAAATTTTAAATAGATTATTAAATTACCTTTGTTTTAAATTTCGGGGACGAAATTCTTTTAAGGTGGGAGGAATGTGACGACCCGGAATTTCGAGCAATATCAATTTAATAATTTATGTTAAATATTAAATTGATAGGATATATTTTTGAATTATAAACTTGAATTGATATTTTCTTTTGATAAATATCATATTGGTGAGTTATATCTTTTAAAACTAATAAATGATTTTTCTGTTTATAACGGATATACTGGTATATATCGTAGACAGGTAAGTTCTGTTTTAATTTTAATTGATAAATTTTGTTTTCAAATTTCTTATATGTATTCTAGCGATTTGGAAATTATTATTTATTTTGGGATGACTTTTCAAAGCTATTTGATAAATATATATATATGGTTTTAAATATTCAGATAAATGGTTAAATTGTTTTAAGCTTATTCTAATTTGGTTCAGATTTATATTTATTTATAAAAGAATTTCATTTTTTCTTTTCAAAAGTGTAACTTGTAGGATTTTAGTTTATGAATATATATATGAGTTTTTAATTCAATTTGTCAAGTGTTACTTTGGATATAGTGTGAAATAAATAATTTCTTTTGTTTGATCTTTTTAAAATTTGATAAACGAACCTCTATAATATTTATAAAAATATAATTTCTTTATGAACCGTTTCAAATTTATAAGTTGTAATTTATTTGGATGATATTTATAAGTAAAAATAGTATAAAGTATTCAGCTAGAAATACAATACAATAATATAAGTAACCAATATACATATTGAAAATAACAAGTTAACAATAATTCAAATGAAACGACTTCATTGAGATAAATTTTATAGTTTATAAATTATACAACGAACACATTAAACAAATCAAACAACGTCTCAAAATAAACATCCATTTCATTCTTAATCAAACAATATATTAGGACAATATTTCAATCACATCTCAAAGTAGACAAGAACAAGAAGAGAAATGCAACAATAAGAATGATGCCAGCCTTATGATCTGCATAGCCCATTTGAAAAAATATATATCTAAGCTTGCATGGTATGAAAACAAGCAATGTTCGAATACGTGTATGCCTGCAAACTTTAGGCAACAAAAGTATCAGAATACAAAGTATAATATTTGTAGCTTGAGAATAAAGCCAGGCATGTAGAAAAGAAAAATAGGATAAGTATGAAAATGGAAGTATCATGGTACAAAGCAATTAATGCTAGTCGTGCAAACATCTCCTCTAGCTCACAATATGTATCCTCAGCCTCCATTATACAAAAATATCTCTGACCTTTGTTTAAAAGAAGGAAAATATAATACAAAGCTTGTAACTTCTTTATACTTTAAACTGGAACCTATCTTCCTCCTCTCACTCTTATTTCCATTCGAACTCAATACAAATTGTAATGGAGCTTCACTAGAAAACTTAAAACAAGCTTTCATCTAAAACACAACATTAAGAAACTGCAACTAATTCAAAAGCAAGACAGATGAAGATTAAGGCTGAAAACAACTTTCCAGTTTCTTTCCAAGTTCGAAACTGTTGCAAACATAGGTGTTCTGTCCTTCTATGTTTACTGGTGAGTAACAATCTACTTTAAAATTTAAAATGATTAAATCCTTGCAAGTTCATTTAAGAAATGTGTGTGTGCATATATGGTTATCTATATATATCTGGAAGCTGGAACATGTTATTTATGCTGTTGTTTTAAATCCTCTCTGTTCTTAGTTCAAACTCTGGTCTGTTGATTTTAAAAATCAATCATTTTTTTTTCTAGTTGATAATTTAATTTCAAATTCAAACGAAAGATGTTCGTATCATCATAAACTAAGTTTATAAATTTAGTTAAGATTAAAACGACTTAGAAAATGATCACTGGGGCCAAATTTGTTGAACAAAATAAATTTTATCAAAAATTCAAACTTTACGAAATGGTGAATCATATTTATAATTTGAATGCGTATTGGAAATGGGGATTTTTGAAATAGGTTTCATGATTTTTAGTGGACCTGATAGAGAGCAGTTCGAGTTCATCAATTTAGAGTATTTTTGGTCACCGTGGACGATCAAGTCGATCGGAGGAGACGCGATGTGAACTGGAGGTGGAGGAGTGTGAGGGGGTTAAGGGAAAAATATTCGTATGTCGAACGAAGCTTCGTGGGAGCGGCGGCGGGTGATTCTTCTCTGGTAACCTAGATTTTGTAGGGACACGAATTTCATTTCGTTCTTCGTCGAGAGTTGATCGAGTGTTTGGTGGCTTTGGGTAATGGTGAGTGGAGTAGTGGTGGATAGATGGTCGGAGTTTGAGCCTTTCTGGTTGTCGGGGTGACGAGTACAGTGACATTTCCGGTTGGATGTTAGACCGGTTGTTGGTTCCCAGGTCTCGAGCTTTGCTCGATTTCGATTTCGAAAGGGTGTCAGTGCCGGGATGATCAGAAAAGGGTGGGGAAGGGATCGTCGACTTGCTCGACAAAGGGGAGATGGCTGGAGAAGCTCGTCGGAGTTGTGCATGTACACCGTGTACAAGTGCAGGGGGGTCTAAAATTCTGGTGACAGGCGTGAGAGAAGAAGGGAACACTCGGGTCTGTCTCGAGTAATCCAAGTTTTTGCTCGCGAAATTTTTGTGTTGACTCGAGGATGCTGTGGGTTGGTTTGGTAGAAATTTGGCCTGTGTTTTCTCGGGGAAGGTTGGAGTTTACTCGAAGCAAATAGGGGAGGGGCACGGGTTTGAAGTTAGTCTGAGTTAACTGGAACAAATTGGTACATTTTTTTTAAGATTTTAATTTTAAATTCAAAAACCAAACAAACCAAGTCTATAAATAAAAGTTAAGTATGAGATTTCGAGTTGTTTGGAGACTGGATTGGGAAAAAGAAAATAATAAAGTTTTATAATCAAATACTTAAAGGTGTTAAGAGTTTAAGTGGATTGTTACGCATTGTTTAAATAACAAAGATTTACAATTGTATGTGAAAATAGATAAGTTTTAAATTAGATAATTTAAAATGTTTTAAATCTGATTTCTAAATGATTTATTTTGATTTTGAAACCAATAGGACAATTTGTTGAAGTTATTAAACTTGATTTAATTTCAATAATCATTTAATAAAGATAAATATGGTTAATTTATCTTTGTTATTAACTTATGAATAATTAATTAAATTAATTAAGTAGGAATTTGTTCATAAGTAAGATTTATTTACACAAATGTTTTCTTAATAGATTTAGAAATCAGAAATAAAAGAAGCTAATTTATTAATTGTATAATAAATTGTAAATAAATTAGTTAATTATTTATTCAATTTAAAATATCACTTGATTATGGATTAATTAAGTGTAATTTACTTAATAAGTAATTATTAATTAATAATTGGATAAAATTAAGAAAGTAATTATTTATTTAGAATAATTAGTGGAAGTGATTAAATGAACAATCACCCAATGTTATAATTAGAAAGAGGAATCAAGATTTGTTAATGATCAAATGATAAATCACTTATTAAAATAAATGGAGCAGATTGATTTAATTCGAGTTGAATCATTGGATTAATCACTTGTTGATTTGATGTAAAATTACTCGGGGAAGTAATTGATGAGAAATTACTGATGGTAATCAATTGGATGATGTTGATGATAAAAGTAATTGGAGATTAATTACTTGAAGTTAATCGAGGAATTGATCGAGTATTATTGAAGAGTAATTAATTCAGGGAAGTTGATTACTGTATGAAATAAATCAGAAACGATTGATATTATGTAAATTGAAGATTTAATTCTTCTTAACAAATTTAATTAATAAAATAATTGATTAAAGATCATTAATTATTATAATTAATGATACAATTAGGAATTGGTTTAATTTGGCAATAATAATTCAATAAAGTGATTAAATATAATAAACCAATATGAATGGAATTTGTTAAGGTATTGCTAAAAAGTTAATCTCTGTAAATAAATTAAAAGAAATTACTAGAATGTAAGTAAGGTTAATTTATCAAAGAGGATTAATTGAAATGAATAAGTAACTGATAATTGATTAATTGGTTTGTGATTAATAAATGGTTATGTAAGCAAGATTGGATGAAGTAATTAATTTAATTAACTTTAAATTAATTAAGGATAAGGTAATTGATTTAATTCATTTAAATTAATTATCAATGGTGTGATTTATTGTCCTTGCTTATGAATGGATGAATGATATGGATCCCATTGATTGATTGTGATCTCAGATATGAGATGAGTGTTATCTGTTATGATATGGATGCTTTGTTGAAGTGTGATGATATTATAGATTTTCCATTTATGCTGATATGTGAATTATTCATCTGTGATATTGTGTTTTATCTATCTGTGTTGATATAGATAATTGAATTGAACTGTTTTAAACTTTTAAAACAACTTGGCCTTAAAAGACACGTTTTGGATTTCGATGAGACCGGGATCGGGTTTCCGTATACCGGGATTCCAGGTCTGGAGACCCGAATACCACATCGATCCAAAATAACGTTAGGTCGTGAAATCCAAATGGAGCAAGTGAAGACTCGAGGTATAAGAACTATTCGTCAGTATAACTCTGTGGGTGATTCCGTAATGAGTTTGACGAAGATAGTACTTATAGATTCGAGATGGTGATTCAGAATGCCTTCGGTTTCGTTCGAACCCGGAACGAACTTGTATGGATTGAATGCTTTCAGAACATCGTCAGGTGGGCGATGAGCATTCTAAGAGATGTGTTCTCTAAAGGTAATCGTGACCTCAAGCCTCATCAACCGGGAATGGCTAAAACAGGGGAGGTGCAGCAAGGCTTCGTGGGTAGCCCCCACTTGAGAGTAAGGTTTACCCCTTTCTAGATGTCCCTATTTATTTCGGTTTAGTGTACGGTTGGTCGCGCTAACCGTGGGGTGATCTTATTTGGAACTGTTCAGTAAGGAATGGTTCCGGCCTTGTGTTGCAGGGGACTTAGGGTGGGTCCTCGGTACGCTGATCTAGGCCAGGTACTGTGACGGGCGGTACCCCAGTAGCCCAGCCATTGATGGAAACCCATTCTTCCTACGAGACCTTACGGTTTTGATTGTATACCTAGTATGCTGGAATTTAATGAATGTAACAATTTCGGCTATTTTCTATTTACTTGAAAACCCTAGACACTATTATAATATCACAGGATTTCCTATCAAATGTTTTGGTTAGCGTAAGGTAAAAACTTTTCCATGTTTATGTGTGGGAAGTCTTACGTGATACCTTTTGTTTTCAAATGATTTTCAAAGTTAAACAACTTTAACCTGTTACTCATACCAGACCCATGTCTGACCCGAAGTTTATTTCTGTTTTTCATAAACTCTCGGGTACCCAAATTTTTACGGGTAGTCAAGGGATTCAGGTTTAGCTTTGACGAATTCTGGAGGAGCAATGGAGCAGGAGGCTTCAGTGTGTAGATATATAGTGATTCCGCTGTGATTAGAGTTTATTATGTATTTTCCGCTGTGTTGTATCTCTGTGATGTGTGAGTTGTATTAACTAGACAGGTGTTTATAACTGTCTAGTATCTGTTGTATTGTCTGTGTACTCTGATGTATATGATATTATGTAATATCTATGTGATATATTATATTTTATTCGTTCCGCTGTTGAGATTCTATTTTGTTTCTTCTTCTTCTCTTTCTTTCTACTTTCTCACCTCTTTCTTTTCTTCAAAACGATACGATTTCCTGGGCGTAGGAAGTCGGGTCGTGACAGTTTGATTGTTAAAGAGGCCGGGATCGCATATTGTCATACTCTCTGCCAATACCGAAAACCACTTTGACAACTGTGTATGCGGTGGACATTCCAGAATGAAGTAGGATGGTGGTGACGATCCTAAAGGTATATTTACGTGGACCTAACTCCCGTGAGTTAGCATAAGGTGGCTAAAATAGGAGCGATTCCGGGCCAATGAGGTAGCTCCTCTGATCGGACACATTCCATCGATACTATATTCTGACTTGCGATTTATTTGGTGGCCACCCTTCGATTTTTACTCGGGAGTGTGTTTCGAGGTGTGCGGTAGTAGCTGCTGTTAGGAAATCAATTCTATGGTTTCAATGATAACAACTATACAATGGAAATCGAATATACATATAGATCTATATTATAGGTAGTTGATAGAGTAACATCACCAAAGAGACTAAAACAACACTCAAGAGCAGGATCAAAAGACGTCTAATCAGTAGAAGTTGAAAAGAAATGGGACATGAACAAAATAAAGCAACATGCACACTTTCAGACGTCTGAGTGCACTATCCAGACGTCTGAATGATTCCTCTGGTTCACAATCTCAGAAGAAACCAGACGTCTGATCTAGAACTCAGACGTCTGACATACATCCAGACACAAAACAGAAGTAAAGACCAGACGTCTGGATTATAAACTCAGACGTCTGAAATGCTACTCGACACAAAAAATATATGAAGGCCAGACGTCTGAGGCTACTTTCCAGACGTCTGAAAATGGGCTCGACTGTGTAAATTCAAACACCAACTGTCACATCCGAAGAGACACATCCGCTCCTCTTCACTGCAACTCTTCATCACCAAAAGGAGCAACTATACAACGATTGTTAATGAAGGCAACTATACATAGAGACTCTTCATCACTATAAATAGAATCAGGAATTCAAGAGAAGATCTCACCTTGCTTACTTACACTCTTATCTCT
The DNA here is from genome assembly GCA_030737815.1 of Allium fistulosum. Classification (NCBI taxonomy): domain Eukaryota; kingdom Viridiplantae; phylum Streptophyta; class Magnoliopsida; order Asparagales; family Amaryllidaceae; genus Allium; species Allium fistulosum. The sequence goes on along the minus strand of CM060907.1, from coordinate 462,060,469 downwards.
TGTACTCTGATTCATTCCTGATCTATAAGCAATCAACTACCTATATTTAACTCTTCCATATATTCAGAACTTCTTATTCAAATATTCTCTAGATAGATATATTAGAAGCACTTGTACTCAATAGTCAACATCCGTGTTATAGAACACATTCTTGACAAAGTAACTCTGCAATTGTAAACTTGTTCCTCCGTATCAAGTGAGGGTTAGTTGAAAGGAAATTCCGAAGAGGAGCTTCAGGACTGGACGTAGGACGGGAGGTCCGAACCAATATAAAATATCGGTGTGATTATTTTCATTTACTTTGCTACTATCGTTTATCAAGTTATAGTATATAGTTAGTTGTTTATACTTGCATATATCCTATACAATCCACTCATATAGACTTTCAATTGGTATTAGAGCAAGGTTCGTTTAAAAGAACAGTAACACGTTTTTTAAATTATTCTAATATGGCAAGTATTTTTCAAGAAGGACAATCCACAGCACGACCCCCACTTTTTAATGGTTCTAATTACTCATATTGGTCAACACGTATGAGAATTTTTATGGAAGCTAATGGTTTAGAAATTTGGTCAGCCACTCAAGATAAATATGAAGCACCAACTACTGCTATGAACACATGGACCGATGCACAAAAAACATCAGCATCAAATAATGCTAAAGCTATGAATGTTTTATTTTGATCACTAGACAAAAATGAATTTTCACGTGTCATGTTATGTACAACTGCATTTGATATTTGGCGTACCTTACAAATTACACATGAAGGTACAACAAAGGTCAAACAAACTAAAATTTCAATTTTGCAAAATCAATTTTCATCATTTAAAATGAAACAAAATGAAACTATAGTAGACATGTATTCTAGATTTCAAACTATACAACATGATCTTATGGCATTAGGAGTCAAGTTTACTGATTTTGATTTAGTTTCTAGAATACTCAACTCTTTAACACCTGATTGGGAAAGAAAGGTATTAGCTATTGAAGAAGCTAATGATCTCTCTGCTCTCAAAGTTGAAGAGTTGATAGGAAATTTGATGTCCTATGAAGCTAATTTGCAGGCACGTAAAGAATTAAATTCGGAGAAGAAGAACATAGCATTTCCATTAATAAAGAACGATGAATCAGATTTAGATGAAGATGAGATAGTATTTATTGCCAAAAACTATAATAGATTCAAGAAATTTAGAAAAATGACCAAGTTTCAAAAAGAAGGAAAGACCAACTCAACAAATCTATCTCAAATTAAGTGTTATGAATGTGATCAATACGGACACATGAAAAAGGATTGCCCAAAGCTTAACAATGATAGAAAGAAGAGCAGATCCGAAAAATTCAAAAAGAAGAAAGCTTTCAAAGTAACATGGGATGACACTGATTCTTCATCTTCAGAAAGTGAAAGCGATAGTGACGAAGAGCAGGCTAATGTATGCTTTATGCCACAAAAAGATGAGGTATGTCCGGAACTTAGCTATGAAGAATTACTTGAACTTAGCATAGAATTAGATGATAAATTTAGACAAATTAAAAAATTGAACAAAGAATATATAGTAAAAGTAAATAGATTAGAACTTGAAGTAGGAATGTTGAAAGATGAAAAAACTATTTTAGAAGAAGAACTTGAAATATCTCAAGAAAATTTAAGAAATAATGTGATAGAAAGTACTCTAGTAAAAGAAAATGTTGATCTTAAAAATAGCATTGAATTATTGAAAACAGAAAATAGAGAATTAAATGAAAAATTAGATAAAATTACCAATAATGTATCAAAATTCAACAAAGGAAAACATGATTTGGAAAATCTTATCAAAACATCAAAACCATCAGGTAATAGAAATGGAATAGGATTTAAAAAATGTTCTAAACAAAAGGAAAATAATGCTAAAAATATTAATTATATAGAAACTAGAAGTTTAACTAAACAAAAGTTGAATACCAAAAATATGAAAATTTGGGTTCCTAAAACAAATAATAATTTGATTAGACAAAAGCATATCAGTAATTACTTAGAAAATGTAGTCTATAATAAAAACTATACTTATAAAGGTACCAAACCATCTTGGGTGTGGCTACCTTCTTCTAACAATTAGGACCCTAATCAAATATATGGGTACCAATTAAAACATATTTTATCTTGCAGGTACCCAAAATAAAAAATAAGGAGAAATGGATACTAGATAGCGGTTGCTCTAAACATATGACCGGAAACTCAAAAATGTTATCGAATATAACATACATTGATGGTGGAACGGTAACATTTGGAGACAATTCAAAGGGATTTTTCATAGGAATTGGAGAAGTCATCAATTCTGGTATATTTAACTCTACTATTATTACAAACGTTTTACTAGTAGAAAATTTAAAACACAACCTGTTAAGCATTAGTCAATTATGTGATAAAGGTTTCCAAATAAATTTTGAAAAAGATAGATGTAATATTTTAGATAATAACAAGCTACTCATTTTTGAAGGTCTTAGAAACAAAAATATTTATGTATTAAACATGAATATTAATAAAAATTCAAACTTATGCTTAACTGCCAAACATGATGATCCATGGTTATGGCATAAACGATTTTGTCATATTAATTTTAAGAATATTAATAAATTGGCTAAACTTGAGTTAGTAAGAGGGTTACCTAAAATAAATTACAAAGTAGATAATTTATGCGACGATTGTCAAATTGGTAAATTAAAGAAAAACTCGTTTAAAACTAAAAATAATATTTCTACAAAACAACCATTAGAATTATTACATTTAGATTTATTTGGTCCAACACAAATAAGATCTATTAATCATAACAAATATGTTTTTGTAATAGTCGACGATTTTTCAAGATATACATGGACTTTATTTCTAAAACATAAAAGCGATACTTTTGGTATGTTTAAAATATTTGCAAAACGAATTAAAACTCAAATGAATTTGAAAATTAAAAATATTAGAAGTGATCATGGAGGAGAATTCGAAAATGATCTTTTTTCAAATTTTTGCAATAAAAAAGGGATAACTCATAATTTTTCTTTTCCTCGTACACCCCAACAAAATGGTGTCGTAGAAAGAAAAAATCGTACATTACAAGAATGTGCACGAACACTATTAAATAGTAGCGGATTACCAAAACACTTTTGAGCCGAAGTTATTGCTACATCCTGTTATGTATTGAATCGAGTAACTATTCGCCCAATGACTAAACAAACTTGTTTTGAAATACTTTTTGGTAAAAAACCTAAAGTATCATACTTTAAAACTTTTGGCTCAAAATGTTTTATATTAAATACAAAAGATAAATTAGGAAAATTTGATCCAAAAGCCGATGAAGGTATCTTTGTTGGGTACTCAGATCGTAGCAAGGCATATAGAATTTTTAATAAAAAGAATAATACTATAGAAGAGAGTTTGCATGTCTCATTTGATGACAATCCTTTTAAACAACAGACTAATGATGAAGAAGAAATTATTCCACTAATAAATTCAACAAATTCTAGTAATAATGAAGCCAGTATACAAAATAACGATATTTTGTCATCTCCTAGAATCCTTAAGAATCATCCAATAGATAATATTATTGGAGATCTTAATTCAAGGGTTACTAGAAATCAACTCAATCAAACAAGTCATGTAGCTTTTGTATCAAATCTTGAACCAAAAAATTATAAAGAAGCCTCAAATGATAATTTTTGGATAATAGCCATGCAAGAAGAACTACATCAATTCGAATGTAATAACGTATGGGAATTAGTACCGAGACCTGAAAATCAATCAGTAATAGGAACAAAATAGGTATATTAAATAAGGCGAACGAAAATGGAAATATTGTTAGAAATAAAGCACGATTAGTTGCTCAGGGCTACAATTAAGAAGAAGGCATAGATTATGACGAAACTTTCGCTCCAGTAGCAAGATTAGAAGCCATTCGTACTTTACTCTCATTTGCAACTCATAACAATTTTAAACTATTTCAAATGGATGTCAAAAGTGCCTTTTTGAATGGTTTTATTAAAGAAAATGTGTACGTCAAACAACCGCCACTTTTTGTTCATGAAGAATATCCCGATCATGTTTTTAAATTACAAAAAGCACTATATGGATTAAAACAAGCACCTCGTGCGTGGTATGAACGTCTTAAAAATCACCTCATATTATCTGGTTTTCAGATAGGAAAAATAGATACAACTTTATTCATTAAAAGAGAAAAAGATAATATTTTAGTTGTACAAATTTATGTTGATGATATAATCTTTGGTTCAACCAATGAAAAACTATGTAATGATTTTTCAAATATTATGACAAATGAATTTGAAATGTCACACATGGGAGAATTAAATTTCTTCTTAGGATTACAAATAAAACAACTAGAAAATGGAATTTTTATTCACCAAGAAAAATATTGTAACGATTTATTTCATCGATTTAAAATGGATAGAACTTCAAGCAAACCAACACCAATGAGTACCACTATTCACTTAGAAAAAGATGAAAATGGAAAAGATTTTGATGAAAAGTTATATCGAAGTATGATTGGATCTTTACTATATTTAACGGCTAGTCGACCAGATATTATGATGAGTGTATGTCTTTGTGCTCGATTTCAAGCTAAACCAAAAGAATCTCATCTACGATCTGTTAAGCGCATTTTACGTTATTTATCTAATACTACAGATTATGGTTTGTTCTATCCTAAAAGATCACCTTTTGAACTAGTCTCATATAGCGATGCTGATTTTGGTGGTTGTAGAACAGACCGTAAGAGTACTAGTGGAACATGTCACTTTATCGGACAATCTTTAGTTTCCTGGTTTAGTAAAAAGCAAAACTGTGTTTCGTTATCTACTTGTGAAGCTGAATACATTTTCGCGGCTCTAGCATGTGCGCAAGTAATAAACATGCAACAAACACTAATGGATTTTGGTAAAATTATCAAAAAATCTCCAATATATTGTGATAACACAAGTGCTATAAATTTATCAAAAAATCCTGTTAATCACTCACGAACCAAACATATAGATATAAGACATCGTTTTTTACGAGACAATGTTGAAAAAGGAACTATATCTTTAGAATATGTAAGTACCGAAAATCAGATAGCCGACATATTTACAAAACCATTAAATGAACAAACTTTCATAAAACTCAGACGAAATTTAGGAATTTGTTCACTTCAAGATCTTAACTGAATTAAAAAGCTAAATTTAGTTCATCTTTTTATTACCACAAATTAAAGAATTTCTGAACCTTTAAAATTTTAGAAAATTAGTTTTCCTATAAATAAACTTTTCATCATATATAAATACACATGTATTTATATCACAGATAAATACAAAGTATCAAATTCTAAAAATATTAGAAAAACAATGTCTTCTGGTAGTTCCTATATATCCATCTCCGTTTCTACACCATCAACGGACAGCTCAGCAGACACACCACAACGTCTCCCGACACCTACACCAAACCAAGAACCAACAAACAGGTGGTCCTCGTATCATATAGGTTTTACTCCAGACAATAAGAAGGCTAAAAGATTCTTGTTTATTTCTCCTAATACAAAGGAGAAAATTGATGAAATTCATCATTACCAAAAACAATAGATGGATCTTCAACGAGAACTTTATTTTGAACAGAAAGTTACGGCACGAAGGCTTAGTTTTCTAGAACAAGTAGCGTTAAAGTTTTGCTCATCCCGAAAGAAAGATGTACATGAACCACTACCAAAGCCTTGTAGTTCATTAGATCCTTCTTCTTCTTATCGCACTCCTTCAGATCCTTCCCCAAGACGATATTCTGGATCCCCACGGACTCACGAACGTAGGAATATTTGGTCTCCACTTAGACCATGGAAGGATAACGACTCAGGAAATCCGAAAACACCGTCGCCTTCTAAATAAACAAAATCAAAATTAATGAGTGTATGTATTTTATAAGTTATTATATTGTATATGTATATGTACATTTGATAAATAAATATAACCATCAATTTCTACTATTTTTTAAGCAAAATTGCTCCTTTCATACGTCTGACCAATGTTTTTAGACGTCTGATTCACTGATATATGTCACAATTTTAAGGACTGTGCATATGTCAAACGTCTGAAATAAAGGTTTGCCTTCCTCAAAAGAAAACTCAGAATAATTCAGACGTCTGAACTTATTTCCAGACGTCTGACTTAGTAATCTATTTCACAATTAAACCAAAACAGACATCTGTATACAAATCCGGACGTCTGAATATTCTCTCTGCCTCTACAATTTTCAATCTATATCAAATCAGACGTTTGATTCATAACACCAAGACGTCTGTTTGCTTGTTCTGTATAATCTTTAGGGCAAACCAAACGTCTGCTTTTATCTTCAGACGTCTGGAATTCAATCGATCTTCATTATAACCTCAAAAAGAACGTCATTTTTTTATACTTTTCAAATTCAAAAACATTTTCTCCTCTGTCGATTTTAAAATAAACTTCAAATTTCGCTTTAAATCACATTGATTTCATAATGCCTCCTCGTACAAAGAACATCAAAGCTCCAAAGCGAAAACTAGACCAACAATCGACTTCTTCAAATCCTCAAGTATGCAGCGACGAGCAGATTGAACGATGGATGCTCAAAGCACCCCATTCGATGAAAAGGTACCAAGAAATTCAAAAGAAAAAACTCCATATAGGACCTTTCTATAATTTACTTAAGTTTCCTATGTACGACCTCGATGAACTTTGCGAAAATGCTGGATTGGAGACTTTGATTTCTTTCACACCGAATGATGTTCAGATAGATCAACTTGCTATTTTCTTATTCTACGCCAATCTAGATAGCACTGCTATATGGAATACCGAAGATGAGGACAATTGGTTATGGTCAAGTGTTTATGGAAATACCATACGTTTAACAACAGGTTTAATCGGAAGAACTTTGGGATGCTCCGACACCGGTGAAGATCTTCACAATATCCCAGATATGCGTTTTAAGCCAAGGAATAACATCACCCATCAAATATGGGAGGACGAAATCCCCAAATTTGCTTCAAAATATTTGCGTCCTAAATCTCGATTGCTCACAAGGATGATAATCAATACAATTATTTCGAGGATGGGGAGTCACGAGCAAATAACGGAAATGGAGCACAAAGCACTTTATGCTCTTTTTAGTGGAACAAGGGTAAATTGGGCGAAATTCATATTTGACGAGCTCAAACAATTTTGGAATCGATCAAGGCCATCGATTATCTATCCTACCTTTATTATGAGGCTTCTTCGTGCACATAATATTCCGTCATATCTCTCGACGTTCGAAGAAATTTCCCCAAAATATGCTTCCACAAAATTCTTTTCTTTGATGCATTTACCTGATACTCCTTCGGAATTCATGTCTTTTGAAGATTGGACGAATCATCGACAATCTAGAAGAATTGAAAATCCTCCTCAACCATCTGCTGTTCCATCTCAACAGCCAGAACAACAAAGAGAAATCACTCCTCCTCCTCCCGCTCCATTTGACTATCCAGGGCAGGAAGACGTTATAGAGACTCGACTACAAACAGATCCAAATGAAAGTATTCGAGATCTTACACTCAGAAATCAGCATATCCTATCTCAAAATCAAAAGTACTTGGCTAGGCGAATCAACAAATTTGAAACTTCATTTGCTACACGACTAGCCACAGTCGAAGACTCTCTCTCAACTGTCCTATCAGTTCTTAAAGAGGTTCTACAGCGAGTTCGTGGTCCAACACCACCCTCTGAGGATTGGCCAACTCCTGTACCTTCTCCTCCTTCCAAACATTCCAAATTCTTTAACGATGAACCCTCAAAGGAAGCTTTGACATCTCCCTTAAAAGCTAGCACTTCTACACAAGATGAGCAAACGGAAGATAATACAAATCTAGCTTCCCCAAAGAAAGGAGATCCAAAGCAACCTTCACCAAAACAAGACGATCCAAAAGACCACTAGAACTTAGGTCTTGTAGTTGTTTTTTTTTGTTTGTAAAAATCCTTGTATGAACTTCCTTTCCTGTTTAATGAAAATTTATCTTTCCTAAATAATTGGCTTTTTTATTTCTTTTTGATAATGCCAAAGGGGGAGAAATATTATTATCATAACACAATAAAACTAAAGCACATATTCAGGGGGAGATTTCTAATCTATATATATAAGTACGTTGAATAGTTGGAGATTTCTAATTTATATATATAAGTACATTGAATAGTTGCCATCATCAAAAAGGGGGAGATTGTTAGGAAATCAATTCTATGGTTTCAATGATAACAACTATACAATGGAAATCGAATATACATATAGATCTATATTACAGGTAGTTGATAGAGTAACATCACCAAAGAGACTAAAACAACACTCAAGAGAAGGATCATAAGACGTCTAATCAGTAGAAGTTGAAAAGAAATGGGACATGAACAAGATAAAGCAACATGCACACTTTCAGACGTCTGAGTGCACTAGACGTCTGAATGATTCCTCTGGTTCACAATCTTAGAAGAAACCAGACGTCTGATCTAGAACTCAGACGTCTGACATACATCCAGACACAAAACAGAAGTAAAGACCAAACGTCTGGATTATAAACTCAGACGTCTAAAATGCTACTCGACACAAAAAATATATGAAGGCCAGACGTCTGAGGCTACTTTCCAGACGTCTGAAAATGGGCTCGATTGTGTAAATTCAAACACCAACTGTCACATCCGAAGAGACACATTCGCTCCTCTTCACTACAACTCTTCATCACCAAAAGGAGCAACTATACAACGATTGTTAATGAAGGTAACTATACATAGAGACTCTTCATCACTATAAATAGAATCAGGAATTCAAGAGAAGATCTCACCTTGCTTACTTACACTCTTATCTCTTGTACTCTGATTTATTCCTGATCTATAAGCAATCAACTACCTATATTTAACTCTTCCATATATTCAGAACTTCTCATTCAAATATTCTCTAGATAGATATATTGGAAGCACTTGTACTCAATAGTCAACATCCGTGTTATAGAACACATTCTTGACAAAGTAACTCTGCAATTGTAAACCTGTTCCTCCGGGTCAAGTGAGGGTTAGTTGAAAGGAAATTCCAAAGAGGAGCTTCGGGACTGGACGTAGGACGGGAGGTCCGAACCAGTATAAAATATCGGTGTGATTATTTTCATTTACTTTGCTACTATCGTTTATCAAGTTATAGTATATAGTTAGTTGTTTATACTTGCATATATCCTATACGATCCACTCATATAGACTTTCAGCTGCTATGCGTTACCACCAGTCCGGATGCGTAATTGGTATATCTACCCTGACATTGCCTAGTTGTGCCGTGTCACCTACCCTAGCGCGCCTTCTACGAGTTTGTTTTGTACCATAACTATGGAGTGCCCTCTAACGACGCCCAGTACGGGGGAGATTACGGTACTATATAGACTATGGCAATATAAAAAATGTGTTAAGATGGAAAATGTAAAGCCTTAACGCTATTTTAATAGTTTACTTTACTTTAGACATTATTATAATAGCGTATATTACTACATAGTAGATAGTTTAATGTATCCTTCGAGGATGGTTATCCCAAACATCCTTTGAGTTACTTGTATTTGAGTTGATATTTCACTTGAGTTGGATTTATTGATATAAGAATGTTAATCCTAACTCGAATGTTTTGTGTTTTGCTTTACGCTCAGGTCAGATTGAGTGGCTCCGTGTTCGAGAGTTACCTTTGGAGTTGGAGCTTTGCTTGGAGATCCAGCTATATTTATCTAGCTTGCAGTTATTCAGTTGACTCCTATGATATTATAATCTTGTATTTGACAATTGTATTGAGACTTCTATTGTATTCGAGACTTCAGTTGTATCTTATTTAACTCTGTTATAAATATATATATATAGTAGCTTCATGAACTACTAGTCATTTGTTTCCATTGCATATTGTCATATTACTCTGTGTTTTTTATTCTTTGATTATTTTATTTACTGTATATGCTATGTTTTTGCCAAATAAAAATTAACAATCTGATATTTTGAGCAATTCAAGTCCGACATGAGTGGATGTGAATGGTTAAAAATATCAGGATGTTACATAAACTATTTTTTTGAAATTTTTTTGTTTGTTCCATGAGTTGATTTCTTTTCTCATTAAAAATAATGTGAGGAAGTGTAACGAATGCGATTTTTTCGTCGCTCGAAAATCGACATTAATACGTCCACTATTTCAACTACCGAGCAATCGAATGCTGGAAAACCGAATTGTTATGGAGAAAAAGAAGAGGTAGAAGAAGACAGAAGAAAAAGGAAGAAGAAACAACAGAAAAACACAGAACAATATCAGAATCTCACATATCGCAGCGGAACAACATATAATAGATAAATGAATAATCTTTAAATCAAAGAACTATATCATTTTATACATTACATCATCATCAGAGTTTACAACAACAATATACAACACAACTGGATAGTTATATAAACTTGTCCTCATACAGAATACACAGCGGAATAAATAATATCATATACAAATGCTACGTCTCGCCATCCAGCTCGCCACTGAGCTCCACAGCATCTCCTGAATCCTGAATGACCTGATAACCTGACTCTAGACTGCCCATGTGGAAATTGGTTGGCACCCAGAGTTTAGGAAGGAAACAATAAACTCCAGGTCAGTCATGGTGACTGGTGTGAGAACTTGAAATAGTTATTATCTTTAAAACAACACAACAAAAGAGGTGGAAATATTCGCAATGCTTTTGGAAAATGAAACTACCAAAAGACCTCCTGCCATACACACAATGCAAACGCAGAATTGGAGGAGATTTCTTCTTATGATAGTCAAACATGCTTACTACGCAAATCATTGGATTATTATTATTACTGTATAATATTAATCTTAGCAAACATACAACCATTATTGTATGCCTACTATAGCTACTATGTTCAATAGCAGGTTACCGCCACATTCCGTAGCAGGTTATACAACTAAAACCGTACAAGGTTCGTATTGTTTCTTTGGATTTCTAACAAATGGTCAGGCTAAGGAACTTCCTATGCCACGTAGGAACGCCTCTAGCGGGACGCTCCGAGAGACAACCTGCTCTCTGCCAACACAAGGTCGGGTTACCTCTGTAACTAGGTAACACACGAATATGCCATTCCCCGGTCCTTTGGGACCTTTATCCGAGCGCTCGGTAACCAACATCACACATAATAAATAGAGTGTGTCCACATGAGTAAGTATCTGGGCCCCATACCTTGATACCACCCTTTTCCAAAAGGAAATGACATACCCTAAAGGGCGCGACCCTCATAACCTTGCCGCATCATTCCTGTTTCGACCATTTCCGGGTTGTGAGGTCCGAAGAGGTCTCGTCCACAAAGCTACGCTTTTTCACAAAGCCACGCTTTGATCACAAATGATCAATAAATGATCATCACACACCAACACTCAACATGCCACACTACCAAATTGGGAGTATATCACTGATAAATTTCAACTACATAACCTCTGAGCTCGTACTTCTCAGAGAAGGGTATTAAGCTAAGAGAATAAATTCTCCGCCACCAACAGAAATGTATTTGAAAGAAATCAGCTTTATATCTCAAAATGTAATTTCAGACATGTAAACATACAAGTCTGTTCCGGGTTCGAACAGAACCGAAGGCACTTCCGAAGAAACCTTTGCAAATCCGGGTATTCACAATCCCGATAAAACTTCCCATCACAAAGGAAATCTCTATACCGTAGCTAACGGTGTAGAGACAATCGATAGGTCATCCTATCGTTTTCACAAATACCCGGTCTTCACCACCGGTCTTAAATACGATCCATATCGTCGTATCACTAATTCGGAATGGGTTATATGACACAAAGGTCTTTTCCCGGCTAACCCGAATAGTGAGCACAATATTTAAAACCTATGGATATAGGGATTTCAATCAAGTCATAACTTATTACCCAAATCCTTTCCTTTAAATGGTTTAAACAATTTACCATTTTAAATCTTTAAACAAAAAGATTTACTTCACAAAGTTTACCCAGTTTCACAAAGATTCATTCATAGATTTCCAAATCAATTTTCATTCCAATTGGATTAACCCATTAAATCTTTAAATAAAGATTTAATCAATAGCTTTCAAAACTATTCAAAATTCAAATCTTTTATAATATAAAAGATACACCTTTTAAAATCTTCTTTGATTTCAAAATAAAGTTAAATCATCTTCACAAAGTTTAATTCATAGTTTTTCCAAACTATTTACAATTTCATTTCAACTTGAATTGTTTCGATACAAATTGGAAATCTTTTCACTTTATGACAGCTATTATTATCTGAAACAAATAGTTTTCGTTTTGCGAAAAACTGGTTACAATTATACGGTTTAAAGCCATTCAAGTATAAAACTTGAATTTAAATTTAAATTTCCAAAACCATATTTTAAATAGTTAAAAACCCATATAAACACTTTTTATAATTTGTAAAATCCTTTAAACCAAAATTCCTAAATCATCGAATTCAATTTCAAAATATTGAATTCAAAATTTAAATAAAATGATTTTAAATTCCAATTTTATTAAGTTATTTAAAATAAATTTTATTTTTGAATCTCACTTTCAAAAGCTTTCAATTCCAATTCCAAAACTATTTTGGATTCAAAAGCTCAATTTTCCAAAATTGATAAAAATCTGTGACTTAACCGATTTCCATGTGAAATCCACATTTGTGTGTGTATTGTGTAGTCCACGGGTTTAACACAATAGTGCAACAAGATTCAACCATCACAGATCAAATATAACAATATAATCTGTTAACCCCTCTTCGTTAACGACCTAAGAGATGGACTGACTTAAGGAGCATATCGACTTAAGGCAGTTACCGACTTAAGATGTGGACCGACTTAAGAAGTCTAACGACCTAACTACAGAGCCAACTTAAGAGTTGCCGACCTAAGAGATGCCACGACTTAAGAAGCTGCCGACCTATGGGAAGTCCCGACCTAACTACTGAAAGGAATTACCGACCTAAAGAGTTAAAAGGACTTACGACCTAACGACTTAATAGGATACGACCTACCGACCTAAGGAGCTAACGACCTAAGTGGATGATCGACTTAACGAGCTAAAGCAAAGTGAAGTTATGTTCCATGCCGCATCTCCTAAATCGCTGCCGACCTACAACTTATACTAAGTCATACGCGACCTAAATAACTCGCTCAGAAAGAATCAAGTACAACTGAGGTAAGTCGGATCCCCTATGTCATCGCCGACTCACGACGTACGACTTACTTTAAGTCGTAGACGACCTAGCACTTGGAGACTGAATTCTGCCCAGAACCATCCCTATAAATACGGCCATAACTTCAACGGCAAGGGGACTTTGGGACCATTCTCTGAAGCGCCGTTACTCTACAGAATTCTCAACTCATTTGATACTTGAAGAACTCCAAACATTCACGACACTACAACAAGCTTCGAAAGAAATCTACCGCATTCAACATGAATTCGAGGAGATCTTCTACATCGGAGTTTGAGCTATTAGTCTAGAGTGTCTTGGAATCGAAGTATATTGTATTCACAAGTGCATTATATTAGCTTGTAACTAAAAATCAGCAATAAAGGAATTCAAAGTGGACGTAGGATCGATCTTAAGCTGGACCACTATAAATTGCTGTCTTTTACTGTTTTCTACTCTTTTACTGCTTATTTCTTGTTCCCGTATCACGGGTGGTGCTTTCACAACTTTACTACTCACACCGGGTGTTAGCGTTCAATTTTAAGCACTAACATTTTTGGTGCTTTCACTGAGAAAATTGAACTCAGGAAGATTTTCACTGTTGCTTCACAAAGACTTGTGGAAAGAATCTCTCTAAAAAACTAGAAGTTTATCTGAAATAATGGCTCCTGGAAGAAGAGGTAGACCTACTAAATCCGGAAATGCTCATGAAGGGACTTCCGCTTCCCCAACAGCAGACCAAGCAACTCCTACCGTTGCAGTCACAAGGGCTGAATTAGACGATGTAGTTTTTGGATTATACCAACAAATTGAAGCTCAAAACGCTTTGATGATGGATAGATTAAATGCTCTGCTTGGGGCAAATCGTCAGCCAGAAAACCATGAAACAACCTTTCCTGAAATGCCACCTTTCCAAGCTGAAGGTTCTATGCCGCAGCCAACTTTTCACGAACATGTGCCCAAGCAAGCTCCCGAGAGAAGGACTGATGCCTGTCCGGCGATGCCTCTGAACAATAAGGAGTACCTGTCCGAGATGGTTGGCCGCATCATGAAAGAGAGCATGCAGAGGGAAGAAAATGAGAGTGACTGGGGATTTGCACCAAGTAGAACCCCGTTTACCGAAAAGATCCTGAAAGCAGAATTTCCAAGGAAATTTGCACCTCCTGCTATCCCAGCCTATAGAGGAACGAGTGACCCTAATCATTTCTTATACAAGTACCACTGGCATATGATAGGTGCAAGAACATCAGATGAGATTAAGTGCCGATACTTTCCAGTATACTTGGAAGGTGTAGCTCTACTTTGGTTCACAAAGCTTCCAGTTCGGTCTGTAGATCAATTCTCCGACTTAACGCGAAAGTTCAAAGAATAGTTCAGATTGTATGCTTCAAAAGCTAAGGATATAATGTCACTGTCTAGTCTTGAACAAGCTCCCGGAGAATCAATCAAATCTTTCTTGAGCCGTTTCAATATAGCTTTAGCCGAAGTAGACAATGCAGAACTGCGTATGATCCTGGCTTACTTGATGCGAGCCATCGATAAATCGAGTGAATTTGGAAAATTGCTAAAGATGAAGGAACCAAACTCGCTTGAAAAGTTTTATAAAAAGGCCGACGAGTTCATACGCCTAGAAAGTCTTTCTACGCCATCGAAAGTAGCTGTTGTCGAAGTCAATAATAACAATGTTGCGTCTAATAAAAGAGAATCTGGAAATCAAAAAAGGGAAAATGACGAAGGAAGGAAGAAGGGGAGTGAGAAGAATCTACGCCACTTTAATCCTTCAGATTTTACTCCTTTAACTGATACACCGGGAAATATCTTCTTCGCAACAAAGGATGTTGTCAAGTATCCTAAACCGCCCGAGATGGGAAGAGGTGCAGTGCGTAATGGGAAATTCTGCCGATTTCATAATCAACCTGGCCATGACACTGACCATTGTCGCCAGTTAAAAAACGTGATTGAAGAATTGCTGAAACAGGGTAAACTCCAACAGTATGTGAAGAAAAACGGAGTCGATCCAACCTCATCCACCCAGGGGCAACAACATCCTACCCATCAATCCGGTTCTCGCGACAACACTGCAGCGTAAGAATCCGAAAAGATTGTCATTAATTCTGTTACAGGGGGTCCGCACCCAGCAGGTGGAAGTTGGGACGACTGCTAACTACCCACAAAACTGTAGCTGGGGCATCTTTCACTCTCTCTGGCATATGAGTCCCAAACTACGAATCCAGTGGAAATTGAAATTTAATCCAAAAATTCTGGAGTTGCAATCACGTGCATCTATTTTTACTTAACAACATTGTTTAAATTTGTAAAATGATGGTGGATGTAAAACTTTTGCATTGTAAACCGCTGAGAAATCAGTGTGATTCAATAATAAAAGACTATAAATTCTGTGTTCTTTATTATTATAAAATGCCTGCTTCATTTCGATATGTAAATGCTCTAAATGTATTGCTAAAATATCGGTTTAACATTGCAGGTCATTAAAACAAAGCTTACCCGTCGCAAGGCCAAGTGAGCCCCGTAAACCATTCAATAAACGAATATCAAGCCGCAAAAAGTTCCAAATTCAAATCCAACATGAAATCAACTTCACACAAAAGATTAATAATTCCATTAAAGGGGAGCTTTTCGAAAGAAAAGGGACCAGACACTTGTTAACTAATTACGATCGTCCGTACAAACAGACATCTGATTAGATAACTCGTGCCTGCCCCGCGGAATCACTTAACAGTGAAGTTCACTTCTTCGGATAAAGCAACTACTTGCAAAAGAAAGGAACACGGGTTCAGAGACGATAACAGGGGACCACTAATGAGCAAACAACAAAGAGACATGGGCAAGCTAATCAATACAAGACCTCTTCGGAGGCACGCTTCACCATGCTTGGAGCATCAAACACAAGACCTCTTCGGAGGCACGCTTCACCATGCTTGGAGCATCAAACAAAAGACCTCTCCGGAGGCACAAGACCTCTTCGGAGGCACACTTCACCATGCTTGGAGTACCAAACAAAAGACTCTTCGTGGGCACGCTTCACCATGCTTGGAGCATCAAACACAAGACCTCTTCGTAGGCACGCTTCACCATGCTTGGAGCATCAAACAAAAGACCTCTCTGGGGGCACAAGACCTCTTCGGAGGCACACTTCACCATGCTTGAAGTACCAAACAAAAGACCTCTTCGGAGGCACACTTCAACATGCTTGAAGTACCCAACACAAGCCCTCTTCGGAGGCACACAAAAAAGAAGACTTCTTTGTAGGCAAGAGATTGCTTCGGAAGCACAAGCCCTCTTCGGAGGCACACTTCAATTTTCAAAGGAAGATTAACTCATTTATCTTGAAAAGTTGTTCCTGAAAATTGAAATGCTACATAAAGCCGTCTTCAGAGGCCCGCTTTACCGTATAGGAGAATTCACTTCTCAAAAATATGAAGTGACCATCTCCGAAGGTTGAAGCGTAAAAACTTCTACAAAAACGAGACACGCTCCATTAAAGCAGAATGATTTTTCCTCAAAAATGGAATAGTTATTCTCTAAAATAAGAGTACAGGTCTCGTCAAAACAAAAGATATTCCAATGCACTTGTGGTACGGGGGCAATATCGTGCAAGATAACTACATCAATAAAAGTAGTATTCAAGCAACGTACCACAAGTTCATTACAATATCACACAAAAAAGATGTGGAATAAATGCATTCTCAAACACAGACAAAAAGTTTGTACAAGTAAAAAGAATCGCTTATTCTACACTAGAATGAGAAATAAATGCATTCTTACATACACAAGAATTTGTACAAGTAAAAGAATTATTTTATTCAATACTATGAGAATTCTTTACATGTGCAGATCTCAAAAAAGCGAGGACCAGTACCCGCACAATCTCCGGTGAATACATGCAAAAACAAAAAGCAAAACAAGAAGCCTTAAGTCTAGCTTATCATTCCTTCTTCCCACCACCCTTAGAGCTCTTCCCCGGCTTGATTAATAGTTTTGGAAGTCGTTGTGGACGGGTCGGAGGCGGAAGAGAAGGAGGAGTAGTCGGATCTTCTTCTATTTTGTCTTCTCCAGCTGAAGCTCTTTTCTTCTTCTTCCTAAGCACGCGCTTCCCTTTCCTCTTCGAAGAAGACTCACTTCCCGGAGAAAGTAGCGTAGAAAGTGTTGTGTTATCATCAAGAGACTGCTCCGGAGTCTTCTCGATGTCCTCAAGATCTTCCGCCTTTTGTTCTTGCGAAGCAGGTAGATCCTCCAAGCCTCAAAGGGCTTCTATCTGTTCTTCTTGCGATCCAGGCTGAGAAGCCGGAGTAACTTGAAGAGATGGAGGAGGAACAGTTAGAAGAGGGGAAGTGTGCGCAGCGCTTGGTGCTTCCGCTACAGAAGAAAAGAAGCTAAAATCAGTACTCTCCGAAAAAAGAAAAGATATTGGATCACCAGAACTTAAGTAATAAGCGAGAAATTCATCAAGATCAATTGAATCGAATGAATAATCCACTTGAGCCAGATCTAAATCAAAGTTACCTAGAGAAGTCGGTTTTGACAGTTCAATTTCAAATTTTTCAGCCTCAATGTCTTCTTGGCTCTTCTCCTCGATTTGAGTAAGGGGAGACTCGGTAGTGACGGGCTTAGCCTCAACGTCTTTTGCAGGAGGAGGAGAGTGAGAGCTAGAAACGAGGATATCAACGTCGGTCGAAGTCGAAGTGTGGACAGGGGCATTTAGAGATATTTTCTTTTCTGGATGCTCCTCTGCCACTGTTCCAGCTCTAGCTTCAGCGAGTTGCTCTTTTCCTCTAGCAAGAGAGGCACGAGTATCATCATCAAGGTAAAGTGCCTCAAGCTCCGTCTCATTGTAGCCAGCTCCCCCGAGCATATCGATCGTAGCCTCCCATACTTCAGCTAGGGTGATTTCATATTTCGGTCCCAAGAATGAGAGACTCCCGCGCCATAAGACGCTGTGGATGTAAAAGTCGAACAAGGTAGAGCTGATGGTTGCTTTAGTTGCTTCATGAGATTCTTCAGCTGCAACTTGACCAGCAACAGCATCATCGCGCTCTTTCTCAACTTTAAGAAGTCGAGCTTTTAACATCTCAATCTCCACGTTTTGGGAGATAGCTTTTTCTCGCAGTTGAGCAATGTCATTGCGATATTTTTCGGTAATAAGCTGCTCGGCCTCAAGCTTCAGCTCAGCATCTCTTTGAGCAGCGTGCGCATCCCGCACTTATTTCTTGAAAACTTCTTCCTTCTGAGAATGCAAAGCTGCAGAAGTGGCGAGATCCTCCTTAAGTTTTTTGACTTCAGATTCAAGTCTTGCATTGTCATCTGCAATGCTCGCCATCTCCACGTCGTGCTGCTTGCAAATTTTATCCCATTCCGTCTTGTCGTTCTCCATAGTCAACATGGCTTCAAGATTCATATAATTGACTCTTTGGAGTTCATCAACAAGTTTCTGCCATTGGGACATCCTCCCAATATCCAGCTTAACAGCATCAAGATTCCTAAGCATAGCTTGCTTATCAATCGGAACCAGGTCCAAGTCAAAACGCACCCCTTTTAAACACCAATTCGGAAATCAGCTTTGAAGAGTGGGAGGGGCATCTTTGACTTGATATTGTGGCCTGCTGATAATCGCATGGATGTCAAATTTCTTTGAAGCGGGAGAGCCGGATGGGATATCAGAAGAGATAGGAGCGTCAGTCTTTTCAGAAATCGCAGACGCGTCCTTTTCGCTAAGTCTGGTCCGTTTACTGGGATCTTCAGAAATTTTTCCCTTTCCTTTGTCGTCATGCGATTTTCTCTTATGTGAAGCGTCATCTCTTTGAGAGGAGTCGTGACGTTCTTCCCTCCTCCTTTGCTGCTCCTCATACGCTTGCCTCTCTCGAGCTTTCCTAACTGCTCGCTCCTCATCAGTTTCCTTATGAGTAGGGAGATAGCGTCCATAGTCATAAGAGTCGCGCCCTCCATAGCGCCGAAAGTTGTCATAGTGTGAACCGCTTCGCCCCATCGGAGAACCTGAAATCGAAGAAAAGACAAGTTTTAAAAATCTTCAAATTGAAGAAGCTAAGTGAATGAGAGTGCTAAGCATCCTAAGTGTGTGCAGCGTGCAAACTATGCGCATCAAACTACAAACCACTCTTCGGTGTGGGAATGGAGACAGCTGGTGTAGAAGGTGTTGTAGTTTGTCGCAAAGAAGAGGTCGCTTCAACAACATGAGAGATCGCTTTTGAAATGTGGTCTTTAAAAAGTTCCTGAGAAGTTATCATTATATTGCTCAAATTATCAAAAGTGTCATCGGCCGTCTTTTCAGAAATTTGAGGATTTTCTTCCTCTTCAATAACTGGAGAAAGTGTTAACTTGCTGGACGACCCCACAACGTCAGTAGGAGTAGAACACTTCACCAGTGAAGTCTCAGTGGTGGGTTCTTTCTGTGTAAGTTCTTCGGCAGGGGCTGGGGCTTCTGATGTCTTTACTGGAGAATCAGGAACTTCATGAGGTTGAATAGAACGAGAAGGATGTAAGAGTCTAAATTGATGAAAAAACTCGTCTTGTAATAGAAATTGAATACTCCTCTCCTCAACTGGCATGGCCATAAGCCTCTCAAAAGTCGATTTGTGACCAGAATCCTTGGAAGGAGGAGGGAGCGCTGAAAAAAGTAGAGAATGAAGTTAACACTTGACAATTCGGTCTTCGAAGAGTTCGGAAAACATAAGGAAAGGAAAAAGATAAATGATCATACTTCCTACTCTCCAGATGGCATAAAATCCCGGAGGACAACGAACGTAGAAAAACTGGCTTAGAAACCCGCGAACACAGTCAGCAAGACCAATGATCAGCTTGCGGTTTCTAGCACTTCTCACGACTGTGATAGAAGGGTGATCTTTATTTTTGGTAAAGGAGCACTGATAACAAACTTCATCAAAACTTGGGAGACGATCCAACGTCCTCCTAAATAGCACATAGAGTCCCATCAGGATGGCGTATCCGTTGGGATGTAACTGAAAGGGAGAAATAGATAATCGTAGAAAAAGCTATTGAAGGAAATCGTTAAATGGAGGAATGGCTCCGTTCATGCACATGTGGCGATTAACAGCAACGAAACCATGAGGTGGTATGACAGCAGTGTCGCTCCTCTCAGGCAGTATGGCATCCGTTTCAGCAATGCCGAACTTAGTATATAGTTGGTGGAAAACTTTATATGTTAATGTGGTTGAGATTCGTTCTGGAGGATCAGCTAATGGAGTAGGGATAGGAATAGTTTCTCCAGCTTGAACTGTTGCTTCTTCTTGTTGAGAGGACATTCTACACAATCAACTGGATGTTCAAATGTGAAGGTGCACGTTTCCTAAAAGTGTGAAGTGTTGTGCAAAACTAATAAAAATAGAAAGCAAACATAACTGGAATTACACTAGTTGACAATCAGTCGATTATAAAATTTCAGGGCTTAAGTGCAGTGTTAATGCAAACAAATCAGTTTCAGTAGACTATTACAGTTTTGCTTTAATACTTCACTTGACTTGGTTAGTTTACAGCACTTCGTTCATACAGTTCGTTTAAGTTGATTTTTTCTTTATCGACTAATCTGTCATTCGATGTGGGCAGTCAATGGCAGTATATTCGTCCCAGTTTTCTGTGAATATTGTGTTTAACAGGTTTTTAGCATTAGGAATAATCTGCAAAGAAGTTCAAACAGTTTAAAGTTCAGGCAATTCAAGTAAAAAAGAGTCTGAGGCAGTGCAATTATGTCAAGTTCTAACTCGGCTGTGACCTAGAGCCTGTGTTGCTGAAATTAAGTCGTTAAAATTGTTTAAAGTCTTAGGTCGTTCACGACCTAGCATAGGTCTAAAATTCCTCAGGTTACAATGTGCAAGTTAAGTCATCCACGACTCAAAGAATATGCTGCAAGTTAAGTTAAATCGTTGGTTCTCTAAGTCGTTGATTCTTTAAGTCGTAAGGCATAGTAAGGAGAAAAGGTCTCAAGTCAGAATTGTGCAACCGGCCAAGTCTTAGGTCGCTGCCGACCTACGACCTACTTTAGGTCGTTCACGACTAAGCACCTATGACATGAGTTAAGTCTCGTGTTGTTCAAATTGCCAAGGCCTTAGGTCGTTCGTTTTTCCCCAATGCATCAGTTCGCCTAACTCCTAACTCCTGACCCATTAACCCGTTAGCCTCTCCATCAGCAAAAGCCCTCATCTTCCCATGCCATTGAATCACCACAAATCCAATGCACTGCCATTCCATCTCAAACCATGAATCAGTTAACCTGAAGCACTGTAACCCATCGCATTCTCTCAAATCGTCTAAAAAACTACATCGAACCATCTCAAGTCCGTCTACAATCGATGTAACGAGATCTAAGATGAAACATGGCGTAAGAACATAGGTCAGAAATGGGGAAATGGAGTTTGTGAATCAATGATAATTGAGGAATGGATATCAAGCGAATCCACTTACGTGATAAGAAAATGAGGATGATCGGCAACCGGCTGGTTTAAATCGTCTTTGGGAAGCTTGAGAATTCGTTATTGGTGGATTCAAACAGAAGAACAGATGATGAGAAGGAGGAATGGCTAAGCTATTTATACACTGGGAGGCAAGTCGACACACACGACCCACAACCAACGACCTACGACTTATCTTAAGTCGCTTACGACCTAACAACTCATCAGGGTACGAGTTAAGGAGATCGAAGCACACGACCTACGACGTACGACCTAGGCGTGTACTTCGAGGGGCAAATGTTAACCCCTCTTCGTTAACGACCTAAGAGATGGACCAACTTAAGGAGCATAGCGACTTAAGGCAGTTACCGACTTAAGATGTGGACCGACTTAAGAAGTCTAACGACCTAACTACAGAGCCGACTTAAGAGTTGCCGACCTAAGAGATGCCACGACTTAAGAAGCTGCCGACCTATGGGAAGTCCCGACCTAAGGAGTTAAAACGACCTACGACTTAACAGGATATGACCTACCGACCTAAGGAGCTAACGACCTAAGTGGATGATCGACTTAACAAGCTAAAGCAAAGTGAAGTTATGTTCCATGTCGCATCTCCTAAATCGCTGCCGACCTACGACTTATACTAAGTCGTACACGACCTAAATAACTCGCTCTGAAAGAATCAAGTACAACTGAGCTAAGTCGGATCCCCTATGTCATCGCCGACTCACGACCTACGACTTACTTTAAGTCGTAGATGACCTAGCACTTGGAGACTGAATTCTGCCCAGAACCACCCCTATAAATACGGCCATAAATTCAACGGCAACGGGACTTTGGGACCATTCTCTGAAGCGCTGTTACTCTGCAGAATTATCAACTCATCTGATACTTGAAGAACTCCAAACATTCACGACACTACAACAAGCTTCGAAAGAAATCTACCGCATTCAACATGAATTCGAGGAGATCTTCTACATCGGAGTTTAAGCTATTAGTCTAGAGTGTCTTGGAATCGAAGTATATTGTATTCACAAGTGCATTATATTAGCTTGTAACCAAAAATCAGCAATAAAGGAATTCAAAGTGGACGTAGGCTCGATCTTAAGCTGAACCACTATAAATCGCTGTCTTTTACTGTTTTCTGCTCTTTTACTGCTTATTTCTTGTTCCCGTATCACGGGTGGTGCTTTCACAACTTTACTACTCACACCGGGTGTTAGCGTTCAATTTTAAGCGTTAACATAATCGATAAGCGGTATAAACTATAACGCTTATCCTTCATTCACAGATCACAGATACATCATATCATAGATAAACAATTCACAAATCACAACACAGAACAGGATATATCACAAAGCATCACAAATTAATTTCAAATTGATTTTCAAATTTATCTCAAAACACCAAATCAAATTTCCAATCATTTCCAAATTATTTCCTTTTTAAAATACATGTCTTTATCTTCTCAAATCTATTTAAAAATCCAATTTCAAATAAATTCTTCAATTATAATTAATATTTCCGAAATCCATTTATTAAGCCTTTTCTTCCAAATTTGAAATTAAATCCAATATAATTCAAAAATAAAACTTTTATCTTATAAAACTCCTTTTAAAATTTATCCAATTATCAAAAACAAATTTGCCGATAAATTTTCAACTTATATTTTCAAAAATCCAATTTTTACTTATTTCTGGTATCCATCGATACCAAAATATCTTCAGTTAATTTATAGCCGTTTACAGATTCAATCACAATATAATCACACGGCGATTATAAATTAATCAACACACAACATTGAAATAAATTCAAATGTTTGAGGAATCCAGTTGGATCCCTCCAACCTGTTTCCCTACATCCACAGATGTTAGCACAATACCAATTACACTTCACAGTGAAATTATCGCGGTATATGGGATTTATAAATATTATCCGCTATTATGCGGCGCAATAGGGTCTCATCCGCTATATAATGTGCGAAAATCAACTCCAAATACATATATAATACCAATTCCACTTCATGGTGAAATTATCGCGGTTTATGTTTTTAATAAATAACATCCGCTTAATATACGGCGTATAGGGTCTATTTAACACAATAAATAACAATTTATCATCCAATCATCACAATCAACACTATCAACAATTTTAAATCTAACTATTTAAAATTTAAATCGAAACAAAATATTCGATTGAGTGAGGAGTTCGCACCTTGCTTTTAAAAAATGTCGAGCGTTCAATTTTTACATTAAATCGAACTTGTTCGATTTAACGCAAAATTTTCACTTGCTCGAAATGATTCCACGTCTACACCATAGCGAGCTGCTCGTCGCTGCGATTCCGGCGCCACTAGTTTCATCGATTTTCGACCTCATATGAACAAGATACGATTTTACAAAGTTTATACATTTTAATATACAAATTAATTTCATTTCCTTTTATATTTTCAACCTTTTATTTATCTGGCCGTTCGTTTCCTCTTTCCAGATCGAGATTGTTGCTTACGTCTTCTCCCCAGGTTCACGTATTTTGAACGAAACCCATGCCGCCACTTTACTTCATCAATTTTCGCAACCACGTACGTCGACGAGATGTCGATCAGGCTCCGGCATTCGAACGGCCACCGCGAGAGCTCTCTACGGCTAAGAACACGTCGAGCTCGGCTGAGCAATTGCCTCGAAATTCATGATTGAACACGTGACTTTGAACAAGGATTGCCGCCGATTCGCTTCGTATTTTCCGATCATAGCCGTTGATCCTCTAGAGCTCGTGATGCTCAACACTTTTCTAGTTGGAGGATTTTCGTTTAGATCAATGGATTGGAAGAACGAGAGGGAAGAACGTTGCGCGTTTCTAGCCATAGAAACGTTAATGGCGGCCGAAACCCTAATGTCGTTTGGTTTGGGCAAAAAGAAAATTTTAGGTCCTTTTACAGAAATTTGCAAATCACTATTCACTTGAAAATTTTCGAACTCGAAATCGAGCGTGCCGGCTGGCATTTCTAAGGTTTACCCCATGTTCCGAACACAATGGAACGTGTTTCGGGAGCTAATTCGGTCGTATGTGGGAGTTACGGAAATAAACGATCAAATTTAAATCAAACCGATAAAAAACGATTTCGATGCGTTTTGGCTTGCCCCGGACAAACGACAACTCCGATTGACATGAAATTTGAAATCCTACAATAATATCACATTACGGATCCGATGAAACTAGTTTCGTTGAAATCTGAGACTGTTTGAAAAATCACTATTTTTAGTCGTCAATTAAATATTAAAATATTCAATTTTCACAAATTAACTTTAAATTCAATTTTAAAAGTTTACAAACATCATTATAACTCCAATATGATTTAATATAACTTTATAAATCATTTTTATTCACATTAAATCGAGATTTCAATTATTTACCCAATCTCAAGTATTAAATTAATAATTTAATCATCCAATTAAATCACTATATCGAAATTAAATTAATTTGACTTCCAAATCTTACTTATTAATATTTAAAATTAATTAAATATATGAATTTCAAATGACGGAAATTCTGGGTCGTTACAGGAAGTTTATCGTTACCCATTCCATAATTAAGGGAGTGAAAAAAGAACCTGTACAATCAAGTGTCAGATTAATCAAACACATGGAAAATGTAATAGCCCGCAAATCTGTACCCCTTTGAACCGAAAATATTCTCCATCGGTCATCTCAAAGTGGTCAGAAATACAAACCATTAGGGTTATAGAAGAAAGAGGTAGAAGAAGAGAAGTCAAAAACACATTAGAATCTCACCAACGCAGCGGAACATTATATAATATATAAATGAATGATCTTTACACAAAAAGAAACTATATCCATTTTATACATTACATCATCAAAGTACAACACAATCAAAACAAATACTGGACAGTTATATTAACTTGTCCTCACAAAAGCTGACTATACAGCTCATACTACACAACAGAATATACTTCAAGTACAAGTGATACGTCTCGCCATCCAACTCGTCTCCTGAGCTCCACAGCAGTCCATCCAAAATTTGTACTCTATAATACTCGGTCTGACCCGAGCATTATAATAAAACAATACCTGAGTCAGTCTGGAAAACCAACGTGAGAAAACACCCTCAATTGGATTATTAAAGTTTTCAAAATCCAAAGAAATCAAAGGTATCTCGTAAGACCACACCATAAATAAACATGTCGGGTTTTTACCTTACGATAACCAAAACATTTCTTATAAAATCCTCTAATATTATAGTAGTGTCTATATACAAATACTTATTCAAATAGCCGAAATTGTTACATTAATTTAATTCCAGCATAATAGGTATACAAACAAAACCGTAAACGTACGTAGGGAGAATGGATTTCCAACTAATGACTAGGCACTGGGGTACCACCTATCACGGTACCTGGTCTAGATCAGCATACCGAGGACCCCTCCATTCCTCTACAATACAAGACCGAACTACCCCTTACTGGATAGCCCGAATAAGATCACACCACGGTTGGGATCAGCAACCGCACCACACAGCCGAAATAATAGGGACATCTAGACAGGAATGACCTTACCCTAATTGGGCGCTATCCACTAGCCTTGCTGCATAACCCCAGATTTTCAGTCATTCCCGGTTGATGAGGCTCGAGGCTAAGCATTACCTTTTTAGAACACATCTCACTTAGAATGCTCATCGTCCTCTTGACGATGTTCTGAAAGCATTCATCCATACAAGTCCATTTCGAGTTCGAACGAAACCGAAGGCACTACTCCTACTACATCCATTTTGGAATCACCCTCAGGATTAGTAGCGATTAGCCCTTGCACTTCACTGCTCCATCTTTGACTCCAAAATCTTGTCTTCCTCACGAAAACGTACAAACCGGATCGAAGTGGTTTTCAGGAAATTAATCCCGATCCTGATCTCTTCGAAACGATCAACGCATTGGCCAATATTGATAGTCAGTTATTTAAGTATCAAATAACATCCACAAACAACCATCAGATTTTTAAATAATTTTCCTAATTATTTATTTCAAAATATCTTCGTAATATATTTTTCTACACTTCAACCCTTTGAAAATAGTTTCAAAACCACCTTTATCTCACGGAATAAATTTCCCAAATATTGTTTATTTCCACTGAAAATCACCAAGTCTAAATACTTTAGATTTTAAAATAATTTAAATTACTTTATCCAAAATATATACTTTAAAACACTTAAAATAAAAACTATTTAAACACTTTATTTAAAATACTAACTATGAAATTTTCTAAAAATTCTCAAGTAAAACATAAGCCAAAACAAATTTTAAAATAAAAAAATAAAAATTATGAAATTCTATACAAGTTTTCAAATAAAAACTTTAGCCTACTATCTTTAAAATAAAACTACTTTATAAATATAAATAATTAATAATTATGTTTTTAAACCATAATACCAATTAACCTTTTAAAAATAATTACTATTATAACTACTTTAATAAATATTTACCTTAATATTTTAAACAACTTAAATAATAATTTTTCAAATCGTCGTTTTAAAAACAACTTTAAAACTTTTAACTTATACTTAAAAATCTGCTTTGAAAACGTACTTGGCTTTCCCAGAAATACACTATCCTTTCACACCTTTTAAAAATAAACCACTATTTATTTTTAAAACAAATTACCCATTCCTTTATAAATTCCCATCGTGAATTTATACATCCAAATATCCACTGATATTTTATTTCACTTTATAAACCCAGTTTATAAATTCCATAGTCTCGTTCTTTTTTTTTAAAAACACAGTTTCAATCACTAAATCGATTTTCAAATCGATTTCCAAAATCAACTCCACTTAAAATAAATTCCTTTACTTACTCAAATTTATTTTAAAATCCATTAATTCGATTAATTCTAGATTTAACTTCTTTATTATGATTTGAAATCTTATTTAAACTGAAAATACCAATTTCATAAAAATTCCTTTTATTTCTTCTTAAACCATTTAAATTCTGAAATTAAATCTTTAATTCCTTTACATAATACCACTTAAGTTTTAAAATTCATTTATTTTCATTTATTAAAAAATCTCCTTTCCCATATTTGGAATTTATTTATTAGAATTTAAAAACCAACTTTTATCCTTTTCCAATTAATTTATCCAAACCTCTATAATTATTTACTTAAGAATTCTCTCTTTTATTTCCCTTTAGAAATCCAATCTATATATTTTGATAACTGTTAACGCTAAAACTGTACGCTAACACCCCGGTGTGATTTGTGATAAAGCGAAAGCACCACCCGTTGGTACGGGAACTAAAAGTAAGCAGAAAATAGCAGAAAAATAGTAAAAAGACAACAGTTTTATAGTGGTTCGGCTCAAAGTCAAGCCTACGTCCACTTAATCTCTTCTACTACTGATTTGATTATAACTTTTACAATAATCCTTCGATTACAACACAATCAAGACAAGTAATCAGAACTTTGATGTAGAAAAGCTCTTTCGATTCATGTTGAATGAACTTGATCTTTTTCGAAGATTCTTTGAAGTATCCTTTTCCTTTGAAGTGTTGAAGTCAGTAGAGAAATCAGCAGAGTCTTGGCGTTTCCAAAAAATCATCCCCTTACAAATGCGGAGTAGGCGGGGTATTTATAGGAGAAAACCGGGCTTAGGTCGTTTGGTTTTAGGTCGTGAGCGACCTAAGAGTCATCCCGAGCTAGCATAAGTCGTTGGGGACTTAATGGAATCATTCTGGGTGAGATACAGGCTGTGAGCGACCTAACATATGAAATGCAGGAGTTATCTCGGCAAGATTAGGTCGTGAGCAACCTAATAGAAGAGGCAGGTTGTGCGGCTTAACTCTGGAGCATGTTAGGTCGTTGCCATTCCTGAGTTGCTAGGTCGCTAGGTCGCTCTTTCTTTATCTCGCTAGGTCGCAGGAGACTTTCTGGAGTTAGGTCGCATGATACTTTCTGGAGTTAGGTCACAGGAGACTTTCAGGAGTTAGGTCGTAGGAGTCTTTCAGGAGTTAGGTCGTAGCCTTCTTATCTCGTTAGGTCGTACAGTATTGAGCTGTTTTGTGCTATAGGTCGCTAGCTTGTTATAGATCGTTAAGTCGTGAGCCTTAGGTTGTTAAATCGTTAGGTCGCTAGGTCGCTGAATAAAAGAGGGTTAACACTTTCCCGTCGAAGTATACGCCTAGGAGTTAGGTCGTGTGCTTCGATATTTCTTAACTCGTGCTATCTTAGATCGTTAAGTCGTGAGCGACTTATGAGGGAGTTAGGTCGTTCATGCCGATTCGTGTTCCTCTGCCCCTGTATATAAGTCGCTGAAATCACTTCTTCCTTTCGTTACCTGCTCTAACACTCTAACCCATCTCCAAAAGATTTTCAAGCTCTCAAAGAAGAATTTAATTAACCAGTCGCCGATCATCTCTACAATCACACTATGTAAGTGAATTTCGATCATCATCCAACCACGACCACCTTTGAATTGTGAATTCCCCATTTTTTGACCCTAACCCGGTTTCACATGCCATATTTTGCTACGAATCATATTACGATCGATTTTTGATCGTTATTGGACATGTCGTCACTGTAATTCATGAGAGCACAGCAGTGCATCGGGTTTATGGTGGATCCGAGGTGTTTTGAATTTGTTTTGGATGATCTGGTGATGTGGAGAGACGGCGTATTTTATTGTAGAGAGGCTAACGGGTTATTTGGTTAACGGGTTAGTGGGTTAGGCGATTCGTTGAAAGAAGAGGAGTTAGCGAGTTAAGGAGAGTTAGGTCGTGCTCGACCTAAGAGCCTTGAACGACTTAGGTCTTTAGCAGTGTGGACATGAATCGCACGACTTAACTCAGTGAACGACTTAGCAACTTAGCCATAAAACTCCAAACGACATAAGGGACAACGACTTAACTTGCCAGGATAGCATACGACTTAAAGTTGAACGACTTAAAGAACCAGCGACCTGGTTTACCAGAATAACACACGACTTAAAGCTAAACGACTTAAAGAACCAGCGACCTAACTTAACTCGCAGCATAGCTTTAACTCGTTGGAAGATAACTGATAAAATTCATAAATTGAGCAGAGCGACTTAGGGAAGCCCGACCTATGTTAGGTCGTTTGGACATGAACTGGATGACCTAAAGGAGTCTCGAGCTAACTTAAGTCCTTCCTGCGACTTAAGGAATGAACTGCACCTGAACACTTGCATATTTATCCAGAACTTGATTGGACCTTCAATTTAAAATGCCAGAACTGTTGCACTCTTTCATAGATTATATTGACTTTTAAGCTAACAACATGTTAAATGCAACATTTGCAGAAAACTAGGATGAATATACTCATCATCGACTGCCCACATCGAGTGATGGATTAAGTCAAAGAGAAAATAATATGAATCTAATTAGAAGTGAAATGCTGCGAATCACCTAACTTAAGTGGAGCATCAACGCAAAATTCATACAGTTATAGCTACTTATTGCTAAATATTATCCGCATTGATACTACACTTAATTCTGATATAATAACAAGTCTTGAATCTTCCTGAATTGACGCGCGCCAACCAGTATTGTTTCAAGTTTTACTTTATTTACTTGTTATTTTCAGTAGTTTTGCACAACACTTCACACACTTTTTAGGAAACGTGCACCTTCACATTTGAATATCCAGTTCCTTGTGTAGAATGACTTCACAACAAGCATAAGAAAAGACAGTAGACCGGACCGATGAAGTTTTTCCGATTGCTGCTCCTTTGAATGATCCTTCGGAAAAAGTTCCAACCGCACTGAACCAACGGACCTTCAATCTGTTATGCATGCAATTTGGTATCGCTGAAGCGTATGCTCTGCTTCCTAGAGTGAACGACACTGTCGACAGGCCACCACATGGATTTATTGCAGTTAATCATCACATGTGTCTGAACGGAGCTATCCCCCCTTTCAATGATTTCCTTAGAACTCTTCTCCTTCGATTAACCATCTCTCCGTTCTAGTTGCACCCCAATGGCTATGCCATTCTGATGGGGTTATGCGTGCTATTTAGGAGGACGCTTGACCGCCTCCCAAGCTTTGAGGAGATCTGTTATCTGTGTATATTTGCGAGGAACAAAGATCATCCTTCTATTATTCTGGTAAGGAGCGCCAGGAACCGTAAGTTAATTATGGATCTGCCCGATAGCACCCACGGGTTTCTAAATCAATTCTTCTATGTCCGTTGTCCCCTGGGATTCTATGGCATCTGGAGAGTAGGAAGTAAGACTGCTTATCTCCGTTTACTTCATTTCTGAGCCTTTCAAAATTTGAGTTGTCAAGTGGTCACTTCATTCTTTACTTTTGCAGTAATTCCTCCTCTCTCTAAATATTCTGCCCACAAATCAACTTTTGAAAGATTGAATGCCATATCCGCCAACGAGAGAAGTATCAAATTTCTTCAGAGGAACGAATTTCTGCATCAATTCGGACTCTTAGATTCCTCTCGATCTATTCAGTCTCGTGACGCTCCCAGCTCTCAAACAAAAGCATCAGATGCTCCAGCTTCCACAGAGGAATCCGCATCAAAGGAACCCATTATAGAGACTTCACTAGTGAAATGCTCTGGTTCCGGTGCGGGGTTATCTGACAAGTCTAAACTTCCCCCCGTTATTGAAGAAGAGGAACTCCCTCAACATTCTAGGAAGACTGCCAAAGAAGCTGATGAGGAGGCTAAGAAAGACAGCTCCGCTACGGAGAGCGTGGAACATGTTAAAGAGGGCACTACTAATATAACCCCTTCCGTTGGGCATAATGGTGATGACATCTTTGGGGGATTGAGCGATTTTATGGTGACTTCTCAAGAGCTTTTTAAAGACGATACCACCGCTTCTAAGCTTGTCTCTCCATCGATCGAAGCAACATCCGTCTTGCGACCACTCCCGTCAACCCAAGAGTTGACTCCTATCGCAAAAGCCGACATCACTCCTAAGCTGAAGAGTGGTTTGTAGCTTGACGCGCGTAGTTTGCATGCCACACACACACTTAGGATTTTTTGCAATTATTCGCACTTAGCTTCTTTAATTCGAAGATTTCTAAATTTTTGTCGGTTCTTTACTTTCAGGTTCTCCTATGGAACGTGTAACGACCCAGAATTTTGAACAATTTAAATTGAAAATATTTAATTAATTTTAAATATTTGAACGATGATTTAATTTGAATCCCCAAAATAACTTTGAATTTGGCTATTAAATTATAAAATTTAATCTATTGTAAGTTGAATAAAAATTTAAATCTTCAGTTTTAAGCTGAAGAAAAATATTTCAAAGGATTGTAAAATTTATATCGATGATACTGAAGATAATAGAAGCTTCAGAATTGAGTTTGAAAATGATTTGTTCAATTTTGAAATTTATCATTTGAATCGATATTTAAAAATAGCGTTCCGGGGCATAGTCTTGGAATTCGACGAAACTAGTTCCATTGGGTCGGTAATATTGAATTATTGTCGGATTTCAAATTTCGTATTATTCGGAGTTGTTATGTGAGCATACGACACGTAAACGCGTTGAAATTAAATCGAGTTCAATTTAAATTTAAAATTTAAATTGGTCAACATCAGCACTTTTGACCTCAACTCAAAGCACTGTAGATAGGTAAGGCAAGCACGTTAATATCAACGACCTTTTCTCCTTTAATCACGCCCGAAATCACGAACGAAATCGTGGAGAGCATGCTTCGTTCAAATTAAAATCATGGCCGCGTACTTATTCCCTCTTCATAGTTTGTTTTCATTTTGAATTCAGCC
The DNA here is from genome assembly GCA_030737815.1 of Allium fistulosum. NCBI lineage: Eukaryota > Viridiplantae > Streptophyta > Magnoliopsida > Asparagales > Amaryllidaceae > Allium > Allium fistulosum. Next base: position 462,028,030 of record CM060907.1, on the reverse strand, counting down.
GAGCCTTTTCTCTTTCAAAACAAATTTCACGAACGAAAAAAAATTATAAATGGCCGCAGCTTCAAAACGAAAGAAAACGAAATTTCCCCTTTCTCAGTTCGAAAAAAAATGGCAACCGAGTTCAAATCAAATTCATACGAACGAGAGCCGTTCGTATTTTCCTTGTTCCAATTCGTTCGAAGAAAAATCAAATCGTTCGTAAGGGGGAAGTCGCGTGGATGTAGCCGCGTATAGCGATTCTATTAGAAGTGCTTGCGATCTCTAGCAAGGAGCTCTCGCGCTCGAGCTCGTGCACGTGGAATGCTTCGGCTGCTTGCGTGGCGAAGAACGATGGATGGAAGGCGTGCGAAAATTATCTGGAATCGCGATCTGGAGTTTGGCAATGGAGGCATTCTCGAGCTCGGGGGAGGCGATGTCGAGCATAAGGTAGGGGAAGGCGAGCGCGGGTGGTAGGCGACAGGGAACTCGCGAGGGTGATGAGACTGCAGATTCGCGAGGAGGGATCGATACCGAGAGATGTTGTAGTAAGGTTCCAATCTCCTTTTCCTTTTTCAGTTGATTTTGATTTAATATACATATACGTACCGAGAAGAATTTTAAATTAATGTATATAAGTACTCAGAAAATTTTATATACATATATATATAGATAAACAGCAGTTTTTAGGTTTGTGATAATTTCAAATTTAAGTTAAATCTGGAGAAACATGTTAAGTTTAAAACAGGAATTAAATCATTAGTTAATTAAAATATAAAATGGAAATTTTGTGCAGTAAGGTTTAAAACAAATTTATATTTCAGTTTAAAAGATTTAAGTATATGTACGTATATGTTACAGTAAAGAAATGCATATCCAGTAATTTTATAACATCGTATAGTTTATATAAAAGAAAATAGATTTTTAAACTGGCATAGATTATTTTATAAGTATGTATATGTAATTTTGGGGAAAATAATAACTTGTTAAATTTATTTTTGGTTATCAAGAAAATTATTTAAAAGGAAAGTTAGTTTGAAATTGAAATGTTGGTTAAATAAATTTATTTAAAAGAAATTAGTTTAAAGGTCAAAAAAATTTCTATTTTAAGATAGAAAAATCATTGTATAATTGAAAGTTAGAAATTGAGTTGTTCGATTTAATTCGAATATTAATAAATTGTATGAAATTGTTTATACAAGGTATAAAGCAAGAAAAATCGAGTCAGGATGATAATGGATTGCAAATTAAAAGCTAGGGTGAGATCTTCTCACTCAAAATAAATTTGGATTGCAGTTATTGATTGTTGTTTGGATGTGATATTAGATATAGTAGGATATATCTATATATATATATAGCAATATATACATATTGGCATATGTATATATTGGATTGATTGATTTCCCGCATTATATAGCAGATGAGACCCTATTGCGCCGTTATTAAGCGGATTGATATTTTTATAAATCCCATATACCGCGATATTCCACCTCGAAGTGGAATTGGTATTGTGCTAACGTTTGTGGATGCAGGGAAACAGGTTGGAGGGATCCAACTGGATTCCTCAACTGTATTTATTTATTTACAAATATTGTTATATATTCTGTTGTCATATCGATATATGATGTTTGTTGTCGTGATTGACCATTTGGTGCTGTTGCATCATCAGATCCATTTTTGAAATTTAAAAATGACGATGTTGATTTGTAAAAGAGATTTTTAAAGTGATCTTTGAAAATATACGTTTTATTTAATTTTTGAAGTGATTTATTTTAAATAAATAAACGTTTAAATTTTAAAGTTATAAAAGTTAAGATCTTTGTGAAATATAACCGAAAAGTGATTTTTGAAATAAAAGTTGATTTATTTATAAAAGGGTTTAAATTGAGATTTTTAAAGTATTATAAACGGTTTATTTGAAAGATTTAAAAAGTTGATATTTATAAATTTCAAACATTAGAATTTTAAAACGAGTTTTGTAAGTGTTAGAATGAGATGAAATAAAAATCATAAGTAAACGAGATTTATAGATTTATAAATTGTGAAATATAAAATGAATAGATGTTGTAAAATAAAAAGATTTATAAGTATTTTACTTATAAATTAGATTTTTGCACTTAGATGGGATATAAATAGAATTTGGTAATAAAAAATGATTTTTATAAGTTGAAATTGTTATAAAGTATAAATGGGTTTATAAACATTGTTTTATAAATCCGAAAAATCAATCAAATTTGATGAATTTAATATAGAAGGTTATTAAGAGAATTTTATCCACGATTTTGGACAGTGGATAATTCTTTAAATAAAATGTGTAGAAAACAGTGAAATTTGGTTAGTGAAGTATATTCACGATTTTGGACAGTGAATATATTATTAAGTAAAATGGATCTGTTTTTGGGAAAGTGATATTGGAATAGAATGAAAACGATTTAACGATGTTTTAAAATGTGTTAAGTATCGAAAACATAGATTTCAACATTCATTGTTGAAATAGACGTTTTCGAAAAATAAGGAAATGGTGGACTATAACACTGTTGTTATAGTAAATGGTTTCCGAAAGGAAATGTTTTTATATAGTATTAGGATTTATATATCTATCTAAATTTCGAATCCCTATACTAGTGATTTTGAGTCGTCGTAACGATGTTTTACGTAACATTCGTTTTGACTCAAATAGATGTTATTATAGTAAATGATTTCCTTAAAGAATGAAAGATATACTAAATTTTAAATTTAAGTATATTGAATATATTCAAATTTTGAAAATAAATAGATTTGTGAATTACTTATTATTAAATAAGTATGGAAATGCTTTTCCAATATGAAATGAAACGTTTTTGAGAATTTATCTTTGTAAAGATAAATTGAAAGTGAATATTTGAAATCGATTGAAAATCGTATATCGCTAGATATTTGAAATATAAATTCAATATGGAATTTATAAAAGAAAAGGGAATCTGTTTAAAAATAAATATTGATTTATTTTTGAAGTGTGGAAATTATATATCTAGTAAAGATATTTTGGAAAACAAATAATTTGGAAAATTATTTGGAATTTGATGATGTTGCGCATCTTTATTGATAGTTAAATAACCGACTATCAATAATTACCTTGAATGGTTATTTGTTGTGAATTGGATGAATTTGAATGCCACACTTATTTTTGAATAAGCGCTCACTATTCGGGTTAGCCGGGAAAGGACCATGGGGTCATATAACCCATTCCGAATATGTGATACGTCGTTATGAATCGCATTTGATGACCGGTGTTGAAGACCGGATATTTTTGAAAACGGAAGGATTACCGTCGAGTTACTCTACATCGGCTGATCTCCAGTATAGAGGTTTTATCACCCTTAGTGACGGGAAGTCCGGACGTGATTGAAAATTATCCCGGATTTGCAAGGGCTTCGTGAGAAGTGCCTTCGGTTCTGTTCGATCTTGGAACAGACTTGTATGGATTGTGTGTCTGACATTACAAATTGAGATATAAAGCTGATTTCTTTCAAATACATATATGTTGGTGGCGGAGAATTTATTCTCTTAGCTTAACACCCTTCTTTGAGACGTACGATCTCAGAGGTTATGTAGTTGAAATTTATCAACGATATACTCCCAATTTGGTAACGTGACATGCTGAGTGTTGCTGAGAAATGATCAATGATTGATCATTTGTGATATGATCATTTGTTTGATCATTTATCTTTGTGATCATTACTTTGATCATTTGTTTGACCCGAAGCATGGCTTTGTGACAAAGCGTAGCTTTGTGGACGAGACTTCGTCGGACCTCACACCCCAGAAATGGTCAAAATAGGAAAGATGCAGCGAGGTTATTAGGGGATCGCGCCCCCTTAGTGTATGTCATTCCTTCTGGATAGAGGTGGTATCATGGTATGGAGCCCAGATACTTAACCTATGTGGTTGCTGCAAATTTATTACTTTGTGGTTGTTGGAAATCGAGGATCCTCGGATAGATCGGTTACGATCGGGGGATGACATATTCGTGTCAGTAGTTACCCAGTTAGGGGTAACCCGGCCTTGTGTTGGCAGAGATCCGGTCAGGTTCTCGGGTCGTCTTTTCCAGGGGCGTACCTATGTGGCAATGGGAAGTTCCTTGGCCTGACCATTTGTTGGAAATCCAAACCCCAATATGAAACCCTGTACGGTTTTAGTTGTAGAACCTATCATTCACTTATGGTGGTCACCACTGTTTGGATGGTAGCTATAGTAGGCATAGTTCGAAGTGTCTATGTTGGCTAAGATTAATATTATACTTTCGAAATGTTTTCTACACTATGCACTAATAATAATATCAAAAATGATTTGATTTTGCGTAGTAAGCATCTTTGACTATCATAAGAAGAAATCTCCTCCAATTCTGCGTTCGCATTGTGTGTGTGGCGGGAGGTCTTAAGGTAGTCTCATTTTCCAAAAGCATTGTGAAATTGACTTTAAAATCTTCTTGTTGTTTGTTTTAAAATATACTGTTTTACGATCTCACACCAGTCACCATGTAACGACCCGATATTTTGGACCATTCGCATCCATTATAAGTGTATAGGTAGACACTCATGCCGGAGTTGAATTGCTCAAAATACCACGTTCTTAATTTAAATTTGGCAAAACTGATCATATACAGTAAATAAATAATCACAGATCACAGACACAGAGTAATAAATGCAGCGGAAATAAAAGAGATAGTAGTTCATGAAGCTACTATATGAATATATAAAATACATCAGAGATTACAGCAGAAGAGTAATACGATACATCAGAGTTAAACCAGATACAACGGAAGAGTAACACGATACATCAGATACAAATCAGAATACATCACTGAAATCATCGAATACTGAAAGCAGACTAGGTGGCTGGATCTTCAAGCAAAGCTCCAACTTCAAAGGTGAGTCTCGAATACTGGATCACTCAGTCTCACCCGAGCGTAAAGCAAAACACAAAACACTCGAGTCAGGATTAACATTCTTATATATTAATAAATCCAACTCAAGTGAAATAGCAATTGAAATATAAGTAACTAAAAGGATGTTTGGAATAACCATCCTTTAAGGATCCGTTAAACTATCTACTATGTAGTAGTGTACGATAAGTAGATAATGTCTATCAATAATAATAAGATATCAAAATAGTGTTAAGTCATGGCCCATTCCACCCTTAACACATTTTTATTCCCAAAAGCATATACAAGACCGTAGTTTCCCCAAAACCGGAAGTCACCAGAGGGCAATCCATATACTAAAGGTACAAAACAAATTCGTAGTGGTCGCGAATAGGGAATACAAGTATGACAAGGCACATGAGGCAATACCCAAGGTAGTGATACTACCGTTTGCCTGATACGGACTGGTGAGAACGCAACGCCGCAGCGCCCGCAACACCGTGAAACAACACTCCCAAAAATCAAGGGTGCACCAATCGACAACAAGTAATGAGTAGTTCGAAGAAGTGTGTTCACTTGAGGTAGCTGACCTCCATTGGCCCGGCACGGCTCCTGTTTTAGTCATTTCCAATTTGACACAAGTGTCAAGGCTATCCATTATCGTTCTCTTTCTTCAATCATCGCGTACATCATTCCAACCACTTCATTCTGGATCATCACTCCGCGTATAGTTATTAAAGTGGTTTTCGGCTTAGATAGAGAGTATATCCATAACCGATTCTGGTCTCTTGAATAACTTTCGTAATTATTACGCCGATTGGTCGTTTATATATTTCAAAACCAAATCAATTTCAATTTCAAATAGAATTTGTAAATCAACATTTCATTTGTCTTTCAAAACCAATTTCCATAATTTACGTTCAAACTTCCAAATTCATAATTTCAAAATCTTATAATTCAATTTCAATTTTTATTTAAACAATTCAAATATTGATTCAAGTTCGAATATAAGTTTCATTCCGAAATTATTTAAATTAATTTAATTTATCATTCAAATCAATCTAAATTCACTTATCGATTTCATTCAATATTCATTAAGTAAATTTGCCATTCAAAATAATTTCTATTAAATTTCCAATTCATTAAATCCATTATCCAACTTTATTATATCAAAACTTACAAATTGAATTACATTAAATTCATCAAATCAAATTCTTTAAATTACAAGTCTTACTTCAATTTCAAAAATATCACATTTTATTTCTTGTTAAAGAAATTCAGTTTCACTTATTTACTTACTTAAATAAAAATTTTCCAAAACTTAATTAATAAAGAAAACTCAATTTCAATTATTTACGAAGTAAAATTCACTTATTCAAAAGTTCAATTTCTCTTATTAAAGAATCCAATTCAATTTAATCATTAAATAATTCAATCTTAGTTAATTATTAAATAAAATTCAAAACTTAATTATTAAATAATTTCAAACTTAATTATAATTTCAAACTTAATTATTAAATCATTTCAAAGTTTAATAATTTCAAACTTAATTACAATTTCAAACTTAATTATTAAATCATTTCAAACTTAATTCAATCATTTCTCAAATTAAACAACATTCTTTCATCAACTACTATGTTAATATTTTGTTTCAGATTATTAAATATTAACATTTTCCTTTCATAAAAAAAAATTCAAATTTCAACTTCATTTCAAAACCATATTATTTATTCAAATAAAATCTTCGTTTTATTTTTAAATCAAATTATTGACCAATCGGGTTTTATTAAATTTTCTATCCTAGGTCAAAGTTCAATTTGGGTATTTATCATTTCAACCCGATTCCAATTCAATTCAAAATCAAAGCATAGTAAGGGAACTTGCAGTGTGATAACTGGGATGGTGTCAAAGTAAATAAACAAGCAAGAACAACAATCAATATCAATCCAATAATCAATTTAAATAATCCCGAAATAACCGTATTAATTCGCATTGTTATTTGTACGAATTAATATAATTATTTCTAGAATCTACACTATTATTTCATGTAGATTAAAGATTATTGCATTATCGTTTCCACTTGTCATTTAATTACAATTTTATACTACAACAATTAATCAAATATACGTCGATGGTTCAAAGTGTAATTATCACTATTCTACATGTCAATCAATTTAACAATTAAAAGGGGTCATATTCACTAATCAAATTTAACATATAAATCGGTTTAAAATTGTTAACGATCCTATATCCATTTCAATTTCGCATACTATTTATCATTTAACACTAACAATTTAACATCCAATATAAACATCAACAATCAATCAATTATCAGCCAAACTGTATTATCATCGCATAAATAATTAACAGATAATGGTGTCAGATGTCACAGGTGAACTGATACAGGCAATAGCATATATAACAGTGTAATTAACTAACAGCAGCATATTTCAATTGTCGTTTCAATTGAAATCAAATTTAATAAATAAAAGAATGTAAATCGTGAGTGATTACTCACCTTTCGAGGCTAGAGATGCACGAGAAGATGACATGGATATGCACACTGATACGGACGTTGAATTTGAATTATGAATCCAAGCAACAAAAACCGGCACGAATCCGATGAAGAAACAAGAACGATAGACCAAAAGCTGATAAAAAGGGAATCATTAACAAAAATCAGTTTGATAAAACAGCAATAATATATATTATCATTATTATTTCCATGAAATTAATATTTAATTTAAAACAAATATTAAAATAAAATAATATATATATAATTTAGAAATCATCGTTTCAATTTATGCACACGTATATAACCTATATAATGTATAACGTTCCGTTTTTAACAATATAATGTAATAGTCTCTATAATATAATATACTTTCCCAACATATATATTTACGGTTTAAGTACTAGTCTAGAAATACGTATGAATATGCTAACTATAAAAGAGTCTACAACAAAACTTATATAGCTTTTGAATATGTACGAATGCTTATAGGACCAGAAATAGATTATACTTATATATGCTTTTTCACGCAACATACATATATTGTAAAATCAACACAAATAATAAAATAATGCCTATATACAGCGGTACACATATATTTCATAAAACCTATATTGTATAAATGGCAAACTGTAACATCACATAATAAAATAACTATCATCATTTCCCAACATCATACTTATATATATATATATATTTGTATACTATACTAAACAAAGTAAATGGATATATATACTCACGCATGCAAACCTATGCAGATTTGAAATAACATATATTATTATTGGTAAATACTAAAATATAAAACAAAGCACACTGCAATAATATATGTGTATCACACATAAGGCATACTTACCTTATTATGCTTATAAGTAGATATACGTATCAGCCTAAAGAGGGCGGAGAAGAGTTGTAGTGAGGTCGGAGGAGAGGACGAGACACGGCTGTGGATCGAGGCTGAGCCGAAGTCAGGTGGCGACGGAGATCGGTGAAGGACTGAGTAGAGGCGGAGGTGGCTGATGGTTGCCGGTGCTCGGGTCAGTGAAGGAGTGGATCGGCAGTGAGGAAGTGGGATTGGGTTGCCGTTGGTGTGGCGCATGGTAGCTCGGTAGGGGATGGAAGAGGAAGATGGCGGGGAGGAGGCTGCTCGGTCGGATCTGGATGGAGGGGCAAGGCAGATCGGTTCATGGTGGAAGCCGAGGTGGTGACGTGGTTCAGGCGTGGGTGGGTCGAAGATGAAGTGGACGGCGAGGCTGTGGTGAGCTATGGCGGAGAGTGGTGGGTTGGCTCGCATGGGTTGAGGTGGCCAAGCGGAAGGGGAAAGAAGCGGAGATGGGAATGTTGCTTTGTCAGAGACGTGGTGTGCTTCATGGAAGAAGAGAAGTGGTTATTGGAATGTAAATAGACTTTGTAGATGAGTTATTGTAAATAGACTTTGTAAGAAGAGGAGGGATCTCACAGAGAAGAAAAGAGATAAAATGTAAATAGACTTTGTAATAAAATGTTATTGGAAATTGTAGATGAGTTGGCTCTATCAAAACAACAATCGAGAATAACAGCTGAAGAAAGTGAATTGTCCAAGGCTATTCGAATAACACGGAGGGAAATTGAATGGTCACAACAATATCAAAGCCAAATTGCAGAACCGATATGGGTATCGTTTTAAAGATTTCGCCGTCTCTCGGACTTCAAAATAAAAAGTTGAATATACCGTGAAGATCAGCGCGACGAGACGATCAAAACGGTATACTGATATCAGTGATTCGATTAAATTATAAAATTCGAATTTTCTAATAGCGGAAAATGCAAGAAAAACGCTGAAAAATAAGATCGACGGAGCCAAAGATGTCCGAATTTGGAAAAACGACAAACTAACATCTTGCTCAGAAGATGGTTTAGAATTTTTCTATGTAAAAATATTTAGGTTTCGGAAACATTTTATTTTCATCGCTTTTTAACTGATTAAATTGAAGTGAATTTACGCGTGAAATAAACTTTCACATTTTCAGACGAAAATTTTCTAGTTGCTATGTTTAATTAGACGTATTCCAAATATTAAATTTTTATTTCAAAATTTTATCGTTTAAAATTTCGCAAAATTTCAGTTAATAACGTTATTAAAACCAGTTAAATTTACGGGTCGTTACACACCATGACTGACTTGGAGTTTATTGTTTCCCTTCTAAACTCTGGGTGCCCACCAATTTCCACACGGGCAGTCTAGAGTTAGGTTATCAGGATATTCTGGATATTCTGGAGCTTTGGAAGCAAGCTGGATGGCGAGACGTAGTATTTGTATCTGAATTATTTATTCCGCTGTGTATTCTGTATGAGGACAAGTTTATATAACTGTCCATTGTTGTATTGAGTTGTATATTGACTTTGACTGATGTATTGTATAAAAAAAATGATATAGTTCTTTGTTTAAAAGACTAGTGATTATCTATTATATTTTTGTTCCGCTACGAATGTGAGATTCTGATATTGTTCTGTTTCTGATGTTGTTCTGTTGTTCTTCTTTCTTTTTCTTCTATCTTTTCTTCTACCTCTTCTTTTAAACCCTAAGAATTCGGTTTTCCGGCATTCGTTTGCTCGGCAGTTGATACAGTGGACGTATTGATGTCGATATTCGAAAGTCGAAGAATCGGGTCCTTACAGGACGCAGCGGCTCGTATTATGTTGATTTTCTACGCCATGCAAGGCGTGACACTTATGATCCCCAACGCTATCTTCCTGCCCCTAGGGAGACTGACGAAGAGAGAGCAGCTAGGAAGGCTCGTGAGAGGCAGGCTTATGAAGAGCGATATAGAAGGAGAGACGCACATCATTACTCCTACCAAAGAGATGACGACTCTCACAAAAGAAAGTCTCACGATGATAGGGGAAAAAGTCATATAACTGAGGATCCAAGAAAGCGGGCCAAACTTGACGACAAGTCTTCATCTAAAATTTCTAAAGTGCCCACTGCTTCTATCTCTTTAGACATCCCTTCCAGCTCTCCTGCCCTTAAAGGAGCTGATATTCAATCAATCATCAAAAGGCCTCCTCATCAAGTCGAGAAGCCTCCGCCTACACTCCACAGCCGATTTCCAAACTGGTGCTTGAAAGGAGTGTGTTTTGACTTGGACTCGGTACCGATTGACAAGCAAGCCATGCTGAGAAATCTTGACGCTGTCAAGCTCGATATCGAAAGAATGTCCGGCTGGCAGATACTAGTCGATGAGCTTCAAAGAGTAAACCGGGAAAATATTGAGGCTATGCTGACCATGGAGAATGATAAGTATGAGTGGTAGAAAATTCTTGATCAGCACGATGTGAAGATGAAGAGCATCACTGCTTATAACGAGGAGCTTGAAGCTGAAGTAAAGAAACTTAAAGATGATCTCGCCACCTCTTCCACTTCTTATACACAAAAGGAAGAGGTGCTCCAGAAGCAAGTAAGAGACACTCACGCTGCTCAGCGAGATGTTGAGGCCAAACTTGAGGCAGAGCAGAGAATTGTTGAGAAGTACCACAAAGATGCTGCTCAGCTGCGGGAAAAAACTAGCTCTCAGGACACGGAGATTGCGATGCTAAAGATCCAGCTTGCTAAGGCTGAAAAAGAACGTGACGACGCCATTTCTGGAAAAGCGGCAGCTGAACATTCGCACGAGGCGACTAAAGCCAACATTATCTCCACTCTATTTGAGTTTTACGTTCTTAGCATCTTGGGGAAAGGTAGTCTTTCTTTCTTGGGCCCGAAGTATGAGATTAGATTGGCTGAAGTGTGTGAAGCAGCAATTGAAGTGCTCAAAGATGCCGGTTACACCGAAGAGGATTTTGAGGCTAATTATTTGGACGACGAGGGTCGTGCCGCCCTTGCGAGAGGGAAAGAACAACTTGCTAATCAGTGAGCCTAAGTAGAGGAAGGAGAGCGTCCAGGGAAGGCACCTTTGACCGACCCAGCCCGTCCTTCGTCTTCGGTCGACGTTGACATTATTGGCTCAAGTTCCCATTCTCTGCCTCCTGCTAAAGCCGAAATCGAAGCTACAACTGCTCACACTGAAGAAGATGCCCAAGAAAGTACTGAAGCCCAAGACTATGAAATCGACATGATAAAATCAAGCTCTCCAGGTAACTTCAATTCTGATCTAGCTCATGTGGACTGCTCGTTTGCTTCACATGAGCTCGATGACCTTCTTGCTTATTACTTAAGCCTCGATGTGCCACTATCTCCTCTCTTTGCGGGAAATACTGATGTTTTTAACTTTTCTTCTTCTGTAGCGAAAACAACAAGTACTGCACAGGCTTCGCCTCCCCCAGCTGCTGCTCCTCTACCTCTTCAAGTTACCCCTCCTTCTGCTTCTCAACCGGGATCTCAAGAAGAACAAATAGAAGCTCTTCAAGGTTTAGATGACCCGGCGGCTTCACAAGAGCAGAAGGCTGAAGAACTTGAGGAGGGTGAGAGGACCCCGGAGAAGTTTACTGCCGACGATACAAAGCTTTCTGATCTTATCACTCTGGGCAGCGGATCATCTTCGAAGAAGAGGGGAAAGCGTGGAGTTTCAAAGAAGAAGAAGGACGCTCCTGTTGGTGATGAGAAAGTAGAAGAGGACCCAATTGCACCTCTTTCTCCTTCTTCCGTGACTCTTCCAGGCCGGCTTGCGAAGTTATCCATTAAGCCAGGTTAGGGCTCCAAAGGCGGCGGGAGGAAGAAGAAATGAGTTTGGTTCTACCTTTCATGTTTTGCTATTTTGCCTTTTGTCTAAAGACTTGTATCGACCGGAGATTGTGCGAGTACCGGCCCCCACTTTTTGGAACCTGTACATGTATAAAAAAAATTATAGTATGGAATAAAATGACTCTTTTTACTTGTACAATCTCTTGTCAGTATTTATGAATGCATTTATTCCTTGTTTTCGCACAAGTTTCTTTATTTTTTTGTACGATACTGCAGTGAGCTCGTGGTATGCTGTTCGAGCGTTGTTTTTATTAATATAGCTATATTGCCCCCATACCATGGCTTATTGCAATATTCTGAAAAGACTTGTACTCTTATTCTTGAGAATAATTCTTCCGTTTTGGGGAAAAATTATTCTGCTTTAGTAGAGTGTGCTTTGTATCGAAGAAGTTTTCTTTCCCCTTTGTTTTTACACTTCAACTTTCGAAAATGGTCACTTTTTTTTTTGAAAAGTGGATTCCCCTACACAGTGAAGCGGGCTTCCAAAGAAAGCTTTGATCTGTTTGTCAGAAAGTTATATTTCATCGTTGAATGGGCCCACAGGACAAACGTCAGCTGTTTCATCGGATATTTTTTTGCACAAATGATCACGAGTATTTAGCTGCGGCCTAGAACCTTCTTTTTGAGAAGGTGCCCCTTCGACGGTTCAATCAACGAATTTTTGGATGTGCCTCGTTAGAGGGCTTTATTTGTTTAGTGCTTCCGAAGAAGGCTTTGTGCCTCCGAAGAGGGCTTCTTGATTTGTGCCTCCAAAGAGGGCTTTGTGCCTCCGAAGAGGGCTTCTTGTTTTGCCTGAAAGTTATTTCTCACAGTTAAATGGATCCACGGGGCGGACGCAAGCCACTTAATTGGATGTTCGTGCATAAACGATCGCAATTAACTAGCAAGGGCCTGGTGCCTTCCTTTGGGAAGGTGCCCCTTCGGTGGTACCACCAACCTTTTTGGTTGAGAAAAACATTCCATTTTACGGAGTGCCTTGTTGGAGGGCTTTCTTTGGCACTTCAACTTTTTTGGGGAAGAACGTTCCCATGAGAGTAGAAGTGTGCCTCTGGAGAGGGCTTCATTTGTTTGCCTGAAAGTTATTTCCCACAGTTAAATGGATCCACGGGGCGGACGCAAGCAACCTAATTGGATGTTCGTTTGCACAAACGATCGCAATTAACTAGAAAGGGCCCGGTGCCTTCACTTTGGGAAGGTGCCCCTTCGGTGGTACCACCAACCTTTTTGGTTGAGAAAAACATTTCATTTTACAGCGTGCCTCATTGGAGGGCTTTATTTTGTGCCTCTAGAGAGGGCTTTGAATTGTGCCTCGGAGAGGGCTTTGAGTTGTGCCTCCGGAGAGGGCTTTAGCTTGTTTTGTTTGCTAGGAAGGTTGCGTCTCATAGTTAAGTGGTTCCACGGCGCGGACGCAAGCCATTTAATTGGATGTTTGTTTGCACAAACGATCACAATTAAGCAACAAGGGCCCGGTGCCTTCACTTTGGGAAGGTGCCCCTTCGGTGGTTCCACCAACCTTTTTTGTTGAGAGACAAGATTCCGTTTTGGCTGCTTTTTGTCTACTTGCCAATATCTTTTCATCATCTGTTCCTCAGCGATTCCTTGTTATCACCTTTGAATACATGTTCCTTCCTTTTGCAGGTTGTTTGATTCTTCCAGAGAAGTGTACTTCATTGTTAAGTGAATCCATGGGGCAGATGCAAGCTACTTAATCGGATGTATGTTTGCACAAACGATCTCAATCAGTTAGCAAGGGCCTGGAACCTTCACTTTGGGAAGGTGCCCCTTCGGTGGAATCACCAACTGTTTGTGAGAAGTACTTCTTATGTAGGAATTGAATCTGGAATTTTTGCGGCTTGACATTTGTTTGTTGAGTGATTTGTAGGAATCGCTTAGGTTTGTGATGTGTCGAATAGCTAAGCTTTGCTTTGACAGCCTACAATATTAAATCGAAATTTTAGCAACATATTTAAGATATTTGCACATCGAAATGAGACAGGCATTTTATAGTAGTAGAAGACACAAGATTTATAGTGGTTCGGCCAAGAATTGGGCCTACATCCACTTTATAGTTCTTATTATTGATTCACAATGATTTTACAATGGCTCACAATACAAGAATGATACATCCATAATTATTTCACAAATTTAAGCATGGCTTTTAAGTAAAATAAGGACGCAAGTGATTGCTATTCCAGGCTCTCGGAATTGGATCTCCTTCAACAGTTGTGAGTTTGAAAGTGCCGTCAAGAAGTTTTTTTCCTATGACATATGGCCCATCCCAGTTTGGCCCAAACACTTCTGTTGTTGTCATGATCCTTTTCAAGACTAGATCTCCAATTTCATAGCTGCCTTGACGAACTTTAGAATTGAAGTGCCTGGCTATCCTTTGTTGTTGAGCTGCAACTCTGAGTTCAGCTTCTTTCCTTCTTTCATCAAGCAAGTCAAGTGCTTCAAGTTGCAGCTTTTCATTTTCAGCTTGGTTGAAATGAATTCTTCTGTGTGAGGGGACCTCTATTTCCACTGGAATCATTGCTTCTGATCCATATGCTAACGAGAATGGAGTGTGCCCAGTCGCAGTTTTGTCGGTAGTTCTATATGCCCGTAGTGCTAGTGGCAGCATATCAACCCAACAACCTTTTGCTTTTTCCAGTTGCTTTTTGATGGTTGATTTGATGATTTTGTTTACTGCTTCCACTTGCCCGTTTGCCTACGCATGGGCCACTACTGAGAAGCTTTTTCGGATTTTGAATCGCCTGTAAAAGTCCTATAATTCTTCGCTTTCAAATTAGGTACCATTGTCTGTGATTATCTTCTGAGGCACACCATACCTGCAAATGATATTTTTAGTCACAAAGTTTATCATCTTTTTAGAGGTAATAGTAGCCTAGGGTTCAGCTGCAGCCCATTTAGTGAAATAATCAACAGCAGCAATAGCATATTTGATTCCGGATCTGGCAATCGGCATAGGCCCAATGAGATCTATCCCCCAAATAGCGAATGGCCATGGACTGACCATCTGAGTTAGCACGGTGGAAGGTGCTCTTGGGATTTTTGCAAATATTTAGCATCTGTCACACTTTCAGGAGTAGCTAGCAGCATCTCGATTAATATCCGGCCAAAAATACCATAGCGAAGAATTTTATTTGCAAGAGTTTGGCCACCTGAATGGTCCCTACATTCTCCTCCGTGCACCTCAGCTAAAGTTGTCTTAGCCTCTTCTTTGGTTACACATCGGAGTAATGGCATTGAGAATCCTTGTTTGTACAAATGACCGTCTTGAATTACATATCTCGTGGCTTTTCTTAACTGCTTTTGGCGTTCTTTTGAGTTTTTTGGCAAGGTGTTGTTTAGTAGATATTCCTTGATCGGGGTCATCCACGACTCCTGCTCTTGAGATACAGTCATGATCTAGTCAATATCCATCTCATCAGTACTTGGAGCTGACAAGAATTCCACAGGGACCAATCCTAATAATTGAGCTTCGCCAGAGCTTGAATATTTTGCGAGAGAATCTGCCTTCATGTTCTCTTCCCGGGGTATATGGTTGATTGTATAATGATCAAAATCATCGAGAAGCAGGCAGATTTCCTCCTTTAGTTTGAAACTCTTTCTTGACTTGGCATACAATAAGTTGGGAATCGCTGAAGATCTGTAACACTTTGATGCTCAGTTCCATAGCAATCCTCAAACTGGCAATAAGAGCTTCATATTCGGCATCATTATTTGTCGAAGGAAATTCCAATCTCAAGGCATAACACAATGACCGCCCTTCGGGGGTTTCAAGCACAACCCCAGCTCCGGAACAGTAATCGTTTCTTGCACCATCAACATATAATTTCCATCATATCGGGAAATCATCAGTTACCTCTTCCTCACTGCCACCTTTGTCGGTGTATTCTGCAATGAAATCTGCTAAAGCTTGTCCATTGATTGCTCTTCGGGGATGGTAGGTGATATCGTATTGACTGAGTTCAATATTCCACTTCAAAAGACAACCCGAAGTTTCAGGGCGGAATAGGACTTGCTTTAGAGGTTGATCAGTGAGGACTTTAATAGGATGAGCCCGGAAGTATGGCCTCAACTTTCTGGACGCGATCAATAGACAATAGGCGAGCTTTTCTAACTTTGAATAATTCATCTCTGCCCCAGTGAATCTTTTGCTGATGTAATAAACCGGATGCTGAACTTTTACGTCTTCCTGTACCAATGCTGCACTGAGAGCATTAGATGAGACTGCTAAGTATATGAAAAGATCTTCACCATTGCTGGGCTGAGAAAGTATTGGAGGCTTTTCCATGTGACGAATTAGTTCATCAAAAGCTCTCTGACATTCGGGAGTCCATTCAAAGTTTTTCTTTCCTTTCTTTAGAGCATCAAAGAAGGGAATGCATTTATCAGTGACTCTGGAAATAAATCGACTCAAATCAGCGACTTTCCCATTGAGGCTTTGCAATTCCTTCTTTGTTCTTCGGGCTTTGACTTTCTTAAGGCAGTAATCTGAGCAGGATTAGCTTCAATGCCCCTAGCACTCACAATGAAACCCAAGAATTTTCCAGACTCTACTCCGAATGAACATTTCAGAGGATTTAGCTTCATCCCATACTTCCTGAGAACCGCAAACATTTCTGCCAAATGATCCATGTGGTCTACTGCCTTTTTCGATTTCACCAACATATCATCAACATACACTTCCATAGTCTTCCCAATCTGGGGTTTGAACATGGCATTAACAAGTCTTTGATAAGTTGCCACCGCATTCTTTAGTCCGAAGGGCATGACTTTATAGCAGTGAAGGCCAACATCAGTGATGAAGCTTGTGTCCTTCTGATCTGGCTCATGCATCATGATTTGATTATATCCTGAGTAAGCATCCATAAAAGACATTAATTCATGCCCGGCTGTTCCATCCACCAACTGATCAATTCTGGGCAACGGGAAACAGTCTTTAGGACAAGCTTTGTTCAAGTCTGAAAAGTCGATGCATACTCTCCACTTCCCATTTGCTTTTTTAACCAACACCGAATTAGAAATCCAATTTGGATAAGTGGATTCTCTGACGAAGCCATTTTCCATGAGCCGATCTACTTCTTCTTTTAATGCTGTTGATCTTTCAAGACCCTGGGTTCTTCTTTTCTGCTTTACGGGTGTGAACTTCGGATCAATATTCAAAGCATGCACTACGATTTCTGGAGATATTCCACACATGTCGGCATGACACTAAGTGAAAACATCCAGGTTTGCTTTCAAGAATGCTATCAGTATATTTTGAACCGTCATACCGAGTTGTGAACCCACATTCAGCACCTTGTTTGGGTCATTCGGGTCAACAGGTATTGGCACCATCACCTCTACTGGCACCACTCTACTGTCCCATGCACTGGTTTTTCTAGGATCAATCTCTTTTCGTGCACCACTATGCTCACCAGTGCAGGGTCCACCACGTAATTGCTACAAGGTGGGTTCTTTGATGCGGAGCGTAGCTGCCGCACCTTTACCCATTTCTCTTTTCTTCCTTTCCCGCAATTATGTGAAATAGTATTCTCGCACGGCATTTTGGTCCCCCTTCACAACACCGACGCCATTATTAGTGGGGAACTTCATAGTCAGGCACCATGGAGCGAGAATAGCCCTGAATGCAGTAAGAGTAGGTCGACCCAGGAAGGCATTGTAAGCGAAGAATTCATCAACAATCACAAAAGTTTGTTTTCAGACAACTTTCTTTTCCCCTTCTCCGAGCTCTACAAACAGGTCGATAGACCCAATAGGCTGTTTTGGTTCTCCAGTGAACCCAACAATCTTCTGTGAAGAAGCTTGGACATCAGCCATGGGAATTCTCATTTGATCAAAAGACTTTATGAAGAGGATATTACAAGAGGCGCCGCAGTCAACAAGCACCCTTCTCACAATGGCTGATCTGATGCCAGCAGTTATTACTAAGGGATCCATGGTGGGAGCCTCAATGCCCACAGAGTCTCTAGCTTGGAATACAATATCATCGTTAAAAGTCCTTTGCTGCTTTAAAGGGGCAGCATTTTCCAAGATAAAAACATTTTCTTCCGCCGGAGCGTACCTTAAAGCGTGAGCATATCTCTCCATCTCACCCCAACTCCTGCCCGCTGGGTGAGGACCCCCTGTGATAACATTGATGATGGGCCTCTCAGAATCCTACGTTGCAGTCCTCTCACCTGGGTTAGATTGATGAGCAGGAACTTGTTTCCCCTGAGTAGAGGAGGTTGGGTCAGCTCTGTTTCTCTTCACATACTGTTGTAGTTTGTTCTGTCTCAGTAGCTCTTCAATCAAACTCTTTAAATGGCGACATTCATTAGTGCCATGGCCAGGTTGATTGTGGAACCGACAGAATCTCCCGTTATTCATAGCATTTTTCCCAAGCTTCATCTCAGGTGGTTTGGGGTATTCTACGGCATCCTTGGTTGCGAAAAAGATGTTTTCTGGAGTATCAGTTAGGGGAGTAAAGTCTGAAGGCTTAAAGTAACGAAGTTTCTTCACATCTTTTTGTCCTTGCCTACTGTCATTCTCCCTCTTCTGACCGCCAGATTCCTTTTTGTTAGTAGCAACATTGTTATTCTTCACCTCAGCCACGTCTACTTTTGTTGGCACAGGACGGCTTTCTAAGCGCATGAATTCATCAGCTTTCTTATAGAACTTCTCAAGTGAATTTGGCTCTTTCATCTTTAGCCATTTTCCAAATTCGCTTGATTTGTCAATAGCCCTCATTAGGTAAGTCAGAATCATCCGAGGCTCTGCATTATCGACCTCAACCAAGGCTATATTGAAGCGGTTTAAGAAGGATTTAATAGACTCCCCTGGGCCTTGTTCGGAGCTAGATAGTGACATTATATCCTTGGCCTTCGAAGCATATAACCTGAACTTTTCTTTGAATTTCCGAGTTAAGTTGGAAAACTGATCCACTGATCGAATTGGCAACTTCGTGAACCAAAGCAGGGCCACTCCCTCCAAGTATACAGGAAAATATCGGCATTTGATCTCATATGTCCAACATCAAAGCGTTTGTCTGTGAATCCCTGGATAGCAAGACAATGATTTATTATGGATATTTTAGAAGCTTCTAAGGAAGCAGCTGTTCTGAGGAAAACAGAAACTTTCAAAAACTCATCTTGTTTAGAGTCGTCTTGAGAAACAGCTGAGTTTCCCTATGGTTTAGCAAGTCTTTCAGATCTCAGATGAATCTAAGATCTAAAATCTTACGGGAGGCTTCTAATCTTTGAGCCTGTTATTCCTGGACAATAAGAAGCTGTATTAATATGGATATACTAGAAGATTCAAAGGAAGCAGACTTACTGAGGAATACAGAAGCCATATCAAAACTTATCTTGTTTAGAGGCGTCCTGAGAAACAGCTGTTGATACATATGGTTTAGCAAGTCGTTCAGATCGGAGACGAATCTCAGATCTAAAGTTTTTGCAGCTTCCCTGACATGGATTTAAAAATCCTCGTTAGTTTGAAGGCTATAAGGAACTAAGCAGTAGTTTTAGATAGTATACTTACTCAAGTAAGTCTGGAGAGATGGAGTTTCCGAGTCCTAACTATTTTCATTTGGAGCTCGCTGTTGTTTTTGTTGTCTCAGAAGTAAAGGAGGAGATCAGAAGTTTTAATGGCAGCAGCCATTTCTGTTTCTCACGAGTTTTCTTTTTGGAAAGTTTGGAGTTAGGAAGAGAATGAAAAGTCGTACTGCGTTTCTCCTTATCGAGAAGCTTCTGTGTCTTCGGGAGGCTTCTATTCTTTGGGCCTGAAACTGGGTTTGGGTTGTATTTGTTTTTATAGCCCAACGAGTTTAGTTTTTGTATTGTTTTTTTTGGTTTTTGTTTTGGACCGGTTATAGGCTTTTTCTTTGTATCTTGTTGGACCTTGTTTTTATTTCTTAATAGAAAAGTTTGAACCCCTTCTTCAAAAAAAAATGTTGCCCTGGCACCTATCATATGCCAGTCATACTAGTACAAGAACTGGTTAGGGTCGCTTGTCCCCCGATAAGCTGGAATAGTGGGGGGAATAAACTTCCTTGGAAATTCAGCTTTCAGAATTCTCTTAGTAAAAGGAGTTTTACTTGGAGCAAAACCCCATTCACATTCATCTTCTTCCCTTCGCATGCTATCTTTCATGATTTGTCGAATCATTCCCGAGAGGTACTCCTCATCGTTTAGAGGCCCTACGGGACAGACATCAGCTACTTTTTTGGAAGTTTGCCTGGACAAACGTTCACGAAGAGTTGGCTGCGGCCTTGAACCTCCAGCTTGGGAAGGTGCCCCTTCGGCGTTGCCAGTTGCCCTCTGAGGAGTACTTATCCCTTGGGACTCATGAACATCTTCAGCGAAGGTTTCTTCATTATTTTCCGGTTGCCGGTTAACTCCAAGCAAAGCATTCAATTTGTCCAACATCAAAGCGTTTTGGGCTTCCATTTGCTGATACAACCCAGACACCACAACATCCAATTCTTCCCTTATGACTCCAACACTAGGAGTCGCTTGATTTGACGTGGGAGAAGTGGTGGTGTTGTCATGAGCAACTCCAGATCTAATAGATTTACTTTTCCTTCCAGGAGCCATAATTTCGGTTAGACTTCTGGTTTTTAGGAAGAGTCTTTCCACAAATCTTTGTGAAGCAATGATGAAAGCACTCCTGAGTTGGGTTCTCAGTGAAAGCACCAAAAATGTTAACGCTAAAAATGTACGATAACACCCCGGTGTGATTTGTGATAAAGCGAAAGCACCACCCGTTGGTACGGGAACTAAAAGTAAGCAGAAAATAGCAGAAAAACAGTAAAAAGACAACAGTTTTATAGTGGTTCGGCTCAAAGTCAAGCCTACGTCCACTTAATCTCTTCTACTACTGATTTGATTACAACTTTTACAATAATCCTTCGATTACAACACAATTAAGACAAGTAATCAGAACTTTGATGCAGAAAAGCTCTTTTGATTCATGTTGAATGAACTTGATCTTTTTCATAGATTCTTTGAAGTATCCTTTTCCTTTGAAGTGTTGAAGTCAGTAGAGAAATCAGCAGAGTCTTGGCATTACCAAAAAATCGTCCCCTTTCAAATGCGGAGTAGGCGGGGTATTTATAGGAGAAAACTGGGCTTAGGTCGTTTGGTTTTAAGTCGTGAGCGACCTAAGGGTCATCCCGAGCTAGCATAAGTCGTTGGCGACTTAATGGAATCATTCTGGGTGAGATACAGGCTGTGAGCGACCTAACATATGAAATACATGAGTTATCTCGGCAAGATTAGGTCGTGAACGACCTAATAGAAGAGGTAGGTCGTGCGGCTTAACTATGGAGCATGTTAGGTCGTTGCCTTTCCTGAGTTGCTAGGTCGCTAGGTCGCTAACTCATTAGGTCGCTCTTTCTTTATCTCGCTAGGTCGCAGGAGACTTTCTGGAGTTAGGTCGCAGGAGACTTTCTGGAGTTAGGTCGCAAGAGACTTTCAGGAGTTAGGTCGCAGGAGTCTTTCAGGAGTTAGGTCGCAGCATTCTTATCTCGTTAGGTCGTACCGTATTTAGCTGTTTTGTGCTATAGGTCGCTAGCTTGTTATAGATCGTTAAGTCGTGAGCCTTAGGTCGTTAGGTCGTTAAATCGTTAGGTCACTAGGTCGCTGAATAAAAGAGAGTTAACAATAACTCAGCATACCCAATATATTCAATCAAATCATAGTATCCAATATTTTCAATTACCAATATAATTTATCACAGATAATCAAATAATCGTATCATAAAATATTAGAACAATCTAAATAAATTTGAGGAATCTAGTTGGATCCCTCCAACCTGTTTCCCTGCATCCATAGATGTTAGCACAACAATTTAAAATACCAATTCCACTTCGAGGTGGAATATCGCGGTATATGGGGTCATATCATCTCATCCGCAATTATGCGGTGCATAGGGTCTCATCCGCTATATAATGCGGGAATCAATCACTACAATATATATATATATATATAAACTATCATATATAATATCATATCCAATCAATTAAATCATTCAACCAATAATTTAAATTTAACTATTTAAATTTAAATGGAATTCCAAAAGAGTGAGATTAACTCACCTTTGACCTTTGATTGCCATCCACTTCAAACTCGACATGGTTTCCACGATTTCAGACCTCACTACGATGACACGACAGACATGCACCTGATCTGCCACAAAGATCGATGCATCAACCACCACCAACGGCAACACCTTCGAACGGCATCACCTCCAAACCCCGAACCTTCCTTGTCGCTGCCTCCTAGCCTTCAAGCAAACTCCCATCGCGAAACCTACCCTAACCGAAATTGCGAAACCACCACCCCACTGTCAATCTACTGAACCCACGATGATGTCGAAATCACGTATTCACTCTCGTGACTCACCTCGTCACTTGCGTTCGATAATGAAGAACTCGAGCTCGAGCCTGAGATTCCCAATCTTGAATGCGAAAATCCTAAGCCTCGATCCTTACGAGCCACCCAAACCTCCCACGCGAGCCTCCACAAGCCCAGTGTCGTGCTCCTCGAAAGGCTCATCTTCGATTTACTGCTTGAGTTGAACGATGCGGCCATGGATTTTTGAAAAGGAGGAAGAGGCGCACGATTTAATTTGGAAGATGTTGTTCGGCCATTATAAGTTTTCAAACAACTGTTTATTTTATTTTTCTCCAAAGAAGACGCGTGCCGATAGGAAGGACAAGTGTTGAATGGGAGTAAACGTGTTAATCGTGAAAACATTATTCAGCATATAAAATATATATCAAATTTAAATTCAAATTCAAATCGTCTCGATTCTCGCAACTCACAATCTCGATCTCCAATCGAGGCATGCCGCTAGGCATTTATAATGTTAAACCCCTATTTTGAACGAAATGGAAAAGGTTTCGAGTCCTAATTCGATCGTATGGAGAAGATAGCTTTTTGGAACCAGTTATTATATTAAATTTCGATATAAATCTCAGCGTGTTTATCTATCATACGATCACACGACAACTCCAAACACTACAAAATTTGAATTCCGATAATAATACAATATTACGGATCCAATGGAACTGGTTTCGTCGAATTCCGAGATTGTGCCTCGGAAGGTTATTTCTAAATATCGATTTAAACGATATATTTTCAAAACTTAACAAAACACATCCAAATTCAAGTTTAACATTTCTACTATCTCTAGTATAATCATTATAAATTTTATAATCCATTGAAATATTTTTAACCAGCTTGAAACTCAAGATTGAATATTTCACCAAATCTCTATTTATTAAGTTCAATAATTTAATTGCCCAAATAAACAGTGATATTTGAAATTCGAATTAAACTAACTTCAAATATTTAAAATCAATTAAATATCTCAATTTCAAATATCCAGAAATTTCGAGTCATCGCAGTCCTTCCCCCTTAAAAGAATTTCGTCCCCGAAACTACTAGTTAGGAAGAATGCTCCAACCCGTATATTATTTTTCCCCAACCAAAAAGTTTCAAACAACTTTCAAAACAATCTTTCTATTAAAGACACATTATCACTCTTATTACTTTCCAAACTCTTCCATAGTTCCCAAACAACTTTACTTATTCAACCATTCAAATTATAATTCAAATTCAAATTTTAAATTATCAAAATTTTCTCAAATTTTTTCTACCTCCATAAATTTTCGAAAATTTTTGCCAGCGTCTCCTTTGCGCGACTAGCTCGGTACAACTACGAAATGCCTCTACGGGCCCCCAAATTTCAAAAGAAAACAAAACGCCAAGTGGCTAGATCAGAAACCCATCAAATTTCATACAGAAATTAAATACATGCCTTTTTGTCGGGCCATACAATTTTAACTTCTGAAATCAAAAACACCAATTTTTCTTTTGCTTTTTAAAACACCTATATATCCTACTTAGCAATAATATCCAATCACAGAATCCAAAATCATTTTATTCGTTTCTCTTACACATTTTCAATATTTGCTTTACTTAAACCCGTACAATGCATATATACCATCTATACGCAACATCAAATCCGATCGCTCACTCGATCACACAATTTCACTTCCGAACTAGTATTGTCCACCCGACTCTCTAGTGCGGACTCAGATCTGGTCTCTTGATCAGAAACTGTCATTCTCCTTGCATAGCCACAACTATGATAGAGAATTTCCAGAATCAATCAAAATCCATATCTAGGGTTCGCCGTCAAAAATCGAGTGAAAAATCCCAACTCGGATCGATATAACTATCTCGAAATTCTGTGCTCGAATCTGGATCAAATCGCCATGCGAATAAAATAATATACGTATATCCTACATATAAATTTCCAATTGATCATTACTTATATCAATTCTCTCTTTATTCACATTTATTCTGATTCCTAATCACTTATCCATACTTATCATTTCACACACTTTTATTAAACCTTCTTTCAAATATTATCTTAGAATATCTTTCCCAAAACTAATTTTACTTAAGAATTTCACCATTATCTCTTAAGTACAATATAAATGTTTTATATATTTCTTATAACTATTTTCACTTCACTACCTTGGTTTATATATACTTCTATTCAAATTTTCATTTTCAAGTTCATTTGAATTTAATTTCCCTTTCATTTTAAATATTGAATTCTATTCATATTATCCCAATCCCTACTTAATTAACCATTCCTCTAATTAGTTCCACTTACTAATTTATTCCATTTCCATTTCCATTCAAGATTTTAAACTTATATAAATTTTCCAACTTAATTTTATTCATTTAACAATCTTCCTAATTTATTTCATCTAATTGGTTAACTTCCCTAGCTTAATTCATTTTCAAATTTAATTTCATATCTCAATAAAAAGTTTATTTCTAAAGTTTTACTTCTTTAGTTTCCTTGAACAAATTCTACAATTTCAACTTACTTAACACAATTTAAATTGATTCCAATCTTCAATTTCCATTTTACTTACTTACAAATGTAACTTCCTTTTTGTTTCTCTATACATTAGTTTACAATCGTAATAAACTTATTTTCAATAATCATTTTTTTCTCAAAGCTCACTTTTACTTAACTAGATTTAGTTAAATTTCATTTCCATTTGAATTTTTAAACTTCCATAAGTTTTTCCAACTTATTTAAATTCCATTTACTTTTCTCTTTAAACTTACTTCATTTAATGGTTTTACTTTTCCAACTTATTATGTTTTCATACTCATTTTAATTTAACTCTTCATTAGTTAAAATTTATTCTAAACAAATTTCTAATTTTTATAAGTTTTCAAACCCATTTATATTTCCATAAACATTTTAAATAAGATTCCAGAGTTTAAACAATTGCTTAATATTTCAAAATCATTTTTGAAACCAATTATATACATAATTCGTTTGCATATCAAATTATTCTTTAAGTTTTAAAACCAAATCCAGTTTTGCAAAAAAATTCAATTTAAAACATTTGCCAGCAATTCCTCCCTTGGAAACCCAAAAATTAACATCGATGATGCTGCAGTCATCACCGAAGTTATTTTCCAGCGACCGAAAAGAGTTTACTGCTTTTATCTCTTTAAAACCCCTTCAAATATTTTTAAATTCCAAATCTCACCAGATTTCAAATCCAATTCAAAAATATTTCTGAAATAATATCACCATTATTTCTCAAAAACCTTTGAAAACCATTTCCAAACCTAAAAGAATTTAAACTTTTCCCAAAATTTCAAATCCTTCCAATCTATATTCAATCATTACTCTGGAATTTTATCTCATTTAAATTATAAATCATATTTATAATTCACATTTACAAATCCCATTTGTATATGAATTTATCTCATAGCTTTAGTTATGATTTCCAATTTCTTATTTAATTTCTACACAGTAATGATAATAGTTTAATATTATCATTCCCTAACAATCAAGCAACCATATACTATAATAATTTACAAAAATTATTTCCTTTATATACAAAAATAATTTGGGTAAAATTATTTCATTTACCCTAATTTAAAACAATACTGTGTCGGTTTATCTTGTTTAAGAGTTTAGAAACCCTTATCGATGTCTTCGCGTCCCATATATCGACCAGAATTCATAAACACTCAACCGATAAGTCAACACAATATAAAAACAATTTTTATATTCACTAACAAATAAGCGCTCATATCTATTAATACACTCAAACTCATTCTAGAGTACTATGGACTCTATTTCAATGAGAAATCCCCACTAGAGCCAAGGTTCTCGCTTAACCTTCAGCTTTGATACCACTGTAATAGCCCGCAAATCCGTACCCCTTTGAACCGACAATATTCTCCTTCGGTCATCTCAAAGTGGTCGGAAATACAAACCATTAGGGTTAAATAAGAAAGAAGTATAAGAAGAGAAATAAAAAACACATCAGAATCTCACCAACGCAGCGGAAAAATATATAATATATAAATGACTGCTCTTTACACAAAAAGAAACTATATTTGTTTTATACATTACATCATCAAAGTACAACACAATCAAAACAAATATTGGACAGTTATATTAACTTGTCCTCACAAAAGCTGACTATACAGCCCATATTACACAGCGGAATATACTTCAAGTACGAGTGATACGTCTCGCCATCCAGCTCGTCTCTTGAGCTCCACAGCAGTCCATCCAAAATTTGTACTCTATAATACTCGGTCTGACCCGAGCATTATAATAAAACAATACCCGAGTCAGTCTAGAAAACCAACGTGAGAAAACACACTCAATTGGATTATTAAAGTTTTCAAAATCCTTTGAAATCAAAGGAATCTCGTATGACCACGCCACAAATAAACATGTCGGGTTTTTACCTTACGATAACCAAAATATTTCTTATAAAATCCTCTAATATTATAGTAGTGTCTATATACAAATACTTATTCAAATATCCAAAATTATTACATTAATTAAATTCCAGCATAATAGGTATACAAACAAAACCGTAAAAGCACGTAGGGAGAATGGATTTCCAACTAATGACTAGGCACTGGGGTACCACCTATCACGGTACCTGGTTTAGATCAGCATACCGAGGACCCCTCCATTCCTCTACAACACAAGACCGGACTACCCCTAGCTGGATAACCCGAATAAGATCACACCACGGTTGGGATCAGCAACCGCTACACATAGCCAAAATAAAAGGGACGTCTAGACAGGAATGACCTTACCCTAATTGGGTGCTACCCACTTAGCCTTGCTGCATAACCCCTGATTTTCAGTCATTCCCGGTTGATGAGGCTCGAGGCTATGCGTTACCTTTTGAGAACACATCTCACTTAGAATGCTCATCGTCCTCCTGACAATGTTTTGAAAGCATTCATCCATACAAGTCCGTTCCGGGTTCGAACGGAACCGAAGGCACTACTCCTACTACATCCATTTTGGAATCACCCTCAGGATTAGTAGCGATGAGCCCTTGCACTTCACTGCTCCATCTTCGACTCCAAACTCTTGTCTTCCTCACGAAAACGTACAAACCGGATCGAAGTGGTTTTCAGGAAATTAATCCTGATCCCGGTCTCTTCGAAACGATCAACGCATTGGCCAATATTGATAGTCGGTTATTTAACTATTAAATAACATCCACAAACAACCATCAGATTTTTAAATAATTTTCCAAATTATTTATTTCAAAATATCTTCGCAAGATATTTTTCTACACTTCAACGCTTTGAAAACAGTTTCAAAACCACCTTTCTCGACTAACTATTTCTCCATTCCAGTTGCACCCTAATGGCTATGCCATTTTGATGGGGTTGTGCGTACTATTCAGGAGGATGCTTAATCGCCTCCCAAGCTTCGAGGAGATCTGCTATTTGTGTTCATTTTGGAGGAACAAAGATCACCCTTCTATTACTCTCGTAAGGAGCGCAAGAAACCGCAAGCTGATTACGGATCTGCCTGAGCGCGCTCACGGGTTTTTAAACCAGTTCTTCTTTGTCCGTTGTCTCCCGGGATTCTACGGTATCTGGAGAGTAGGAAGTAAGACTACCTATCTCCGTTTACTTCATTTTCGAGCTTTTCAAAATTCGAGTTGTCAAGTGCTAACTTCATTCTTTACTTTTGCAGCTCTTCCTCCTCCCTCTAAAGATTCTAGTCCCAAACTGACTTTCGAAAGATTGAGTGCCATAGCTGCCAATGAGAGAAGTATTAAGTTTTTACAGAAGAACGAAATATTGCACCAATTCGGACTTTTGCACTCTTCTCGATCCATTCAGTCCCGTGATGCCCCCAGCTCTCAAGCAGAAGCGTCAGATGCCCCAGCCTCCGTAGAAGAATTTGCACCGAAGGAACCTATTGTAGAGACTTCATTAGTGAAATGCTCCAGTTCCGCTGATGGTGTGGGGTTATCTGGCAAATCTAAACTTCCCCCAGTTATTGAAGAATAGGAATTTCCTCAACATTCTGGGAAGGTTACTAAAGAGGCTGATGAGGAAGCCGAGAAAGAAAGTTCCATTACGAAGAATGTAAAGCGTGCTGAAGAGGGAACTGCTGATATGACCCATTCCGTTGGACATGATGGTGATGATATCTTTTGTGGACTGAGCGATTTTATGGTGACTTCCCATGAGCTCTTTAAAGACGATACCACCACTTCTAAGCTTGTTTCTCCATCAATCGAAGCGACATCCGTCCTGCGACCAATCCCATCAACCAAAGAGTTGACTTCTGCTGCAAAAGCCGACATCACTCCTAAGCTAAAGAGTGGTTTGTAGCTTGACGCACGTAGTTCACACACCACACACACTTAGGATTTTTGGCAATTATGCGCATTTAGCTTATTTATTTTGAAGATTTCTAAATTTGTCTCTTCTTCACTTTCAGGTTCTCCCATAGGACGCAGCGACTCATATTACGATGACTTTCAATGCTATGCGAGGCGTGATTCTTATGACCCCAAGCGCTATCTTCCTGCCCCTAGAGAGACTGATGAGAAAAGAGCAGCTATGAAAGCTCGTGAAAGACAGGCTTATGAGGAGCGTTATGGAAGAAGAGATGACCGACATGACTCTTACCAAAGGGATGATAACTCCCACAAGAGAAAGTCTCATGACGATAGGGGGAAGAGTCATATAGCTAAAGATTCAAGCAAGCGGGCCAAGCTCAGTGAAAAGTCTACATCTGAAATTTCTCAAGTGCCTGCTGCTTCTATCTCTCTAGACATCCCTTCTAGCTCTCCTGCCCTTAAAAAATCTGAAATTCAAGTAATCATTAATAGGCCTCCTTATCAAGTTGAGAAGCCTCCGCTTGCACTCCAAAGCCGATTTCCGCATTGGTGTTTGAAAGGAGTACGTTTCGATTTGGACTTGGTTCCAATTGATAAACAGGCCATGCTGAGAAATCTTGACGCTGTCAAGCTTGATATTGAAAGAATGTCCGGCTGGCAAAATCTATTGATGAGCTTTAGAGAGTAAATCGTTTAAACCTCTAGGCTATGCTAACCATGGAAAGCGATAAGTCTGAGTGGCAAAAAGTTCTTGATCATCATGATACGGAGATGAAAAGCATCACCACCCACAACGAGGAACTTGAGGCTGAAATCAAAAAGCTTAAAGATGATCTTGCCACCTCTTCCACTTCTTATACACAAAAGAAAGAGGTTCTTCAAAAGCAAGTAAGAGATGCCCATGCTACTCAACGAGATGCTGAGGCTAAACTTGAGGCGGAGCGGAAAATCGTGGAAATCTATCGAAAAGATGCTTCTCAGCTGCGGGAAAAGACTAGCTCCCAAGATTTGGAGATTACAATGCTAAAGGCCCAGCTTTCTAAGGCTGAAAAGGAGCGTGACGAGGCCATCGCTGGAAAAGCAGCAGCTGAACACTCACATGAGGTGACTAAGGCCAACATTAGCTCCACTCTATTCGATTTTTATGTTCTCAGCGTCTTGGGGCGTGGCAATCTTTCATTTTTGGTCCCAAAGTATGAGGTTACCCTGGCTAAAGTGTGTGAGGCAGCAGTTGAAGTGCTTAGAGATGCTGGCTACACTGAGGAGGATTTTGAGGCTCATTATTTGGATGATGAGGGTCGTGCCGCCGTTGCCAGAGGGAAAGAACAACTTGCCAAGGAACGAGGCGAAGCGGTGGAAGGAGAGCATCCAAGGAAGGCACCTTTGCCCGACCCAACTCGTCCTTCATCTTCGGTTGACATCGATATTATTGGCTCCAGTTCCCACTCTCCGCCTCCTGCTAAAGCCGAAACCGAAACTACAGCTGCTCATGCCGAAGACGAGGCCCAAGAAAGCACCGAAGCCCAAGATTTTGAAATTGACGTGATAAAGCCAAGCTCTCCAGGTAACTTCAACACTGATCCAGCTCAAGTGGACTACTCGTTTGCTTCACATAAGCTCGATGAACTTCTTGCTTTTTACTTATGCCTCGATGTGCCACTATCTCCTCTATTTGCGAGGAATACCGATGTTTAACTTTTCTTCTTCTATAGTGAAAACAACAAGTGTTGTACAGGCTTCGCATCCTCCAGCTGTTGCCCCTCCACCTCTTCAAGTTACTCCTCCTTCTGCTTCTCAACCGCGGTCGCAAGAAGAACGAATAGGGGCTCTTCAAGGCTTAGATGACCCAGCCGCCTCACAAGAGCAAAAACTAGAAGATCTTGAGGAGGGTGAGAGGACCCCGGAGAAATTTACTGCCGATGATACAAAGCTGATTGATCTTATTACTCCGGGCAGCTAATCTTCTTCAAAGAAGAGGGGAAAACGTGGAATTTTGAAGAAAAAGAAGGACGCTTCTACTAGCAATGAGAAAGCGGAAGAGGACCCAATTGCACCTCTTTCTCCTTCTTCCACGACTCGTTCAGGCCAACTCAAGAAGTTAACCATTAGGCCAGGCGAGGGCTCCAAAGGAGGCGGGAAGAAGAAGTAATGAGTCTGGTCTTGTCCTTCTTGTTCTGCTTTTTGCTTCTATCTAAAGACTTATATCGACCGGAGATTGTGCGGGTACCGGCCCCCGCTTTTTGAAACCTGCACATGTATACAAATCTTTTATAGTATGGAATAAAATGACTCTTTTTACTTGTACAATCTTTTTTCTGTATTTGTGAATACATTTATTTCTTATTGGCGCACAAGTTTCTTTATTTTCTTTGAATGATACTGCAGTGAGCTCGTGGTATGCTGCTTAAGCGTTGCTTTTATTAATGTAGCTATATTGCCCCCAAACCACGGCTTATTGCAATCTTCTCCATTTTGAAAAGACTTGTACTCTTACTCTGGAGAATAATTTTTCCATTTTGAGGAAATATTATTCTGCTCTGGTAGAGTGTGCCTTGTATCGGAGAAGTTTTCTTTTTTTTTGGAAAAAGCTTTTACACTTCAACTTTTGGAGATGGTCACTTTTATTTTTGAGAAGTGGATTCCCCTACGTGGTGAAGCGGGCTTCCGAAGATGGCTTTGATTTGTTTGCCAAAAAGTTATATCTCATTGCTAAGTGAGTCCACGGGACAGGCGTCAGCTGCTTTATCGGATATTTGTTTGCACAAACGATCGCGGGCAGTTAGTTGCGGCCTAGAACCTTCTTTTTGAGAAGGTGCCCCTTCGGTGGTTCCATCAACGATTTTTTCAGGAGATAACATTTCATTTTGGGGCGTGCCTCGTTATAGGCTTTATTTGGCACTTCAACTTTTTTAGGGAAGAATGTTCTCATTTTGGAGAAATTGATCTTCCCATGAGAGTAGAAGTGTGCCTCCGAAGAGGGCTTTTTTTGTTTGTCTGAAAGTTACTTCTCACAGTTAAATGGATCCATGGGGCAGACGCAAGCTACCTAATTGGATGTTTGTTTGCACAAACGATCACAATTAATTAGCAAGGGCCTGGAACCTTCACTTTGGGAAGGTGCCCCTTCGGTGGTTCCACCAACCTTTTTGTTTGAGAAAAACATTTCATTTTTCGACGTGCCTCGTTGGAGGGCTTTATTTGGCACTTCAACTTTTTTGGGGAATAATGTTCTCATTATGGAGAAACTGATCTTCCCATGAGAGTAGAAGTGTGCCTCCAAAGAGGGCTTTATTTGACACTTCAACTTTTTTGGCGAAGAATGTTCTCATTATGGAGAAATTGCTCTTCCCATGAGAGTAGAAGTGTGCCTCCAAAGAGGGCTTTATTTAGCACTTCAACTTTTTTGGGGAAGAATGTTCTAATTATGGAGAAATTGCTCTTCCCATGAGAGTAGAAGTGTGCCTCCGAAGAGGGCTTTTTTGTTTCGTTTGGCAGGAAGGTTGCATCTCATAGTTAAGTGGATCCACGGAGCAGACGCAAACTACCTAACTGGATGTTTGTTTGCCCAAACGATCACAATTAACTAGCAAGGGCCTGGAACCTTCACTTTGGGAAGGTGCCCCTTCGGTGGTTCCACCAACCTTTTTTGTTGAGAGACAAGATTCCATTTTGGCTGTTTTCTTTGCTTGCCCATGTCTTTTCATCATCTGTCCCTCAGCGATTCCTCGTTATCACCTCTAAGTACATGTTCCTTTCTTTTGCAGGTTGTTTGACTTTTCCAGAGAAGTGTACTTCATTGTTAAGTGAATCCACGGGGCAGACGCAAGCTACTTAACCGGATGTCTGTTTGCACAAACGATCATAATCAGTTAGCAAGGGCCTGGAACCTCTCTGTTAGGAAGGTGCCCTTTTGGTGGAATCACTAACTGTTTGTAAGAAGCACTTCTTATGTAGGAATTGAATCTGGAATTTTTGTTGCTTGACATTTGTTTGTTGAGTGATTTGTAGGAATCGCTTGGCCTTGTGATGGGTTGAATAGGTAAGCTTTTCTTTGATAACCTGCAATATTAAATCGACATTTTAGCAACATATTTAAGATATTTTCACATCGAAATGAGACAGGCGTTTTATAGTAGTAAAGAACACAAGATTTATAGTGGTTCGGCCAAGAATTGGGCCTACATCCACTTTATAGTTTTCATTATTGATTCACACTGATTTTACAATGGTTTACAATACAAGAATGATACATCCACAATCATTTTACAAATTTAAGCATAGCTTCTAAGTAAAATATGGACGCAAGTGATTGCTGTTCTAGGCTCTCGGAATTGGATCTCCTTCGACAATTGTGAGCTTGAAAGTGCCATCAAGATGTTTTTTGCCTATGACATATGGCCCTTCCCAGTTTGGCCCAAACAATCCTATTGCTGTCATGATCCTTTTCAAGACTTGATCCCCAATTTCAAAGCTATGTTGGCGAACTTTAGAATTGAAGTGCCTGGCTATCTTTTGCTGATGAGCTGCAACTCTGAGGTCAACTTCTTTCCTTCTCTCATCAAGCAAGTCAAGTGCTTCAAGTTGCAGCTTTTCATTTTCAGCTTGGTTGAAATGAATTCTCCTGTATGAGGGGACCTCTATTTCCACTGGAATCATTGCTACTGATCCATATGCTAATGAGAATGGAGTGTGCCCAGTCGCAGTTTTGTGCGTAGTTCTATATGCCCATAGTGCTAGTGGCAGCTTATCGAACCAACCACCTTTTGCTTTTTCCAGCTGTTTTTTGATGGTTGATTTGATAATTTTGTTCACTGCTTCCACTTGCCCATTTGCATGTGGATGAGCCACTGCTGAGAAACTTTTCCGGATCTTGAATCGCCTGCAAAAGTCCTGGAATTCTTCGCTTTAGAATTATGTACCATTGTCTGTGATTATCTTCTGAGGCACACCATACCTGCAAATGATATTTTTAGTCACAAAGTTTATCATCTTTTTAGAGGTAATAGTAGCCAATGGTTTGGCTTCTTCTCATTTAGTAAAATAATCAACAGCAACAATAGCATATTTGATTCCGGACTGGCAATCGGCAAAGGCCTAATGAAATCTATCCCCCAAATGACGAATGGCCATGGACTGGCCATCTGTGTTAGCTCGATGGAAGGTGCTCTTGGGATTTTCGCAAATCTCTGGCATCTGTCACACTTTTGGGAGTGGCTAGCAGCATCTCGATTAATATCTGGCCAAAAATACCCATAGCGTATAATTTTTTTTGCAAGAGTTTGGCCACTTGAATGATTCCCACACTCTCCTCCGTGCACCTCAGCTAAAATTGTCTTGGCCTCCTCCTTGGTTACACATCGGAGTAATGGCATCGAGAATCCTCGTCTGTACAAATGGTCATCTTGAATTACATATATCGGGGCTTCTCTTAACAGCTTCTGGCGCTCTTTTGAGTTTTCTGGCAGGGAGCCGTTGAGTAGATATTCCTTGATCGGGGTAAACCACGACTCCTGCTCTTGAGATACAGCCATGATCCAGTCGATATCTATCTCATCGATACTTGGAGCTGACAAGACTTCCACAGGGACCAATCCTAATAATTGAGCTTCGCCAGAGCTTGAATATTTCGCGAGAGAATCTGCGTTCATGTTATCTTCCCTGGGTATATGGCTTATTGTATAATGATCAAAATCATCGAGAAGCTCACATGCCTTTGACAAGTAAGCAGGCAGATTTCCTCCTTTAGTTTGAAACTCTTTCTTGACTTGGCATACAATAAGCTGGGAATCATTAAAGATCTGCAGTACTTTGATGTTCAGTTCTTTAGCAATCTTCAAGCCGGCAATAAGAGCTTCATATTAGACTTCATTATTTGTCGATGGATTTTATAATCTCAATGCATAACACAATGACCACCCTTCGGGGGTTTCAAGCACAACCCCAGCTCCGGAACAATAGTCATTTCTTGCACCATCAACATATAATTTCCATCGGATCAGGATGTCCTCAGCCACCTCTTCCTCACTGCCACCTTTATCTATGTATTCTGCAATGAAATATGCTAAATCTTGTCCATTGATTGCTCTTTGGGGATGGTAGGTGATATCGTATTGACTGAGTTCAATATTCCACTTCAGAAGACGACCCGAAGTTTCAGGGAGAAATAGGACTTGCGTTAAAGGTTGATCAGTGAGGACTTTAATAGGATGAGCCTGGAAATATGGCCTCAACTTTCTGGACGCAATCAGCAGACAATAGGCGAGCTTTTCCAGCTTTGAATAATTCATCTCTGCCCTAGT
This sequence comes from Allium fistulosum, assembly GCA_030737815.1. Classification (NCBI taxonomy): domain Eukaryota; kingdom Viridiplantae; phylum Streptophyta; class Magnoliopsida; order Asparagales; family Amaryllidaceae; genus Allium; species Allium fistulosum. The sequence continues at coordinate 461,992,903 of CM060907.1, read as the reverse complement.
GAATCTTTTGCTGATGTAATAAACCGGGCGCTGAACTTTTGCGTCTTCCCGTACTAATGCTGCACTGAGAGAATGAGATGAAACCGCTAAGTATATGGAAAATTCTTCACCATTGCTGGGCTGAGAAAGTATTGGAGGCATCTTTATGCGACGAATCAGTTCATCAAAAGCTTTCTGACATTCAGGAGTCCATTCAAAGTTTTTCTTTCCTTTCTTCAGAGCGTCAAAGAAGGGAATGCATTAATCAGTGACCCTGGAAATAAACCGACTCAAAGCAGCGACTTTCCCGTTGAGGCTTTGTAATTACTTCTTTGTTCTAGGGGCTTTGATTTCTCTTAAAGCAGTAATCTGAGCAGGATTAGCGTCAATGCCCCTAGCACTCACAATGAAACCCAAGAATTTTCCAGAGTCTACCCCGAATGAACATTTCAAAGGATTTAGCTTCATCCCACACTTTCGAAGGACCGTGAACATTTCTTCCAAATGATCCATGTGGTCTACTGCCTTCTTCGATTTCACCAACATATCATCAAAATATACTTCCATAATCTTGCCAATCTGGGTTTGAACATGGCATTAACAAGTCTTTGGTAAGTTGCCCCCGCGTTCTTAGTCCGAAGGGCATGACTTTATAGTAGTAAAGACCAACATCAGTGATGAAGCTCATGTCCTCCTGATCTGGCTCATGCATCATGATTTGATTATATCCTGAGTAAGCATCCATAAAAGACAATAATTCATGCCTGGCTGTTCCATCCACCAACTGACCAATCCTGGGCAACGGGAAATAGTCTTTGGGGCATGCTTTGTTCAAGTCTAAAAAGTCGATGCATACTCTCCACTTCCCATTTGCTTTTTTAACCAACACTGGATTTGAAACCCAATTTGTATAAGTGGACTCTCTGACGAAGCCATTTTCCATGAGCCGATCTACTTCTTCTTTTAATGCTGTTGACCTTTCAGGACCCTGGGTTCTTCTTTTCTGCTTTACGGGTGTGAATTTTGGATCAATATTCAAAGCATGTACTGCGATTTCTAGAGATATTCCACACATGTCGGCATGACTCCAAGCGAATATATCCAGGTTTGCTTTCAAGAATGATATCAGCATATTCTGAACCGTCATACCAAGTTGTGAACCCACATTCAGCCTCTTGTTTGGATCATTCAGGTCAACAGATATTGGCACCGTCACTTCCACCAGCATCACTCTACTCTCCCCTGCACTGGTTTTTCTGGGATCAATCTCTATTCATGCATCACTATGCTCACCAGTGTAGGGTCCACCCCGTAATTGCTACAAGGTGGGTTCTTTGATGCAGAGCGGAGTTGCCGCACCTTTACCCATTTCTCTTTTCTTTCTTTCCCGTAACTCTATGAAATAGCATTCTCGCCCGGCGTTTTGGTTCCCTTCACAACACCGATGCCATTATTAGTGGGGAACTTCATAATCAGACACCATGGGGCGATAATGGCCTTGAACGTGGCAAGACTCGGTCGACCTAAGAAGGCATTGTAAGCAGAGAATTCATCAACAATCGCAAAAGTTTGTTTTCGGACCACCTTCTTTTCCCCTTCTCCGAGCTCTACAAATAAGTCAATAGTCCCAATAGGCTGTTTTGGTTCTCCAATGAACCCAAAAATTTTCTGTGAGGAAGCTTGGACATCAACCATGGGAATTTTCATCTAATCAAATGTCTTTCTGAAGAGGACATTGCAAGAGGCGCCGCAGTCAACAAGCACCTTTCTTACAATGGATGATCCGATGCCTGCAGATATTACCAAGGGATCGATGGTGGGAGCCTCAACACCAACAGAGTCTCTAGCCTGGAATATGATGTCATCGTTAAAAGTTCTTTGCTATTTTAAAGGTGCAGCATCTTCCAAGATAAAAACATTTTCTTCCACCGGGGCATATCTCAAAGCGTGAGCACATCTCTCCATCTCACCCCAACTTCTGCCCGCTGGGTGAGGACCTCCTATGATAACATTAATGACAGGCCTCTCAGATTCCTGTGTTGCAGTCCTCTCACCTGAGTCGGATCAGTAATTTGCTGCCCCTAAGTAGATGAGGTCGGGTCACTTCTGTTTTTCTTCACATATTGTTGTAGTTTATTCTGTGTCAACAGCTCTTCAATCAAATTCTTTAAATGGAGGCATTCATTAGTGTCATGGCCAGGTTGATTGTGGAACCGACAGAATCTCCCATTATGCACAACATTTTTCCCAGGCTTCATCTCAGGTGGTTTGGGGTATTCGACAGCATCTTTGGTTGCGAAGAAGATATTTTTTGGAGTATCAGTCAAGGGAGTAAAATCTGAAGGTTTAAAGCGATGATTTTTCGTCACATCTCTCTGCTCTTTCCTACCGTCATTCTCCCTCTTCTGGCCACCAGATTCCTTTTTGTTAAAAGCAACATTATTATTCTTAACCTCAGCCATGTCTACTTTTGCTGGCACAGGACGGCTTTCTAAGCGCATGAATTCATCGGCCTTCTTGTAGAACTTCTCAAGTGAATTTGGCTCTTTCATCTTTAGCCATTTTCCGAATTCACTTGATTTTTCAATATCTCGCATCAAGTAAGTCAGAATCATCCGAGGCTCTGCATTATCAACTTCGACCAAGGCTATATTAAAGCGGTTTAAGAAAGATTTGATAGACTCTCCAGGGCTTTGTTCGAGGCCGGATAGTGACATTATGTCCTTGGCCTTTGAAGCATATAACCTGAACTGATCTTTGAATTTCTGAGTTAGGTCAGAAAACTGGTCCATGGATCGAACTGGCAGCTTCGTGAACCAAAGCAGGGCCACTCCCTCCAAGTACACAGGAAAGTATCTGCACTTGATCTCGTCTGTTGCTCTGGCGCTTGTCATATGCCAGTCATACTTGTATAAGAACTGGTTAGGATCGCTTGTCCCCCGATAAGCTGGAATAGTGGGAGGAACAAACTTCTTCGGAAATTCAGCTTTCATAATTCTTTCAGTAAAAGGAGTTTTGCTTGGAGCAAACCCCAGTCACTTTCATCTTCCTTCCTTTGCATGCTCTCCTTCATAATTTGTTGAATCATTCACGAGAGGTACTCCTCATTGTTTAAAGGCCCCGCGGGACAGACGTCAGCTACTTTTTCGGAAGTTTGTCTGGACAAACGTTCACGAAGAGTTGGCTACGGCCTTGAACCTCCAGCTTGGGGAGGTGCCCCTTCGGCGGTGCCAGCTGCCCTTAGAGGAATACTTTTCCCTTGGGAATCATGAACATCCTCAGCAAAGGTTTCTTCATTATTCTTTGGTTGCTGGTTAACTCCAAGCAAAGCATTCAACTTGTCCGAGATCAAAGTGTTCTTGGCTTCCATTTGTTGATACAACCCAGACACTGCAGCATCCAGTTCCGCACTTGTGACTCTAGCACTAGGAGCCGCTTGATTTGACGCGGGAGAAGTGGCGGTGTTATCATAAGCATTTCCAGATCTAGTAGATTTACTTTTCCTTCCAAGAGCCATAATTTCGGATAGATTCTGGTTTTTAGGGAGAGACTTTCCACAAATCTTTGTGAAGCAATGATGAGAGTATCCCTTAGTTCAGTTCTCAGTGAAAGCACCAAAAATGTTAACGCTAAAAATGTACGCTAACACCCAGGTGTGACTTGTGATATAGCGAAAGCACCACCCGTTGGTATGAGAACTAAAAGCAAGCAGAAAATAAAACAAAACAGTAAAGAGAGAACAATTTTTATAGTGGTTTGGCTCAAAGTCAAGCTACGTCCACTTAATCTCTTCTATCACTGATTTGATTACAAACTTTACAATAATTCTTCAATTACAACACAATTAAGACAGGTAGTTAGAACTTTGATGCAGAAAAGCTCTTTGAATTCATGTTGAGTGAACTTGATCTTTTCTGAAGGTTCTTTGAAGTGTCTTTTGCATTTCGAGTGTTGGAACAAGTGTAGAAGTCGTGAAAACAACAAACTCTTGGCGCTTCAGAAAATTCCGCACCCTTCTAGTGCAAAGTAGGCGGGGTATTTATAGGAGAAGTTGGGCTTAGGTCAGTCATGCCATAGGTCGTGAGCGACTTAGGGAGTTGCGACCTAAGAGTGTTTCTGAGGTAGCATAAGTTGTTAACGACTTAATGGGGCCATCATGGATGAGATATATGCTATGAGCGACTTAGCATGTGTAGCTCAAAAGTTATCTCAGCTTGTTTAGGTCGTAAGCGACCTAATGGAAGAGGTAGTGCACATGCGGCTTAACTTTGAAGCTTGCTAGGTCGTTAGGTCGCTCTTTCCCTAACTCGTTAGGTCGTTGCCTTTACTGAGTTGCTAGGTCGTTAACCCGTTGAATCGCAGGAGTCTTTAGGTCGCTAGGTCGTTGGAGCTCCTTAAGTCGTTGAGGTGTTCCGTATTGAGACGCTCTGTGCTTTAGGTCGTTAGGTCGCTGGAGCTTGTTAAGTCGTTAAGTCGCTTATTCCTTGGATAGTTAAGTCGCTTATTCCCTTAGGTCGTTGAGTCGAATAGGTCGCTAAGTTGTGAATAAGAGAGGTGTTAACAACTCACCTTTGACCTTTGATTACCATCCACTTCAAACTCGACTTGGTTTCCACGATTTCAGACCTCACTACGACGACACGACAGACAAGCACACGATCTGCCACAAAGATCGACGCATCAATCACCAACAACGGCAACACCTTCGAACGGCATCACCTCCGAACCCCGAACCTTCTTTGTCGTTGCCTCCTAGCCTTCAAGCAAACTCCCATCGCGAAACCTACCCTAGCCAAATCGCAAAACCACCACTCCACTGTCGATCTGCTAAACCCACGATGATGTCGAAATAACGTATTCACTCTCGCGACTCACCTCATTACTTGCGTTCGATAACGAAGAACTCGAGCTTGAGCCCGAGATTCCCAATCTTGAAAGCGAAAATCCCAAGCCTAGATCCTTACGAGCCACCCAAACCTCCCACGCGAGCCTCCACAAGCCCAGTGCCATGCTCCTCGAACGGCTAATCTTCGATTTACTACTCAAGTTGAACAATGCGGCCATGGATTTTTGAAAAGGAGGAAGAGGCGCACGATTTAATTTGGAAGATTTTGTTCGGCCATTATAAATTTTCAAACAACTGTTTATTTTATTTTTCTTCAATGAAGACGCATGCCGATAGGAAGGACAAGTGTTGAATGGGAGTAAACGTGTTAATCATGAAAACATTATTCAGCATATAAAATATATATCAAATTTAAATTCAAATCCAAATCGTCTCGATTCTCGCAACTCACAATCTCGATCTCCAATCGAGGCGTTCCACTAGGCGTTTATAACGTTAAACCACTATTTTGAACGAAATGGAAAAGGTTTCGAGTCATAATTCGATCGTATGGAGAAGATAGCTTTTTGGACCCAGTTATTATATTAAATTTCGATATAAATCTCAGCGTGTTTATCTACCGTACGATCACACGACAACTCCAAAAACTATGTAACGACCCCGGATTTTAACTAAATTTAAATTGATAATTAATTGAATTTTTGAATAAAAAATTAGGGAATTTAATTGATAAATTGATTCGAGTTTCCCCGAATCCAAATAAAATATATATTTAATCATTTTAAATTTAAATATTATATATATATGTGAATATGTATGTATGGAATTTGAATTAAATTTTAAATAAATGGTTTGAGGAAAATGAATATAAAAATAATTAGTATTTAAGTTAGAAATAAATATTTGAAATAGAAATAGGAATACAAATACATAAGATAAATTTTAGAAAATATTTATATATAGTAAAAAAATTAGTTAAATTATAACAACGTATTAAATATAGAAATTCATTACAAAATAATAAAAGAAAAAGAAAATAAAATAGAATCTCACTTACATTACAAAGTGATAGAACAAACAAAAGAAAGAAACAAAACAAATACATATGAAAAATATGAAACAAGTAAATAAAAGAAATGTATACAAGATTAATTAGATTAGTATGTAGGCTGGTAAAACAAACAAGAATAGATAAGTAAAAGTTTGCAAATGAAGATAAAGCAAAGGAAGATAAGTATGTACACATGAAAATAAAACAAGCCACCAAACATCTCCATATATTTTTGTACAGCCGAAAGAAAATAATAAGATAAGTGTATTGTACAATGCTAATTAATGCAGCACCCAAATTTTTCTCATCGGCCTACAAACAAAGAAATATCCCTGCTAAGAAAGTGTACAAACAAATAATTCTTTTATCACCTTGTACAACATAAATCATCACCATGTAAACCTCATTTCCTATATACTCATCAGCCTTCTTCAATTCATTTTCGTCCATCAAAGCCTTGTAAACCTGAACGTAAAATATCATTTAAACTTAAACAAAATTCAATATAAACAACAATACTATCAAAACAAACCAGATCAATCAGAGAATCAAAGAAAAGGGTTTCAGCTAGCATTCAAAAGCCTGTTTCAAAATAAAAGAAGTGCTATGTTCTTTCTTCAAAATCATTGTGAGTAACCTCACTTTTAAATGGTTAAGTATATATATCTGTTGCATATTCATCTTTGAATAAGTATGAAATGTGTGTATATATAAATTCAATTCTGTTGAGTGCATATGAATGTATGATATGTAATGCATGTGTATTATCAGAGTACTCTTTGTATTTAGCTTCCAGGCCTTATTTTGTTAAAAATTCAAATCTTTTTATTTAATCCCCGTTTAAACTTAAGATTCAAATGAAAATTGTTTGTTTTACCACAAAAATTTGGTTTGGAATTTTATTCAAGTCAAATTAATATAAATATGACTCTGGAATCAAATTTAACTGATCAAGTCAAAAACAAGAGGATATTTAAATAACCTAATTTATTATTCCAGAGTTAGGATTTGAAACACCATGCAAAAATATGAATTTTGAAACAAAAATCAAGATTTTTAGTAAAGATGTTAGAGTGCAGTTCTAGTTTGAACTTAAAATGGGAAACTGAGGTTTTCTGGTGATCTCGTCGATGGGGGAGGTCGGGGTTGCTAGTGGTGATGGAGGAGCCTACGGTGGTGGTGGGAAAAATAACCGAAGGCGGCATCGTCCATGGTGGTGGCAGCGGCAGGTTTTTTTCTTTCGTAGCCCTAGTTTTTGTGAGGTCGAGATCTTCGATTCGTTCGCCATCTTGGATTGACCGAGTGTCTCGTGGTTTTGGGAGATGGTGGAAGGGATGATGACGAAGTGATGACCTGGAGTTTATTGTTCCCTTCCTAAACTCTGGGTGCCCACAATTTTCCACACGGGCAGTCTAGAGTTTGGTTTTTCAGATATTCAGGTTTAGTAGATTATCGAGAGCTAGTTCAGTTTTTGGAGATCATGGCTGCACTAGCTTATCTTGGTGCATCGTGTTGGTGTTTCAAGCTTGATGTTGGAGTTGTTAGACTCATTCTCTTTTGAGGATCATTTGGAGTTATCACTTCTATTATTTCCGCTGTATCATTATTTATCTCTGATATTCTTGTATCATATTGATATCATTGTTGTATATCATTCTGGATATTGTATTCATTGGAGTTGTATATGATATCATTTATTTCTTTATTCCGCTGTGTTATTATACTTACTGTGTTATAAGCTCCGGGGAGCCAGATTCGGCGTTTGAATCTACGGCATTCGAGTACAAGTGAAGTACGAGTGCCGATTTTCGAAGGCCGAGTCCAGGAACCTCACACACTACAAAATTTGAAATCTGATAATAATACAATATTACGGATCCAATGGAACTGGTTTCGTCGAATTCCGAGACTGTGCCTTAGAAGGCTATTTCTAAATATCGATTTAAACGATAAATTTTCAAAACTTAACAAAACACTTCCAAATTCAAGTTTAACATTTCTACTATCTCCAGTATAATCAATATAAATTTTATAAGCCATTGAAATATTTTTAACCAGCTTGAAACTCAAGATTTAATATTTCACCCAATCTATAATTATTAAATTCAATAATTTAGTTGCCCAAATAAGCAGTGATATTTGAAATTCAAATTAAACTAACTTAAAATATTTAAAATCAATTAAATATCTCAATTTCAAATATCCATAAATTCCAGGTCGTCATAGAAAAGGTCAAATAAACAATATGCCTAACAATTTTCATATACAAAAATATTTTAGAACCCAAAACAAGTTGATGAGTGAATGATCGAAATCAAACTAGCACATTGATTGATTGAAATAATGTAGCTCATATGTAAATGTAAACTTCACATGTATGCACGTACATATTGAAATTATAATGGCCCAATTACATGTTGTTTTAATTCCTAGTTTTACTTGGACGTGTCAATTCCATAACAAATGGATTCATGATGAGATGAACTACTTTTGGGATATCTGTAATAGGTTCTTATCTTCGTACCTTTGGTTGATTTGCTTGTCTGTTTTTCCCCCTTTCTCTCTCTTTATTTGTTCCATAAATTGAAACAATACTTAAAACTTTTAATCAAACTTACATATGGTAAATGATGATATTATAATTGAATTTTCTTTTATAAAACATAAAGTACTCTGTGTTTACTTATCCTCGTTATCATTTTTTGTAACAGTTGTGGTCTTTTTCTCGCACTGGCATAATCCTTTATAGTTTGTTAATTTTTCCCTATCTTTTTTCTGTATTTGCAACAAATAAGTCTTTTATTTGTTAAAACTTAAAATAAGCAAGGACCAACTCATCACTTTTAAGCTATTCACATCAGTTGTTTCTTTTAGTAGGGAATGAAACAAAAATTGTTAAATGTTTGGTTGGAGTCTAAAAGCAAAATTTACACAGAACTGACAATAAACGACCAGGTGAAACTAAGTCACTAAGTTGGAGTCCCCTTAAACTAAAGCTACATGTTTTATTGGGAATCAAAAAAATTCGTTAAATAAGTTTCTTATTCATGTCATTCATGTTTTGCTAAAGTGAATTTACAGGCACTCGTCATATGAGTGACATTCTTAACAAGCTAGAGCAACATGTTTTATCGGGAAATTCAAACTGTTAGTTTGATTTTGTTAAACCAAATAAGACCAATGAAAAAAAATCAAATTCATCAAGATAATAAGCCTGGACTTGATTTGAGTAGGTGCTGCTTGGTCAAGTCGATGAGCAGTAGGGGCAAACCACGTAACATAATTTCTATTGAAGTTAGATCTGCCTGGACTGCACCATGAATAGTTGCGGTCATAGAAGGGGTATGAGCAGTAGCTTGATCGCCATATATTGAAGCATGAGGTTGATGGTTATTAGACTGTGCATGTACACGAGATCCATAAACTTATGCATTTGAGAGAGGAAGAATAGTGACAGTTGACGTGCAAAATTGGAGAATTTCTAGATTTATATATGAGTAGCTGCAAAATTGGACTATGAGGTACGAAGTAAAATGGATTTCTACAGGGATATACTTATCGTTGGGAACTATAAGTAAATTCTATATAAAACAATATGAGACTATTAAAATTATATTGAAGTGAATTACTTATAAATTAATATAAATAAAAATAATTATAATTTGTTGATAAACTTATTAAGCCATAACATGAAAATTTATTATAGAAATGAATTATATATGATTTAATATATAATAATTTATAATACATATAACAACAAATAAGTATATAAATAAATATAAGTTACACAGACATAAGTAAAACATACACACATATCATATACACTATTGATTTAATTTTTTTTCATATATATTATTTAGTAATAATAATAGTGGTAGTTAACAAAAATATCTTGATAAACTTAACAGAGCATGCAAAAATATTATAAAATTATGTGTATCAATTAATATAAATTATATATGAATTATTATATAACAAACTATATAATGTGTATATATAAGAAGTATAAGAATTAATAAAATTATATATATAATAAATAAACATTATATAAATGATATAGATAAATTATATCATATATCTATACATATACTCGTAATCATTTAAATTATATATGTAAAGTACACACACATGTGTGTATGTGTTGTCTTATACAAACAGTAATAGTAATTGTTGTAACTAGTGTTGGTGGTGATAATGTATTGATAAATTTATTAAACTAGAGAAAGTGAACCAAAGGATTATACGTATGAAAATATAATAAAAAATTATATATGAATTTTTACATAATAAATTGTATAATATATATAATTAATAACCATATAAATTAGTGTGTGTGTATAATGTATTGTATAAACTATTATATATAGACACGCACTCATACTCACATGTAAATCTTTAAAATTTACTATTTTTATAAACTTTTTAAGTAAACATATCATAGAATATATCTACGCAACTAGTGCGAAGTTATATTTGAATTATTATATAATAAATTATATTATATATATGTCATAAATAACTATATGAATTAATATAAATTATCAGTTCAATTTATATATAAGTTTTAAAATAGCCCTTATCCACAATTGCAGTCCCTTTAATAATCCTTTATTTTTGCATATACCGCTTTGTGGTAGTAACTGTATAATAACTATTATGCTTTGTTGGTGATAATATACTTTATCTTGTTTTTATGAATATGTACTTTGTCAATTGTTCAAAATTCATTATCATGCCCTCGGCTGTTTTTAGCAAGAGGACTAATAGCTTGCTTATTATACCATCTTAGGATAAGTATCGAACAATGGTAGTACTTTATGTCAAGAAGAATAATGGTTTTTCTAAGTGGAACATTTTATTAGACCCTAGTTTCATATGGAAATGTTGTCATATACCCTGTTGGACAAATAATACTAATAGCTAGCTTATTGACCTCATTGTTGATAGTATATTTTGTCCAGTTTCAATGGACATATGGTTTTTCAACATTTTTTAACTTTTTCATTATGTCCTCGATTTTTGTTTGTTGAAAAATGAAAATAATGGCTAGCTTATGATACTATAGAACAAGTAGGCAACATTGTAATATTTTTTTACGTTGAGAAGAATAATGGTTTTTCTACAATGGTTATTTTACTAAACTTAGTTTCATATAGATAATTTGTCTTGTATCCTATTGGAAAAATAACGATAAACTCATAATCTACTATTGTATTTTGGCCTGATCTTATATGTTGAATACTCAACAGCGGAGCTAGCATATTATTTGAGCCAGGGTTACATGTCCAGAAGGGTATTACATTATAAAGACATTAACAATTGTTAAGATAAATGTATTGCCTATAGCAATGCTTGTCGGAATATTTTATAAAACAATTTCATAATGCTCCTGCAGTTGAGGAGAAAAAGGTTCGTTGTTTCTTTGTTTATTTAAGGATAGATTATATAAATAGCTATAATCTTTACCCCTACTATGCTTCATTTCATTTTGGGAACTTCAAGGCTACAAAATTAGTTTATAGACTATTATTGGTTGTATTAAGTTTCTACAACAAATCTACTTATCGTGAATCAAGTGTGGTAAATAATAAACACTATTATTGGTTGGAACATTTATAAGCTTATAGACTGCAAAAATAATCTTAGTGTTGTGCTAAAGGAACCACACAAAATGCTATGGGCAACAAATTGTTCAAAGTTTTCATTTTTATATTGTACTTGGCAGCCAATCACTGACCAAATAATATTCGGCCAACGGTTTACTGTCAATCGCGATGCCTCTAGCGTTTTGGCACCACACTAATCTTGTATTTAGGCTGATGATTTAGCAAGAATAAACTATGAATGTTGCCTACTAAATTGGTTAAACTTTAAATGCTACCGACTAAACGGTTTTGTGAATTTATGTGCTTTCCAAGAGGAGCCCAAAGTAGAGAGTGATGAAGACATCGGCTTTAGGCTTTTTCGTTAGATGTAAACTAGCTTGAAATTTCAGCCATTTGTTGGATAGTTAAGTACATTCTCTTGTTGTATTGTAGTTTTTGTTTAAATTTTTTTGTAATCTGAATTCTTTTTGAATCTAAAGATATTATTTGCTATGTTTATATAGTGGACGGCTGTTGGGCTTATAGTATTTTTAATTTGTACTTGATTAATAACCTATAAATTTCTTAATTGTAGGTAATTAAAAAACGTTGGTGCAAAAATGTACAAGACGACACGTTCTTCTTCTGCAGCAAGCATATGAAAATTTTTAGTTGTCTATTTTGTAATTAGTGCTTGGTGCAACTTTGTTTTATGAAAGTTTTTTTTGTCTATAGATGTTGCATCTTTGTTTGATGAATATTGTGTGAATATTCTGTTAAATAGTTTATGTAAATGATTAATAGTTATGTATTCATATGATAGTTTCTGTCTTTGATTCAAACATATTATGGATACTATTTGCTTGAAATATATTTAAATGCTCATGATATGCATGCACATAAATATTGTGATAGTACAACAAAATATAAATGCTGTAAAAATCAAAACAACAAAAGACAACGTTTATCCAATGCTATCATTACTCCTAAAATATAGTAACGGCGGTTATTAAGTGCTATCATTACTCTTAGTACTTAACAACTTCGTTTATGAAATGCTGCTGAAAATGTAGAAAAACATCCGTGCAAACAATTTTGATAGCAAAACCAAACTATGTAAAAAATAATAGCAGCATTTATAGATTGTTGTTGAAAATGTAAAACACAAATGCATTGGCTTTTGACAGCAATCTATCAACGCTGTTATGATAATAAAAGAATTTATCAACCGATGAAAATGGAAAGCAAAATTGTAAAATATTTTACAGCAAAATAATAACGCAATAACAGTTTATAACAACAAGGTAGGAAATTTGTTTAAAACTATTAACAGCTTGTTATAAATGCTGTAAAATAGGGCTTTCCACGGCGTTTTTGCTTATGCTATTACAAGTTCTGTATCCACGACAGCATGTCATTATACAACGTTTCTAATAATATCTTATTACAACATTTTTCGAACATTGTGAAAATCTGTTTCTCGTTTGGTGGCCTGCTGTGAGGCTGTGAAATTGTTTTCATGCACTTGGCACGGTCTGCTCCGCTGTTTGGATGCATACCAGTATGTTTGTATTTGACTGTGAAGTCAGGTCATGTATTTATAACCCTCTCATGCACATGATTTTGTGGATTGGTTCTGACTGTCCAATATCTGTACATCTAGTGTGCTGTGTTAAATTAGTTAATATAAAGTGGTTTTGATACTGGTTCGGGCCATCCAATATCCTATGACCAGTTTTGTAACATCCCACTATTTTGGACCATTAAAATCGACAATAAATCCACACATGCCGGACTTGAATAATTCAAAACAATGGATTGTAAATAAAATTTGGCAAATCTCAACATATATAGTAAATAAAATAATCACAGATCACAAACACAGAGTAATATAACAATAATGCAGCGGAAACAAAAGAATAGTAGTTCATGAAGCTACTATATATATAATAGAGTTAAACAAGATACAACAGAGGTCTTGAATACATAGATATCTCAATAGAATAGTCAAATACAAGATCAGAATACATCACTGGAATCAGCTGAATAACTGAAAGCTGGATAGATAGTTGGATCTCCAAGTGAAGCTCCAACTCCAAAGGTGAGTTTCAAATGCTGTATCACTCAATCTGACCCGAGCGTAAAGCAAAACACAAAACACTCGAGTCAGGATTAACATTCTTATATTAATAAATCCAACTCAAGTGAAATATCAACTGAAATACAAGTAACTTAAAGGATGTTTGGGATAACCATCCCCTAAGGATCCGTTAAACTATCTACTATGTAGTAATATTCGTTACTATAATAATGTCTTATTATAAAATAAACATACTTTTAAATAGCATTAAGGCTTTACATTTTCCACCTTAACACGTAATAGTCCCAGTAGTCTATCCAGTATTAGCATACTCCCAAAATGGGGGCTACCCTCGATACTCCACAGGCTACGGGAGAAATCACAACTCGTAGTAAAGCTCGATATGGTAGGTGACACGACACACAAGGCAATCCAAGGGTTGATATACCAATTACGCACACGGACTGATGGAAATGCATAGCAGCCACTACCGCTCCACCTCAAACAACACTCCCAAATCAAGGGGTGCACCCAAACAATCACAAAGTAATAGAATGGTATCGAAGAAGTGGGTCTGATATGAGGTGCTACCTCACTGGTCCGAGATCGCTCCTGTTTTAGCCACTTTATGCCAACTCACGGTAGTTGGGTCCACGCATATACCTTAGGATCGTCGCCACCATCCTACTTCATTCTGGAAACTCCACTGCGTACACAGTTGTTAAAGTGGTTTTCGATATCGACAGAGAGTATGTCCATATCCGATCCCGGTCTCTTTAACAACCAATCGTTATTATAACACCGTGGTCATTTCAAAATAGTTTATACTTCAAAACCAAAATATCATTTTCATTTCAAAACCCAAATCAATACGATATCATTTCCATTTCAAATATTCACTTCCAAAATCATAGTACTTTCAAAGATACAATACTTTCAAAACAAAAACATTTTGAAATAATAACAATACTTTGGAAATCATAATACTTTGAAATCATAATACTTTGAAATCATCATGCTTTGAAATTCATAACTTTGGAAATCATAACCCTTTGAAATCAATACATTTTGGAATCCATAACACTTTCCTCTTAAACAGTTTAGATAGTAAAATTATATATATATATATAAAATAGTTAAAATAGTTTATATTACAATAGTTTATAAGATAATATAAAAAATAGTTTATATATAATTTAAAAATACTTTATATAATCAAATAGTTACCACAAATTCATAAATCAATTCAATTCAAATCGAATTCCAAAATTCACATTTAATTCAATCTCAATTTGTAAATTTCAACTCAATTTAGTTTCCAAATAAACCGTTTCAAATTATCGATTTCAAATACATAATTAACCATAAAATAAGCCATTTCAATTTTAATATATTTCAAAGCTTTATATATTCAATACTTCAAAACTAAATTGGGTAATTTCATATATATGTCAAATTCACTTTACTGTTATTTGGTTTTGAAATATTTACTTAATCATTTCAATAACATCTAAATACACTTCAATTTACAAATTTAAATAAATAAAATATACCATTTAAATTTATATAAGTTTGAAATATTCATTTAAGTTACTTTTAATCAAATTCAAGTTATAAAACATATCTTTAAAATTCCAAATTCAATAAATTTCAAATCAACTTATTTAAGTAAATTTCTTAAATAAATATAATTTCAAATCAATTTCAAATTTATCTTTTCAACCTGAATCATTATAACTCTATATTTGAAAATATATATATTAAATAAATACTTAAACATATTATATATCAACTTTATTAAATTTGATAAATCTTAAAAATCAATATTTATCAAAACCATATATTTCTTTTCAAAACCATAGAAATCATTTTCAAAATATTTATATAGACCAACGGTGCCTGTATATAATTTTCTATCCTATGGTCAAGTGATATGGATATTTATCATTTCAATCCGCAATTTAAATATATATACGTGTATATATCTTTTCAACCCACAATCCCAAATTCACTTCAATGAAAATCACTTGGGTTTATCATTTCAACCAATAATGATTTTCTCCTATTCTAAAGTCTGTTCGGGTATGTATCATTTCAACCCATAGTGATTTCTATACTAACAGGGAACTTGCAGAGTGATAACATATATGATAATAATATAACATGCATATATCATCAATATAAATAACAGATAATGGTGTCAGAATGTCACAGGTGAACTGGTACAGATATCAACATATATATAGCAATGTAAATAACTAACAACAGCATATTTCAATTGTCGTTTCAATTGAAATCAAATTTAATAAATAAAAGAACGTTAATCATGAGTGATTGCTCACCTTTCGAGGCTAGAGACAATCGATAAAGAGATGAATTACGAATCCAAGCACGAATTCCAAAGCAAATCTAAATTGGCATGAATTCGACGACCAAAGCTGATAATAAGGAATCGATGGAATAATTAGAATCAGCTTTTAATGAATTAAAACGAAATATATAATATGTTATTATTTTTCTTCTTAGAACCAAAAAAAATCAATCTAAAATACATATTCAAAATCTACATATTTTTATATATGTATTTTAAAACCAATTATCCAAATAAAATCATTGTATTTACATTCAAAGTCGGTATTTATAAAATTAATTTAAACTTCTCCATATAGATTTTAAACATCAGCAATAAACATAAATAAACATTTTAAACACATATGTATAGCTCAAACATACATATATACTAACTCAACGTATATTTATATAATTAATATAAATCTGTACATTATAACAACTTTATATACCTATATGTATATACAGTTAAGATCAATCAAAAAAAATCAATATTTCATCTTCCAAAAATACAAATAAGTGTTTAACATACATATAAGATTCATCACAAAAATCTAATTTACATAATACTATATGCGTACACTACAACAAAATGGGGCTTTGATAGCAATAACAAATAGCGTTTCCCCCTTTTCTCTTCAAAATCCTCTGAAATGTAGGGTCTTAACGCTATTTGAGAAATATATTCTGTGTACTCAACGCTATACAAGAAAAAAGGCGGGTAATAAAAATCTTTTGTGCGGGAACTAAAAATGAGCGCTTGTTGCCCTTTTCTTCAAAAAACAGCCCTTCTATTTTCACTTCATCGCCTATTGGAGTCAACAGAAATCCCTAATCCATAATCTCAACATCCCTAATCTCAACATCGAATAACAAAATCCCTAATCTCAACATCGAATCACAAAATGCCTAACTCGCAAAATCGTGAATTGCCGAATATACCCTATCATAGCAGCCGATCCCGCATCTGTCCAACTTCAACGGGCATGAGAGGTACTACAAACTTTATTATATGTTTTTCACTAAAAAATTATTAGTTAACTAATCTGCATTAACGTATTATTTAACTGTTAACGCTAAAAATTGACCGCTAACACCCGGTGTGTGTAATAGATTTGTGAAAGCACCACCCGTTGGTACGGGAACAGAATATAAACTGAAAAAAGCAGAAAAACGGTAAAGAGACAACAGATGTATAGTGGTTCGGCTCGTAATTGAGCCTACGTCCACTTTATAGTCTTTTATTGCTGATTTGGTTACAATTTGATACAATGCACTTCGAATACCATTCACTTCGATCACACAAACACTTCAGATTAATAACTCAAACTTTGATGAAGAGATTTGCTGAATCCTTGTCGGATGTGTAGAATCTCATTCAAAGCTTGTTGTAGTATCTTCAATGTCTGGAGTTCTTCAAGTGTTGAATGAGTAGAGAAATCGGCAGAGTAATGATGCTTCAGAAAATGATTGGCAAAAAGTCCCCGTGTTGTTGGAGTTAGGGGGTATTTATAGGAGTAATTCTGGGTAGAATTTCGTTACCAAGTGCTAGGTCGGTCACGACCTAAGGTAGGTCGTAAGTCGTAGGTCGGTAGCGACCTAGAAGATCTGTTCTACCTTGATTGCATCGAGCTGTCCGAACGAGTCAGTGGGTCGTGAGCGACCTAAAATAGGTCGTGAGCGACCTAAAATAAGTCGTGAAACCCTTTTCTGCTTTAGCTTACTTAGGTCGTGACATTGCTAGGTCGCAATATCCCATGAGGCGTTAGGTCGTGGAGCTCCTTTCCGGAGTTAGGTCGGGAACTCTCTTAGGTCGTTAAGTAGTATAGTCTTTTAGGTCGTGAAGTCTTCTCTGCAGTTAGGTCGTGAAGTCTTCTCTGCAGTTAGGTCATGAAGTCTTCTCTGCAGTTAGGTCGTGAAGTCTGCTAGGTCGTTAACTTAGTTAGGTCGTTAGCTCCCTTAGGTCGTTAACCTTCCTTAGGTCGTGATATTCCTTAGGTCATGATATCCCTTAGGTCGTGAATAGCTGTTAGGTCAGAGTTTTAGGTCGCCGAAATAAAGGAGTTAACATTTGCCCCTTGAAGTACACGCCTATGCCATAGGTCGTATGCTTCGACTTACTTTTGCTAGATCGTGGACGACCTAAAACTATGCTAACTTGCGTGCCTATTCGCCTTCCTCTCTCAACCCCATATAACTGTTAGGTCGCCTTCTTCCTCCTTATCCTTTTGCTTTGATTTTCCGTTGCCATTGACGAAACTTTGAACTTCCAAGGGAGAATTCAACTCATTTAGTCGTCGATTCATCCTTTCTAACATACTACGTAAGTGAATTCAATCTCTGTCCCACCATAATCGTTGCCTAATCATGAGTTCATGTTTTCCGAACCAAGTCCAATTCCATGCGTTCGTGTTTCATTTTTTGAGCGATTATTACAATCGACTTCCGATCGTCATTTGATATGTTGATGTGATTCATGATTGCACGGTAATGTTTGTAATGGATCAGAGGGATTTGAAATCGATTTGCTGGGCGATTTGGCGGTATGCAGAGATGAATGGAATTCAAGAAGAGGATGATTGTCTTCTTTGTAATGGCAATATCGGGTTATCGGATTAAGCGATTGCGTGGAGAGGAAGTCGGTGACTTAACAGATCTGTACGACTTAAGAGTTTTTGTGCTAAGGCTTTCACGACCTACGACTTACGACCTAAGATATTTGACCGACCTAAACATTCTTGCGACCTGATTACCTCGAGCGAATGTGGGATGACCTAACATACCAACGACCTAACTTTTGCGGCATAAGCTCTAAGTCGCAGCCGAGTTAGGACTTTAACAAATTTACCTCGCCTTGAACTTTTTAACCTGCACTATGCGACCTAAAGATGCCTCGACCTATGATAAGTCGCTGAACGACCTAGGACTTGGACCAATTCTGCACAACCCTGAATGCTTTAATTTGCACAGCACGACCTAAAAATGCCTCGACTTATAATAGGTCGTTGAACGACCTAGGACTTGTGAAGTTTGGCCAGAAGTCGACTGAGCTTTGAATTTGAACGGAGTTGCATTTCTCTTCAGATTGTCTTAACTTTAATGCTAATAACCTGTTTAAAAACAACGTTTGCAGAAAAACTGGACGAATATACTGCCATTGACTGCCCACATCGTATGACAGATTAGTCGATAAAGAATAATTAACATAAATGAAGTTTGTGAATGAAATGTTGTGAAACGACAAATTCAAAATAAGTATTAAAGCAAAGCTGAAATAATCAACCTGAGCTTATTTGTTTGCATCAACACAACATTGTTCTTGAACTTAAAATGACAAGCCTCGAAACTTTATAATCGACAAATGTCAATTATCTCAATTTCAGTTATACTTGCTTGTTATCGTTTTAGTTTTGCACAACACTTCACACTTTTAGGAAACGTGCACCTTCATATTTAAATATCCAGTTGATTGTGTAGAATGACATCTCAACAAGAAGATTCAGGACCAGCCGGAGAAGCTTTCCCGATTGCTAATCCACTAATCGATCCTCCGGAAAGAGCTCCGACCACTCTTAGCCACAAAGTTTTTAGACAACTGTGTACCCAGTTCGGTATTGCCGAATCAGATGCTATATTTCCTAGGGCAAACGATACTACTGACAGGCCGCCCCTTGGTTTTGTTGCAGTCAATCGCCAGATGTGCTTGAGTGGAGCTATTCCACCTTTCAACAAATTTCTCCGAGAACTCTTTCTTCGATTAGCCATCTCGCCCTTCTAGCTACACCCCAACGGTTACGCTGTTCTGATGGGGTTGTGTGTTCTGTTTAGGAGGACGCTCGACCGTCTCCCGAGCTTCGCTGAAATTTGCTATTTATGCACTTTTTTAAAGAACAAAGATCATCCTTCAATCGTGCTCGTAAGAAGCTCCAGAAATCGGAAATTGATTTTGGATTTGCCCGATAGTGCTCACGGGTTTCTAAATCAATTCTTCTTTGTTCGATGTCCTCCGGGATTCTATGCTGTTTGGAGAATCGGGAGTAAGATTGCCCTTCTCTGTTCATCTTATAAGTTTTTCGAAACCCGAATTATCAAATGCTTATCTTCATTCTCTTCTTTTTTCAGCACTTCCTCCCCCGCTTAGAAATCCCAGCCTTACGTCGTTCTTCGAAACTTTAAATGCTGTGACCGTGGAAGAGAGAAGCGCCAAATTCTTATTGAAAGATGAACTTTTGCACCAGTTCGAACTTCTACATTCTTCCCGTTCCATCCAGCCTCATGAAATTCCTGATTCTTCAGCAACGACGTCAGATGCCCCAGCTCCTGCTAAAGAACTTTCACTGAAAGAACCCACCACTGAGACTTCACTGGTGAAGTGTTCTACTTCTACTGATGTTGTGGGGTCGTTTGGCAAGTTAATACTTTCTCCAGTTATTGAAAAGGAAGAAAATCCACAAATTTCTGAAAAGACGGCAAACGTGGAAGTTGAAAAAGAGAGTTCTGCTGGGTATCACGGTGATGACACTTTTGATAACTTGAGCGATATAATGATAACTTCTCAGGAGCTCTTTAAAGATGATACTTCAAAAGTGATCTCTCCTGTTGTTGAAGCGACCTCTTCTTTGCAACAAACTACAACACCTTCCACACAGGTCATTGCCATTTCCACACCCAAGAGTGGTTTGTAGTCTGACGCGCGTAGTTTGCACACCGCACACACTTAAGATTTTTTTGCACTTATATGCACTTAACTTCTTCAATCTTGAAAATTTCTGAGACTTGTCTTTTCTCCAATTTCAGGTTCTCTGATGGGGCGAAGTGGCTCTTATTATGATAACTTCCGGCGTTATGGAGGGCACGATACTTATGATTTCAGACACTTTCTCCCCACTCGCATAGAATCTGACGAAGAGCGAGCAGTTAGAAAAGCTCGAGAGAGGCAAGCCTACGAAGAGCAGTAGAGAAGGAGGGACGATGACTCCCACAAAAGAAAATATCATGACGATAAAGGGAAGAGCCATGCTACTGAAGACCCGAGTAAACGGGTTAGTCTTGATGAAAAGGACGCGTCTGCAATTTCGGAAAAAACTGACGCTCCTATCTCTTCTAATATCCCGTCCGGTTCTCCTGCCTTAAAGAAGTCTGACATCCAGGCAATAATAAACATGCCTCAGTATCAAGTTAAAGACGGCCCTTCAACACTTCAAAGCCGATTTCCGAATTGGTGCTTAAAAGGAGTGCGTTTTGACTTAGATTTGGTCCCTATCGATAAGCAGGCCATGCTGAGGAATCTAGATGCTGTTAGGCTCGACATTGAGAGAATGTCTGGATGGCAGAAACTGGTTGATGAACTTCAAAGGGTCAACCGCATGAATCTTGAGGCCATGCTGACAATGGAAAATGATCACTCGTAGTGGAAGAAATTGTCAAGCAACACGATGCAGAAATGTCAAGAATTGCAGACGATAATACAAGGCTTGAGTCTTTAGTTAAGAAGCTCAAGGAGGATCTTGCTACATCTTCCGCTTCTCATACTCAGAAAGAGGAAGTTTTTCAAAAACAAGTGCGGGACGCGCACGCTGCTCAAAGGGACGTCGAGATGAAACTTGCAGCTGAACAGCGTATCATTGAAAAATACCGCAAAGAAAGCGCTCAACTGCGGGAAACATTTCACTTCCAAAACGCATAGATTGAGATGTTAAAAGCTCGACTTCTTAAAGTTGAGAAAGAGCACGATGATGCGGTTGCCGAACAAGTCGCAGCTGAAGAGTCTCACGAGGCAACCAAAGCCAACATCGACTCTACTTTATTTGACTTTTATGTTCATAGCGTTTTGGGGCATGGAAGCCTTTCTTTTCTGGGGCCAAAATATGAAATCACTTTAGCTGAAGTGTGGGAAGTAATTATCGACATGCTTGGAGGAGCTGGTTACGGTGAAGCGGATCTCGAAGCCATTTATCTAAATGATGAGTCTCGTGCCGCTCTTGTTAAAGGAAAAGAGCAACTTGCCCAAGCACGAGCCGAAGTGATGGGAGAGAAGCATTCCGAACAAGAAATACTCTCTACCGCCCCTATTCACACTTCGGTTTCAGCTGATGTCGATATTATTGGCTCCAGTTCACATTCTTCGCCTCCTGCTAAAGTTGACAAAGAAATTATGACCACCCCCACCGAGGAAGAGGCCTTGAAAGATATTGAGGCTGAGAAATTCGAGATTGATCTTGCAAAGCCGACTTCTCCAAGTAACTTTGACGTTAAACCAAGTCAAGTGGACTACTTGTTTCCTTCACTTGAGTTTGATGAATTTCTCGATTGTTACTTAAATCTTGATGGACCAATATCTTCTCTTTTTTCGGAGAGTACTGATTTTAACTTCTTTTCTTCTGTAGCGGAAGCACCAAGCATTGTACACTCTCCTCCTCTTCCAGCTATTCCTCCTCCATCTCTTCAAGTTACTCCCGCTTCTCAGCCAGGGTCGCAGGAAGAACAGATAGTAGCCCTTCAAGGCTTAGAGGATACACCTGCTTCCCAGGAGCAGAAAGCGGAAGAGACGGAGGATAGTGAGAAGACTCCGGAGCAGTCATTTGACGATGACACAAAGCTTTCCATGTTATTCTCTCCGGGAAGTGAGTCTTCTTCAAAGAGGAAGGGGAAGCGTGCAATTAGGAAGAAGAAGAAAAATGCTTTGGCTGGAGAAGAGAAAGCAGAAGAAGATCCGACCACTCCTCCTTCTCCAACCCGTCCGCGCCGGATTCCGAAACTAAACATCAGGCCGGGCAAAAGCTCCAAAGGCGGCGGGAAGAAGGAAGAATAAGCTGGAATTTCTACTTTTTGTTTTGCTTTTTGCATGTATTGACCGGAGATTGTGCGGGTACCGGTCCCCGCTTTTTTGAGATCTGCACATGTAAAGAATTTTCCTAGTATTGAATAAAATAATTCTTTTACTTGTACAAATTCTTATGTATGTTAGAATGTATTTACTTCTAATTATAATGTAGAATAAATGATTCTTAATTTACTTTATATGATACTGCAGTGAGCTCGTGGTATGACGGTTGAGTGTTGCTTCTATTAATATAGTTATATGCCCCCGTATCACGGCTCACTACGATATTCTATAAAGACTTGTATTCTTATTTTAGAGAATAATTCTTCCGATTTGAGGAAATACTATTCTGCTTTTAATAGGATACGTTTCGCACTGCAGAAATTTTTACTTTCTCTTTCTTTCTGAAGAACACTTCAACTTTCGGGGATGATCACTTTTATTTGTTAAAAAGTGGATTTTCCTACGCAGTGAAGTGAGCTTCTGAAGAATGTTTTGATTTGTTTGAAGCTTCCGAAGAAGGCTTTGTTTGGTACTTCAAGCACGGTGAAGTGTGCCTCCGAAGAGGTCTTTTGGTCTCAGAAGAGACGTGAGTTTGGTCTCCGAAGAGAAGCAATTTTGGTCTCCGTAGAGAAGCGATTTTGGTCTCCGTAGAGAAGCGTTTTTGGTCTCCGAAGAGAAGCAATTTTGGTCTCCGAAGAGAAGCGATTTTGGTCTCCGTAGAGAAGCGATTTTGGTCTCCGTAGAGAAGCGTTTTTGGTCTCCGAAGAGAAGCAATTTTGGTCTCCAAAGAGAAGCAATTTTGGTCTCCGTAGAGAAGCGATTTTTGGTCTCCGAAGAGAAGCAGTTTTTGGCATTTCAATTCTGGTGAAGTGGGCCTCCGAAGAGGAGCATTTTACACTTCAACTCCGATGAAATGTGCCTCCGAAAAGGTCTTTCTGCTCCTGAAGAGGTCTTCTCCGAAGAGTTGTGCCTCAAAGAGAGCTTTGTTGCTTGTATTCTCCCACCATCTGCTTCTTAGCGATTCCTTTTTACCATTCCAAGTGCATGTTCCACTCTTCTTGCAAGGTGTTTTCTTGTTGCCAGAGGAGTGTGCTTTATCGCCGAGTGAATCCATGGGGCAGACGCAAGCTTCTTTACCGGATGTTTGTTTAATCAAACGATCGCGATTAATTAGCAAGAGTCTGAAACCTTCTCGTCAAGAAGGTGCCCGCTTTGATGGAATCACTAACGGTTTGTGAATAGCGCCTCTTTTGTGGCTTAACATTGTTCAGTGATTTGTAGGAGTCGCTGAGTCTTGGGATGTGTGGAGTAAGTATTCTTTGCTTTGATAGCCTGAAATATATAATCGACATTTTAGCAATATTTTAAAGAAACTTGCATATCGAAATGAAACAGGCATTTTATAGCATTAGAGAACACAAATTATATAGTTCTTTATTATTGAATCACACTAATTTCTCAGTGTTAACAATACAAAAGTTCTACATCCATCATCATTTTACAAATTTAAGCAATGCTGTTAAGTAAAAAATGGATGCAAGTGATTGTTGTTCCAGAATCCCCAGATCGGACTTCAATTTCTACTGGATTCATAGTTTTGAATTCATATGCCAAAGAGAGTGAAAGATGCCCCAGCCGCAGTTTTGTGGGTTATTAGCAATCGTCCCAACTTCCGCTTGCTGGGTATGGACCTCCTGTGACAACATTAATGATAAGCTACTTGGACTCTTGCACCGCTGTGTTGTTGCGAGAGCCGGATTGAAGGGTAGGATGTTGTTGCCCCCGAGTGGATGAGGTTGGATCGACTCCGCTTTTCTTCACATATTGTTGAAGTTTACCCTCTTTCAGCAATTCTTCAATCACACTTTTTAACTGGCGACATTGATCAGTGTCATGGCCAGGTTGATTGTGAAATCGGCAGAATTTCCCATTACGCACTGCACCTCTTCTCATCTCAGGTGGCTTAGGATACTTGACAACATCCTTTGTTGCGAAAAAGATATTTCCTGGTGTATCAGTTAAAGGAGTATAATCTGAAGGATCGAAGCGGCGGAGTTTCTTCTCATTTCCCTGGTTCTTTCCTCCGTCGTTTTCCCTTTTCTGATTCCTAGAATCTCTTTTGTTAGAAGCAAGATCATTATTGTTGTCCTTAGCAACAAACACCTTTGCTGATGCGGAAAGGTTTTCCAAGCGCATGAATTCATCGGCCTTTTTATAAAACTTCTCAAGGGAATTTGGTTCATTCATTTTTAGCCATTTTCCAAATTCACTCGATTTATTGATGGCTCGCACCAAGTAGGTCAGGATCATACACGGTTCTGCATTATCCACTTCGGTTAAAGCTATATTGAAATGGCTCAAGAAAGATTTGATTGATTCTCCGGGAGCTTGTTCAAGACTAGACAGTGACATTATATCCTTAGCTTTTGAAGCATACAATCTGAACTGTTCTTTGAACTTTTGCGTTAAGTCGGAGAATTGATCTACAGACCGAATTGGAAGCTTTGTAAACCAAAGTAAAGCCACACCTTCCAAGTACACTGGAAAGTATCGACACTTAATCTCATCTGACGCTCTTGCACCGGTCATATGCCAATCGTACTTGTATAGGAAATTATTAGGGTCACTCGTTCCCCTATAGGCTTGGATAGTAGGAGGTGCAAATTTCCTTGGAAATTCCGCTTTCAGGATTCTTTCAGTAAATGGAGTTTTTCTTGGTGCAAATCCCCAGTCACTCTCATTTTCTTCCCTCTTCATGCTCTCTTTCATGATACGGCTAACCATCTCTGACAGGTACTCTTTATTGTTGGGCACATGTTCGTGAAAAGTTGACTGCGGCATAGGAACTTCAACTTGAAAAGGTGGCATTTCGGCAAAGGTTGTTTCATGATTTTCTGGCTGACGATTTGCCCTAAGTAGAGCATTTAATCTATCCATCATCAAAGGGTTTTGAGCATCAATCTGTTGGTATAACCCAGAAACTGCGTCATCCAATTCAGCCTTGGTGACTCCAACGGTAGGAGTTGTTTGGTCTGCTGCTGGGGGAGCGGATGTCCCTTCATGAGCATTTCCGGATCTGGTAGATCTACCGCTTCTTCCAGGAGCCATTATTTCAGATAAACTTCTGGTTTTTAGAGAGGTTCTTTTTATAAGTCTTTGCGAAGCAACGGAGAAAATCTCCCTGAGTACAGTTCTTAGTGAAAGCACCAAAATGTTAATGCTAAAAATTGACCGCTAACACCCGGTGTGTGTAATAGAGTTGTGAAAGCACCACCCGTTGGTACGGGAATAGAATATAAACTGAAAAAAGCAGAAAAACGGTAAAGAGACAACAGATTTATAGTGGTTCGGCCCGTAATTGAGCCTACGTCCACTTTATAGTCTTTTATTGCTGATTTGGTTACAATTTGATACAATGCACTTCGAATACCATTCACTTCAATCACACAAACACTTCAGATTAATAACTCAAACTTTGATGAAGAGATTTGCTGAATCCTTGTTGGATGTGTAGAATCTCGTTCAAAGCTTGTTGTAGTATCTTCAATGTCTGGAGTTCTTCAAGTGTTGAATGAGTAGGGAAATCGGCAGAGTAATGACGCTTCAGAAAATGATTGGCAAAAAGTCCCCGTGTTGTTGGAGTTAGGGGGTATTTATAGGAGTAATTCTGGGTAGAATTTCGTTACCAAGTGCTAGGTCGGTCACGACCTAAGGTAGGTCGTAAGTCGTAGGTCGGCAGCGACCTAGAAGATCTGTTCTACCTTGATTGCATCAAGCTGTCCGAACGAGTCAGTGGGTCGTGAGCGACCTAAAATAGGTCGTGAGCGACCTAAAATAAGTCGTGAAACCCTTTTCTGCTTTAGCTTACTTAGGTCGTGACATTGCTAGGTCGCAATATCCCATGAGTCGTTAGGTCGTGGAGCTCCTTTCCGGAGTTAGGTCGGGAACTCTCTTAGGTCGGTATGTCGTATAGTCTTTTAGGTCGTGAAGTCTTCTCTGTAGTTAGGTCGTGAAGTCTTCTCTGCAGTTAGGTCGTGAAGTCTTCTCTGCAGTTAGGTCGTGAAGTCTGCTAGGTCGCTAACTTAGTTAGGTCGTTAGCTCCCTTAGGTCGTTAACCTTCCTTAGGTCTTGATATTCCTTAGGTCGTGATATCCCTTAGGTCGTGAATAGCTGTTAGGTCAGAATTTTAGGTCGCCGAAATAAAGGAGTTAACATTAACCGAAAACATTAATTTCACGATATTTTTCTCCACTTTGAATTAACATGTTTCAGCGTGGTTACTTATCAATGTATAGTTTGGTTGTCAAGAACTCAATTGCTTAGTTTTAGCGTTATTTAATAATTTTTTGGCAACACAACTTTGATTTCATTTTACAATGAAATAGAAGATACTTGTTGGGTTGATATAAAAAAGTAACAAATCTAGAATTGGCATCTTGAAATTTGAAATTCCATCACTCAGCGTCAATCTATCATTCAATATCTAGAATTTTATGGTTTATTTTAGTGTTTGTAGTGTTGTTTATGTTGTATGATGTGAATCTGGTTGTTGGATTCTGACTTTACAGTGTTATATTTAGACTTTTTTCTAAAAATGTTGTTCTTTCTTTAATTTACTTTATTTTGTTTTATTATATTTATTATTTTTTTATTTCATGTGTGTGTACACACATAGACACACATAAACAAAGGATCCAAATCCCTGCCATATAATTCCTCCTTAGTTTTCTTGGCCTTTATATTTCAGATTTGTATAATTTTTTATAGATGAGGTGTATTTATCGATTAATGATTAATATAGTTTTGATAAGTATTCAGGCTAAAACTTGGTATTTACTTCTCTCCTTGTTTTTTTTGCCCCTTTCCTCTGCAAAGTTTTTTTTGCTTGCTCATATGGATGAATGTCACTAGAGTTTGTTCACATGTACATTATACCATAGTAAACGTGTAGGTTCTGATGAAAAATTTCTATTGTTTATCCACTCATATTAAACGAGTGTAAGGTCTAAAAAAGGGGTAACACAATATCTGTGTTGTTTCAAGATGAACTACTCTCATAGGCAATGTAACTACTATATAGACAGATTTTGGAAAGAAAAAATGATTGTAAAACAGTAAACCAATGTTGTCTCATTATTTATCTCCACAAATATTTCTGCATTTTATACACCTGTGGCAATATAAAGAGCACCATGAAAGCAATGAATTCAGACGACCACAAAAAATCCTACATGTTATTATGCTGCCCAACTCCCTTCTTATTTCTCATTTTTGCTGTTTTTTCAAGTTGCCGTGATGTTTGCAATTGCAATTAAGTGAGAATGCAGTATAATGTAATGGAAATCACTAACAAGACAAAGAAGCTTGTCTGCCTTATGCACGTAGTGCTGGTCCTACAATGCCTGAGTTTCTCTATTCCATTTCTCTCACCAGGTTCCTTTTTCATCTTTTATTCTTATTCCTTTTTTGTAATATGTAACCTATACTTTATTGACCAAGGGTTGATATATTGAGTACTGGAAATATAATTACAGGTAAACAAATGTGCAAGTATATATTGGTAGGGTAATATTCTTACATATTCATGTAGGGATCTTTAATTCCTGAAATGTATGGTTTGTTGCAGGTGTTCCTTACCCTCATATCCCAGTCTTAACACTTCATCAAACCACACAATACAGTAAATACCGAAAAACAAAAAAGAAACAAAAACACACATAAAAGCAAGCCATGGTTTACTTTAATATAATAGTATAATTTGATATCATCTGGAAATCATCCTTCATATTGAAGTACTGAGTCCATTTTCAGTAACCAGAATTCTCAGCTTCTCAATCAACTGCTCAAAATCATCTTTCGTCTTGATTAAACTCAAGCGTGCATAACGTGGATCTGCCTCAAATTCTTCACCTCCTTCACTTTTGATTCCTCCTCTTGTAAGTACTTTTTCACAGTCTGTCTCATGTTCATATTTGCACTTTAGCCATGCAAAACCTGCCATTTATTCAAAGGTACAATAGTCATTTATTATTCTAAGCTGCTTTTAGAATTAAAAACAAAGATGCATTTTGTACCTGGAGTAAGGCGTTTATATATTTTCATATAACTACAGTAGCGACGAGGGCGACTTTGAAGAGAGAAGCGACGTGTTATTGATATTACATCTTCGAGTTGATCCCATCTTGACATCATCACACTATAACCATATAATGAGATGTCATTTCTGTGGTCATCTTCCTCTGTCCCTATATTCTTTACAACATCTTTTAAAAGTATGAGAGCACGTTGTTGTGCATCATGAGAACTCCCATCACTGCCCAATGCCATGTACTCTTGTGCAACTGCTTGTTGTACCTTATAATCTCTCACTAGCGCCCACCTAAATAACAAAAATATATTATGCGATGCATTATTCCACTGTTATTATGTGTGTGTGTCTATATATATATTTATATATGATAACAATACCAGAAAAGAAGGGGGTTGAATAATTTTAGTTGCTTTTGTAATAGTTGCTTTTGTATTTTAATTATTTAGTATATTTAGTTAAAATGTTTTGTACAATATCCTGAATATAGATGCTGAATGCAAATCCAGAGATGAACTTTATTGTGTATGTTAAAATCTCTATTATACTATGCAGAATAATTTGTATATACATCTTTGTTACCATACTGGCAACTTGAAGGCTTAAAACCCAAGGGTGCAGTAAGTAGAGTAGTGAAATAGGAATTAGGAACCCATTCCATTTTGTTTTGTTCAGAGTCTTCTAATTTTTGTTTCACCATCTTGTAACTATCCTTCTTAGTAAAATTCGTTGTATGAATAGTCCTCATACCAATACTCTGTATCTATGTAATTTAGGTCTGAATTGTTTGTCAATGCCAAGTCTAGGGGTTTATTTAACCATTTTCTATTCTCTTTAAGTAATTCTTGTCTAATTAGCTCATAATGTTCTTTAACAAAAAGATCTAACTTTCTGTTAGTAATTTTTATCTTTGGATTTTGGGCATCAAAGATAAAGTAATTATTTCTAAGATTTTTTATTACTTTCTTTTTGTTTATCTTTGGTTCATCATCAAGGTTGATAAGTTTTTCTATATAGTTATGTTTGAATATCTTTGCAATATTATATTGCTGGTTTTTGTTCAGATTTGTATTTTTTAACACCACTGATATTTTTGTCATAAATTTTTGTTCTAAATATTTTTGTAAAGATTCAATAGTTTTTGGGTTTGTCTTTTCCATTCTTATTAGATCCAATGGTTTATTTCATTAATCTTATAGTCTGGTTTATTTTTGTTTATTAAGAACTTATTCCATTCTGTATGGAAGTCTTTCATAAATCTTTCTGTTATTACAACATTTCCAGGTTCTCTCCATATATTAAAGTTGTTAAAAATTTGAATGAGATTAGTCTCGCAATCAAATATATTTATTAGTTCCATGGTGTATTTTTGTTTGAAGATTTTTGTTATTTGGTACTTTTGATCTTTTGTAAGTTGGTCATTTTTTTTTGTAATCCTAATTATATTAGTCATAAATTGGTTTTCCAGGTATTGTTGTAGGTTTTCCATAAGTTCTTTTTATAACTTATTTTGTGAAGTAAGATTGGAGATTTTGATTCTCTTTTGTATATAAGTGGATATATAAAACTTGTTCTTCTTTATAAAAAGCCTGATCAAAGACTTAGAGGAGTTATTAGAACTAAAAGACATTTCTGCAAAAAATTATATTAACTTTTAAGCTATAATTAAACAGAAATTTAAGGTTTCTTAATTTACTAACAAGTTTCGTATCCCAAAACATATCATCATCAGGACAATTCAAGTTTACTTTCATAACTAGTTTTCACTCATATTACATCACCTTGTCATCCTAGAGTCTACTGTTTTCCCCTAAACGGCCGTTTGCCTAAGCGGGTACTTCTTCAACCTTTAAACGGATTTACGTCTTTTGGATTTGAAGTGACTTAAGTTATGAATTAAACTAATTGTGTTCACCGTTCAAATGATTATTTTGAGTAAGGAACATATTAGTAATATAAGAAAGTTAAATAACTTCTAATTATAGACCGTAAAGAAAAAGCAATTTCTTACATATTGGTCTTCTGCGTTCTTCCCCTTTGTCTTTGATCAGAAGTTGTTTAGTTCTAGAACATTTGTTTCATCATCACCATTAATGAAAGAGGAAAATTAAAAAGGAAGCTTTTATTACACACTTTAGAATGTTACAAATGAAGAGAGCTTGTTATGATTTTCGGTATCCCTTCATACTACCTAACAACTCCTTATATAGATGGAGTGATACATAAAGGAACACAGACAGTTGTCCAAAATAAACTTACATCTGGAGATAATATATTCTCCACTAGAAAGCACTAAGAATATTTTACATTTTTATTTATAATGGAGAATCCATTATAAAAAGTAGATGTCTTTATGTCATTTCACGTCTTTATGTCATTTCTGCTTTGTTTTTATCCGTCAGTGGACATGCTAGTGGATAGCACGTCATCTTTGTCATCTTCATTATTGTTTTTTCTATCTCTTTCCTTTTTGTAACTCTTGACAAGAGATGGCTTAGGATGGAAAATGTCAAAACCTCTGTAGTTTAATCTCTGGTCCTTGAGGAACTTTGTTAAGTAAATCTTCATCACTGGTGTTTCAGCATAGAGATAAAGTTTGTTGTTGTCCAAATCTTCATCTTGAGCTATTTTGTATGCTCTGTATCTTTCATATGTTTGTTGGACTGTAGGGATGTCATCAGCATGAGTCGAGGAATGATTGTTATTCCATTCTTCGTATGTTGGATCAATGAATTTGGCTTTGATTGTAATTATATGTTTTGTTGGTTCATATATGGACTTCCCAAAATGGGGAGGTGTTGATTTGAGGTCCATATATATGTCTGTAGCTAGGACGTTTGTAAAATGGTCAATAATACTTCCTATTGGTTCAGGAAGTTCATCAGTGTGCCATTCATCAAAGTAAATTCTTTTGACTATTCCAAGGTTTATGAGGAGGGAAGGATCAAAAGTAGTATCATCATAAACTAAGTACTTATAATTTATGAGATTAATGGTAAGTTGAGGTATTGCACATATTGTAGTTCAGGAACAGTTTATGGAGGTAGAGAGGCAAGAAGAATATTTTTTTGTACATGGAACATTATGATTCCTCAAAATATCCCAAGAAATTTGTAGTCCTTCAACATTTGAATTTGAAATTTTTGTCATGAGTTTGATGGCTTTGTTGAAAATTTGTGGGGAGAGTTCATAAGGATGATTTATGAAAAATAGTTCTCTAATGAGATTTTCTAGAAAGTTTGGCAAGATAGTTTTATTTTGTAAAATAGATTTTTCGGAAGACATGGTTTTTTGTATGGGTTTCCCCAGATTTGTAAAATTGCTTTTCTCAGTCTTGATAACTGTAGCAAAGGAGGTATGTGGTCTGAGATTTGTAGATGCTTCAGGGATTTATGTTTTTATCATTTTCCCAAGAGATATGTTTTGTAAACTTTGTATATCTTCAGAAATAACATAGTCATTTCCAAACTTTTTCTGTAATTCTGTTTTGGCTTCTTCAAAACTAGCAAAGCCTTTGTAAAGGGGTGTTCCCAATCTGGGATTTTCTTGTATGTATTTGATCTTTGTGATCATCTGTTCCCATGTGGAGTAAATTCCAGCATCGGGTCCTGTAAACAGACCATAATAAAGGAATTTTCTTTTATCATTTGTAAATCTTTGTACCAAGGTGTATAGGACACTTAATTTCTGTTTGTTGGATTCATGAGGTGTTTTCATGTTCCATATGTTGTCTAAAATCTGTTGATCTTCTTCTGAAATTTTTGCCTTGGTGACAAATTTGTTTTGTTTTGAGTATATCTTCAAGTACATTGAAGGATTTTGTTGTTCTTCCATATTTGTCAAATATTTGCAAAAACTATGTTAGTAGAATCTCAAAATAAAATTCTTATCTTAATAATCTAGATAGTTTATCAGGTAAAAAGTTATCCTTTCCTTTTATATGTTCCCAACATATGTTTGTTCCACAATTTTCTATGGAATGTTTAAATTTTAGCCATCTATTATTTAAAATTCCCTTATCCTTTTTATTTTCTGTGTATTTAACTATAGATTCACAGTCAGTTCTTAATGTAATTTCTTTTTGTGAGATTATAAAAAGTTTGAATGATTCTAACACATAAATTATGGCTAGGATCTCATAGTCTAAGGATGTCATATATCATTTTTCTTTGTATACACCAGAAGTGTACCTACATATTTTTTCTGCATTTTTATTTTCATATTTGTTATTTTTTCTTAATAATATTCCACCCCAACCGAAGGATGATCCGTCTGTTTCAATTATTAAGTAATATGTT
Source organism: Allium fistulosum (assembly GCA_030737815.1). Classification (NCBI taxonomy): domain Eukaryota; kingdom Viridiplantae; phylum Streptophyta; class Magnoliopsida; order Asparagales; family Amaryllidaceae; genus Allium; species Allium fistulosum. The sequence goes on along the minus strand of CM060907.1, from coordinate 461,959,801 downwards.
TGCAATGGTAACCTTAAAGGTTTTAAATTAGGGTACTTTTGGCCCAGGTCCTTATTAAGTTTCAAAATTCACGAAAAGTCCTTCACTAAATTTCAGTGTAAATTAGGTCCCTGTTTTTTATTCATGATTATTGCAGAGCATGATGCAACATTTCATAAAAGTTGCTGACATTTCCGCAACATTTCTGTACACTGTGAACATAGTGTATGAAAGTTGCTGAAATATCAACACATATTTATAAAAGTTGCTGACATTTCAGCAACAATTCTGTACACTGTGAACATAGTTTATGAAAGTTGCTGAAATATCAGCACTTATTTATAAAAGTTGCTGACATTTCAACAATAATTTTTCTTTGTTTTTACAATAAAACTTTGACACAGATAGTTGCTGAAATATCAGCACTTATTTATAAAAGTTGCTGACATTTCAGCAATAATTTTTCTTTGTTTTTACAATAAAACTTTGACACAGATAGTTGCTGAAATATCAGCACTTATTTATAAAAGTTGCTGACATTTCAGCAACATTTCTGTACACTGTGAACATAGTTTATGAAAGTTGCTGAAATATCAGCACTTATTTATAAAAGTTGCTGACATTTCAATAATAATTTTTCTTTGTTTTTACAATAAAACTTTGACACAGATAGTTGCTGAAATATCAGCACTTATTTATAAAAGTTGCTGACATTTCAGCAATAATTTTTCTTTGTTTTTACAATAAAACTTTGACACAGATAGTTGCTGAAATATCAGTACTTATTTATAAAAGTTGCTGACATTTCAGCAATAATTTTTCTTCGTTTCCAGAAAACAGGTTCCCGCTTTACAATGAAACTTTGACAGGGACCCGCTTTACAATATGAAAGTACGATAGGGATGCCTCCCTAATTTCCACTTTAAATTATTTGCTATTTCTTTTATTTTTTGTATTTGTTTTATATCTTCAATATTGAAATCTCTGTTTCCCTTTGGGCTAGCTTTATTATATAAAGGCTTTGTGTATTTTGAAAGATCTTTAATGTATGGCCTTGCATAATTTACAAGTCCGAGAAAGGCTTGTAATTGTTTAAGGTTTTAAATTTTATCAGGAAATTCTAATATTTTCCTTGTTATATGTGGTTGTAATTCTATGGTTCCTTTGTCAATTTTGGCTCCAAGAAATTCTATAGTGTTTTTTATTAGTTCTATTTTCTTTTTGGATATTATTAAGCCATGAGCTTCGATTAGTTTTAGAACTGTGTACAAATGTGATATATGTTCTTGTTTTGTTTTGGAGAAAACAAGTATGTCATCTATGTATACGCATGTATAGTTGTTGAAATGTTGGAAAACACTATCCATTTTTCTTTGAAATATTTGTGGGGCGTTTTTCAGTCCAAATGGCATAACTAGCCACTCATAGTGTCCTTCACTACAAGTGAAAGCAGTCCAAGATATAGATTCTGGGTGCATTTTGACTTGCCAGAAACCTGATTTTAAATCAAACTTGGAAAACCAGTTTGAACCTTGTATTTTGTTTATCAGTACATCTTTGTTTGGTATACAATATCCATCTTCATGGGTATTGTCATTTAGTCTTGTATAGTTCATGACCATTCTAGATTGGCCACGTTTTCTTTTTGATTCCTTTTGTATTATGAACGCTGAAGTTCTATGTCTAGAATTTGTTTTTCTTATTACATTCAAATCTGTTAGTATTTTGATGTGCATTTTGAATTCGTCCATTATCCAGTTATCATATTTGGGCGAACCAGTTTTATAGTTAAGTCTGGGTTTATTATTTGCAATTTACATTGTACTTTGTCTTTTTCCCAAAATTTCAGGGGTTTTTCTCCTATGATTTCAAGTTTTTCTAATTTAGAAATCATTTGGTCTATATCATCTTTTGTTATTAAAATTCTACTTATGTCTTGTGGATTTACTAACTGTAAATCGTTTCTTAATTCCATCCTCTTATAACCATATTCTTTTGTGAAGAGAGAGGTTATGTCTTGTTCAGCTATTATATGGTTTAAAGATTTACATTGTCCAGTAATTAGGCAAGTACAATTTTCTTTTGGTTCTGGATTTTCTGGCGGAGTTTTATTCCCACCACGCTTCTCAAGCGCAAACTCTGATAGTATGGGGGTTAATGTTGTCATCTTTGAAATTTGTATATAGTCTTTATTGATAGAAAAACTTCCGTTATCATTTAATAAAAAGTCTAAGCCAAGGATCAGTTTTATGTCTTGTAGGTTTAATTCTAATACCCATAGTTGTTTTATGTTGTAATAAGGAGACCATTCTCCACATGTATTTGTAAAACATATATTGATGTTTTTTACAATATTTGTAATTATGGTTGTTGATCCATCAAATTGAATGCTTTGTTTTGGTTTATCAGCTTTAGTAACATACTTATATGGTACTAAACTTGTGCAAATGGTTGAACTAGTCGCACCAGTATCTATGAAGGCCAAAACCTGTATTTCTATTCCCTTAATATTTATTTTTGTTGGAATTCTTAATTCTTTTAAGTTTCCAGTGTTGCAAATTAATGGAATCTGTATTGGTCTGTCAATATTGTTTAGACTTATATGGTTATGGTGTTCCTGGTCATTTTCCGCTCCATTGTATATGATAGGAGTTTTTCCTTTATCAAGAGTATGTATTTTTTCTTTTATTTCTTGGATATCTATTTCAGTGTTATTTGTTATTTCTTCAAGAATTTTTATTCTTTCATTAATTATCTTATTTTTATCTGTGTAAGCGAGTTTATCTTCTTTTGGGATTTCTATGTTAAATTTGTTAGTAGCACAGATTTGGCAGATTTCAATTGTACAATCTATGCATTTATACCTTTTGTCAAAGGCAGGATACCATGGACAAAATTTGCATTTCTTTGTATCAGTTCCCATTTTATGTTTGAAATTATGTTTGCATAATTCTTTGTCCATTAAATTTAAGAATGAATCATTTGTTAAATCTTGTTCAAAGTTTGTTAATTCATTGATTAAACCATAATCGGATGTATCTATTTGTCTTTGTTCTTCTAATCCTTCTAGGGATATTATAGAATATATTGTAGATGTTTCAGAGACATCAGAAGATATTTCTAAAAGATCTTCCTTGATAGAATCAACAAGGTTTGATTCTCTTGTATACAAATTTTTGTTTTCTTGGACATGAGGATGATAGGTGTCATTTTTCATTACAGGCAAAACAAGTAATAGTGTTATTATATGTTTTCTTTGGATTGTATTTTCTAACATGTTTTTCTTTGTTTAAGTAAGGTTTTCTAGCAGTAGATCTTCATAGATAATATTTTTTTGTATATTTTTTCTTGTATTTTGGTTTATTATCTATTTTATAATTTCTTGATCCATATTGTTGTGGGGTGTATATTTGTCCGCAAAAACCATAATTTTTCTGTTTTAGTTCTCTTTGGATTTGGATATAAGTACATTTCTTTTTTAACTCAGAGATTATATGTGTTATCCTTATACCAATATTATCATATCCTTTAGGAATATTTGTAGTATTATTTTGGTAATGTTCTATCCAAGATTTATGTATTTCTTTTCCTAAATCACCTGGTAATTTGGAAAAAGGTCTATTTCCTATTTCAGCACTGTAATAATTTCTTGAAATAGTTGCATAATGTAAGAATTCTTTTAAGAATTTTATTATGTATTTCCAATCTAATAATTGGATTTGTTCTAAATCTCTCATGGCTTCTTGTTGTCTAATCGTTACTCCTGTATTTACGTCTCTTCTTGTTATTAGTCTATGCATTGTGTAAGCAAAGTTGTATATATTGCTTCCTTGTATGGTTAAGTTGCTTATTTCTTCTGGAAAATTTGTTTTATAAGCTTCACATATAGCTTTAGCTATATCACCTAAATAGTTTTCTGCAATTCTGATCATTTCTTCACCAGAATTTATATTTGTGTGTCTTGCGGTATAATCTCTTGCTATAGCAGCAGTCCATTGTTCCAGATATATATCTAGCAATTGTGGGTGGCATTCTGTAACATTTAATATGACTGAATCATTTTTAAAGAAAGTTGTTTCATTAGGTAATCTCTTACCTATTGTTCTCAGGTTTTTATTTTCATTTGTATATGGTTCAACCGCTTGTCTAGGAGGTTGTCCTAAAGTGTATGGCATTGTTTCTTGGTTTCTATTTGGATAAGAAACTCCCGTGCTTCCACTTTCTTCATGGTCAGCTAAATCCATTTGTTCAGTAAATTCTGAGATTATATCAGCTAATTCTGTTATTTGGCTTGTTTCTTCTAAGAAATTATCAAGGTGATAGATTTCTATTATTCTTACATTATTTGTATCATCTATGTAAATAAATGTATCTTCGCTTATTTGATTTGTGGCTCTTAGATGTTGTTCTAGTTCATATATGTCAGATGGTTCAAGAACCATTCCAAGTTCTTTTGGATATAAAATTTTATCCATTAATTCTTTTGTTTAATTCTTCAGCTTCTTCATCAATTTCTATTTCTTGTTGGTTCGACGGTCCATAATCTCTAAACCTTATGGACATAGATTTGTTTAGGTTATTGTATGTTACAGCATTGTTTGGTTTTAATGTTGTTGTTGTATTATTCGGATTTTCTATGTTCCATTCATGGCCAGCAAGAATAGAAGAATCTATTTCCATTGGTTTTATGAAACTTATGCCTGTTGAATTTAAGGCTTCTATGACTTTGTCTAGTTTTATTTTTATTTTAGGAGTATACTTGGACATACATTTTCCTAAGAATGTAATGTCTAGTAGAATATTTTTTCCTATAAAGTTTTCAAATCCCTTTGTTTGTATTATAATTTTTATGTGTTTGTAAAAGTCATTTAATGTCATTGTGAAATTTGGAGCTATATAAACAATACCTATGTTATTGTTCATATCTACTTCCATCATTCCAAATATGGCTTTATCCATATCTTGGTGTCTATCGTCTATAAGTAGTAACAATAATTTAGTTCCAATTTTCTATCTAACTAATCCTCTTATGCCTATGACTATAAGTCCTAGATGCATTAGTTTGTATTTCTGGATTTTTAATTGTTTTATTGCTTCTTGTGACATTAAATTTATTACCTGTTGACTTCCATCTGGAATAGAAAGTATTTCTTCCCTATGGTGCCTATATAATCCTGTTATTGTTGTAAACAGTCCTGTTCTATATATTTCTCTAGGATTTAGAGAATCAAGTTGGTTATTTGAAAATATTTCTATATCTCTTTCTAAGTTTATTATTTCTTCTAACTGGTTTTGTGTATTATTAGGTCTTCTTAATATATTATCAATCCATCCCATGGATGATAAGCTATTTGATTCTGTAGGTCTATCTGTTAAGGTCCTAGATGGGCCTGTAAAAGACAATCTTCTATTATTCATATTTGATCAAGTTTCTTATACATTAGAAAATTGATTTTAGTCTTTTTACTCGTTATATGTGTAGTAGGATCATTAGGTCCTAAATTAATTTTTTGTAAGCTTTCTATGAGTTTGTTTATTTCAAATTCTTGTTCTTTACCATTTTTGTCTATATCAAACATTTGTTTCTGGATGCTATCTATCTTATTTTGTATTTGGGTAAGCATTGCTCAATTCTATGATTAAGTTTGTGAGCGAATTCATATGTTCTATTTCTGAATGTAATTTATGTTTATGATCAGTTTCTCTGATATAACATATGTGCTTTTGTTTGTCTAAATTAATAATTCCTTTTATGGGATTACTAATTCCTAAATTTAAGTAATTGAATTTTTTGTAGGTCAGATTCATTGGGCCTAGTAATCTTTTGGGCTCCGATACCAGAAAAGAAGGGGGGTTGAATAATTTTAGTTGCTTTTGTAATAGTTGCTTTTGTACTTTAATTATTTAGTATATTTAGTTAAAATGTTTTGTACAATATCCTGAATATAGATGCTGAAAGAAAATCCAGAGATTAAATTTATTGTGTATGTTAAAATCTCTATTATACTATGTAGAATAATTTGTATATACATCTTTGTTACCTTACTGGAACTTGAAGGCTTAAAACCCAAGGGTGCAGTAAGTAGAGTAGTGAAATAGGAATTAGGAACCCATTCCATTTTGTTTTGTTCAGAGTCTTCTAATTTTTGTTTCACCATCTTGTAACTATCCTTCTTAGTAAAATTCGTTGTATGAATAGTCCTCATACCAATACTCTGTATCTATGTAATTTAGGTCTGAATTGTTTGTCAATGCCAAGTCTAGGGGTTTATTTAACCATTTTCTATTCACTTTAAGTAATTCTTGTCTAATTAGCTCATAATGTTCTTTAACAAAAAGATCTAACATTCTGTTAGTAATTTTTATCTTTGGATTTTGGGCATCAAAGATAAGGTAATTATTTTTAAGATTTTTTATTACTTTCTTTTTGTTTATCTTTGGTTCATCATCAAGGTTGATAAGTTTTTCTGTATAGTTATGTTTGAATATCTTTGCAATATTATATTGCTGGTTTTTGTTCAGATTTGTATTTTTTAAGACCACTAATATTTTTGTCATAAATTTTTGTTCTAAATATTTTTGTATATATATATATATGATAACAATAAATAAACATACCCTAATCGACTACCAGTGTGTCCAGTGAGCTTAGACATAGAAAGCATCATTATATCTTCATCGAGGGGTTCCGTGATAGGTGTATAATGAGGCCAGTAGCAAACGTTATCATTGATGGTCAAAGATCCATTGATTACTGATTGGCTAAAGTGGCCATCTGGATTATTTGGTGATGCCACAAACTCTATGAAGTCTTCAGGTATCCTTGTGTTTACATAACTCCTTGTATTTCCCTTCCATTGATAGTTCTTGGAATCGAAAGCTTTTGTTTGTTCCCTGAAAACCTACATGTGTTTATTGTAGTTTTACAGTAAGATAAGTGTATGTAGACAGTATTTTTATCAAACATAACTATATTTGAATTGTGATAAAAGATCCTGTTGAATAAAAGATCTATATATCTATCCAAATCGGTTAGTTTTGTTTTAGTAACTTTACATCAACTGATCTTAATGATCCTGATTAGGGTAGGTAATTTATATGAATTTCACACATTGTGTTTGTATTTTTTATGCATGTTAATTATGGTCGTCTTGTATGAGTAACTATATATAGTTACCGGATAATAAGGAGCTCGAGCAACAACATTTAGTGTCCTAGGAGTAAGTGCAGAAGGTTTAGGGCGTGAAAGTGCACGAACAAATGAGTTGATAAGCTGTGTGACACCGTTGCCAAACACGATGTACTTGTCATCAACTACAGCATTACCAACAGCATTATGCAGGCGTTTAATATACTTTTCAAGCTCGATAGAGAAGTTGGTATGTGGTTTATGTTCAAGCACCTGTCTTTTTATATAGAGAAGTAATAAGGAGGTAACAGGTAAGATGACATAAGAGGAGGAATCCAACTCTAATACATCACTTTAAAGTGCCACCCCAAAACTTTGGATTTTTTACTTTATTTTTACTCCATATCTAAATGTTGTAGTACATTGCAACATTGTGTGTTTTGAACTGGGATATAATCTAGCAGATGTTATGAATATACAGGAAGAACACCCTAAATTACTTTATATGCTCTTTAAGCTATAGGTCACGATCAATTCCATTGATCATTAAAATTTATAGTTAAATAATTCAATTTATTGGACATAGTTCGGATGGCATTAACAAAAATCATGGACTTGGAAGTATGCCTCCTGTGGTTTCTCGTTTACTTATCACTGATAGTTTATATATTATCAATTAGTGTTTAAAACTATTTTGTTGTTTTTTTCATAAAAGCATTAATAACGTGTAAGATAGAAAGATAAGAATACATGTATAGTACATGATGTGCTACAGGTTTAAATCACTAATATGCATTTGAGTGGATTAGAAGACTGTTTCCAAAATCATTATACAATGATGCCAATGATTAGTAATATTTGTTAAGCTATATTCTATCAAAAAGAATTTTTATAACGTTTGATTTAATGCTTGATCAGTAATATACAATATGTCCATAGTCCTCAATATCTGTAATATACAATATGCCAATGAAAATTTATTTTATCTGTAATTCTGTGGGAAAGTGGAAGTTGAGTGCGGACTTAAATAAATAATAACTTCAATACCTGTTTTAAGCAAATGTCAAAATCTATTTTTTTTTATTCTGGTGCATTCAGTATATTATTTATTCAGTAGCATTGACTAAGTAGAACTTGTAACCGACATCATTTTCATGATTTCATTTTCTTTACAATCTTGTGAGCTCAAATCTAAGACTTGAAAAGTAAATAAATTATATACTCATAAAAAGTCAGGAAGCAAACACAAGGTATGATGCAGCAGCGGAAAACAAAAATCTATGAATCGGTGAAAGTAGCGATCGATGGAGTAGAAGATACCGAATGGCCCAAATCCATTGATCGAAGATACCGGATTCTAGCTATCCCAAACACGTTGATAGCGCACTATACCGTGTTTAAAGATCTACGATTCTTCGTACGTTGATCTAGCGCACTTGATACCGTGAATCGGCTTCAGAAGTGGTTGAATCGAGCGCACTCGATTAACCGAAAGTGGAGATAGGAGATTACACTCAACTACCAATTTAAGAAGAGGCACAAAGCTCTCAAACAAAATTTTTATTCAAAAATCAACAACCTTACAAAATGACACAACTTGCCTATTTATAGGCTACAACTCACGCCACAAACAAAACTGTACAACACATAGGTCGGACCCGACCTAACTCAACACGACCTAAAACACAGACGATTTAAAACCAACGACCTATGACTTATTATAGGACATTCATGACTTAACAGCTACTTACAACTCAAAGACGACTCAACAGTTTAACCAACGACTTAACATTGAACGACTTATAAAAACACCAGTACAACATAGAAACGACCTAAGTACATACAACACTGTCCACGACTTAACAAATAGCGACCCAACACATAGGTCGGTTAGCGACCTAACTCTTAAGTCAGTAGCGACCTAACACTTCTGCGGTACAAAATTTGACTCGGTAGCCGGCTTATGTCGTAACTTGGTAGCTTCCTTAGGTCATGACTCGGCACAGTTAGCTCGTTCGAGGGCCTTTCCCTTTAGCTTGTTAACTAGCGAGTTCCCACTAGGTCGTTGCCGATCTTCACTATGGAGCGACTTAAAGGCTTCGTTAAGTCGGCTGCGACCTAAAACTTCAACTTCCCACAATTCTTCACAAATTCTTAGCTCGTTAGCCTCCTCTTTAAGTCGTACCCGACTTACCAGCATGTTAGGTCGTACACGACCTATGTCTTCATCTTTCTGGGCTACATCATCCTCCCCAGGTTGAGAAAAATTTGTCCTCGAATTTGCACCCTCTTCTTCCACAACAAACTCATCCCCTTGATATGGTATAAGATGTTTAACATTAAACACATCAGAAGTGTATACATCCTCCGGCAGTTTCAACTTATAAGCGTTTTCATTGATCCGTTTTATAATCGTTACAGGACCAATCTTTCGTGCTTTAAGTTTATTGTATGTTCCTACTGGAAAACGATCTTTTGTTAGCACAGCTTAGACTAAATCTCCTTCATTAAATTCAACGCTTCTTCGCTTCAAATCTGCAGACCATTTATACTTTTCATTTGCTTTCTCCAATTGTTCTTGAACGATTCTATGACATTCCGTCAATCCATCAACAAAATCAACAGCTTTCTTAACTGTCCCCTTCGGTTGTGGTACTACCGTTAAATCCAACGGCCCGTTTGGTAAGCTTGAATACACTATCTGAAATGGATTGAAACTCGTACTACGGTTTATAGCATGATTATGAGCAAACTCCGCTTGACATATCTTCATATCCCAGCTCTTCAGATTATCTTTCACCAGGCATCGTAACAAATTCCCCAATGATCTGTTTACAACTTCAGTTTGTCCGTCCGACTGCGGATGATAAGCACTGCTGAAATTCAGCTTCGTTCCCACCATCTTCCACAAACTTAGCCAAAAATGACTCAGAAAACTGGTATCCCTGTCGGAAACTATAGACTTTGGTAAACCATGTAATCGATAGATCTCTCTAAAAAACAACTTAGCAACACGGACGGCATCTACTGTCTTCTTACAAGCGATGAAATGTGCCATCTTTGAAAACCTGTCCACTACAACATATATCGAATCATTCCCCCTCTGAGTTCTCGGTAATCCCAAAACAAAATCCATACTGATATCAACCCACGGTCTAATTGGCACGGGTAACGGCATATACAATCCCGCATTCGTCGCTGTTCCCTTGGAAACTTGGCAAATATGGCATCTCTCCACAAACTTTCCAAATTCCCGCTTCATTGACGGCCAATAATAAGATTGAGAAATCAATTGTAAAGTATGATCTCTGCCCACATGTCCTTCCTCATGCAACTCCTTTACAATCTTCATTCGTAAGCTACACTCCGGTATACATAATCGATTTCCCTTAAAAAGAAAACCATCCACCATCACAAACTCATTCGTCTTCCCCTCCTTGACTTCATCTACATACTTTGCAAAGTATGGATCATCAACAAATATTCCTGGCAACACATCAAACCCTGTCACCTCAACCTTCATTGTAGTCAACACATGATTCCTTCTGCTCAATGCATCTGCAACTTGATTTGTAATTCCCAATTTATGCTTCACCACAAATGTAAATTGTGGTAAGTATGCAATCCACGAAGCATGCCTTGCTGCAATCTTGTCCTGTCCTTGCATATGCTCCAACGCTTCATGATCAGTATATAAAACAAATTCTTTATGAAACAAATAATGTTTCCAATGTTTCACAGCTTGCACGATAGCATAAAACTAGATATCATATGTATTATATCTCAGCTTTGCTCCTGATAACTTCTCATTGAAATATGCAATAGGACGTCCTTTCTGACTCAACACTCCTCCAATCCCAACTTTAGATGCATCAGTATGTAACTCAAACAACAACTGAAAATCTGGTAATACTAGAATTGGTGTTGTCGTCAAAAGTTCCTTGATCCGCTCAAAGGCAACCCCTACTTCCTCCGACCATGAAAACTATTTCCCCTTCATACAATCAGTAACTGGTGCCATCACGCTACTGAAGTTTGGAATGAACCTTCGGTAGAATGACGCCAAACCATGAAAACTTCTAACTTCTGTTATCGTCATGGGTTGTGGCCAATTTCTGATTGCATCAACTTTATTCTAAGCCACCTGTATACCTCCTCACGATATAACATATCCCAAAAATAAAACACTATGCATCATGAACACGCATTTCTTCGTTGCAGCATAAAATTGTTCCTGTCGTAGTACCATCAACACTTCTTTCAGATGTTGCAAGTGTTCTTCTGGACTTCCACTATATATCAGGATATCATCAAAATACACCACCACAAACTTACCAATGAATGGTCTAAAAATCTGATTCATCACCCCCATGAATGTACTTGGTGCATTCGAAAGACCAAACGGCATCACCAGCCATTCGTACAACCCCTCACGTGTCTTGAACGCTGTTTTCCATTCATCCCCTGGTCTGATTCGAATTTGATGATAACCACTTTTCAAATCAATCTTCGAAAATATAGCAGCTCCACTAAGTTGATCCAACAAGTCATCCAGTCTAGGCATAGGAAATCTATATCTCACTGTAATCTTGTACAATGACCGACTATTGGTGCACATTCTCCACGTCGCATCCTTCTTGGGTACCAACAAAGCTGGCACAGCACAAGGACTCAAACTTTCTTGCACACGCCCCTGTTCAAGCAATTCTTCCACTTGCCTTCTCAATTCCTCATGTTCTTTTGGACTCATTCTGTAGTGTGCTCTGTGTGGTAACACAGCTCCTGGAACAAGATCAATTTGATGTTGAAGGTCCCTTAACGGCGGTAACTCCGTTGGCAACTCTTCAGGAAATACATCGTTAAATTCTTCCAGTACTGGTTTTACTTCTTCAGGTATCTCAACCACTTCACTACTCTCACGCCCAATTAACAAAAACACTTCAGGCTCCTCTTCAACCTCCTTAACAAACTCCTTCAAAGATAACAAAGTTTTCAACTCTTCAATCTCTTCCAACTTGCTTTCCTCTTGTTGTCGCTTCTTGGGAACTAAAGTAATCTTGGTGCCTTCAAACATGAAACTGTAGCTGTTCGTACGTCCATCATGTTGTACAGCTCTATCATACTGCCACGGTCTCCCCAACAATAGATGGCATACATCCATGTCTACAACATCACACCAAATTTCATCCTTGTATTTCTTCCCAATTGAAATATTAACACAAGCCCTTCGACTAACTTTCACCTCCCCACCTTTCCTCAACCAAGCTAACTTGTACGGTTTCGGATGCTTCTCTGTCTTCAACGACAACTTCTTCACGGCTTCTGTAGAGATAATATTATCACAGCTTCCCGCATCAATGACAAACTTGCAAACCCTTCCCAAGATAGTACATGTTGATTGAAAGATGTTACTCCTCAACCAGCTAGTCTCTTCCTCCTGCTTCGGTGTTAAACAATTCCTCCTTATCATTAATGTATATCCATCGTCTCCTGACAACAACTCTTCCTCCTCAACCGGTAATGAATTAGAAAATTCAGCCTCCTCATCCACATCCTCAACCTCAGCTAGCATTGCTCGCTTCTTTGGCTTGGGACATTCATTGCTCTTGTGACCAACTTCCTGACAATTGAAACATTTGATACCACTGTTGACCCTGGTCTTAGCAACTTCATTAACAACCGATTTTGCAACAGCCTTTGAAACATTCGCAGTGCTACTAGCACCTTTCATTGGATTGTTGGAATTTGTAAACACACCACCACCTCTTCTGCCTTGCTTCTCCCAAGCTAACGCTTTCTGGTGTGCTTCAGCAACAGATCTTGGATCAAACATATTCACCATGTCTTGAATTTGCATTCTCAACCCTCCAACAAATCTAGCTATTAGCTGCTCCTCCGTTTCCATAATATCATTCCTGGCAATAAGCTGATAAAATTCATCTGCATAATCATTAACAGTCTTCGTGCCTTGTCTCAAGTTCTGCAAACGTTGATACATAAGCGACTAATAATTGTAAGGTAAGAATGTAGCTTTCATCAACTTCTTCATCTTCTCCCAAGATTCAATCTTTGACTTTCCCATCCTTTCCCGTGTAAGCTCTTCCCCTTAAACGTGTAGCAACTAACTTCACTCTCCGATGCTCGGGAACTTCCTTAAAGTCAAAAATCTCTTCAACATTAGATAACCAATCAAGAAATTATTCAGGTTGCATACCTCCTTTGAATTCTGGAATTTTAGTTTTCATCCCCGACTCCCAACGTCGATCATCCTCAACATCCCGATATGCATTTCGTCCTTGGTCTCGATCTCGATAATGATTATTGCTTCTATCACTCTCTTCATCATATTCACGTGTACTGCGATATCGATCTCGACCATCAACATCTCTTCGATCATGCATGTCTCTTCTACTATGTCGTTCTTCATCATGATATGGCTCATACTCAAACTCACTTCTCCATATAGATTTTAAACATCAGCAATAAACATAAATAAACATTTTAAACACATATGTATAGCTCAAACATACATATATACTAACTCAACGTATATTTATATAATTAATATAAATCTGTACATTATAACAACTTTATATACCTATATGTATATACAGTTAAGATCAATAAAAAATAATCAATATTTCATCTTCCAAAAATACAAATAAGTTTTTAACATACATATAAGATTCATCACAAAAATCTAATTTACATAATACTATATGCGTACACTACAACAAAATGGGGCTTTGATAGCAATAACAAATAGTGTTTCCCCCTTTTCTCTTCAAAATCCTCTGAAATGTAGGGTCTTAACGCTATTTGAGAAATATATTCCGTGTACTCAACGCTATACAAGAAAAAAGTCGGGTAATAAAAATCTTTTGTGCGGGAACTAAAAATGAGCGCTTGTTGCCCTTTTCTTCAAAAAACAGCCCTTCTATTTTCACTTCATCGCCTCCAGGAGTCAACAGAAATCCCTAATCCATAATCTCAACATCCCTAATGGCAGAATCACAAAATCCCTAATCTCAACATCGAATAACAAAATCCCTAATCTCAACATCGAATCACAAAATCCCTAACTCGCAAAATCGTGAATTGCCGAATCTACCCTATCATAGCAGCCGATCCCGCATCTGTCCAACTTCAACGGGCATGAGAGGTACTACAAACTTTATTATATGTTTTTCACTAAAAAATTATTAGTTAAATAATCTGCATTAACGTATTATTTAACTGTTAACGCTAAAAATTGACCGCTAACACCCGGTGTGTGTAATAGATTTGTGAAAGCACCACCCGTTGGTACGGGAACAGAATATAAACTGAAAAAAGCAGAAAAACGGTAAAGAGACAACAGATGTATAGTGGTTCGGCTCGTAATTGAGCCTACGTCCACTTTATAGTCTTTTATTGCTGATTTGGTTACAATTTGATACAATGCACTTCGAATACCATTCACTTCGATCACACAAACACTTCAGATTAATAACTCAAACTTTGATGAAGAGATTTGCTGAATCCTTGTCGGATGTGTAGAATCTCATTCAAAGCTTGTTGTAGTATCTTCAATGTCTGGAGTTCTTCAAGTGTTGAATGAGTAGAGAAATCGGCAGAGTAATGATGCTTCAGAAAATGATTGGCAAAAAGTCCCCGTGTTGTTGGAGTTAGGGGGTATTTATAGGAGTAATTCTGGGTAGAATTTCGTTACCAAGTGCTAGGTCGGTCACGACCTAAGGTAGGTCGTAAGTCGTAGGTCGACAGCGACCTAGAAGATCTGTTCTACCTTGATTGCATCGAGCTGTCCGAACGAGTCAGTGGGTCGTGAGCGACCTAAAATAGGTCGTGAGCGACCTAAAATAAGTCGTGAAACCCTTTTCTGCTTTAGCTTACTTAGGTTGTGACATTGCTAGGTCGCAATATCCCATGAGGCGTTAGGTCGTGGAGCTCCTTTCCGGAGTTAGGTCGGGAACTCTCTTAGGTCGTTAAGTAGTATAGTCTTTTAGGTCGTGAAGTCTTCTCTGCAGTTAGGTCGTGAAGTCTTCTCTGCAGTTAGGTCGTGAAGTCTTCTCTGCAGTTAGGTCATGAAGTCTTCTCTGCAGTTAGGTCGTGAAGTCTGCTAGGTCGTTAACTTAGTTAGGTCGTTAGCTCCCTTAGGTCGTTAACCTTCCTTAGGTCGTGATATTCCTTAGGTCATGATATCCCTTAGGTCGTGAATAGCTGTTAGGTCAGAGTTTTAGGTCGCCGAAATAAAGGAGTTAATATTTGCCCCTTGAAGTACACGCCTATGCTATAGGTCGTATGCTTCGACTTACTTTTGCTAGATCGTGGACGACCTAAAACTATGCTAACTTGCGTGCCTATTCGCCTTCCTCTCTCAACCCCATATAAACTGTTAGGTCGCCTTCTTCCTCCTTATCCTTCTGCTTTGATTTTCCGTTGCCATTGACGAAACTTTGAACTTCCAAGGGAGAATTCAACTCATTTAGTCGTCGATTCATCCTTTCTAACATACTACGTAAGTGAATTCAATCTCTGTCCCATCATAATCGCTGCCTAATCATGAGTTCATGTTTTCCGACCCAAGTCCAATTCCATGCGTTCGTGTTTCATTTTTTGAGCGATTATTACAATCGACTTCCGATCGTCATTTGATATGTTGATGTGATTCATGATTGCACGGTAATGTTTGTAATGGATCGGAGGGATTTGAAATCGATTTGCTGGGCGATTTGGCGGTATGCAGAGATGAATGGAATTCAAGAAGAGGATGATTGTCTTCTTTGTAATGGCAATATCGGGTTATCGGATTAAGCGATTGCGTGGAGAGGAAGTTGGTGACTTAACAGATCTGTACGACTTAAGAGTTTTTGTGCTAAGGCTTTCGCGACCTACGACTTACGACCTAAGATATTTGACCGACCTAAACATTCTTGCGACCTGATTACCTCGAGCGAATGTGGGACGACCTAACATACCAACGACCTAACTTTTGCGGCATAAGCTCTAAGTCGCAGCCGAGTTAGGACTTTAACAAATTTACATCGCCTTGAACTTTTTAACCTGCACTATGCGACCTAAAGATGCCTCGACCTATGATAAGTCGCTGAACGACCTAGGACTTGGACCAATTCTGCACAACCCTGAATGCTTTAATTTGCACAGCACGACCTAAAAATGCCTCGACTTATGATAGGTCGTTGAATGACCTAGGACTTGTGAAGTTTGGCCAGAAGTCGACTGAGCTTTGAATTTGAACGGAGTTGCATTTCTCTTCAGATTGTCTTAACTTTAATGCTAATAACCTGTTTAAAAACAACGTTTGCAGAAAAACTGGACGAATATACTGCCATTGACTGCCCACATCGTATGACAGATTAGTCGATAAAGAATAATTAACATAAATGAAGTTTGTGAATGAAATGTTGTGAAACGACAAATTCAAAATAAGTATTAAAGCAAAGCTGAAATAATCAACCTGAGCTTATTTGTTTGCATCAACACAACATTGTTCTTGAACTTAAAATGACAAGCCTCGAAACTTTATAATCGACAAATGTCAATTATCTCAATTTCAGTTATACTTGCTTGTTATCGTTTTAGTTTTGCACAACACTTCACACATTTAGGAAACGTGCACCTTCATATTTAAATATCCAGTTGATTGTGTAGAATGACATCTCAACAAGAAGATTCAGGACCAGCCGGAGAAGCTTTCCCGATTGCTAATCCACTAATCGATCCTCCGGAAAGAGCTCCGACCACTCTTAGCCACAAAGTTTTTAGACAACTGTGTACCCAGTTCGGTATTGCCGAATCAGATGCTATATTTCCTAGGGCAAACGATACTACTGACAGGCCGCCCCTTGGTTTTGTTGCAGTCAATCGCCAGATGTGCTTGAGTGGAGCTATTCCACCTTTCAACAAATTTCTCCGAGAACTCTTTCTTCGATTAGCCATCTCGCCCTTCTAGCTACACCCCAACGGTTACGATGTTCTGATGGGGTTGTGTGTTCTGTTTAGGAGGACGCTCGACCGTCTCCCGAGCTTCGATGAAATTTGCTATTTATGCACTTTTTTAAAGAACAAAGATCATCCTTCAATCGTGCTCGTAAGAGGCTCCAGAAATCGGAAATTGATTTTGGATTTGCCCGATAGTGCTCACGGGTTTCTAAATCAATTCTTCTTTGTTCGATGTCCTCCGGGATTCTATGCTGTTTGGAGAATCGGGAGTAAGATTGCCCTTCTCTGTTCATCTTATAAGTTTTTCGAAACCCGAATTATCAAATGCTTATCTTCATTCTCTTCTTTTTTCAGCACTTCCTCCCCCGCTTAGAAATCCCAGCCTTACGTCGTTCTTCGAAACTTTAAATGCTGTGACCGTGGAAGAGAGAAGCGCCAAATTCTTATTGAAAGATGAACTTTTGCACCAGTTCGAACTTCTACATTCTTCCCGTTCCATCTAGCCTCATGAAATTCCTGATTCTTCAGCAACGACGTCAGATGCCCCAGCTCCTGCTAAAGAACTTTCACTGAAAGAACCCACCACTGAGACTTCACTGGTGAAGTGTTCTACTTCTACTGATGTTGTGGGGTCGTTTGGCAAGTTAATACTTTCTCCAGTTATTGAAAAGGAAGAAAATCCACAAATTTCTGAAAAGACGGCAAACGTGGAAGTTGAAAAAGAGAGTTCTGCTGGGTATCACGGTGATGACACTTTTGATAACTTGAGCGATATAATGATAACTTCTCAGGAGCTCTTTAAAGATGATACTTCAAAAGTGATCTCTCCTGTTGTTGAAGCGACCTCTTCTTTGCAACAAACTACAACACCTTCCATACAGGTCATTGCCATTTCCACACCCAAGAGTGGTTTGTAGTCTGACGCGCGTAGTTTGCACACCGCACACACTTAAGATTTTTTTGCACTTATATGCACTTAACTTCTTCAATCTTGAAATTTTCTGAGACTTGTCTTTTCTCCAATTTCAGGTTCTCTGATGGGGCGAAGTGGCTCTTATTATGATAACTTCCGGCGTTATGGAGGGCGCGATACTTATGATTTCAGACACTTTCTCCCCACTCGCATAGAATCTGACGAAGAGCGAGCAGTTAGAAAAGCTCGAGAGAGGCAAGCCTACGAAGAGCAGTAGAGAAGGAGGGACGATGACTCCCACAAAAGAAAATATCATGACGATAAAGGGAAGAGCCATGCTACTGAAGACCCGAGTAAACGGGTTAGTCTTGATGAAAAGGACGCGTCTGCAATTTCTGAAAAAACTGACGCTCCTATCTCTTCTAATATCCCGTCCGATTCTCCTTCCTTAAAGAAGTCTGACATCCAGGCAATAATAAACATGCCTCGGTATCAAGTTAAAGACGGCCCTTCAACACTTCAAAGCCGATTTCCGAATTGGTGCTTAAAAGGAGTGCGTTTTGACTTAGATTTGGTCCCTATCGATAAGCAGGCCATGCTGAGGAATCTAGATGCTGTTAGGCTCGACATTGAGAGAATGTCTGGATGGCAGAAACTGGTTGATGAACTTCAAAGGGTCAACCGCATGAATCTTGAGGCCATGCTGACAATGGAAAATGATCACTCGTAGTGGAAGAAATTGTCAAGCAACACGATGCAGAAATGTCAAGAATTGCAGACGATAATACAAGGCTTGAGTCTTTAGTTAAGAAGCTCAAGGAGGATCTTGCTACATCTTCCGCTTCTCATACTCAGAAAGAGGAAGTTTTTCAAAAACAAGTGCGGGACGCGCACGCTGCTCAAAGGGACGTCGAGATGAAACTTGCAGCTGAACAGCGTATCATTGAAAAATACCGCAAAGAAAGCGCTCAACTGCGGGAAACATTTCACTTCCAAAACGCAGAGATTGAGATGTTAAAAGCTCGACTTCTTAAAGTTGAGAAAGAGCACGATGATGCGGTTGCCGAACAAGTCGCAGCTGAAGAGTCTCACGAGGCAACCAAAGCCAACATCGACTCTACTTTATTTGACTTTTATGTTCATAGCGTTTTGGGGCATGGAAGCCTTTCTTTTCTGGGGCCAAAATATGAAATCACTTTAGCTGAAGTGTGGGAAGTAATTATCGACATGCTTGGAGGAGCTGGTTACGGTGAAGCGGATCTCGAAGCCATTTATCTAAATGATGAGTCTCGTGCCGCTCTTGTTAAAGGAAAAGAGCAACTTGCCCAAGCACGAGCCGAAGTGATGGGAGAGAAGCATTCCGAACAAGAAATACTCTCTACCGCCCCTGTTCACACTTCGGTTTCAGCTGATGTCGATATTATTGGCTCCAGTTCACATTCTTCGCCTCCTGCTAAAGTTGACAAAGAAATTATGACCACCCCCACCGAGGAAGAGGCCTTGAAAGATATTGAGGCTGAGAAATTCGAGATTGATCTTGCAAAGCCGACTTCTCCAAGTAACTTTGACGTTAAACCAAGTCAAGTGGACTACTTGTTTCCTTCACTTGAGTTTGATGAATTTCTCGATTGTTACTTAAATCTTGATGGACCAATATCTTCTCTTTTTTCGGAGAGTACTGATTTTAACTTCTTTTCTTCTGTAGCGGAAGCACCAAGCATTGTACACTCTCCTCCTCTTCCAGCTATTCCTCCTCCATCTCTTCAAGTTACTCCCGCTTCTCAGCCAGGGTCGCAGGAAGAACAGATAGCAGCCCTTCAAGGCTTAGAGGATACACCTGCTTCCCAGGAGCAGAAAGCGGAAGAGACGGAGGATAGTGAGAAGACTCCGGAGCAGTCATTTGACGATGACACAAAGCTTTCCATGTTATTCTCTCCGGGAAGTGAGTCTTCTTCAAAGAGGAAGGGGAAGCGTGCAATTAGGAAGAAGAAGAAAAATGCTTCGGCTGGAGAAGAGAAAGCAGAAGAAGATCCGACCACTCCTCCTTCTCCAACCCATCCGCGCCGGATTCCGAAACTAAACATCAGGCCGGGCAAAAGCTCCAAAGGCGGCGGGAAGAAGGAAGAATAAGATGGAATTTCTACTTTTTGTTTTTCTTTTTGCATGTATTGACCGGAGATTGTGCGGGTACCGGTCCCCGCTTTTTTGAGATCTGCACATGTAAAGAATTTTCCTAGTATTGAATAAAATAATTCTTTTACTTGTACAAATTCTTGTGTATGTTAGAATGTATTTACTTCTAATTATAATGTAGAATAAATGATTCTTAATTTACTTTATATGATACTGCAGTGAGCTCGTGGTATGACGGTTGAGTGTTGCTTCTATTAATATAGTTATATGCCCCCGTATCACGGCTCACTACGATATTCTATAAAGACTTGTATTCTTATTTTAGAGAATAATTCTTCCGATTTGAGGAAATACTATTCTGCTTTTAATAGGATACGTTTCGCACTGCAGAAATTTTTACTTTCTCTTTCTTTCTGAAGAACACTTCAACTTTCGGGGATGATCACTTTTATTTGTTAAAAAGTGGATTTTCCTACGCAGTGAAGTGAGCTTCTGAAGAATGTTTTGATTTGTTTGAAGCTTCCGAAGAAGGCTTTGTTTGGTACTTCAAGCACGGTGAAGTGTGCCTCCGAAGAGGTCTTTTGGTCTCAGAAGAGACGTGAGTTTGGTCTCCGAAGAGAAGCAATTTTGGTCTCCGTAGAGAAGCGATTTTGGTCTCCGTAGAGAAGCGTTTTTGGTCTCCGAAGAGAAGCAATTTTGGTCTCCGAAGAGAAGCGATTTTGGTCTCCGTAGAGAAGCGATTTTGGTCTCCGTAGAGAAGCGTTTTTGGTCTCCGAAGAGAAGCAATTTTGGTCTCCAAAGAGAAGCAATTTTGGTCTCCGTAGAGAAGCGATTTTTGGTCTCCGAAGAGAAGCAGTTTTTGGCATTTCAATTCTGGTGAAGTGGGCCTCCGAAGAGGAGCATTTTACACTTCAACTCCGATGAAATGTGCCTCCGAAAAGGTCTTTCTGCTCCTGAAGAGGTCTTCTCCGAAGAGTTGTGCCTCAAAGAGAGCTTTGTTGCTTGTATTCTCCCACCATCTGCTTCTTAGCAATTCCTTTTTACCATTCCAAGTGCATGTTCCACTCTTCTTGCAAGGTGTTTTCTTGTTGCCAGAGGAGTGTGCTTTATCGCCGAGTGAATCCATGGGGCAGACGCAAGCTTCTTTACCGGATGTTTGTTTAATCAAACGATCGCGATTAATTAGCAAGAGTCTGAAACCTTCTCGTCAAGAAGGTGCCCGCTTTGATGGAATCACTAACGGTTTGTGAATAGCGCCTCTTTTGTGGCTTAACATTGTTCAGTGATTTGTAGGAGTCGCTGAGTCTTGGGATGTGTGGAGTAAGTATTCTTTGCTTTGATAGCCTGAAATATATAATCGACATTTTAGCAATATTTTAAAGAAACTTGCATATCGAAATGAAACAGGCATTTTATAGCATTAGAGAACACAAATCATATAGTTCTTTATTATTGAATCACACTAATTTCTCAGTGTTAACAATACAAAAGTTCTACATCCATCATCATTTTACAAATTTAAGCAATGCTGTTAAGTAAAAAATGGATGCAAGTGATTGTTGTTCCAGAATCCCCAGATCGGACTTCAATTTCTACCGGATTCATAGTTTTGAATTCATATGCCAAAGAGAGTGAAAGATGCCCCAGCCGTAGTTTTGTGGGTAATTAGCAATCGTCCCAACTTCCGCTTGCTGGGTATGGACCTCCTGTGACAACATTAATGATAGGCTACTTGGACTCTTGCACCGCTGTGTTGTTGCGAGAGCCGGATTGAAGGGTAGGATGTTGTTGCCCCCGAGTGGATGAGGTTGGATCGACTCCGCTTTTCTTCACATATTGTTGAAGTTTACCCTCTTTCAGCAATTCTTCAATCACACTTTTTAACTGGCGACATTGATCAGTGTCATGGCCAGGTTGATTGTGAAATCGGCAGAATTTCCCATTACGCACTGCACCTCTTCTCATCTCAGGTGGCTTAGGATACTTGACAACATCCTTTGTTGCGAAAAAGATATTTCCTTGTGTATCAGTTAAAGGAGTATAATCTGAAGGATCGAAGCGGCGGAGTTTCTTCTCATTTCCCTGGTTCTTTCCTCCGTCGTTTTCCCTTTTCTGATTCCTAGAATCTCTTTTGTTAGAAGCAAGATCATTATTGTTGTCCTTAGCAACAAACACCTTTGCTGATGCGGAAAGGTTTTCCAAGCGCATGAATTCATCGGCCTTTTTATAAAACTTCTCAAGGGAATTTGGTTCATTCATTTTTAGCCATTTTCCAAATTCACTCGATTTATTGATGGCTCGCACCAAGTAGGTCAGGATCATACACGGTTCTGCATTATCCACTTCGGTTAAAGCTATATTGAAACGGCTCAAGAAAGATTTGATTGATTCTCCGGGAGCTTGTTCAAGACTAGACAATGACATTATATCCTTAGCTTTTGAAGCATACAATCTGAACTGTTCTTTGAACTTTTGCGTTAAGTCGGAGAATTGATCTACAGACCGAATTGGAAGCTTTGTAAACCAAAGTAAAGCCACACCTTCCAAGTACACTGGAAAGTATCGACACTTAATCTCATCTGACGCTCTTGCACCGGTCATATGCCAATCGTACTTGTATAGGAAATTATTAGGGTCACTCGTTCCCCTATAGGCTTGGATAGTAGGAGGTGCAAATTTCCTTGGAAATTCCGCTTTCAGGATTCTTTCAGTAAATGGAGTTTTTCTTGGTGCAAATCCCCAGTCACTCTCATTTTCTTCCCTCTTCATGCTCTCTTTCATGATACGGCTAACCATCTCTGACAAGTACTCTTTATTGTTGGGCACATGTTCGTGAAAAGTTGACTGCGGCATAGGAACTTCAACTTGAAAAGGTGGCATTTCGGCAAAGGTTGTTTCATGATTTTCTGGCTGACGATTTGCCCTAAGTAGAGCATTTAATCTATCCATCATCAAAGCGTTTTGAGCATCAATCTGTTGGTATAACCCAGAAACTGCGTCATCCAATTCAGCCTTGGTGACTCCAACGGTAGGAGTTGTTTGGTCTGCTGCTGGGGGAGCGGATGTCCCTTCATGAGCATTTCCGGATCTGGTAGATCTACCTCTTCTTCCAGGAGCCATTATTTCAGTTAAACTTCTGGTTTTTAGAGAGGTTCTTTTTATAAGTCTTTGCGAAGCAACGGTGAAAATCTCCCTGAGTACAGTTCTTAGTGAAAGCACCAAAATGTTAATGCTAAAAATTGACCGCTAACACCCGGTGTGTGTAATAGAGTTGTGAAAGCACCACCCGTTGGTACGGGAATAGAATATAAACTGAAAAAAGCAGAAAAACGGTAAAGAGACAACAGATTTATAGTGGTTCGGCCCGTAATTGAGCCTACGTCCACTTTATAGTCTTTTATTGCTGATTTGGTTACAATTTGATACAATGCACTTCGAATACCATTCACTTCAATCACACAAACACTTCAGATTAATAACTCAAACTTTGATGAAGAGATTTGCTGAATCCTTGTCGGATGTGTAGAATCTCGTTCAAAGCTTGTTGTAGTATCTTCAATGTCTGGAGTTCTTCAAGTGTTGAATGAGTAGGGAAATCGGCAGAGTAATGACGCTTCAGAAAATGATTGGCAAAAAGTCCCCGTGTTGTTGGAGTTAGGGGGTATTTATAGGAGTAATTCTGGGTAGAATTTCGTTACCAAGTGCTAGGTCGGTCACGACCTAAGGTAGGTCGTAAGTCGTAGGTCGGCAGCGACCTAGAAGATCTGTTCTACCTTGATTGCATCGAGCTGTCCGAACGAGTCAGTGGGTCGTGAGCGACCTAAAATAGGTCGTGAGCGACCTAAAATAAGTCGTGAAACCCTTTTCTGCTTTAGCTTACTTAGGTCGTGACATTGCTAGGTCGCAATATCCCATGAGTCGTTAGGTCGTGGAGCTCCTTTCCGGAGTTAGGTCGGGAACTCTCTTAGGTCGGTATGTCGTATAGTCTTTTAGGTCGTGAAGTCTTCTCTGTAGTTAGGTCGTGAAGTCTTCTCTGTAGTTAGGTCGTGAAGTCTTCTCTGCAGTTAGGTCGTGAAGTCTGCTAGGTCGCTAACTTAGTTAGGTCGTTAGCTCCCTTAGGTCGTTAACCTTCCTTAGGTCGTGATATTCCTTAGGTCGTGATATCCCTTAGGTCGTGAATAGCTGTTAGGTCAGAATTTTAGGTCGCCGAAATAAAGGAGTTAACATTAACCGAAAACATTAATTTCACGATATTTTTCTCCACTTTGAATTAACATGTTTCAGCGTGGTTACTTATCAATGTATAGTTTGGTTGTCAAGAACTCAATTGCTTAGTTTTAGCGTTATTTAATAATTTTTTGGCAACACAACTTTGATTTCATTTTACAATGAAATAGAAGATACTTGTTGGGTTGATATAAAAAAGTAACAAATCTAGAATTGGCATCTTGAAATTTGAAATTCCATCACTCAGCGTCAATCTATCATTCAATATCTAGAATTTTATGGTTTATTTTAGTGTTTGTAGTGTTGTTTATGTTGTATGATGTGAATCTGGTTGTTGGATTCTGACTTTACAGTGTTATATTTAGACTTTTTTCTAAAAATGTTGTTCTTTCTTTAATTTACTTTATTTTGTTTTATTATATTTATTATTTTTTTATTTCATGTGTGTGTACACACACAGACACACATAAACAAAGGATCCAAATCCCTGCCATATAATTCCTCCTTAGTTTTCTTGGCCTTTATATTTCAGATTTGTATAATTTTTTATAGATGAGGTGTATTTATCGATTAATGATTAATATAGTTTTGATAAGTATTCAGGCTAAAACTTGGTATTTACTTCTCTCCTTGTTTTTTTTGCCCCTTTCCTCTGCAAAGTTTTTTTTGCTTGCTCATATGGATGAATGTCACTAGAGTTTGTTCACATGTACATTATACCATAGTAAACGTGTAGGTTCTGATGAAAAATTTCTATTGTTTATCCACTCATATTAAACGAGTGTAAGGTCTAAAAAAGGGGTAACACAATATCTGTGTTGTTTCAAGATGAACTACTCTCATAGGCAATGTAACTACTATATAGACAGATTTTGGAAAGAAAAAATGATTGTAAAACAGTAAACCAATGTTGTCTCATTATTTATCTCCACAAATATTTCTGCATTTTATACACCTGTGGCAATATAAAGAGCACCATGAAAGCAATGAATTCAGACGACCACAAAAAATCCTACATGTTATTATGCTGCCCAACTCCCTTCTTATTTCTCATTTTTGCTGTTTTTTCAAGTTGCCGTGATGTTTGCAATTGCAATTAAGTGAGAATGCAGTATAATGTAATGGAAATCACTAACAAGACAAAGAAGCTTGTCTGCCTTATGCACGTAGTGCTGGTCCTACAATGCCTGAGTTTCTCTATTCCATTTCTCTCACCAGGTTCCTTTTTCATCTTTTATTCTTATTCCTTTTTTGTAATATGTAACCTATACTTTATTGACCAAGGGTTGATATATTGAGTACTGGAAATATAATTACAGGTAAACAAATGTGCAAGTATATATTGGTAGGGTAATATTCTTACATATTCATGTAGGGATCTTTAATTCCTGAAATGTATGGTTTGTTGCAGGTGTTCCTTACCCTCATATCCCAGTCTTAACACTTCATCAAACCACACAATACAGTAAATACCGAAAAACAAAAAAGAAACAAAAACACACATAAAAGCAAGCCATGGTTTACTTTAATATAATAGTATAATTTGATCTCATCTGGAAATCATCCTTCATATTGAAGTACTGAGTCCATTTTCAGTAACCAGAATTCTCAGCTTCTCAATCAACTGCTCAAAATCATCTTTCGTCTTGATTAAACTCAAGCGTGCATAACGTGGATCTGCCTCAAATTCTTCACCTCCTTCACTTTTGATTCCTCCTCTTGTAAGTATTTTTTCACAGTCTGTCTCATGTTCATATTTGCACTTTAGCCATGCAAAACCTGCCATTTATTCAAAGGTACAATAGTCATTTATTATTCTAAGCTGCTTTTAGAATTAAAAACAAAGATGCATTTTGTACCTGGAGTAAGGCGTTTATATATTTTCATATAACTACAGTAGCGACGAGGGCGACTTTGAAGAGAGAAGCGACGTGTTATTGATATTACATCTTCGAGTTGATCCCATCTTGACATCATCACACTATAACCATATAATGAGATGTCATTTCTGTGGTCATCTTCCTCTGTCCCTATATTCTTTACAACATCTTTTAAAAGTATGAGAGCACGTTGTTGTGCATCATGAGAACTCCCCTCACTGCCCAATGCCATGTACTCTTGTGCAACTGCTTGTTGTACCTTATAATCTCTCACTAGCGCCCACCTAAATAACAAAAATATATTATGCGATGCATTATTCCACTGTTATTATGTGTGTGTGTCTATATATATATTTATATATGATAACAATACCAGAAAAGAAGGGGGTTGAATAATTTTAGTTGCTTTTGTAATAGTTGCTTTTGTATTTTAATTATTTAGTATATTTAGTTAAAATGTTTTATACAATATCCTGAATATAGATGCTGAAAGCAAATCCAGAGATGAACTTTATTGTGTATGTTAAAATCTCTATTATACTATGCAGAATAATTTGTATATACATCTTTGTTACCATACTGGCAACTTGAAGGCTTAAAACCCAAGGGTGCAGTAAGTAGAGTAGTGAAATAGGAATTAGGAACCCATTCCATTTTGTTTTGTTCAGAGTCTTCTAATTTTTGTTTCACCATCTTGTAACTATCCTTCTTAGTAAAATTCGTTGTATGAATAGTCCTCATACCAATACTCTGTATCTATGTAATTTAGGTCTGAATTGTTTGTCAATGCCAAGTCTAGGGGTTTATTTAACCATTTTCTATTCTCTTTAAGTAATTCTTGTCTAATTAGCTCATAATGTTCTTTAACAAAAAGATCTAACTTTCTGTTAGTAATTTTTATCTTTGGAATTTGGGCATCAAAGATAAAGTAATTATTTCTAAGATTTTTTATTACTTTCTTTTTGTTTATCTTTGGTTCATCATCAAGGTTGATAAGTTTTTCTATATAGTTATGTTTGAATATCTTTGCAATATTATATTGCTGGTTTTTGTTCAGATTTGTATTTTTTAACACCACTGATATTTTTGTCATAAATTTTTGTTCTAAATATTTTTGTAAATATTCAATAGTTTTTGGGTTTGTCTTTTCCATTCTTATTAGATCCAATGGTTTATTTCATTAATCTTATAGTCTGGTTTATTTTTGTTTATTAAGAACTTATTCCATTCTGTATGGAAGTCTTTCATAAATCTTTCTGTTATTACAACATTTCCAAGTTCTCTCCATATATTAAAGTTGTTAAAAATTTGAATGAGATTAGTCTCGCAATCAAATATATTTATTAGTTCCATGGTGTATTTTTGTTTGAAGATTTTTGTTATTTGGTACTTTTGATCTTTTGTAAGTTGGTCATTTTTTTTTGTAATCCTAATTATATTAGTCATAAATTGGTTTTCCAGGTATTGTTGTAGGTTTTCCATAAGTTCTTTTTATAACTTATTTTGTGAAGTAAGATTGGAGATTTTGATTCTCTTTTGTATATAAGTGGATATATAAAACTTGTTCTTCTTTATAAAAAGCCTGATCAAAGACTTAGAGGAGTTATTAGAACTAAAAGACATTTCTGCAAAAAATTATATTAACTTTTAAGCTATAATTAAACAGAAATTTAAGGTTTCTTAATTTACTAACAAGTTTCTTATCCCAAAACATATCATCATCAAGACAATTCAAGTTTACTTTCATAACTAGTTTTCACTCATATTACATCACCTTGTCATCCTAGAGTCTACTGTTTTCCCCTAAACGGCCGTTTGCCTAAGCGGGTACTTCTTCAACCTTTAAACGGATTTACGTCTTTTGGATTTGAAGTGACTTAAGTTATGAATTAAACTAATTGTGTTCACCGTTCAAATGATTATTTTGAGTAAGGAACATATTAGTAATATAAGAAAGTTAAATAACTTCTAATTATAGACCGTAAAGAAAAAGAAATTTCTTACATATTGGTCTTCTGCGTTCTTCCCCTTTGTCTTTGATCAGAAGTTGTTTAGTTCTAGAACATTTGTTTCATCATCACCATTAATGAAAGAGGAAAATTAAAAAGGAAGCTTTTATTACACACTTTAGAATGTTACAAATGAAGAGAGCTTGTTATGATTTTCGGTATCCCTTCATACTACCTAACAACTCCTTATATAGATGGAGTGATACATAAAGGAACACAGACAGTTGTCCAAAATAAACTTACATCTGGAGATAATATATTCTCCACTAGAAAGCACTAAGAATATTTTACATTTTTATTTATAATGGAGAATCCATTATAAAAAGTAGATGTCTTTATGTCATTTCACGTCTTTATGTCATTTTTGCTTTGTTTTTATCCGTCAGTGGACATGCTAGTGGATAGCACGTCATCTTTGTCATCTTCATTATTGTTTTTTCTGTCTCTTTCCTTTTTGTAACTCTTGACAAGAGATGGCTTAGGATGGAAAATGTCAAAACCTCTGTAGTTTAATCTCTGATCCTTGAGGAACTTTGTTAAGTAAATCTTCATCATTGGTGTTTCAGCATAGAGATAAAGTTTGTTGTTGTCCCAATCTTCATCTTGAGCTATTTTGTATGCTCTGTATCTTTCATATGTTTGTTGGACTGTAGGGATGTCATCAGCATGAGTCGAGGAATGATTGTTATTCCATTGTTCGTATGTTGGATCAATG
The DNA here is from genome assembly GCA_030737815.1 of Allium fistulosum. Taxonomy (NCBI): domain Eukaryota; kingdom Viridiplantae; phylum Streptophyta; class Magnoliopsida; order Asparagales; family Amaryllidaceae; genus Allium; species Allium fistulosum. The sequence continues at coordinate 461,930,853 of CM060907.1, read as the reverse complement.
AATTTGGCTTTGATTGTAATTATATGTTTTGTTGGTTCATATATGGACTTCCCAAAATGGGGAGGTGTTGATTTGAGGTCCATATATATGTCTGTAGCTAGGACGTTTGTAAAATGGTCAACAATACTTCCTATTGGTTCAGGAAGTTCATCAGTGTGCCATTCATCAAAGTAAATTCTTTTGACTATTCCAAGGTTTATGAGGAGGGAAGGATCAAAAGTAGTATCATCATAAACTAAGTACTTATAATTTATGAGATTAATGGTAAGTTGAGGTATTGCACATATTGTAGTTCAGGAACAGTTTATGGAGGTAGAGAGGCAAGAAGAATATTTTTTTGTACATGGAACATTATGATTCCTCAAAATATCCCAAGAAATTTGTAGTCCTTCAACATTTGAATTTGAAATTTTTGTCATGAGTTTGATGGCTTTGTTGAAAACTTGTGGGGAGAGTTCATAAGGATGATTTATGAAAAATAGTTCTCTAATGAGATTTTCTAGAAAGTTTGGCAAGATAGTTTTATTTTGTAAAATAGATTTTTCGGAAGACATGGTTTTTTGTATGGGTTTCCCCAGATTTGTAAAATTGCTTTTCTCAGTCTTGTTAACTGTAGCAAAGGAGGTATGTGGTCTGAGATTTGTAGATGCTTCAGGGATTTATGTTTTTATCATTTTCCCAAGAGATATGTTTTGTAAACTTTGTATATCTTCAGAAATAACATAGTCATTTCCAAACTTTTTCTGTAATTCTGTTTTGGCTTCTTCAAAACTAGCAAAGCCTTTGTAAAGGGGTGTTCCCAATCTGGGATTTTCTTGTATGTATTTGATCTTTGTGATCATCTGTTCCCATGTGGAGTAAATTCCAGCATCGGGTCCTGTAAACAGACCATAATAAAGGAATTTTCTTTTATCATTTGTAAATCTTTGTACCAAGGTGTATAGGACACTTAATTTCTGTTTGTTGGATTCATGAGGTGTTTTCATGTTCCATATGTTGTCTAAAATCTGTTGATCTTCTTCTGAAATTTTTGCCTTGGTGACAAATTTGTTTTGTTTTGAGTATATCTTCAAGTACATTGAAGGATTTTGTTGTTCTTCCATATTTGTCAAATATTTGCAAAAACTATGTTAGTAGAATCTCAAAATAAAATTCTTATCTTAATAATCTAGATAGTTTATCAGGTAAAAAGTTATCCTTTCCTTTTATATGTTCCCAACATATGTTTGTTCCACAATTTGCTATGGAATGTTTAAATTTTAGCCATCTATTATTTAAAATTCCCCTATCCTTTTTATTTTCTTTGTATTTAACTATAGATTCACAGTCAGTTCTTAATGTAATTTCTTTTTGTGAGATTATAAAAAGTTTGAATGATTCTAACACATAAATTATGGCTAGGATCTCATAGTCTAAGGATGTCATATATCATTTTTCTTTGTATACACCAGAAGTGTACCTACATATTTTTTCTGCATTTTTATTTTCATATTTGTTATTTTTGCTTAATAATATTCCACCCCAACCGAAGGATGATCCGTCTGTTTCAATTATTAAGTAATATGTTTGCAATGGTAAACTTAAAGGTTTTAAATTAGGGTACTTTTGGCCCAGGTCCTTATTAAGTTTCAAAATTCACGAAAAGTCCTTCACTAAATTTCAGTGTAAATTAGGTCCCTGTTTTTTATTCACGATTATTGCAGAGCATGATGCAACATTTCATAAAAGTTGCTGACATTTCCGCAACATTTCTGTACACTGTGAACATAGTGTATGAAAGTTGCTGAAATATCAACACATATTTATAAAAGTTGCTGACATTTCAGCAACAATTCTGTACACTGTGAACATAGTTTATGAAAGTTGCTGAAATATCAGCACTTATTTATAAAAGTTGCTGACATTTCAACAATAATTTTTCTTTGTTTTTACAATAAAACTTTGACACAGATAGTTGCTGAAATATCAGCACTTATTTATAAAAGTTGCTGACATTTCAGCAATAATTTTTCTTTGTTTTTACAATAAAACTTTGACACAGATAGTTGCTGAAATATCAGCACTTATTTATAAAAGTTGCTGACATTTCAGCAACATTTCTGTACACTGTGAACATAGTTTATGAAAGTTGCTGAAATATCAGCACTTATTTATAAAAGTTGCTGACATTTCAATAATAATTTTTCTTTGTTTTTACAATAAAACTTTGACACAGATAGTTGCTGAAATATCAGCACTTATTTATAAAAGTTGCTGACATTTCAGCAATAATTTTTCTTTGTTTTTACAATAAAACTTTGACACAGATAGTTGCTGAAATATCAGTACTTATTTATAAAAGTTGCTGACATTTCAGCAATAATTTTTCTTCGTTTCCAGAAAACAGGTTCCCGCTTTACAATGAAACTTTGACAGGGACCCGCTTTACAATATGAAAGTACGATAGGGATGCCTCCCTAATTTCCACTTTAAATTATTTGCTATTTCTTTTATTTTTTGTATTTGTTTTATATCTTCAATATTGAAATCTCTGTTTCCCTTTGGGCTAGCTTTATTATATAAAGGCTTTGTGTATTTTGAAAGATCTTTAATGTATGGCCTTGCATAATTTACAAGTCCGAGAAAGGCTTGTAATTGTTTAAGGTTTTAAATTTTATCAGGAAATTCTAATATTTTCCTTGTTATATGTGGTTGTAATTCTATGGTTCCTTTGTCAATTTTGGCTCCAAGAAATTCTATAGTGTTTTTTATTAGTTCTATTTTCTTTTTGGATATTATTAAGCCATGAGCTTCGATTAGTTTTAGAACTGTGTACAAATGTGATATATGTTCTTGTTTTGTTTTGGAGAAAACAAGTATGTCATCTATGTATACGCATGTATAGTTGTTGAAATGTTGGAAAACACTATCCATTTTTCTTTGAAATATTTGTGGGGCGTTTTTCAGTCCAAATGGCATAACTAGCCACTCATAGTGTCCTTCACTACAAGTGAAAGCAGTCCAAGATATAGATTCTGGGTGCATTTTGACTTGCCAGAAACCTGATTTTAAATCAAACTTGGAAAACCAGTTTGAACCTTGTATTTTGTTTATCAGTACATCTTTGTTTGGTATACAATATCCATCTTCATGGGTATTGTCATTTAGTCTTGTATAGTTCATGACCATTCTAGATTGGCCACGTTTTCTTTTTGATTCCTTTTGTACTATGAACGCTGAAGTTCTATGTCTAGAATTTGTTTTTCTTATTACATTCAAATCTGTTAGTATTTTGATGTGCATTTTGAATTCGTCCATTATCCAGTTATCATATTTGGGCGAACCAGTTTTATAGTTAAGTCTGGGTTTATTATTTGCAATTTACATTGTACTTTGTCTTTTTCCCAAAATTTCAGGGGTTTTTCTCCTATGATTTCATGTTTTTCTAATTTAGAAATCATTTGGTCTATATCATCTTTTGTTATTAAAATTCTACTTATGTCTTGTGGATTTACTAACTGTAAATCGTTTCTTAATTCCATCCTCTTATAACCATATTCTTTTGTGAAGAGAGAGGTTATGTCTTGTTCAGCTATTATATGGTTTAAAGATTTACATTGTCCAGTAATTAGGCAAGTACAATTTTCTTTTGGTTCTGGATTTTCTGGCGGAGTTTTATTCCCACCACGCTTCTCAAGCGCAAACTCTGATAGTATGGGGGTTAATGTTGTCATCTTTGAAATTTGTATATAGTCTTTATTGATAGAAAAACTTCCGTTATCATTTAATAAAAAGTCTAAGCCAAGGATCAGTTTTATGTCTTGTAGGTTTAATTCTAATACCCATAGTTGTTTTATGTTGTAATAAGGAGACCATTCTCCACATGTATTTGTAAAACATATATTGATGTTTTTTACAATATTTGTAATTATGGTTGTTGATCCATCAAATTGAATGCTTTGTTTTGGTTTATCAGCTTTAGTAACATACTTATATGGTACTAAACTTGTGCAAATGGTTGAACTAGTCGCACCAGTATCTATGAAGGCCAAAACCTGTATTTCTATTCCCTTAATATTTATTTTTGTTGGAATTCTTAATTCTTTTAAGTTTCCAGTGTTGCAAATTAATGGAATCTGTATTGGTCTGTCAATATTGTTTAGACTTATATGGTTATGGTGTTCCTGGTCATTTTCCGCTCCATTGTATATGATAGGAGTTTTTCCTTTATCAAGAGTATGTATTTTTTCTTTTATTTCTTGGATATCTATTTCAGTGTTATTTGTTATTTCTTCAAGAATTTTTATTCTTTCATTAATTATCTTATTTTTATCTGTGTAAGCGAGTTTATCTTCTTTTGGGATTTCTATGTTAAATTTGTTAGTAGCACAGATTTGGCAGATTTCAATTGTACAATCTATGCATTTATACCTTTTGTCAAAGGCAGGATACCATGGACAAAATTTGCATTTCTTTGTATCAGTTCCCATTTTATGTTTGAAATTATGTTTGCATAATTCTTTGTCCATTAAATTTAAGAATGAATCATTTGTTAAATCTTGTTCAAAGTTTGTTAATTCATTGATTAAACCATAATCGGATGTATCTATTTGTCTTTGTTCTTCTAATCCTTCTAGGGATATTATAGAATATATTGTAGATGTTTCAGAGACATCAGAAGATATTTCTAAAAGATCTTCCTTGATAGAATCAACAAGGTTTGATTCTCTTGTATACAAATTTTATTTTCTTGGACATGAGGATGATAGGTGTCCTTTTTCATTACAGGCAAAACAAGTAATAGTGTTATTATATGTTTTCTTCGAATTGTATTTTCTAACATGTTTTTCTTTGTTTAAGTAAGGTTTTCTAGCAGTAGATCTTCATAGATAATATTTTTTTGTATATTTTTTCTTGTATTTTGGTTTATTATCTATTTTATAATTTCTTGATCCATATTGTTGTGGGGTGTATATTTGTCCGCAAAAACCATAATTTTTCTGTTTTAGTTCTCTTTGGATTTGGATATAAGTACATTTCTTTTTTAACTCAGAGATTATATGTGTTATCCTTATACCAATATTATCATATCCTTTAGGAATATTTGTAGTATTATTTTGGTAATGTTCTATCCAAGATTTATGTATTTCTTTTCCTAAATCACCTGGTAATTTGGAAAAAGGTCTATTTCCTATTTCAGCACTGTAATAATTTCTTGAAATAGTTGCATAATGTAAGAATTCTTTTAAGAATTTTATTATGTATTTCCAATCTAATAATTGGATTTGTTCTAAATCTCTCATGGCTTCTTGTTGTCTAATCGTTACTCCTGTATTTACGTCTCTTCTTGTTATTAGTCTATGCATTGTGTAAGAAAAGTTGTATATATTGCTTCCTTGTATGGTTAAGTTGCTTATTTCTTCTGGAAAATTTGTTTTATAAGCTTCACATATAGCTTTAGCTATATCACCTAAATAGTTTTCTGCAATTCTGATCATTTCTTCACCAGAATTTATATTTGTGTGTCTTGCGGTATAATCTCTTGCTATAGCAGAAGTCCATTGTTCCAGATATATATCTAGCAATTGTGGGTGGCATTCTGTAACATTTAATATGACTGAATCATTTTTAAAGAAAGTTGTTTCATTAGGTAATCTCTTACCTATTGTTCTCAGGTTTTTATTTTCATTTGTATATGGTTCAACCGCTTGTCTAGGAGGTTGTCCTAAAGTGTATGGCATTGTTTCTTGGTTTCTATTTGGATAAGAAACTCCCGTGCTTCCACTTTCTTCATGGTCAGCTAAATCCATTTGTTTAGTAAATTCTGAGATTATATCAGCTAATTCTGTTATTTGGCTTGTTTCTTCTAAGAAATTATCAAGGTGATAGATTTCTCTTATTCTTACATTATTTGTATCATCTATGTAAATAAATGTATCTTCGCTTATTTGATTTGTGGCTCTTAGATGTTGTTCTAGTTCATATATGTCAGATGGTTCAAGAACCATTCCAAGTTCTTTTGGATATAAAATTTTATCCATTAATTCTTTTGTTTAATTCTTCAGCTTCTTCATCAATTTCTATTTCTTGTTGGTTCGACGGTCCATAATCTCTAAACCTTATGGACATAGATTTGTTTAGGTTATTGTATGTTACAGCATTGTTTGGTTTTAATGTTGTTGTTGTATTATTCGGATTTTCTATGTTCCATTCATGGCCAGCAAGAATAGAAGAATCTATTTCCATTGGTTTTATGAAACTTATGCCTGTTGAATTTAAGGCTTCTATGACTTTGTCTAGTTTTATTTTTATTTTGGGAGTATACTTGGACATACATTTTCCTAAGAATGTAATGTCTAGTAAAATATTTTTTCCTATAAAGTTTTCAAATCCCTTTGTTTGTATTATAATTTTTATGTGTTTGTAAAAGTCATTTAATGTCATTGTGAAATTTGGAGCTATATAAACAATACCTATGTTATTGTTCATATCTACTTCCATCATTCCAAATATGGCTTTATCCATATCTTGGTGTCTATCGTCTATAAGTAGTAACAATAATTTAGTTCCAATTTTCTGTCTAACTAATCCTCTTATGCCTATGACTATAAGTCCTAGATGCATTAGTTTGTATTTCTGGATTTTTAATTGTTTTATTGCTTCTTGTGACATTAAATTTATTACCTGTTGACTTCCATCTGGAATAGAAAGTATTTCTTCCCTATGGTGCCTATATAATCCTGTTATTGTTGTAAACAGTCCTGTTCTATATATTTCTCTAGGATTTAGAGAATCAAGTTGGTTATTTGAAAATATTTCTATATCTTTTTCTAAGTTTATTATTTCTTCTAACTGGTTTTGTGTATTATTAGGTCTTCTTAATATATTATCAATCCATCCCATGGATGATAAGCTATTTGATTCTGTAGGTCTATCTGTTAAGGTCCTAGATGGGCCTGTAAAAGACAATCTTCTATTATTCATATTTGATCAAGTTTCTTATACATTAGAAAATTGATTTTAGTCTTTTTACTCGTTATATGTGTAGTAGGATCATTAGGTCCTAAATTAATTTTTTGTAAGCTTTCTATGAGTTTATTTATTTCAAATTCTTGTTCTTTACCATTTTTGTCTATATCAAACATTTGGTTCTGGATGCTATCTATCTTATTTTGTATTTGGGTAAGCATTGCTCAATTCTATGATTAAGTTTGTGAGCGAATTCATATGTTCTATTTCTGAATGTAATTTATGTTTATGATCAGTTTCTCTGATATAACATATGTGCTTTTGTTTGTCTAAATTAATAATTCTTTTTATGGGATTACTAATTCCTAAATTTAAGTAATTGAATATTTTGTAGGTCAGATTCATTGGGCCTAGTAATCTTTTGGGCTCCGATACCAGAAAAGAAGGGGGGTTGAATAATTTTAGTTGCTTTTGTAATAGTTGCTTTTGTACTTTAATTATTTAGTATATTTAGTTAAAATGTTTTGTACAATATCCTGAATATAGATGCTGAAAGAAAATCCAGAGATTAAATTTATTGTGTATGTTAAAATCTCTATTATACTATGTAGAATAATTTGTATATACATCTTTGTTACCTTACTGGAACTTGAAGGCTTAAAACCCAAGGGTGCAGTAAGTAGAGTAGTGAAATAGGAATTAGGAACCCATTCCATTTTGTTTTGTTCAGAGTCTTCTAATTTTTGTTTCACCATCTCGTAACTATCCTTCTTAGTAAAATTTGTTGTATGAATAGTCCTCATACCAATACTCTGTATCTATGTAATTTAGGTCTGAATTGTTTGTCAATGCCAAGTCTAGGGGTTTATTTAACCATTTTCTATTCACTTTAAGTAATTCTTGTCTAATTAGCTCATAATGTTCTTTAACAAAATGATCTAACATTCTGTTAGTAATTTTTATCTTTGGATTTTGGGCATCAAAGAAAAGGTAATTATTTTTAAGATTTTTTATTACTTTCTTTTTGTTTATCTTTGGTTCATCATCAAGGTTGATAAGTTTTTCTGTATAGTTATGTTTGAATATCTTTGCAATATTATATTGCTGGTTTTTGTTCAGATTTGTATTTTTTAAGACCACTAATATTTTTGTCATAAATTTTTGTTCTAAATATTTTTGTATATATATATATATGATAACAATAAATAAACATACCCTAATCGACTACCAGTGTGTCCAGTGAGCTTAGACATAGAAAGCATCATTATATCTTCATCGAGGGGTTCCGTGATAGGTGTATAATGAGGCCAGTAGCAAACGTTATCATTGATGGTCAAAGATCCATTGATTACTGATTGGCTAAAGTGGCCATCTGGATTATTTGGTGATGCCACAAACTCTATGAAGTCTTCAGGTATCCTTGTGTTTACATAACTCCTTGTATTTCCCTACCATTGATAGTTCTTGCAATCGAAAGCTTTTGTTTGTTCCCTGAAAACCTACATGTGTTTATTGTAGTTTTACAGTAAGATAAGTGTATGTAGACAGTATTTTTATCAAACATAACTATATTTGAATTGTGATAAAAGATCCTGTTGAATAAAAGATCTATATATCTATCCAAATCGGTTAGTTTTGTTTTAGTAACTTTACATCAACTGATCTTAATGATCCTGATTAGGGTAGGTAATTTATATGAATTTCACACATTGTGTTTGTATTTTTTATGCATGTTAATTATGGTCGTCTTGTATGAGTAACTATATATAGTTACCGGATAATAAGGAGCTCGAGCAACAACATTTAGTGTCCTAGGAGTAAGTGCAGAAGGTTTAGGGCGTGAAAGTGCACGAACAAATGAGTTGATAAGCTGTGTGACACCGTTGCCAAACACGATGTACTTGTCATCAACTACAACATTACCAACAGCATTATGCAGGCGTTTAATATACTTTTCAAGCTCGATAGAGAAGTTGGTATGTGGTTTATGTTCAAGCACCTGTCTTTTTATATAGAGAAGTAATAAGGAGGTAACAGGTAAGATGACATAAGAGGAGGAATCCAACTCTAATACATCACTTTAAAGTGCCACCCCAAAACTTTGGATTTTTTACTTTATTTTTACTCCATATCTAAATGTTGTAGTACATTGCAACATTGTGTGTTTTGAACTGGGATATAATCTAGCAGATGTTATGAATATACAGGAAGAACACCCTAAATTACTTTATATGCTCTTTAAGCTATAGGTCACGATCAATTCCATTGATCATTAAAATTTATAGTTAAATAATTCAATTTATTGGACATAGTTCGGATGGCATTAACAAAAATCATGGACTTGGAAGTATGCCTCCTTTGGTTTCTCGTTTACTTATCACTGATAGTTTATATATTATCAATTAGTGTTTAAAACTATTTTGTTGTTTTTTTCATAAAAGCATTAATAACGTGTAAGATAGAAAGATAAGAATACATGTATAGTACATGATGTGCTACAGGTTTAAATCACTAATATGCATTTGAGTGGATTAGAAGACTGTTTCCAAAATCATTATACAATGATGCCAATGATTAGTAATATTTGTTAAGCTATATTCTATCAAAAAGAATTTTTATAACGTTTGATTTAATGCTTGATCAGTAATATACAATATGTCCATAGTCCTCAATATCTGTAATATACAATATGCCAATGAAAATTTATTTTATCTGTAATTCTGTGGGAAAGTGGAAGTTGAGTGCGGACTTAAATAAATAATAACTTCAATACCTGTTTTAAGCAAATGTCAAAATCTATTTTTTTTTATTCTGGTGCATTCAGTATATTATTTATTCAGTAGCATTGACTAAGTAGAACTTGTAACCGACATCATTTTCATGATTTCATTTTCTTTACAATCTTGTGAGCTCAAATCTAAGACTTGAAAAGTAAATAAATTATATACTCATAAAAAGTCAGGAAGCAAACACAAGGTATGATGCAGCAGCGGAAAACAAAAATCTATGAATCGGTGAAAGTAGCGATCGATGGAGTAGAAGATACCGAATGGCCCAAATCCATTGATCGAAGATACCGGATTCTAGCTATCCCAAACACGTTGATAGCGCACTATACCGTGTTTAAAGATCTACGATTCTTCGTACGTTGATCTAGCGCACTAGATACCGTGAATCGGCTTCAGAAGTCGTTGAATCGAGCGCACTCGATTAACCGAAAGTGGAGATAGGAGATTACACTCAACTACCAATTTAAGAGGAGGCACAAAGCTCTCAAACAAAATTTTTATTCAAAAATCAACAACCTTACAAAATGACACAACTTGCCTATTTATAGGCTACAACTCACGCCACAAACAAAATTGTACAACACATAGGTCGGACCCGACCTAACTCAACACGACCTAAAACACAGACGATTTAAAACCAACGACCTATGACTTATTATAGGACATTCATGACTTAACAGCTACTTACAACTCAAAGACGACTCAACAGTTTAACCAACGACTTAACATTGAACGACTTATAAAAACACCAGTACAACATAGAAACGACCTAAGTACATACAACACTGTCCACGACTTAACAAATAGCGACCCAACACATAGGTCGGTTAGCGACCTAACTCTTAAGTCAGTAGCGACCTAACACTTCTGCGGTACAAAATTTGACTCGGTAGCCGGCTTATGTCGTAACTTGGTAGCTTCCTTAGGTCATGACTCGGCACAGTTAGCTCGTTCGAGGGCCTTTCCCTTTAGCTTGTTAACTAGCGAGTTCCCACTAGGTCGTTGCCGATCTTCACTATGGAGTGACTTAAAGGCTTCGTTAAGTCGGCTGCGACCTAAAACTTCAACTTCCCACAATTCTTCACAAATTCTTAGCTCGTTAGCCTCCTCTTTAAGTCGTACCCGACTTACCAGCATGTTAGGTCGTACACGACCTATGTCTTCATCTTTCTGGGCTGCATCATCCTCCCCAGGTTGAGAAAAATTTGTCCTCGAATTTGCACCCTCTTCTTCCACAACAAACTCATCCCCTTGATATGGTATAAGATGTTTAACATTAAACACATCAGAAGTGTATACATCCTCCGGCAGTTTCAACTTATAAGCGTTTTCATTGATCCGTTTTATGATCGTTACAGGACCAATCTTTCGTGCTTTAAGTTTATTGTATGTTCCTACTGGAAAACGATCTTTTGTTAGCACAGCTTAGACTAAATCTCCTTCATTAAATTCAACGCTTCTTCGCTTCAAATCTGCAGACCGTTTATACTTTTCATTTGCTTTCTCCAATTGTTCTTGAACGATTCTATGACATTCCGTCAATCCATCAACAAAATCAACAGCTTTCTTAACTGTCCCCTTCGGTTGTGGAACTACCGTTAAATCCAACGGCCCGTTTGGTAAGCTTGAATACACTATCTGAAATGGATTGAAACTCGTACTACGGTTTATAGCATGATTATGAGCAAACTCCGCTTGACATATCTTCATATCCCAACTCTTCAGATTATCTTTCACCAGGCATCGTAACAAATTCCCCAATGATCTGTTTACAACTTCAGTTTGTCCGTCCGACTGCGGATGATAAGCACTGCTGAAATTCAGCTTCGTTCCCACCATCTTCCACAAACTTAGCCAAAAATGACTCAGAAATCTGGTATCCCTGTCGGAAACTATAGACTTTGGTAAACCATGTAATCGATAGATCTCTCTAAAAAACAACTCAGCAACACGGACGGCATCTACTGTCTTCTTACAAGCGATGAAATGTGCCATCTTTGAAAACCTGTCCACTACAACATATATCGAATCATTCCCCCTCTGAGTTCTCGGTAATCCCAAAACAAAATCCATACTGATATCAACCCACGGTCTAATTGGCACGGGTAACGGCATATACAATCCCGCATTCGTCGCTGTTCCCTTGGAAACTTGGCAAATATGGCATCTCTCCACAAACTTTCCAACTTCCCGCTTCATTGACGGCCAATAATAAGATTGAGAAATCAATTGTAAAGTACGATCTCTGCCCACATGTCCTTCCTCATGCAACTCCTTTACAATCTTCATTCGTAAGCTACACTCCGGTATACATAATCGATTTCCCTTAAAAAGAAAACCATCCACCATCACAAACTCATTCGTCTTCCCCTCCTTGACTTCATCTACATACTTTGCAAAGTACGGATCATCAACAAATATTCCTGGCAACACATCAAACCCTGTCACCTCAACCTTCATTATAGTCAACACATGATTCCTTCTGCTCAATGCATCTGCAACTTGATTTGTAATTCCCAATTTATGCTTCACCACAAATGTAAATTGTGGTAAGTATGCAATCCACGAAGCATGCCTTGCTGCAATCTTGTCCTGTCCTTGCATATGCTCCAACGCTTCATGATCAGTATATAAAACAAATTCTTTATGAAACAAATAATGTTTCCAATGTTTCACAGCTTGCACGATAGCATAAAACTAGATATCATATGTATTATATCTCAGCTTTGCTCCTGATAACTTCTCATTGAAATATGCAATAGGACGTCCTTTCTGACTCAACACTCCTCCAATCCCAACTTTAGATGCATCAGTATGTAACTCAAACAACAACTGAAAATCTGGTAATACTAGAATTGGTGTTGTCGTCAAAAGTTCCTTGATCCGCTCAAAGGCAACCCCTACTTCCTCCGACCATGAAAACTATTTCCCCTTCATACAATCAGTAACTGGTGCCATCACGCTACTGAAGTTTGGAATGAACCTTCGGTAGAATGACGCCAAACCATGAAAACTTCTAACTTCTGTTATCGTCATGGGTTGTGGCCAATTTCTGATTGCATCAACTTTATTCTGAGCCACCTGTATACCTCCTCACGATATAACATATCCCAAAAATAAAACACTATGCATCATGAACACGCATTTCTTCGTTGCAGCATAAAATTGTTCCTGTCGTAGTACCATCAACACTTCTTTCAGATGTTGCAAGTGTTCTTCTGGACTTCCACTATATATCAGGATATCATCAAAATACACTACCACAAACTTACCAATGAATGGTCTAAAAATCTGATTCATCACCCCCATGAATGTACTTGGTGCATTCGAAAGACCAAACGGCATCACCAGCCATTCGTACAACCCCTCACGTGTCTTGAACGCTGTTTTCCATTCATCCCCTGGTCTGATTCAAATTTGATGATAACCACTTTTCAAATCAATCTTCGAAAATATAGCAGCTCCACTAAGTTGATCCAACAAGTCATCCAGTCTAGGCATAGGAAATCTATATCTCACTGTAATCTTGTTCAATGACCGACTATTGGTGCACATTCTCCACGTCGCATCCTTCTTGGGTACCAACAAAGCTGGCACAGCACAAGGACTCAAACTTTCTTGCACACGCCCCTGTTCAAGCAATTCTTCCACTTGCCTTCTCAATTCCTCATGTTCTTTTGGACTCATTCTGTAGTGTGCTCTGTGTGGTAACACAGCTCCTGGAACAAGATCAATTTGATGTTGAAGGTCCCTTAACGGGGGTAACTCCGTTGGCAACTCTTCAGGAAATACATCGTTAAATTCTTCCAGTACTGGTTTTACTTCTTCAGGTATCTCAACCACTTCACTACTCTCACGCCCAATTAACAAAAACACTTCAGGCTCCTCTTCAACCTCCTTAACAAACTCCTTCAAAGATAACAAAGTTTTCAACTCTTCAATCTCTTCCAACTTGCTTTCCTCTTGTTGTCGCTTCTTGGGAACTAAGTAATCTTGGTGCCTTCAAACATGAAACTGTAGCTGTTCGTACGTCCATCATGTTGTACAGCTCTATCATACTGCCACGGTCTCCCCAACAATAGATGGCATACATCCATGTCTACAACATCACACCAAATTTCATCCTTGTATTTCTTCCCAATTGAAATATTAACACAAGCCCTTCGACTAACTTTCACCTCCCCACCTTTCCTCAACCAAGCTAACTTGTACGGTTTCGGATGCTTCTCTGTCTTCAATGACAACTTCTTCACGGCTTCTGTAGATATAATATTATCACAGCTTCCCGCATCAATGACAAACTTGCAAACCCTTCCCAAGATAGTACATGTTGATTGAAAGATGTTACTCCTCAACCAGCTAGTCTCTTCCTCCTGCTTCGGTGTTAAACAATTCCTCCTTATCATTAATGTATATCCATCGTCTCCTGACAACAACTCTTCCTCCTCAACCGGTAATGAATTAGAACATTCAGCCTCCTCATCCTCATCCTCAACCTCAGCTAGCATTGCTCGCTTCTTTGGCTTGGGACATTCATTGCTCTTGTGACCAACTTCCTGACAATTGAAACATTTGATACCACTGTTGACCCTGGTCTTAGCAACTTCATTAACAACCGATTTTGCAACAGCCTTTGAAACATTCGCAGTGCTACTAGCACCTTTCATTGGATTGTTGGAATTTGTAAACACACCACCACCTCTTCTGCCTTGCTTCTCCCAAGCTAACGCTTTCTGGTGTGCTTCAGCAACAGATCTTGGATCAAACATATTCACCATGTCTTGAATTTGCATTCTCAACCCTCCAACAAATCTAGCTGTTAGCTGCTCCTCCGTTTCCATAATATCATTCCTGGCAATAAGCTGATAAAATTCATTTGCATAATCATTAACAGTCTTCGTGCCTTGTCTCAAGTTCTGCAAACGTTGATACATAAGCGACTGATAATTGTAAGGTAAGAATGTAGCTTTCATCAACTTCTTCATCTTCTCCCAAGATTCAATCTTTGACTTTCTCATCCTTTCCCGTGTAAGCTCTTCCCCTTAAACGTGTAGCAACTAACTTCACTCTCCGATGCTCGGGAACTTCCTTAAAGTCAAAAATCTCTTCAACATTAGATAACCAATCAAGAAATTATTCAGGTGCATACCTCCTTTGAATTCTGGAATTTTAGTTTTCATCCCCGACTCCCAACGTCGATCATCCTCAACATCCCGATATGCATTTCGTCCTTGGTCTCGATCTCAATAATGATTATTGCTTCTATCACTCTCTTCATCATATTCACGTGTACTGCGATATCGATCTCGACCATCAACATCTCTTCGATCATGCATGTCTCTTCTACTATGTCGTTCTTCATCATGATATGGCTCATACTCAAACTCACTTTGAGTTCTTCTTTCTTCATCTCTATACTCATGGTGATCTCTTCTCATTGAAACTGATGATTCTCTTCTACCTCTATCATATTGTGGCGATACCCTTCTTGCTTCCGTAATCGATGGAGAAACTCGGTTTCCTCCATGGTTCGAGATTGGTGACCTCCTTCTTCGATCTTGATTCAAATCATTCATCAATTTCTCTAACCTTCCAATACCTTCATCTAACTTCTCATTAAATTTGTTACTTATGCGTTGTTCCATTTGCTCGGCATCTTCCCTCTTGTACAAATCTTTAATTATGTCAGTTAGCTCTCCTTGGCGGCATTGTCAAACGAAATAAATTTCAACTTTCGGCTAGTACAAAAACGATACCAAATGAATTACGGTCTACAACTTCAAACCTTGGCGCGCAAATCTCCCACGGCCAACTCAAACACTTCGCATCCGCTTTGGTCAAAAATGATATGGATCGAAAACTCCAAACTTGTTGCAACTTCACGATGAACACAAACTTCTCCAAATGAGGTACGGCTTCAATTAACTTCCCAAACTCTTCGATAAGAATTGGCTCCAAGACTCGGCTTAGCTATGATTGGCTAAGTCTAGCTCTGATACCAAATGATGCAGCAGCGGATAACAAAAATCTATGAATCAGTGAAAGTAGCGATCGATGGAGTAGAAGATACCGAATGGCCCAAATCCGTTGATCGAAGATACCGGATTCTAGCTATTCCAAACACGTTGATAGCGCACTATACCGTGTTTAAAGATCTACGATTCTTCGTACGTTGATCTACCGCACTAAATACCGTGAATCGGCTTCAGTAGTCGTTGATTCGAGCGCACTCGATTAACCGAAAGTGGAGATAGGAGATTACACTTAACTACCAATTTAAGAAGAGGCACAAAGCTCTCAAACAAAAGTTTTATTCAAAAATCAACAACCTTACAAAATGACACAACTTGCCTATTTATAGGCTACAACTCACGCCACAAACAAAACTGTACAACACATAGGTCGGACCCAACCTAACTCAACACGACCTAAAACACAGACGATTTAAAACCAATGACCTACGACTTATTATAGGTCGTTCACGACTTAACAGCTACTTACAACTCAAAGACGACTCAACAGTTTACCCAACGACTTAACATTGAACGACTTATCAAAACACCAGTACAACATAGAAACGACCTAAGTACATACAACACTGTCCACGACTTAACAAATAGCGACCCAACACATAGGTCGGTTAGCGACCTAACTCTTAAGTCGGTAGCGACCTAACACTTCTGCGGTACAAAATTTGACTCGGTAGCTGGCTTATGTCATAACTTGGTAGCTTTCTTAGGTCGTGACTCGGCACAGTTAGCTCGATCGAGGGCCTTTCCCTTTAGCTTGTTAACTCGCGAGTTCCCACTAGGTCGTTGCCGATCTTCACTAAGTCGTTGGAGCGACTTAAAGGCTTCGTTAAGTCGGCTGCGTCCTAAAACTTCAACTTCCCACAATTCTTCACAAAGTCTTAGCTCGTTAGCCTCCTCTTTAAGTCGTACCCGACTTACCAGCATATTAGGTCGTACACAACCTATGTCTTCATCTTTCTGGGCTGCATCAAAGTATATCAACATAAAAGGTATTATGCTATTATCAATTTAGACTTCGTACTTATTCATAGAAAATATCATAGTATATGTTTAAATTCATGGAAAACTTCTAATTTGTGATTTCTAAATCCAGAAAACTTTAATTATATATTGGAAACACTTTGAAAGTTAAAACTTCGTTCATGACAACAAGAAATACATCAACTAAGTGTAGACTAACATATGTGAAAGTGTCAGGAATCACATCATATATCCAGTTTGTGCATGTTTCTCTGCAAACAAGAAGAAAGAAATTTATGTTGAAATAATCCATACCAGTTAAATCATTCAACTTCATGGCATAAGGCATGCCATGTCTCGAAGTAAAATTCTTTGCTATTTCTTTTTCATGCATATAGTAAAAAAAAATTCTGTTTTCTAGTACATTTTTTCCCTGTAATTTTCATTTTGTCTACTTCTATTGGTGGATGTTATCCCGTTAGAAACATAAAGTTAGTCATTTTCTTTATCTCACGATAGATACTTGTATTTAGGGTTGAAATGTTGGACACCCATGTTGTAATTTGATCATTAAAATGGCGGATATGTTCACAAAGGTAATATTTTTATATTTCTGTTGAACATAATGTGGTTTTATACTACATTGTTGTATTTATAATTATCTGTTATGCTCATGTTTGCAACTTACATGCACTAGAATTTATATTATGTTTTGCTATTTCATTTTCAGTCCTTATGGACTTAAATGTGAGAGATATTATATTTGTATTTTGTATTTTTATATGTAGGTAGTTGATCAGTTGAAGGCGAGTAGAAAGGTTAGTGTTCTCTATACTCTATTATTGTTTGATATAGAGGATTTTAGCAACGGTGTAATGAATTCATATTTTTGTTATTTTTTTATCATAATTATACATCAGATTATTTTGCTTTTTATTTAAGATGGTACATTTATTGATTTTGTTAGATATTATAGGATGTTTATATTGTACTTTATATAAATAATTTGATTTATTTGCCTCAACTGATGATTGTCACCCTTGATAAATTTGAGAGACTTACTGGAGAAAAACTAGATAGTCTCAAACCAAAGAAAAATAACTAGAAACTAATTTCATTTAATCCTAGAAAAATGTCACTAAAAATATAAGTATAGTCATTATATATGTATTCAATTATACAATATTTTTCTCATTTTTCCTTTTGCGTGGTAGCGTGTGTGTGTGTATAAAATCTGTGTGTGTGTGTATTCAGTTAGGAGTCTAAACTTTTGTTATTGTAATTTTTCTGTCTTGCATTAGAGTAGCCATGGACTTTGTTTCTCCTGAGAGTCTCATTCAATGTGTCAGTTTAACTGAAGAGTTTCGACTGCTTCCAAAAAATCATAGGTCAAAGGAAGACAAATTAGAGGTACATATTGTTTTCAGTTAATGTATTTAGAAAAAAAAGAAAAGAAAATCATTTCTCGCTTAAGTTAGCAATTTCATCTTCAATTCTCTCTATGATCATGTATACTTATGAACTAAAGATCTTATTATTTTTCTTGGTTTATAACTCTATTCTCGGATTAGTTAGCTTCACATGATGTAGAAACTGACCTGACATCTGTTCCATATTTCGTATGTAGGTAAAGAAAATGTTTGTATATTCCATGCAAGAAGTTGTGAAAGAAGCTAAAAATTGATATCCTCTATCAGGTCAGACTGGTGTATTTACAAGTTACTGAACAATGCTTCTGTCAAATAGTGAAGTATTCTTTTCCTTGCAAGAATCTTCTGTAGCAGCCATTTCCGTATCATCGTCTCCATAACTGAGTATTTGTGTCCATTTGTTAGACTATTTTGAGCTATTATCATGTGACCATGTCTTGTAGTATTTGTGTTCATTTGTTAGCCTATTTTGAACTATTATCATGCGACCATGTCTTGTAGTATTTGAAATATTAGCAGAATTATTTGAAACTTTTCCACTGGTTTGATTGTGTGTTTCCAAATTAGAATTCAGTGCAACGTTATCATTGTTACATATAGTTGTTGTCATCTTCTCGATTTGTTATTTTTGGGATCCACATTTTAATATATATATATATATATATGTGTGTGTGTGTGTAATGTGTATACATATATCTATCTGTGTGCATATATATATATATATATATATATATATAATATAATATAATATAATATAATAAAAAGAAAATTGAAACAAATGTTGAAAATTAATATTATATAGAATAGCGTTTGAAAAACGCTATTGATTCATCAAATGCTATCGCAACTCTATATGAGATGTAAGATTTATGCATCAAAAACGCTATAATAGAATCAAAAACGCTATAGTAGAAAATAAAAACGCTATACAAGCATGACAAGAAATGCTATCGAAAAACATTGTAACGCTATAACATGGTTTGATGAAACGCTATAAAATGTGCTCAAAAACGCTATAGAAGTTAAATGAAGGATTATATTCCCTATAGCGTTTAAGTTTAATAACAGAGAAAAAACGCTATGGTAGGTTGCAAACGCTATGAATTTTTGTAAACGCTATTAGCTATTATAGCGTTTTCCTTCCTGCTATGTAATGATGCCGGCCTACCATAGCTTGTGGTTCCATGGCGTTCTCTGAAACACTATGGTAGCCTGTTATAGCGTTTTTCAAACGCTATGAAACCCATAAACTGTTGTAGTGGTAAATAACATTTAAACACATAATACAATAACTATCGTAAATTCATTTTTAACTTTAAATGTTTGTAAACAGTAAAGCATACATAATCCTCCTTCTAAAATATCATATATAAATACCTTTAAACACACATATATAGAATCTTAGATACAAGTTGTATTCTAAAATCTATATGTAAAACAATAGGATTTTCCTTGTTATAACTAAAACATATGAAATGTAAGTAAACATTACATACTTACATTTTAAAATCGAAACACATAATAACAAATAAACCTATACTAAACTAGACTCAAATATAAATAAACTAGTACATAACTGGTATACAAACATACGTAACTTACCAACAAGTATATATACAAACATACGTATACACGTTCCAAATGCTTGGAACTTATATATATATATATATATATATAATATCTTTTTATAAACTTTTATAACTTTATAAACTTATAACTGGTATGTAACGTTATAACAAAAATATACATATATACAAACTTCTTTTATAAACAACCAGAACATGTGTATATAAACCCATATAAACTCATATACTTATATATATGCTAACATACGGTACACATACAAAATAAATCAATTAAAAATGAAAAAAACTTATAAATATGCTAGCTTAAAACTTGCGTATGTACTACTTATACATTATAATACTGTAATCATTATAATATACCAGAGTTATATAAACTGTCTTATATACAGCTAGTTTATCCTTATAAATCTTAAACAAATATATATACGGACAACCCATACTCAAATATACTTGCCTGGAAGTCTTATAAAATTTATGTATCCTTTCATATATATTCAATCTTAAAGACTCTGTTTACATTTGTAAAATGCGTTTATTTTATAATATACTGTAATAACATATGAAAAATAAACAAACTACAACTGAGGTAAACTATCATATAATAAACTAACATATATAACTTCATATATTATCGAAACCTATATATATTTATATATATATAACAGAATATATATAGAACTTAAAAACTGACCTTAACAGATCTACATGGGAACTTCGGCTATCAAGCGAAGAAAGAGTAAGAGGTGAGGGGCGATTGGCCGAAGCAAGGTGGTTGGGATAAACAGCTCGATGTGGAGATGAAGTGTGATATCCCGGAATTTTTAGGAATATCAATTTAATAATATATATTGAAATTTAAATTGATTTAATAATCTTCTTTTAATAAATATTTAATTGGTGATTTTATCTTTTTGAAAGCTAGTAAATTGTTTTCTATTTATAATGTGTATATATTTGTATATATTGTAAATAGAAATCTTTGGTTCGAATTTAATAAATAAATAAATCTTATTTTCAAATTCTAATATATTTTGGTAATTTGGAAATTATGATTTAATTTAACTATATAGTTTTAAAATATTTAAGATAAATGTTTAATTGATTAAATTTATATCGTAGCTTAAGTTTAAGATTA
This sequence comes from Allium fistulosum, assembly GCA_030737815.1. NCBI lineage: Eukaryota > Viridiplantae > Streptophyta > Magnoliopsida > Asparagales > Amaryllidaceae > Allium > Allium fistulosum. The sequence goes on along the minus strand of CM060907.1, from coordinate 461,909,973 downwards.
ATTAAAAGGTTTGTTTTAAAATATTGTTTAATAAATATGAATTATTAATTCATTTAATAATAATAGGAATATATAATCTCTTTTATAAATTATTTAAATTTGACAAATTATTATTTTCAAATAACATTATTAATGTATTGTTTTATATATAAATATAAATAGATTTTAAAATAGAAGTGTTATTTTCAAATTAAATATGTTGTTATATATGTATATATATAACTTGATTTTAAAATTGGATTTTAGAATTTATTTTGAATTTAAAAGTCTTGAAATTTATAAGGGTAGATATTTAAAATGTTTTGGATTTTAAAGATATTTGTATAAGCTGTTATTTGTATATATATAAATAGTTTTATTTTATTTTCTCTAAAAAGTAATTCATAAGAATAAAGTTTTAACTTAAAAATAAAATATGAATATAAAGTAAATGTTTGATACTTAAGCTTTAAAAAGAAATAAACAATAAATATATATATAGAGAGAGAAATAAAAGACGATAAATATTTAAGTTAGAAATAGAAATAAAAATATACAAGGTAAAATATATGGTTATGTAAGAATATAAGTAAACACATTACATAAATTCTAACAATATGTTAACTATAGAAATTCATTTAGATGCAAGGCTGTAAGACATAAAATATATATATATATATATATATTCATGTATGCACATATAAAATAGGATAAGTATGGAAGTGTGAGACAAGGCAAGAAAATGATATCTCAGTACATACGAAATAAAGGATAAGTATAAGTAGACATGAAGAGACAATGGCATTTAATGCTAACATCTCTAGTACATAATATAAGATCATATCAGCCTCCATATGAAAAAATCTCTGACCAAACAAATAAAAATATCACCTGTATACTTGTTACACCTATATCAATCTTATTCATTTCATTTTCGTTTACAAAAAAAGACTTAGCATTCCAGAAAAGTATCTTACAACTGAAGCTTAATAACAATTCAACTCAATACATACATAAAGATCAAAAAAAGATTTCAGCTGGCAATTTCAAAAGTTGTTTTCAAAATCAGGAATGCTCTGTTCTTCATCTTCTTTCTGGTGAGTAACATCACTTTAAAACAATTTAAAAGTATAACTTGTTGCTTATATATATATGTGAATAAGTATGTTTGTATATTTATATGTGAATATCTGTGTGTGTGTGTATATATGAATGTATTGGTGTGTGCATGCTGTGTATCTGGATTTTCCCTGATTTTAGTTTCCAAGCTTAAGTTTTAAATCAAAATCCATTATCTCATTATCTAATCTAAGTTAGAGTATTAGTTTCAAACAAAAATTGTTTGTTTAGTCATGAATTAAAGTTTAAAAATTTATTTAAGTAAAAACAAATTTGGGAATGGCTCTGGAAACCATAAGAACAGAAATGCTTAAGCTTTGTCAAAATTTCAAACAAACAAATTTAGTTTCAGGCTTAGGATCTGAAACATCATTCGAAAACTTGATTTTTAAAACTAAAATCACAATTTTTAGTAATAGGATTTGAGTGCAGTTCTGGTTTGACTAGAAATGGCAAATTGGGTGGTTTTTGGTGATCTCGATGGACTGGGAGGTCGGGCTTCTTCCTAGAGGTGGAAGAGTGATCGGAGCTTAGAGGAAAAATGCCAGGAAGGTTATCCAGGCATGGTGGCGATGGTGGTTGATGATTGGAGTCTGTAAACCTAGTTTTGGCAAGGTCGGAAGTTTGTAATCTTCTCAGCATCTAGGGTGGATCGAGTGCCACTAGGTTTTGGGGTTTGGAAGCTAGGGTGTTGACGATGTCGTGGCTGGAGGATCTAACATTCTGGTTGTGACGCCCCACATCTATACCCACACGATCCAAGAACCGTACGGAGTAATGCTGTCAACTAGAGCAGAGAATAAGGCTGTTGAGGAGCGACCATCCATGTAACTTCTTTGTGCGAGCACCGATATGTCAGATAGTATAGCATGCATTTCGTATAAAGAGGAAATCCGACATATCGATACAAACTCAAAGCTATCACACAATGGCTATATATAATCTTCGGAAACAAATATAGAAATAGACATAACACCAATCAGTCATAGACATCCATATCTGAAAGGCGGAAAAAGATATGAATATATAAATATCACATGAAAGTGTACTTCGGAGTAGTGGTCTAAAAGATTCACGATAATACAAAAGAATAGCTACAAGCTACGCAAAAGAATAGGTATACATCACAGAGTCTATGTCTCAAATGTATACAACAAAAACTACTAATCTAAGTAGTTAGCCAAAAGTCAAAGTAATCCCAAAAGAGAAGTCAAGCAGAAGCACCTGTAACATCTCGGTCTGACCCGAGTATTATTTATAAGAAAATAATAAACGTATCAATCTAGCTATAAATATCAGATGATATGGTATAGAATAAATAACATGGCATGAACATGTAATAACAGTAAAGGGCATACTACTATAAGTATGTAAATGATAATCAACAAGAGATTAATCAATATCACAAGAATCTTCTCAAAGATCCAAATCCACAAAAGGGTAATGACACATGAATTCACCAATGCACAGAAATTGATAAAACATATCAATAAAAATCAGGAAAACTGGTGAAGCACAAATTCTAGAAATCAACACACGAAATCCAGAAAAAATTCTAGAAATCAACACACGAAATCCAGAACAAATTCCAGAAATCAACACACGAAATATAGAAATCATAAAAAGGGTGAAGGCCTATCACACGAACGAGAAGCTATCTCATGGAAGCTAACCATATAATTTTTCGAACACACGAATGGCCCGAAGACCTTTGAACACACGAACGGCCAAAAGACCATGGGGCGCTACCCCATATATGTGAGTAGAAACATTACACAAGCGGGGTCTAGTCTCCCTCGCAGACAAAGAGACATCACTCAATCGCTAGTCTAAATCACAAAAATGATCGTCATGATCATTAAGAAGTGTCAACCACACCAAGCTAGTAAATATATGAGTTTAGCTTCATGTTCCATAACCACTTGCTTAACTTAAATATTTACGAACAAAAAGTTGATCTTCACTAGAAAATTGTCACAAAGGGTTCAATCGAACAAGTCAAAGAGCTAACCGATGAAGTAAACGCGAGCGTTTCATACCACTCGTTTTACTAAGTCGTTTAATTGGATTTCTCATCCGAGTGAAGTAAAGGCTTGTATATACTAGTAGATTGGAAAATGGTTTGAGAAAACGAGCTTTATATTTAAATGGAATCATTTGGAAGAAAGGGTTTTGATATTTTCTACTAGTATTCAAACCTTCATATTTTTCAAATGACAAACCACAAAACGATTGCTGAAAAAAATCAAATCACAAAAGTTCACATTCGAAGACGTGAATGAAATCCAAGGAAATCAGTTCCAAATGCAACAAAGTGTAAGTAGGAGGTGCAGCCAGGCATGCCGAGTGACCTAACCAAATACAGGTCGAACGACCTAAGTATAAAAACGCAAGTGACCTACGTCTTAACACATTGGAACGACCAAAGGAGTTAAAGCAGGCCGAAACGTTGCGACCTAAAGTGATGAACGACCTAACAAGTTTGCACAGGCCAAGCGACCTAGTAGTTGCGACCTAACTGGGTGACATGGCCGAGCGACCTACCAAGGTAATAGGGCCAGCGACCTATAGGTGATGCGACCTAAGGTTCAAACGACCTAAGGTGGTGAAGTCGAGCGACATAAAGGAAGTAAGGTCTAACGACCTAAAGAGTTTGCGACCTAAGGGATACAACTCAAATGGTACGCGACCTAAGTGGTACGCGACCTAAGGGGTACGCGACCTAAGGGGTACGCGACCTAAGGACAAATAAGGTCCAACGACCTAAAGTGAATGGGGTCAAGCGACCTAAGCTTGGTGCGACCTAAGGAGTACGCGACCTAAGGGGTACGCGACCTAAGGACATATGAGGTCCAACGACCTAAAGGGAATGGGGTCGAGCGACCTAAGCATGGTGCGACCTAAGGAGTACGTGACCTAATGGAGGTGAACGACCTAACTCGGTCGCGACCTAAAGTGGTGAACGTCTCAGTATGGGACGAGCTATCTGCCGAACGACCTAAGGCCTTACGACCTAACGCCGAGCGACCTAAGGAGCTACGACCTAACTCCGAGCGACCTATGACCTAAAGTGCTAGCGACCTAGATGCGAACGGGCTAAATTTACAGAGGCGATTTCTCCCCTCCCTGGCCGAACGACCTAAGTGCAGGAAAATGCTAACAACTCGAGAAATTTGGGTTTTCCACCAATTCAATCCAAACCAAAAGAAAATGTTCATGCAAACGTGATAGGGAATCATTCCTAATGATCCAAAATAGTTATAGGCAAGAATGTGAGATAAAAATCTCACCTTTGCACCAAAAATCAATGAAGATGAAGCTTGAAGCAAAACAAAGGCAACACCAAGCTTGAATCAATGTCTTCACTTGAATTCGGAGTAGATGTTGGATTAGCAGTGAAGATTAAAGCTTTGGAGTTTTAATTTCCCATTCCCTCCACCATTTTTGAAGAAGCTTTAAGTGTTAGGAAAATGAAGTAGGAATTAATGAAGAGGAGAGGAGGTTGGGACTGACTTAGAAGTGGTTCAGCCCAAACCAAAAGCTCAAAGCAAAAAGTGATGAAAAATTCACTATCTCCAAACATATCGAAGTTTACACTCAAAAAAATCGCAAACGTCATTTTGAACTCAATAGAGGTGGTCTCGAGTCCTAATTTGACCGTATGAAAAAAGTAGCTTTTCGGACTAACATCCGACTAACGATAAAATATTTAAATAAAATATTTAAATATAAAATCGATAAATATGCGGGTCGTTACAGACTCCACTCCTTAAAGAAATTGCATCCTCGCAATATATACGATGGAAATAAAAAGTAACAACCATAAAAGCATATTAACACAAAAGAAATTTGAAATAAGAAGTTTACCACAAAGGACATGAGAAAGTAATTACGGATGTGTACGCTCGATGAATTCTCTAGATTCCCAAGAGCAATCCTTAGGATTTGAGGACCATTGAACTTTAACAAGCGGAACATCTTTATTTCGAAGTCGTTTGACCTCCGAAGCAATAATTCGAATAGGATGCTGCTCATAAGTTAAATTAGGCGAAACTTCAATCTCTTCCACAACACCGGGCTCGAGAATAGAATTGGAATCCCGAAGGCACTTCCGTAATTGAGAAACGTGAAACACGTCATGCATGGCAGAAAACTGAGCCGGTAATGAAAGGCGATAAGCCATGGAACCAATACGTTCGGTGATAGGAAATGGCCCAACATATCGAGGTGCTAACTTTCCCGATCGACTGAAACGTACAACTCCCTTCATAGGGGAAACACGAATAAATACGAGATCACCAACAGAAAATTCTAATTTCCTTCTTCGATTATCGGCATAGGATTTTTGTCTACTCTGAGCTTCTTTCATCCTATGTCGAATAAGTTCAATCTTTTCTGTGGAATCACGAATAAAATCTGGACCTAAAACCAGCTTCTCACCGGCCTAAAGACAACAAGAAGGAGATCGGCATGGCCTTCCATAGAGTGCCTCGAAAGGTGCCATACAAATACTAGCTTGGAAGCTGTTATTATAGGAAAACTCAACAAGTGAAATATGATCTTCCCAACTTCCACCGAAATCAAGCACACAAGCACGAAGAAGATCTTCAAGAGTTTGATTCACACGCTCAGTTTGTCCATCGGACTGGGGGTGATAAGCGGTGCTAAAATTAAGCTTCGTTCCTAAAGCTTTTTGAAGACTCTTCCAGAATCCACTAGTAAACAATGGATCACGATCACTAACAATGGAAGTAGGAACCCCATGAAATTTAACAATTTCTTTGATAAAGAGTTTGGCCAAAAGTGGTACGGTCCGATTAGACCGAACGGGAATAAAATGGGCGGATTTAGTAAGTCTATCAACGATCACCCATAAGCTATCATGACCCGAACGAGAACGGGGAAGGCCATCAATAAAATCCATAGAGATTTGATCCCACTTCCAAATTGGGATTTCCAAAGGTTTCAATAACCCACCAGGCCTTTGATGTTCGGCATTGACAAGTTGGCAAGTCATGCAACACTTAACGAAGTTAGCAATATCAGATTTCATTCCCTCCCAATAATAAAGTCGCTTCATATCTGCGTACATTTTACTACTACCGGGATGAATGGAAAATTTGGAACGGTGAGAATCTTCTAGAATATCTTTACGAAGATCACTAATATTTGGCACTATAAATCTACCAAATTTTCGAATGCTGCCACGGGAATCAATATCAAAGTCTTTCAAACCTTCAATATCAATTTTATCCTTAATATTTCGGCCAAGAAGAGTCAATTCGGGATCCAGTCTTTGAGCTTCAAGAATGCGGTCAAAAAGAGAAGGACGAGCCTTAAGGCTACATAAAACAAAAGATGAACATAAATCGGAGACACGATCTCTAATCTCACAAGTGGATAAAACCTCGAGATCATGCCATTTAGAGATCATCATAGAAACAACCGCTTGTTGCTTACGACTAAGAGCATCAGCAACCCGATTTCCCTTTCCGGCAGTATAAAGAATATCAAGATCATAAGAGGCAAGGAACTCGAGCCAACGCTGTTGATGCAAATTAAGTTCCTTTTGAGAAAATAAGTATTTCAGAGACTTATGATCAGTATAAAGTATAAATTTCTCTCCCAAAAGATAATGTCGCCAAATTCGAAGGGCGAAAACGATAGCCGCGAGCTCTAAGTCATGTGTGGCATATCTAGTCTCCGCAGGTTTCAATTGCCTAGAAGCATAAGCAATAACACGTTATTTTTTCATAAGAACGACACCCAAACCAACGCGACTAGCATCGATATAAACCACAAAATCTTGATTCCCTTCGGGAATAACAAGAATAGGAGCATCAGAAAGGAGTTCTTTTAATTTCTGAAAAGAAGTTTCACATTTGTCCGGCCAAATGTATTTAACACCTTTCTTTGTTAAGCCAGTAAGAGGCACGGCAATTTTAGAAAAGTCTTTTATGAAATGGCGGTAATAACCTGCCAATCCGAGAAAGCTATGAATTTCATTCACGCTCTCCGGTCTCTTCCAATTTTGAATCGCTTCAATCTTTGAAGGATCCACTGATATTCCAGATTCGGAAATAATATGACCGAGAAACTTCACACTAGATTGCCAAAAGTGGCATTTGGAAAATTTTGCCTTTAATTGATTGCTCCTAAGAGTTTCCAATACAATCCGAAGATGCTTTTCATGTTCCTCATCGGTTTTAGAATACACAAGAATATCATCAATAAAGATGAGAACAAACCGGTCGAGGAAATCTTTGAAAACTCGATTCATAAGGTCAACGAAATAAGCCGGAGCATTCGTTAAACCAAATGGCATAACTAGCCATTCATAGGATCCATAACGAGTACGGAACGAAGTCAAAGGAATACTATCCTCTACAATGCGAAGTTGATGAAACCGGTAGCCAAGTCCAATTGTGAAAAGACTCTAGCACCACTAAGCTGATCGAATAGATCATCAATCCGAGGTAAAGGATATTTATTCTTAATAGTAAGATCATTAAGCTTGCGGTAGTCAACGCAAAGCCTAAGTGTACCATCGGATTTCTTCATGAAAATTGCTGAAGCTCCCTAAGGCGAGTAACTAGAGCGAATAAATTGCTTCGTCTCCAATTTGGATAATTGTTTGTGCATCTCCTCATTCTCCTTATTGGACATGCGATAAGGAGGACGAGTAATAGGTTGAGCTTCAGGTGTAAGATTAATTCTGAACTCAATTGCTCGCTTAGGTGGTAATCCTAAAACGAGCTCAAATATGTCGGAAAATTCACGAACGACGTGAATACTAGAAATGACATCTTCCTCATTTTCATTATCATCATCACGAGGATTTAAAGAATATAAAGATGCAGCCAACGTGGAATCCGAATCTTTAAGAATAATAGAAATCTGCTTAACAGATAGTGGATGTCGAAGATAAATAGTTCGCTCAGGACATAGGATATGAGCTTCATAACGGCTAAGCCAATCCATACCCAAAATCATTCCAAAGCCTAAATAACGCATGGCATGCAAATCGGCTAGGAAAGGAAAATCACACAAAATAATCTCCACATCTTTACAAAGAAAACTAAGAGTTGCGGATCCACCAACAGGATTCGCAATCCTTAAAGAAGTCATTAAAGCAACAACACTTAAGGAAAAAGTATCGACAAGTTCCTTTGATATAAAAGAATGGGATGCACCCGTATTAGAGAGAACTCTAATAGGTTGATTATGAAATATAATAATGCCATCGAGGACAGAATGAGACATACCTTGACCGCGAGATGTGTTGCCAGGGGCTTGAGCAAAGTTTAACTTTCCCTCCTTCTTGCTTAGAAGCTTAGGGCATAGATGCATATAATGATCCGGACTTTTACAATAGCGACAAGAACGGGGCTTTGAACACTTGTTCGCAAAATGGCCCCTAGCACCACAATTGTAGCATTTTCCATCACTAGAGGAAAAAGTCTTTGCAGTAGGAGTTGCTTGTTTCCCTTTCTTATTGGGATAAGGACCTTTGAATTTATTTGGCCTCTTCTTGTTGTTGAAGTTTGGTTTGGAGCTCACCACTTCAACATCACTTTCTCTATCCGCCTCCTCAAGACGAAGAGCGATATCTATTAGTTGGTTAAAAGAAACTTCTAATTTTAGAAGTAATGGCTTCTTGAGGTTTTTATTTAAGCCATAAACGAATCTTTGGTTCTTCTTCAATGGGGTGTTGATGTATTCAACCCCATATTTAGACAGTGACTCGAAGGATGCGACATAATCTGTCACAGAGGATTCACCTTGAATAAGGTCTATGAAACGACGAGCCAATGTTACTTTCTCAGCTTTTGGTACGAATTTTAATTCGAAGCGTTCTCGGAATTGCTCCCAGGTGAGATCCGCTTCATTAATCTAAGAAATAAGAAGTTCGTACCAGTCCAATGCTCTTTCTTGGAGCATACTGGAAGCCACCTGAACGCGGTGGAGATCTATAAGGTTCATGCAAGAAAAGATTCGATCGCATGTTCTTAACCAAGCCTGGACCTCAATAATAGTTTTGGAACCTTTGAATGGCTTCCCACCCAAGTTGGTATAATCGTTGCACAAGCGTGCAAATCCAGACTTAGGATGAGTAGGTTCCTGATTAGGACCAACTGCTTGAGCATTCTTTACTAAATCAAGAAGCTGTTGAGCAGTCATAAAAACTCCATCCTGGGGAGTAATAGTAGATGGTCCAGCTCTGGGACAGCTTGGTCCAGACATTCTCTTCTTTAAGAAAGAGAAAAGAAGAAAAATTATTCTCCTAATAGTTATCAAGCAAATCTTGATAGATAAAGCAAGGAATCATAAAGAAAAAAGGATGAATCGGTTCGAAGACTCGAACTAAATCCTGAAGCACGACTCCTAAGGTGGACTTAGGACGATGATCCTTGTTAAGTTATTCTACTTTGTTCCGAAGTTTGGCTTTGATACCAAGCTGTGACGCCCCACCTCTATACCCACACTAGCCAAGAACCTTACGGAGTAATGCTTTCAACTAGCGCGGAGAATAAGGCTGTTGAGGAGCGACCATCCATGTAACTTCTTTGTGCGAGCACCGATATGTCAGATAGTATAGCATGAATTTCGTATAAAGAGGAAATCCGACATATCGATACAAACTCAAATCTATCACACAGTGGCTATATATAATCTTCGGAAACAAATATAGAAATAGACATAACACCAATCAGTCACAGACATCCATATCTGAAAGGCGGAAAAAGATATGAATATATAAATATCACATGAAAGTGTACATCAGAGTAGTGGTCTGAAAGATCCACGATAATACAAAAAAATAGCAACAAGCTACGCAAAAGAATAGGTATACATCACGGAGTCTATGTCTCAAATGTATACAACAAAAACTACTAATCTAAGTAGTTAGCCAAAAGTCAGAGTAATCCCAAAAGAGAAGTCAAGCAGAAGCACCTGTAACATCTCGGTCTGACCTGAGTATTCTTTATAAGAAAATAATAAACGTTCAATCTAGCTATAAATATCAGATGATATGGTATAGAATAAATAACATGGTATGAACAAGTAATAACAGTAAAGGGCATACTACTATAAGTATGTAAATGATAATCAACAAGAGATTAATCAATATCACAAGAATCTTCTCAAAGATCCAAATCCACAAAAGGGTAATGACACACGAATTCACCAATGCACAGAAATTGATAAAACATATCAATAAAAATCACGAAAATTGGTGAAGCACAAATTCCAGAAATCAACACACGAAATCCAGAACAAATTCCAGAAATCAACACACGAAATCCAGAAATCATAAAAAGGGGGAAGGCCTATCACACGAACGAGAAGCAATCTCATGGAAGCTAACCATATAATTTTTCGAACACACGAATGGCCCGAAGACCTTTGAACACACGAACGGCCCGAAGACCATGGGGCGCTACCCCATATATGTGAGTAGAAACATTACACAAGCGGGGTCTAGTCTTCCTCGCAGACAAAGAGACATCGCTCAAACGCTAGTCTAAATCACAAAAATGATCGTCATGATCATCAAGAAGTGTCAACCACACCAAGCTAGCAAATATATGAGTTTAGCTTCATGTCCCATAACCACTTGCTTAACTTAAATATTTATGAACAAACGGTAGATCTTCACTAGAAAATTGTCACAAAGGGTTCAATCGAACAAGTCAAAGAGCTAACCGATGAAGTAAACGCGAGTGTTTCATACCACTCGTTTTACTAAGTCGTTTAATTTGATTTCTCATCCGAGTGAAGTAAAGGCTTGTATATAGTAGTAGATTGGAAAACGGTTTGAGAAAACGAGCTTTATATTTAAATGGAATCATTTGGAAGAAAGGGTTTTGATATTTTCTACTAGTATTCAAACCTTCATATTTGTCAAATGACAAACCACAAAATGATTGCTGAAACAAATCGAATCACAAAAGTTCACATTCGAAGACGTGAATGAAATCCAAGGAAATCAGTTCCAAATGCAACAAAGTGTAAGTAGGAGGTGCGGCCAGGCATGCCGAGCGACCTAACCAAATACAGGTCGAACGACCTAAGTATAAAAAGGCAAGTGACATACGTCTTAACACATTGGAACGACCTAAGGATTTAAAGCAGGCCGAAACGTTGCGACCTAAAGTGATGAACGACCTAACATGTTTGCATAGGCCAAGCGACCTAGTAGTTGCGGCCTAACTGGGTGACATGGCCGAGCGACCTACCAAGGTAATAGGGCCAGCGACCTATAGGTGATGCGACCTAAGGTTCAAACGACCTAAGATGGTGAAGTCGAGCGACATAAAGGAAGTAAGGTCTAACGACCTAAAGAGTTCGCGACCTAAGGGATACAACCCAAGTGGTACACGACCTAAGTGGTACGCGACCTAAGCGGTACGCGACCTAAGGACAAATGAGGTCCAACGACCTAAAGGGAATGGGGTCGAGCGACCTAAGCATGGTGTGACCTAAGGAGTACGCGACCTAAGGGGTACGCGACCTAAGGACATATGAGGTCCAACGACCTAAAGCGAATGGGGTCGAGCGACCTAAGCATGGTGCGACCTAAGGAGTACGCGTCCTAAGGGTTACGCGACCTAATGGAGGTGAACGACCTAACTCGGTCGCGACCTAAAGTGGTGAACGTCCCAGTATGGGACGAGCTATCTGCCGAACGACCTAAGGCCTTACGACCTAACGCCGAGCGACCTAAGGAGCTACGACCTAACTCCGAGCGACCTACGACCTAAAGTGCTAGCGACCTAGATGCGAACGGGCTAAATTTACAGAGGCGATTTCTCCCCTCCCTGGCCGAACGACCTAAGTGCAGGAAAATGTTAACAACTCGAGAAATTTGGGTTTTCCACCAATTCAATCCAAACCAAAAGCAAATGTTCATGCAAACATGATAGGGAATCATTCCCAACGATCAAAAATAGTTATAGGCAAGAATGTGAGATAAAAATCTCACCTTTGCACCAAAAATCAATGAAGATGACGCTTGAAGCAAAACAAGGGCAACAACAAGCTTGAATCAATGTCTTCACTTGAATTCGGAGTAGATGTTGGATTAGCAATGAAGATTAAAGCTTTGGAGTTTTAATTTCCCATTCCCTCCACCATTTTTGAAGAAGCTTTAAGTGTTAGGAAAATGAAGAAGGAATTAATGAAGAGGAGAGGGGGTTGGGACTGACTTAGAAGTGGTTCAGCCCAAACCAAAAGCTCAAAGCAAAAAGTGACGAAAATTTCACTATCTCCAAACATATCGAAGTTTACACTCAAAAAGATCGCAAACGTCATTTTGAACTCAATGGAGGTGGTCTCGAGTCCTAATTTGACCGTATGCAAAAAGTAGCTTTTCAGACTAACATCCGACTAACGATAAAATATTTAAATAAAATATTTAAATATAAAATCGATAAATATGCAGGTTGTTACACTGGTGGTCGGAGATGTGAAGACGAGGCGTTTCTAGGTTTGGATGTGGTAGTTCCTGTCTGTTCCATGTTGGAGCTTGAAGCTCGATTTCGATTTCGAGTTATTGTCGAAGTTTTGGTGATTGGGTTTTGGTTTGAGGATGATTGTCGACTTGTAAGGGTCACCGTGGATGGTCGGAAGTGGGTGGTTGGCCAGTACATGTGCACGGTGTATTTTTCTTGTACTTGTGAAGCTTGGGTTTGAAGCAGGTAAAATATATGGTTATGTAAGAATATAAGTAAACACATTACATAAATTCTAACAATATGTTAACTATAGAAATTCATTTAGATGCAAGGCTGTAAGACATAAATATATATATATATATATATTCATGTATGCACATATAAAATCGGATAAGTATGGAAGTGTGAGACAAGGCAAGAAAATGATATCTCAGTACACACGAAATAAAGGATAATTATAAGTATACATGAAGAGACAATGGCATTTAATGCTAACATCTCTAGTACAAAATATAAGATCATATCAGCCTTCATATGAAAAAATCTCTGACCAAACAAATAAAAATATCACCTGTACACTTGTTACACCTATATCAATCTTTTTCATTTCATTTTCGTTTACAAAAAAAGACTTAGCACTCCAGAAAAGTATCTTACAACTGAAGCATAATAACAATTCAACTCAACACATAAATAAAGATCAAAAAAAGATTTCAGTTGGCAATTTCAAAAGCTGTTTTCAAAATCAGGAATGATATGTTCTTCATCTTCTTTCAGGTGAGTAACATCACTTTAAAACAATTTAAAAGTATAACTTGTTGCTTATATATCTGTGAATAAGTATGTTTGTATATTTATAAGTGAATATCTGTGTATATATATATATATGAATATATTGGTGCGTGCATGCTGTGTATCTGGATTTTCCCTGATTTTAGGTTCCAGGCTTAAGTTTTAAATCAAAATCCATTATCTCATTATCTAATCTAAGTTAGAGTATTAGTTTCAAACAAAAATTGTTTGTTTAGTCATGAATTAAAGTTTAAAAATTTATTTAAGTAAAAAGAAATTTGGGAATGGCTCTGGAAACCATAAGAACAGAAATGCTTAAGCTTTGTCAAAATTTCAAACATACAAATTTATAGTTTCAGGCTTGGGATCTGAAACATCATTCGAAAACTTGATTTTTAAAACTAAAATCACAATTTTTAGTAATAGGATTTGAGTGCAGTTCTGGTTTGACTAGAAATGGCAAATTGGGTGGTTTCTGGTGATCTCGATGGACTCGGAGGTCGGGGTTCTTCCTGGAGGTGGAAGAGTGCTCGGAGCTTAGAGGAAAAATGCCAGGAAGGTTATCTAGGCATGGTGGCGATGGTGGTTGATGATTGGAGTCTGTAAACCTAGTTTTGGCAAGGTCGGAAGTTTGTAATCTTCTCAACATCTAGGGTGGATCGATTGCCACCTGGTTTTGGGGTTTGGAAGCTAGGGTGTTGACGATGTCGTGGTCGGAGGATCTAACATTCTGGTGGTCGGAGATGTGAAGACGAGGCGTTTCTAGGTTTGGATGTGGTAGTCCCTGTTTGTTCCAGGTCGGAGCTTGAAGCTCGATTTCGATTTCGAGTTGTTGTCGAAGTTCTGGTGATCGGGTTTTGGTTTGAGGATGACCGTCGACTTGTGAGGGTCACTGTGGATGGTCAGAAGTGGGTGGTTGGCCGGTGCATGTGCACGGTGTATTTTTCTTGTACCTGTGAAGCTTGGGTTTGAAGCAGGGGAAGTACTCGAGTTTGTCTCGGGTCATTTGTGTGTGTTGCCCGAAGCAATGAGTGTGTTGACTCGGAGCATTTTAAGTAGGGCTCGGGTAAATTGTGTGTTACAGGTTTTTAAAACCTGTTTGTTTTTAAATTTTAAAATTGATTTAAAATTTGAAAAATAGGGTTTTAAACCAAGTTTAAAACCAAATTTTGATACATGGATTCAAATTAACTTTTGTCTCCTAGTTTTAAATAAATAAAGTTTTATAGAAATTAAATGTTTAAAACAACTTTAAGTGCTAAAGTATATTCTTAAATGATTTGAGTTTTAAAATGAATTTGGTTTAAACTCTTATAAATTTCTTCTATAAGAAAAGTATTTCATTAACATGTGATTTAAAAGGTTTTTAAATTATTTTAAAAACTTTGTTAAAGTTAAATTTGTATTCATTTTAAATCTTAAATTTAAAATGAAATTTGAAAGTAAATTTAAAAGTAAATTTTTTTAAATGTTTTGTTAATGATAATTTAATCATTAATAAGAGTAATGTTTTATCTTAAAGTTTATTAAGATTTAATAATTTATAATAATTAAATTATTAAGATATTAAAATTGGATAATTAATTAATTTAATTAATTAATGATATGGATGATTAGTTAAGTAATTAAGAGTTTTAATTAATTACTTAAAGTTTAAGACTAATTATTTAAGGAATAATTAATTTGTAATTAAGGATCATTAATTAGATAAGATTAGATTTTTAATTTATGATTAAATATTAATTAATCAAGTAATTAAAGATTAATTTAGTTACAGTTAAAACTTAAATTAATTAAATAATTAGAGGTTAATTAAGTGGTTATTAAGGATAAATTAATTTGTAATTAATATTGATTAATCTAAGTTTAATTTCTTAAGGAAAGAAATTAAGAATTTTAATAGTTGATGAAGGTCATTAACTTAAGATTGTTTAATAATTAATTAATGTGATTAATTTTAATAATTAATTAGATTAATTAATTAAAAATAATCATTTATGAAATTGTTTAAGTGTAATTACTTAATGGAAGTAATTAAGGAATTAATTACTCAATGTAATTAATTGAGTTAAATGTGTTTAGTTTTAGTCAATTAATTAAGTTTAATTAAATTTAATTTAATCATTGGATGATTTGATAAGTAATTACTTAATGTAATAAATGAAGTGTAATTACTTAGTGAAGTAATTAATGGTAGTTACTGTATGTAATTAATTGAGGAGGATTTTAATATGGAAGTAATTTGGATTAAATTACTTTGTGTAATTAATCAAGAGATTAATTGAGATAATTAATTAAGAAGTAATTAATTTATTTAATGAAGTATTTAAGGGTAGATAATTACTAAATGGGATTAATCAAGAGTGATTAATAAATGTGGTTTAAGTAAAGATTAATTACTTAATGTAATTAATTTAAATAGAATAATTAATTCATAATGTAATTAGGGATCATTAAATTATATAATTAATGATGTAATTAAGGGTTGATTAATTAAGATTAATTAATCAATAATAAGTGATTTTGAGTAATTAATTAATGTAATTAATTAAGGATTAATGTAATTAATTTTAGTTAATTAATTAATGAAGTAATTAAAGATTAATTACTGTATTTGGTTAAGGATAATTAATTTCCCCCACTCAAAACTTTTCGTCCCCGAAAAGGAAGGAGGTAGGAGAATAGAACCAACCAGAAAGAAAAATGGCTTTGAAAATAAAATAAACAACTGATTTTAAAACCATATAAATTTCAAATTAAACTAATTAATATCCAACGTTCTGGTTAAATGCCTTTGAGTTCACTTAAGTTAAATCAATCTATCTTTTTCTTAATTTATTATCTTATTATCTAGTCATCCTCAATTAACAATTTCTAAATCAATCAATTTGTATAATCATTTATTATCCTCATATTTTATTCAACAAATTTAATTCTTTTATTCCAACTTATTATTAAGTTTATTCCACTTAATATATCTTATTACATATATTTAAACCATATAAATTAATTTAAACCATACAGATTTTAGTTTAAATCAATTTATATTCAATAATTGATTTTAAATTCAAGGTATTTCCATAAGTTGATCTAATTTCAATTTATTAATTCCTTTAAAACAAATTTATTTGCCTCATCTATTATTCAATTAACTTATTGTCCTATTTATCTCTATTAACATCTTTATAATAAAATTTAAGTGTATAACATTTATTATAACACTCAAATTTTATTTGTAAAACATTTTATATTGTATATTATCCAATTACATTTTTAACTTCTGAATAATTTAGGTAAGTTGTATTAGAATGTAACTGAATATTATACAAGTAAAATTTCCAATTCAATTATTCAAGTTTAAATTTTATTCAAAATTTTGGATTTATTTATAATTTAAATCATCCTTTAACAAAATTTAAGAATTAGATTTCCGATTAACTTTAAACAATTTAGAGATAAATGTATATAGTATATATCAGATCAACTTAAATTTTTATATATATAATAAATCAGGTTATACCACAAAAATTCAAATTAAATTAAATTTCCAAACAAAAGTGTAGCAAAGCTACTGAATGGTCTCTTCACTTCGAAAATCGAAAATGAATGTCGATGATGCGGCCGCCATCACCGAAATTATTTTCCAGCGACAAACTAGAAGAGTACTGATTTAAACATTAAAATTCTTTGAAAATCATTTATATTCGAAAATACCTTATATAATATACATTTAAAATTTTAAAACAAAAGGTTGAAATTGTTAACTCCCATTTTTATGCCGACCTAAAACTCTACGACCTAAGGAAGTTAGCGACCTAACGACCTAAGGAAGTTAGCGACCTAAGGACACCTAACGACCTAAGGAAGTTAGCGACCGAACGACCTAAGGAAGTTAGCGACCGAACGACTTAGGGAAGTTAGCGACCTAACGACTTACTGGTATTAGCGACATAACGAGCTAAAGACTTCACGACCTAAAAGACTACACGACTTAACGACCTAAAAACTTCACGACTTAACAGACTCTACGACCTACCGACCTAAATGGGTTCACGACCTAACTCCTGAAGCGGCTCAGCGACTTACGACTTAAGAGGCTAACGACTCAAGGATTTAACAACCTACCGAGCTAAAAGCAAAGAAAGGATGCACGACCTACCTTAGGTCGTTCACGACCTATCTTAGGTCGCTTACGACCTATCTCTTGTTCAGACAAGACCGAGTACAACTTCATCAGCCTAACTTCTTAAGTCGCGAGTGGACTACGACCTAGCTTAGGTCGCTCGCGACCTACGACTTAACTTAGGTAGTACACGACCTAAGACTTGGGGATTAAATTCCGTCCAGAATCACTCCTATAAATACTCCCTAACTCCAATAGCAAAAGGACTTTTGGATCATTCTCTGAAGCGCCGTTACTCTGCTGAATTCTCAACTCATCTGATACTTGAAGAACTCCAAAACATTAACGACACTACAACAAGCTTCGAAAGAAATCTACCGCATTCAACATGAATTCGAGGAGATCTTCTACATCGGAGTTTGAGCTATTAGTCTAGAGTGCTTTGGAATCGAAGGATGTTGTATTTTTGAGTGCATTGTATAATCTTGTAACTAAAATCAGCAATAAAGAAATTCAAAGTGGACGTAGGCTCGATCTCAAGCCGAACCACTATAAACTGCTGTCTTTTACCGCTTTTTCACTATTTTACTGCTTATATCTTGTTCCCGTCACATGGGTGGTGCTTTCACAACTTTACTACACACACCGAGTGTTAGCGTTCAATTTTCAGCGTTAACATTTTGGTGCTTTCACTAAGAAGCCAACTCAAGGCTGTATTCACCATAGCTTCATGAAAGTTTGTTGAAAAAATTTCCTTCAAGACCAGAAGTCTATCAGACATAATGGCTCCCAGAAGAAAACGCAGATCTATTAGATCTGAAGATGCTCATGATAATACCGCCACTTCTCCTTCTCCAAGTCAGGCAGCTCCAAGCATTGGAGTACACGAGAAGAGTTAGATGCTGCTGTGTCCGGGCTGTATCAGCAATTTGAAACTCAGAATACTCTAATGATGGAAAAGTTAAATGCTTTGCTTGGGGCTAGTCAAAGACCAGTAAATAATGAAGAAAACTTTGCTGATGCTGTTCACAACTCCGAAGGGAGAAATATTCCTCAAGGGGGATCTGGTGCCGCTGAAGGGGCACCTCTCCAGGCTGAAGGATCCAGGCCATCGCCAGTTCTCCGCGAGCATTTGCCCGGGCAAACCTCCAAGAAAATGGCCGAAGTTTACTCCGCAAAGTCATTAAACAATGAGGAATATCTCTCCAGCATGATTCGGCAAATAATGAAAGAAAGCATGCAGAGAAATGAAGATGAGAGCGAGTGGGGATTTGCTCCGAGTAAAACTCCATTTACTGAGAAGATTCTAAAAGCTGAGTTTCCCAGAAAATTCGTTCCTCCTACCATTCCTGCTTATCGAGGAACAAGTGACCCGAATCAATTCTTGTACAAATATGATTGGCACATGACTGGCGCCAGAGCAACTGATGAGATTAAATGTCAGTATTTCCCGGTATACTTGGAAGGAGTGGCGCTACTTTGGTTTACCAAGCTTCCCGTACGATCTGTTGATCAATTTTCCGATCTAACTCGGAAATTCAAGGAACAATTCAGACTATACACTTCAAGAGCAAAGGATATAATGTCTCTTTCAAGCCTCGAACAGAACGTTGGATAACCCATCAAATCCTTTTTGAATCGCTTTAATATAGCCCTAGCTGAAGTTGATAACGCAGAACCGCGAATGGTTTTAACCTACTTAATGCGGGCTATTGGCAAGTCAAGCAAATTTGGAAAATGGTTGAAAATGAAGGAACCAAATTCGCTCAAAAAGTTCTACAAAAAGGCTGATGAGTTCATGCGCCTAGAAAATCGCTCCGCGTCAGCTAAAGTTGTGACAACAGTGGTGGAAAATAATGCTACTGCTCAGAACAAAAAAGAATCTACAAATCAGAAGAGGGAGAGTAATGGTGGAAAAAAGCAGAAGGACCTCAAAAAACCCCACTTTCTCAAGCCCTCAGATTTTACCCCTCTAACTGATACACCGGAGAATATTTTCATCGCCACTAAAGATGCTGTTGAATATCCGAAGCCACCGGCAGTAAAAGTTGGAAAAAATGCTGCTCAAAGTGGGAGATTTTGCCAATTTCATAACCAACCAGGCCATGATACCAACGAGTGCCGTCATTTGAAAAGCTTGATTAAAGAATTGTTAAGACAGAATAAGTTGCAGCAGTATGTTAAAAGGAACAGAAAAGACCCGTCTTCATCTAACCAGGGGCAGCAACTTCCAGCTCATTCATCTAGTTCAGGAGAGAGGCCTGCTGCACAAGAAACGGAAAGACCTGTTATCAATGTGATCATAGGAGGACCCCATCCGGCCGGCAAAAGTTGGGGTGAGATGGAAAGGTACGCTAAAGCTTTGAAGTATGCCCTAGCTGAAGAAAGTGTCTTGGTCTTGGAAGATGCTGCACCTCTGAAGCAGCAAAAGACTTTTCATGATGATATCATATTCAGAACAAGGGATTCTGCTGTTGTGGAGGCTCCTACTGAGGACCCTTTGGTTGTTTCTGTCGGTATTGGGCCGGCTATTGTAAGGAGGGTCCTAGTTGATAATGGCGCCTCATGCAACATACTCTTTAAGAAGACATTTGACCAAATGAAAATTCCAATGGCAGACGTACAGGCTTCATCTCAGAAGATCGCTGGATTTACAGGGGAACCGAAACAGCCAATTGGGACAGTGGACTTGTTTGTTGAATTGGGAGAAGGACATAAGAAGGTGGTTCGGAAACAAACTTTTATAATTGTTGATGGATTCTCCGCCTATAATGCCTTCTTGGGTCGGCCTACTCTTGCTGCTTTCAAGGCCGTCCTCGCCCCGTGGTGCTTGACAATGAAATTTCCCACTGATAATGAGGTTGTTGTCATTAAAGGAGACCAGAATGCGGGGCGAGAATGTTATCTTGTAGAGCTCCGAGAGGCCAGGAAAAGAGAGATGGGAAAAGATGCGGCAGCTCTGCTCCGCATCAAGCAACCAACCTTGTAGCAACTACGGGGTGGCCCCTGTACTGGCGAACACAGCAATGCAAGGAAAGAAATGAACCCAGAAAAGCTAGTACAGGGGAGAGTAGAGTGGTACCCGTGGAGGTAACGGTACCAATACCTGTTGACTCAAAAGACCCAAACAAAGTACTCAATGTAGGTTCATAATTAAGCATAGCAGTTCAAAACACGCTGATATCATTTTTAAAAGCAAATCTGGATGTGTTCGCTTGGTGTCACGCTGATATGTGTGGAATTTCTTCGGAAATTGCTGTACATACTCTGAATATCGATCCAAAATTCACACCAGTAAAACAAAAAAGAAGAACCCATGGTCTAGAAAGGTCAGCAGCGCTAAAGGAAGAAGTCGATCGGCTCATGGAGAACGGTTTCATCAGAGAATCCACTTATCCAAATTGGGTTTCAAATCCAGTACTGGTTAAGAAGGCAAATGGAAAGTGGAGAGTATGCATCGATTTTTCAGACCTAAACAAAGCATGCCCCAAAGATTGCTTCCCGCTGCCTAGAATCGATCAATTGGTGGATGGAACAACTGGGTAGGAGTTGTTATCTTTTATGGGTGCTTACTCCGGATACAATCAGATTATGATGCATGAGCCAGATCAGGAAGACACAAGCTTTATCACGGATGTGGGTCTCGACTGCTACAAAGTCATGCCTTTCGGATTAAAAAATGCTGGGGCAACCTACCAAAGACTCGTCAATGCTATGTTCAAACCTCAGATTGGTAGAACTATGGAAGTTTGTGTTGATGATATGTTCGTAAAGTCAAAGAAAGTAGTAAACCACATGGATCACTTGGTGTAAATGTTTGCAATTCTTCGAAAGTACGGAATTAAGCTCAATCCGTTGAAATGTTCATTCGGGGTAGAGTCCGGAAAATTCTTGGGTTTCATTGTGAGTGCCAAGGGCATTGAGGCCAATCCTGCTCAAATCACAGCTCTAAGAGAGGTCAAAGCCCCTAAAACAAAGAAAGAACTGCAAAGCCTCAATAGAAAAGTCGCTGCTCTGAGTTGTTTCATTTCCAAGGCTATAGACAAATGCATTCCCTTCTTTGACGCCCTAAAGAAAAGAAAGAAAAATTTTGAATGGACTCTCGAATGCCAGAATGCTTTCGATGAACTAATTCATCATATGGAAACGCCTCCAGTTCTTTCCAACCCTAGTGATGGTGAAGATCTCTTCATCTATTTAGCAACTTCGTCTCATGCTCTCAGTGCAACACTTGTACAGGAAGATATGAAAGTACAACGTCCAGTCTATTACATCAGCAAACGGTTCACTGGGGCAGAGATGAATTATTCAAAGATAGAAAAGTTTGCTTATTGTTTGCTAATTGCTTCCAGGAAGTTGAGGCCGTACTTTCAAGCTCATCCTATCAAGGTTCTTACTGATCAACCTCTAAAGCAAGTCCTGTTTCGTCCTGAAACTTCGGGTCGTCTTTTGAAATGGAACATTGAACTTAGCCAATATGATATCACTTACCATCCCCGAATAGCAATTAACGGACAGGCTTTAGCAGATTTCATTGCGGAATCTACTGACAAAGGTGACAGTGAGAAAGAAACCACTGATGGCATTCCAATCCAGTGGAAGTTGTATGTTGACGGCTCGAGAAATGATTATTGTTCTGGGGCAGGGGTTGTGCTTGAAACCCCCAAAGGACGATCATTGTATTATGCATTGAGACTGGAATTTCCTTCAACGAACAATGAAGCAGAGTATGAAGCTCTTATTGCCGGTTTAAAAATTGCCAAAGAACTGAACATCAAAGTGTTACAGATTTTCAGCGATTCCCAACTTATTGTTTGCCAGGTAAAGAAAGAATTTCAAGCTAAAGGTGGAAATCTACCAGCATACTTGTCAAAGGCATGTGAGCTTCTCGAAGATTTTGATCATTACACGATAAGTCACATTCCTCGAATAGAAAACATGAAAGCGGATTCTCAAGCAAAGTACTCAAGTTCTGGAGAGGCTCAATTATTGGGATTGGTCCCTGTGGAAGTTATGTCGGCTCCAAGCATTGATGAGATGGATATTGATTGGATTATGGCTACATCTCAAGAGCATGAATCATGGTTGACTCCAATCAAATAATATCTACTTAATGGTTCACTGCCAGAAAGTTCTAAAGAACGTCGAAAGCTGTTGAGGAAAGCGTCAAGATATATAATTCAAGATGGCCGATTATACAGACGGGGATTCTCAATGCCATTACTCCGATGTGTAACCAAGGAAGAAGCCAAGATGATTCTAGCTGAGGTACACGGAGGAGAATGTGGGGATCATTCAGGTGGCCAAACTCTAGCCAAGAAAGTTCTCCGATATGGGTATTTATGGCCAGACATTAATCGAGATGCTGCTATTTACTCCCGAAAGTGCGACAAGTGCCAAAGATTTGCAAAAATCCCAAAAGCGCATTCCACCGAACTCACACAAATGGTCAGCCCATGGCCATTCGCCATTTGGGGAATAAACTTGATTGGACCTTTACCGATCGCTAAATCTAGAATCAAATATGCTATTGTTGCTGTTGATTATTTCACTAAATGGGCTGAAGCTGAACCATTGGCCACTATTACCTCTAAAAAGATGATAAATTTTGTAACTAAAAATATCATTTGCAGGTATGGTGTGCCGCAGAAGATAATCACAGACAACGGTACTCAGTTTGAATGTGAAGAATTCCAGGACTTTTGTAAACGGTTCAGAATTCGAAAAAGCTTTTCAGCAGTGGCTCATCCGCAGGAAAATGGGCAAGTGGAAGCAGTGAACAAAGTTATCAAGTCAACCATCAAAAAGCAACTCGAAAAAGCAAAAGGTGGTTGGGTCGATAAGCTTCCACTAGCACTATGGGCATACAGAACTACTCACAAAACTGCGACTGGGCACACCCCATTTTCACTGGCATACGGATCAGAAGCAATGATTCCAGTGGAAATATAAATCCCTTCACACAAGAGAATCCATTTCAATGAAGCTGAAAACGAAAAACTGCAACTTGAAGCACTTGATTTTCTTGATGAAAAAAGAGAAGAAGCTAGGCTCAGGGTTTCAGCTTATCAGCAAAGGATAGCCAGGCACTTCAACTCTAAAGTTCGCCAACGCAGCTTTGAGGTCGGAGATTTAGTCTTGAAAAGGATCATGACAGCAGCTGGGGTGTTTGGGCCAAACTGGGAAGGGCCATATGTCATAGGCAATAAACTTCTTGATGGAACTTTCAAACTCATAACTGTCGAAGGAGAGCCAATTCCCAGAGCCTAGAACAGCAACCATTTGCGTCCTTATTTTACTTAAAAAAAGCTCTGCTCAAAATTGTAAAATAGCGATCGATGTATCAGTTGTATTGTAAGACATTGTAAATCAGTGCAAATTAATAAAAGCTATAAAGTGGATGTAGGCCCGATTCTTGGCCGAACCACTATAAATCTTGTGTTCTTTATTATTGTATAATGCCTGTTTCATTTCGATATGTAAATACTTTAAATGTATTGCTAAAATGTCGATTCAAAATTGCAGGCCATCAAAACAAGGCTTACCCGTCACAAAGCCAAGCGAGCCCTATAAATCACTTATTAAGCAAATACCAAGCGACAAAAAATTCCAAATTTGAATCCCATACAAGAAGAACTTCACATAAAAAGTTGGCGACTCCACTGTATCAAGCCCTCGTTAACTGGTTGCGATCGTCGGTATAAACAGACATCCAACCAAGTAACTTGCGTTTGCCCTGTGAAGTCATTCAACAGTGAAGTCTACTTTCGGATAAAGCAACTTACTTGCAAAAGAAAGGAAGATACACTTGGAAATGATAATAAAGGATCGCCGGTAAACAAATGATGAGAAAAACATGGGCAGGCAAACAGAAACGCAACCTCCCTGAAACGCCAACCAAAGCCCTCTAACAAGGCACGCCAAAAAAATGAAAGTGCTTTCCTCAATTAAAAAAGATTGGTGGAACCACCGAAGGGGCACCTTCCCAAGCTGAAGGAACAGGGCCCTTGTTGATTGATTGCAATTGTTCGTGCAAACGAACATCCAATCAAGCAACTCGCGTCCGCCCCGTGGATCCATTCAACCATGAGAAAGTAACTTCCAAGCAATCAAAAATCCCTCTTCGGAGGCACAAGCCCTCTTCGGAGGCACATGCCCTCTTCGGAGGCAAAAGCCCTCTTCGGAGGCACAAGCCCTCTTCGGAGGCACAAGCCCCTTTCGGAGGCACATGCCCTCTTCGAAGGCAAAAGCCCTCTCCCGAGGCACCACAAGCCCTCTTCGGAGGCACATGCCCTCTTCGGAGGCAAAAGCCCTCTCCCGAGGCACCACAAGCCCTCTTCGGAGGCACATGCCCTCTTCGGAGGCAAAAGCCCTCTCCTGAGGTACCACAATCCCTCTTCGGAGGCACATGCCCTCTTCGGAGGCAAAAGCCCTCTCCCGAGGCACCACAAACCCTCTTCGGAGGCACAACTATTCAGAGAAGCCCTCTTTGGAGGAATGTCCCAAAAAAGTATGCTCGAACAAAAAGCCCTCTCTGGAGGCACATTTCAACTCTCAAAGGAAGGTTAACTTATTCATCTCAAAAAATAAAGTTCTTCCTAAAAAGTTGAAATGCTACATAAAGCCCTCTTCAGAGGCCCGCTTTACCGCATAAGAGATTACACTTCTCAAAAATATGAAGTGACCATCTTCGAAGGTTGAAGCGTAAAAAAAACTGCTTCAAAAAACGAGACACGCTCCATTAAAGCAGAATAGTTTTTCCTCAGAAACGGAAAAGTTATTCTCCAAAATAAGAGTACAAGTCTTGTCAAAGTGAATGGTATTGCAATGTACTTGCGGTATAGGGGCAATATCACACAAGATAACTACATCGATAAAAAAGTAGTATTCAAACATATACCACAAGTTCATTACAATATCAAGCAAAAAAGATGTGGAATAAATGCATTCTCAAACACAGATAAGAAGTTTGTACAAGTAAAAAGAATCGTTTATTCTACACTAAAATATGAAATAAATGCATTTTTACATATACAAGAATTTGTACAAGTAAAATAATTATTTTATTCAATACTATGAAAATTCTTTACATGTGCAGATCTCAAAAAAGCGGGGACCGGTACCCGCACAATCTCCGGTCGATACATGCAAAAAGCAAAACAAGAAGCCTAAAGTCCAGCCTATCATTCTTTCTTCCCACCACCCTTAGAGCTCTTTCCCGGCTTGATTAATAGTTTTGGAAGCCGTTGTGGACGAGTCGGAGGCGGAGGAGAAGGAGGAGTGGTCGGATCTTCTTCTATTTTGTCTTCTCCAGCTGAAGTTTCTCTCTTCTTCTTTTTCCTAAGTGCACGCTTCCCCTTCCTCTTCGAAGAAGACTCACTTCCTGGAGTAAGCAGCGTAGAAAGTGTTGTGTTATCATCAAGAGACTGCTCTGGGGTCTTCTCGCTATCCTCAAGATCTTCCGCTTTCTGTTCTTGAGAAGCGGGTGGATCTTCCAAGCCCCGGAGAGCTTCTATCTGTTCTTCCTATGACCCTGGTTGAGAAGCAGGAGTGACTTGAAGAATTGGAGGAGGAACAGCTGGAAGAGGAGAAGAGTGCACAATGATTGGTGCTTCCGCTGCAGAAGAAAAGAAGTTAAAATCAGTACTCTCCGAAAAAAGAGAAGATATTGGATCACCAGGACTTAAGTAATAAGCGAGAAATTCATCCAGATCAATTGAATCGAATGAATAATCCACTTGAGCCAGATCTGAATCGAAGTTACCTAGAGAAGTCGGTTTTGACAGTTCAATTTCAAATTTTTCAGCCTCAATGTCTTCTTGGCTCTTTTCCTCAATTTGAGTAAGGGGAGACTCAGTAGTGACGGGCTTAGCCTCAACGTCTTTTGCAGGAAGAGAAGACTGAGAGCTGGAACCAACGATATCAACGTCGGTTGAAGTCGGAGTGTGGACAGGGGAAGTTAAAGATATTTTCTTTTCTGGATGCTCTTCTGCCACTGTTCCAGTTCTAGCTCCAGCGAGTTGTTATTTTCCTCTAGCAAGAGCGGCACGAGTATCATCATCAAGGTAAAGTGCCTCAAGCTCTCTCTCATTGTAGCCAGCTCCTCCGAGCATATCGATCGCAGCCTCCCATACTTCAGCTAGGGTGATTTCATATTTTGGTCCCAAGAATGAGAGACTCCCACGCCCCAAAACGCTGTGGATGTAAAAGTCGAACAAAGTAGAGTCAATGCTGGCTTTGGTCGCCTCGTGAGACTCTTCAGCTGCAACTTGTCCAGCAACAGCATCATCGCGCTCTTTTTCAACTTTAAGAAGTCGAGCTTTTAACATCTCAATCTCCACATTTTGGGAGATAGCTGTTTCTCGCAGTTGAGCAGTATCATTGTGATATTTTTCAGTAATAAGCTTCTCGGCCTTAAGCTTTAGCTCAGCATCTCTTTGAGCAGCGTGCACATCCCGCACTTGTTTCTGGAAAACTTCTTCTTTCTGAGAGTGCGACGCAGAAGAAGTAGCGAGATCATCTTTAAGTTTTTCAACTTCAACTTCAACTCTCCCATAATCCTCAGTGATTCTCTTCATTTCAGCGTCGTGCTGCTTGCAAATTTTATCCCACTCTGACTTATCATTCTCCATAGTTAGCATGGCTTCGAGATTCGCACGATTGACCCTTTGCAGCTCGTCAACAAGTTTTTGCCATCCAGACATCCTTTCGATATCAAGTTTGACGGCATCAAGGTTACGCAGTATAGCTGGTTTATCAATCGGGACAAAGTCAAGGTCGAAGCGTACCCCCTTTAAGCACCATTGAGGGAACCGGCTTTGAAGAGTTGGCGGACCCTGTCCAACTTGATATTGGGGTCTGTTGATGATTGTTTGGATATCAGACTTCTCAAGAGCAGGAGAGCCGGATGGGATATTAGAAGAGACAGGGGTGTCAGACTTTTCGGAAATTGCAAACGCGTCCTTTTCACTAAGTCTAACCCGTTTACTCGAGTCTTTGGCAGCGTGACTTTTCCCTTTTGCGTCATAAGATTTTCGTTTGTGGGAGTCATCATCCCTTCTTCTTTGCTGCTCTTCGTAAGCTCGTCTCTCTTGAGCTTTTTTAACTGCTCGCTCTTCATCAGATTCTCTACGAATAGGGAGATAGCGTCCGTAATCATAAGAGTCGCGCCCTCCGTAGCGCCGAAAGTTGTCATAATATGAGCCGCTTCGCCCCATCAAAGAACCTGAAAATGAAGAAAAGACAAGTCTTAGAAATCTTCAAATTAAAGAAGCTAAGTGCATATAAGCGCCAAAAAATCTAAGTGTGTGCAACATGCAAACTATGCGCATCAGACTACAAACCACTCTGTGGTATGGGAATGGAGACAGCTAGTGTAGAAGGTGTTGTAATTTGTTGCAAAGAAGAAGTCGCTTCAACAACAGGAGAGATCGCTTTTGAAATGTCGTCTTTAAAAAGCTCCTGAGAAGTTATCATTATATCGCTCAAATTATCAAAAGTGTCATCGCCGTGATACCCAGCAGAACTCTCTTTTTCAACTTCCACATCGACCGTCTTTTCAGAAATTCGAGGATTTTCTTCCTCTTCAATAACAGGATAAAGTGTTAACTTGCTGGACGATCCCACAACGTCAGTTGAAGTAGAACACTTCACCAGTGAAGTCCTAGTGGTGGATTCTTTCAGTGAAAGTTCTTCGACAGGGGCCGGGGCACCTGACGTCTTTGCTGGAGAATCAGGAACTTCATGAGGCTGGATAGAACAAGAAGAGTGTAGAAGTTCGAACTGGTGTAGAAGTTCATCTTTCAAAAAGAATTTGGCGCTTCTTTCTTCCATAGCCACATCATTTAAAGTTTTAAAGATTGACTTGAGGCTGGGACTTCTAAGCGGGGGAGGAAGTGCTGAAAAAAAAAAGAAAAAAAAAGAGTGAAGATAAGCATTTGATAATTCGGGTTTCGAAAAGCTCATGAGATGAACAGAGAAAGGCAATCTTACTCCCGACTCTCCAGACAGCATAAAATCCCGGAGGACATCGGACAAGGAAGAATTGACTTAGAAACCCGTGAGCACTATCGGGCAAATCCAAAATTAATTTCCGATTTCTGGCACCTCTTACAAGCACGATTGAAGGTTGATCTTTGTTCTTAGCAAAGGTGCACAAATAGCAAATCTCATCGAAGCTTGGAAGGCGGTTGAGCGTCCTCCGGAACAGAACACACAATCCCATCAAAACAGCGTAACCATTGGGGTGTAGCTGGAAGGGAGAGATAACTAATCGAAGGAAAAGTTCTCGGAGAAATTCGTTAAAGGGAGGGATAGCTCCACTTAAGCACATTTGACGATTCACTGCGACAAAACCGAGAGGTGGCCTGTCAGCAGTGTCGTTTGCTCCAGGAAATATAGCATCTGATTCGGCAATACCGAACTGAGTTAACAGTTGTCTGAAAACTTTGTGTCTCAAAGTGGTCGGAGTTCTTTCTGGAGGATCGATCAATGGGTTAGCAATCGGGAAAGCTTCTCCGGTTGGTGCTGAATCTTCTTGTTGAGATGTCATTCTACACAATCAACTGGATATTCAAATATGAAGGTGCACGTTTCCTAAAAAGTGTAAAGTGTTGTGCAGAACTAATGATAATAGAAAACAAACGTAACTGAAATCAAACTAGTTGACAATTAGTCGATTACAAGATTTTAGGACTTGTTAATTTCAAACTCAAGTGCAGTGTTAATGAAATCAAATCATCTTTAATTAACTATTTTAGTTGTGCTTTAATACTTCACTTGAATTGGTTATTTTACGTCACTTCGTTCACACAGTTCATTTAATTTGATTACTCTTTATCTACTAATCTGTCATTCGATGTGGGCAGTCAATGGCAGTATGTTAGTCCCGGTTTTTTGCAAATGTTATATTTAACAGGTTGACAGCTTTAAAGGTTAGTATAATCTGTAAAAGAGTACAATCAAGATCAGCAAAGTCCAAGCAGTTCGAAATTCAGTCAAGTTCTGCCCAATTTTCTAAGTGCTAGGTCGGCCAGCGACCTAGCATAGGTCGGAGCCTCCTTAAGTCACATTGTGCGAGTCAAAAGATTCAAGGCAATACAGACTTGTTCAAGTCCTAGCTCGGCCGCGACTTAAAGTCTATGTCGCAAGAAAGTTATGTCGTGCAGTATCTTAAGTCGTGCAGAAAGTTATGTCGTGCAGTATCTTAAGTCGTGCAGAAAGTTATGTCGTGCAGTATCTTAAGTCGTGCAAAAAGTTATGTCGTGCAGTATCTTAAGTCGTGCATTTCTTAGTTTGTGCAAGTCTTAGGTCGCGAAAAATTCCAACACGACCAAATTTTTAGGTCACTCAGATCTGTTGAGTCACTGACTTCCTCTCCACGCAATAAGTTACTAAACCCGATAACCCGTTAACATTGATACAACAAAATCCATTATCTTATTCGTGAAACTTGTCATCCTTTCGCACCACCAAATCATTCGAAAGACCGATTCAACATGTCTTCGATTTATCACAGATCGAACTCACTACTGTGCGCTCGTGAATCACAGCAACAACAATAACCAATGACAATCAAACATCGATTACAACACAGCTCAAAGTGAAGCACGGCATGCAAAATGGGTCCGAGATTCGGAGATTAGAATTCGTAGTTCGATGATAATTGTGGATCGGATAAGATCGAAGATGCTTACGTAATCTGTCAGCGAGGATGAATCGTTGAGGGATTAACTTGAATTTGTCTTCGAGATCACAAAATTCTGTCAGTAGCAAGGCGGGAGATCGGGGCAGTAGGGTAAGGAAGAAGAAGCGACCTAACAATTTATAGGGGGTTGAGAGAAGAATGCGAATAGGCATTCAAGTTAGCACAGTTTTAGGTCGCCCACGACCTAGCAAAGTTAAGTCGAAGCACACGACCTATGGCATAGGCATGTACTTCAAGGGGCAAATGTTAACTCCCATTTTTATGCCGACCTAAAACTCTGCGTCCTAAGGAAGTTAGCGACCTAACGACCTAAGGAAGTTAGCGACCTAACGACTTAGGGAAGTTAGCGACCTAACGACCTAAGGAAGTTAGCGACCTAATGACTTAGGGAAGTTAGCGACCTAACGACTTACTGGTATTAGCGACTTAACGAGCTAAAGACTTCACGAGCTAAAAGACTACACGACTTAACGACCTAAAAAATTCACGACTTAGCAGACTCTACGACCTACCGACCTAAATGGGTTCGCGACCAAACTCCTGAAGCGGCTCAGCGACTTACGACTTAAGAGGCTAACGACTCAAGGATTTAACAACCTACCGAGCTAAAAGCAAAGAAAGGATGCACAACCTACCTTAGGTCATTCACGACCTATCTTAGGTCGCTTACGACCTATCTCTTGTTCAGACAAGACCGAGTACAACTTCATCAGCCTAACTTCTTAAGTCGCGAGTGGACTACGACCTAGCTTAGGTCGCTCGCGACCTACGACTTAACTTAGGTCGTACACGACCTAAGACTTGGGGATTAAATTCCATCCAAAATCACTCCTATAAATACCCCCCTAACTCCAACAGCAAAAGGACTTTTGGATCATTCTCTGAAGCGCCGTTACTCTGCTGAATTCTCAACTCATCTGATACTTGAAGAACTCCAAAACATTCATGACACTACAACAAGCTTCGAAAGAAATCTACCGCATTCAACATGAATTCGAGGAGATCTTCTACATCGGAGTTTGAGCTATTAGTCTAGAGTGCTTTGGAATCGAAGGATATTGTATTTTTGAGTGCATTGTATAATCTTGTAACTAAAATCAGCAATAAAGAAATTCAAAGTGGACGTAGGCTCGATCTCAAGCCGAACCACTATAAACTGCTGTCTTTTACCGCTTTTTCACTATTTTACTGCTTATATCTTGTTCCCGTCACACGGGTGGTGCTTTCACAACTTTACTATACACACCGGGTGTTAGCATTCAATTTTCAGCGTTAACAGAAATCATCAGAAATTAAATTCTCAAATTCCTGATTTAAATTCATTTCAATTCCTAATCAATTTATAAACCATGTTTATAAATTCACTTAGAACAATAAATGAAAATCAAATGTTATCATTTCAAACAACCAATTTAATTAACTATTAAATTCCAGAAAATTTTACTTATATATGTAATATAATCATACAAATTTATTTCATTTACCAAATTTGAAAATAATATTGTGTCAGTTTGCTCTGTTCAAGTGTTTTGGAAATCCTATCGATAGCATTGATCAGATGAATCGATCGAAAACCCAAATCAACATCAACAACTCAAACAACACAATATATAAACAATTTAATATTAATTACAAATACACTCCCTCACTCGATGATTCAAGAATGGATTTCAAAGCAAAGATGGGATTCAAAGTAGAGGAACTCTAATCAAATAGAATTCAACTAAAAGATATACTCGATAGGGAGATAAGATGATTTAATTTCAGATTGAAAGATGGATAAATTTATATAAATCGTGGGTAACCTTAACCGGGTCAACCATGACTTCAAGAATACGATCGATGCGGAATTCTGAATCAAATCGACATCAGATCACAAGAGATAGAATTCGGGTATAGCAAAAGAGAACAACATCATAAACCGAGGATATAGAAATCTTTGGTGAATCAATGTTGGCTGTACAGGAGTTTCACTCTTTTACAAATTATTCAGATATTGGCAAGACCGCCGATTTATCATAGAGATCATTCAAAGTGGAGTTATGAGGATACTCCAGAATCAAGAAGATACGAATAGGGGAGACAAGAGTGGACTTTGGAACCAAAGTGAACGTTCCAAAATTCAAAGGAAATCGAGTCAAAGAAGAAGGAATTCAGGCTCGAACGAAAGTGATTCTGTAATTAAATTTACTACATATGCGTATTATTGCCTAAAACCAGAGCTCTGATACCACATGTAACATCCCACTATTTTGGACCATTCAAATAGATAATAAATCCACACATGCCGGACTTGAATAATTCAAAACAATGGATTGTAAATAAAATTTGGCAAAACTCAGCATATACAGTAAATAAAATAATCACAGATCACAGACACAGAGTAATATAACAATAATGCAGAGAAAACAAAAGAATAGTAGTTCATGAAGCTACTATATATATATAACAGAGTTAAACAAGATACAACAGAGGTCTTGAATACATAGATATCTCAATACAATAGTCAAATACAAGATCAGAATACATCACTGGAATCAACTGAATAACTGAAAGCTGGATAGATCGCTGGATCTCCAAGCGAAGCTCCAACTCCAAAGGTGAGTCTCAAATGTTGTATCACTCAATCTGACCCGAGCGTAAAGCGTAAAGCAAAACACAAAACACTCGAGACAGGATTAACATTCTTATATTAATAAATCCAACTCAATTGAAATATCAACTGAAATACAAGTAACTTAAAGGATGTTTGGGATAACCATCCCCTAAGGATCTGTTAAACTATCTACTATATAGTAATATTCGTTATTATAATAATGTCTAATTATAAAATAAACATACTTTTAAATAGCATTAAGGCTTTACATTTTCCACCTTAACACGTAATAGTCCCAGTAGTCTATCCAGTATTAGCATACTCCCAAAATGGGTGCTACCCTCGATACTCCACAGGCTACGGGAGAAATCACAACTCGTAGTAAAGCTTGATATGGTAGGTGACAAGGCACACAAGGCAATGCCAAGGTAGATATACCAATTACGCACACGGACTGATGGAAACGCATAGCAGCCACTACCGCTCCACCTCGAACAACACTCCCAAATCAAGGGGTGCACCCAAACAATCACAAAGTAATAGAATGGTATCGAAGAAGTGCGTCCGATAAGAGGTGCTACCTCACTGGTCCGAGATCGCTCCTGTTTTAGCTACCTTATGCCAACTCACGGGAGTTGGGTCCACGCATATACCTTAGGATCGTCGTCACCATCCTACTTCATTCTAGAAACTCCACCGCGTACACAATTGTTAAAGTGGTTTTCGGTATCGACAGAGAGTATGTCCATATCCGATCCCGGTCTCTTTAACAACCAATCGTTATTATAACACCGTGGTCATTTCAAAATAGTTTATACTTCAAAACCAAAATATCATTTTCATTTCAAAACCCAAATCAATACAATATCATTTCCATTTCAAATATTCACTTCCAAAATCATAGTACTTTCAAAGATACAATACTTTCGAAACCAAAACAATTTGAAATAATAACAATACTTTAGAAATCATAATACTTTGAAATCATCATGCTTTGAAATTCATAGCTTTGGAAATCATAACCCTTTGAAATCAATACATTTTGGAATCCATAACACTTTCCTCTTAAACATTTAGATATTAAAATTATATATATAAAAAATAGTTAAAATAGTTTATGTTACAATAGTTTATAAGATAATATAAAAAAATAGTTTAAATATAATTTAAAAATACTTTATATAATCAAATAGTTACCACAAATTCACAAATCAATTCAAATCAATTTGAATTCCAAAATTCACATTTAATCCAATCTTAATTTGTAAATTTCAACTCAATTCAGTTTCCTAATAAACCATTTCCAATTATCGATTTCAAATACATAATTGAACCATAAAATAAGCCATTTCAATTTTAATATATTTCAAAGCTTTATATATTCAATATTTCAAAACTAAATTGGATAATTTCATATATATATATATATATATATATATATATCAAATTCACTTTACTATTATTTGGTTTTGAAATATTTACTTAATCATTTCAATAACATCTAAATACACTTCAATTTACAAATTTAAATAAATAAAATATCCCATTTAAATTTATATAAGTTTGAAATATTCATTTAAGTCACTTTTAATCAAATTCAAGTTATAAAACATATCTTTAAAATTCCAAATTCAATAAATTTCAAATCAACTTATTTAAGTAAATTTCTTAAATAAATATAATTTCAAATCAATTTCAAATTTATCTTTTCAACCTGAATCATTATAACTCTATATTTGAAAATATATATATTAAATGTAGCAATCCTAAACTCGGCCTTCGAAAATCGGCACCCGTACTTCACTTGTACTCAAAATGCCGCAGATTCAAATGCCGAATCTGGCTCACCGGAGGTTATAACACAGTAAGTATAACAATACGGCGGAATAAAGAAATGGATAATATCATATACAACTCCAATGAATACAATATCCAGAATGATATACAACAATGATACAATATGATACAAGAATATCAGAGATAAATAAAGATGCTACAGCGGAAACAGAAGTGATACTCTAAGTGATCCGACAAAGAGAATGAGACCAATAACTCCAACATCAAGCTCAAACCATCTCCACATTTCACAAAGATAAGCAAGGGCGGTCGTGCGTGAACTCCGAACACTGAACTAGCTCCCGATAATCTACTAAACCTGACTATCAGAAAAACCCAACTCTAGACTGCCCGTGTAGAAAACTGTGGGCACCCAGAGTTTAGGAAGGGAACAATAAACTCCGAGTCAGTGATGGGACTGGTGTGAGCAACAAAAACGTTTATCTTTAAATAAACAACAAAGGAATTTTGCCGTGGAGAAGTCGCGGAGGCGGTGGGTGGCAGCTTGCAGTGAGATGGTGGTGCCGTGCAGTGGAGGTGTGTGGCAAACGGGAGAAGTAGAGGGAAGGTTACAACAAACATTGTTCTTTTCAAGCTAAATGTAAATTGTTTGCTTTTTTTCTTTCTTCTTTATTTTATAAAGACAATTTTGCAAACCGAATGAACGGTTCAAAAAAAATGAAAAGGCAACAGTTGTGAGAAGATGGAATACGAAATGTAAATGGATACCTCCTTTATTACAAAACGTTAATTCGCCTCAAAAATAAATGAATACGAACCTAAACCAAGTTTGTATCAAAAATTCAAAATGGTGGAATCTCACTGGTCATAGAATTTCAAAGGTTTAATAACTGATAGATTATTTATATATTGCCATTTAACAATAGAATGGGCCCAGAAAGTTCTCCAAACCCGAAACTGGTACCGATACGGTGAGCTGTTACGTAGATTTTCACCATGAGCCGATCTTCAAAACACAGAATCGAATATATCGCAGAGATCAGCATGACGAGACGATCAAAACGATACAGAGATCTCAGTGTTACGATCATCCGATCAAAAGTCGATTTCGGTACCGAAATGCTGCTATTTCGCCGAAAATTAGAAAAACAGAGCAATAGCAGATCAAATTTGGAGAAACAAAATATGACGTCTCACTCAGAAAATAATTTACATATTTTCTATAGAAAAATATTCAGGTTTGGAAAACATTTTATTACCATCAATTTTAACCGTTATAAATTGAAATAGAATTACACAAGAAAATAAACTTCCATATTATCAGATGAAAATTTACCAGTTGCTATGTTTAATTAGACGCATTCCAAATATCAAATTTAAATTTCAAAATTTTATTGTTTAAAGTTTCACAAAATTTCAAATTAAATATATAAATAAACAAATAAAATTATCTAAATTTATGGGTCGTTACAAGTTTGGCTATGATATGATTGCTATCATAGGAATGTTTATACTAGGGCAGGGCAGTTCAATTTCCCTATGTCCAGTGCAGTAATTTGGTTGAAGATCTGAATTGCGTTGATGCAATTTTAGGTGTTTGAGTCCAGTTTCAGCGTTCTCAATGTTGAGAGTGACGTTTTTGTCTACCGACCTTGCATTTTGCTTAATCAGTGACTATTGGCGGTGAATTGCAAATGTGCAAGAGGAGATTATTTTGATAGTTTTGGGGTGCACCCTAGTACCGGGCTTTGAATTGTGATGTGGGCGCTAAGATTTAAACCGTTTATGATTTCTCCTATAGCTATCCCACTGGTTTGGAAGATTTTACACAGTCATAACATTTGGTATTGAGCAAGGTTTTATGGGGGTGGAATTGAAGGATCTTAGCTTGGTCGGAGCTTGGGATTAGAGATGTAGTTTTCGAGGAAAATGAGTTGTTGGCGGAGGTTGCCCTCCTTCTAGCGTCAAAAATGTTGGTGAGATTTTTTGTCTCATAGCATTCAATTGATTTTGTAGCATTTACAGGGCTCAATGCTCCATACTTGAGGATTTTCAAGCTTGAATGATATTCAGATTCCCTTCTTTTCCAATAGAAATTAGATTTCTAAATGCCTATACCATTTTGTAGTCGCATCTTAACTATTTGTTAAAATGCCTCTTTCAGTTTGTTCATTAATCAAGATCAAACTCATAGAATAGAATAGAAGCTGCAGTAAATAAATAAAAACACCAAGATTTACGTGGATCAGATTTCAAAAAATCCCACGTCCACTGAAAATCCCATCTTCTATTCTTTTATTCTTCATTTAACAATTTTTCATTTCTTCCACTTTAAAAAGAATGGTACATTTACTTTTCTTTTTCAGAAAGAATCCCTTTTATTTGGTTACATTGCCTTTGTTTTATAGCCAACTTTTTCCTCATTGATTGCTGACATGACGCTTTGTTTATTTCTCTTCATTAGATTCTGCCGTGTGACCTTTATCTGGTTGATCATTTGAGGATTGCTGATGTGACCTTTAGCGGTAAACTTGAAATTAAGGTTGGAAACATGAAACTGAGGTTGGAAGTTCGCTTTTTGATAGGTCAATGATATGGTCAGTAACTAGTTATCTGGGACTGCTGATATACTGCAGTATTAGCTCTTCTTTTTTAGGTTCTGTTTTTATAAGAAATGGAACGTAGTTCCAGCTTCTTTGCCATGCCTTTTTAAGCCTTTTTACTTGTTAATAAGTTCTGCCTTAAAATTGCAGTGCAGTTATATATGTTTGAGCTAGCTATCTGTGTGGTAAAATAAATATTTTACATGTAAGAAAAGTCCTTTGTTTTGTGGTTTATGGTTTACAAGTGACCTTAAAGTATACTTTGCCAGACATACTTAGAGGATGATTTAATGAAATGAGCATTCAAGTTATTTCCAAATATACAAACATAGTAAAACATTTGTACTACTTGTGGGCAGTATTATCGCAATGTAGTATTTCGTATTTCTGCATAGGATGATTGAAATTTCAAGTTTTATCCCACTTAGGAATCGATTCATGGCTTAGGACCCAACCTAGTATCTACTTTGAAATATATAAAGCCATAATGCACTCGATGAGGACACGTGCTCCTAGTATTTAATGCTATAATTTAATGGATGCACTAAAAGGACAATTTTTCCTTGTGTGCACACAAGAACATTCTTAGGAGACAAGACTTGCCTAAATTCCCATTATTGCTACAGAAATAGAGTATTAACAAGTTAAACAATCTGCCCTCTTATTGGAGAAATATTTTTTAGCTCGGTTACGCAGTAGAATCTAACGGAGGAAGGACAGTTGTGCAAAATGTTAACCTTTATAGTCTAGAGCTGATCGGTGTGCTGTGCGGCACAGTTCGAGGTATATAATTTAGGGCAGTTCTCTTTAAATAGTTGTAGCGTAGTTCGCTATACAGTTTAGTTCAGTTCTCTACATGTAGTTAGCGCAGTCCGCTATATATAGCTTTGTGTAGTCTGCTATATGCTTTAGCGCAATCTGCCATTTATAATTTTTAGTGCAGCTCGATATGTATTTTTCAACGCATTTATATTTAAAGCCATCCCATATACATTTCGTTTGTATGCACGTGTTTATATATATAATCTTTAGCAAGTTGCATGTCTCCACCTCCTAAATGTATTATTAGCATTAAATATTTGCATGCTACTTTGTTAACATGCATATATTGGTGTGATATATATATATTTATGGTTTACTTCCTTGAGATATGTATTGCCCTTCCAATAATATGTTTATGGTGTATTTTGTAGGGTACGAGCCTTCCTAATGTGCAGTTGTGCTTTCGTTTAGTCATGTCTCATTTAATGCACATTTTAACATTTGATAGAATAATACATTATTCATTTAGTTCCATGAATAATATCTTTGTATTTATATTTGCTTGTACATGCCTTTCGCTACACAATTCAGTGCGGTTCATAGTACTATGCTATGCCGTGGTTCATGCTATGTAATTTAAGGCCACTACACATTGGTACAGCAGTGGTTAATAATGACCAACTCCATCAAAATTGAATCAAGTGAATGTTGTAATCAAGTGGAATTTGCATAATCTGTGCAACTTAGGATCATAGTAAACTGCGTAGTCTATATAGTAGTCAAAAAATGGGTATAACATATGTTTATTAGCAGTGTGGTCTTGCAATATACCTTTATTTTCGAAGGGTTTTATAAATATAAAATCCATACGATTTGATTTTCTCACACTGGTTTACCAAACTGATATAGACGTTATTTTCTTATAATGCTAAGGTCAGCCCCATGTATATTTTCAGATTTAGCTATGGACGCTTTGGAGCTTCAAGAGATGAGCTTGATGTTGAATATTGGCGACACTATATGGAAAATTGAAGAGGTTGAAAGTAGCTTTATAATAGTGAAAATGGTTCGAAAATCGAAGCTCGGAGGAGGAAGATATGGCGATGAAAGGAGAGTGTTATGGCCAGCATCAGGCAACAGACGTCTATCATAAAGTGACAGACGTTTGTGACTACAGGGTTTGGAAATAGAGAATGTGGACAGACGTTTGTGACTTTATAACAGATGTCTGTGGTGTTAGGAAATGTTTTTCCGCGGTATATGACAGACATCTATCGCATAGTGACAGACGTCTATGACATTTTTCAGCCTATTTTCAGCCCAGTTTTTGATGTGAAGATTTGTGATATTCGAAGGGGCAATTCTGGAATTTTTCCTAGGATTTCTACTTTTCTATATAAGCTATTTTCAGGATTCAGGGACATAACAACTGCAAGGAGATTAAGGGTTTAATCTAGAGTTTATTCTCCATTAATTAGGGTTTGTCTAAACCTAATTTTTATTCAATTCTCTTCTCCAGAAATCAATTCTATTAGAATTTTGATCATTGTAATCAATCTCTTGTACTCTTTCGTTGATATTAATTAAGGTTCTCTCTCAAGGTGGATGTACACTAACAAGACGTTAATGGAACCACTATAAATCGGTGTGTGATTTATTTTATCGTTATTGCTTTGGGTTTCTAATGCTTGTTTAGGGATTGTGATTGGTTTTGGATTGGATTGAGTTTTTGGATTGAGACATTGATTGGTTGTTTTTGCACTTCTTACCACGATCTCGTTTTCCGCTGTGCTTTGGGGTTTTGATTTGAGTGGTCTCGAGTTAGAATTTCACATAACATTTGGTATCATGGCTTTGGTGTTGGTAAGTGGTTGTGAAAATGCCAAAATCAGATAATACCTCATGTAGTTTCTCAATGGTTAATCCAAGTATAGTTGCGCCTTATGTACGTGGATCGTACGCGGCTTCGGGATCA
This sequence comes from Allium fistulosum, assembly GCA_030737815.1. Taxonomy (NCBI): domain Eukaryota; kingdom Viridiplantae; phylum Streptophyta; class Magnoliopsida; order Asparagales; family Amaryllidaceae; genus Allium; species Allium fistulosum. Next base: position 461,870,062 of record CM060907.1, on the reverse strand, counting down.
CAATTGTTTATAGACAAGTAGAATGGCGATGATGATTTTGAAAAGTGGCAATGGAAGTTGAAAGCGGTTCTTAGGCGAAATCAAGTACATTGGGTAGTGTTTGACACACATTTGTTGCCAACGGACATCTTAGATGTTGAGAGAGAGGAAATGGAAGAGTGGGCATTCAATATACTTCAACTTGCTATGGGGGAGAATGTTATCTCCGAAATTAGTGGTGAGACTACCACTAAGGGGATTTAGGACAAGTTGGAGGAGTTTTATATGAAGAAGTCACTAACTAATAGTTTGATCTTGTTGCGGAAGTGTTTTACCTATAAGATGAAGGAAGGAACTTCGCTAAAGGTGCACTTGAATGTGTTTGATGATTTTCTAATGAAGATGAAGGTGGTAGATTTGAAGATTGAGGAAGAGCTAAAGGTGATGATATTGTTGTGTTCGTTGTAGGACCGTTATACGGTTTCTCAATTAGTTTAATCTATAGTCGGGATACTTTGACTCTAGATGATGTCAAAACAGGTCTTTATTGCAAGAAATTGTGGAACCAAATGAAGGAGTTGGGTGATGGAAGTAGTGGTGCTAGTAGGGGTCATAGTTTATTTATGGAGAAGGAGAGATATGCGAAGAAGGAGAACCGTGGGCGTTCTAAATCAAGGAACTCTGGTTGGAGAGGAATGTCGAAGGAAAGAAAGGGCAAGTGCTATATTTGTAAGAAGCCCGGTCATTGGAAGAATGAGTGTCCGGACAAGGAGAAGTAAAAGAAGAAAGTGGCATCTTCATTCGTAGCGGCGGAGAGTGGAGTTGGTGAGGGAGACGTAGATGTGTTGACGGCGGTAGCATCGGATGTTTCAGGTAGCGAATGGGTGCTTGATTCAGGAGCATCTTATAATATGACATCGAATAGGAATTGTTTTTCTTCTTATATCGAAAAGAAGGAAATTCAATTGTTATGGGTAATGGTGCTATTTGTAAGTCGAAAGGGATTGGTTCCATGCAAATTCGGATGTTTAATGGAGTGGTTCGTACTCTCACTAATGTATGTTATGTTCCGGGACTTCGGAAGTCTCTTATCCCTTTGGGGAAGCTGGAGTCTTTTGGTTGTAAGATCACTATTGGGAGTGATAGCTTACGGGTTTCGAAGGGTGCGCTTGTGGTGATGATGAGTGCTATGACTCATGGTGTTTATTTGCTTCAAGGTGTGACTATAGAAGGTGAAACTTGTGGGGCAATTAATAGTTCTTGTGGCTTGGATGTGACTAGGTTGTGGCATTTGAGGTTAGGTCATGTCCCGGAGAGGAGTTTGGATATTCTTCGAAAGAGGGAGATGGTCGATGGAGAGAGTTTCAACAAAGTAGAGTCTTGCGAGGAATGTGTCATAGGGAAGCAAACTAAAGTTTCATTCATTGAGGGAAAACATGATTCAAGAAGGGTTCTTGTGTATCTTCACACGGATGTTTGGGGACCGGTACCGGTAGCTTCTTTGGGGGGAGCTCGCTATTATATTTCTTTTATTGATGACTTTTCTTGAAAGGTATGGGTGTATGTAATGAAGGACAAGTCGGAGGCATTTGCAAAGTTCAAAGCATGGAAAGCTTTTGTTGAGAATGAGAGTGACTAGTCTTTGAAGGTTCTAAGGTTCGACAATGGCGGCGAGTGTTTTCGGAAAATTATTGGAGTTTTGCATGCATCAAGGTATTCGGATGCATTTTACTACATCGAGAGATCCGCAGTCGAATGTTTTTGTGGAGAGGATGAACCATACTCTACTTGAGAACGCTCGATGCTTGAAATTGACATCAGGTTTGTCTAAGGGATATTGGGCCGAAGCTTTGTCAACCACTGTCCATATTGTGAATCGAATTCCAAGCTCGGCTACTGGTAACAAAATTTCAAAGCAAGTTTGGAAGGGAAAGAGCATTAGCTTGAGTTACCTTTGTGTGTTTGGTACTCTGGTTTATGTGCATGATCCGAGAAATGATAAGCTTGAGCCTAGAGCTTTCAAGGGGATTTTGCTTGGTTATACGAATGGAGTAAAAGGCTATCAGATTTTGAATCCAAAAACGAAGAAGGTTATGAATTCTCGTCATGTTACTTTTGATGAGTCGACTTTGTTCAAGAAGAATGAGAGCTCATCGAATATTCCAGATTTGGTTCATTGTGAATCAAAGGAGAAGGAAGTTAATCCCATATTTTTTCCAAGGACTAAGAGAGTAGAGTAGTTGGAGTTACTTGTGAGGAGGAAGCGGTGGATGTAACATCACATAATCCACAGAGTTCCTCTAGTAGTGTTTATGATGTGCATGATTCTAGAGAGGATTTGGTTCGAGGTGGAGCCGAAAGGAGTTTGGGTGATGGTATTGCTAGTTGGGTGGGTCGTCGTGCTATAAGGCCACCTGATAGTTATGGTGATTGGAACTATCTTAGCATTTGTGATAATTTGGACTATGCTCTTCATGTAGTCCAAGATGAGTCGATGGACCTTGATGACGTCATGGAGTCGAGTGATAGCTGGAAGTGGATTTGTGCCATGGAGGAAGAGATGCAATCGTTGTTGAAGAATCAAACTTGGGATTTGGTTTCACTTCCTAAAGGAAACCGTGCTATTGGGTGTAAATGGATATACAAGTTGAAGAACGATGGGAGATACAATGCTAGGCTAGTGGCTAAGGGTTTTGCACAAAGGAAGGGAAAGAAGTATGATGAGATATTTGCACCGGTTGTGCGCCATAATTCAATCCGGATATTACTTGTTATAGTATCTATTCACGACTTGGAGTTGGAGAAATTTGATGTGAAAACCGCCTTCTTGCATGGTGACTTGGATAAAGACATCTACATTGAGCAACCGGAAAGTTTTGTTGTGGATGGTAAGTAAAATTTGGTTTGTAAGTTAAATAAATCATTATATGGTTTAAAGAAATCACCTAGACAATGGTACAAGAGATTTGATCATTTTATGCTTGAAAATGATTTTGATAGAAGCATCAAGGATGCTCGTGTATATTTCAAAAAGTTGGAAAATGATTGTTGGGTGTATTTACTCTTGTATGTGGATGACAAGATCATTGCTTTTAAGGATAAGAATGAAATAAACAAGTTAAAACTGAGTTTGAAATTGGAGTTCGAAATGAAGGACCTTAGAGAAGAATAGAGGATATTGGAAATGGAAATAGAAAGGGATCGAAAACGTTTTTATTTGAAATTAACTCAAAAGGAGTACATAATGAAAGTGCTTTTCTGGTTTAGCACGGAGAATGCAAAGGCGTCAAATACACTTTTACCTTTGCATATGAAGCTTTCGAGTAAGGGATCACCTATCTTGGAGAAAGACAAGGCTTATATGGCAAAGGTACCATATGCTAGTGCTGTTGGAAGTTTGATGTATGCTATGGTGTGTACAAGGCCCGATATTGTAGATGTCGTCGGGGTGGTTAGTCGGTATATGGATAATCCAGGAAAATCCCATTGGGAAGCGGTGAAGCTTATATTAAGATACCGTAGAGGTACTTCATCTCATGGTCTTGTTTTTGGCGGTAGTGATAGGAAGAATTGGAAGTTTGTTGGTTATTGTGATTCGGACTACGCCAGTGATATGGATTGAAGAAAATCAACTTCTAGATATGTCTTCACAATTCATGGTACGACCTTAAGTTAGAGATCGAGATTGCAAATTAACCTAGTTGCTTTATCCACTACGGAGATAGAGTTGATAGCCGCGGTAGAAGCGGCAAAGGAGGCATTTTACTTGAAGCGATTGTAGTATGACTTGGGATACGAGCATGATAGTATTGATGTTCAATATGATAGCCAGAGTGTTATTCACGTGGCAGAGAATTTGGTGTTTAGCTCACGGACTAAGTATATTGAAGTGAGAGAGTCATTTCTAGTAGCCATGGATGAAGATAAGCAAGTATATCTTCGGAAAGTGCACACAAAGGATAACACGACAGATATGTACACTAAGGCATTACCGGTTGGGAAGTTCGAGCATTGCTCGAACTTGATTCGCTTGTTGAAGTGCTAGGTGCCACGTGGTGGTACGGTTGAGAGAGGGGCTTGATTGTGGATGAGGAAGAGTATCGGTGAGAGATTTTGAATCTATCTTCTTGGTGAGTGCTAGCTTACACTCCTTAGTACTTTAGTCTTTGGTGAGACGGTTTAGGATTTGGATGTTTTCAACACTTCATTAGCCGGCGGGGGCTCTGCCTGAGCTCGTTGATGGAGTGCAATGGGCGGTGGCTTTATCGGAGCTCATTCGAAAAGCATTCACGTTTGGGTGATAGTTGGTGCTATCGGTTGATAATGATGGTATGGTCCACTGGAGTTGGAGATGGATATAGTGTCGAGGTGGAGTGTTGAATTTTGGCGACATTATATGGAAAATTGAAGAGGTCGAAAGTAGCTTTATAATGGTGAAAACGGTTCGCAAATCGGAGCTCGAAGGAGGAAGATATGGCGATGAAAGGGGAGTGTTTTGGCTAACATCAGGCGACATACGTCTATCATAAAGTGACATACGTCTGTGACTACAGGTTTTAAAACCTGAGAATCTGGACAGACGTATGTCACTTTATGACAGACGTCTATGGTGTCAGGGAATGTTTTCCCGAGGTGTATGACAGACGTGACAGACGTCTGTGACCTTTTTCAACCTATTTTCAGCCCGGTTTTTTGTGTGAAGATTTGTGATATTCAAAGAGGCAATTCTGAAATTTTGCCTAGGTTTTCTATTCTCCTATATAAGCTATTTTCGGTATTAAGAGATGCAACAACCATAAGGGGATTAAGGTTTTAATCTTGGGTTTATCCTCCATTAATTAGGGTTTATCTAAACCTAATTTTCTTCAATTCTCTTCTCCACAAATCAATTCTATCATTGTAATAAATCTCTCGTACTCCTCTCATTGATATTAATAAAGGTTCTCTTTCAAAGTGGAGTGTACACTAACAAGACGTTAGTGGAACCACTATAAATCGGTGTGTGATTTATTTTATTGCTATTGCTTAGGTTTTCTATTGCTTATTTGGAGATTGTGATCGGTCTGGAATGGATTGAGTTTTTGGATTGAGATATTGATTGGTTGTTTTAGCACTTCTTACCACAATCTCATTTTCCGATGTGCTTTGGGGTTTTGATTTGAGTGGTCTCGAGTTAGAATTTACCACAACACTTGATGCCTCTAAAACTATTGTTGTATTACTTTCAGCTGAAGTAGACGAGCTTTATTTTTAGCTCCATTATTTGTTTTATATCTATCATCATTCGTGAGGACAAACTATTATAACTGCCCAAGCTAGTGATATGTTAGTGGACCTTGATTGTTGCATGTATATTTAAGTTTTCTTTTTGGTAACGATCTTTTAAGATATTATATACTATTGTTTTGCATGTGATATTCCAATATGGTGTTCTTCTTTCTTTTTCTGTTTCCTTTGCTTTTTCTTTTACCCTAATGTTTTGTCTTTTTGACACTTGGATGTTGAGCATGAGAATACCGTGGATGTATTAGTGTCGATATTCGGGGGTCGAAAGGGCCGATCTTTACAAAGTGTCAGCCCAAGGGAATATTCACGTATGTACCCAATATCGCCTTATTCTCCGTATTATCCGACAGTATTATATTATAGTACTCTTAGATAGTATCAGTATAGAGATTGGGATTTACACCAATTCTCTAAATTATCAGAAACACCTATAATTTTTAGGGTGCGTTTGACATACATCCCTGGTAAAGTTTGAAAATACACCAAACATCCCTCCGTTTTTTATTAAGTTTCCGGTCCCTATTTTCAAATTCACATGCGCACAAAGACCTAAATACCCTTTACGTTTTTAACATTTCAAACGCATATAACTTTCTGTAGAAACATCGGATCAACATACCATTTTCACCAAAAAATCAAAAAATTTATGATCTTTAAAATGAGATCCATTATCGATATAAAAAAATCATATTTGCAGGAAGGGTACAATTATTCCATATATTTGAAGAGAATTCTGCAAATTTTGAACATCGTCGATTTTTCTTCAAATGTGCAACTATTGCATATATTTGCAGACATTTCTGCAATTATATGCAATAATTGTAGAAATGTCTGTAATTTATTGCATATAGATGCAGAAATGGCTGCAATTATTGCATATAATTGCAGACATTTCTACAATATAATTACAGAAATGTCTGCAATTATTTCATATAGTTGTATTGCATATAATTGCAGGCATTTCTACAATTATACTATATAATTCCACAAATGTCTGCAATTATTGCATATAGTTGCAGAAATGGCTGCAACTATTGCATATAATTACAAACATTTCTGCAATTATATGGTATAATTGCAAACATTTCTACAACTATTGCATATAGTTGTAGAAATGTCTGCAATTATACCATATAATTGTAGAAAAATTGAAATACATCAATTTAAATCTGCAAATAGCTTGGCATGCCATTGTTTTAACATATGCACAATGCCACTCATTAGAAAGATAATAAAATTTATGATTTAATGATGAAAATGGTTTGTTAATCCGTCGTTTCTACAAGAAGTTATTGAGTTTGGTAATTAATGGGGTGCAAATTTTAATTTTGGATGTGAGAATAACATCCACATATGAAGAATCAACATTGTTGCAATGGAGAAGAGGGGTATTGTAGGGAAAAAAATTATATTATTTGAAAATAGGGATGTAATTTATATCTTTATTATGAGGAGGATGTTTTGTGTATGAAGTTTGATTTTAGGGATGTGTCCCTTATTTTCACTAATTTTTATTTAGAGATCGTACTGATAACGTACTCTAAACTGTAAGAAGATAAGAAGATATTATAGAGAGAAAGGAGATCTTTTATTCACTATCGGCGTAACATACAATACAATGAAGCTCTATTTGTAGACTTGTCATGGAAAATGGAGATTAGATTAATTTTCATGTAACATTCAGCATATCCACCCTTATAACTTACATATATTGTAACATATTTCTATTTTAAAGTTCCATCTTACTTATAAATTTCAATCAAAATCCAAGCTCAAATCCCAAGACCCTATATTTTGTAGCTATTTTCACTAAATAAACATGGTTTTTATTGGAATTTCATTGATTTATTTTTTGAAATATAAACTCCATTGAAAATATAACATATATTTAATAGTAAGAACAAAAAATAAAAATAAATGAAACTAAAAGAAAAGGGTTAAAATCTATATACACACACATGCTGAGCAGCGTTCAAAGACACCCTAAATAGTGCACCACCCCATTAGCCATTTTTTTCCACCACAAGCTTCAAATTAAATAACATGACTTTCTCTCTTTTCCACTAGCTAGCCATATTATTTGATTCAGAGTTTGTGGTGAAAATCAGAGGGCTAATGGAGTGCTGTACTATTTGGGGTGTCACTGAACATTCATTACACACATGTGTGTGTGTGTGCAACATATAAGGCAAATTAGATTGCCTCAGTTTATCCAAATTCAACCACTAAATCTATCTTGTTCGATGTAATTATTTTAAATAATTAAGCATGATCTATGTTAGAATTTCATTGATGTCAAGTAAATTAATATAGGAATATATTAATTAAATGATAACGATTGTGAATTCTGGATATCAACTTGGCACGATGTAATAATTCTACTATCAAATTCTTTTCTTTATTCACTCTAATTAAAAATCATATAATTTCAACAACCTTTGACATTTTTGAAATATAGAAGATATATGACATAAGAAAAAAAGTGCACTCACTCAAATTATCCCGTGAGCTTTAATTTTCATCTAAGACTGTTAAATATGAAAAGAATAAAAATTGAAGATTATGCATTAAATGAATTTGGATAAAAATAAAATCTCAAACTTCTCCGTAAATATCCAACCTTCCCATTTTACAAAATAAAAAGGTTAATACGAAGGTAGCTCAAAATTAATACCAAGCCGTGACATCCCATCCCAAGACCTACATTAACAAAGAGTATTATTGGGTAATACTGTCATCTAATATAGAGAATAGGGCTGGATATGAGTGACCATCTATAGCCTTCTCTTAAATATCTATTGAATACGTCGATAAATGCTCTATTTTTTATTTTTATTTATTTTTAACTCAAGTGGACCGACATATCCAATAAATACTTAATACAAAACTATAGTTGGCTAACAGATCTATCAGAACAAAATATAACAACCGAATGCTAATCACATCACAGAACAGCAGATAAACATATATATATACACACATACATATCAGGGCCAGCCCATTGAAGTGGATTGCTCTAGGCCAAGTTAAAGTCAAATAAAAAAATTGAAAAAGACAAGTAGAACACAGGCAATTTAATCACTGCTGAGAATTGAACCTGCACCATCCCATTGTGTTATTGTAGCCCTTAAACCACCCTACCAAGAATTGTTATTGCAAACTTATATGACAAAAATTTATTTAAAGCATAAACAAACAGTTAACATTCTTCTTTTTCTTCATGTTGCCCCCATAAAAGGGGGTTGCCCAATTCAAAGGCCTTATGGGCCTTGCCTTTGGGCTGGGCCTAATACAAATACATCATTAGAGTGATACAAAATGATACATATTATGTGGTATGACTTCTGTCGCCCATATTTTTCAAAGAAATGCAAGAAAAGTTAAGTAAAATATCTTATGTAAAATCAATGCTTTATTGTTCTCTACAAAAATAAATATCGATATGCCATCGTCTCTTCGCTAATATATCGTGGTTCTTTTACAATCATTATTGTTGTAACCACACGATTTTCCCTTTACATTTTCAACCAACAACTCCATTTCTGTAATTTCAATCACATCTCAACATGTTAATATTTAAACTCATTTAATGTTATGTTTTAAAGCAAAAACCTACGGTATATTGTTGTTATTTGGCATTTTTAATCTTCTTTGAATCACTATTACAGAATATAACAATGATTAATTAATTGTTCTAACTAATATTATTTTTATCACAACATTAGCTAAGAAGGGTTCGTGCTAGCTAGTTATATAATTATGTGGTAGAATATCATAGGTTGGTTCCACTAGGTCGATAACACATCAAGCGATATAGTCCTAAATTTTTACCCTTTCTTAGTAATTAGTAGTATCACTTCAACAAAACATCTTTCTGTGTGTCTTAAATTTTTTGATACTCCTTAATTTTGTTCCTCAATTTAACGATTTGTACGTCTGGAATTAAGGGCCACTATATCAATTTCACTGAAAATAATTTATTGTATATGTGCCCTTTAAATAATTTGATGCCTTTAATTCATACTGTTGAATGTAAACTCTAATGCTATTTATACTTGCATGACACACGCCAAATACTGTTAAACATTGATAGCTATGACATAGTACGGCCACGGTATGATTAGATGACTTTCATTCTTGCACTTAATACGATAGATTCAGCTAAACAAGCCACATTAACCTTTCAGCTAACATACCGTAATATGACTAGCAATGAAGCACAAATTCATACATAAAAATATAATTATTGTCCATATTATGGTTTTATTATAGGATCAAGAAGCCGAGCACGGTGGGCAGTTTTCCACACAGTCACTCATAAGTCTGAAACAAACATTTGTAGGACCGCAGATATATCTTCCAGTAGGTCCACAACTGAGCTCTTTCCCACAGCATGCACCAGCTGCATCTGTAGCAGCTTTTTTGTTTAATAACTTTATCGTTTCGTATGAACTCTCCTGACCTGAATATGCATGCAAATATGTTTATCAAAGTCATACGTAGATTTAGATATTCATAATACTAATAAGTTGTTTTTGATTAAATTTTTCCCTAGGGAGGTATAAGGCACACATTTTGGTAAGGTCAAATACAGATATAACGTAATTAAGTGTAAAAAATACAGCACAAGTTAAAAAAAATGCAAATCACATTATTTTCCATCGTATCATATTGCCAATTATTTTGAAAAAAAAAACTAGAATAAGATTTGATTGAATGGAAAAAAAATCATACTGGTACATAACTTATTTGTTGAGTTACTTTTCCATTTTTTATTGTTGAGTGGAGCACAAATTTTGTGTATATCATGTTTTTGGATCTATATTCTTATGTACGCTAATGGAATATAATACAGTATAATCTACTTCTATAAGGAGCAATAATCTAGAAATAATGTGTAGTTTTCAATTTGAATAAACTCAAAAGAAAAAAGATGATCACTTGATATAATTAAGTAGAGACTCACCTTCATTGAGGGTATAAAGGCTTGTAAGAACAAGCAGAAATATAATAGCCAACCTTGATGTCTTCATTAGTTAATATGTGTGAAAAATGAAAAATATTATTACATAGTTATAAAGAAATCATGGTATGAGTAATTTTACATCCCTCTTTAAATTTTGTACATTAAGTGTTCTAAATTCAATCCCCCTTGGATATTTATCTATTTCTACGCTTTATCTTATCCTAATAATACATAGTACATTCTACTTAATTCAAAGATTCACTTTACTTCTAATCCCTTATAAATATTATTCTTCCACAAAGAATCTATTTTATCATATTAAAAGTTCAATCTCCTTTAAATATTTATTTGTTTCCACATTTTATATAGTACAGTATCCTTAATCCTGAGATTAACTTTACTTTTAAGCCCTTATAAAATCTTATTAAGTAGGAATGTTCATAATATTGTATTTTTATGCAGTTTACCCATTTTTATTGTATGTTTCATTTTTTACAACGCAACATATCTGAACCGCTTAATTTCTGTGACGACCACGACTTTCTCTCCATAGAAAGTCGTATCGCTAATAAGAAAGAAAGGGGTGAGAAGTAGAAAAGAGAAGAAGAGAAAAGAAACAAACACAAATACTCACAGCGGAAACGAAACGAAATATAATATATCACATAAATATTACATAGTATCATATACATCATCTATCAGAGTTACACAGATTACACATCACATACTAGATAGTTATAAACATCTGTCTAGTTATTACATCTCAACACAATACAGATCAATACAAAGATCAACACAGCGGAAAACTACTATCTATATCTACAACGCCGAAGCCTCCTGCTCCATTTCTAAGTAATGATTTATATCATCTTTAATTAATTTAAAGTAGATTAAATTAATTACTTTATTTTATAAATCCTTCTTACTTAATCATTAATTAAACCAATTAATTAATCATACTCTAAGTATTTAATCATTCCTGATTAATTATCCTTTAATTACTTTAAGTAATTAATCCCTAATAAATTTTACAAATTAATTATCTTAAATCATTTTCAGTAATTAATCATTAATTACTTCATTAATTAATTAACTATACTTAATTACATTAATCCTCAATTAATTATAATTAATTAATTACTTTAATCACTTATTATTGATTAATTAATATAAATTAAACAATCCTTAATTACATTATTAATCATTATTAATTAATGATTTTTAATTACTCTTAATTAATTACTTCATTTAAATTAATTATATTTAATAATTAATCTTTAATTAAATCATATTTATTAATCACCTTTGATTAATTATATCTTAGTAATTAACTTCCCTTAATTACTCTTCCATAAATTAATTACTCATTTAATTAATTATCTCTTAATTAATCCCTTGATTAATTATCTAAGTAATTAAACTCAAATTACTTTTATTCTCAAATCATCTTTAGTTAATTACATCCACTAATTAACTTTAATTACTTTCCTTAAGTAATTATACTTAACCAATTCTCAAATGATTATCATTAGTTAATTAATCTAATTGATTATCAAAATTAATTATATTAATTAATTATTCAATAATCCCTAATTAATGATCTCTCATTAATTATTAACAATTCTTTAATCATTTTCTTTAAGTAATCAAGCTTTAATAAACTATTTATTAATTATAACTTAATAAATTCTTAATTATCAATTAATTAATTTCTAATTACTAAATTAATTGCTTAATTAAACTTTTAATCACTTTATTAATAAATTTCTAATCATTTATTAAAAATCTATATTTATCTAATAAATGATTAATCCCAAATTAATTAACCCTAGCTAATTAACTTATAATCCTAATTATTTAATAAATTAACATTAACCCATTAATTAATTAAATTATAAAATTACCTTTTTATTACCTCATTAATTAAATGAATCCTATATCATTAAACCTTAATTACTTTAAAATAAAGTATTAACCTTATATCTATTTTGATTATTATTAATAAAAGCTTTGAAAACATTTTACTTTTAAATCTTTCCTTTAATACATTTCAAATTAAAGATCTCAAAATAATTACAAATTAAACTTAACATCATTTAAACAAATTTAAAAACATTTTTTATATCAAATGTTAAAGAACATCTATTATTAACAAAGAACTAGTTATCAACAAAAATTGTTTTTTTATAAAACTTGATTTATTTTAAAAGTTAAAACTGTTTTTAACTCAATTCTTCAGACCCGAGACAATATCGTCAATTACCCGAGCTAAACAACCCAATACCCGAGACCATACTCGAGTAACTCACGATCCTCCACCGCTTCGAGAAAACCCACGAAAAAACTCGAGCTCGACCCAAAATTCTTCTTCTTCCCCAATCTATCGAAAGAACCTGATACCATCGTGCACATGTGCACGTGTACACAAGTTCGCCGCCACTCCGGCCCACTTCGCCGTCGCCTACAAGTCGATCATCATCACGTCGTCAAACCCGGCCTCACAAATTCACGAATCCAACAGCACAACAAAACGAACCCCTTTGATCGAAAAACTGGAACCAACCCAATCCACAAAACTTCCTCGTCGACGACGAACTCACCACCAGAAAACTTGCCGACCACACCAGATAACCACCTCGACTTCCAGCACCAATCCCTCACCATGCGATCACCTCCGATCATCCACTGACGCCACATGAAGCTCAACAACCAACACACCCAAATCGAGTCGACGAACCCTAATTCGCCCCATCCTGGCCACCACAGTCATCATTAAAAACCCTCACTATTTTTCACGTGACCACCAGATCACCAACCACCTCCAGCCTTGGTCTCGCCACCATCATCCCTGCCGTTTGTCTTAAATCGGCGAACATTCGAATTCTGATCAACTCAGAATATCACATCATCCACACTCTTTAAAATCATACAACTTATGCTAAAAATCATCATTTCACATCACTAATCTGCTTATGGTATCAAATCACAGAATTTAAAACATTGTTTTTTTATGTATATTTAATTTCTACTGTTATTTCATATTCTAGAGTTGATTACTGGATTAAGAGATTTAAAACTATTTTTAGGATTTGTATAACATTGTTATGAACAAATTTTATTTATAAATCATGACCTAAATTTATTTGTATGAGAAGATAAAGATTTTAAGAAAAATCTGGATCCTGTAAAAACAACAGAGTCCTATATATATGAATATATATACAGATAATCCTTAGCATAACACAATATATACATACATTTACATTCATATCACACATGCAAACTTCATTCACTACCTTTCTACAAAGGATCATTTCATTCATCAGATATAAACATAGATAAAACTGTTTTTAAAACTTAAATTTACTCACAGCATCAACATGAAAATAGATTTTAGGTGGGAAGTTTGCTTACCAGGTTATAAAACAGAGACAGGCTTTTAGGTTTATCTATTTATATCTACTGATAAAATATATACATGCAATTCAAAACAAAGCATTCCTGTAAAAGCTTTATACTATATTTCTACAACATTTATCACAAGCATCTAAGTCTAGATTTAAAACTGTTTTTAAATTCAAGGTTTACTCACTGGAAAACTAGAACAGAGGGGCAGTTTTTATATATATATACAGATATATTCACATAGGGTCAAAGCAATTCATGTATATATCCAGATAAATCAATCATTCAAACAACTTCTTCATATAGGATTATCACATGCAAATAAAGCTAGCAACCATATTACTGTTTTTAAACGTTTTGTTTACTCACTATTAATAAAGAACAGAGAACTGCTTTTAAATCTGGAACTTGTTTTGATTGTTGAAGTTTGAAACTGAAGCTCGTTTAGATCTGAAGCTGATATTTGAATATGCTTGCTTAAGTAGAATTTGAACTTGATCTCAGGTTGAAACAGTTTGATTCTGTTGAAGTTGCAGTTTTGATTCTCTTTTGATTTTAATTTTCAGTTTTTAAATTTTGAAAAAGTGAAGAGAAAAGGATTGAGGATGAAAAAGCATTGAACTGGATAACCATATTTTCTTTAAAACATTATATCCATATTTCGTTTACAAGAGAATTTGGACACTTGTTTAATTGCATGTCATCTTAGTTACAAATGTCTTAATGTTTGTTTTATATTTTTACAAATGTTAAAACAAGGTATTATTTTGTTTAACCCCTTATTTATAAAATTACTTATATTTTATATTAGTTATGTAATATGTTTATTTTTATTTATATATTTACAAGCTATTTTAATTCATGAGATATTTAAAAAGAAAGAATATTTTAAATCTATATGTACATATATATAAACCATTTTAGTTTTAAGTAATAAAAAAGAGAAGGCATATTAACCCTTTTTATTAAATTTAAACTTAGGCAAAAATCAATTTAAACAATTTAAACTTAACAATTTAAAACCATATAGTAATTTATTAAAAAGCTTTGAAAAGCTTAATATCAAATAAATCATGATTTCCAAATTACCAAAATATATATTAGAAAAACAAGATTTTATTTATTTATTAAATTTCAAACCAAAGCTTATTTATTTACAATATATACACTCATATATATACATTATAAATAGAAATCATTTTATTAGTTTTTAAAAGATAAAATTCACCAATTAAATATTTATTTAATTAGATTATTAAATTGAAATCACCTGAAATCCCGGGATATCACAATTTCACTGCAATGTTTACACTGCAACTTACATGTAATGCTTCAATTATATGTTTTTTCAGACTAGCTTGGATTATATTTATGAAAATGGCATATTTTATCCAATTGCATAATATAAGCATATTAGATGTTCTAAATTTAATCAATCATGAACTTTGATTGTTGCACTGTAAAGAGTGCAAAAAATAGTGGGTGTTTTTAATTCTATTAAATTTCAGGGGCTTAATCCATAATTTGAAAAACATGAGATTTTTTTTACCCATTATGAAAATAATAAGAGTGTTTTCCATACATCCTCTAATCATTAAACATAGTACATTCTACTTAATTCAAAGATTCACCTTACTTCTTATCCCTTATAAATATAGTTCTTCCACTAATAAGTCTCTGCTCATAAACACATGTAAATTAGGTTTCTATTTTCAAAGCTCATGCACAAAAAGTCCCTGCTCATAAACACATGTAAATTAGGTTCCTATTTTGTTATTTTTTACCAAACTGTCCTCTTTTAGAAAATCGACCTAGCATTCTTTTCAGGGGCAAAAGCGGTATAAATTAGCCAAAATCTAAAAATAGGGACCTAATTTTCATAACTTATTCGAGAGAGACTTTTCTTACATCATTTTTCAATTCCAGGGACTTGACAGCGATTCCTTGTCTATATTATCATATTAAAAGTTCAGTCTCCTTTAAACATTTATTTGTTTCCACATTTTCTACGGTACATTCTCTTTAATCCTAAGATTAACTTTACTTTTAAGCCCCCATGAAATCTTATTAAGTAGGAACGTTCATAATAATGTATTTTTGTGCAATTTAATTGTTTTAATTGTATGTTGCATTTTTTACAATGCACTGTATCTGTACCGCTTAGTTTCATTGCAATGTTTGCAGTGCAACTTACATGCAATGCTTCGATTATAAGTTCTTTCAAACTAACTTGGATTATATTTATGAATTGCATATTTTATCCAATTGCATAATACAAGCATATTAGATGTTCTAAATTTTATCAAACAACGAACTTTTGATTGTTGCACTTTAAAGGGTGCAAAAAATAGGTGTGTTCTGAATTTTGACAAATTTTAGGGGCTTAACCCACAATATGAAAAACATTAGGTTTTTTTAACCTATTATGAAAATAATAAGAGTGTTTTCCATAAGTCCTCTAATCATAATACTACAAGTACATTCTTCCTAATTCAAGGATTAACTTAACTTTTAATCCCCTTATAGAATTTTATCTTCCAATAAAGAATCTATTTTATTATATAAAAAGTTCAATTTCCCTTGAATATTTTTCTATTTATGCATTTCCTCTTATCCTAATATTACATGGTACATTCTCCTTAATTCAAGGATAAACTTCATTTTTAACCCCTATAAATTTGTATTGTTCCACAATGAATACATGCATTGACACAAACATTAATTATATAAGCATCTCAATAATATAATCATAAAAATCTAGTAACCTCTCTTATATATTTCAAAAAAGAAATTCAATCAATTTTCATTCATTATCATTTATTCATCAAAATAAAAGGTCCATTACTCTCTCAATTCTTCTTTATTTTGTTAAATCAGAATCTATCTTCTATTAGTCTATCTATTATATGAAAAGTTCAGTCTTCTTCAAATATTTAACTACTTGTGCGAACCTATGCTATGCAAATAGGGTTCAAATTATTTTGTTAATCTTACATTTTTAGATTTTTTTAGTTGCATGAATGTGAAACATACGCCTTTTGTAGCGACCCGCCGTTCCGTACCCTCTGAGTTGATAATTATTCAATCTTGTTCAATCCAAATTGTATGGAAGAGCGAATGACTAGGGTAAAGAAGAAAAGGTAGAAGAAGAAATAGAAACAACACAATCTCACAAACGCAACGGAACAAAATATAATATATAATAACAGATTTTTGTACAAAGAACCTATAACTATTTTATACTTAAAATAATCAGAGTGCAATAATCAATACATCAATCTGGACACTTATAATAACTTTATCTGAGATACATAACTCACACTGCAGAAATAACCAAGTACGTGATATACGTTTGAACTCCTCCAGCTTGTCTCCTAAGCTCCGTAGCATTCTAACCTGAATCTATAATACCCGGTCTGACCCGAGTATTATAATAAAATAACACCCGAGTCAGTCTTGAAAACCAGCGTGAAAAAACACACTCAATTTGAATTATCAAGGTTATAAAATCCTTTGAAAAACAAAGGTATCTCGTAAGGCCGCGTCACACATAAACACAATGGGTTTTTCACTTACGATAACAAAAATGTATAGAAATTCCTGTGATATTATAATAGTGTCTAAGCACAATTACTTATCCAAATAGCCGAAATTGTTATATTAATTAAATTCCAACATACTAGGCTCTACAAACAAAACCGTAAAAAATCGTATTGGAGAATGAATTCCATACAATGACTGGGCTGGATCCTCTACAACACAAGACTGGCCTACCCCTAACCTGGATAGAACCAAATATGTTATCACCCCGGGTGTTCCCACCCTTAAAAATCGAGCGCTTCCTTTTTCATGCACAACCATATCCATAATATATATATATTTCCGAGGGTATCTAGAAAAGTGATAACATACCCTAATTGGATGTGACCCACTTAGCCTTGCTGCATCTCTCCTATTTTAGTTATTCTCGGTTGAAGTGGGTTGAGGCTAACGTTTACCTTTCAAGAACAATTTCCCTTATAATGCTCATCATCCTCCAACGACGATGTTCTGATAGCATTCGCCCATACAAGTTGCCTTGGGTCTGGACAAACCGAATCACCATCTTCACTATCTTTACGATATCCATTTGTAACGCTCAAACTGGATCGAAGTGGTTTTTGGATAATTAAATCCGATCACGGTCTCTTCGAAACGATTAACGAAATTGGCCAATATTGATTGTCGGTTATTTAACTATCAAATAACATCCATAAGCAGTCACTAGGCCATTGTTTATAACTCTTTAAAACATTCATTTCAAAATATCTTTACAAGATATTAATTCAGATCTCTTTAAAATTTATTAATATTTGAAAACAGTTTCGAATACTTGTTTCCATAATAGGATATTTCCACTCATACCTCACTTCAATACTTAGTGAAATATTTCCAACTTCGATTTATAATCCATTACTTAGAAAATATCTCGATATAAATCCTTTGTCTCTATGTATTTTCAAAAACCTTCCATTTTCTCACTTAGGAAATTATTATAATCCATTTTCCCGAAATCATTTCTAATATCAATACTAAGAGTTTTTCTTAACCTATCTCCTATATTTCCGGAATTTATATTAATTCCTTTACACTTTCCAAAGTCGATTATACTCACTTATAATATCGTCTATCCATTTACAACTTCTAAAATCATATCCTTTTTCACATCTCGAAGGAGTTTATTAATAAATTAAAATCATTTTCAAAACTCTATATATGTATAATAAGTATATTTAAAGAATGATAATTTATTCTTTTTTTTAAAACACGTTTAAGTAATTATTTAAAATTTTAAAATACTTTAATAAACATTGATACTTCATTCCCTATTTCATTTTCAATAACAAATTGATTTATGAAGCTTATTATAAATATGTGAATTCAATTCAATAAATAGTTAATATTTGAATAATCCACTTCCCAAAACATTTCGCTACTAATAGATTAAATATTCATAATTGGATAAATAAATTTTCCCTTTAAAAAACAACTTAACTTCTTAAAATTAAAAATATATTTTTAAAATCTCAATAACCAGTTAAATTTATAAATTCCTCTCGATTCCCAACACCTCACTTTCATTCCAATCTCTTTAACCATTTCCATTTTTCAAAAATAGTATCCACTATTTTTCCTCAACCCTATTTCCATATCCTAATATAAATTCACCCTATGAATTTTGTATTCCCAAATTATCATCTGATATCGATTTCCTTTATTTATAGCATCGTTTATAAATTTATAGCTCCTTTGAGTTTCACTTTTTATAAACTAATCTCATTTATAAAATCTCATTTTATAAATCCATCACTTAATAAATCCCATTGATTTTTCAAATCTATTTTTATTATCGATTTACAACTCCTTATCCATATTTTTTTTAAATATCCCTTTAAAATCCATAGTTAAAAAAAATTCCTTATATAAATTATTTTAAAAGCTCTATTAAAAATATTTCCCGAATAGTTAAGTACAAACCCAAAAATCAAATTTTTATTTTAACCAATTCGATTACGTTTAAAACAATCCAAATTCCAATATAAATATTTTTATATTTAAAATCCTTTTAATTTCTTCAAATTTAAAAATAATATTTATGGTATTTAAAATACCAAAATTCAGGCCAGTGCTACTATAGCATCCAATTATTCAAATCACAACCATAATCTATAACAGATTATTCTAGCACATCATTTATCATTGTATATGAAATTAAAATCAACATTTTTGAGGAATACAGTTGGTTCCTCCAACTTGTTTCCCTGCATCCATAGATGTTAATACAACCTAAAATACCAATCCTACTTCGAGGGGGATATCGCGGTATATAGGGTCATCCATTATTATGCGAGGCGCATAAGGTCTCATCCGCTCCAACGGTAGGTATATATCCAACTAATATATATATACTACTACTATATATATTATGGCATTCAACAGATAATAAAATATCAATTCATCCAAACATCCAATAATTAATTTTAATTATTTGAAATTAAATATAGTAATCCAAATCAGTGAGATTTACTCACCCTGATTTAAAATTTGCAATTTGTTCCAATTTTGATTCCATTGCGTCTATTTCACAGCTACGAATCCAAATGGCTGATTTTGTTCGAATAACCCTCCTATGAATAAATTATGCGATATATATGACTTCGATTAATAAACACTTTGAATTTTAAAATTTAATTTAAATAAAAATATAATTTAAGATAACCACCTTCATTTGCTTAATTACGTAATTTTCGAGCCTAAACCTTCTTCAAACGCGACATGTCCTCTAAGTTCACTGCCAGTCACGACATCGCACAGGCTACCCAAGCTGCACCTCCATATCCCCATCACGACTGCCTCACTCATTTCCCCTTGCTTGTGATCACTACCACACCCTAACTCGAAAGAACCCTAAACCCTAAATCACGACCTCCAACTTCCACATCTACACGCACCTTCGACCATCACGACCCATCAACAACGCCGCCCATCTCGCCTAGCCCTCCAACCATACGCACAGCCTAGTCGCAAACTCCGCCTCGCTCGCTTCCAATGCCAGCGCGTACACGTGATGACGAACCCTACAAAAACCCAAACCCAAACCCTAGAACGCTACTATCGCTTCGCCTCTAAATTGAGTAAGCCCTAAATCACGCACATCAATCAACGTCGCCCTCCCATCCAGCCATCACACTCGTGACGACCCGAATTGATCGTGACTAAGTCGCGTTTTCTTCTTCAGATTCCTTTGATCTCGAACTAAAGGTGAGGAACTCCTGATCAATTAGAAGAGGAAAAGCATAGGATCTTCTGCTTCGATTTCGACTGCAAAGTAAGGCGAGGGAGAACTCGTTTTAAAATATGTAATAATTTTTTTTTGGCTGAAGATTTTGAAAGAGGGAAAGTCGTGATTTATAAAAGAGAATGA
The DNA here is from genome assembly GCA_030737815.1 of Allium fistulosum. Taxonomy (NCBI): domain Eukaryota; kingdom Viridiplantae; phylum Streptophyta; class Magnoliopsida; order Asparagales; family Amaryllidaceae; genus Allium; species Allium fistulosum. The sequence goes on along the minus strand of CM060907.1, from coordinate 461,849,462 downwards.
AGGACAGGGTAGGGTGGCATGTTTTTCAGGGGTAGGGTGGCTTGACAGGAAAGAATGTGAGCTGATGTGAAATGGAGATAAATATATATCTTAAAATTCCAAAAGTATCCAGATATTTATTCTGAATCCCTATCGAGGCGTGCCGCCTGGTGTTTCTAATGTTATACCCCTATTCAGAACTTAGTGAAACAAGTTTCGAGTTCCTATTCGATCATATAAAGAAAATAACCTTTTTGAATCGGCTATTTAAATTAAATTAAATTAAATTATTTCTAGGCGTTTCTAGATCGCACGACCAAACGTTAACCCCAAATGCTACGAAATTTGAAATCCGATAATAATACACTATTGCGGATCCAATGGAACCGGTTTCATCGAATTCAGAGACTGTGCCCTGGATCGCTATTTTAACGCTTCGATTTAAATCGACAAATTTCAAAATTTGTGAAATCACTTGAAATTTCAATTTTTAAAACTTACTAACTAAATTAAAATCCCAAATCCAATATTTAAACCATTTAAATATTCTAAATTAAACATCGAAAAATCCGGGTCGTTACATTCCTCCCCCCTAAAAGAATTTCGTCCCTGAAATTGCTAAGGTAGGACGAATGCTCCAAACCCATTAACTTAACAAAACACACTTATTTAAAATTCGAAATTCACTTTTCTAAACCCTTAAGTTTCATTCAGAAATGTTTGGTTGCCATTTCTAATTCAAAAACCTTTATTTCAATTGCAATTTAAATAAACCTTTTTAGTTAAAAGGATTTTTTAAAAATTTTCTAACATCCTAAATTTTCGAAAATTTTTGACAGAGTCTCCCCTGTACGGAGAGCCTTTTGCAATATGACAAGAGAGATAAAAATATATACATCGATCCAGACGGTCGGAAAAAAAAAATATATATTAACATTTATATTTTGCGGTATTTAATCCGAAAATGTACCTTATTTTAGCGTTTTTAGTGAGCAACTTATTTTATATGCAGTTTGCGCGACCGAAATCATGCAAAACAGATCCATATACCTGTACTTACTCAATTTAAAAACTTAAGTTTCATAAATATGAAATTTAATAACTTCGCATAGTTAAATACATAAATTCATAACCCAACAAGTTATATCATGTATTTATAGCAATTATAAGGTTTCCAATACTAATTTAATTACCTTCAATCGATCCATATACTATTTCATTCAATTTGAATGATTTACAAACCAATTATTTGCATTCACTTCATAATTACGCACATTATAATTATATCCATTCCAAATTGATTCAAAAATCAATCTATTCACTTTCTATTAATTCATAGAATTTTATGTAATTCCGTTTACGTCAAACGACAATTTTTCTATGCAAATTCGACGATATTCATTTAATAAATAACCATTTCATAAATTTATTTGAACCAAGTTTTCATCCAACAATATAAACTTAAGTTAATTTATTTTATTCTCAATTAATTCAATCATATACTCAAGCTCATTTCTATTTCAATCAAATTCCATTTCAATTTTAGATTAATTCCTCTTCAATCAAATTATATTCCATTCACTAATTAATTTGATTAGTTCATTCACTTAGTCCACTTCAAATTTTAATTCCATACTCAAATTCATTTAATTAATATTCCAAGTCATATTCAATTTATTTACACTTAAATTTAATTTATTTATAACTCAAGTCATCACCATTTCAATCCAATTCCATTTTATTTGACCATATTTCGAAATATATTTAATTGTCTTACATTTTAGTCGAATTTTATTTATAACTCAAGTTCCATTTTTAATTTCAATTCCAATCCACAATCCAATTTATTCAACCAAGTTAAGTCTCATTTTTGTATTCAATATCCGATTTTTAATCAAAAATCACTCTATTTAATTCTCTTGAGTTCAAATTCATTTTATAATTCAAGTTAGGATATTTATTTCTTCACCAAATCATCAACTATTTATTTTGGTTTTCTATTTCGCTTTTCAATTTTATAAGTTACACAACTTATTTTTTTCACAATTCCATAATTTTCCACTTAAAATTTTATTCCATCAAAATTTTATAACTTATAGTTATATAATCACTTTACAATCCAAGTTATATATACAATTCCACTCGATATCATTTCTAATTCCAATTAAATTTTTATTTAACTTAACTTAAGTTAAATTTTCATTCCAAACTTCTATGCTCCAAACTTTCCTTTCTTTTATACCATTTTGAATTCAATTCATTTAATTAGCTCACTTCACCAATTTACTCCATTTAACTTTGCTTGAGTTAACCCACCATTTCATTAATTTATTCCATTAAATTTACACTCGAGTATATCCACATTTTATTTTTATTCCATTTACTTTACTTAAGTTAATTACCATTTCATTTATCCACCTTAATAATCCAATTCAAATCCACATCAATTTTATTTCTAAAATTTAATTCATTCAACTCAACTTAAGTTGAATTCCATTTAACTTTCACAATTTAATTTTTAATTCCAAAATTCAATTTTCACACCTCTTTCCTTATTAACATCATTCTCCACTTAAAAGTTTAAAACTTATTTTCTAATATTTTCTAGAACATTTAAACAAGGATTCCAGAATTTTTAAACAACCGGTATTTTTTTTCAAATCACTTTGAAATCATGGATATGTATATACACTCTCTTTGGTTCAACAAACCACTTCTTTGGAATTTTTCAAAATTCACTTTGTTTACCCAACACAAATTCCCTTCGGAACCTTCAAAATAACAGTTGTTCCAAACAAAAATATCCATATCAAATTATTACGGTAGCAATCCATCACTTGGAAACACGAAAATTAACACCGATGATGTCACGATCATCATCGGAATTATTTTCCAGCGACCGACGTGAGTTCAGTGCTATAACATCTTCAAAATCCATTTAAAACAATTTTTCTTCAAAAATTCTTTCAAAATAATATAGCTATTTTATTTTCACAACACTTCAGAAAATATTTTCCAAACTTCTGAAATTCCAAAATTCCCAAATACTTAGTTCAAATCCTTTTAAAAAAATTTCTCAAAGCTTCTGGGATTTTAAAATTTCAAATTTTGGTTTGAATCCATTTTGTTATTTATAATTCATACTTATACAATCTCCATTTGGTTATATAAACCATTTCCAATTTTATGATCTTATTTTGATTATATAATAACAACCAAGCACATCACTATAATAATTTTCAGAAAATTATTCTTCTTATATCAAAATATAGTTTGGATAAATTTTATTTCATTTACCCACTTCAAAACCATACCGTGTCGGTTTACCTGGTTTAAGTGTTTAAAGATTCCTATCGAATTGGTGGCGTCCCACTGTTCGACCAAAATTTTTATGCCACTCAACAAATAAATTAACACAATATAAAACAATTTATATTCACTAACAAATACGTGCTCATATCAATTAATACACTCAAATTCATACTAGGGCAGTACTGACCCTATCTCTAATGTGTAATCCCCACCAAAGCCAAGGTTCTCACTTAACCCTGTGCTTTGATACCACATGTAACGACCCGCCGTTCCGTACCCTTTGAGTTGACAATAATTCACTCTTGTTCAACCCCAATTGTATGAAAGAGCGAATAACTAGGGTAAAGAAGAAAACGTAGAAGAAGAAATAGAAACAACAACACAGAATCTCACAAACGCAATGGAAAAAAAAATATATAATAACATATTTTTGTATAAAGAACCTATAACTATTTTAATCTTACAATCATCAGAGTGCAATAATCAATACACCAATCTGGACAGTTATAATAACTTGTCCTGAGATATATAACTCACATAGCTGTAATAACCAAGTACATGATATACTTCTGAACTCCTTCAGCGCGTCTCCAAAGCTCCATAGCATTCAAACCTAAATCTGTAATACTCGGTCTGACCCAAGTATTATAATAAAATAACACCCGAGTTAGTCTGGAAAACCAGCGTGAGAAAACACACTCAATTTGAATTATTAAGGTTATCAAATCCTTTGGAAAACAAAGATATCTTGTAAGACCGCGTCACACATAAACACAACGGGTTTTTCCCTTACGATAACCAAAACGTTTTATAGAAAATCCTGTTACGTTATAATAGTGTCTAAGCACAAACATTTATCCAAATAGCCGAAATTGTTACATAAATTAATTTCCAGCATACTAGGCTCTACAAACAAAACCGTAAAGACTCGTATTGGAGAATGGATTCCATACAATGACTGGGCTACTGGGGTACCACCCATCATAGTACACTTCTAGAAAAATGTACCGAGGACCTCGTCGGGATCTCCTACAACACAAGACCAACTTACTCCCAACGTCGATAGAACTGAGTATGTTATCACCCCGGGTGTTCCCACCCTTAAAAATCGAGCGCTCCCTTTTTCATGCACAACCATATCCATAATTTATATATATTTCCAAAGGTATCTAGAAAAGTGATAACATACCCTAATTGGGTGTGACCCACTTAACCTTGCTGCATCTCCTTTGTTTTAGTCATTCCCGGTTGAAGAGGCTTGAGGATAACGTTTACCTTTCAAGAACAATTTCACTTAGAATGCTCATCGCCCTCAAATGACGATGTTCTGTTAGCATTCGCCCATATAAGTTGCCCTGGGTCTGAACAAACTGAATCACCATCTTCACTATCTTTACGATATCCATTCATAATGCTCAAACTAGATCGAAGTGGTTTTCGGATAATTAAATCCGATCTCGGTCTCTTCGAAACGATTAACGAAATTGGTCAATATTGATAGTCGGTTATTTAACTATCAAATAACATCCATAAGCAGTCACTAGGCCATTGTTTATAACTCTTTAAAACATTCATTTCAAAATATCTTTACAAGATATATATTCAAATCTCTTTCAAATTTATCAATATTTGAAAACACTTCCGAACAGGATATTTCCACCCATACCTCACTTCAACACTTAGTGAAATATTTCCAACTTCGATTTATAATCCATTACTTAGAAAATAACTCAATATAAATCCTTTGTCTCTAAATATTTTCAAAAACCTTCCATTTTCTCACTTAGGAAAATATTATAATCCATTTTTTCGAAATAATTTCTAATATCAATACTTAGGAGTTTTTCTTATCCTATCTCCTACATTTCCAGAATTTATATTAATTCCTTTACACTTTCCAAAGTCGATTATACTCACTTATAATCTCGTCTATCTATTTACAACTTCTAAAATCATATCCGTTTTCACATCTCGATAGAGTTTATAAATAAATTAAAATCATTTTCAAAAATCTATATATGTATAATAAGTATTTTTAAAGAATGATAATTTATTCTTTTTTTTAAAACACGTTTAAGTATTTATTTAAAATTTTAAAATACTTTAATAAACATTGATACTTCATTCCCTATTTCATTTTCAATAACAAATTGATTTATGAAGCTTATTATAAATACGTGAATTCATTTCAATAAATAGTAAATATTTGAATAATTCAGTTCCCGAAACATTTCACTACTAACAGCTTAAATATTCATAATTGGATAAATAATTTTTCCCTTTAAAAAACCAACTTAACTTCTTAAAATTAAAAATATATTTTTAAAATCTCAATAACCAATTAAATTTATAAATCCCTTCCGATTCCCAACACATCGCTTTCATTACGATCCCTTTAACCATTTCCATTTTTCAAAAATAGTATCCACTATTTTTCCTCAACCCTATTTCCATATCCTAATATAAATTCACCCCATGAATTTTATATTCCTAAATTATCATCTGATATCGATTTCCTTTATTTATAACTCGTTTATAAATTTATAACTCTTTTGGGTTTCACTTTTTATAAACTAATCTCACTTATAAAATCTCATTTATAAAATCTCATTTTATAAATCCATCCCTTAATAAATCCCATTGATTTTTCAAATCTATTTTTAATATCGATTTACAACTCCTTATCCATTTTTTTTTAAATATCCCTTTAAAATCCATAGTTAAAAAAATTCATTATATAAATTATTTTAAAAGCTCTATTAAAAATATTTCCAAGTAGTTAAGTACAAAACCAAAAATCAAAATTTTATTTTATCCAACATGATTTCCTTTAAAATAATCCAAATTCCAATATAAATATTTTTGTATTTAAAATCTCTTTTAATTCCTTCAAATTCAAAAATAATATTTATGGTATTTAAAATACCAAAATTCAGGCCAGTGCTACTATGCCATCCAATTATTCAAATCACAACCATAATCTATAACATATTATTTTAACACATCATATATCATCATATATGAAATTAAAATCAATATTTTTGAGGAATGTAGTTGGATCCCTCCAACCTGTTTCCTTGCATCCAAAGATGTTAATGCAACATAAAAATACCAATCCCACTTCGAGGGGGATATCGCGGTATATAGGGTCATCCGCTATTATGCGGGGTGCATATGGTCTCATTCGCTCCAACGACGGGTATATATCCAACTACTAATATGTATATACTACTACTATATATATTATAGCATTCAACAGATAATAAAATATCAATTCATCCAAACATCCAATAATTAATTTTAATTATTTGAAATTAAATCTAGTAATCCAAATGAGTGAGATTAACCCACCTTGATTTAAAATTTGCAATCCATTCCAATTTTGATTCCATTACGTCTATTTCGCAGCTACGAATCCAAATGGCTGATTCCGTTCGATTAAACCTCGTATGAATAAATTATGCGATATATATGACTTTGATTAATAAACAGTTTGAATTTTAAAATTTTAATTTAAATAAAAATATAATTTGTAATGACCCTGAATTTTTGACATTTGAAATCAGAATATTTAATTGATTTTAAATATCTGGAAGTTAGTTTAATTTGAAATTCAAATATCAGAATGAATTTGGCAATTAAATTATTGAATTTAATTTATTGAAACTGGGAAAAATATTTGTATCTTCAGTTTTTAAGCTGATTAAAAATATTTTCAAGGCTTAGAAAATTCATATTTATGATACTGGAGATAATGGAAGCTTCAAAATTGAATTTAACTTTGTTTTGTTCAGTTTTGAAATTTTATTGTTTAAATTGAATTTAAAAATAGCCTTCTGGAGCACAGTCTCGGAATTCGATGAAACCAGTTTCATTGGATCCGTAATATTGTATTATTATTGGATTTCAATTTTCGTAGTGATCGGAGTTATTGTGTGAGCGTACGATAAGTAAACACACTGAAATTTATATCGAAATTCAATATAATAACTGGTCCAAAAAGCTATCTTCTCCATACGAGCGAATTTGGACTCGAAACCTTTTCCATTGTGTTCGAAATAGGCATATAACATTATAAACGCCTAGCGGCATGCCTCGATAGGAGTTCGAAATTTTGAGTGGTGATATCGAGACGATTTAAATTTAAATTTAAAATATAATGTATATTAACCAGTCAAATTTCTATCACGTCAACTTTTCCTTTAGCAGAGATTCCCTGCCCTCAGCATACTTTCTTTCACTTCAGTTAAATCACGGGAGAAATATCTTTCATTGTCCCCTTTTCCTTCTTCTATACGATTAAATAAAATTTCGTTCAAAAGAAAACAAAAATGGCCGCAGTTTCTATTAAAAAGAAAAAAAATTCAATTCAAATCTCGAGCCTCTCTTCAGTACTTACGAACAAACGAAAACGTTTTCGTTAAAAATGGCGACCGAGATATGAAAGAAATCGATGTTTCGTTCGAATTTATTTCATCAAATACAAGGAAATTTTCAATTTGTTTCTACTACTTGAATTTATATACAAATTCAAACCATTTTATTTTATTTTATTTTTCCAAGTTTGGATTTTTATTCAACTTGATTCAAATCAAATCTCATTCGTATATGGATTTATTTCCTTATATTTTCAATTCACATTTATAAATTTCATTTGTTAAATGAATTCATCTCCAAATCTTTGTTATACCATTATTTCTTATTCAATTTCCATATAATAATGATAATATTCAATATTATCACTTCCTAACAATCAAGCATCGATATACTATAATAATTCATAGAAAATCATCTCTTTCTATACAAAAATAGTTTTGGGTAAAGTAATTTCATTTACACTATTTTAAAACAATACTTGTCTGTTTATCTTGTTTAAGAGTTTAGAAACCCCTATCGATTACAGTTGGCCAGACTGCACCGACCAGAATCTATAAATAATCAAACGATAAGTCAACACAATACAGAACAATTTTATATTCACTAACAAATACGCGCTCATATCTATTATTACACTCACACTCATTCTAGAGTACTACTGACCCTATCTCTAATGAGTAACACCCAACAGAGCCAGGGTTGTCGCTTAACCAATTGCTCTGATACCACTTATAACAGTACGATCTTTCGATGCTCAATAGTCGACATCAATACATCCACTGTATCAACTGCCACACAATCGAATGCCGGAAAACCGAATCATTAGGGTTAAAAAGAAGAGGTAGAAGAAGACAGAAGAAAAAGAGAGCAAAAAAACAGAAATAGAAACAATATCAGAATCTCACATTCGTAGCGGAACAATATATAATAGATAATCACTAGTATTTTAAACAAAGAACTATACCAGTTTATACAATACAATAATGAGAGTCAATATACAACTCAATACAACAATGTACATTTATATAAACTTGTCCTCATACAGAATACACAGCGGAATAAATAAACAAGTATGGGAGTACGTCTCGCCATCCAGCTTGCCTTCAAGGCTCCAGAATATCTAGAATATCCTGATAGCATAACTCTAGGCTGCCCGTGTGGAAAATTATGGGCACTCAGAGTTTAGAAAGTGAATAATAAACTCCGAGTCAGCCATGGTGACTGGTGTGAGATCGTAAAACAGTTATTTTCACAAATAAAATAAAAGAAATTCGCAATGCTTTTGGAAAATTAAACTACCATAAGGCCTCCCGCCACAAACACAATGCAAAAGCAGAATTGAAGGAGATTTCTCCTTATGATAGTCAAAGATGCTTACTATGAAAGATCAGTTGATATTATTATTAATGTCTAGTGTGGAAAATATTTCGAAAGTATAATATTAATATTAGCCAACATAGACATTCCGAACTATGCCTACTGTTAATCCTCTTTGATTCGCGACATAACGAGTTAAAAATGTGACCGACTTAAGAGGAAGACCGACTTAACAGCAGCCGATTTAAGGGAGCATACGACTTATAAAGTGTGCCGAATTAACAAGTGTGCTGGCTTAACAGGTTACCTACTTAAAGGAGGCTCCGAGTTAAGGAAGGCTCCGAGTTAAGGGGGGCTCCGACTTAACAGTTCGCGAGTTAAGGAAAGGCTCCGACCTAAAGCCATACCGACCTAACTGTTAAAGAAAGCTCCGACTTAGCTACGGCTCCGACTCAAGGCTCTCACCGACTTAACCACTCAAGATCTCCGACTTAAGGGAGGCTCTGAGTTAAGGAAGGCTCCGAGTTAAGGGGGGCTCCGACTTAACAGTTCGCGAGTTAAGGAAAGGCTCCGACCTAAAGCCATACCGACCTAACTGTTAAAGAAAGCTCCGACTTAGCTACGGCTCCGACTCAAGGCTCTCACCGACTTAACCACTCAAGATCTCCGACATAACCACAGGATCGACCTAAAGCACACCCACTTGAAGTAAGCTCCGACTTAAAAGTCTACGAGATACATAAGTCTCCGAGTTAAGACCTACGACATATGCTAAGTCGTTGCCGACTTATGACTTAGCTCATTCTGGACGATCAAGAGTAACCAGTGCATGTTTATCTCGTGGCCGACTTAAGACCTACGACTTACTATAAGTCGGGTACGACTCAGAACTTAGAGGATTTTTCCTATTCAAATTCTGCCCTATAAATACCCCCCAACATCCAACAAGAAGAGGACTTTTGACCATTCATTTCTTCAAGCGCCGTTACTCTGTCGAAGTCTCCACTGATTCAGCAATCAAAGATCCTCAAACATTCGAGACGCTACAACAAGCTTCGAGAGGAATTCCTTACATCCAACACGGATTCGTCGAGTTTCATCATCAAAGATTGAGCTAGTAGTCAAGAGTGCTTTCGTGATCAAATTGTATTGTATTTTGAAGGATATTGTATCAAATTGTAACCGAATCAGCAATAAAAGACTATAAAGTGGACGTAGGCTCAATTACGGGCTGAACCACTATAAATCTGTTGTTCATTTACTACTTTTCTGCTATTTTCAGCTTATATTCTGTTCCCGTACCAACGGGTGGTGCTTTCACAATTCTATTACACACACCGGGTGTTAGCGTTCACTTTTTAGCGTTAACATTTTGGTGCTTTCACTGAGAATTGAACTCAGGCGATCGTCCACCGTTGCTTCGCAAAGATTCATAAAGAGAACCTCTCTTAAAAACCAGAAGTTGATCCGAAATAATGGTTCCTGGAAGAAGAGGTAGACCTATCAGATCCAGAAATGCTCATGAAGGGACTTCCGCTTCCCCAACAACAGACCAAGCAACTCCTACCGTTGGAGTCACCAGGGATGAATTGGATGACGCAGTTTCTGGATTATACCAACAAATTGAAACTCAAAACGCTTTGATGATGGATAGAATAACTGCCCTGCTCGGGGCAAATCGTCAACCAGAAAACCATCAAACTACTCTTCCTGAAATGCCACCTTTCCAAGCTGATGGTACTATGCCGCAACCAACTTGTCATGAACATATGCCCGGGCAAACTTCCGAGGGAAGAACTGATGCTTGCCCGGAAGTGTCTTTGAACAATAAAGAGTACCTGTCCGAAATGGTTGGCCGCATCATGAAAGAGAGCATGCAAAGGGAAGAGGATGAGGCTGACTGGGGATTTGCGCCAAGCAGAACTCCGTTTACTGAAAGGATCCTGAAAGCGGAGTTTCCGAGGAAATTTGCACCTCCTACTATCCAAACCTATATGGGAACGAGTGACCCTAATCATTTCCTATACAAATACGATTGGCATATGACTGGTGCAAGGGCGTCAGACGAGATTAAGTGTCGATACTTTCTAGTGTACTTGGAAGGTGTGGCCTTACTTTGGTTCACAAAGCTCCCAACTCGGTCAATAGATCGATTCTCCGACTTAACGCAAAAGTTTAGAGAACAGTTCAGATTGTATGCTTCAAAAGCTAAGGATATAATGTCACTATCCAATCTTGAACAAGCTCCCGGAGAATCAATCAAATCTTTCTTAAGCCGTTTCAATATAGCAGTAGCCGAAGTGGATAATGTAGAACCACGTATGATCCTGACCTACTTAGTGCGAGCCATCAATAAATCAAGTGAATTTGGAAAATGGCTGAAAATGAAGGAACCAAATTCCCTTGAGAAGTTTTATAAAATGGCCGATGAATTCATGCGCCTGGAAACCCTTTCTGCCCCAGCAAAAGCATTAGTTGCTAAGGACAATAATGATGAACTTGCTTCTAACAGAAGAAATTCTGAGAATCAGAAAAGGGAAAACGACAGAGGAAAGAACCAGGGGAATGAGAAGAAACTCCACAGCTTCGATTTTTCAAATTTTACTCCTTTAACTGATACACCAAGAAATATCTTTTTTGCAACAAAGGACGTTGTCAGGTATCCTAAGCCACCTGAGATGACGAGAGGTGCAAAGCGTAATGGAAAATTCTGCCAATTTCACAATCAACCTGGCAATGACACTGACCAATGTCGCCAATTAAAGAATGTGATTGAAGAATTGCTGGAGCAGGGTAAACTCCAACAATACGTTAAGAGAAGCGGAGTCGATCCAACCTCATCCACTCGGGATCAACAACGTCCTACCCATCAATCCGATTCTCTCAACAACACTGCAGTGCAAGATTCAAAAAAGCTTGTCATTAATGTTGTCACAGGAGGTCCACACCCAGCGGGCAGAAGTTGGGACGACTGCTAATTGTCCAAAAAACTGCAACTGGGGCATCTTTCACTTTCTCTGGCATATAAATCCGAAGCTGCGAATCTAGTGCAAATGGAAAATCAGTCCGGAGATTCTGAAACAACAATAACTAGCATCCATTTTTTACTTAACAGCATTGCTTGAATTTGTAAAAATGATAATGGATGTGTGACTTCTGCATTGTAAACCGCTGAGAAATCAGTGTGACTGAATAATGAAAAACTATGACTTCTGTGTTTTCTATTACGAAATGCCTGTTATATTTCGATGTGTAAATACTCTAAATGTATTGCTAAAATGTCGATCTAATATTGCAGGTCATTAAAGCAAAGCTCACCCATCGCAAAGCTAAGAGAGCCCTACAAATCACTTATTAAGCAAATACCAAGCAACCAAAAATTCCATATTCAAATCCCATATAAGAAGAACTTCACATAAAAAGTTGGCAACTCCACTGAGGCAAACCTTCGTTAAGTGGTTGTGACTGTCAATACGAACAGACATCCAACTAGGTAACTTGCGTTTGTCCTGTGAAGTTGTTCAACAGTGAAGTCCACTTCTTCGGATAAGACAATTTACTTGCAAAGGAAGACGCGCTTGGAAACAATAATAAAGGGTAGCTGATTAGCAAATGATGAGGGAACATGGGCCACCAAACATAGAAGCAGCCAAAAGGTGGTATGCCACTCAATAAAAAGGGCCGATAGAACCACCGAAGGGACACCTTCCCAAGCAGAAGGAAAAGGGCCCTTGCTAACTGATCGTGATGCATCCGATCAGGCAGCTTGCGTCCGTCCCGTGGATCTACTCGCCCTTGAGACGCAACCTTCCTGGCACACCAACCAACCGATGCTCCTTCCCAAAGGTCAACAAAGCCCTCTAACGAGGCACGCCAATAAACGAAAGTGCTTCTCTCAATAAAAAGATTGGTGGAACCACCGGAGGGGCACCTTCCCACGCTGAAGGAACATGGCCCTTGTTAGTTAATTGCGATCGTTTGTGCAAACGAACATCCAATCAAGCAACTTGCGTCCGCCCCGTGGATCCATTCAACCATGAGAAAGTAACTTCCAGACAATCACAAGACCTCTTCAGAGGCAAAAGCCCTTTTCGGAGGCACATTTCACCCGTGTAGAAGTGCAAAATGCTCCTCTTCGGAGGCCCACTTCACCAGTGATGAAATGCTAAAAAGCCCTTTTCGGAGGCACATTTCACCCGTGTAGAAGTGCAAAATGCTCCTCTTCGGAGGCCCACTTCACTAGTGATGAAATGCTAAAAAGCCCTTTTCGGAGGCACATTTCACCCGTGTAGAAGTGCAAAATGCTTCTCTTCGGAGACCCACTTCACCAGAGCTGAAATGCCAAAATTGCTTCTCTTCGGAGACCAAAATTGCTTCTCTTCGGAGACCAAAATCGCTTCTCTTCGGAGACCAAAAGACCTCTTCAGAGGCGTACTTCACCTTGCTTGAAGTACCAAAAATAAACCCTTTACTGGGACACAAAATCAAAACCTTCTTCAGAAGCTCATTTCACTGCGTAGGAGAATTCACTTTTAACAAATAAAAGTGATCATTCCCAAAAGTTGAAGTGTTCTTCAGGAAGAAAGAGAAAGTAAAAACTTCTCTGAAGACGAGATATACTCTATTAAAAGCAGAATGATTCTTCCCCTAAAAGTGGAATTGCTATTCTCTGAAATGAGAATATCAGTCTTGTAAAAGCTAGAAATATTGCAATGCACTTGTGGTATGGGGGCAACACTATACAATTCAATTATATTAATAAAAGCAACACACCACAAGTTCATTGCAATATTACGAAAAATAGATGTGGAATAAATGTATTCCCAAACACAGACAAAAAGTTTGTACAAGTAAAAGGAATCGTTTATTTTACACCAAAAAAGAGAAACAGATGCATTCTCACATAAACAAGAATTTGTACAAGTAAAATTACTATTTTATTTAGTATTATGAAAATTCTTTACATATGCAGATATCTCAAAAAAGCAAGAGCAGGGACCGGTACCCGCACAATCTCCGGTCTATACATGTAAAAAGCAAAATAAGAAGTAGAAAGTCCAGCTTGTCACTCCTTCTTTCCGCCACCCTTGGAGCCTTTGCTTGGCCTAATAGTTAATTTCAGAATCCGATGTGGACGGGACGGAGAAGGAGGAGTGGTTGGGTCTTCTTCTGTTTTGTCTTCCCCAGTCGAAGCACTTCTCTTCTTCTTCCTTATGGCACACTTCCCCTTCCTCTTCGAAGAAGATTCGCTCCCCGGAGTAGCAAGCAACGTTGAAAGCTTCGGGTCATCATCTAGAGACCGCTCCGGGGTCTTCTCGATGTCTTCAAGATCCTCCGCCTTCTGCTCCTGCGAAACAGCCGGATCATCCAGGCCTTGAAGAGCTTCGATTTTTTCTGCCTGCGATCCCGGTTGGGAAGTAGAAGGAGAAGTAATCTGTGAAGATGGAGGGACAACAACTGAAGGAGTGGAAACTTGTGCAATGTTTGGTGCCTCCGCTGTAGAAGAAAAGAAGTTAAAATCAACATCTCCCGAAAATAGAGAGGGTATTGGTTCACCAAAGTTTAAGTAACAAGTAAGAAGGTCATCAAACTCGGTTAAATCAAATAACTGGTTCATTGGGCCCGGGACGACGCCAAAATTACCTGGAGGAGTTGGCTTCGCAAGGTCAATCTCGAATTTCTCGGCTTCAGTATCGTCCGGTGCCTCATCCTCAGTGGGAGTGGTCGCAGTTTCTTGGGCAATTTTAGCTGGGAGTGAAGAATGGGAGCCGGAATCCATAATGTTTACATCGGCCGAAGTGGAAGTATGAACAGGGGCAGTTAAAGGAGCTTCCTCTTTTGAAAGCTCTTCTCCCAGTGATTCAGCCCGTGCTTTAGCAAGCTGCTCCTTCCCTTTAACAAGAGCGGCGCGAGCCTCATCATCAAGATAGCGAGCCTCGAGTTCTGCTTCATCATAGCCGGCACCTTTAAACATATCAATTGCGGCTTCCCACACTTCAGCCAGAGTGATTTCATAATCAGGACCCAGAAAAGCAAGGCTCCCACGACCCAGAATGCTGTGTAAATAAAAGTCGAATAAGGTAGAGCTGATGTTTGCTTTCGTTGCCTCATGTGATTGCTCAGCCGCTTCTTTTTCGGCAACGGCAGCAACCCGACCAGTAATAGCCTCATCACGCTCTGTCTCAGCTTTAGCGAGTCGAGACTTTAGTAACTCAATCTCCACGTTCTGGGAGGTGACTTTTTCCCGCAGTTCGGCGTTTTCTGTGCGATATTTCTCAATAGTGTGCTGCTCAGCGGCAAGCTTCATTTCGACATCTCTTTGTGCAGCATGTGCATCCCGCACTTGCTTCTGAAAGACTTCTTCTTTTTGAGTATGTGATGCAGAAGAAGAGGCGAGATTTTCCTTAAGCTGCTTAACTTCAGATTCAAGCCTTGCATTGTCATCCGCGATGTTCGTCATCTCCGCGTCATGCTGCTTGCACCATTTATCCCATTCAGCTTTATCATTCTCCAGAGTCAGCATGTTTTCAAGATTCATATGGTTGACTCTTTGGAGTTCATCAACAAGTTTCTGCCATTGCGACATCCTCTCAATGTTAAGCCGAACTGCATCGAGACTTTTAAGCATGTCTTACTTATCGATTGGGACCAAATCCAGGTCAAAACGCACTCCTTTTAAGCACCAGTTCGGAAACCGGCTTTGAAGTGTTGGAGGGCCGTCTTTAACCTGATATTGGGGCCTGCTGATGATCGTTTGGATATCGGTTTTCTTTAAAGGAGGAGAGCCGGCCGGAATATCAGAAGGGATAGGAGCATCAGTTTTCTCAGAAATTACAGATGCGTCACTTGGCTTGGACCGTTTGCTTGATTCGTCAGTAATATGAGTCTTCCCTTTGTCATCATAAGACTTTCGCTTATGAGAATCGTAACTTCTGTAAGAAGAATCATATCGATCAGCGTCTCTTCTTCTCTGTCGCTGCTCATAATCCCATTTTTCTTGAGCCTTCCTTTGAGCCCTTTCCTCATCTGTCTCTCTCTGGTCACCAAGATATCTCCTAAAGTCATAAGATCCACGGCCTTCGTGGTGCTGAAATGAGTCATAGTATGAGCCGGTGCGCCCCATCGGAGAATCTGAAAACCGAAAAAGAAGTAAAGTTTAGAAATTTCCAGAAAAAGAGGATAAATGCTTATAAGTGCTGAAAAATCCTAAGTGTGTGCGGCGTGCGAACTACGTGCGTCAAACTACAAACCACGCTTTAGTGCGGGAACGGAGACGACAGGTGTAGAAGGCGTCGAAGTTTGTTTCAAAGAGGAAGTCGCTTCAACGACAGGAGAGTTCGCTTTTGGAAGATTATCCTTGAAAAGCTCTTGAGAAGTTATCATTATGTCACTCAAGTCATCAAAGGTGTCATCATTATGATACTCAGTAGAATTCTCCTTTTCAACTTCCACATCGGTTGATTTTTCAGAAATTCAAGGATTTTCTTCCTCTTCAATAATTGGAGCAAGCGCCGGTTTGCTGGACGTTCCCGCAACGCCAATAGAAGTAGAACACTTTACTAATGTAGTGTCTACAGTTGGCTCCTTTGAAGCCATATCTTCCATTGAAGTTGGGGCATCTGATGTCTGCGCTGGAAGATTAGAAACTTCACGAGGCTGGGTAAAGTGAGAAGAGTGTAAAAGACCGAATTGATGTAAAAATTCGTCGGTCAATAGAAACTGGATACTCCTTTCCTCAACCGGCACCGCCATAAGCCTCTCAAAAGTCGCTTTGTGACCAGGATTTCTAGAAGGAGAAGGAAGTGCTGAAAAGAAAAGGGCAAAGTTAACACTCGATAACTCGAACTTTGACAAGTTCGAAAAAACATAAGAAACAAAGACAAATGATCTTACTCCCTACTCTCCAGATGGCGTAAAATCCTGGAGGACAGCGGACATAGAAAAACTGACTTAGGAAATTGTGAACACTGTCGGGGAGACCAACGATCAACTTACGATTTCTAACACTTCTCACAACTGTAATGGAAGGATAGTCTTTGTGCTTTGTAAATGTGCACAGGAAGCGAATTTCTCCAAAATTGGGAAAACGGTCCAGCGTTCTCCTAAAAAGCACACACAGTCCCAGCAGGATGGCGTAGCCATTAGGGTGTAATTGAAAAGAGGAGATAGATAGTCGGAGAAGAAGTTCTCGAAGGCAGTCATTAAATGGGGGGATAGCTCCACTCGAGCACATTTGGCGGTTAACTGCGACAAAGCCATGGGGCGGTCTATCAGCAGTATCATCTATTCCAGGGAGCAAAGCGTCAGCTTCGGCAATGCCAAACTGGGTGCATAATTGACAAAAGGCTTTATGGCTCAAAGTAGTAGGAGTCCTTTCTGGAGGATCGTTTAATGGAGTAGCGATTGGAAAAACTCCTCCAGCTGGTTCTAAATCTTCGTATTGAGATGTCATTCTACACAAGGAACTGGATGATCAAATATAAAGGTGCACGTTTCCTAAAAAATGTGAAGTGTTGTGCAGAACCAATGAAAATAACAAGTAAACACAACTGGAATTAAACTAGTCGACAACCGGTCGATTATGAAATTTCAGAACTTGTTAACATTTAAAGTATAGTGTTAATGCAAACAAGTTAGTTTTATTTGACTATTACGATTTTGCTTTAATACTTCACTTGAATTGGTTATTGTATAACATTTTGTTCATGCAATTCTAATTTGATTTTTTCTTTATCAACTAATCTGTCATTCGATGTGGACAATCAATGGCAGTATATTCATCCCCGTGGTTTGCAAATGTTGTGATTAACAGGTTGTTGATTTGTAAGATAAATGTGGCATATGGGAAGGTTCAAGCAGTTAAAATTAGACAGTCTGTTCCAGCATTTCAAGTCAAGAAATTCATGTCAAAAGTATGTTCCAAGTTAAAGAATACAAGTTCAAAAATTTCACTAAGTCCTATCTCGTCTACGGCCTAAAGAACGAGCTACGAGTTAAGTCGACGTCAGTTCTTTAAGTCGTGCTGTGATGAAGGATTTCAGGAGAGCGCAAAAATCCATGTCCTAGGTCGTCGACCGACTTACAACTTACAACCTACTTTAAGTCGTACACAATTCACCAGGTCATCAAAAGTTAAGTCGTGATTTTTAAGGCCTTAAGTCGTCCGTCTTTTCAGTACACCAATTCAACACACTCTTAACCCGTTAACCCATTAACCTCTTCTTCAACCAAAACTCTCGTCCTCTCAACGCATTCAATCAATAGAATCACCATAAAATCGGTGTGATGTTGTTTCATCACGAACCACGAGTCAGACAAGCTGAATCGCTGCAATCTGTCGCCTCGTTCATACAGATTGTCCAGGTCCAAGACAAATCATCTCGAATCCATCGATAATCAATTGAAACAAAGATTGCAATGGAGCATGACATAAGAAGAATAAGTCAGAGATGGAATTCGCAATTCAGTGACAGTCGAAGATTGAATGGGGAAGCCGATTTCACTTATGCAATACAACGATGAGAATAACTGGTGATTGGGTAATTGATTTCGCCTTCGAAGATTTCAAATGCTTGTTAATGGCGGAATGAAGTAACGAGAGCAGGTGAAGGAAAAGAAGTGACGACTTAAACTATTTATATACTGGGGCAGTAGAAGACGAATCGGTACGTATGACTTACGACCTACAACTCATCTTAAGTCGTTCACAGAGCAAGCTAGGGGAATCGAAGCACACGACCTACGACTTAGGCGTGTACTTCAAGGGGCAAATGTTAATCCTCTTTGATTCGTGACATAACGAGTTAAAAATGTGACCGACTTAAGAGGAAGACCGACTTAACAGCAGCCGATTTAAGGGAGCATACGACTTATAAAGTGTGCCGACTTAACAAGTGTGCCGGCTTAATAGGTTACCAACTTAAGGGAGGCTCCGAGTTAAGGAAGGCTCTGAGTTAAGGGGGGCTCCGACTTAACAGTTCGCGAGTTAAGGAAAGGCTCCGACCTAAAGCCATACCGACCTAACTGTTAAAGAAAGCTCCGACTTAGCTACGGCTCCGACTCAAGGCTCTCACCGACTTAACCACTCAAGATCTCCGACTTAAGGGAGGCTCCGAGTTAAGGAAGGCTCCGAGTTAAGGGGGGCTCCGACTTAACAGTTCGTGAGTTAAGGAAAGGCTCCGACCTAAAGCCATACCGACCTAACTGTTAAAGAAAGCTCCGACTTAGCTACGGCTCCGACTCAAGGCTCCCACCGACTTAACCACTCAAGATCTCCGACTTAACCACAGGACCGACCTAAAGCACACCCACTTGAAGTAAGCTCCGACTTAAAAGTCTACGAGATACATAAGTCTCCGAGTTAAGACCTACGACATATGCTAAGTCGTTGCCGACTTATGACTTAGCTCATTCTGGACGATCAAGAGTAACCAGTGCATGTTTATCTCGTGGCCGACTTAAGACCTACGACTTACTATAAGTTGGGTACGACTCAGAACTTAGAGGATTTTTCCTATTCAAATTCTGCCCTATAAATACCCCCCAACATCCAACAAGAAGAGGACTTTTGGCCATTCATTTCTTCAAGCGCCGTTACTCTGTCGAAGTCTCCACTCATTCAGCAATCAAAGATCTTCAAACATTCGAGACGCTACAACAAGCTTCGAGAGGAATTCCTTACATCCAACACAGATTCGTCGAGTTTCATCATCAAAGATTGAGCTAGTAGTCAAGAGTGCTTTCGTGATCAAATTGTATTGTATTTTGAAGGATATTGTATCAAATTGTAACCGGATCAGCAATAAAAGACTATAAAGTGGACGTAGGCTCAATTACGGGACGAACCACTATAAATATGTTGTTCATTTACTGCTTTTCTGCTATTTTCAGCTTATATTCTGTTCCCGTACCAACGTGTGGTGCTTTCACAATTCTATTACACACACCGGGTGTTAGCGTTCACTTTTTAGCGTTAACACCTACTATAGCTACCATCTAAACAGTGGTGACCACCATAAGTAAATGGCAGGTTCTACAACTAAAACCGTACAAGGTTCGTATTGGGATTTGGATTTCCAACAAATGGTTAGGCTAAGGAACTTCCTACTGCCACATGGGTACGCTTCTAGAGGGACGTCCCGAGAACCTACCCGGATCTCTGCCAACACAAGGTCGGGTTACCTCTATAACTAGGTAACTAGTACTCGAGTATGACATCCCCTGATCCTTTGGGACCTTTATCCGAGGCGCCTCGATCACAAAGCAACAATCACACAGTAAATGAGATTGGAGCAACCACACAGGTAAATATCTGGGCTCCATACCATAATATCACCTTTTTCCAGAAGGAAATGACATAACCTAAAGGGAGCGACCCTCATAACCTTGCCGCATCTTTCCTGTTTTGACCATTTCCGGGGTGTGAAGTCCAATGAGGTCTCGTCCACAAAGATACGCTTTACACGAAAGCTATGCTTTGATCACCAATGATCAACAAATGATCATCAACACACAGCAACACTTAGCATGCCACACTACCAAATTGGGAGTATATCACTGATAACTTTCAACTACATAACCTCTGAGCTCGTACGTCTCAAAGAAGGGTGTTAAGCTAAGAGAATAAATCTCCGCCACCAAACAGGAATGTATTTGAAAGAAATCATCTTTATATCTCAAAGTGTAGTGTCAGACATAGAACCATACAAGTCTGTTCTGGGTTCGAACAGAAACGAAGCACTTCGAAAGAAGCCCTTGCAAACCCGGATAATTTGTGACGACCGCCCATGACCCCTGCACCGAACCTAGAGAACGTGCGCTGTAAGGTGTGCCAGGCAACCATGGACGATTGTCAGGGTAAATTAAAGACAACAAGATCTATCGTATTACTCACAGCGCAGGGATAAAATACAATAGAACATATATATAGTGAAGCTTTACAGAATAAAATGCCATCATATAAAACTTCATAATAGTTGAATACAAGCATCCAAATAGTCAATACATCAAGCCTCACTACACAACACTCAGAGAATATACAAACAGCGGAACACCCAGTACATATAGTAAGAAGATAATATGCAACCCTCTAGCTCTTCTTCGATATCAGCATCGTGAGAAGCAAGAACAGCACCTGTCACCTGCTACCTAGTCTGCCCGTCCCAAAAATGGACGAACAGCCCAAGGCAATAAGAATTAAAACATAAAGCCTTGAGTCAGACAACAGTCTTAGTGAGCAGTAAATTAACTAACAACATACCAAAAGAGCATAAAGGAAAAGGAATAGGAATACAACCCTCCCACTCCAACCTCATTCTACAGTGATAGCCCCCAGACACACACTAAGCAGAAGCAATCATAGCAGAGCATACAATTTAAAGTAAAGTAATTATCACTCGAGTCAAGGGCGATGTTTTCCAAGCACAAACCCCCAAGGCCTAAACCAAGATCAGATAAGCACCGGAAAACACTGCTCTTGAGACCGAATGACGATACAACCAAACATCCATGACTCTGGCTATCACTGTTATCATTGCTTCGATATCACCGTTAATTGAATGACCGGCACATTCTTTCAGCCGTCCATCAAGGGCTAATGGAAACCCCGGTTCTAGACATAACTCCCGCACGTCGTCGCAGCCCGTGCCTAGGACTATCGAATCTGCCCAGAGTACTCGACCATCAACAGTTGGCCGTTGGGACTATCGAATCTGCCCAAATGTACTCTTGCTTAGAGCATGCTAGAACCTTCAACAACGATGCTATCCAAGCCTCCTAGTCATCCTCCTTGACGACTATTCCCAGACTAGCTCAAGCGCCTCTCAAGCATCCATTACTCTTAACTCGAATCATATCACCGAGTTACCAACGTGCTTGGAATGATCCCGTCTGGATTAGACCAAGACTATCTCATATCATACTTTGCTTCATCACATCCTCGCAAAGTCTCATCTCAACATCATCATTTATGCATAAGAGCTTCATCATCCCACTACATATGCCACGAGCAGCTTTCCCAATTCAAGAGCCTTTCCCTTAGCTTTTGAATCATCTTCGATCTAAATCAAATCATCAATCATCTAATTCATAGCAATCAACCAAGTCAAACATTAATCCAAACAATCAAGCATTCAAATAAGATCTAAATAGACAATTATCACAATAATGGCAATTTCGTAAATAAAGTGTTGAAGGTCTAACAAGCATGAAATCATGGGAATTATCTCTACAATCTTGATGAATGAACTTGCATAGGTTAACACTTGGTAAAAATGGTTTTCAAATCATCATGAACAATGGATCTATATGGATCTACACTTAGGATGAAGAAAATGCATGGAAATCACTATTTTAACACCAAATCGAGCCAACAATCCGATATACTCCTTTGGATCCGTGTGAGAGATAATCACCACTCACCAAATCACCAAAACAAACCCAAATCAACACGCTTCAGATCTGGACAGCGAAGGATCAATCTCGATCTGTCACCAATCGGCTTCAAACGATGAAATCTAACTTCAATGGATGAAGATCTTCAATCTAAGCTCTTGAATCTTCAATTTGATCTTCAACTTGGATGAATGATAATACTAGATTAGAGTGGAGAAAAGAAGTGAAGAAGTGTAGAAGTCGAGCTCTCAAAATGGCAGCACTTCGTCGCTTCGAAATCCGGATCCCAAAAATTGAGAAAAACTCTTCCTATTTATAGCTGAAAATCTCTCTAAGTCGTAGCTCGGCTATCTCCATAAGTCGTCTCCGACTTACGACCTAAGACCCCTCCGACCTAAGGACTACGACTTAACAACCTAAGCCACAGCGACTTACGACTTAACAGAACTACCTATCTACGGCTTAGTGCTTCACGACTTAACAGGTAGGCTACGACTTAACAGATCAACTCTGAACTCGCTCGCGACTTAACAACTGCTAAATCGCTCAGGACCTAACACTTAGGTAAAAACCCAGCGACCTAACACCTTAACACTACAAAACTACTCACGCGACCTAACTGGGTTATGACTTAACTCCTTAAGTCGCTAACACGCTAACCCTATAACTCGCTAACTCGCTAGCTCGCTAACTCGCTAACTCGTATACGACTTAGCAAGCACACGACCTAACACACACACAGAACTCACGACCTAACTTCTTAGGTCGTCTACGACCTAACTGCTCAAACACGCAAACTACTAGGTCGCTAAATACTGGGTTGTTAACTCGCTAACGCTTAGGTCGCTAACATCTATAGGTCGCGAACAGCTATAGGTCGCTCCAACCGACCTAGTACTTAACCAATCCACTGCCTTAGGTCATCTATCCCACTTAAGTCGGTCACGACTTAACTCTTAACTCTCCAAATCCCTGGGTCGCTCCTATCCCCTAAGTCGTATACGACTTACGACCTATACTAAGTCGTGAACGACTTAGGACTTAGCCATATTTTGCCTAAAATCTGAAATGGCTCAACAACACTAAAATTCCAGATTTTGACAAACTTTTCGATCCGTAAAAATACGGGTCGTTACATTCTCTCCCCCTTAGGAATTTCGCCCCCGAAATTCCAAACAAACAAAGCAATCAAAGACTATTCTGTACGCCTACCAACCATAACAATCAACAAACCATGCATCCAGCTTAGCGTACAGAATTCTAACACTAGAACAAGTTACAATATCGTGAGATGACACGACACCTTAGGGCCATACGTTGAAGAGTTCAGGATGAGCTGCCTTCATCCTCTCTTCCACCTCCCACGTACAGTCGTTATCATCATCACTCCATTGTATCTTGAGAAACTTAACTATCTTTCTCCTAAGCTGTTTCGTGTCGGTTTCCACAACACGAAGCGGCTTACGAGGTCTTCTATCGACTGGATCAACTTCGAAGTCTTCACAGCTATCAGCAGGAATCACGGTATTCGAGTCGTGCACATACTTCCGTAGATACGATACATGAAAAACATTGTGCACACCCGACATCTTCTCTGGTAACTCCAGTCTATAGGCGAGCTTTCCAATTCGCTCGATGATCGGGAATGGTCCAACAAATCTCGGAGTCAATTTTCCTTTCTTCCCGAATCGAATAACATTCTTCAACGGAGAAATCTTCACAAAAACCATATCACCAGCATCAAATTCCAAATCCTTCCGACGCTTATCGGCATAACTCTTCTGACGGTCTTGGGCTACCTTCATTTGTTGCCGAATGATCTCTATGCAATCCGAAGTCTGTCGAATCATCTCTGGCCCAAGTATCAGCTTTTCTCTAGTTTCCAACCAACATGTCGGAGAGTTACACTGTCTTCCATACAATGCCTCATACGGTGCCATACCAATGCTTGACTGGTAACTGTTGTTGTACGCAAACTCCACCAAATGAAGGTGATCTTCCCATGATCCTCCGAAATCCAAAACACAAGCTCTGAGGAGATCTTCCAAAACTCGGTTGACTCTCTCGGTCTGACCATCTGTTTGAGGGTGATAAGCTGTACTCAAACACAACTCGGTTCCCAAAACTTCCTGGAAGCTCTTCCAAAATCCACTAGTGAACAATGGGTCTCGATCGCTCACTATACTCTTCGGAATACCATGGAATCGAACTATCCACTTAACATACAACTCAGCCAACTTTGATGCAGTCCTAGTCGATCGAACAGGAATGAATCGTGCACTCTTAGTCAAACGATCTACGATGACCCAAATCCCTTCATTCCCCGTTTTTGTTCTAGGTAATCCATCAATAAAATCCATCGATATCTGCTCCCACTTCCATGTAGGAACTTCTAATGGCTGAAGTATTCCACTTGGCTTCTTCTGTTCGGCTTTTACCAACTGGAAGTTCATGCACTTGGAAATAAAATTTCCAACATCCTTCTTCATGCCTTCCCAGTAGTAGGTTCTCTTCATATCCCGATACATCTTATTTCCACCTGGATGAATTGTCAGCTTCGAGTGATGACTTTCCTTCAGGACTTCACTCCTCAATTCATCTATATCGGGAACAACTAGTCGTCCTTGCTTTCGAAGCCAACCCTCTCGATCGACCTCGAATCCTTTATCCTTTTCTGGATCCAATCCAGATTCCAATTCACGGATAATCTTGACAAGCTTATCGTCTCGCTTTTGGCTCTCGCCAATCCTTTCCATAAGAGAAGGTCTTATCGATAAGTTTGCCAACATCTCAGGTTCCAATTCACATCTAGGCCTGAAGTCAAATCCAGCTAAATACTCGAGACTCTTCCATTCTGAAAACATGACTCCCAATCCTGCATGTCTTCGACTTAACGCATCTGCCACTGCGTTACCTTTTCCCGGAGTATAAGCTATACGAAAATCATATGATGCCAAAAACTCTAGCCATCGCTGCTGCCAAAGATTCAAATCCTTTTGGGAGAAAAGATACTTCAATGACTTGTGATCCATAAACAACTCGAATCGAACTCCCAATAAATAATGTCTCCACATCTTCAGAGCAAATACAATCGCCGCTAACTCCAAATCATGAGTTGGATAATTCCTTTCATGCGGCTTCAGTTGTCGACTTGCATACGCAACAACTTTATCCTTCTGCATTAGCACTGCTCCAAGTCCAGTACCACATGCGTCGGTGTAAACCACCATCTCGTCATTCCCACTTGGAATAGTCAAAACAGGAGCACTAGTCAATCGCTCCTTCAGGATTCTGAAGGCTTGCTCACACTTATCATCCCATCTGAACACTTGGTTCTTCTTCGTCAACCCTGTTAACGGTGCAGCCACCTTGGAAAAGTCTTTGATAAACCGTCGATAATATCCTGCTAATCCAAGAAAACTCATCACATCTGATGCATTCTTAGGTCTGACCCAATCCTGGATTGCTGCCACCTTAGCGGGATCAACCGCTATTCCATTTCCAGAAATCACATGGCCTAAGAACCTCACTTCACTCTTCCAGAAGTGACACTTCGAAAACTTAGCCTTCAGCTGATGTTTTCGCAAGGTTTCCAAAACAATACGCAAATGCGTTTTGTGCTCTTCTTCAGTTCTGGAATAAATCATAATATCATCCACGAACACAAGTACGAACTTGTTCAACTGATCTTTGAACACTCTATTCATAAGATCCACAAAATATGCTGGCGCGTTAGTCAATCCAAACGGCATTACCAGCCACTCAAAGAAACCAGATGGTGTCCGAAAAGCAGTCTTCGGCACACTATCCTTAGTTACTCTCAACTGGTGAAATCCTGTTGCCAAATCCATCTGAGAAAACACCTTAGCTTCGTGAAGCTGGTCAAACAAGTCATCTATTCTCGGCAATGGATACTTGTTCTTCTTAGTCACCTTATTCAGCTCACGATAATCGACGCACAACCTCAGCGATCCATCTGCTTTGGTTACAAACACAACTGGTGCACCCCATTCGGACACACTACGCCGAATGAATCCTTTCTGCAAAAGGTCATCAACTTGCACCTTCAACTCATGCTGTTCCCTAGGCGCCATCCGCCTAAGAGGCATCACAACAGGTCTGGCTCCTTCAACTAGATCTATACGAAACTCGATCTCTCTATGCGGCGGCAACCCTTTGACTTCGTCAAAGACATCCTCGAATCCATTAGCGATTGGCACCGATGACAGTCCATCCCGTGGAACAACCAGCGAATACATGAAGCTCATGAAGACGCCTTCCTCATGCTTACATCGTATCACAACCTTTCGCCCCTCCACATTCTCGACTGTCACTTCCAACCTCTCGCAATCAACCTTCACCGCATACCTCCTAAGCCAGTCCATTCCCAAAATAATTCCGAACCCCGCAAAGTTCAGAACAAAGCAATCACAAAAAAAAGAGCAATCATGACTTGATACAACTAGACCACGGCATAACATACACAAACAAGACGAACCCCCAACTGGATTAGTCACAACCAATGGCCTATCAACAATATCCGGTTCCAAACCTAACCGGCCTACGAGTTCACTACAAACAAACGAATGCGACGCCCCAGTATCAAACAGAACTCTAACTGGAACACCACATAGGAAAAGAGTACCTTGTACCACCACACTCTTTCCTTTCTCTTCAGCGGTAGGAGCTTTCGAAGACGACGAAACAGCTCCCAAAGCATAAGCTTGCACAATCTGCTTGTCCCTCCTCGGTTCTGGACAATTCTTCCTGAAATGCCCCGGCTTGTCACAGTTGTGGCACTTCGCCGGCGCCTTCGGATTCTTGCAATCCTTAGAGAAATGGCCCTTCTGCTGACAGTTGTAGCAAGTCACTTCGCCCTTCGGCTTCTTCTGGCCATCCTTACCCTTCTGCTGTTGCTGCTTCCTCTTCTTGTTTCCACCTTGCTGAGGTTTAGACTCTTCCCTAGTCACAGCAACAACAGATCCTTCCTTAGGAAACAGACTCTCATGCCTGAGAGCTTTCTCCACAAGTTTCTCAAATGAATCGTCCAAATGATCCACCAACTGTCTCCCAAGATAACTGTCCAAGCCTGTCACAAACTTCTCATTCTTCTGATAGGCAGATTCGATATACGACCGGGCGTACTTGGACAAAGCTTCGAACTCAGAAACATACTCAAGAACTGGTCTTCCACCTAGCTTGAGCTCCACGAACTTCTTGAACAGAACAGACTTCTGAGCAGTAGAAATGAACTTAGCTTCAAACCTGACTTGGAATTGCTCCCAAGTAATCTCTTCCTCTAGAGTATTGATGGTAATAGAGTTCCACCAATCAGAGGCTCTCCCTTGAAGCTGCCTTGATGCCAACTTCCTCTTAGTTGCATCCTCAATTCCCAAATCACCAAAAATCCTTCTACAAGCATCTATCCACCTCTGGACCTCAATAGTTGATTCTATTCCCAAGAAAACCTTCCCTCCAAGAGCAGTATAGTCCTTGCACAACTTAGCAAAATCCACTGGTTTCGGGGTTTGGACTTGAACTCCAACATCTAATGCTGCCCCCGGAACTGGTATCCTTCTCATGATCGAAGTCATCATAGCTTCGAACATAGCTGCATAATCAGCAGTCCCCTTAGTAGCACGGCCTTCCCTAGCAGCTGGTCTCCCTCTTCGACTCATTCTCAATATCTACAAAAAGGAATGATTAGAACATCTAGAAAAACAACTGCATAAAGGACTCAAACTCAACTAAACTACTATATTATATATATAGTATTCATCCATCAAAATACAATTACGTCTCTCATACGTAGTTACGTCAGCGAGCGTTAGGTAAAATCGATTAACCAATGCTCTGATACCAAATGTGACGACCGCCCATGACCTCTGCACCGAACCTAGAGAACGTGCGCTGTAAGGTGTGCCAGGCAACCATGGACGATTGTCAGGGTAAATTAAAGACAACAGGATCTATCGTATTACTCACAGCGCAGGGATAAAATACAATAGAACATATAAATAGTGAAGCTTCACAGAATAAAATGCCATCATATAAAACTTCATAATAGTTGAATACAAGCATCCAAATAGTCAATACATCAAGCCTCACTACACAACACTCAGAGAATATACAAACAGCGGAACACCCAGTACATATAGTAAGAAGATAATATGCAACCCTCTAGCTCGTCTTCGATATCAGCATCGTGAGAAGCAAGAACAGCACATGTCACCTGCTACCTAGTCTGCCCGTCCCAAAAATGGACAAACAGCCCAAGGCAATAAGAATTAAAACATAAAGCCTTGAGTCAGACAACAGTCTTAGTGAGCAGTAAATTAACTAACAACATACCAAAAGAGCATAAAGGAAAAGGAATAGGAATACAACCCTCCCACTCCAACCTCATTCTACAGTGATAGCCCCCAGACACACACTAAGCAGAAGCAATCATAGCAGAGCATACAATTTAAAGTAAAGTAATTATCACTCGAGTCAAGGGCGATGTTTTCCAAGCACAAACCCCCAAGGCCTAAACCAAGATCAGATAAGCACCCGGAAAACACTGCTCTTGAGACCGAATGACGATACAACCAAACATCCATGACTCTGGCTATCACTGTTATCATTGCTTCGATATCACCGTTAATTGAATGACCGGCACATTCTTTCAGCCGTCCGTCAAGGGCTAATGGAAACCCCGGTTCTAGACATAACTCCCGCACGTCGTCGCAGCCCGTGCCTAGGACTATCGAATCTGCCCAGAGTACTCGACCATCAACAGTTGGCCGTTGGGACTATCGAATCTGCCCAAACGTACTCTTGCTTAGAGCATGCTAGAACCTACAACAACGATGCTATCCAAGCCTCCTAGTCATCCTCCTTGACGACTATTCCTAGACTAGCTCAAGCGCCTCTCAAGCATCCATTACTCTTAACTCGAATCATATTACCGAGTTACCAACGTGCTTGGAATGATCCCGTCTGGATTAGACCAAGACTATCTCATATCATACTTTGCTTCATCACATCCTCGCAAAGTCTCATCTCAACATCATCAATTATGCATAAGAGCTTCATCATCCCGCTACATATGCCACGAGCAGCTTTCCCAATTCAAGAGCCTTTCCCTTAGCTTTTGAATCATCTTCGATCTAAATCAAATCATCAATCATCTAATTCATAGCAATCAACCAAGTCAAACATTAATCCAAACAATCAAGCATTCAAATAAGATCTAAATAGACAATTATCACAATAATGGCAATTTCGTAAATAAAGTGTTGAAGGTCTAACAAGCATGAAATCATGGGAATTATCTCTACAATCTTGATGAATGAACTTGCATAGGTTAACACTTGGTAAAAATGGTTGTCAAATCATCATGAACAATGGATCTATATGGATCTACACTTAGGATGAAGAAAATGCATGGAAATCACTATTTTAACACCAAATCGAGCCAACAATCCGATATACTCCTTTGGATCCGTGTGAGAGATAATCACCACTCACCAAATCACCAAAACAAACCCAAATCAACACGCTTCAGATCTGGATAGCGAAGGATCAATCTCGATCTGTCACCAATCCACTTCAAACGATGAAATCTAACTTCAATGGATGAAAATCTTCAATTTAAGCTCTTGAATCTTCAATTTGATCTTCAACTTGGATGAATGGAAGCACTAGTTTAGAGTGGAGAAAAGAAGTGAAGAAGTGTAGAAGTCGAGCTCTCAAAATGGCAGCACTTCGTCGCTTCGAAATCCGGATCCCAAAAAGTGAGAAAAACCCTTCCTATTTATAGCTGAAAATCTCTCTAAGTCGTAACTCGGCTATCTCCATAAGTCGTCTCCGACTTAGGACCTAAGACCCCTCCGACCTAAGGACTATGACTTAACAACCTAAGCCACAGCGACTTACGACTTAACAGAACTACCTATCTATGGCTTAGTGCTTCGTGACTTAACAGGTAGGCTACGACTTAGCAGATCAACTCTTAACTCGCTCGCGACTTAACAACTGCTAAGTCGCTCACGACCTAACACTTAGGCAAAAACCCAGCGACCTAACAACTTAACACTACAAAACTACTCACACGACCTAACTGGGTTATGACTTAACTCCTTAAGTCGCTAACACGCTAACCCTCTAACTCGCTAACTCGCTAGCTCGCTAGCTCGCTAACTCGTATACGACTTAGCAAGCACACGACCTAACACACACAGAACTCACGACCTAACTTCTTAGGTCGTCTACGACCTAACTGCTCAAACACGCAAACTACTAGGTCGCTAAATACTGGGTTGTTAACTCGCTAACTCTTAGGTCGCTAACTTCTATAGGTCGCGAACAGCTATAGGGCGCTCCAACCGACCTAGTACTTAACCAATCCACTGGCTTAGGTCATCTATCCCACTTAAGTCGGTCACGACTTAACTCTTAACTCTCCAAATCCCTGGGTCGCTCCTATCCCCTAAGTCGTATACGACTTACGACCTATACTAAGTCGTGAACGACTTAGGACTTAGCCATATTTTGCCTAAAATCTGA
Source organism: Allium fistulosum (assembly GCA_030737815.1). NCBI lineage: Eukaryota > Viridiplantae > Streptophyta > Magnoliopsida > Asparagales > Amaryllidaceae > Allium > Allium fistulosum. Next base: position 461,818,535 of record CM060907.1, on the reverse strand, counting down.
AATGGCTCAACAACACTAAAATTCCAGATTTTGACAAACTTTTCGATCCGTAAAAATACGGGTCGTTACATAATTTCTAATCACGTCCGGACTTCCCATCACAAAGGGTGATAAAATCTCTATACTGGGAATCCGCCGATGCAGAGACACTCGATGGTAATCCTTTCGTTTTCGAAAGTATCCGGTCTTCACCACCGGGCTTCAAATGCTATCCATACGTATCATTATTCGGAATGGGTTATATGACACAAAGGTCCTTTCCCGGCTAAACCGAACAACGAGCGCATATTTCGAAATAAGTGTTGCATTCAAATTTCAAGCAAATCACAACAAATACCCATTTAAAGGTCAATATTGATAGTCGGTTATTTAACTATCAACAACATTCACAACAATCATCAGATATAAATAATTTTCCCAAATTATTTATTTTCAAATTTATATTCTCAAGATATAATTTTCAACACTTCAACCATTTGAAATAAATTTCAAATCATTTTTCACCTTTCAAACTTTTGAAAACAAATTTCAAATCAATTTCCCTACACGGGATATATTTCCAAATATTTATTCATTTCCATTGGAAATCTGCGGAGTTCAAATACTTTATCTCCAAAATATTCCTTAAAATCCAATTTCAGAATTTCTTCATTTATAATTTAAAACTACTTTGGAAATATACTCGACTTTTCAAGGAAAATACACTTCCATTTCAAAATGGTCCATTTAAACCAATTAAATAAATCCTTATCGATTTATTTCAAATTTACATCCAAAATCTGTAAATTTATTTCCGCACTTTCAAAAATAAATCAGTGTTTATTTTTAAACAAATTTTCCTTTTCTTTAAAAAAATTCCATTTTGAATTTACTTTCCCAAATATTCACCTTTTATACGATTTTCAAATCGATTTCTCAAATATTCACTTTCAACTCCAAAATCAAATTCCAATTAATTTCCAAGTTTATTTTTCAAACACTAAATCAATTTCAAATTGATTTCCCAATGATTTATCTTCAATCACCAATTTAAATTCCAAATTTGATTTTCAAATTTATTTCAAACATTAAATCAATTACAAATTGATTTACAAGTTTATTTCAAATAACAAACTAAATTTTCATTCAAACACCAAATCAATTACCAATTGGGTTTCTACAAATTTATCACCTTTTAAATAAATTCCTTTATTCTTTCTAAATTATTTAAAATTCCATTTTCAATAATTCCTTCAACTTTTAAACAATAATATTTTTTTCATATTTTTGAAATAATTCGATAAGATTTTAAAAATCACCTATCCGCTTTTAAATTCCTTCTTTTAAATTCAACCAATCCTTTCAAAACGAATTTACTTAAATTTTCCAGCTTTAATTTTAAAAATACAATTTATTTATTTCTGGTATCCAACGATATCAAAAATTCATTCGGCTAAATTTTAGCCTTCAACAAATTTAATCATCAATATAATCATCCACAGATTTTAAATAATCAACACACAATATTGAAACAAATTCAAATATTTGAGGAATCCAGTTGGATCCCTCCAACCTGTTTCCATGCATCCACAGATGTTAGCACTATACCAATTCCACTTCGAGGTGGAATATCACGGTATATGGGATCTATAAAATATCATCCGCTATTATGCGGCGCATAGGGTCTCATCCGCTATATAATGCGGGAAATCAACAACTCCAATATATATATATTCCAATATATATATATATATATATATATATATTGCAATATACTACTATCATATATACTATCACAATCATGCAATCAATCAATAACTGCAATTCAAATTTTTATTTGAGTGAGAAGATCTCACCTTTGCTTTATTTTGCATTCCATTTCCATTCCTAATTTGATTTCCCGTTTTGACCTTGTATAAATAATTTATACAATTTATTAATATTTGAAATAAATTTAATAATAAATTTCCATGTAATAAATTTTAATTGGAAAATGATTTAATCTTAACTAATGATTAAATTTTTAATGATCAAGTGATTTAATTTGAGTAAGTACAGGTTTTTGAAGCCGTCTGGCTGCATTTGGTCGTGCAAATGCTAATAAATAAACCGCTTTGCTTAAAAATGCTAATAAAGGTACGCCTACGCAATACAAAAATAGGAAATATGAACTGTTTTTGCTTTTCCGACCGTGTGGGTCGATGTATATATATTTATATCCCTTTTCAAATTGCAAAAGCTCCTCCGTACAAAGGAGACTCCACCAAAATTTTCTGAAAATTTTGGGAGTTAGAAAAAAAATTTGAAAATTATTTTGGGAAATTTTGTTAATGGAAGATTGATTTTCAAATTGTATTGGAAACGTATGAATTAAACTAGAAAATGAAAACCATTGTTTTGGTCGAAGTTGAAAGCTTTGGAAAAAGTGAATATCGAGTTTCGCTAAGTGAAATTTTAGTTTTTGAAGATAAAATGAATTCAAACAGAATTGAAATTGAAAATTGAATTCAAATGGAATTGAAAATGCAAAGTTGAATGGAAAATGAATATATAACTTTGTTAGTGAAGTGAAAATAAATATAAGTATGTAAATACTTATATTGAATTTAAGAAATGGAGAAAATTCTTAAGTAAAATGGGTATTGGGAATATGCTAAGTAAATTTGGACATTGTTGTGAAGTATAATATATAGGGGGTATAAAGGAAAATGGAATTGGATTTTTGATTTCGAAGGTAAATTTGAATTTGTTCGACAAGAGTTATGTATTTAAAATTTCAGTATGAAATTTGATGAGTTTCTGATTTTGCCGCTTGTCATTTTCTTTTTCTTTTTGAAATTTGAGAGTCTGTAGGGACATTTTGTAGTTATACCGAGCTAGCCGCGCAAAGGAGACGCTAGCAAAAAATTTCGAAAATTTAGAGAGTTGGAAATTTTTTGAGAAATTTTGGATAATTTAAAATTTGAATTTAAATTTCTATTGTGAAGTAAAATAAAGTTGTTTGAAAACTATGAAAGTGTTTGGAAAGTTTGTTGAAGTGATAATAGATCTTTAATAAAAAGAATATTTTGGCGAGTTGATAAAACTATTTGGTTTTGGGGAAAATGATAAACGGGTATTGGAGCATTCTTCTTAACTTGTAATTTCGAGACGAAATTCTTTTAAGGGGGCGAAGAATGTAACGACCCTGAATTTTTGACATTTGAAATCATAATATTTAATTGATTTTAAATATTTGGAAGTTAGTTTAATTTGAAATTCAAATATCAGAATGAATTTGGCAATTAAATTATTGAATTTAATTTATTGAAACTGGGAAAAAATTTGTATCTTCAGTTTTTAAGCTGATAAAAAATATATTTCAAGGCTTAGAAAATTCATATTTATGATACTGGAGATAATGGAAGCTTCAAAATTGAATTTAACAGTGTTTTGTTCAGTTTTGAAATTTTATTGTTTAAATTGAATTTAAAAATAGTCTTCCGGGGCATAGTCTCGGAATTCGACGAAACCAGTTTCATTGGATCCGTAATATTGTATTATTATCGGATTTCAATTTTCGTAGTGATCAGAGTTGTTGTGTGAGCGTACGATAAGTAAACACACTGAAATTTATATCGAAGTTCAATATAATAACTGGTCCAAAAAGCTATCTTCTCCATACTAGCGAATTTGGACTCGAAACCTTTTCCATTGTGTTCGAAATAGGCGTATAACATTATAAACGCCTAGCGGCACACCTCGATAGGAGTTCGAAATTTTGAGTGGTGATATCGAAACGATTTAAATTTAAAATATAATGTATATTAACCAGTCAAATTTCTGTCACGTCAACTTTTCCTATAGCAGAGATTCCCTACCCTCAGCCTACTTTCTTTCACTTCAGTTAAATCACGGGAGAAATATCTTTCATTGTCCCCTTTTCCTTCTTCTATACGATCAAATAAAATTTCGTTCAAAAGAAAACAAAAATGGCCGCAGTTTCTTTTAAAAAGAAAAAAAAATTCAATTCAAATCTCGAGCCTCTCTTCAGTACTTACGAACAAACGAAAACATTTTCGTTAAAAATGGCGACCGAGATATGAAAGAAACCGATGTCTCGTTCGATTTTTTTCTTTGCAATCGAGAATAGGCTTGGAGGCTGATTGTGTCGCACCTAGGTCAGGGTTGCCGACGCTCGACTGGGTTTGCGCGCAAGGCAAGGAGAGGTCGAACGGCATGGCTCATTCGTGTCGCGATCTGCGGTAGAGTGTTCTTCGAGGAAGAGCAAATTAAATCAAGCAACTAAGGCAGGCGAGCGATTCGAATCGCGAGTCGAGGGTCACGTGGATTCTCGAGTTCAGCCGGGCGGTGGCGCGTTGTTCGATGGCGAGCGTGGCCACAGGCGATGAAATCGCGACTGGAAGGAGGACACTCGGCAGCAACGGGGTCGAGTTTAACTTCGATCGAAAGGGAAGCTCGGTGGCGCTCGATCTCCTATGAATAGGGCAGTAAGGTAATTAGCTATTCGACAATTTATTTCTATTCTTCATTTTCAATTCAAATGTATATATATACGTGTGTATATATATAGAGAAATACATTTTAAAGACCAGATTTTTTTTCACAAACATATATACAGTAGAGAAGAAAAGGTTTTACAGTTAGTTATTGAAAATAAAATCTGAAAATTTGTAATAGCTAATTTAATTTTAACACATATAGAGATATGTATGTACACAAAAGTTGGGCAACAGAGAAAAGTTACAATAAGGTATTGATATTTATTTTTCGAAATTTTGAATGTTGAACACTAGAAATTATTTTACCTACTAAAAATATATATATATATATATATATATATATATGTATACAGTAGTGAAAAGGAAATATGAATGTAAACATATCTATGTAAAATTATACATACGTATGTTCACTTTCAAGTTATTTTAAAAATCAGGAGTTATGGTGATTTACTTGTTCAATTAAGGCATTAAATTATTTTAGTTAATAAGATTTCAAGGGAAAATTAGTTTAAATCAAATTATTAGTTTAAACGAATTTTTAGTTAAGTCAAATTATAAAATGAAAATTTAATTTGTTCAACTAATTCGAATATTTATGAAACCTTATAATGTTTGAAATTTATATAGAAATGAAATTTTGTTTTACAATAAAGCATAAAAATATCTCTATTACCAGTTTAAAAGGAATTTTTAATATTAAAGGAAATTAGTTGAAATTTAATTATTCATTAAAAATTTAATCATTAGTTAAGATTAAATCATTTGCCAATTAAAATTTATTACATGGAAATTGATTATTAAATTTATTTCAAATATTAATAAATTGTATAAATTATTTATACAAGGTCAAAACGGGAAATCAAATCAGGAATGGAAATGGATTGCAAAATAAAAGCAAAGGTGATATCTTCTCACTCAAATAAAAATTTGAATTGTAGTTATTGATTGATTGCCTGATTGTGATAGTATATATGATAGTGGTATATAGCAATATATATATATATATATTGGAATATATATATTGGAGTTGTTGATTTCCCGCATTATATAGCGGATGAGACCCTATGCGATGCATAATAGCAGATGATATTTTATAAATCCCATATACCGCGATATTCCACCTTGAAGTGGAATTGGTATTGTGCTAACATTTGTGGATGCAGAGAAACAGGTTAGAGGGATCCAACTGGATTCCTCAAATATTTGAATTTGTTTCAATATTGTGTGTTGATTATTTAAAATCTGTGGATGATTATATTGATGATTAAATTTGTTGAAGGCTAAAATTTAGCCGAATGAATTTTTTGTATCGTTGGATACCAGAAATAAATAAATTGGATTTTTAAAATTAAAGCTGGAAATTTTAAGTAAATTCGTTTTGAAAGGATTGGTTGAATTTAAAAGAAGGAATTTAAAAGCGGATAGGTGATTTTTAAAATCTTATCGAATTATTTCAAAAATATGAAAAAAAATATTGTTTAAAAGGTGAAGGAATTATTGAAAATGGAATTATTAATAATTTAGAAAGAATAAAGGAATTTATTTAAAAGGTGATAAATTTGTAGAAACCTAATTGATAATTGATTTGGTGTTTGAATGGAAATTTAGTTTGTTATTTGAAATAAACTTGTAAATCAATTTGTAATTGATTTAATGTTTGAAATAAATTTGAAAATCAAATTTGGAATTTAAATTGGTGATTGAAGATAAATCATTGGGAAATAAATTGGAAATTGATTTAGTGTTTGAAAAATAAACTTGGAATTTGATTTTGGAGTTGAAAGTGAATATTTGAGAAATCGATTTGAAAATCGTATAAAAGGTGAATATTTGGGAATGTAAATTCAAAATGGAATTTTTTTAAAGAAAAGGAAAATTTGTTTAAAAATAAACACTGATTTATTTTTGAAAGTGTGGAAATAAATTTATAGATTTGGGATGTAAATTTGAAATAAATCGATAGGGATTTTTTTAATTAGTTTAAATGGACCATTTTGAAATGTAAGTGTATTTTCCTTGAAAAGCCGAGTATATTTCCAAAGTAGTTTTAAATTATAAATGAAGAAATTCTGAAATTGGATTTTAAGGAATATTTTGGAGATAAAATATTTGAACTCAGCAGATTTCCAGTGGAAATGAATAAATATTTGGAAATATATCCCGTGTAGGGAAATTGATTTGAAATTTGTTTTCAAAAGTTTGAAAGGTGAAAAATGATTTGAAATTTATTTCAAAAGGTTGAAGTGTTGAAAATTATATCTTGAGAATATAATTTTGAAAATAAATATTTTGGGAAAATTATTTAAATCTGATGATTGTTGTGAATGTTGTTGATAGTTAAATAACCGACTATCAATATTGACCTTTAAATGGGTATTTGTTGTGATTTGCTAGAAATTTGAATGCAACACATATTTTGAAATATGCGCTCGTTATTCGGTTTAGCCAGGAAAGGACCTTTGTGTCATATAACCCACTCCGAATAATGATACGACGTGTATGGATAGCATTTGAAGACCGGTGGTGAAGACCGGATACTTTCGAAAACGAAAGGATTACCATCGAGTGTCTCTGCATCGGCTGATTCCCGGTATAGAGATTTTATCACCCTTTGTGATGGGAAGTCCGGACGTGATTAGAAATTATCCGGGTTTGCAAGGGATTCTTTCGAAGTGCCTTCGGTTCTGTTCGAACCCGGAACAGACTTGTATGGTTTTATGTCTGACACTACACTTTGAGATATAAAGCTGATTTCTTTCAAATACATTCCTGTTTGGTGGCGGAGATTTATTCTCTTAGCTTAACACCCTTCTCTGAGACGTACAAGCTCAGAGGTTATGTAGTTGAAAGTTACCAGTGATATACTCCCAATTTGGCAGTGTGGCATGCTAAGTGTTGTTATGTGTTGATGATCATTTGTTGATCATTGGTGATCAAAGCATGGCTTTCGTGTAAAGCGTAGCTTTGTGGATGAGACCTCATCGGACTTCACACCCCGGAAATGGTCAAAACAGGAAAGATGCGGCAAGGTTATGAGGGTCGCTCCCTTTAGGGTATGTCATTTCCTTCTGGAAAAAGGTGATATTATGGTATGGAGCCCAAATATTTACCTGTGTGGTTGCTCCAATCTCATTTACTGTGTGATTGTTGCTTTGTGATCGAGGCGCCTCGGATAAAGGTCCCAAGGGACCGGGGGATGGCATACTCGAGTAGTAGTTACCTAGTTACAGAGGTAACCAGGCCTTGTGTTGGCAGAGATCCTGGTACGTTCTCGGGATGTCCCTCCAGAGGCGTACCCATGTGGTAGTAGGAAGTTCCTTAGCCTAACCATTTGATGGAAATCCAAATCCGAATACGAACCTTGTACGGTTTTAGTTGTAGAACCTGCCATTTACTTATGGTGGTCACCACTGTTTAGATGGTAGCTATAGTAGGCATAGTTCGGAATGTCTATGCTGGCTAAGATTAATATTATATATTCGAAATATTTTCCATACTAGACATTAATAATAATATCAACTGATCTTTCGTAGTAAGCATCTTTGACTATCATAAGTAGAAATCTCCTCCAATTCTGCATTTGCATTGTGTGTGTGGCGGGAGGCCTTATGGTAGTTTCATTTTCCAAAAGCATTGCGAATTTCTTTTATTTTCTTTGTGAAAATAATTGTTTTACGATCTCACACCAGTCACCATGACTGACTCGGAGTTTATTGTTCCCTTTCTAAACTCTGGGTGCCCATAATTTTCCACATGGGCAGCCTAGAGTTATGTTAGCAGGATATTCTGGATATTCTGGAGCCTTGGAGGCAAGCTGGATGGCGAGACGTAGTCTCGTACTTGTTTATTTATTCCGCTGTGTATTCTGTATGAGGACAAGTTTATATAACTGTCCATTGTTGTATTGAGTTGTATATTGACTCTCATTGTTGTATTGTATAAACTGATATAGTTCTTTGTTTAAAAGACTAGTGATTATCTATTATATATTGTTCCGCTGCGAATGTGAGATTCTAATATTGTTTCTATTTCTGTTTTTCTACTCTCTTTTTCTTCTATCTTCTTCTACCTCTTCATTTTAACCCTAATGATTCGGTTTTTCGGCATTCGATTGTGCGGCGGTTGATATAGTGGATGTATTGATGTCGACTTTCGAGCGTCGAAAGATCGTACCATTACATAATTTAAGATAATCATCTTCATTAGCTTAATCACGTAATTTCCGAGCCCTACAAACGCGACGTGTCCTCTACGTTCACTATCGGTCATGACATCGCGCAGGCTACCCAAGCTGCACCTCCATATCCCCATCGCGACAACCTCAGCTCATTTCCCCTTGCCTGCGGTCACCACCACACCCTAACTCGAAAGAACCCTAAACCCTAAATCGCAAACTCCAGCTTCCACATCTACACGAACCTTCGACCATCGCGACCTATCAGCAACGCCGCCCATCTCGCGTCGCCCTCCAACCATACGTATAGCCTAGTCGCAAACTCCACCTCGCTCGCTTCAAATGCACATGCGTATGCGTGATGATGAACCCCACCGAAACCCAAACCCAAATCTTAGAACGCTGCTGTCGCTCCGGCTCTAAATTGAGTAACCCCTAAATCGCGCACATCAATCAACGTCGCCCTCCCCTCTAGCCATCACACTCGTGATGACCAGAATTGATCGCGACTAAGTCGCATTTTCTCTCTCTTCGGATTCCTTCAATCTCGAACTGAAGGAAAGGAACTCGCGATTAATTAAAAGAGGAAAAGCATTGGGTCTTATGCTTCGATTTCGACTGCAAAGTGAGGCGAGGGAGAACTCGTTTTTAAATTAGTATGTAATAATTTTTTTTGTTTTGAAGATTCTGAAAGAGATAAAGTCATGATTTATAAAAGAGAATGAAGGATAGGGTAGGGTGGCATGTTTTTCAGGGGTTGGGTGGCTTGACAAGAAAGAATGTGAGCTGATGTGAAATGGAGATAAATATATATTTTAAAATTCCAAAAGTATCTAGATATTTGTTCCGAATCCCTATCGATGTGTGCCGCCCGACGTTTCTAATGTTCTACCGTAATTCCGATCACAATGAAACAAGTTTCGAGTCCCAATTCGTTCGTATGGAGAAAATAGCTTTCTGAATCGACTATTTAAATTTAATTAAATTATTTCTAGGCGTTTCCAGATTGCACGACCAAACATTAACCCCAAACGCTACGAAATTTAAAAACCGATAATAATACACAATTACGGATCCAATGGAACTAGTTTTGTTAAATTCCGAGACTGTGCTCCCGATTGCTATTTTAACGCGTCGATTAAATCGACAAATTTCAAAAAATTTGAAATCACTTGAAATTTCAATTTTTAAAACTTACTAACTAAACTAAAATCCCAAATACAGTATTTAAACCATTTAAATATTCTAAATTAAACATTGAGAAATCCAGGTCGTTGCATTCCTCCCCCCTTAAAAGAATTTCGTCACCGAAATCGCTAAGGTAGGACGAATGCTCCAAACCCATTAACTTAACAAAACCCACTTAGTTAAAACTTGATATTCATTTTTATAAACCTTTAAGTTTCATTCAAAAACATTCAGCTTCCATTTCTAATTCAAAACCCTTTATTTCAGTTGCAATTTAAATCAACCTTTTTAGTTTACATGATTTTTCTAAAATTTTCAAAAAATTTCTAACACCCTAAATTTTGGAAATTTTTTGACAGAGTCTCCCCTATACGAAGTAGCTTTTGCGATATGATAAGAGAGATAAAAAATATACATCGACCCACACGGTCAGAAAACAATATATATATATATATATCAATATTTATATTTTGCGGTATTTAATTCAAAAACATACCTTATTTTAGCGTTTTTAACAAACGAATTATTTTATATGCAGTTTGTGTGACTGAAATCAAGCAAAACAGCTCCATACCTGTACTTACTCAATTTAAACACGTAAGTTTCATAAATATAAAATTTATTAACTTCGCATAGTTAAATACATAAATTCATAACCCAACAAGTTATAGCATGTATTTGTAGCAATTATAAGGTTCCCAATACTAATTTAATTACCTTCAATCGATCCATATACCATTTCATTCAATTTGAATAATTTACAAACCAATTATTTTCATTTTATTCATAATTACACACATTAGAATTATATGCATTCCTAGTTGATTCAAAAATCAATCTATTCACTTTCTATTAATTCATAGAATTTCATGTAATTCCGTTTACGTCAAACGACAATTTTTCTATGCAAATTCGGTGATATTCATTTAATAAAATAACCATTTCACAAATTTATTTGAACCAAGATTTCATCCAACAATATAAACTTAAGTTAATTAATTTTATTCTCAATTAATTCAATCATATACTTAAGCTCGTTTCTATTTCAATCAAATTCCATTTCAATTTTGGATTGATTCCTCTTCAATCAAATTATATTTCATTCACTAATTAATTTGATTAGTTCATTCTCTTAGTCCACTTCAAATTTTAATTCCATACTCAAATTCATTTAATTAATATTCCAAGTCATTTCAATTTATTGACACTTAAATTGAATTAATTTATAACTCAAGTCATCACCATTTCGATCCAATTCCATTTTATTTGACCATATTTCCAAATATATTTAATTCGCTTACATTTTAGTCGAATTTTATTTATAACTCAAGTCCCACTTTTAATTTCAATTCCAATCCACAATCCAATTTATTCAACCAAGTTAAGTCCCATTTTTGTATTCAATATCTGATTTTTATTCAAAAATCACTCCATTTAATTCCCTTGAGTTCAAATTCATTTTATAATTCAAGTTTGTATTTTTATTTCTTCACTAAATCATCAACTATTTTTATTTTGGTTTTCTGTTTCACTTTTCAATTTTATAAGTTTCACAACTTATTTTCTTCATAATTCCATAATTTTCCACATTAAAATTTATTCCATCAAAATTTTATAACTTATAGTTATATAATCACTTTACAATCCAAGTTATATATACAATTCCACTCGATATCATTTCTAATTCCAATTAAATTTTTATTTAACTTAACTTAATTTAAATTTTCATTCCAAACTTCAATTCTCCACACATTCCTTTCTTCTATACTGTTAACGCTGAAAAGTGAACGCTAACACCCCGGTGTGTGTAGTAATGTTGTGAAAGCACCACCCGTGATACGGGAATAAGAAATAAGCAGTAAAATAGCAGAAAACAGTAAAAGACAGCGATTTTATAGTGGTTCAGCTTAAGATCAAGCCTACGTCCACTTTGAATTCCTTTATTGCTGATTTTGGTTACAAGTTGATACAATGCACTTCAAAATACGATACAATTTGATCACAAAAACACTCTAGACCAGTAGCTCAAACTTCGATGATGAAACTTGTTGAATCCGTGTCGGATGTGCAACATTTCTTCCGAAGCTTGTTGTAGTGTCTTGAATGTTTGGAGTTCTTCAAGTGTTGGATGAGTTAAGAATTCTGCAGAGTAATGGCGCTTTAGAGAATGATCAGCCAAAATTCCCCTCCAAGTTTGAACTCATGCTGTATTTATAGTGAAATTCCAAGCTGGGTCGTAGGTCGTGACCGACCTAAGATAGGTCGTGGGTCATGGCCGACCCATTAGGCTTGATGCGCCGCTTCCCAGGGATGCGCCTATTTGTTTAGGAATATATTACAAGTCCCAGGTCGTAGACGAGTCAACAAGATGCGGCATAAGTGTCATGGTATTGAATTTTAGCTCTGTAGCTTTAGGTCGTGGCCGACCTAAACTAGGTCGTGGGTTGCAGCTTAACTGGAGTAAGCTTGTTCATCTCTAATAATTCCACAAGTCCCAGGTCGTCCACGAGTTAAGAGGGCCACGATGTAACATAATGCGGCATTGAGTTTGTTTGTTTAGATCGTGAGCGACCTATCATAGGTCATAGGTCGGTCGCGACTTAAGTGAAGTTGCTAAGTCGTTCAGTCCTTTCCATAGTTAGATGGTTACTCCCTTAAGTCGTTGGGTCGGGGTTCCTTTAGGTCGTTAACCCGCTTAAGTCGTCACATTCCCTTAGGTCGTTAACCCCTTAGGTCGGTAGGTCGTAAGTCCTTTTAAGTCGTTAGGTCACTAACTCCTTTCAGTAGTTAGGTCGTTAGACTTCTTAAGTCGGTCCACATCTTAAGTCGTTAACTCACTGAAGACATTAAGCTGCTTCATTTCTTAAGTCGTTAACTGCCTTAGGTCGTCAAGTCCTTTTCCGTTAGCTTTCTTAAGTCGTTGATTTCTCTTAGGTCGTCAAGCACCTTAGGTCGTTGACAAAACGGTGTTAACATTTGGCCCTCGAAGTACATGCCTAAGTCGTATGTCGTGTGCTTCGATTTCTCTAACTCGTGCTTTGAAGAGTTGTTAGATCGCGGACGACCTATGAGAAAATAATGTCGTGTGTGCCGATTCGAGTTCCACTGTCCTGGTGTATAAAAGGCTTAGGTCGCTTCTTCTTCACCTATTTGCTTCCGTGTTTACTTCTGCCATTATTGATCTTCGAAGCTTCCAGAAACGAATCCAATCAGTTTACCTCGTCACCAATCAAATTCCTACATTCTTCATCATCACACTACGTAAGTAAACTCATTACTCACTCGATTTCACGATTACCGCTACCTTTCGAACATGGACTTCCCACTTTCTAACCCCAATCCAGATCCTCACACCATGCTTTAACTCGAATCATGTTGCGATCGATTGCCAACAAACTTGGAGCGGTTCGATCGAGTTTTTAGATGACTTGCAAAGGGAAGACGATGGGTTACCATATTTTGAGTCAGTTGATCCGCGAATTTAGAGGAGACGATACTGTCCTATACGGGTTAACAGGTTAGGAGTTAGGAGGATGACGGGTTACTGACTTAAGAAGAGGTCGGCCGATCAAAGGAAGCGTGACATTAGCTTGGACGCGACTCAGTAATTTTGAGCGACCCAATAACCTCCACGACTTAACTCTGGACCGACTTACCAGCCTTCGCAACTTAACTTTGGACCGACCTAAGTCTTAAGTCATGGCCGAGATAGGACTTGGAGAATTTCACGTTGCTTTGAACTGAAGTCTTTTCCCCTTACTACGCCTTACGACTTAAAGAACCAACGACTTAAGGCATTAACGACTTAGAGCACAAACGACCTAACTTAACTCGTCCCACATTCTTTCGGTCGTGGACGAGTTAGCACTTCGAACTGTCATGAAGCATAATTCTGACTTGAACTTTAACTTGAATTGTTGAAGTAAACTGCCTGAATACTGAATTGTTTGGACTTTAACCTGTTGAACTTTGTTGCATTCTTTTATAGATTGCTTCAATTTGTAAGCTAACAACCTGCTTATTACAATATTTACAGAAAATTGGGACGAATATACTGCCACTGATTGTCCACATCAAATGACAGATTAGTTAACAAAGGATAATTAACTTAAATAGACTGTGTGAACGAAGTGCTGCAAAATCAACAAATTCAAGCAAAGTATTAAAGCAACACTAGAATAGCCAATTAAAGCTGACCGGTCTGCACTAATACTGCGCCTAAATTTTAAATTAACAAGTCCTGAAATTTTGTAATCGATCAATTGCCGATTAGTTAAACTTCAGCTATATTTGCTTGTTATTTCTATTAGTTCTGCATAACACTTCACACTTTCAAGGAAACGTGCACCTTTGCATCTAAATAACCAGTTGCTTGTGTAGAATGACCTCTCAGCAAGAAGATGTAGTAGTTCAAACCGGAGAGGCCGCCCTTATTCCAACCCCGTTAGTCAATCCTCCAGAAAGAGTCTCAACTACTTTGTCGTACAAAGTTTTTCGGCAATTGTGCACCCAGTTTGGTATCGCTGAAGCAGATGCCATTCTTCCTGAAAAAAGCAGCACCGGTGATGTGGCACCCCTGGCTTTGTCACAGTTAACCGGCAAATGTGCCTGAGCGGGGCTATTCCCCCTTTCAACGACTTTCTCCAGAATCTTCTTCGTCGACTAGCCATCTCCCCCTTCCAGTTACACCCTAATGGCTACGCCATTCTGATGGGATTGTGTGTGCTATTTAGGAGGACACTTGACCGTTTTCCAAGCTTCGATGAGATTTGTTACTTATGCTATTTCACCAGAAATAAAGATCATCCTTCCATCACTGTCGTGCGAAGCGCTAGAAACTGCAAACTGATCACTGGCCTTTCGGATAGTGTTCACGGGTTTCTAAGTCAATTCTTCTTCGTACGCTGCCCTTCGGGGTTTTATGCCGTTTGGAGAGAAGGAAGTAAGACTATTCATCTTTACTTTTTCTATTCTTTGAGTTTTTCGAAATCCAAAATGTCAAGTGCTAACTTCATCTTTACTTTTCAGCGCTTCCTCCCCCTTCCAGGGAACCCAGCCACAAGTCAACTTTCGAGAGGCTTATGGTTGTGCCAGTTGAGGAGAGAAGCATTAATTTTTTTTTAAAAGATGAATTTCTGCACCACTTTGAACTTCTTCACCCTTCTCGCTCTACTCAGCCTCACGAAGTTCCTGATTCTCCAAGAAAGGCATCTGATGCCCCAGCTTTTGTCGAAGAACCTATACCGCAAGAACCTACCATTGAAGCTTCACTGGTGAAGTGTACTGCCTCTATTGACGTTGCGGGGTCGTCCGGCAAACCTACGCTCTCTCCGGTTATCGAAGAGGAGGAGCCTCCTCAATGCCCCGAGAAGGCATTCAATGAAGGGGTTGAGAAAGAGAGTTTCGCCCAACACGACGGCGAAGACATTTTTGGGGATCTTAGTGACTTAATGGTGACTTCACAGGAGCTATTTAAAAATGACTCTTCAAAAGATATTTCTCCTGCTGTCGAGGTGACTTCTTCTTTACAACAAGTTTCGACGCCTTCTATACAAGCCGTCGCCATTCCCACACCAAAGAGTGGTTTGTAGTTCGACGCGCGTAGCTTGCACGTCACACACACTTAGGATTTTTTACAATTAAATGCACTCGGCTTCTTTACTTTGAAGATTTTTAACACTTATCTTTTTAATTTTTAGTTTCTCTAATGGGACACAGTGGTTCATACTATGATAATTTCCAGCGCCATGGAAGTCGCGACACTTGTGATTTTAGGCGCTATCTCACTGCCCCGAGGGAAACAGATGAAGAAAGAGCTATTAGGAAGGCTCACGAAAGGCGGGATTATGAACATCAATACGGGAGGAGGGATTAGCGATACGACTCTTCTCATAGAAGCGATGATTCCCATAAGCGAAAGTCTTATGACGATAAAGGGAAGAGTCACATTACTGGAGATCCAAGCAAGCGGGTCAAGCCTAGTGACGCTGCAATTTCTGAGAAGACCGATGCTCCTAACCCTCTTGACATCTCCTCCAGTTCTCCTGGTCTCAAGAAGTCTGACATTCAAACAATTATCAACAGGCCTCAGTATCAAGTCGGGGACGGTCCTCCTACACTTCAAAGCCGATTCCCAAATTGGTGCTTAAAGGGGGTGTGTTTTGACTTGGACTTGGTTCCGATCGACAAGCAAGCCATGCTTAGGAACCTTGATGCTGTTAAGCTTGATATTGAGAGGATATCTAGATGGCAGAAACTTGTTGATGAGCTTCAAAGAGTTAACCATATGAATCTTCAAACCATGTTGACAATGGAGAATGACAAGACAAAATGGGATAAAATTTGCAAGCAGCATGATGCAGAGATGGCGAGCATTGCTAACGACAATGCGAGACTTGAGTCCGAAGTTAAAAAACTCAAAGAAGATCCCGCCACTTTTCCGCTTTGCACTCTCAGAAAGAAGAGGTTTTTTAGAAACAAGTGCGGGACGCACATGCTGCTCAAAGGGATGCTGAAATGAAACTTGAGGCAGAGCAGCATGTTACAGAAAAATATCGCAAAGATACCGCTCAACTGCGGGAAAGAGTTAGCTCGCAAGATTTGGAGATTGCGCATTAGAAGCTCGACTTCTCAAAGTTGAAAAAGAGCGGGATGAGGCAGTTGCCAGCCAAGTTGCAGCCATTGCCGAAAAAGAAACGGCTGAGCAGTCGCACGAGGCGACGAAGGCAAAAATCAGCTCTACTCTATTTGACTTCTATATTCATAGCGTCTTGGGACGCGGGAGCCTCTCATTTCTGGGTCCGACATACGAAACTACTTTGGCTGAAGTGTTGGAGGCGATAATTGATATGTTCAGAGGTGCTGGCTATGCAAAGGCGGATCTTGAAGCGACTTATCTGGATGATGAAGCATGCGCCGCCCTTGCCAGGGGAAAAGAGCAGCTTGCTAGGGAGCGAGCCGAAGCAGCGGGAGGAGAGTGTTTAGAGAAAGTGACTGTAACTGACCTTGCTCGTCCTCCGACTTCGGTCGATCCTGATAACATTGGCTCTAGTTCCTATTCTTCACCTTTCGCAAAAGCCGAAGTTAAAACTGCGACAACTGAGCCTCCCACTACTCAAGTTGATGAGAAGACCCAGGACGATGTTGAAGCTGAAAAGTTTGAAATCGTCGTGATTAAGCCCACTTCTCCAGGTAACTTCGATGTTGATCCAAGTCGAGTAGACTACTTATTTGCTTCAACCGGGTTTGACGAATTTCTCAATTGTTACTTAAGTCTTGATGAGCCGATATCTTCTCTTTTTTTGGAGAATACTGATTTTAACTTCTTTTCTTCTGTAGCGGAGGCACCGAGCACGTTGCATACTTCTCCTCTTCCAGCTGTTCCTCCTCCAACCCTTCAAGTCACTCCTACTTCTCAGCCGGGTTCTCAGGAAGAGAAAATAGAAGCCCTTCAAGGCTTGGAGGATCCACCTGCTTCATAAGAGCAGAGGGCGGAAGATATTGAGGACAGTGAGAAGACTTCGGAGCAGTCTCTTGATGATAATACGAAACTTTCCACGCTGCTTACTACTCCGGGAAGTGAGTCTTCTTCGAAGAGGAAAGGGAAGCGCGCAATGAAGAAGAAGAAGACCACTTTGGCTGATGAAGAAAATGTTGAAGAAGATCCAGCTGCTCCTCTTCCTCCTTCCTCCCCGACCCGTCCACAACGGCTTCCAAAACTAGTTATCAAGCCGGGAAAGAGCTCTAAGGGTGATAGGAAGAAGGAATGATAAGCTGGACTTTAGGCTTCTTGTTTTGCTTTTTGCATGTATTGACCGGAGATTGTGCGGATACCGGCCTCCGCTTATTGAAACCTGCATATGCACAAAAATTTCATAGTATGGAATAAAATGGTTCTTTTTTGCTTATACATTTCTTGTTAGTATATGTGTGAACGCATTTATTCCTTATTTTTGCACAATTTTCTTTATTTACTTTATATGATATTGTAGTGAGCTCGTGGTATGATGTTTGAGCGTTGTCTTTATTAATATAGCTATTTGCCCCCATACCATGGCTTAATGCAATATTCTGAAAAGACTTGTATTCTTATTTTTTAGAGAATAATTCTTCCGTTTTGAGGAAATATTATTCTGCTTTTAATAGAATACGCTTTGTATCAGAGAAGTTTCTCTTTCTCTTTCTTTTTAGAAGAACACTTCTACTTCCGGGGATGATCAATTTTATGTGTTGAAAAGTGGATTCCCCTACGCAGTGAAGCGAACTCCTAAAGAATGTTTTGATCTGTTGGACGTGCCTCGTTAGAGGGCTTTGTTTGATATGCCTTTGGGAAGGGTCTTTTTTTTTGTGCCTCGGGAGAGGGCTCCTCCGAAGAGTTGTGCCTCCGAAGAGGGCCTCGTTTGTGTGCCTCCAAAGAGGGCTTGTGCCTCGTTAGAGGGCTTTGGTTGGGCACTTCAAGCTTGGTGAAGTGTGCCTCCGGAAAGGGCTTGTGTTTCCAAAGCAATTTTCTGCCTACGAAGAAGTCTTGTGCCTCCGAAGCAATTTCTTGCCAACGAAGAGGGCTTGTGCCTCCGAAGCAATTTCTTGCCTATGAAGAGGGCTTGTGCTTCCGAAGCAATTTTCTGCCTACGAAGAAGTCTTGTGCCTCCGAAGCAATTTCTTGCCTACGAAGAGGGCTTGTGCCTCCGAAGCAATTTCTTGCTTACGAAGAGGGCTTGTGCCTTCGAAGCAATTTCTTGCTTACGAAGAGGGCTTGTGCCTCCGAAGCAATTTCTGCCTACGAAGAATTCTTGTGCCTCCGAAGCAATTTCTTGCCTACGAAGAGGGCTTGTGCTTCCGAAGCAATTTTCTGCCTATGAAGAAGTCTTGTGCCTCCGAAGCAATTTCTTGCCTACGAAGAGGGCTTGTGCTTCTGAAGCAATTTTTTGCCTACGAAGAAGTCTTGTGCCTCCGAAGCAGTTTCTTGCCTACGAAGAGGGCTTGTGCCTCCGAAGCAATTTCTTGCCTACGAAGAGGGCTTGTGCCTCCGAAGCAATTTCTTGCCTACGAAGAGGGCTTGTGCCTCCGAAGCAATTTCTTGCCTATAAAGAGGGCTTGTGGACTCCGAAGAGTAGCACGAGGACTCTGAGGAGTAGTGCGGACTCCGAGGAGTGGCACGTGGACTCTGAGGAGTAGCATGGACTCCGAAGAGTAGCGCTTGGCCCCGAAGAGGGCTTTGTTGCTTGTGTCCTTCCACCAGTCGCTCCTTAACGATTCCTTTTCATCACTTCAAGTACACGTTCCATTCTTCTACAAGTTGTTTGCTTTCTTCCAGAGAAGTGTATTTTATCGTCGAGTGAATCCACGGGGCAGACGCAAGCTAATTTACTGGACGTTCGTTTGCACAAACGATCGCAATTGGTTAGCGAAGGTCTGGAACCTTCTCGTTAGGAAGGTGCCCGCTTTGGTGGAACCATCAACTGTTTGTGAATAGCACTTCTCTTGTAGGAGTTGAATTAGGATTTTTATGACTTGACATTTATTTGTCGAATGATTTATGGGAATCGCTTGAATTTGTGATGTGTTGAATAGGTAAGCTTTGCTTTGATTGCCTGCAATATTAAATCGATATTTTTATCAACCAATTTAAGACATTTGCACATCGAAATAAGATAGGCAATTTAAAATAGCAAAAGACACAAGATTCATAGTTTTTTATTATTGAATCACACTGATTTCTCAGCGGTTTACAATACAAGAGTTATACATCCACCATCATTTTACAAATCTAAGCAAGGTTGTTAAGTAAAAAATGGATGCAAGTGATTGTTGTTCCAGAATCTCCGGATTGAGTTTCCATTTCCACTGGACTCGTAGTTTTGGATTTATATGCCAGAGAGATTGGAAGATGCCCCAGCTGCAGTCTTGTGGGTAGTCAGCAGTCGTCCCAATTCCTGCCTGCTGGGTGAGGACCCCCTGTGACAACATTAATGACAAGCTTTTCGGAATCTTGCACTGCAGTGTTGTTGCTAGAGCCAGATCGATGGACAGGATGTTGTTGCCCCTGAGTGGATAAGGTTGGGTCGACTCTGTTTTTCTTCACATATTGTTGCAGTTTACCCTGTTTCAGCAACTCTTCAATCACATTCTTTAACTGGCGACATTGGTTAGTGTCATGGCCAGATTGATTGTGAAATCGACAGAATTTCCCATTATTCACTGCACTTCCCCTCATCTCAGGTGGTTTGGGATACTTGACAACAGCTTTTGTCGCGAAAAAGATATTTTCTGGTGTGTCAGTTAAGGGAGTAAAATCTGAAGGATTAAAGCGGCGAGGTTTCTTCTCATTCCCCTGCTTCTTTTCTCCGTCATTTTCCCTTTTCTGGTTTCCAGATTCTCTTTTGTTAGAATCAACATCGTTATTCTTGACTTCGGCAACAACTGCCTTTGCTGACACATGAAGGCTTTCTAGGCGCATGAATTCGTCGGCCTTTTTATAAAACTTCTCAAGCGAATTCGGTTCCTTCATTTTTAGCCATTTCCCAAATTCACTTGACTTATCGATAGCCCGCATTAGATAAGTCAAAACCATCTATGGTTCCGCGTTGTCGACTTAAGCTAGAGCTATATTGAAGCGATTCAGGAATGACTTAATAGACTCTCCAGGATTCTGCTCAAGACTAGACAATGACATTATGTCTTTCGCCTTTGAAGCGTACAGTCTGAATTGCTCTTTAAACTTCCGGGTTAAATCGGAAAACTGGTCTACAGATCGAACGTGAAGCTTGGTAAACCAAAGAAGTGCCATTCCTTCCAAGTATACCGGGAAATACCGGCACTTAATCTCATCAGCCGCTCTGGCGCCGGTCATGTGCCAATCATATTTGTACAAGAATTGATTCGGGTCACTCGTCCCCTGATAGGCAGGAATGGTTGGGGGAACAAATTTTCTGGGAAACTCGGCTTTTAGAATCCTCTCAGTAAACGGAGTTTTACTCGGAGCAAATCCCCATTCGCTCTCATCTTCACTTCTCTACATGATTTCTTTCATTATTTGCCGAATCATGCCGGAGAGATATTCCTCATTGTTTAATGACTTTGTGGAGTAGACTTCGGCCATTTTCTCTGAAGTTTGTCCGGGCAAATGTTCGTGGAAAACTGGCGATGGCCTTGATCCTTCAGCTTGGAGAGGTGCCCCTTCGGCGGCACCTGATCCCCTTGAGGAATATTTCTTCCTTCGAAGTTGTGAAGAGCATCAACGATGTTTTCTTCATTATTCACTGGCCTTTGACTAGCCACGAGCAAAGCATTTAACTTCTCCATCATTAGAGTATTCTGAGTTTCAATTTGCTGATACAGCCCGGACACTGCAGAGTCTAACTCTTCTCGCGTCACTCCAACGCTTGGAGCTGCCTGACTTGGAGAAGGAGAAGTGGCAGTATTATCGTGAGCATCTTCAGATCTGATAGACTTGCATTTTCTACTAGGAGCCATTAGATCCAACAGACTTCTGGTCTTGAAAGAAACTTTTTCAACGAACTTTCATGAAGCAATGGTGAATATATTCCTAAGTTGGGTTCTCAGTGAAAGCACCAAAATGTTAACGCTGAAAAGTGAACGCTAACACCCCGGTGTGTGTAGTAATGTTGTGAAAGCACCATCCGTGATACGGGAATAAGAAATAAGCAGTAAAATAGCAGAAAACAGTAAAAGACAGCGATTTTATAGTGGTTCAACTTAAGATCAAGCCTACGTCCACTTTGAATTCCTTTATTGCTGATTTTGGTTACAAGTTGATACAATGCACTTCAAAATACGATACACTTTGATCACAAAAACACTCTAGACCAATAGCTCAAACTTCGATGATGAAACTTGTTGAATCCGTGTCGGATGTGCAAAATTTCTTCCGAAGTTTGTTGTAGAGTCTTGAATGTTTGGAGTTCTTCAAGTGTTGGATGAGTTAAGAATTCTGCAGAGTAATGGAGCTTCAGAGAATGATCGGCCAAAAGTCCCCTCCAAGTTCGAACTCATGCTGTATTTATAGTGAAATTCCAGGCTGGGTCGTAGGTCGTGACCGACCTAAGATAGGTCGTCGGTCGTGGCCGACCCATTAGGCTTGATGCGCCGCTTCCCAGGGATGTGCCTATTTGTTTGGGAATATATTACAAGTCCTAGGTCGTAGATGAGTCAACAAGATGCGGCATAAGTGTCATGGTAGTGAATTTTAACTCTGTACCTTTAGGTCGTGGCCGACCTAAACTAGGTCGTGGGTTGCAGCTTAACTGGAGTAAGGTTGTTCATCTCCAATAATTCCACAAGTCCTAGGTCGTCCACGAGTTAAGAGGGCCACGATGTAACATAATGCGGCATTGAGTTTGTTTGTTTAGATCGTGAGCGACCTATCATAGGTCATAGGTCGGTCGCGACTTAAGTGAAGTTGCTAAGTCGTTCAGTCCTTTCCGTAGTTAGGTGGTTACTTCCTTAAGTCGTT
Source organism: Allium fistulosum (assembly GCA_030737815.1). Lineage (NCBI taxonomy): Eukaryota > Viridiplantae > Streptophyta > Magnoliopsida > Asparagales > Amaryllidaceae > Allium > Allium fistulosum. The sequence continues at coordinate 461,796,217 of CM060907.1, read as the reverse complement.
GGGTCGGGGTTCCTTTAGGTGGTTACTTCCTTAAGTCGTTGGGTCGGGGTTCCTTTAGGTCGTTAGCACGCTTAAGTCGTCACATTCCCTTAGGTCGTTAACCCCTTAGGTCGGTAGGTCGTAAGTCCTTTTAAGTCGTTAGGTCACTAACTCCTTTCAGTAGTTAGGTCGTTAAACTTCTTAAGTCGTTAACTCGCTGAAGACATTAAGCCGCTTCATTTCTTAAGTCGTTAACTTCCTTAGGTCGTCAAGTCCTTTTCCATTAGCTTTCTTAAGTCGTTGATTTCTCTTAGGTCGTCAAGCACCTTAGGTCGTTGACAAAACGGGGTTAACATATACCATTTTCAATTCAATTCATTTAATTAGCTCACTTCACCAATTTACTCCATTTAACTATGCTTGAGTTATCCCACCATTTCATTAATTTATTCCATTAAATTTACACTCGAGTATATCCACATTTTATTTTTATTCCATTTAACTTTACTTAAGTTAATTCCCATTTCATTTATGCACCTTATTAATCCAATTCAAATCCACATCAATTTTATTTCTAAAATTTAATTCATTCAACTCAACTTAAGTTGAATTTCATTTAACTTTCTCAATTTAAATTTTAATTCCAAAATTCTATTTTCACATCTCTTTCCTTATTAACATCATTCTCCACTTAAAATTTTATAACTTATTTTCTAATATTTTCTAGAACATTTAAACAAGGATTTCAGAATATTTAAACAACCAATAGTTTTTTTCAAATCACTTTGAAATCATGGATATATATACACACTCTCTTTGGTTCAACAAACCACTTCTTTGGAATTTTTCAAAATTCTCTTGGTTTTATCCAACATGAATTCCCTTCGGAACTTTCAATACAACACTTGTTCCGAACAAAAATATCCATATCAAATTATTACAGTAGCAACCCGTTACTTGGAAACTCGAAAATGAACACTGATGATGTCGCGATCATCATCGGAATTATTTTCCAGCAATCGAAGTGAGTTCAGTGCTATAACATCTTCAAAATCCATTTAAAACAAATTTTCTTTAGAAATTCTTTCAAAAAAATAAGGCTATTTCATTTTCACAACACTTCAGAAAATATTTTCCAAACTTCTGAAATTCCAAAATTCCCAAATACTTAGTTCAAATCCTTTTAAAAAATTTCTCAAAGCTTCCGGGATTTTAAATTTTCAAATTTCGGTTTGAATCCTTTTTTTTTTATTTATAATTCATTTGTATAATTCATACTTATACAATCTCCATTTGGTTATATAAACCATTTTCAATTTTATAATCTTATTTTGATTATATAATAACAAACAAGCACATCACTATAATAATTTTCAGAAAATTAATCTTTTATATCAAAATATAGTTTGGGTAAAATTTATTTCATTTACCCACTTCAAAACCATACTGTGTCGGTTTACCTGGTTTAAGTGTTTAAAAATTCCTATCGAATTTGTGGCATTCCACTATTGGACCTGAATTGTTATGCCACTCAACAGATAAATTAACACAATACAAAACAATTTATATTCACTAACAAATACACGCTCATATCAATTAATACACTCAAACTCATTCTAGGGCACTACTAACCCTATCTTTGATGAGTAATCCCCACCAAAGCTAAGGTTCTCACTTAACCTTGCATTTTGATACCACATGTAACGACCAGCCACTTCGTACCCTTTGAGTTGATAATAATTCACTCTTGTTCAACCCAAATTGTACGAAAAATTGAATAACTAGGGTAAAGAGGAAAAGGTAGAAGAAGAAACTGAAACAACAACACAGAATCTCACAAATGCAATGGACAAAATATAATATATAATAACATATTTTTATACGAAGAACCTGTAACTGTTTTATACTTACAATCATCAAAGTGCATTAATCAATACATCAATCTGGACGGTTATAATAACTTGTCCTGAGATACATAACTCACACAGCGGAAATAACCAAGTACGTGATATACGTCTGAACTCCTCCAGCTCGTCTCGTGAGCTCCATAGCATTCTAACCTGAATTTGTAATACTCGGTCTGACCCGAGTATTATAATAGAATAACACCCGAGCCAGTCTGGAAAACCAGCGTGAGAAAACACACTCAATTTGAATTATTAAGGTTATCAAATCCTTTGAAAAACAAAGGTATCTCGTAAGACCGCGTCACACATAAACACGACGAGGCTTTCCCTTACGATAACCAAAACGTTTTATAGAAAATCCTGTGATATTATAATAGTGTCTAAGCACAAATACTTATCCAAGTAGCCGAAATTGTTACATTAGTTAAGTTCCAGCATACTAGGCTCTACAAACAAAACCGTAAAGACTCGTATTGGAGAATGGATTCCATACAATGACTGGGCTACTGGTGTAATGGCCCCTTTTTTCCGTACCCTTTGAATCGACAATAAACCACACATGTCCAACTCAAATTACACGAATATGCGGATCATTAAGGGTAGAAAGAAAATAAAGATAGAACATAATCTCACACGAATGGAATAACATATTTTATTTAAAAAATAATCTTTACAGCGGGAAATTTTAAAATAGAATATCATAGTCTAACCTAGATTCAACCTGGACAGTTATAAACCCCTGTCCCTACAAATGCTGAAAACAACAAAACAAATGCAATAGATGTAGCGGATCATAGAATTCGTCCATACGATGATAAAGATCTCCAGCTCTCCTCTGGAAACTCCAACCGTCTTCAACTAAACCTGAAACTACTCGGATCTGACCTGAGTATTAAAAATACCCAGATCAGGCTTGATAAACCTGCGTGAGATACTCGAAATTTTAAATGCATAGATAATGACGATGATATCAAAACCTTTGTAAAGAAGGGTATCTCATAAGACCACGCGCACACATAAATACGGAATGGGTTTTTACCTTATGATAACCAAAACACTTTTATACCAAAATGCACTTGATATTATTTTTAATGACATTGTTTTAAAAACACTTTTCAAATAAACTTATTAAAATAAGGTATCAATACCCGGACTAAATCTAAGGTAATATATGCGGACTGGGTCAACGGAATATACTTAACGGATTATAAGATACCAAAAGGGGAAGCTGAAATGTTTGCAAGTCATTACAGCTATTTTGGGAATACAATCAAAACCGCAAAGCTCATATTGGAATTGGATTTTCCAACATAATAGGGAACCTCGATAACCATGCAAAGCAACCAGAATCCGGTGGATTTTTGTGCAAGGACTCACACACCACTGTTCCTCATATTGCCACACTTCTTGATATTCGATGGCTTCTCATGCAAGGACTCACACGCCACTATACCATACAATAAGGGTCCCATCTAGACACCTTGGTGACCTAGATCATACGCCGCCAGTCACCTTAAGGGATCATACACCACCCTCATCATACTCAACTTGAAATATGTAACATAGTTCCCGTATCATTTCGGAGATGTGAGGCTTGGGAGTGAGGTTACGCTCAACTTAGACAAAGCCACGCTTTTCATACAAAACCACGCTTTGATCATAACAGGTTCCACTTTGAATGCCACATCGTCATTCCACGTCACATGACCGATTTCTAGAAAATTATAACTTCCTGAGCTCGTATGTCTCGGGAAAGGGTCTTAAGCTAAGAGAAGTTGCCTTCTCCATCACCAACTGATATACATTTATAGAAACCACTCAAATGTGATTTAGAGTACAATGTCAGACAAACATCCATACAAGTTCATTCTGGGACTGAACGAAACCGTAGGCACTCTCCTACTACCACTAGTAGCGAATAGTCCTTGCAATCCGAAAAAATCTCCACAACGAGGAGACCACTGCTATAAATAACTCTATAATAGGAGCAACCCAAAGCATGTCAACAAGCAGTCCTCATGCTATGAAGATCCTTGGTCTTCAACAATCATCATCTTCAACATGTCTTCACTTTCGAACGTATACATTGGTTCGAAGTGGTTTTCGGATAGGGATCACCCAAATCTAACCCCGGTTCCTTTGAAGCCAATTATTGATTTAAAAGATGTTAAGTTCATATATGGATATCAATCATCAATCAATTGCTTCGTCTTTTATTTAAATCAAATATCTTTCTTAGATATACTCCTTTCAATTTATTCCATTTTCTTTGCAAAAGTATATGGAATCATTAAGCCTCATTTATCAAATCATTTGGTTTATTTAAACCTTTCTTAAATCCTGAATAATTCCAAATCATTTTCTCTTTTACTTACGAAATACTTTTCCAAATCATTCATTTGATCTTAATCAAAGATTTCTTATATTCAAGTTATAACTTTTAACTTAGGAAAAATATTTCCAAATCATTTGTTAAATCTTAATCGAAGATTTCTTCTTAATTTCAAATCATATTCTTGCAAATCGAAGATTTTTATAACAGAGTACTATGAGCAAATGTAACGACCCAAAAATTTCGACCTCGAAAATTCCAGATAGTTAGGAAAAGAAGAAAAGAGATAGAAGAAGAAGAAACAGAAAACCAAACTCAGAATCTCACATTCGTGGTGGATAAAATATAATATCAAATAATATTCTTTACACAAAGAAAGTTGTATCAGTCAATTACATTTTAATACATCAGAGTTACAACATATACTCAAACACTGGACAGATACAATCCTGTCCCAAATACCTACAATATATCACAGCGGAAAACACTCCAAACGTTCCTACCATCCAGCTCGCCTCCTGAGCTCCAGAACGTCCTTACCTTAAAAAAACTGTAATACTCGGTCTGACCCGAGCATTACATCAAAGTAACACCCGGATCAGGCTGGAAACTAGCGTGAGTAAACTCATCTAACATGAAATTCTAATTCATAAAACTTGTTTAAAACCCGGGGTAACTCGTACTTCACTACGAGTTCTCAATTTATTATAGTCAACACTTTTTACTCATCAATATCTAAGTACCTCTACATAGATTAAAGGTTTCAATTACTTAAATCATTCCATTTCCAGCTTATGGATTTGATCCATCTTAGATATGGTAATTTTCACCTCCAGGGACTAGTGGCAAGTAATCCTACATCACGACGATCTTTGTCTTCACTGATCTTTGTCTTCAATATGTTTTATTTCGAAAATTAGTTTGAAGGAGTTTTCGGATAGGAATCATGTAACAACCCGAGATTTTGTAAATGTTAGATATCGTCGTTAGACAATTATAATTGCCAACAGATTGATATTGAAAATTTAATCAAGTTGGAATTCTTTTGAAATTTTCTTTAAGGGTATACGGGCTTTAAATAAATATTTCCCTTTTTAATTTTATTGAGCCCATTTCTTTAGTTTGTTGAGATAAAGGCCTATGCCCGTTCCCTCCCCCTTACTCATTTTTACTTCGCAACCCTAAACGAAAAAAAAACCAATCAAACGAATAATGGCGGCTCGATCTCCTTTCCATTCGTCTTCGAAGCTAGGGTTTGTAGAAATCGAAGATGCCGACTGTTGGTAGTTCGATCGAATGGTGGACTCGTCCCTTGCTTCGCTCGATCGCGAGAGCGCTCGGCGTCGATTTCGATCTGGCCGATTCTCTTTGACTTCGACTCCTCTTCAGTTCGAACACGACTACTCCAATTCGTAGCAAAGGTGAGTGATTTCGTCGCTCACATCTTCTAATTCATCTCTGGTATTATGCTTCGACAGTTGATTTTGTTTGACGTTGTTTATGAACTGTTCGTTTTTGGTAATTTCATTTCGATGGTTTATATGTGCACTCGCTCGAGTCTGGTTCATGTAGCCTTGCTTGTGCAAGTGGATGTTTTGTGGTTGTTGTACATATGATGTAGACTGGTCTTCCTTTGTTAGTCTGCACTTACCTGATTTGTTCAATTGTCGGATATCTTTGGAAATTCTTGATTCCATATACTTCGAACATATTTGATTCTAGTTGATAGTTCAACATGAGAATATTTTTGCCGTATGGGACTATTTACTCTCGGATATGACTTTGCGTATTCTCTGATGTGTCTTACAAGTAGTTTCATTGTTTTGAATGTTTTGTGGTCACAAATTTACAAGTGAGTAATTTCAAATTACTCACATCTAGTTCGACCCGTATGTTGTAGGGTTTAAATTCCCTTATTTGTGTCGCCTGACAATTGATTAAATCCGTCGATGATTTATTCGTCCCTTGTTTTCGATTTTCATATGAAGATGGAGAAGATTTCTAACTTTGTCGATTCCTATATAATTATTGAAAGATGCCAGTGTTTTCCAACTTTTTCAGTTTCATATAAATGATGTTTCTGGGTTGATTCGTTTTTGTTGGCTTTGACTTCGGTCTCACTGAACTTGACTTAGAAAAGAAATTTACTTGGTCGGGCATTACACTTGTTCCTTATGTTAGCATATTGGAACATGTTGTTTGCTTGTTGTTGTACACATGAGGTAGAAATGTTGAAATTATGGTTTTGTGCTCACTGGTCTCTGGTGCACTTCGTTGTACCTGATTTGTAGGCATTTATTGTCGATTCCCTTTTTGTATGCAGACATTGTGTCTTTCACCTTATTTTCTGACCTTGGCTCCTTGATGGGTACTGTGTATTATGGTTTTATGAAATGAAACTATAGACTTGTATTGTTTACTATTGCATTGTCTTTGTATAAGTATAGTTTCACTTTGTCAGTTAACTGTTGCATTCATGTTGCTTAATTCATGTCCACAGCTTGACTTTGTGGTCTGGATCATTCATGTCGTCACTTAGCCATCTTGCAGTCATCTGTATTTGGGTTCGACACTGTCTTGTGGCTTTGTTCGAACTACCTAATTAAGTGAAACTGATTTTTTGAGTTGTTTTGCCATGAGCAGTTGGGTATGTACATTCATTTGTGTACATATTTAATATTCACTATATACACTATTGTAATGGCATCTTTTGGCATGTATGTCCCTGCGCCTTCTCTGTTTTATTTTGTGCTTTTAGTCCCACTGTAGGGCTTTGAGCCTTCTTGTTTATGCTCAGATCATTGAGAGTTTTGTGCTTGCAGCTGAGTCTTTTTGTGAAGTTCTGCCATGTAATTATGTTGTGGCCACAGTTCCATTTTGTTGTATTTTGGATTACATATGTTGAATGGAGCCTTTGGTTGTTCTATTGCAACTTTGGTTTGCATATTTGATATGCGGTAACTTGTAGTACGTGATTCTGGCTGTTTCTTTGATAGTGAACTTGTTCACTGTTTCCTTTTTCGCTTGAACTGGTTGAGTTTGGTTTGTTGGTTCTTGATTGTTTCAAGTTGATTTGTGAAATTTTACGGCGAGTTGAATCCGGTCTCAAAGACCCGGGTTTGACCCTGTACACGAATGTAGACTTTCGGTGTACATTTGTGTGTGATTCATTCCTCTTGATTTGAGATAGTGCATGTTGTTTTGGTTTATTTATGTTGACTTCTATAGTTTTAATTGCTGTTAGTTTTCACCGTCGTGATGATTTCGCGTACTGTGTGGCGAGGCAGTGCACGCGTGCGTGTACTGCAGCCACACAGAAATTTGATTTGACTGACCTTTTTGAGATTGTTGATTTGTTGATTTACACTGTTTAGTGTTATATCTACCGTTACCCGATTCTCTTATTGAGAAGTTGGATATACGAGATTTCTGCTGCTGTTGTCTATTTGATATTTGAGTATTATTGCTGCTATGCACTAATAACTGAGTTTGAATTAGACTGACCCATGTATTATTTTCTTTTGAATGTAATACTCGGGTCAGACCCGAGTTATTTCAGGTAGTAGATTTCCTTCTTTGAGTTGCTGTTCAGGATATGAAGACTTTTCACATCTTTTAAAGTTGTCTTTGTCATTTGTAGAAGTCGTGTCATTGTATAAGATGATATGTATTCATGTATATTAGTTGATAATGTACTTGTATATATAACTTCCAGAGTCGACAGTTGTAGTTGTATCATATGTATTGTGTCAACTATATTGTAACTGACATCAGTTATATATATATGAGATTCTGTTATTTGTGTTCCGCATTCTTTTTGTATCTGTGTTGTTTTTATATATATTGTCCTAAACTATTATGAACCGTCGTAGTTTGTTTTGTACTAGAATTGGGTATGTCGACGGGAGTAAATAAATAATAGAAGAAAAATAAAAAGTATATACCACTCCTATCGAGATAACCAATATAAGTGTAAGGCCAACTACGGATGGCCGCTCCTATCCAGCCTTATCCTTCGTAATAATAGACAGTATTTCTTTTATTACTCTTTGTTATTATGAGCATAGAGGTGGGGAGTCACAAATCACCCAAATCCGATCCAGGTTTTTCAGATAGGAATCACCCAAATCCGATCCCGGTTCCTTCATACTAATCATCAAATAAAAGATGTTAAGTGGTTAATTAACATTCAAAGAATTTTGTTTCTTGTTTTTCTTGGAAAAATTTAAATATGATCTTCTAGAGCATCCGGGCTTCCCTTTCGATCTGTTCCACCCCTCGTCTAAAAGATAAAGTGAAGGCCAGGTAAGTTCAAGGCACTAGTTGCTCCATTCCTAACCTTAGTTACACACCTTGTTTTACCATTTAGCTTTCACAATCGGGACAAATGTACTAGTCGTTTTCGCATACTCAGTTATTAACTTTATTTTGGAATTGATTATAAGATTCCAAATTATCTTTTAAACTCTTAGTTTTCCTTTTAAAAAAATTCATAATTGATTCTAGGAAATATCCTTACATTTAAACTCATATTCAAAATGTTATAGAATTCGCAGCATAAAGTTCTGCGGAAAGTGCTATATAAGCTTGTTTGATTTAAAAACTTTTTAATATTTGAAAATTCATATTTTTCATTCCAAATCTCTTTTAAACCATTTTAGTAGATTTATCAAAAAAATTTATATTTTTAATCACTTAAGAATATCATTTATAAAGAAATCCCTTTTTGGATTCCGAACTGCAAAACCGCGATGTTTTTAGAAAATTGTTTTGGACATATTTCAAACTCTACTTGATGAAATTTTGATTTTCTTTCTTCGTTGGAAAACTGTTATCATTGTGGACCAAAGAATTTTTATTTCGAAGAAATCCGACTTATAAATCATTCTCTACGTTAATTTGAAGTTACGGGTCGAAATTTACGAACTGCCGCTACGCGACGAGCTCGATTTTGACCAATTATGTGAATTGCTTTGGAACTTGTCTGAAACACTTCAAATTTATTTTAAACCATATTTAAACTATTTTAACTTATTTAAAACAATATTTCATTATTTCAAACTCATTTTTCATTTCATTTCATATTATAATATTATATTTTTATAATATCATTCTCAATTTTTTTAAATATTTTGAAATTATTTCCATTGAATTAAATGTTCTTACTAACCATTTCTCTTATCATTTATCAAACCAAGTTATCATCCATATCACAAACATATAATAAAAAATAATATCAACCAAGTTATCAAAAATTTAATCATCCAACATATACCAAACTTTTTATGTAATTAACTTGAAATATTTTTAGGAATTAGTAACTTAAAATATGAGTACTCACAATTAGTTCCACTCCTCCAATCTTTTATGTAGATTCCCAAATCGATTCCGGCAGCACTTTCTTCTCTTTTTCTCGCTCTGGGCTCTTTGAACTTGCTCCTTCTTCTTGATTTGATCGGCCTTGACCTTGGGAGGGGAAAGTGGCTCATGGCCTTGGCTAGAGGGAGTGGAAGGCTCGGCTAGGGGTGGAGAAAGGTGGGGCCGTGGGTTGTAGGTGGACAAAGAGGCGGTTTGCACTAAATTTTGAAGTGGAAAACTTATTTTCTCTTTACTTTTTTTCCTAATATTTTTATTTTATTTTCCTAAGGCATGGAACCATTAGAGAAGCTTTTAGTAAGCTTGAGAAAGGAAGAAGAAGATGTAGAAATGTGTAAAAGAAAATGGAAGGATGGTGGTCTATTTATAGTTGAAATTTGCTACACAAATTACCTTATTACCCTTAACCAAAAAGACCAAAATACCCTCCATATCAAATCAAATTTGTCTCCTTTAAGTACACTAAAACACTCTTTCCAATGCATGACTAAACATATATTAAATGTAGATTTGATATGAAAAGGAAGTGTATAAATGTGATGTGAAGTTTATGTAATAATTATGTTTAAAGTAAACATGGATGTGATATTCATTAATGGCGATTAGACGTTTAAGTAAATATAATATTAAACTTAAATCTTTTATTAGTCAAATCAATTCTTACTTAATTACACATCAAATAAAAGGATCTTCTAACTTTATTTTACAAAACTAAACCATTTTTGTCTTTTTGCGTTTACTTTTTCTTTATTGTTTTCTGGAAGTTCCTAAGCTTGTTTAGTAAATGTAAAATTGATTAGTGAATTAATTAATACTTATACTATTGGAATATATGTTCCTATATAAGAAAATAAAGGTGCGACGATGTTGGGACAACTTTTAATCGAAAAAACGTTGATTTTCGAGAAAATGTTTTACGGTCACATTTTGACGTTTTAGTTAAACTATTTATTTATGTAAACCAAATTTAAAAATAAATTTGTATATTGTTATTTAAAAATATAAATACTCATAAATTAATTAAAATAATTTATATAACCATTGAAACTTACTTTTCTAAAATCAGCATTTTATCCCTTTTGCCGATATACCAAATGTTACTATTTTTGTGCATACTTTTCTTTCCAAATCCTATCTAATATTGTTTGAATAATATAAACTTACTTAATTTATATTTAAAATCATTTTAAATAGTATATTTTAAAGTGGTCAAATTCTGGGTCGTTACATTCTCCCCTACTTAAAAGAATTTCGTCCTCGAAATTACCCAAAACAAAAGTTTGCCCAAAACATTTATCTTTAATCTTAATTCCATATAATATACACAGTGCATTCGTTTAAAATATCTTATTCGATCTCCTATTCGAATACACAACTTTATTTCCGAACTAGTATCGATCCCCCGATCCTCTAGTGCGGACTCTGATCAGGCTTCTAGATCAGAACCATTGCTTTCCTTGCATAGTTCTCAATTATGATAGAAAACTAAAGTACCTAACCACAAACCCTTATCAATGTTCTTCATCAAGAATCAAGTGATAAATCCTTTTCCAGACCAGCGTATACACCTCAAAGTTTTGAACTCGAATCTTAGATCAAAATTTGTGCAATGAAATGATCTACATATAATATATGTATTTATTAACTTTCATAAACTTTTCATAAACTTTTCTTAAATTTAAACATTTTATAAAGGTGCTTCTTTATATAATCCCTTTAATTATTTATATCCAAATATTTTTATTAAATGAAAATATTCTAAAGAAACCATTTTTCACTCAAAAGATAATTTATCTTTATTATAATTTTTTTCCACAATCCTTTAACTTAGTATATTTCCTTTAACACTAACATTATTTACGAATCATTTCGTAAAACTATTACTTAAGTTTATTACATCTTATAACTTATGTAAATCAATCATATTTTAAAGACTTAAGTCCAAATCCTTAATTAATGCTGAAATTCATTAAAAAAACATTTTCCAAGTTATAATTACGTTTTTGAGGGGTCATTATTTTACTTAATTGTTCAAGACTTAAATCTATATTTGTATGATATACCTTTACATCCTAAGAGTATATACATCCTAAATTTCAAATTGATTTTACTTAAATCCATCCGTCTAACAAATTCAAACTTTGTTGTAATTTACTATTATCTCAAATTCATAAGTTAGAAAAATTATTTCTTATTTAATACTATTATTAAATGTTAATCCATGAGTTGATGGTTTTGATGACAAAAGATTATAAAATATAAATACTAAAATTATAGTTTAGATATATATGTATATGCAGGATTTAACCATGCAGGTACCAAGAATGAAAACTGTACAGTATAGAGATTCAAGATATCAAGATTGAAGACTAATGAGTATCAAGAATATCAAGATTATCAAGAGTTCAAGATTTCAAGATAAGTATTGAGTCTAGAATTATGTTAAAACTTCACAATAGCACTGAAATCTTCATTCCATATTTTCATTTGGGATGGCACCCATTTCTACCTTTTACTGGCTTACAAACCCACGACAAGTAGCTTACAAACCTACGACAAGTGGCTTACAAACCCACGAACATCCTGGTATTGTACAAGTTCTCGAGTCCTTATATGATGAAATATTCTGCAGGAAGAAGCTTGCAAAACTAATTCAAAATGATTTTCAAAACTGCTTTTCAAAATGTTTTAGCCTTCAAAATTATTTTTTCAAATGATTTTCAAAAAGATGTTTTAGCCTTAAAAAATATTCTTTGATTTTGTTCTTAAATAAGTTCTTGTTTTAAACTTCGTTTGTTTTAAACTATCTTTTAATATTTACTTAGATTTAATTACAAAATTATAGTAAAATTTTATATACATTATTCCCTATATTTATCTATGTATTTTATCTATAGTCAAGTATATTAATAAAGTTTAAAATAGTTTTAATATAAGATAAAGGTCATTTTCAAAGAAAAACAAAACATCAAAATTTCCTTTGGGATGTCGACATGCCCTAGTACCCCATGTCGACATAGTGTCAGTTAGGACCAAAAATTTGAATTTCAAAAGAAGTGTCTATTCGCCATAACCTTTCATGAATAGACATGGCTGTTGTTCTTCTATAAATAGGGGTTGGTTTCAACGAATTTTAGATCATATTTTCTGGTTTTTCACTTCTCTTCTTCTTCCACATTTTCTTATTCAAAATCCTATCATCACTCTGCCGAAATTAACATTGAATCTAACTAGATCATCTCTGGTTTGATTCTCTATCACTATCTCAACAAGATCCCAGTGCTATTCAGAGTTATAGGCTTCTCTGTAATATATCTAGCGAGAAAAGGTGTGATTGTAGCCTTGGAAATCAATCAAGAGAGAAAAGGTGTGATTGTAGCCTTGGAAATCAATTGGGTGAACTTGTTGCCCCGAAAATCAAGTTTCTCTACCCTGAGGATTGTGATTCTAAAGGGTGTACCTCGTAGCCTTGAAACCGAGGGTGTAATTGTACAATTGCTTTTGAAAGGAAATCTGTACTTAGTTGTGCGGGTCTGGATGTAGGGTAACTCCGAACTAGTATAAAATCCGGTTTGTTCTTTCCTTTACTACATTCACTTTATTTCTGCATCTGTGTTTGATTCTGTGATTATATCTGTGTCTGAATATTGCATACATTTGTGTACAAATCAACAATAACTCAAAAAGATTTAGTAATTTCTTATAAACACTATTCACCCCCCCTCTAGTGTTCATTCTAGCCTTAAGATCCATATTCCGCATTCCTCACATTTGGTATCGGAGCAAGGTTTTCAAAAGTTTCATAATCTGAATTTTGAAAAGTTTTCTAAATGGCTACCAACACTGGTACTGTTTCTATCACTAGTTCATTTGTAGAAGGTCAGTCTACTGTCAGACCACCACTTTTTAATGGCAGTAACTATGCATATTGGGCATGTAGGATGAAAATATATTTACAATCTGCAGGATTAGACACTTGGAATATCACACAGAATGAATATTCTGAAACCTCAACTGACTTTGCACAGTGGACCACTGAGCAAAAGGCTGTTGCACAAAATAATTCTAAAGCAATGAATATTCTGTTTTGTTCACTTGATAGGAATGAATTAAATAGAGTGTTAGTTTGTAAGTTCATATGAAATCTGGAAAACTTTGCAAGTTACTCATGAAGGAACAAGCAAAGTTAAACAGACCAAAGTTTCCATGCTCACAAATTAGTTTCAGTTATTTAAAATGAATTCTAATGAATCTATTTCTGATATGTATAGTCGATTTCAGGATATTGTACACTCTCTCATATCCTTGGGAAAAGAGTTTTCCGAAAAAGATCAGGTCGGGAAAATTTTAAACTCTCTCACTCCAGAATGGGATCAAAAGACACTTGCAATTGAAGAGGCAAATGACATCAGTACTTTAAAGATAGAAGAATTAATTGGAAATCTAATGTCGTTTGAAGTCCAAATGATCGGGAGAAGAGAAAGCAAAGCATCTAAAAAGGAATCAATGGCATTCAATGCATTGACCGGTGAATCAGACTCAAATAGTGATAATGATGAAGAGATAGCTCTGATGACCAGAAATTTTCGGAAATTCTTGAAATACAGAAAGATGAATAATTTCAAGAGAAACAACTATAAGAATCCGGTAAATCAGAATGTAGTGACAAATAATGTCAAATGTTTCAACTGTGACAAACCAGGCCATATCAAAAGAGACTGTTCGTATCCAGAAAGGCAGAATCCTCCTATAAACAATGAATCAGTAAAGAAATGGAAGTGTGCATTTACTGCTACTCTAGATGACACAGACTCGTCCTCAAGCAATGATGATCAGAAGACAAATAACTCAAATTTGTGTTTCACGGCAGTTCACGACTTCAACAAATTCAAGGAAACGGACTCAGAAAAAGGTACACATTTACAATACAATTGATTGAAATTGCATGCTTAGAATTAGATGATTGATTGTTTGATTGATTGTTTTTTTTGAATTGGTGTGTTGATTGAATTTTAAATTTATTTTCTATTATTTTATTATAATTTTATTATTTTTATTATTATTTATATATATATATTTTATTGAATATAATATAATCATAATATTATTCCAGATATATATATTTAGTCATAAATATATATATATATATATATATATTAGAGTAGTTAGGAAAATTAAATCATAGAATATTTCAGGCACATGTCGACATGGTCCCTACCATGATGTCGACATGGGTACAAATTTTGAAATTCAAATCCTTGAATTTCTCTCCACCTTTTCGCTTCATTCAATACTCTGAAAAGGCATCTTTTGACCAGAGAACATGTCTTTCAAAAATCTATTGACTATCTTTTTTCACAACTTTTCACTTTCATTTTCAAATTCAAACTCTCTCTTCAAAACTCCAAGATCTCTACTCTCTACTTTAATGGCTTCTTCAAGCAACCCCTCCACCATGAGACATTCCAGAAACTTGAAAGTGCAACTTCTCAATAATCCGGAGGCAATAAAAGCATACATCAATTATGCTAACTATGGAAAAGTCCATCCCGGAAAGTTTGCTATTTTTCAAGATTTTGCTTCTTATGAAATTGATACTCTTTTTGCAAACAATCAAATTCTTAGTCTTGTTGATTCTTCTCAAAATGATTTTGTTTATTACCCAAATCTTGTTAAAATTTTCTATGCATATCTCAATCGAGAATTTTATGAAGGAAATGATAATGAAATTTGGAGTAGTGTCAAAGGCACTAAAATTATTTTGAATTATGATCTTTTGGGTACCATTCTCAATTGCAAAAGCACGGAAATGGATCTTTCTAGTTTGCAAATCGATGAACATGATCGTGAGACATTTCATCATATTTTTGAAAGAGATGAAAACTTTGAATTTAAAAACCGAAACTTTTGTCCAAAAGCAAGAATTGTCAATCTTCTTTTACAACATACTTTGACCCCAAGATCGGGAAATTTTAACAATCCTACTTCAAAAGTGTGCAAAGCACTTTTTACTATCTTCGTAAATTATGATATCAATTGGGTGCAAGTTATTTTGGATGAACTTCGTCCTAAAAATTTTGAAATGGGAGAAAACACTTTATATCATGAAATTTACCTTACTCGGATTTTCAATTATTTTGGAGTAAATTTCAAAGGAGAAGAATTTCTTTCAAGAAATTTTTTTAATATCTCAAACATTTCTCTCATGAAAATCCCATATGTTTTTCAACCTTATGAGACTCTTGCCGAAAAGGAAGAGCGTTTGGCTCATGAAGAAATGGAAGAGGCGGAAGAGGAAGAAGAAGAAGAAGGGGTTGAAATGGAAATAGAAGAAGAAGAACGTGAAACATCCCTAGAAAGTATTGAATATCCCTCCAATCCTACCAACAAAACCCTTCTAAAAAAACCAAAAGATAATTGTTAAGAATCAACGGATTCTTAAACGAACCGTTAGTAAGAAGTTGGACAAAATGTCATCCAAGTTGACCAAGTTTTTCTCCAAAATCAGCAAGAAACTTGGATTATCTTCATCTTCATCATCCTCTAACTAGATGTATCTTTTCATTTCATGATGTATTACTCTAGTTTGCTTTAGTTTGAATGTTCATGTAGTTCTTTATGGTTAATCATTGTATTATCCTATTATGCAATGAAATTGATTTCCTTTTCTGTTATCTAGCTTATCTTATCTCCTGCATAAATGTTAGTATATTATATAAATATATATATACATGTAATTATTCACAAAATCAAAAAAGGTCATCAAAATTCACTGGACCATGTCGACATCCCCCCCTTGACCATGTCGACATGTACTGGTCAGAAATGACAAATTTGAAATTTGAATAACTACCCTATGTCTATTCATTTCAAACGAATTCCTACACCTATAAATACCTATTTCTTCCAGAATTCTTCACTCAATATTATTTTCTATCTTCTTTATCTCTCATTCTTCTCACAAATTCAAAAATGGCAAATCCTATTCACAATTTAACCGAGAATCTTGAAGAGACTCTTAATTCGTTCAAGAATTTTCTTACGTTCATTCTTCGTAACCAGCGACACTTAGAGTTGAGTCAAATGCAGATGATCAAGGAGCAAGAACGGCATTTCAATGCAATGCAATGGATGATTTCTTCACTGCAAAAGGATGATAACGAAGCACATCGTCCTATCTCTCTCATAAATGACAATGAAAATTCGGATGCCATCAAAGCAGACCCTATTTTCGGAGAAGAAGGATAGGTGGAAGTTCCTCGAAACATTTGATGTTGGTTTGTTTGCTTTGTTTGATTTGATTGCTTTGATTGAAATTGTGTGTTTTGATTGGTTTGATTGACACTTGGTGTGGATAGATGAATCTATAAATATACATTGATATATTTTTATATACTCTATTATATATTTTAATGCAGGTACTTAAGTACAAGAATGAGGGGGAGTTATATAGTTTGGAGTTAGTTTGTTTTGTGTTGATGACAAAGGGGGAGAAATATAAAATAGGAGAGTTAGGCATAGATTAAGGAGGAATTATCAGTTTTAGGTGGAGTTATTACGATAGAAGTAATATTTTATAAACAAAGGTTGTCATCATCAAAAAGGGGGAGATTGTTGGTCCATGAGTTGATGGTTTTGATGACAACAACCTTAGAATAAGATTATAAAATATAAATACTAACATTATAGTAACCATGCAGGTACCAAGAATGAAGACTATACAGTTTAGAGATTCAAGATATCAAAATTGAAGACTCATGAGTATCAAGAATATCAAGATTATCAAGAGTTCAAGATTTCAAGATAAGTATTGAGTCTAGAATTATGTTAAAACTTCACAATAGCACTGAAATCTTCATTCCGTATTTTCATTTGGGATGGAACCCATTTCTACCTTTTAGTGGCTTACAAACCCACGTCAAGTAGCTTACAAACCTACGACAAGTGGCTTACTAACCCACGAACATCCTAGTTTTGTACAAGTTCTCGAGTCCAGATATGATGAGATATTCTGCAGGAAGAAGCTTGCAAAACTACTTCAAAATGATTTTCAAAACTGCTTTTCAAAATGTTTTAGCCTTAAAAATTATCTTTTCAAAAATGATTTTCAAAAAGATGTTTTAGCCTTAAAAAATATTCTTTGATTTTGTTCTTAAATAAATTCTTGTTTTAAACTTCATTTGTTTTAAACTATCTTTTAATATATTTAACTTTTAATATTTACTTAGATTTAAATATAAAATTATAGTAAAATTATATATATATTATTCTCTATATTTATCTATGTATTTTATCTATAGTCAAGCATATTAATAATGTTTAAAATAGTTTAATATAAGATAAAGGTTATTTTCAAAGAAAAACAAAACATCAAAATTTTCTTTGGGATGTCGACATGCCCTAGTACCCCATGTCGACATAGTGTCAATTAGGACCAAAAATTTGAATTTCAAAAGAAGTGTCTATTCGCCATAACCTTTCATGAATAGGCATGGATGTTGTTCTTCTATAAATAGGGATTGGTTTCAACGAATTTTAGATCAGATTTTCTGGTTTTTCACTTCTCTTCTTCTTCCACATTTTCTTATTCAAAATCCTATCATCACTCTGTCGAAATTAACATTGAATCTAACTAGATCATCTCTGGTTTGATTCTCTATCACTATCTCAACAAGATCCCAGTGCTATTCAGAGTTATAGGCTTCTTTGTAATCTATCTAGCGAGAAAAGGGGTGATTGTAGCCTTGGAAATCAATCAAGCGAGAAAAGGTGTAACGATCCCGGATTTTAATTAAATTTAAATTGATAATTAAAATTAATTTTTGAATAAAATTTGTGAAATTAATTGATAAATTGATGCGAGTTTCCCCGAATTCAAATAAATTCTATATAAATCATTTAAATTTAAAATGTTGTATATATATGTGAATGTGTATATATATATATATATTCGGGCATATATGAGTAAATTTGAAATTATATATATATATATGACTTGAATTTAAATCGTAAATAAATGGTTTAAAAATAAAAATACAAATTATATAAGATAAAGTATAAAAATATAAAAGTAACCCATTAGCTAAAATTTAACAATAGATTAAAATATAGAAATTATTTATATTACAAATTAAGAAGACTAAAGAAAAAAATAAAAATATATAAGATATAAAAGTATAAAGTAAATACATTGGATAAAATCTAATAACATAAACTAAAATATAAATTGTTTATAGTATGAAGTAATATTACGAAGACTAAAGTAAAATATAAAAAATATAGTTTTTATACAATATAAAGTAATTATATAAATTTTAATCTCATAAATCAATACAAAACAATGTAATACAAAATAGACTACAAAAAAAATATAAATAGATGTATATAAGATAAATTATAAAATATAAAGTAAAGAAATTAGTTAAATTAAACAACATATTAAATATAGAAATTCATTTATATTACAAAATAATAAGTATAAGAAGAAAAATAAAATACATTCAAATATGAACAAAAGAGGAAAGATATAAATATCTATAAGCTTGCAAAAGAAGATATATACATTCAAGTATGTACACTTGCAAAAGAAGAAAGAAATATATGTAGATAAGTATGAAACCAAACAAAAAAACATATACATGAGAAAAGCTTGCAAAGGAAGACATGAAAAAAAAAATTCATTTGTACAAGGTAATTAATGCAAGCCATCACAATATATCTCATCAGCCACCAAATAAAATATCAGCTGAATCAATTAAAGAAAAAAATCTCTGATCAATTGTACAAACATATTTTTATCACCCAGTACTAAAACAAATGAACACACTATAAACTTCATTTCTTTCCATCATTCTCATTTCAAATTCGTTCCACTTCAAGCTGTGAAAAACTGAAAGAAAATACTAGCTGAAACTCAAACAAGAATTCAACTTAAACATCAAAACAAATCAATGTAACAAGAGGATTTAAGATAAGAGCTTCAGCTTGTAATTTCCAGCATGTGTCAAAAGGAAGCAGGCTCTGTTCTTTCTTTTGAAAACACTGTGAGTAAACATCTTTTTAAAGGCTAAATTTGTTTGATATCTTGATGCATGTGATCATCCTTGAAATTTGTTGTGATGATATGGTTTGTTTACCTGTGATAAATGGCCATCAAAATATATATATCTGGATATATAATATGCTTTGAATTGCTCTGCTAAAATGTGTATATATCTGTATGTATATGTGTGCCTCTGTTATTTTCACTGGCTTGTATTACTTTCAAAAATCTAAATCTCTTTATACAATCAGATATATGCTTTGATCTCAGAATGAAAAATGACTATTACAATGTAATATAAATTTTAAAAATAGTTTTGAGATTTTTTTATTTAGAAAAGTTTACAGAAATATAAAATACAGCGTTGATCTGAAAATAAGGGAAAATCAAACATTTTAATTTTATGAGTCGAATACATAAACAGATTTGTTATGGTAAATGAAGATTTTAGGAAGAAAAGTTAGGATCGCTACAAAAGGTGTGATTGTAGCCTTGGAAATCAATTGGGTGAACTTGTTGCCCCGGAAATCAAGTATCTCTACCCAGAGGATTGTGATTCTGGAGGGTGTACCTCGTAGCCTTGAAACTGAGTGTGTAATTGTACAATTGCTTTTGAAAGGAAATCTGTACTTAGTTGTGCAGGACTGGATGTAGGGTAACTCCGAACTAGTATAAAATCCGGTGTGTTCTTTCCTTTACTGCATTTACTTTATTTCTACTTCTGTGTTTGATTCTGTGATTATATCTGTGTCTGAATATTGCATACATTTGTGTAAAAATCAATAATAACTCAAAAAGATTTAGTAATTTCTTATAAACACTATTCACCCCCCTCTAGTGTTCATTCTAGCCTTAAGATCCATATTCCGCATTCTTCACATTAAATTTCTAGCTTTGAAAAAAACAAATTTTAAAACCACCCGTATTTAAATCCTCAAACTCTTAAATCTCTATTTTTTCTTTATAAATTAGATTTATATATTATCCTAATCTTATTTCATTTACTCAAAGTATTTCATGATCTTTTACCAAAAGTTTTCAGAAATTTCTTAGCTCTTAGTTAGGTATGATTCAAAAAAATTCAACTGTCCAAAATCATCGGAAATTCCACTTTTTTATCAATTAGCGATCCCCAATTTATCTTTGGTTTAAGCACTTTTATAAAGATTACTAATCAATGATTCACATTATTTCTTTAACTTAAGAAAATTATATAGATTGAGTAACTCCAAAACAATCCAAGGAATTGGGTACTACCAATAGTATTATATATCCTCTTAACAAGAAGAGTAATACTTAAGAGAAGTGTTTACCATCCGAACACATCTCTTGCCCATTTTTAGTTTATTTTCGAGCCAATCGAATTAGTTATCATAAAATACCTCTTTTTATTTGAAATAATACCATTTTCAAAATCCTTTAGAGATTACTTTATAAAACCTATTTTATAAATTCATTTTATAAATTTATCGTATATTAATTAACTTCATTTGAACTACCACAATTCTTTTACTCAAATTTAAATTCTCATTCGTTTTATATTTATCTTTTTACACAATCATGTAAATACATTTTTATCTTATATGTTTATTCCTTAAACAAATCTTATTATCAAACACCTTATAGTCAAATCGTGAAACTTAATTCACAAGTTATTTGTACTTAAACTTTTAAATCAAACAATTGATCAGTTTATGATAGTAACTTAACATTATCATTTCTTAATTTATTATTTTGGAGTAAGTATTAAAGATCTTAATTACCTTATCAGATTTCTTACTTATCGATAATCTTTATGAGACATGTTATAGTCAAACTGTGAAATTCTAATCACAAGATGTTCATATTTAAATTTCACTAATCCTGATTTCTAACTATACAACTTTTCAAAATATATACTTTATATTCAAAATATAATCCTAGGTAAAATTATTTCATTTACCAATTTTTCAAAATCAGTGTGTCTATTTGCCTTGTGTAAATGTTTAGGAACCCTCATTGATAACGGTGATCAGGCGTATCGATCAGAATCCATAAATTACTCAATAGATAAATCAACACAAAATAATTTATTAGTCACTAACAAATATGCACACGTATATAATACACCCAAACTCATTCTAGGGTGTTCTAACCCTATCTCTAATGAGTCCTCATCCTATGGTATTACTAACCTTATCTCTGATGAGTCTTTGCCCCACCAAAGCTAAGGTTCTTGCTTAACCTTTAGCTCTGATACCAAATGTAATGGCCCGTTTTTCCGTACCTTTTGAATCGACAATAAACTACACATGTCTAACTCAAATTGCACGAATAAGCGGATCATTAAGGGTAGAAAGAAAATAAAGATAGAATAGAATCTAATATGAATGGAATAACATATATTATTTCAATAATAATCTTTACAGCGGAAAATTTTAAAATAGAATATCAGAGTCTAACCTAGATTCAGCCTGGACAGTTATAAATCCCTGTCCTTATAAATGCTAAAAACAACAAAACAAATGCAATAGATGTAAGTCAAATAGGATTTAATTTATTACTCATTTTTATTTTTATAATATAATTAAATTTTAAAATATGGGAAATTTATAACATTAATTTATATTAAAAATATTGGGTGACAGAAATTATCACGTTGATTTGGTTTTTAAAAGAAAAGGGAAACAATGTTTTAAAATTGGAAAATTTATGAACATATAACTTAAACTCAATTCCCTTTACTAAAAATACAATATAAAATACCCAGCCCAAACACACCAGACCTAGCCCAAACACCCCCTCTCTCTTCTTCCTTTTTTTGCTCCCTTTCTTCTATTCACTCAAACAAAGCCCTGCATGATGGATACGTGCACTTGCACACCAATGCTGACTACCCTTACTTGCTGCTGACCGACCAACCTCGCAAACCACCCACGACCACCGCGTCACCTCCATCCACCCAAAACCCTTAACCATACCCTAGTTCAAATTTTTGAACTTCGAACCAAATCTTGGAACAAACGTATCTCCACCCAATCACCTTAACTCGCCACCCTACGTCACCATCTACCACCGAGCCTTTCCGAAACATTCGCCACTTCTTTCTCTTCCTTCTTTCCCTGGACCACATGCCCCATTCGCCTCCTTGACGCCGCATTTGCCTCAAACTCGAGACCGAACCAAACAACACCCTAAACCCTACTTCGCCCACGACTCGACGCCACGCCCACCAGAAAAACCCCTTTCCATTTTTCCTATGTGCCGCATCGTCTGCTCTTCCTCTTCGTCCAACATCACACCCCAACCTTCGCCATGTCGTCGGAATTTGTCTAATTTCCCAGATCCGTTCATCTAAAAAATCCTATCTCTCATAGCACAAAAAAAATCCAAACAAATCTTAAAAATCATGATTTCCAATAAAGATTCCAAACATATAACCCATTCGTTAAAATTTGATATTCTAATTTTGGTTGTGACTACCTACTCTATGTAAATTGATGTTTTCCTTTCTCTCTCCTCCATGAAAACTCGATGAAATAAATTTTAAAATGTTCTTCATTCGAAAATAAACAACTTTTCTTTTGAAAAAAAGATCTAAAACCGAATGGTTGTTGAGCTTTTGATTTTTGAAGTTGGTTGTTTAACTGTTTTTGAATAAACAAAACCTAGAACAGAGCTTGAATGGAAGAAAAACAGTGGTTGTGCAGGTGGACTAGCCATTGACGAACACCATTTTATATACACATGTTTACATACAATCACACATATGCTTAACACATCATAATCACAGCCATATATATATATATATATAGGTATGTATATATATATAGGTATATATATAGGTATATATCATATATCCAGTTATCAAAATAAATAGTTACAGTTCTACAAAGATGATGAACTGTTGCTTCTCTTTTATTTTCTTCTAGAATCAATTTTTTTGAATATCTTGGCTTTATTACTTAATGGCAGATTCTCTTTTGTTTTAAATGTTTGAAATGTTAGAATGTAAACGTGAAGATAGGATAGGTTATTTATAGATGGAGAGAGAGCAAGTTGGAAAGTGCTGAAGCTTATTTTCATGTACAAGCTATTTTTTTTCATTTTTTTCTTTAATTTGATTTGAAAATTGTTGACTTGATTTGATAAAAAATGACTTAAAAACTTTTGAGTGAAAGATGTGATTTATTATATGCTTGACTAGATATTTTATCATCATGATGTTTCCTTGCATATATATATATATATATGTGTGTGTGTGTGTGTGTGTGTGTAGATAGATTTATTTTGACCATATGTAAATGCATTTGACTATATACTAACATATATTAACATGCTAAGTCAGATACTTCTTGTAAAATTTATTCCATATACATTATTTTCTCATAAACACTTATATATATATATATAAAAATATATATGTAGATATGCATACATATGAAGTATACATTTTTATTTAACGTATTTACATTTATACATGATTACATATCATATTTACATAAGTTTGAATTTTGCCACCATGAGTTTTATACATTCATGTATATATATTTATTTACATATACAATGTTTTTCATAAACATATATACACATACATAACTTATATATATTTTTAAACATCAAAATGAAGCTTGTATATATTTGTATACAGATATACAGATATTTTATCTTAAATTTTAATGGTGGAGTTTATATACATATTTCTATAAAATTTATCATGTCCAAAAATTTTATTTTAAATTTGAATATAATTTTTTATTAATTTATACATCAAATATTTTAAATATTAGAAAATTTATCTATCCAACTTATAAAAATTAATATTCCAAAATTTTAAAATCAGCTAATTACTCAATAATAGGTGTGAAAAATCCGGAACAATACATTCCTCCCCTCTTAGAACTTTTCGTCCTCGAAAAGGAACGAAGCGAGAATTTGAATTTTGATGTAAATTATTAAATAATCATCTTTAAACATTTTAAACTCTGTACTCTTTTATTCTACAATTTATGATACATACACTTTAAATTACATAGTATAACCAAGCTAGTTTATTAAAACATTTTTCATAACTTGATGTCTTAACAAGTCCATCCTTGTTCTTATAGAAATTTTGTCATAGGTTGATCAGGAGTAGGACTGAAAATCTATAAGTACTTAGTAGATCCGTTTCAACACCCAATGTTAACTCTAAAAATTGAACGCTAACACCCCGGTGTGTGTATGAGTTATGTGAAAGCACCACCCATTGGTACGGGAACAGAATATAAGCAGAAAATTCGTAGAAAGCAGTAAAAGACAGAAGTTTTATAGTGGTTCGGCTTAGGACCAAGCCTACATCCACTTTAATTTCCTTTATTATTGATTTGATTACAATTTGATACAATGCACTTCAAATACAATTCACTTTGATTACAAAACACTTCAGACTAGTAGCTAAAACTTCGATGTAACGAGGTTCTTTGAATCCATGTCGGATGTATAAGATCTCTTTCGAAGCTTGTTGTAGTGTCTTCCGTGTTTGGAGTTCTTCAAGTGTCGGGTCAGTTAAGAAAGTGGCAGAGTATCAGCGCTTCAGAGAATGATCCAAAAAGCCCCCCTTTCAGTTGGAGCTAGGGCTGTATTTATAGGGGAGATTCTGGACTGGGTCGTAGGTCGCACACGACCTAGGGTAGGTCGTAGGTTGCGCACGACCTATGGAGCACGGGTTAATACTTAGCAGGAGCGCACTTGTCTATCTGGAACACTCCAAGTCATAGCTCACCAACGATCTAGGAGGAAACGACTTAAGTAGTTGCGGCATAGAGATTTGCCTTTGTTTGCTTAGGTCGCGAGCGACCTATCATAGGTCATTAATCTTGCTATGCCGCTTAAATCACTAGGTTGTTAAGTTGTAGGTTTTCTTAGGTCGGTAGGTCGCTCCCTGTTAAGTCGTTGAGTCGCTCTGTCTTCATTTGACTACTAGGTCGCTTTATTCCTTAGGTCGTTAGGCAGTTAGATTGCTAGGTCGTTCATGCAGTTAGGTCGTAGAGTACTTGAGCCGTTAGGTCGCTGCTCCCCATAGGTCGCCTAGTCCTTTCTGTAGTTAGGTCGCAGAGTACTTGAGCCGTTAGATCGCTGCTCCCCATAGGTCGCCTAGTCCTTTCTGTAGTTAGGTCGCAGAGTACTTGAGCCGTTAGGTTGCTATCTTCTTAAGTCGTTAGGTCGCTTTGTCTAGTTGAGTCGCTAACAAAGAGGAGTTAACATTTGCCCCTCAAAGTACACGCCTAGGTCGTAGGTCGTGTGCTTCGATTTCCTTAACTCGTGCTTCGATGGGTTGTTAGGTCGCGAACGACTTAGCGAGGAAACTAGGTCGTGTGGTGCCGATTCGCATTTCACTGCTCCGGGGTATAAATAGCTTAGGTCGTTCCTCCTTCACCTCATCTGTTCTAACATTCCATCCTGCCATTAACAAGTTCCCAAGCTCTCGAAGACGAATTCAATTACTCGATCATTAGTCATCTCTATCATTACACTACGTAAGTAAATCCGTCCTCCATTCGATTCATGATTGCCATTAACTCACGAATCTGGATTCCCCATTTTCTAACTCCAATTCATTTTTGTGACGTACTCCACCGTGAACCTTGTTTGTGATTGATCTTCGACTGTCATCGGTCATATTGTTGTTGTCGTCCGCGATAACATAGTAGTGCATCAGATTTTGTGGCCAACTTGAAGCAATTTGAATCGACTTTTTTGGTGATTCTTAATGATGAGAGGAGACGATAATGGATTACAGTATTTCTAGTCATCTGGCCTGCGAGTTTAGCGGTGATGATAAGGTCCTTTAGGGGTTATCGGGTTAATGGATCTCGAGTTGGCGGGTTGACGAGTTACTGAGTGGAGTGGAGGTCAACTGGTTAAAGGAAGCGAGGCTTTAGCTTGGACGGGAGATAGCTCGAGTTTCCATTAAAAACGACTTAGCGAAACTGAGCGACCCATGAACCTTCGCGACCTATCTCACTTGACCGACCTAACTAGTTGCGGCATAGGCCTTAGGTCGCGGCCGAGCTAGGACTTGGAGAAATTCATATTATTTTGACCTGAAGTCTTACTCTCTTATAAGTATCACGACCTAAAGAACTAGCGACCTAGATTAGGTCGCGAACGAGCTAACACTTGAATGAACTTGAACTGCTCAACTTGAACTGCTTGAACTGCCGGACTGAACTGCCTAAACTTGAATTGCTTGAACTTCTTTACAGATTATCTCAAATGCTAATAACCTGTTAGACACAATATTTGCAGAAAACTGGGACGAATATACTGCCATTGACTGCCCACATCGAATGACATATTAGTCGATAAAGAATAATCAACTTAAATGAACTGTGTGATCGAAATGCTGTAAACCAACCAATTCAAGTGAAGTATTAAAGCAAAACTAAAATAGTTAATTAAAGCTGATTTGTTTGCATTAACACTCCACTTGAGTTTTAAGTTAACAAGTCCTGAAATCTTGTAATTGACCAATTGCCAACTAGTTTAATTCCAGTTATGTTTGCTTTCTATTTTTATTAGTTCTGAACAACACTTCACACTTTTTAGGAAACGTGCACCTTCATATTTGAATGTCCAGTTCCTTGTGTAGAATGACTTCTCAACAAGAAGAGGTAATAGTTCAAGCTGGAGAGGCCATTCCTATTCCTGCCCCGTTAACTAATCCTCCAGAAAGAACCTCAACCACGCTAACATATAAAGTTTTCCGCCAACTGTGCACTCAGTTCGGCGTTGCTGAAGCAGATGTCATACTTCCTGAGAAAAGCGACACTGCTGATATACCACCTTCTGGTTTCGTCTCAGTTAATCGTCAAATGTGCATGAGTGGAGCTATCCCTCCTTTCAATGACTTTCTTCAGCAACTTCTTCTCCGACTGGCTATCTCCCCCTTCCAGCTACACCCCAATGGCTATGCCATTCTGATGGGGTTATGTGTGATATTTAGGAGGACGTTGGATCATCTTCCGAGTTTTGATGAAGTTTGTTACTTGTGCACATTTGCCAAGAATAAAGACCATCCCTCCATCATGCTCGTGAGAAGCGCTAGGAACCGCAAACTGATCATTGGTCTTCCCGAGAGTGCTCACGGGTTTCTGAGACAATTTTTCTTCGTTCGTTGTCCTCCGGGATTCTACGCTATCTGGAGAGTAGGAAGTAAGATCATTTATTTTTGTTCCTTATGTTTTCTGAACTTTTCAAACCCCGAGTTGTCAAGTGTTAACTTTGCCCTTTACTTTTCAGCGCTTCCTCCTCCTTCTAGGGATCTGGGTCATAAACCAACTTTTGAGAGGCTCATGGCCGTGCTGGTTGAGGAGAGGAGCGTTCAATTTTTGTTAAAAGATGAGTTTTTACATTAGTTCGGACTTCTTCACTCCTCCCGATCTACTCAGATTCATGAAGTTTTTGATTCTCAAGCAGAGATATCGGATGCCTCAGTTTCTGCAGAAGAGATTGCTACGAAGGAACCTACTGTAGAGGCTGTACTTGTGAAGTGTTCCACCTCTGCCTATGTTGCGAGTTCATCTGGCAAGTTTACACTCTCTCCGGTTATCAAAGAGGAGGAACTTCCCCAATGCCCTGAGAAAGCAGCCGATGAAGAAGCTAAAAAAGAGAGTTCTGCTCATCACGATGGTGGAGACATTTTTGGTGAGCTAAGTGACCTAATGGTGACTTCACGTGAGCTTTTTAAAGATGATATCATCAACGTTAAAGTTGCCTCTCCAGTGATCGAAGCGACATCTGCTTTACGACCGCTTGCGTTGACCCAAGAGTTGACTCCTGCCGCAAAATCTGATATTACTCCTAAACCGAAGAGTGGTTTGTAGTTTGATGCGCATAGTTTGCACATCACACACACTTAGGATTTTTGACACTTATACGCACTTAGCTTCTTTTTCTGGAGATTTCTAAATTTCATTTCCTTTTCATTTTCAGATTCTCCGATGGAGCGAAGTGGCTCGTACTATGACAATTTCCAGCGCCATGGAAGCCGCGACACTTATGATTACAGGCGCTGTCTCCCTGTTCATAGGGAAACCGATGAAGAAAGAGCTGCTAGAAAAGCTCGAGAAAGAAGAGCTCGGGAGCAACAATTCAGGAGAAGGGATGAACGATACGACTCTTCTCACAGAAGCGATGATCTCATAAAAGGAAATCCCATGATGATAAGGGGAAGGGCCACATTGCTGACGATCCGAGCAAACGGGTTAAACTTAGCGATCAATCAGCGTCTGCAATATCTGAAAAGCCTGATGCTCCTATCTCTATAGAAATTCCATCTGGTTCTCCTGCTCTCAAGAAAGCTGATATTCAGACAATCATTAGCAGGCCCCGATATCAGGTTGAACAAGGCCCTACAACTCTCCAAGGCCGGTTTCCGCACTGGTGTTTAAAGGGAGTTCGTTTTGATCTCGATTTGGTTCCCATTGATAAACAAGCTATGTTGCGGAATCTTGATGCCGTTAAACTTGATATCGAGAGAATGTCAGGATGGCAAAAGCTTGTTGATGAACTTCAAAGAGTAAATCGCGCCAACATCGAAGCTATGCTGACTATGGAAAACGACAAGTCTGAATGGCAAAAAATTCTTGAACAGCACGACGCTGAAATGAAGAGCATTGCCGATGACTACGGGAGACTTGAGGCCAAAGTTGAGAATCTAAAGAATGAGCTTGCCACTTCTTCCACTTCCTATACACAAAAGGAAGAGATGCTCCAGAAGCAAGTTCGAGATGCTCATGCTGCTCAGCGAGAAGCTGAAGCCAAACTTGAAGCGGAGCAGCATATTGTTGAAAAATACCGCAATGACACCGTCCAGCTGCGGGAAAAAGTCAGCTCTCAAGATTTGGAAATTGCAAGGCTGCAAGCTCAGTTATTGAAAATCGAAAAAGAGCGCGATGAGGCCATCTCTGGAAAGGAAGCAGCTGAGCACTCGCACGAAGCGACGAAGGACACTATTAGCTCAACTTTATTTGATTTTTACTTGCACAGCGTCCTGGGGCGTGGTAGTCTCTCCTTTTTGGGCCCTACATATGAAATTACTTTGGCTGAAGTGTGGAAAGCCGCAATTGATATGCTCGGAGGTGCTGGCTATGACGAAGCAGCCCTTGAGGCGCATTATTTTGATGATGAAACTCGTGCCGCTCTAGCCAAAGGGAAGGAGCAACTTGCTAAAGTGCGAGCCGGATCGATGGAAGAGGAGCATCCAGGGGAGGAAGCACCTTTAACTGCCCCTGTCCATACTTCGATTATGGCCGACGTTGATATCATAGGCTCCAGTTCCCATTCTCCGCCTCCTCCCAAAATCGTAACCGAGATTACAACTGCACAGGGCGGAGATGAAGGCGAAGAAAGCGTTGAAGCACAAGCCTATGAGATTGATATTACAAAGCCAACTTCTCCAGGTAACTTCAACGTTGAACCAGGTCAAGCGGACTACTTGTTTGCTTCAACCGAGTTTGATGAATTTCTCGATTGTTACTTAAGTCTCGATGAACCAATATCTTCTCTTTTTTCGAAGAATACTGATTTTAACTTATTTTCTTCTGTAGTAGAAGTACCGAGAGCTGCGCAAACTTCTCCCCTTCCAACTGTTCCTCCTCCATCCCTTCAAGTCACTCCTACTTCTCAGCCGGGATCGCAGGAAGAACAAATAGGGGCCCTTCAAGGCTTGGACGATCCACTTGCTTCGCAAGAGCAGAAGGTTGGGGAACATGAAGAACGTGAAAAGACTCCGAAGCAAACTCATGATGATGATACGAAGCTATCTAAGCTAATTTCTCCGGGCAGTGAGTCTTCTTCAAAGAAGAAGGGGAAGCGTGCAATTTCAAAGAAGAAGAAGAAAAGCGCTTCTGCCGATGAAGACAAGGTAGAAGAAGATCTGGCTACACCTTCTTCTCCTTCTTCTCCGACCCGTCCACGCCGGATTCCGAAACTAGTCATTAAGCCAATCAAGAGCTCTAAAGGTGGCGGGAAGAAAGAGTGATGAGCTGGACTTTAGGCTTATTGTTTTGCTTTTTGCTTTTTGCATGTATTAACCGGAGATTGTGCGGATACCGGCCTCCGCTTGTTGAAACCTGCATATGTACAAAAATTTCGTAGTGTGGAATAAAATGGTTCTTTTTACTTGCACAATTTCTTGTTAGTATATGTGTGAACGCATTTATTCCTTATTTTTGCACAAGTTTCTTTATTTACTTTATATGACAATGCAATGAGCTCGTGGTATGATGTTTGAGCGTTGTTTTCATTAATATAGCTATATGCCCCCATACCACGGCTCACTGCAATATTCTGAAAAGACTTGTATTCTTATTTTAGAGAATAATTCTTCCGTTTTGAGGAAATATCATTCTACTTTTAATAGAATACGCTTTGTATCAGAGAAGTTTTTCTTTCTCTTTCTTTCTAAAGAACACTTTTACTTTCGAGGATGATCACTTTTATTTGTTGAAAAGTGGATTCCCCTACGCAGTGAAGCGAGCTTCTGAAGAAATGTTTTGATCTATTGGACGTGCCTCGTTAGAGGGCTTTGTTTAGCACTTCACTGTTAAGAGTAAAAGTGTGCCTCTGAAGAGGGCTTGTTTGATATGCCTTTGGGAAGGGCTTTTTTGTTATGCCTCGGGAGAGGGCTCCTCCGAAGAGTTGTGCCTTCGAAGAGGGCTTGTGCCTCGTTAGAGGGCTTTGGTTTGGCACTTCAACTTGGTGAAGTGTGCCTCCGAAGAGGGCTTGTGCCTCCGAAGCAGTTTCTGCCTACGAAGAGGTCTTTGTTTGTGTGCCTCCGAAGAGGACTCCTCTGAAGAGTTATGCCTCTAAAGAGGGCTTGTGCCTCAAAGGAGGACTTTGACATTTCAACTCTGGTGAAGTGGGCCTCCGAAGAGAGATTTTTGCACTTCAACTCCGGTGAAATGTGCCTCGGAAGAGGTCTTCTTGGCATTTCAACTCTGGTGAAGTGGGCCTCCGAAGAGAGATTTTTGCACTTCAACTCCGGTGAAATGTGCCTCGGAAGAGGTCTTTTTGGCATTTCAGCTCTGGTGAAGTGGGCCTCCGAAGAGAGATTTTTGCACTTCAACTCTGGTGAAATGTGCCTCAGAAGAGGTCTTTTTGGCATTTCAGCTCTGGCGAAGTGGGCCTCCGAAGAGAGATTTTTGCACTTCAACTCCGGTGAAATGTGCCTCGGAAGAGGTCTTTTTGGAATTTCAGCTCTGGTGAAGTGGGCCTCCGAAGAGAGATTTTTGCACTTCAACTCCGGTGAAATGTGCCTCGGAAGAGGTCTTTTTGGCGTTTCAGCATTGGTGAAGTGGGCCTCCGAAGAGAGATTTTTGCACTTCAACTCCGGTGAAATGTGCCTCCGAAGAGGTCTTTTTTGGCATTTCAGCTCTAGTGAAGTGGGGCTCCGAAGAGAGATTTTTGCATTTCAACTCCGGTGAAATGTGCCTCCGAATAGGTCTTTTTGCCTCCAAAGAGGGCTTGTGCCTCCGAAGCAGCTTTGGGCTTATGAAGAGGTCATTGTTTGGACTCCGAGGAGTAGCAATTGTTGCTTGTGTCCTTTCACCATATGCTCCTTAGCGATTCCTTGTTATCACTTCAAGTACATGTCCCATTCTTTTGCAAGTTGCTTGCTTTTTGCCAGAGAATAGTACTTTGTTGTTGAGTGAATCCACGGGGCAGACGCAAGCTACTTTACCGGATGTTCATTTGCATAAACGATCGCGATTAGTTAGCAAGGGTCTGGAACCTTCTCGTCAGGAAGGTGCCCGCTTTGGTGGTCTCATCAACTGTTTATGAATAGCACTTCTTTTGTGGGAGTTGAATTTTGGAACTTTTGTGACTTGATATTGGTTTGTTGAGTGATTTATGGGAATCGCTGAGTCTTGTGATGTGTTGAATAGGTAAGCTTTGCTTTGATAGCCTGTAATATTAAATCGACATTTTAACAATATATTTAAGATATTTGCATATCGAAATGAAACAGGCATTGTATAGTACTAGAACACAAGATTTAAAGTTCTTTATTATTAATTCGCACTGATTTCTCAGTGGTTTACAATACAAGAGTTATACATCCATCATCATTTTACAAATTTAAGCAATGCTGTTAAGTAAAAAATTGGATGCAAGTGATTGTTGTTCCTGAGTCTCG
Source organism: Allium fistulosum (assembly GCA_030737815.1). NCBI lineage: Eukaryota > Viridiplantae > Streptophyta > Magnoliopsida > Asparagales > Amaryllidaceae > Allium > Allium fistulosum. Next base: position 461,763,419 of record CM060907.1, on the reverse strand, counting down.
GGATTGAATCTCCATTTCTGCTGGAATCATTGTTTCTGATCCATATGCCAATCAGAATGGAGTGTGGTCAGATGTTGTGTGAGGACCCCCTGTGAAACCATTAATGACAAGCCTCTCTGATTCCTGCTCTGCAATTTTGTTGCCTGAGCCGTATTGATGGGCAGGAAGTTGTTGCCCCTGAGTGGATGAGGATGGGTCATTCCTGTTTTTCTTGACATATTGTTGAAGTTTATTCTCTTTTAACAGCTCTTCAATCAGATCCTTCAAGTGGTGGCACCCATTAGTGTCATGGCCAAGCTGATTGTGGAACTTACAGAATCTTCCACTCTGCGTGGCATTTTTCCCAAGTCTCAACTTATGTGGTTTAGGATATTCAACAGTATCCTTAGTTGCGAAGAAAATATTTTCCGGTGTATCAGTTAAGGGAGTAAAATTTGAAGGATTAAAGTGGCGAGGTTTCTTCTCATTCCCCTGCTTTCTTCCTCCGTCATTTTCCCTCTTCTGGTTTCCAGATTCTCTCTTGCTAGAAGCAACATCGTTATTCTTGACTTCGGCCACAACTACTTTCGCTGGCGCAGAAAGGCTTTCTAGGCGCATGAATTCGTCGGCCTTCTTATAGAATTTCTCAAGTGAGTTTGGCTCCTTCATTTTTAACCATCTTCCGAATTCACTTGATTTGTTGATGGCTCGCATTTGGTATGTCAGGATCATACGGGGTTCTGCATTATCCACTTCGGCTAGGGCTATATTGAAACGGTTCAAGAAAGATCTGATAGATTCTCCGGGCACTTGTTCAAGGCTGGACAGTGACATTATATCCTTAGCTTTTGAAGCATACAACATGAACTGATCCTTGAATTTTCGAGTTAAGTCAGAGAATTGATCTACGGACCGAACTGGTTGCTTTGTGAATCAAAGTAGAGCCACTCCTTCCAAGTACACTGGAAAGTATCGGCATTTAATCTCATCTGATGCCCTTGCACCGGTCATATGCCAATCGTACTTGTATAGAAACTGGTTTGGGTCACTTGTCCCCCTATAGGCCGGGATAGTAGGAGGTACAAATTTCCTTGGAAATTCTGCTTTTAGGATCCTTTCCGTAAACGGAGTCTTGCTTGGAGCAAATCCCCAGTCGTTCTCATTTTCTTCCCTCTCATTGCTCTCTTTCATGATTCGGCGAACCATCCCTGATAGGTACTCCTCATTGTTCAGAGGCATCGCGGGGCAGACGTCAGCTCCCCTTTCAAAAGTTTGCCTGGGCAAATGTTCGCGAAAAGTTGGCTGCGGCCTTGAACCTTCAGCTTGGAAAGGTTGCCCTTCAGCGGTGCCAGTTGCTCTTTGAGGAATACTTCTCTCTTGGGGATTATGAGCATCTTCGGCAAAGGTTGTTTCATTGATTTCTGGTCGTTGATTTGCCCCAAGTAGAGCGTTTAATCTGTCCATCATCAAAGCATTTTGAGTTTCAATTTGCTGGTATAATCCAGATACTGCATCGTCTAATTCAACCCTTGTGACTCCAACGGTAGGAGTTGCCCGGTTTGTTGTTGGGGAAGCGGAGGTCCCCTCATGAGCATTTCCGGATCTAGTAGACCTACTCTTTCTTCCAGGAGCCATGATTTCAGACAGAATTCTGGTCTTTAGAGAGATTCTTTCAACAAACTTTTGCGGAGCAATGGTGAGAATATTCCTGAGTTGGGTTCTTAGTGAAAGTACCAAAATGTTAACGCTAAAAATTGAACGCTAACACCCCGGTGTGTGTATGAGTTATGTGAAAGCACCACCCGTTGGTACGGGAACAGAATATAAGCAGAAAATTCGTAGAAAGCAGAAAAAGACAGCAGTTTTATAGTGGTTCGGCTTAGGACCAAGCCTACGTCCACTTTAATTTCCTTTATTATTGATTTGATTACAATTTGATACAATGCACTTCAAATACAATTCACTTTGATTACAAAACACTTCAGACTAGTAGCTAAAACTTCGATGTAACGTGGTTCTTTGAATCCATGTCGGATGTATAAGATCTCTTTCGAAGCTTGTTGTAGTGTCTTCGGTGTTTGGACTGGGTTTGTAGTGTCTTCGGCACTTCAGAGAATGATCCAAAAAGCCCCCTTTTAGTTGGAGCTAGGGCTGTATTTATATGGGAGATTCTGGACTGGGTCGTAGGTCGCACACGACCTAGGGTAGGTAGTGGGTTTCGCACGACCTATGGAGCACGGGTTAATACTTAGCAGGAGCGCACTTGTCTATCTGGAACACTCCAAGTCATAGCTCGCCAACGATCTAGGAGGAAATGACTTAAGTAGTTGCGGCATAGAGATCTGCCTTTGTTTGCTTAGGTCGCGAGCGACCTATCATAGGTCATTAATCTTGCTATGCCGCTTAACTCACTAGGTCGTTAAGTTTTAGGTTCTCTTAGGTCGGTAGGTCGCTCCCTGTTAAGTCGTTGAGTCGCTCTGTCTTCATTTGACTACTAGGTCGCTTTATTCCTTAGGTCGTTGGGCAGTTAGATTGCTAGGTCGTTCCTGTAGTTAGGTCGTAGAGTACTTGAGCCGTTAGGTCGCTGCTCCCCATAGGTCGCCTAGTCCTTTCTGTAGTTAGGTCGCAAAGTACTTGAGCCGTTAGGTCGCTGCTCCCCATAGGTCGCCTAGTCCTTTCTGTAGTTAGGTCGCAGAGTACTTGAGCCGTTAGGTCGCTATCTTCTTAAGTCGTTAGGTCGCTTTGCCTAGTTGAGTCGCTAACAAAGAGGAGTTAACATTTGCCCCTCGAAGTACACGCCTAGGTCATAGGTCGTGTGCTTCGATTTCCTTAACTCGTGCTTCGATGGGTTGTTAGGTCGCGAACGACTTAGCGAGGAAACTAGGTCGTGTGGTGCCGATTCGCATTTCACTGCTCTGGGTTATAAATAGCTTAGGTCGTTCCACCTTCACCTCATCTGTTCTAACATTCCATCCTGCCATTAACAAGTTCCCAAGCTCTCGAAGGCGAATTCAATTACTCGATCATTAGTCATCTATATCATTACACTACGTAAGTAAATCCGTCCTCCATTCGATTCATGATTGCCATTAACTCACGAATCTGGATTCCCCATTTTCTAACTCCAATTCATTTTTGTGACGTGCTCCACCATGAACCTTGTTTGTGATTGATCTTCGACTGTCATCGGTCATATTGTTGTTGTCGTCCGCGATAACATAGTAGTGCATCAGATTTTATGGCCAACTTGAAGCAATTTGAATCGACTTTTTGGGTGATTCTTAATGATGAGAGGAGACGATAATGGATTACAGTATTTCGAGTCATCTGGCCTGTGAGTTTAGGGGTGATGATAAGGTCCTTTAGGGGTTATCGGGTTAATGGATCTCGAGTTAGCGGGTTGACGAGTTACTGAGTGGAGAAGAGGTCAACTGGTTAAAGGAAGCGAGGCTTTAGCTTGGATGGGAGATAGCTCGAGTTTCCATTAAAAACGACTTAGCGAAACTGAGCGACCCATGAACCTTCGCGACCCATGACTAGTTTCGGAAAGGTGCGTTGCTATCACAGCCAAACCCAATGTAACTGTAGGTATCGGCACCTCTCGACTTACGCTACCCAACAAATGATCATCAGGAACTCATGAGTTTTGTTCGGACGTCCTCTAAGATCCCAATTCTCATTGAACCCACCCTGTGGATTCCAAGGCAGAACCACCCAGTGGATCTCCTACTCTAAGTTTCGACTTTCATGGGGGTGCCTTTCCACACTTTGTCTCAAAACATATCATACTATATATATAGTACCTTTCTAATCATACTCTTTATATGTATTACATATAAACTTTATCTATATAAAATCGATATCTTCAACATCAATAGTTTTAAATTCGGTTTACCCGATTTCAAAAATTGACTATTTGCCAAAATCAAAAGTCTTTTAAAATCAATGGGTTCCAAAACTATTTTAGTTTCATTCTCATACACATATAAGATCATTCTTTTCAACTTGAATAATTTTCGGATCAATAATTTCTAAGTCCACCTCATACTTATATATACCCTATTTAGTATTTCAAATATCTTTCAAAGATCATTTCTTTCTGGTTATAAATTCTATAAGGGAAGTTTTAATATATAACTAACATATATAATCTCATTTATGCCAAATGAAATATTTCCTAGTTCGATTACTTTTCAAAGTTATTTGTATCATTTCTTACTTCTTATAAGGTAAATTTTCAGTTATAGTAACTACTAAGTCTTCACTTTTAAGTCCTCGTATTTTGTGATGATCCTGAACTCGGCCTTTGAAAATTGGCACCCGTACTTCATTTGTACTCAAAATGCCGCAGATTCAAACGCCGAATCTGGCTCACCAGAGCTGATAACACGTTAAGTATAACAACACAGCGGAAAGAAAGAAATGGATGATATCATATACATCACAAATGATACAATATCCAGAATGATATACAACAATGATATCAATATGATACAACAATACCAGAGACAAATAATATTACAGCGGAAACAACAGAACTGATAACTCCAAATGATCTGAAAAAGAGAATGAGTCCACCAACTCCAATATCAAGCTCGAACCATCATCACGGTTCACAAAGATAAGCAAGGTCAGTCGTCGAGTGAACTCCAAACACTGAACTAGTTCCAAATACTCTACTGACCCTGACTATCTGAAAAACCAAACTCTAGACTGCCCGTGTGGAAAATTGTGGGCACCTAGAGTTTAGGAAGGGAACAATAAACTTCGGGTCAGTCATGGGACTGGTATGAGTAACAAAAATAATTTATCTTAAAAACAAACAACAAAAGAATTTTAAACATTGAAATCCACAATGCTTTTAGGAAAATGAAACTACCATAAGGCCTCCCGGCACACACACAATGCAATCGCACACATGGGGGAGATTCCCCCTTATGATAGTCAAACATGCTTACTACGCAAAAATCCTTTTGATATTATTAATAGTGCATAGTGTACAAAATCATTTCGAAAATACAATATTAATCTTAGCCAGCATAGGTACCATTATATTATGCCTGGTATAGCTGCCGCCTGAGGAGACAGGTTATACAACTGCAATCGTAAAGGGCTCGTATTGTTTCTTTGGATTTCCAACAAATGGTCAGGCTAAGGAACTTCCTACTGCCACATGGGAACGCCTCTGGAGTGACGCCCCGAGAACATACCTGGCTCTCTGCCAACACAAGGCCGGTTACCCCCTTCCCGAGTAGTAAACCTGTGATATGCCACCCCCGGTCGTTTGCAACCTTTATCCGAGCGCCCTCGATCACAAATCAACAATCACACAGTAAATGAGATTGGAGCAACCACACAGGTAAATATCTGGGCTCCATACCATGATACCACCTTTTTCCAGAAGGAATGGACATACCCTAGGGGAGCTACCCCTGAAACCTTGCCGCATCTTTCATGTTTCGACCATTACCGGTTTGTGAGGTCCGATGAGGTCTCGTCCACAAAGCTACGCTTTACACGAAAGCCATGCTTTGATCAACAAATGATCAGCAACACACAACAATACTTAGCATGCCACACTACCAAATTAAGAGTATATCACTGATAACCTTCAACTACATAACCTCTGAGCTCGTACGTCTCAGAGAAGGGTGTTAAGCTAAGAGAATAAATCTCTGTCACCAAACAGAAATGTATTTGAAAGAAATCAGCTTTATATCTCAAAGTGTAGTGTCAGACATACGGCCATATAAGTCTGTTCCGGGTTCGAACAGAACCGAAGGCACTTTCGAAGAAGCCCTTGCAATCTGGGTATTCACAATCTCGATCGGATTTCTCATCACTTAGGGAATCTCTATACCGACGTGACTCAGTGCAGAGACTATCGACGGGTTATCCTTTCGTTTTCGAAAATATTCGGTCTTCACCACCGGTCTTCAAATGCAATCCATATACGATGTATCATTATTCGGAATGGGTTATATGACGCAAAGGTCCTCTCCCGGCTAAACCGAATAATGAACGCAATATTCAAAAACATATGGATAATGGGATTCTAATTAAGTCACAACTTATTATCCAAAACTTTCTTTCAAATGGTTTAAACAAATTACCATTTTAATCTTTTACACAAAAAGATTCATCTCACAAAGTTCTCCAGTTTCACAAAGATCTATTCATAGATTTTTAAATCAATTTCCATTTCAATTGGATTAACTCATTAAATCTTTAAATCAAAGATATAACTTATAGCTTTCAGAACACGTTTCCAAAGATTTATTCATAACTTGGAAAACCATTTTCAATTCAAACTTGAAATTCCTTTAATCCATGTTGGAAATTCATTTCTTATATGAAAGCTTTTATCCTTTGAAACAATTAGTTTCCATTTTGGAAAACTAATTACAATTTACATAGGTTAAAGCTATTCAAGTATAAACTTGGATTTAAATTTCTTAAATTTCCAAAACCATACTTTTAAATGGTTTAAAAATCCATATAAAACACATTTATAACTGTTATGGTCTTTTTAGACCATAATTTCCCAATCATTGAATTCAATTCCAAATATTGAATTCAAATTTTTAAATCAAATTATTTTGATTTCAAAGTTTTATCAAGTTATTTAAAATAACTTTATATTTTTGAAACTCATTTTCAAAAGCTTTCAATTCCAATTCCAAAACTATTTTGGATTCAAGAATTCAATCTTTAAAATTGTCAAAAATCTGTGACTTAACCGATTTCCTCGTGCAATCCACATTTGTGTGTGTATGGTGTAGTCCAGGAGTTTAACACAATAGTGCAACATCATCCAATCATCACAGATTAAGATACAAAAATATAGTTGATAAGCGGTATAAACTATCACGCTTATCTTTTGTACACAGATCACAGATAATATACAAATGTAACACAGATAATAAATTACATCACAGGGAATTAATTACATTCATCCTAGAGAAACAGATCGCAACACAAATCAGGATGTATCACAAAGCATCACATATCAGGGATATCAAACAATCAAATCATCTAATAGAATCCAAATATTCATAAGTAAAATTAATTTAATTATCTGATTAATTTAAATCAGATTTTTTTCTATGAATAAATTTACTAGTTATGGTAAATTAATAATCAATTAATTACGAACCATTTAATGAATTATCCTTTAATTAATCATAAATTAACCCTTAATTGATAATTAATCCTTAATTAATTATTCTTAATTAATTTCGATGAACAATTAATTTCTTAATTACTTCCATAAAGTAATTACACTTACACAATTTCATAAATGATCATCGTTAATTTATTTAATCCAATTGATTGTTACAATTAATCACATTAATTAATTATTTAAATAATCTTAGTTAATGACCTCCGTTAATAATAAAAATTTCTTTAATCACTTTTCTAAAGAAATTTCTTATATTAATCATTATTGATTATAATTTGATTAACCATTAAGAACTCATTAAATTCAAATTATTTAATTAATTAAATGTTAATTGTAAATTAATTAGTTCTTGATTACAAATTAATTAATTTCCAATCATTTATTAACTTAAACCTTAATTAATAAATTTAAAACTTATAATCACTAATTAAATTAATATAAATCATTAATTATCATGATTAATTAACTTAATAAATAAATGAATTACAATTCATTAAATCTTCATTTACTTAAGATAAACTCATCTTTTTATTTATGATTTAATTATCACTTATAAATATGGTTGAAACCATTCATTTCAAATTTTCATTTAAAACTTCATTACTATTTCAAGATTTAGAATGAATTCTTATTTAACTTTAATAAAGTTTAAAATCAATTTACTTAAAATTTCACATATTGAAAGAAGACCTTAACATTTAAACTTATTTAAAGATTTAAATTTATAAAAACTTAATTTCATTTCAAAATCTGGAATTCAATTCAAGATATAATTAAGTTCAGGTTTTAAAAACTTTTTTTAAATTCTCCTTTTCAAATTCAAAATACAATTTAAATTCAAATCTTTATTTTCACTTAATTGCTTAAACACCTTTAAGTTTTTAAATAATTTAAATTTTTAAAACTTAAATTCCCAAACTAAATTTCAAACTGAACTTGAAGTTATATTTAACTTTATTTCTAAAATCTCAGTTCAAACCTTGCTTTAAGAACTTAAAAATTTAAATTCTGAAATTCCAAAATAGGTCCAGGTTTTAAAACTTGTAAAACATTTCCTACTCGAGCTAGTGATATATCTACTTCGAGTCAAACACCTAACACTTCGAGTAAATGCTTGAATTACTCGAGATAATCTCGCGTTCAACCCTATTCTAAACAAAATCCAGATGCCAGAACTAGTGCACTGTGCTCGTGCACATGAACAGCGCCTCCGACCAATCTCCAGGCGACATCACGACGTCGAGCACGTCGACGATCTTCCGCACTCCAATCCCCAACCACCTGAAACCCCATACTCCTCTCGAAAACGAATTCGAGATCGAAGTCAAAACCTGGAAGCATGAACAGAAAACGCATCCAAACCTGGGAATCACCTCGATCTCCCCATTTCGATCACCATGAAAACTGGACCTCCGGCCAAGCCTTCGTCCATACTCCCCCTATCATCACCCACAAACACGCATCACTCGATCAAACCTACAGGCCGCGGTGATCGATTCTACCCAGCCTAGTTAAACTAGGGTTCTAAAAAAAAATCAACTACTACTACACCCACCATGCATAAATCATCCTACTGAGAATTTTCCCATCATCACTGATGGTTCTACTATCATCTCTGGAAATTACAACCTCTCAGATCCTCGAGATCATCAGAAATATCCAAAATTTCATTTTCGGTTCAACCTAGAACTGCTCCCTCAAAACTTAACTAAAAATTAGTAATTTTTGTTTTAAAAATCAAGTTTTGGTTTTAGCATTTGATTCATATACCTGAATCCATGAACTATGAAAATTGAATTTTAACTTTTTTAAGTGTTCACTGCTGTTTTATATTCCCAGAACCAATACAAATTGTTCTTTCTCTTAAACAAATTTTTAAACTTAAGTCTATGTTATAAAAAACATTTTATGTTCAAAACTTAAGTCTTATCAATGCTTGGATTAAGAGCAAATAAATTTTGAGGAGGATTTAAGCCTGGAACTAAAGTCAGAGAGAAGCACAGAGTTTCTCACCACCATATTCATGCATAACACAGAAATGTACTCAAAGCAAACTGAATTCCAGAGAAAAATATGCCACAAAACTGATATACTTAAACTATTTAATGGTGATGTTACTCACTGTTGTGTTTTGAGAAGATGAACAGAGCCTTCTGTTGAACCAGACTTGAATTTTTCTTGCTATCTGAAACCATTTTGATTTCTGGTTTGCATAAATTTAAGCTGTTATTTAAGTCGAGATGTGTTTGAGTTTGGATAACATTGTACTTTAGATTTTCATAGCTTGAACAAACGAACTTAGATGAAGATAATGTATATAAGAAATGAAGTAGAGAGGGTATGCATTTGGTACAGGGCAATATATCATTTCTTTGTACATCAGGTGATATTTTATTTGTACAACTTAACAGAGATTTTTTTCTCTTTGGTAAGCTGAAATGATATAGTGTGGTATGCTATAGGATATGGCATTAAATGTTTTGTATAAAATATATATTTATTTGTTCCTTCTCTTGCAAGCTTCATTCATATGTAATTTTTTTTTCAAGTGTTCATACTTATGTGTATATACTTGAATTTATTATTTGTTTCATTCTTTTACAATATTTCTTTACTTGTATGTATTTTATTTGTCTTATGCTTTGTGATATAAATGAATTCTAATTTTAACGTGATGTTTAAATTTATTCTAATATATTTACTTTATATTGTATAAAAACTATATTTTTAATATTTTACTTTAGTCTTTGTAATATTACTTCATACTATAAACAATTTCTATTTTAGTTTATGTTATTAAATTTTATCCAATGTATTTACTTTATACTTTTATATCTTATATATTTTTATTTTTATTTTTTTCTTTAGTCCTATTAATTTGTACTATAAATAATTTCTATATTTTAATCTGTTGTTAAATTTTAGCTAATGGGTTACTTTTATATTTTTATACTTTATCTTATATAATTTGTATTTTTATTTTTAAACCGTTTATTTACGATTTAAATTCAAATCAAATATATATATAATTTCAAATTTACTCATATATGCCCAAATATATATATATATATATATATATATATATATAAACACACACACATTCACATATATATACAATATTTTAAATTTAAATGATTTATACAGAATTTATTTGAATTCGGGGAAACTCGCATCAATTTATCAATTAATTTCACAAATTTTATTCAAAAATTAATTTTAATTATCAATTTAAATTTATATAAAATCTAGGATCGTTACAGGCTCCCCTCCTTAAGAAATTTCGTCCCCGAAATTTGCCAATGAGACACAAAGATAGATGAAGAATATTTCATCAAATCAAACCGAACGTCTATTCTGCATTTGGCTTACCAAATCAGAATATCAATAATAGATACAAGAACGAATCTGTTTAATTTTTTTCCACCCAATACTCGGGTTATCCAGATCTACGAAATATGCAGTGGCATTGGTTAGTTCGAAGGGATAACTAACCATTCGTAGAATATATTGGGATCCAAATTGTATAGATATATGGATACAATTCCAAAACTTTTAGTTTAGGAACCAAATTATACCTATCAACCATAGCAACCAAAGTAACCAATTCATCCAAACAAACAATTCTGACCTATGTGGAGTTTATGTTCCATTCAAATATATCAAATCTTCTTCCTGGATCTACCAGGAACTATCAAAGAATTGAAAAGAGATGTTGAACAAAAGAGATTGATGGAGAAAAGATTGTTTCCTTGTTGTTACAGGGTATTGACCATTTATAGTCGTATTCCCATGTCCCCTATCTCATCCTCTTCTTACACTCATACTTACTATCTGTAACGACCCGTATTTTTACGGATCGAAAAGTTTGTCAAAATCTGGAATTTTAGTGTTGTTGAGCCATTTCAGATTTTAGGTATAATTTGTCTAAGTCCTAGGTCGTGAACGACCTAAGAGCTAAGTCGTGACCGACCTATAGGATGGTAGCGAGTTAAGAGCTATGTCGTAGACGACTTAGGGATGTGGTGCGACCTAAGGATGTTGGGGTTAGGTCGTATGATGGATGGTAAGGGTTTAGGTCGTAGACGACCTAAGAGAGAAGACTTAAGAGTTTTTGGCGAGTTAAGGTTTCGAGCGACCTAAGGAATAGGTCGGCAACGACCTAAGGAGGACCAGCGGTTAGGTTGCGTAGTGGTTTAGGTCGCGAGTTAGTTTGGGACGACCTATAGAATGTTAGCGACCTAAAGGAAGCGCGAGCTAAGGAATGTACGACCTAGTGGTTAGTGTGTTAAGTCGTAGACGAGCGATCTATAGAGTTAGGCGACCTATAGGAGAGCGACCTAAGGAACATGCGACCTAAGAGAGGTATAGAAAACAGGATAGGTCGGCAACGACCTAAGGTAGTTAGGTCGTATGACTTATGTGTAGTTAGGTCGCTAGGCTTTTAGTCAGTTAGGTCGCTGATGTGCTATGTTGTTAGGTCGCGTGGGTTGCTAAGCCGTTAGGTCGTAGGGGTGTTAAGCAGTTAGGTCGTTGAAGCACCTGGGTTGTTAGGTCGCGAGAAAACACTTATGTGTTAGGTCGCTGAGGAGTTAAGTCGTAGCTGTTAGGTCGCTGGGTGCTTGGATGCGCAGAAGTGTTAGGTCGTAGGCCGGGTCTGTTAGGTCGTAGTTGTTGGCTAAGGCTTAGGTCGGTGGGAGTCTTAGGTCGTAGGTCGGAAACGACCTAACTCCGAGTTACCACTTAAGAGAATTTCTGCCTATAAATATGTAACGACCCGTAAATTTTAACCGTTTTAATAACGTAATTAGTTAAAATTTTGTGAAATTTTAAGCGATAAAATTTTGAAATAAAAATTTAATATTTGGAATACGTCTAGTTAAACATTGCGACCGGTAAATTTTCATCCGAAAATATGAAAGTTTATTTCGCGCGTAAATTCACTTCGATTTAATCAGTTAAAAAGCGATGAAAATAAACCGTTTCGAAACCTAAATATTTTACATAGAAAAATTCTAAACCATCTTCTGAGCAAGATGTCAGTTTGTCGTTTTTCCAAATTCGGACATCTTTGGCTCCGTCGATCTTATTTTCAGCATTTTTCTTGCATTTTCCGCCAGTAGAAAATTCGAATTTTTATAATTCAATCATACCACTGATATTAATATACCATTTTGATCGTCTCGTCGTGCTGATCTCTACAGTATATCCAATTGTCAATTTCGAAGTTTGTGTGCGATACGACCCGTGAAATGCACAGCATATCGGCTCCACAACCGAGTCTTTTGGTTTCCTGCCCCTTCGTTTTCTCGTGCAATCAATACCATTCACTTTTATAACTCCTGAATTTATTGACTATTGCAATTCCCTATGATTCAAATTGCATCTGTTCGTTTCCTTCTCTTCCTTCTTTTAGTTCTGTCCTTTGCAAAATAATAAAATAAAATTTATATATAGCTGCTTCGAAGAAATCCACTTCTTCTATTTTTATCTTTTTATGGCCGTGAAGCCAAGGCCACCATGACCGCTTCACTTCTCCACATCCCCATGCCTAGCACTTGCACTACGCTGCCCATATTCCATCCCACGGCAGCCACACGCCACCCCACAACCCTGACGTCAGCCCAACCTCCACGTCACTTCCCTGCCTACCCCAGAGAACCCAGACCAGATAGCATCCTCAACACCTATAGCCTACCCTCCCTCTTGAACTCGCCATAGCCAATCAGTCGAGCACCACTGAAACCATCACCGCAACACTAACTCACCACCACCCTTGTCAGACCGCACGTGCCCCTCCACCATGTCCATTTCCAAACACCCACAGACCCGCTCCTCTCCTCTTTGATCGCACACGACCTACCTCACCATCTCTGGACCTACCAGCCTTCATCTGACATCTCCACTTCACGACCTTTCCATCTGCCGGTCCGACTTCGACCACTAGCATCACTCGAGAACTCAACCTCCACCGTGTACCATTGCCTGCCTCTTTGCTATGTTTGGGCTGTGTGCATATCATTTTGCACATGACAATTTATTCCAGCTTTTATATATAACAGGTATATATTTTTATATAATATGAAAATTGTATTTTGTTGTATATAAATATACATAGGTTTATTTGAAAGTATATGCGTGAGTCTTGGTTTTGAGAATATGCAGATGCCAAATGTTTTATTTTAGTAGTAGTTGTTTTGTTTGTTGAGGAAACCTGTATATATTTAGTTTACATATATATATTCTAGTATATATTTATTGATATAAAGTGTGTTCGGTTTTTCTGTTAGTTTACACGTATATAGATAGGTTTGTATATATATTGTTACATATTGTTTTAAGCATGTTGTATTTGCAGCCTTCATGTTTTTATATATGAATATATATATGTCTTGTATCGTTTTGTTTGGTTGTTCAGGTATGGGATTATGTGGGTTGTGTACAATCTAGTTAGTTACAAAGTTTATATTAGTTTTACATGTTAGATTTTTTTTTTAAAGTATATTCATATTTGTTATAAAACTTATACATGCTTAGTTACATCAAATTTATAAAAGAATTTATTTTAAATATTACTTTAAAGATATAACATGTAGGTAAGTATTTTGCATTTTATAAGTATATATATATATGTATTTCTTTCAAATATAGATAATGTAAATATATGTTTGATTTTTTTTTTACATGTGTGTTTTAATTTAAACCAGCGATTTTTGAAACAGATATATCTATATCTAGTTTAATAAATTTAATATGTGTTGGAAAATTTAGAATTTGATTTATATATATATAGTTATATATAGTTATATATAAATATATACATGTTCACTTATACCATTACCGTCATCAATCAAGTTCTAATTCGATTTCGTAAATTCTTTGCCATCAGCTTTGATCGTTGAATTCGTGCCGATTTGCTTTGCTTGGATTCGTAACTCAATTTCTATGCCCGTATCAGTGTGCGTATCCGTGTTATCTTCTTGTGCATCTCTGGCCTCGGAAGGTGAGCACTCACTCACGATTAACGTTCTTTTATTTATTAAATTTGATTTCAATTGAAACGACAATTGAAATATGCTGTTGTTTGATATGTACACTGTTATTACCTGTATCAGTTCACCTGTGACATCTGACACCATTATCTGTTAATTATTTATGCGATGATAATACAGTTTGGCTGATAATTGATTGATTGTTGATGTTTATATTGGACGTTAAATTGTTATTGTTAAAATGATAAATAGTATGAAATTGAACTTGATATAGGATGATTAAATGTTAAATTTGATTAACTGACATTTGTATAATATGATCCCTTTAACTGTTAAATTTATTGACACGTAGGATTTGTTTAATTACACTTTGAACCACTGAATGTATGTTGTTAAATTGATGATGTATGAAATTGTAAATAGATGACAAGTGAAAACCGTAATGTAATAATCCTTAATCTACATGAAATGATAGTGTAGATTCTAGAAATAATTATATTAATTCGTACAAATAACAATGCGAATTAATACGGTTATTTCGGGATTATTTGAATTGATTATTGGATTGTTATTGATTGTTGTTATTGCTTGTTTATTTACTTTGACACCATCCCAGTTATCACTCTGCAAGTTCCCTTTGTTATGCTTTGATTTTGAATTGAATTGGAATCGGGTTGAAATGATAAATACCCAAATTGAACTTTGACCTAGGATAGAAAATTAAATAAAACTCGATTGGTCAATAATTTGATTTGAAAATTAAAACGAAGATTTTATTTGAATAAATAATATTGTTTTGAAATGAAGTTGAAATTGGAATTTTTATGAAAAGAAAATGTTAATATATAAAAATCTGAAACAAAATATTAACAATGTAATTGACGAAAGAATGTTGTTTAATTTGAGAGATGATTGAATTAAGTTTGAAATTATAATTAAGTTTGAAATTATTAAACTTTGAAGTGATTTAATAATTAAGTTTGAAATAATAATTAAGTTTAAAATTATTTAACTTTGAAATTATTTAATAATTAAGTTTTGAATTATTTAATAATTAAATAAGATTGAATTATTTAATGATTAAATTGAATTGGATTTCTTTAATAAGAAAATTTGAACTTTTGAATAAGTAAATTTTACTTCGTAAATAATTGAAATTGATTTTTCTTTATTAAGTAAGTTTTGGAAAATTATTTAAGGAAGTAAATAAGTGAAATTGAATTTCTTTAACAAGAAATGAAAATGTGATAATTTTGGAATTAATGTAAGACTTGTAATTGAAAGAATTGATTTGACGAATTTAATTTAATTCAAAATTGTAAGTTTTGATTTAATGAAGTTGAACTTAAGAAATTGATTTAATGAATTGTAAATTAAATAGAATTGATTTGAATGATAAATTTACTTAACGAATATTGAATAAAATCGATAAATGAAGTTAAACTGATTTGAATGATAAATTAAATTAATTTAAATGATTTCGAAATGAAACTTATATATGAACTTGAATCAATATTTGAATTGTTTTAAAGGAAATTGAAATTGAATTATAAGAGTTTGAAATGGTAATTTGAAAGTTTTGAATCATAAATTTTGGAAATTGATTTCGAAAGACAAATGAAATGTTGATTTACGAATTCTAATTGAATTGAAATGGATTCGGTTTTGAAATATATTAAATGACCAATCGGTGTAATAATTACGGAAGTTATTAAAGAGACCGGAATTCGGTTATGGATATACTCTCTATCTAAACCGAAAACCACTTTAATAACTATACGCGGAGTGATGATCCAGAATGAAGTGGTTGGAATGGTGTTCGTGTTGACTGAAGAAAGAGAACGATAATGGATAGCCTTGACACTTGTGTCAAATTGGAAATGACTAAAACAGGAGCTGCGCCGGGCCAATGGAGGATTAGCTACCTCAAGTGGACACACTTCTTCGAACTACTTATACTTGTTGTCGATTGGTGCACCCTTGATTTTGGGAGTGTTGTTTCACGGTGTTGCGGGCGCTGCAGCGTTGCGTTCTCACCAGTCCGGATCAGGCGAACGGTAGTATCACTACCTTGGGTATTGCCTCATGTGCCTTGTCATACTTGTATTCCATTTATACGCGACCACTACGATTTTGATTTGTACCTTTAGTATATGGATTGCCCTCTGGTGACTTCCGGTTTTGGGGAAACTACGGTCTTGTATATGCTTTTGGGAATAAAAATGTGTTAAGGGTGGAATGGGCCATGACTTAACGCTATTTTGATATCTTATTGTTACTGATAGACATTATCTACTTATCGTACATTACTACATAGTAGATAGTTTAACGGATCCTTAAAGGATGGTTATTCCAAACATCCTTTGAGTTACTTGTATTTCAATTGCTATTTCACTTGAGTTGGATTTATTAATATAAGAATGTTAATCCTGACTCGAGTGTCTTGTGTTTTGCTTTACGCTCGGGTCAGACTGAGTGGTTCAGCTTTCGAGACTCACCTTTGAAGTTGGAGCTTTGCTTGAAGATCCAGCCATCTATTCTGCTTTCAGTATTCGATGATTCCAATGATGTATTCTGATTTGTATCTAATGTATCGTATTACTCTTCTGTTGTAAACTCTGATGTATTTTATATATTCATATAGTAGCTTCATGAACTACTATCTCTTTTAAATTCCGCTGCACTTATTACTCTGTGTCTGTGATCTGTGATTATTTATTTACTGTATATGTTCAGTTTTGCCAAATTTAAATTAACAACACGGTATTTTGAGCAATTCAACTCCGGCATGAGTGTCTACCTATACACTTATAATGGACGCGAATGGTCCAAAATGGCGGGTCGTTACAGTTGGTATCAGAGCTTTGGTAGCTCTAGGCAAAACTTAACATATAGGGTAAATGTATTTACAGAATCACTCTCATCCGAGTTTCAATCTCTTCCATTGACTCAATTCCTTTGAATTTTGGAACGTTCCCCTCGGTTCCGAAACTCATTCGTGTCCTTCACTATTCATCTCCTTTCAATTCTGGAGGATCACATAACTCCACTTCGAATGATTTGTAAAGGGGTGAAACTCCTTTACAATAGGCATCGATTTACCGGAGATTCCTGTATCCTCGGTTTACGATGCTATATATTACCTGCTATACCTGAATTCCATCTCTTAAAATCGAGTGTTGATTTACCTCGGAATTCCACCTCGATCTTATTCTTGAAGTTACGGATGACCCGGTTAAGGTTGCCCGTAAATTAAATAAACTCATCCATCTCCCGATTGTGGTAATTGAATTATCTTATCTTCTGTTTCAAACTTATTTTCGAATCAAAATTCTCTTTGATTTGAGTCAACAAAAATTTGAATCCCTATCCTTATTTTGAAAATCCATTCCTGTATCGTCGAGCAAAGAAATGTATTTGTAAATTTATATTAAAAATGTTGTTTTCAAATTTGATAAACAAAATCGTTTTGAATGATTATATTATATATAAACATAAGTTTTCTGAAATTAAAATTGTTAATGAATTTGTTGTCTGAAATGATAATATTTGATTATCATTTATTGTTCTAAATAAATTTATAAATACGGTTTATAAATTGATTTGGAATTTGAAATGAATTAAATTCAGAAATTTGAGAATTTATTAGTTTCCGGTGATTTCGAACTTTGGTTTTTTAAAATTTTAAAGTATATATTATTGGAAGTATTTTCGAACAGAAACCGTTTTCAAAGAATTTTAAAATGTTGAAATCAGTGCTTTTCTCTTTGTCGCTGGAAAATAATTTCGGTGATGGCGGCCGCATCATCGACATTCATTTTCGAGTCTCGAAGTGGAGATACTATTCTGTAGCATTGCAACGGTTTTGTTTTGAAAAATATTTTGATTTGAATTTCTTCAGTATAATTCGATTTATATATTTATACGGGTATCTTATTTTAAAATTTAATTTGATTGATATAAATATATTATATATAACTCTAAACTGTTTAAAGTTAATCGGAAATCTAAATCTTAAATTTTGTTAAAGGATGATTTTAATTATAAATAAAGCCAAAATTTGGAATAAATATTTAAACTTGAATAATTGAATTGGGATTTTTTTTTTTGTATATTGTTCAGCTGCATTCTAATACAACTTACCTAAGTCATTCAGAAGTTGAATATGTAATTGGATAATATATAAGATAAATTGAATTTATAAATAAATGTGAGTGTTTATAATAAGGTTATACATTAAATTTTGATTATAAAAATGTTAATAGGGTTAGATAGGATAATAAGTAAACTCAGTTAATAATGAAATAAAATTTGTTTTGAAAAAATTAATAAATCGAAATTTGATCAACTTATGAAAATATCTTGAATTTAAAATAAATTAATAGATGTAAATTAATTCAAATTGAAACTTTTATGTTTTAAATTAATTTATATGGGTTAAATATATGTGAGTAGATATATTAAGTAGAATAAATTTAACAGTAATTTGGAATAAAGAAGAATTTAAAATTGTTGAAGAAATATGATTATAATAAAAGACTAGTCAAATTTATGGTTTTAGAAATTGTAAATTAAAGATAATTGGATAATAAGATAATGAATTTAGAAATAGTTGAGATTGATTTTAGGGAAATCAAATGGATTAAATCAATTATTGAATATCAATTAATTTAAATTTATATGGTTTAAATTAATTGTTATTTTGTATTTCAAATCTATTTTCTTCCTGGTTGTTTCTATTCTCCTACCTCGTTCCTTTTTGGGGACGAAAAGTTTTGAGTGGGGGAGAGTGTAACGACCCGTAAATTTTAACCGTTTTAGTAACGTAATTAGTTAAAATTTTGTGAAATTTTAAGCGATAAAATTTTGAAATAAAAATTTAATATTTGGAATACGTCTAGTTAAACATAGCGACCGGTAAATTTTCGTCCGAAAATATGAAAGTTTATTTCGCGCGTAAATTCACTTCGATTTAATCAGTTAAAAAGCGAAGAAAATAAACCGTTTCGAAACCTAAATATTTTACATAGAAAAATTCTAAACCATCTTCTGAGCAAGATGTCAGTTTGTCGTTTGTTAACTCCCTTTTAGCAGCGACTTACGAGTTAAAAAGCCTAAAACCTAAGGGGACTCGACGACTTACGACCTAACTACTGAAGCAACCTACAGGAAGCTATGATTTAACGAGTTAACGACTTACGACCTAAGTGGTCTTAACGACTTAACTGTTGAAGACAAGCCTACTCCGCGACCTAAAAGCTTCACGGGTTAGTAGACTCAAACCTACAGTGGGTTACGACTTAACAGTCTACGACTTAAAGAGTTAAGAGGTTTCCGACTTAACTACTCAGCAAGTTAAAGGCTCTACGACTCATCAGGTCTGTACGACTCAAGAGGACCTCACGACCTAAGGACATCGCGACCTAACAATGTACGAGTTAAAGTGCCTGCGAGTTAAGGAGTCTGCGACCTAAAATGTCTACGACCTAGGACTCATCGACTTAACTTGCCCAGCGACCTAACTATCAGAAGACCTTGCGACCTAAGGACTTGGGAGAAGTTTGCGACCTAAGGACTCAAGAAAGGTTTTGCGACCTAACTGCAGGGAAGATTTGCGACCTAAAAACACAGCAACCTAACTTCTAAAGGAACATCGCGACCTAGCAATGTTGCGACCTAAAAACCTACGACATAAGGGATACGTGTCTTAGGAGTAAGTCATATACGGGTTAAGGACTTAAGTCATCTACGACTCATGGCTTGCTATAAGTCGCCTGCGACTTACCACCTGGAGGCAACGACAACTTTATCACTGCATCTCCTAAGTCGCTCGCGACCTACGACCTAGCTTAGGTCGTACGCGACCTAGGACTTAGCATATTTTCTGCCTAGAACTCAGATCTGCTCCTATAAATACCCCATCACCTCCAACATGGGGGGAACTTTTGGCAAATCATTTCTACAGCGCTGTTACTCCGTCGGACTCTTCATTCACTCGGTAATCAAGGATCCTTCAAGCATTCGCGACACTACAACAAGCTTCGAGAGAAATTCCTCACATCCGACATGGATTCATCGAGTTTCACCGTCGAAGATTGAGCTAGTAGTCTAGATTGTTTCTTGTGATCGAATTGTACTGTTTCCTGAAGAGATTTGTATCAAATTGTTACCGAATCAGCAATAAGAGACTATAAAGTGGACGTAGGCTCAATTACGGGCCGATCCACTATAAATCTGCTGTTCATTTACTGCATTTCTGCTATTTTTCCTGCTTAATTTCTGTTCCCGTCACACGGGTGGTGCTTTCACGATCTTACTACACACCGGGTGTTATCGTTCATATTTTAACGTTAACATTTTGGTGCTTTCATCGAGAGCCCAACTCAGGCGATCATCCGCCGTCGCTTCGCAAAGACTCATAAAAAGAACCTCTCTTAAAAAACCAGATCCGAAATAATGGCTCCTGGAAGAAGAGGTAGACCTATCAGATCCGGAAATGCTCACGAAGGAACTTCCGCTTCCCCAATAACAGACCAAGCAACTCCAACCGTTGGAGTCACCAGGGCTGAATTGGATGAAGCAGTTTCTGGATTATACCAACAAATTGAAGCTCAAAACGCTTTGATGATGGATAGATTAACTGCTCTGCTCGGGGCAAATCGTCAACCAGAAAACCATCAAACTACTCTTCCTGAAATGCCACCTTTCCAAGCTGATGGTTCTATGCCGCAACCAACTTGTCATGAGCATATGCCCGGGCAAAATTCCGAGGGAAGAACTAATGCTTGCCCAGAGGTGTCTTTGAACAATAAAGAGTACCTGTCTGAAATGGTTGGCCGCATCATGAAAGAGAGCATGCAAAGGGAAGAGGATGAGGCTGACTGGGGATTTGCGCCAAGCAGAACTCCGTTTACTGAAAGGATCCTAAGAATGGAGTTTCCAAGGAAATTTGCACCTCCTACTATCCAAGCCTATATGGGAACCAGTGACCCTAATCATTTCCTCTACAAGTACGATTGGCATATGACCGGTGCAAGGGCGTCAGACGAGATCAAGTGTCGATACTTTTCGGTATACCTAGAAGGTGTGGCTTTACTTTGGTTCACAAAGCTTCCAGTTCGGTCTGTAGATAAATTCTCCGACTTAACGCAAAAGTTTAAAGAACAGTTCAGATTGTATGCTTCAAAAGCTAAGGATATAATGTCATTGTCTAACCTTGAACAAGCGCCCGGAGAATCAATCAAATCTTTCTTGAGCCGTTTCAATATAGCTTTAGCCGAGGTAGAAAATGCGGAACCACGCATGATCCTGACTTATTTGATGCGAGCCATTGATAAATCGAGTAAATTTGGGATATGGCTAAAGATGAAGGAACCGAACTCACTTGATAAATTTTATAAAAAGGCCGATGAGTTCATTCGCCTTGAAAGCCTTTCTGCAACATCGAAAGTGGTTACTGCCCAGACTGATAATGACAATGTCCCACCTAAGAAAAGAGAATCTGAAAGTCAGAAAAGGGAGAATGAAGGAGGAAAAAGCCAGGGAAATGAAAAGAAACCTCGCCGCTTTAATCCTTCGGACTTTACTCCTTTAACTGATACACCAAGAAATATCTTTTTTGCAACAAAGGACGTTGTCAGGTATCCTAAGCCACCTGAGATGACGAGAGGGGCAAAGCGTAATGGAAAATTCTGCCAATTTCACAATCAACCTGGCCATGACACTGACCAATGTCGCCAATTAAAGAAGGTGATTGAAGAATTGCTAGAGCAGGGTAAACTCCAACAATACGTTAAAAGAAGCGGAGTCGATCCAACCTCATCCACTCGGGATCAACAACACCCTACCCATCAATCCGACTCTCACAACAACACTGCAGTGCAAGATTCAGAAAAGCTTGTCATTAATGCTATCACAGGGGGACCATACCCAGCAAGCAGAAGTCGGGATGACTACTAATTACCCACAAAACTGCGGCTGGGGCATCTCCCACTTTCTCTGGCATAAAAATCCAAAGGCTATGAATCAAGCACAAACGGAAATCCAGCTTGGAGATTCTGAAACAACAATAACCAGCATTCATATTTACTTAACAGCATTGCTTGAATTTGTAAAGATAATGATGGATGTGTAACTTCTGCATTGTAAACCGCTGAGAAATCAGCATGACTCAATAATGAAAAACTATGCATTGTGTTTCCTATTATAAAATGCCTGTTATATTTCGATGTGTAAATACTCTAAATGTATTGCTAAAATATCGATCTAATACTGCAGGTCATTAAAGCAAAGCTCACCCATCGCAAAGCTAAGCGAGCCTTACAAATCATTTATTAAAGCAAATTTCAAGCAACAAAAATTTCAAACTCAAATCCCATACAAGAGGAACTTCACATAAAAAGTTGACGGCTCCACTATGTCAAGCCCTCGTTAACTGGTTGCGATCGTTGATATAAAGAGGCATCCAACCAAATAACTTGCGTTTACTCTGTGGAGTCATTCAACAGTGAAGTCTACTTCTTCGGATAAAGCGATTTACTTGCAAAAGAAAGGAACACGCGCTTGGAAACGATGATAAAGGATCGCAGATTGGTGGATGATGATACAACATGAGCGAACAAACATGGAAGCAGCCAAAGGGAGGTATGCCTCTCAACAGGAAAGCAGGTAGATCCACTAAAGGGATACCTTCCCAAGCAGAAGGAATAAGACCCTCGCTAACTGATTGTGATGCATCCGATCAGGCAGCTTGTGTCCATCCCATGGATCTACTTGCCCCTAAGACGCAACCTTCCTGGCACACCAACCAACTGATGCTCCTTCCCAAGGGTCAACAAAGCCCTCTAACGAGGCACGCCGATAAATGGAGAGCTTTCCTCAATCAAAAAGATCGGTGGGACTACCAAAGGGGCACCTTGTTAATTGATTGCGATCGTTTGTACAAACAAACATCCAATCAAACAACTTACGCCTGTCCCGTGGACCCCTCCGACCATGAGAAAGTAACTTCCAGGCAATCACAAGCCCTCTTCGGAGGCACAAGCCCTCTTCGGAGGCACAAGCCCTCTTCGGAGGCACAAGCCATCTTCGGAGGCAAAAGCCCTTTTCGGAGGCACATTTCACCCGTGTAGAAGTGCAAAATGCTTCTCTTCGGAGACCCACTTCACCAGTGATGAAATACTAAAAAGCCCTTTTCGGAGGCACATTTCACCCGCGTAGAAGTGCAAAATGCTTCTCTTCGGAGACCCACTTCACCAGAGATGAAATGCCAAAACTGCTTCTCTTCGGAGACCAAAACTGCTTCTCTTCGGAGACCAAAACTGCTTCTCTTCGGAGACCAAAATTGCTTCTCCTCGGAGACCAAAATCGCTTCTCTTCGGAGACCAAAAGACCTCTTCAGAGGCGTACTTCACCTTGCTTGAAGTACCAAAAATAAACCCTTTACTGGGGCACAAAAATCAAAAGCTTCTTCAGAAGCTCATTTCACTGTGCAGGAAAATTCACTTTCAAACAAATAAAAGTGATCATTCCCAGAAGTCGAAGTGTTCTTCAGGAAGAAAAAGAAAATAAAAATTTCTCCAAAGACAAGATATACTCTATTAAAAGCAGAATAATTCTTCCCTGAAAAAGTGGAAAGTTATTCTCTAAAATAAGAGTATCGGTCTTGTGAAAGCAAGAAATATTACAATATACTTGTGGTATGGGGGCAGCATTATACAATTCAGTTACAGTAATAAAAGTAATATACAAGCGACATAACACAAGTTCATTGCAATATCACGTAATAAAGATGTGGAGTAAATGCGTTCTTGAAACACAAACAAAAAGTTTGTACAAGTGAAAAGAATCGTTTACTCTACACTTCAAATGAAAAACAGATGTATTCCTACATACACAAGGATTTGTACAAGAAAAATATCTATTTATTTCAACACTATGAGAAATTTTTTACATTGTACAGGTTACAAAAAAAAGCGGAGACCGGTATCCGCACAATCCCCGGTCAATACAAAAAGCAGAAAATACAAAATCAAACTCATTTCCCCTTCTTCCCACCCTTGGAGCTTTTACCCGGCCTGGTAATTAGCTTCGTAGGCCGTATCGGAGAAGAAGGAGAAAGAGACTCAGTCGGATCAATCTCTGCCTCATCCCCAGCAGCAGAAGAACTCTTCTTTCCTTTCTTCGAAACCACACGTTTCCCCTTCTTCTTGGAAGAAGACTCACTCCCCGGAGCAAGAAATGTAGAAAGCTTTGTGTCATAATCAAAAGACTGCTCCGGGGTCTTCTCGCTATCTTCCAGACCTTCTGCCTTCTGTTCTTCGGAAGCAAGTGGTTCGTCTAAACCTTGAAGGGCTGCTATTGGTTCTTCCTGTGAACCAGGTTGAGAAGCTGAAAGAGATATAACTTGAGAAGGAGGAGGAACGACAGCTGAAGAAGGAAGAATTGGTGCAGTTTCCGGCACGACTGCTGCATAATAAAAGAAATTAAAATCAGTATTCTCCGAGAAAAAAGAAGACCGTGAATCGTCAAAGTCACCTGGAGAAGCCGGTTTAGCAAGATCAATCTCAAATTCCCGAGCTTGGAAGTCCTTCATTGCCTCTTCCTCTGTAGGGGTGGATACAGTTTCTTTGTCAACCTTAGCAGGAGGCGTGGAATGAGAACTAGAGCCAGTAATATCCGCATGAGCTAAAGCCGAAGTATAAGCAGGAGCAATAGGAGGTGTTTCTTTCTCAGGAAGCTTCTCTCCCGTCGCCTCGGCCCGCACTCGGATGAGCTGCTCTTTTCCTTTGGCAAGGGCAACGCGATCGCTCTCACTTAAGTAGGTAGCTTGAAGATCTGTTTCAGAATATCCGGCACCACCAAATAAGTCAATGATTGCCTCCCATACTTCCGCTAAGGTGACTTCATATTCTGGTCCCAAAAATGAAAGGCTCCCACGCCCCAGGACACAATGCATATAAAAGTCGAACAGAGTCGCGTCAACGGTGGCTATGGTTGCCTTATGGGATTCTTCGGCTGCAGCTTTACCAGAGAGAACTTCATCACGTTCTCTTTCAGCCTTCAGTAGCTGAGATTGCAGTCTTATAATTTCTAAATCTTGAGAGCTGACTTTCTCTCGAAGCTGAACAGCATCATCGCGGTATTTTCTCGTAACCTGCTGTTCTGCTTCGAGTTTCACCTCAATATCTCTCTGAGCTGCATGGGCGTCTCGAACTTGTTTTTGAAGCATTTCTTCTTTCTGAGAATAAGAAGTGGAAGAAGTAGCAAGCTCTTTTTTAAGTCTTTCAACTTCAGCTTCGAGCTTCACATAACCATCGCTAATGCTTTTCATCTCCGCGTCATGCTGCTTACGCCATTTGTCCCACTCAGATTTATCATTTTCCATGGTCATCATCGCCTCAAGGTTCATATGGTTGACCCTTTGAAGTTCATCAACCAGCTTCTGCCATCCAGACATTCTTTCGATGTCAAGTTTCACAACATCGACATTTTTCAGCATCGCCTGCTTATCAATGGGGACCAAATCCAAATCAAAACGCACTCCTTTCAGACACCAATTCGGAAATCGGCTCTGGAGTGTGGGAGGACCATCTCCAGCTTGGTACTGTGGCCTATTAATGATTGTCTGGATGTCAGATTCCTTAAGGGAAGGGGAACCGGAAGATGTATTAGGAGGAATAGAAGCGGTAGTCTTTTCCGAGATATTAGATGTATCTTTCTCGTCAAGTCTGACCCGTTTGCTGGAATCATCGGAAGTATGACTCTTCCCCCTGTCATCGTAAGATTTCCTCTTATAAGGATCGTCGCTTCTGCGGGAAGAGTCACGTCGCTCGTCCCTATTCCCATAGTATTCCTCGTCTTCTCTCCGGCGACGCTCTTCATGAGCTCGCCTCTCATGAGCCTTTCTGGCAGCCCTCTCCTCATCAGTTTCCTTCACAACACCGATATAACTCCTAAAGTCATAAGCCTCACGGCTTCCGTAACGCTGGAATTTGTTGTAGTAAGAGCCGCTTCGCCCCATCAGAGAACCTGAAATTGAAGAAAAAGACCAGTTTTAGAAATCCTCAAGTCGAAGAAGCTAAGTGCATATAAGTGCCAAAATTCTAAGTGTGTGTGATGTGCAAACTACGCGCATCAAACTACAAACCACTTTTGGGTGTAGAAATGGCAATAAGTTGTGTGGAAGGCGTTGTGGTTTGTTGCAAAGAAGAAGTTGCTTCGACAATAGGAGGGACCACTTTAGAAACATCATCTTTAAAAAGCTCCTGAGAGGTTATCATGATGTCGCTCAAACTGTCAAAAGTATCATCGCCATGGTGCATGGGAGAATTCTCTTTTTCAACTTCCACCTCAGCCGTCTTTTCAAGAGTGTGAAGATTTTCCTCCTCTTCAACAACCGGGGCAAGTGCTAACTTACTGGACGGTCCAACAATGTCGGTAGAAGTAGAACACTTTACCAATGAAGTCTCAGCGGTAAGATCTTGCGGTAAAAGTTCTTTAGCAGGAACAGGGGCATCTGACTCCTCAGCAGGAGAATCAGGGACTTCATGTGGCTGAGTGGAACGGGAAGGATGTAAGAGTCCAAATTCGTGGAGGAACTCATCTCTCAATAGAAATTGAACACTCCTCTCCTCAACCGGCACGGCCACAAGCCTCTCAAAGGTAATCTTGTGATGAGGTTCCCTAGAGGGGGGAGGAAGCGCTGAAACAGTAGAAAAAGAAGTTAACACTTGACAATTTGGACTTCAAAGAATTTAGAAAACACAGGGAAAAGATAGATAATCATACTTCCCACTCTCCAAATGGCGTAAAATCCCGGGAGACAACGAACAAAGAAAAACTGGCTCAGAAACCCAGGAACGCTTTCGGGAAGACCAATAATCAGTTTACGATTCCTGGCACTCCTTACAACTGTGATAGAGGGATGGTCTTTGGTCTTTGTAAATGAGCATAGAAAGCAAATTTCTCCAAAACTGGGGAAACGGTCCAGCATTCTCCTAAAAAGCACACACAGTCCCAGCAGGATGGCGTAGCCATTAGGATGAAGTTGAAAAGGGGAGATAGATAATCGAAGGAGAAGTTCTCGGAGACAGTCATTAAACGGGGGAATCGCTCCACTCAAGCACATTTGGCGGTTCACTGCGATAAAGCCGTGGGGCGGCCTGTCAGCAGTGTCATTTACTCCAGGAAGCAAAGCGTCAGATTCAGCGATGCCAAACTGGGTGCATAGTTGACGGAAGACTTTATGACTCAGAGTGGTAGGAATCCTTTCCGGGGGATTGTTCAGCGGGGTAGCAATTGGAAAAGCTTCTCCAGCTGATTCCAAATCTTCTTGATGGGATGCCATTCTACACAATCAGCCGAATGTTCAAAAGTGAAGGTGCACGTTTCCTAAAAGTGTAAAGTGCTGTGCAAAACTAATGAAAATAAGAAAAAGCAAGTATAACTGGAATTAAACTAACTGACAATCAGTCGATTACGAGATTTCAAAACTTGTTAATACTCAAGTGCAGTGTTAATGCAGACAAATCAGTTTTAGTTAACCATTACGATTCTGCTTTAATACTTCATTTGAGTTGGTTATTGTGTAACATTTCACTCATACAGTTCATTTAATTTTAATCTTTATCAACTGATCTGTCATCCGATATGGGCAGTCGTTGGCAGTATATTCGTCCCAGTTTTTTGTAAATGTTATAACAGGCAGTTAGAATTATTGACAATCTATAAAAGAGTGCAACAAAATTCAAGAGTCCAAAGTTCAAACAACTCAAGTCTTAGCATTCAAGGCAGTGGGAAATTTGCTCAAGTTCTAACTCGATCACAACTTAGCATGGGGCAGATTTTCCTAAGTCCTAGCTCGTTCACGGTCTAAAAGATATGCCATGAATCAAGTTGAGTCGTAACTCTCCAATCGTACCACACATTCAAGCAAAGTGAACAAGTGCTAAGTCGCGAACGACTCAAATGGTTCCTACGAGCCAGGGTTAACTATTCTCTAAGTCATAAGTCGTGGGGATTAAAAGGGGACTTCAATTCTCTAAGTTGTAAGTCGTAACTCGGCTACGACTCAAAGCTTGGTTGCTGTAAGTGATAAGTCGATCCAGAATTTAGTCCATCTGACTCCTGACTCGTTTGATCCCTAACTCGTTAACCATATATCCGTCCAACTCCTAACCCTTAACTATCCAACCCGTTAACCCATTCACCGGTTAGCTTCTTCGTCAACCCTATTTCTAAAACCACCACAGATCACAAATCATTACAATCCATATCAAGCCACCTTAATTCCATGAATATCCTACACAGCAGTATTCGCAAGGACCGAGGGAAGAATTCATGGAGAAAGGTCGATAGCAATGGTCAGCGATTGGGAAAAGGGAGAAGACGCTTACGCGATGTAACTGGAAGTGGTTGGAGGTAAATCGAGTCGAAATCGCCTTTGGAAGCTTGAGATCTTGTTAATGGCAGATACGACTTAAAGCACAAATGAAACAGGTGAAGGAGAAGAGAGAACGACCTAAGCTACTTATGCCCTGGGACAGTGAAAGGTGAATCGACACATCTGACTTACGACTTATACTAAGTCGTTCGCGACCTACGACTCATCTTAAGTCGGTCACGATCTAGCGCACTCATCAAGAAGCGAGCTAAGGAAAATCGAAGCACACGATTTACGACTTAAGACGTATGCTTCGAGGGGCAAATGTTAACTCCCTTTTAGCAGCGACTTACGAGTTAAAAAGCCTAAAACCTAAGGGGACTCGACGACTTACGACCTAACTGCTGAAGCAACCTACAGGAAGCTATGATTTAACGAGTTAACGACTTACGACCTAAGTGGTCTTAACGACTTAACTGTTGAAGACAAGCCTACTCCGCGACCTAAAAGCTTCACGGGTTAGTAGACTCAAACCTACAGTGGGTTACGACTTAACAGTCCACGACTTAAAGAGTTAAGAGGTTTCCGACTTAACTACTCAGCAAGTTAAAGGCTCTACGACTCATCAGGTCTGTACGACTCAAGAGGACCTCACGACCTAAGGACATCGCGACCTAACAATGTACGAGTTAAAGTGCCTGCGAGTTAAGCAGTCTGCGACCTAAAATGTCTACGACCTAGGACTCAGCGACTTAACTTGCCCAGCGACCTAACTATCAGAAGACCTTGCGACCTAAGGACTTGGGAGAAGTTTGCGACCTAAGGACTCAAGAAAGGTTTTGCGACCTAACTGCAGGGAAGATTTGCGACCTAAAAACACAGCAACCTAACTTCTAAAGGAACATCGCGACCTAGCAATGTTGCGACCTAAAAACCTACGACATAAGGGATACGTGTCTTAGGAGTAAGTCGTATACGGGTTAAGGACTTAAGTCATCTACGACTCATGGCTTGCTATAAGTCGCCTGCGACTTACCACCTGGAGGCAACGACAACTTCATCACTGCATCTCCTAAGTCGCTCGCGACCTACGACCTAGCTTAGGTCGTACGCGACCTAGGACTTAGCATATTTTCTGCCTAGAACTCAGATCTGCTCCTATAAATACCCCATCACCTCCAACATGGGGGGAACTTTTGGCAAATCATTTCTACAGCGCTGTTACTCCGTCGGACTCTTCATTCACTCGGTAATCAAGGATCCTTCAAGCATTCGCGACACTACAACAAGCTTCGAGAGAAATTCCTCACATCCGACATGGATTCATCGAGTTTCACCGTCGAAGATTGAGCTAGTAGTCTAGATTGTTTCTTGTGATCGAATTGTACTGTTTCCTGAAGAGATTTGTATCAAATTGTTACCGAATCAGCAATAAGAGACTATAAAGTGGACGTAGGCTCAATTACGGGCCGAACCACTATAAATCTGTTGTTCATTTACTGCATTTCTGCTATTTTTCCTGCTTAATTTCTGTTCCCGTCACACGGGTGGTGCTTTCACGATCTTACTACACATCGGGTGTTATCGTTCATATTTTAACATTAACATCGTTTTTCCAAATTCGGACATCTTTGGCTCCGTCGATCTTATTTTCAGCATTTTTCTTGCATTTTCCGCCAGTAGAAAATTCGAATTTTTATAATTCAATCATACCACTGATATTAATATACCATTTTGATCGTCTCGTCGTGCTGATCTCTACAGTATATCCAATTGTCAATTTCGAAGTTTGTGTGCGATACGACCCGTGAAATGCACAGCGTATCGGCTCCGCAACCGAGTCTTATGGTTTCCTGCCCCTTTGTTTTCTCGTGCAATCAATACCATTCACTTTTATAACTCCTGAATTTATTGACTATTGCCATTCCCTATGATTCAAATTGCATCTGTTCGTTTCCTTCTCTTCCTTCTTTTAGTTCTGTCCTTTGCAAAATAATAAAATAAAATTTATATATAGCTGCTTCGAAGAAATCCACTTCTTCTATTTTTATCTTTTCATGGCCGTGAAGCCAAGGCCACCATGACCGCTTCACTTCTCCACATCCCCACGCCTAGCACCTGCACTACGCTGCCCATATTCTATCCCACGGCAGCCACACGCCACCCCACAACCCTGACGTCAGCCCAATCTCCACGTCACTTCCCTGCCTACCCCAGAGAACCCAGACCAGATAGCATCCTCAACACCTGTAGCCTACCCTCCCTCTTGAACTCGCCATAGCCAATCAGTCGAGCACCACTGAAACCATCACCGCAACACTAACTCACCACCACCCTTGTCTGACCGCACGTGCCCCTCCACCATGTCCATTTCCAAACACCCACAGACCCGCTCCTCTCCTCTTTGATCGCACACGACCTGCCTCACCATCTCGGGACCTACCAGCCTTCATCTGACATCTCCACTTCACGACCTTTCCATCTGCCGGTCCGACTTCGGCCACTAGCATCACTCGAGAACTCAACCTCCACCATGTACCATTGCCTGCCTCTTTGCTTTGTTTGGGCTGTGTGCATATCATTTTGCACATGACAATTTATTCCAGCTTTTATATATAACAGGTATATATTTTTATATAATATGAAAATTGTATTTTGTTGTATATAAATATACATAGGTTTATTTGAAAGTATATGCTTGAGTCTTGGTTTTGAGAATATGCAGATGCCAAATGTTTTATTTTAGTAGTAGTTGTTTTGTTTGTTGAGGAAACCTGTATATATTTAGTTTACATATATATTCTAGTATATATTTATTGATATAAAGTGTGTTCGGTTTTTCTGTTAGTTTACACGTATATAGATAGGTTTGTATATATATTGTTACATATTGTTTTAAGCATGTTGTATTTGCAGCCTTCATGTTTTTATATATGAATCTATATATATGTCTTGTATCGTTTTGTTTGGTTGTTCAGGTATGGGATTATGTGGGTTGTGTATAATCTAGTTAGTTACAAAGTTTATATTAGTTTTACATGTTAGATTTTTTTTAAAGTATATTCATATTAGTTATAAAACTTATACATGCTTAGTTACATCAAATTTATAAAAGAATTTATTTTAAATATTACTTTAAAGATATAACATGTATGTAAGTATTTTGCATTTTATAAGTATATATATATGTATTTCTTTCAAATATAGATAATGTAAATATATGTTTGATTTTTTTTTACATGTGTGTTTTAATTTAAACCAGCGATTTTTGAAACAGATATATCTATATCTAGTTTAATAAATTTAATATGTGTTGGAAAATTTAGAATTTGATTTATATATATATATATAGTTATATATAGTTATGTATAAATATATACATGTTCACTTATACCATTACCGTCATCAGTCGAGTTCTAATTCGATTTCGTAAATTCTTTGCCATCAGCTTTGATCGTTGAATTCGTGCCGATTTTCTTTGCTTGGATTCGTAACTCAATTTCTATGCCCGTATCAGTGTACGTATCCGTGTTATCTTCTTGTGCATCTCTGGCCTCGGAAGGTGAGCACTCACTCACGATTAACGTTCTTTTATTTATTAAATTTGATTTCAATTGAAACGACAATTGAAATATGTAACGACCCTGAATTTTAAAAAATTTAAATTGAAAATATTTAATTAATTTTAAATATTTGAATGATGATTTGACTTGAATTTCAAATTATCAGAAGGAATTGGCGATTAAATTTTTGAATTTAATCCATTGAAAGTTGAATAAAATTTGAATCTTCAATTTTAAGCCGGTTAAAAATAATTTAAAGGCTTAGAAAATTCATATTGATAATACTGGAGATAATAGAAGCTTCAGAATTGATTTTAAAAGCGATTTGTTCAATTTTGAAATTGTATCGTTTAAATTGAATTTAAAAATAGCCTTCCGAGGCACAGTCTCGGAATTTGACGAAACAAGTTTCATTGGGTCCGTAATATTGAATTATTACTGGATTTCAATTTTCGTATTTATCAAAATTGTTTTGCGAATACACGACGTATAAACGCGTATAAAATTAAATTAAATTGAATTCAATTTGAATTTCTGTAACAACTGGGGTTTTGCCCAAAATTATAATCATCAATAAACGATTAAAGTTGACAGATATTTGCTGTTAGGAGTTTCAATCGAGTTGGAATTTGTTTGATAAAAAATTGGTGTTGGGATTTTATCTGGTAGAAATTCATCATTAAAAAGAAGAAAAAAATTTAAAGGGTTTTGGGCTTTAAAATTTTATCTTGGCCCATTCATTTCGTTTAAAACCCTATACCCGATCCCTTTCTCATTTCATTCACTAACCCTAAACAGAAATAAGCGAGAGAATAAAAATGGCGGCGACTTCTTTCGTTCGTTCCTCGAAGAAGAGAAGAAAAATGGCGACTCAAAAATCTAGGGCTTTGGCATTCGATCGACTCTCTTCGTCTGGAATTAGAGCTTCAGCTTCGTTTTCTTCGTTTCTTGCTCGCAACTATTTCCAAACAACAGGTGAGTAATTTCTATTACTCACATCTTCTTCGACTTAGTTGAATCTGTTGTTTACTTTGTTTCCGTGGTTTTCGACCTGTCTTGATTGTGCCGATGATGTTGATTGCTTATATAGGGTACGGATCCCTTTATTTTCATTCGTATAAATTTATTTGAATTTGTCAACTGATTTATCTCGCCGTTGATTTTCATATAGATATTGAGATTGATCTCTAACTTCTTCAATTCATATATATTTTCGTTGCTTGACACTCACGACTTCGATTTTTATCACCACGGCTTTGACGATTTCTAACGATGTTGATTTCAATTTGACTTCGGCATTGTCTAGACGTGGTTGTTGACATTGCCTGACTTCATTTAATTTTTCTCTGTTGAACTTCTGGCTTTGACTTTGTTAACACTGTTAAATTTACTGTGTCACTTTCAATGCTCGCCCATTTTGGAATTTAAACTGTTGCATTGATTTCTTTATTCAATTCTTTCCTTGATCACCTTGGCTCTGACTTGATGCTAAACCTTGGCATTGCTTTGAGAATTGACTTCGGCTTGGTTCCTGTATGTCAGTTAACAGTTTCAATATGCATTTAAGTCATGTTCATTCATGTGCTTGCTGTGTTGCCATATTAATCCCTCTGTTTGCTTTGGCTTCACTACATATATATGTATGTTGTCCGATCTAGATTTTGTGGCCTTCATTGTTGAGGCTTGTCTCTGGTTTTGTATCACTTGATGTCATTTGTTTGCTTTCCTGACCTGTGCATGTCTGCGCTTTGAACATGGATGATTTGAACTTGATGGTTAGACTTGTATCATGTTGCCAGGCTTGAATTTTGCATATTAGGTTACTTGATTGGTCTGTAGCTCTAAGTTTCCATCTCTGTTTGCTTTGAGCTTGTTGCAGTGTTCATTCAAGTTGTATTTGCCTGAGTCAATATATTCATTTGTGTCTACTGCACCACTTTTTCCATGTTGCCCCGAGCTCTGTCTTCATATATAAGTTATTTGTATTTGCAAGCTTGGAGTTCATTTTTGGTATAGCATTTCCATGAGTCTTCAACATGTCTGTCGTGTTTACTTGATTACTGAACTGCCTTAAACTTGACTTTTTGGTTGCCAGATCATTTGAACTTCATTTGCACTAATCAGGTTTCATTCCAATGTCATGTGTACATCTCTCTGACTTTTGCTTTTTAGTTGTCTTGATCATTTTCTTGAGCTTGTACACTTTGATTGCACCTGAGTTGAATCCAGCTTAGACGCTCAGGTTTGACCTTGTGCTGACTTCTATTTCTTCACTCGAGTTGGCGAGGCCGTGCACGCGTGTGTGCACTGCAGCCACCCAAACTCGACAGTTTGAATTGATATTTCTTTGCGTCGTGATGCATTGATCTTTTATGCTGTATTGGCGAGGCCGTACACGCGTGCGTGTACGGCAGCCAATCAAATCTTCGATGATCTTAAAGTGACAATTTCAATTGTTTTAAATTGATTTAGTCGATTTGATAAATTGTTATTTATCTATGTTGATTATTTAAATCTGCTGATTTATTGTTTAACACTGTTTAGTGTTAAAATTTTCGTTATCCGGTTTCTTTGTTTAAAGAGTCGGATAGACGGGAATTATTGTGACTGTCGTCTATTTAAATTCTTATTGCCTCTATGCACTAATAAACTGGTTTGAATTAGACTGACCTGTGTATTATTTTCTTTTGAATATAATACTCGGGTCAGACCGAGTATTTTTACAGCTTGAAGATTTTCGAGCAGCGAAGTTAGAGAGAGAGTAAAGAATCATTTATTTCGAGAAAATTGTATTTTAAGATATTCCGCTGTATCTGTATTAAAGTGTATAAACTCTGATGTATATAAAAAGATTTATAGTAATGAAATAAATTCTCATTTGTTTTAATTCAGTGTTATTATTCTGTGTTTCTGTGGCTGATTCTGTTTAAACCTTATAAACTAAATAACAATTCGTCTTTTTGAACGTTTTTAGTTGGTTTAATTACCGACTAGAGACGGTCAGAAGGGGGAATGTTACAGAGTGGTATCAGAGCTTTGGTTTACACAAAGCTTAGTTTATGATGTTTAATATGAATAGTTACTAGAAACACTTTAAAAGGAAACGTTTTTCAAATCTAAAGAAGTATAAAATTGTTTTGAAAATAAAGATTTTTAACTTAAGAAGAGTTAAATTGAATTGAGTTGGTATCAATAAATATATGATTTGAAATTTAACTAAAGGAAGTTAAATAAATTGAACTGGATTAGATAAATTATTGAGATGGAGATTTAAACTTAAAAGATAAGTGATTATATAATATGAATTGGGAAGTTTAAATTAATAAGTTGCTTAACTTATAAAATGAAGAAATTTGAATCAAACCAATTGTTAAAATGGTTAAACAGTTTTGTTAAGTAAAACAAAATCTGAATTTTGAAATGTGATATGAATTTGACTTTAGTAAAGTCAAATAAAATAGAATTTCAAGCAAATTTGAGACGAACTTAAGTTGTGTAGTGAAAATAAATGCAAGTGGAGATAAAATGAAACATGGCTTAAGTAATAGTGAATCAAATTGAATTTGATATCAAAATGAATTGATAAAGTGAAGAATGAATATGAATTTGAGTTATAAAAAGGAAATTCAACTTTAATTGTAAAAGTGAATTTGTGAATATGGTGAGTATAAGAATTCAATCTGAATTAGAATATAAACCAATTGAAATTAAGCGTGTTGAACCAAATTGAATGTAAGCAAAGTAAATAAATTTGGTTAAGTTGAATGTGCATTGGTTGCCAGTTGATCGTATAGAAATTCATTAAGTGTTAATGTAATTGTATTAATGGAAATTGAAAGCTATGTAATTGAATTCAAATTGAAAGGTAAGAAATCTAAATAGAACCAAATTTGATTTGAATTGAAGCAAACTAACTTGAATATAAATTAGTGAATGTGAACTAATTGGATATGAATGAATGTTAGTAAAATAAAATGTGAATGAATCAAATGCGGTTAGATTGAAAACCAAGTCGATGAATGGTTTACTAAAGAACTAGTAGATTGTCTTGGAAATGGAAAACTGATAAATTTATATAATAGTTTAAATTGGAAATTTAGAATTATTATAAACGGCTTAAATTGAAGATTTGAAAGTGTTGATATTATATTGGAATTTTAAAATAATTTGTATAAGTGTTAAAAGTGAAATATTTAATGGATTTCATAAGTGAATGGAAATTACAGAATTGAAATTGTGAAGTTATAAAATGAATCGGAGTTGCGAAATAAAAGAAATTATAAGTAATTTACTTATAAATTAAATTTCTGATATAAAACTGAGTATATAAAAGGAATGGATAGTGAAGTATATTCACGATTTTGGACAGTGAATATATTATTGAATAAAATGGACATGTTTGGGGAAGTCGATATTTTTAAAACGAAGTTAATTGTTTTTAAAAGATGTTTTCAAAAGCATTGAATATCGAAACCATAGATTTCAACATTCATTGTTGAAATAGACGTTTTCGAATATAAGGAAATGGTGGACTATAACACTGTTGTTATAGTAAATGATTTCCGAAAGGAAATGTTTTGTGTAGTATTGGGATTTATACATCTATCTAAATTTCGAATCCCTATACTAGTGATTTTGAGTTGTCGTAACGATGTTTTACGTAACATTCGTTTTGACTTAAATGAATATGTGAAAGAGAATGATTTCCTTAAAGATGAAATATATACTTAATTTTGATTAAAGTATATCGAATATTTTCAAATGTTGAAAATAAATGGATTTGTGAATTACTTATTTTTAAATAAGTATGGAAATGTTTTTCCAATATGAAATGAAATGTTGTGAATATATTCCGTAAGGAATAAATGATTTGAAATTCATTTTTGAAGTTGAAGTTGAAAAGTTAAATGAGGATTTGAACAATTAGTTCAATTTGAATTTTTCAAAAAGATTGAATCGTTAAGTTAAAATTGAGTTTAACTTCGACATCAAAGACAATATAAGTTGAGCTTTGAATTTCAGATGATGATTTGGATTGCATGTCTAACATTGTGAATTGATGACATAGCAATTGATCTCTATTAAATATATATCTGTTGGTGGCGAAGAATTTATTCTCTTAGCTTAACACCCTTCTCTGAGACGTACGAGCTCAGAGGTTATATATCGATAGACATCAATTTTGTGTTGAGAATTGACGATGTAAGCGTGAAATCCAAATTGAATGTGAAAGTCGATAATAAATGGAATTATGAATATGAATTAGGTTTGAGATAACCTTAAATTTCCAAATCGACTTAGAGGAAAATTTTGAAATCCTCTATTTTATTATGAATATGGATATGTAAGTTTTAGAACTTATATATATGAATACGGTAAATTTGAAACCGTTAGTTTAGAAAGACATTGTTATGGAAATCTTATGTATGTTTACATAGATGTTATATGTACGAAATGTGAAATGATAGTACTACATATATGATATTATGTTTTCTAAACTGAGGATGTGGAAAAGTACCTTCCATTTATTATTAGAGAAGGCATTGGAACTCGTGATGAGTGTCCATTTGAAATTCGTAGCTACGTAGAATTTTCCATAAGTTGGAATGTCCATTTGGACTAGAATCCCTCGTGATGGGATCATGTTGATTATGATGTATGTTAGCGTAATTTGAGGGGCGAGATGCCCACAGTTACAAGCGACTCCACTGGGATAGTGGCGTAACCGCCGAGTAAACTGCAATCTAAATGCCAAGCGAAATTCGAGGGGCGAGATGCCTACGGTTACAAGCGATTCTACTGGGATAGTAGTGTAACCGCCGTGTGGATCGCGATCTATGGCAAAAACCATGGCGAAATTCAAGAGAGATGTGAAATCTACGGTTACAAGCGATTCTACTGAGATAGTAGCGTAACCGCCGGGTAAACTGTGATCCATGGGGGAACGTGCTTTCCATATCCATTTTTAAAAGAATTTTTTAAAAGTATTTTCACTGGGAATTGAAACAAGTATGTTTAGTACTTGGAGATTTTTAGACCTGCGCCTGGCCAGCGTATGTCTAATGTCTGTGAGAACGAAGATGGACTTGTTAAATTTCGAGTTAGCAAGTATTTTCAAACTGTAACTAGCAAATCAATGATCTGAAAGTAAAATTTCAAAATTCCTACCTAATGAACTGAGGAAGAGGACCTTTGAAATGTTTTGAAAGTCCACAGCTTTTGAAGAGATATATATTATATAAATCTCTAACATGACGAATTTTAAAGTTCGAATCTGAGTTATAAATTGAGAAATTTTGGTAAAAGACTTTTGTGTTTTGATTTTAGAAAATCAATGAACAAAAGAGAAGATAAACAAAACTAGTGAGATTAAACAAATGAAATGAATCCTATATTCATTTATTTGTATTGAGTTTTAAGTTAGTAAAAATTTTTACTAGAGTATAAATATCGATGAAATTTTAACAACCTTTCCTTTTCGTGGACGAAAAGTTTTTAAGGAGGGGAGTTTGTAACGACCCTGAATTTTGAACAATTTAAATTGAAAATATTTAATTAATTTTAAATATTTGAATGATGATTTGACTTGAATTTCAAATTATCAGAAGGAATTGGCGATTAAATTTTTGAATTTAATCCATTGAAAGTTGAATAAAATTTGAATCTTCAATTTTAAGCCGGTTAAAAATAATTTAAAGGCTTAGAAAATTCATATTGATAATACTGGAGATAATAGAAGCTTCAGAATTGATTTTAAAAGCGATTTGTTCAATTTTGAAATTGTATCGTTTAAATTGAATTTAAAAATAGCCTTCCGAGGCACAGTCTCGGAATTTGACGAAACAAGTTTCATTAGGTCCGTAATATTGAATTATTACTGGATTTCAATTTTTGTATTTATCAAAATTGTTTTGCGAATACACGACGTATAAACGCGTATAAAATTAAATTAAATTGAATTCAATTTGAATTTCTGTAACAACTGGGGTTTTGCCCAAAATTATAATCATCAATAAACGATTAAAGTTGATAGATATTTGCTGTTAGGAGTTTCAATCGAGTTGGAATTTGTTTGATAAAAAATTGGTGTTGGGATTTTATCTGGTAGAAATTCATCATTAAAAAGAAGAAAAAAATTTAAAGGGTTTTGGGCTTTAAAATTTTATCTCGGCCCATTCATTTCGTTTAAAACCCTATACCCGATCCCTTTCTCATTTCATTCACTAACCCTAAACAGAAATAAGCGAGAGAATAAAATGGCGGCGACTTCTTTCGTTCGTTCCTCGAAGAAGAGAAGAAAAATGGCGACTCAAAAATCTAGGGCTTCGGCATTCGATCGACTCTCTTCGTCTGGAATTAGAGCTTCAGCTTCGTTTTCTTCGTTTCTTGCTCGCAACTATTTCCAAACAACAGGTGAGTAATTTCTATTACTCACATCTTCTTCGACTTAGTTGAATCTGTTGTTTACTTTGTTTCCGTGGTTTTCGACCTGTCTTGATTGTGCCGATGATGTTGATTGCTTATATAGGGTACGGATCCCTTTATTTTCATTCGTATAAATTTATTTGAATTTGTCAACTGATTTATCTCGCCGTTGATTTTCATATAGATATTGAGATTGATCTCTAACTTCTTCAATTCGTATATATTTT
This sequence comes from Allium fistulosum, assembly GCA_030737815.1. NCBI lineage: Eukaryota > Viridiplantae > Streptophyta > Magnoliopsida > Asparagales > Amaryllidaceae > Allium > Allium fistulosum. The sequence continues at coordinate 461,723,670 of CM060907.1, read as the reverse complement.
CGTTGCTTGACACTCACGACTTCGATTTTTATCACCACGGCTTTGACGATTTCTAACGATGTTGATTTCAATTTGACTTCGGCATTGTCTAGACGTGGTTGTTGACATTGCCTGACTTCATTTAATTTTTCTCTGTTGAACTTCTGGCTTTGACTTTGTTAACACTGTTAAATTTACTGTGTCACTTTCAATGCTCGCCCATTTTGGAATTTAAACTGTTGCATTGATTTCTTTATTCAATTCTTGCCTTAATCACCTTGGCTCTGACTTGATGCTAAACCTTGGCATTGCTTTGAGAATTGACTTCGGCTTGGTTCCTGTATGTCAGTTAACAGTTTCAATATGCATTTAAGTCATGTTCATTCATGTGCTTGCTGTGTTGCCATATTAATCCCTCTGTTTGCTTTGGCTTCACTACATATATATGTATGTTGTCCGATCTAGATTTTGTGGCCTTCATTGTTGAGGCTTGTCTCTGGTTTTGTATCACTTGATGTCATTTGTTTGCTTTCCTGACCTGTGCATGTCTGCGCTTTGAACATGGATGATTTGAACTTGATGGTTAGACTTGTATCATGTTGCCAGGCTTGAATTTTGCATATTAGGTTACTTGCTTGGTCTGTAGCTCTAAGTTTCCATCTCTGTTTGCTTTGAGCTTGTTGCAGTGTTCATTCAAGTTGTATTTGCCTGAGTCAATATATTCATTTGTGTCTACTGCACCACTTTTTCCATGTTGCCCCGAGCTCTGTCTTCATATATAAGTTATTTGTATTTGCAAGCTTGGAGTTCAATTTTAGTATAGCATTTCCATGAGTCTTCAACATGTCTGTAGTGTGTTTACTTGATTACTGAACTGCCTTGAACTTGACTGTTTGGTTGCCAGATCATTTGAACTTCATTTGCACTAATCAGGTTTCATTCCAATGTCATGTGTACATCTCTCTGACTTTTGCTTTTTAGTTGTCTTGATCATTTTCTTGAGCTTGTACACTTTGATTGCACCTGAGTTGAATCCAGCTTAGACGCTCAGGTTTGACCTTGTGCTGACTTCTATTTCTTCACTCGAGTTGGCGAGGCCGTGCACGCGTGTGTGCACTGCAGCCACCCAAACTCGACAGTTTGAATTGATATTTCTTTGCGTCGTGATGCATTGGTCTTTTATGCTGTATTGGCGAGGCCGTACACGCGTGCGTGTACGGCAGCCAATCAAATCTTCGATGATCTTAAAGTGACAATTTCAATTGTTTTAAATTGATTTAGTCGATTTAATAAATTGTTATTTATCTCTGTTGATTATTTAAATCTGCTGATTTATTGTTTAACACTGTTTAGTGTTAAAATTTTCGTTATCCGGTTTCTTTGTTTAAAGAGTCGGATAGACGGGAATTATTGTGACTGTCGTCTATTTAAATTCTTATTGCCTCTATGCACTAATAAACTGGTTTGAATTAGACTGACCTGTGTATTATTTTCTTTTGAATATAATACTCGGGTCAGACCGAGTATTTTTACAGCTTGAAGATTTTCGAGCAGCGAAGTTAGAGAGAGAGTAAAGAATCATTTATTTCGAGAAAATTGTATTTTAAGATATTCCGCTGTATCTGTCTTAAAGTGTATAAACTCTGATGTATATAAAAAGATTTATAGTAATGAAATAAATTCTCATTTGTTTTAATTCAGTGTTATTATTCTGTGTTTCTGTGGCTGATTCTGTTTAAACCTTATAAACTAAATAACAATTCGTCTTTTTGAACGTTTTTAGTTGGTTTAATTACCGACTGGAGACGGTCAGAAGGGGGAATGTTACAAAATATGCTGCTGTTTGATATGTACACTGTTATTACCTGTATCAGTTCACCTGTGACATCTGACACCATTATTTGTTAATTATTTATGCGATGATAATACAGTTTGGCTGATAATTGATTGATTGTTGATGTTTATATTGGACGTTAAATTGTTATTGTTAAAATGATAAATAGTATGAAATTGAACTTGATATAGGATGATTAAATGTTAAATTTGATTAACTGACATTTGTATAATATGATCCCTTTAACTGTTAAATTTATTGACACGTAGGATTTGTTTAATTACACTTTGAACCACTGAATGTATGTTGTTAAATTGATGATGTATGAAATTGTAAATAGATGACAAGTGAAAACCGTAATGTAATAATCCTTAATCTACATGAAATGATAGTGTAGATTCTAGAAATAATTATATTAATTCGTACAAATAACAATGCGAATTAATACGATTATTTCGGGATTATTTGAATTAATTATTGGATTGTTATTGATTGTTGTTATTGCTTGTTTATTTACTTTGACACCATCCCAGTTATCACTCTGCAAGTTCCCTTTGTTATGCTTTGATTTTGAATTGAATTGGAATCGGGTTGAAATGATAAATACCCAAATTGAACTTTGACCTAGGATAGAAAATTAAATAAAACTCGATTGGTCAATAATTTGATTTGAAAATTAAAACGAAGATTTTATTTGAATAAATAATATTGTTTTGAAATGAAGTTGAAATTGGAATTTTTATGAAAAGAAAATGTTAATATATAAAAATCTGAAACAAAATATTAACAATGTAATTGACGAAAGAATGTTGTTTAATTTGAGAGATGATTGAATTAAGTTTGAAATTATAATTAAGTTTGAAATTATTAAACTTTGAAGTGATTTAATAATTAAGTTTGAAATTATAATTAAGTTTAAAATTATTTAACTTTGAAATTATTTAATAATTAAGTTTTGAATTATTTAATAATTAAATAAGATTGAATTATTTAATGATTAAATTGAATTGGATTTCTTTAATAAGAAAATTTGAACTTTTGAATAAGTAAATTTTACTTCGTAAATAATTGAAATTGATTTTTCTTTATTAAGTAAGTTTTGGAAAATTATTTAAGGAAGTAAATAAGTGAAATTGAATTTCTTTAACAAGAAATGAAAATGTGATAATTTTGGAATTAATGTAAGACTTGTAATTGAAAGAATTGATTTGACGAATTTAATTTAATTCAAAATTGTAAGTTTTGATTTAATGAAGTTGAACTTAAGAAATTGATTTAATGAATTGGAAATTAAATAGAATTGATTTGAATGATAAATTTACTTAACGAATATTGAATAAAATCGATAAATGAAGTTAAACTGATTTGAATGATAAATTAAATTAATTTAAATGATTTCGAAATGAAACTTATATATGAACTTGAATCAATATTTGAATTGTTTTAAAGGAAATTGAAATTGAATTATAAGAGTTTGAAATGGTAATTTGAAAGTTTTGAATCGTAAATTTTGGAAATTGATTTCGAAAGACAAATGAAATGTTGATTTATGAATTCTAATTGAATTGAAATGGATTCGGTTTTGAAATATATTAAATGACCAATCGGTGTAATAATTATGGAAGTTATTAAAGAGACCGGAATTCGGTTATGGATATACTCTCTATCTAAACCGGAAACCACTTTAATAACTATACGCGGAGTGATGATCCAGAATGAAGTGGTTGGAATGGTGTTCGTGTTGACTGAAGAAAGAGAACGATAATGGATAGCCTTGACACTTGTGTCAAATTGGAAATGACTAAAACAGGAGCTGCGCCGGGCCAATGGAGGATTAGCTACCTCAAGTGGACACACTTCTTCGAACTACTTATACTTGTTGTCGATTGGTGCACCCTTGATTTTGGGAGTGTTGTTTCACGGTGTTGCGGGCGCTGCGGCGTTGCGTTCTCACCAGTCTGGATCAGGCGAACGGTAGTATCACTACCTTGGGTATTGCCTCATGTGCCTTGTCATACTTGTATTCCATTTATACGCGACCACTACGATTTTGATTTGTACCTTTAGTATATGGATTGCCCTCTGGTGACTTCCGGTTTTGGGGAAACTACGGTCTTGTATATGCTTTTGGGAATAAAAATGTGTTAAGGGTGGAATGGGCCATGACTTAACGCTATTTTGATATCTTATTGTTACTGATAGACATTATCTACTTATCGTACATTACTACATAGTAGATAGTTTAACGGATCCTTAAAGGATGGTTATTCCAAACATCCTTTGAGTTACTTGTATTTCAATTGCTATTTCACTTGAGTTGGATTTATTAATATAAGAATGTTAATCCTGACTCGAGTGTCTTGTGTTTTGCTTTACGCTCGGGTCAGACTGAGTGGTTCAGCTTTCGAGACTCACCTTTGAAGTTGGAGCTTTGCTTGAAGATCCAGCCATCTATTCTGCTTTCAGTATTCGATGATTCCAATGATGTATTCTGATTTGTATCTAATGTATCGTATTACTCTTCTGTTGTAAACTCTGATGTATTTTATATATTCATATAGTAGCTTCATGAACTACTATTTCTTTTAAATTCCGCTGCACTTATTACTCTGTGTTTGTGATCTGTGATTATTTATTTACTGTATATGTTCAGTTTTGCCAAATTTAAATTACCAACGCGGTATTTTGAGCAATTCAACTCCGGCATGAGTGTCTACCTATACACTTATAATGGACGCGAATGGTCCAAAATGGCGGGTCGTTACAAAATAGAAGGGGGTTGGCTTCATTTTTGGAATCCGGATTTCGAAGTGACGAAGTGCTGCCATTTTGAGAGCTCGACTTCTACACTTCTTCACTTCTTTTCTCCACTCTAATCTAGTGCTTCCTTTCACCCAAATCGAAGATCAAGATTGAAGATCCAAGAGCTAAAGTTGAAGATCTTCATCCTTTGAAGTGAGATTTCTTCGTTTGAGGCGGATTCGTGATAGATCAAGCTTGATCCTTCGCTGTCCAGATCTGAAGCGTGTTGATTTGAGGTTGTTTATGTGATTTGGTGAGTGGTGATTATCTCTCACACGGATCCAAAGGAGTATATCGGATAGTTGGCTCGATTTGGTGTTAAAATAATGATTTTTATGCATTTTCTTCATCCTAAGTGTAGATCCATGTAGATCCATTGTTCATGATGATTTGACAACCATTTTACTAAGTGTTAACCTATGCAAGTTCATTCATCAAGATTGTAGAGACATTTCTTATGATTTCATGCATGTTAGACTTTCAACTCTTTAATTACGAAAATGCCATTATTGTTATAATTATCTACTTAGATCATATTTGAATGCTTGATTGCTTGGATTAATGTTGGTTTGATTGATTGTTATGAATTAGATGATTGATGGTTTGATTTAGACCGAAGATGATTCAAAAGCTAAGGGAAAGGCTCTTGAATTGGGTAAGCTGCTCGTGGCATATGTAGCGGGATGATGAAGCTCTTATGCGTAGATTTGATGATGTGATGTTGAGATGAGGCTTTGCAAGGATGTGATGAAGCGAGGCGATCATGTGATGAAGACTTGGTCTAATCCAGACGGGATCATTCCAAGCATGTTGATAACTCGGTGATATGATTCGAGTTGAGGATAATGAATGGATATGAGAATAGTCGTCGAGGAGGATGACTAGGAGGCTTGGATAGCATCGTTGTTGAAGGTTCTAGCATTCTCTAAGCAAGAGTACGTTTGGGCAGATTCGATAGTCCCAACGGCCAACTGTTGATGGTCGAGTACTCTGGGCAGATTCGATAGTCCTAGGCACGGGCTGCGACGACGTGCGGGAGTTATGTCTAGAACCGGGGTTTCCATTAGCCCTTGACGGACGGCTGAAAGAATGTGCCGGTCATTCAATTAACGGTGATATCGAAGCAATGATAACAGTGATAGCCAGAGTCATGGATGTTTGGTTGTATCGTCATTCGGACTCAAGAGCGGTATTTTCTGGGTGCTTATCTGATTTAGGCGTTGGTACTTGGAAAACATCGCCCTTGACTCGAATGATTATTACTTTATTTTAAATTGTATGCTCTACTATGTTGCCTCTGCTTAGTGTGTCGGGGGGCTATCACTGTAGAAAGAGGTGGAGTGGGAGGGTTGTATTCCTATTCCTTTTCCTTTATGCTCTTTTGGTATGTTGTTAGTTAATTTACTGCTCACTAAGACTGTTGTCTGACTCAAGGCTTTATGTTTTAATTCTTATTGCCTTGGGCTGTTCGTCCATTTTTGGGACGGGCAGACTAGGTAGCAGGTGACAGGTGCTGTTCTCTTCTCACGATGCTGATATCGAAGACGAGCTGGAGGGTTGCATATTATCTTCTTATTATATGTACTGGATGTTCTGCTGTTTTGTATTCTCTGAGTGTTATGTAGTGAGGCTTGATGTATTGGCCATTTGGATGCTTGTATTCAACTATTATGAAGTTTTATATGATGGCATTTTATTTTGTAAAGCTTCACTATATATATGTTCTATTGTATTTTGTCCATGCGCTGTGAGTAATACGATAGATTCTGTTGTTTTTAATCTACCCTGACAATCGTCCATGGTCGCCTGGCATACTTTACAGCGCACTATCTCTAGATTCGGTGCAGGGGTCATGGGCGGTCGTCACATTTGGTATCAGAGCATTGGTTAATCGATTTTACCCAACGCTCACTGACGTAACTACGTATGAGAGACGTAATTGTATTTTGATGGATGAATACTATATATAATATATTAGTTTAGTTGAGTTTGAGTCCTTTATGCAGTTGTTTCTCTTGATGTTCTGATCATTCCTTTTTATAGATATTGAGAATGAGTCGAAGAGGGAGACCAGCTGCTAGGGAAGGCCGTGCTACTGAAGGGACTGCTGATTATGCAGCCATGTTCGAAGCTATGATGACTTCGATCATGAGGAGGATGCCAGCTCCAGGGCCGTCAGTTGATGTTGGAGTTCAAGTCCAAACTCCGAAACTAGTGGATTTTGCTAAGTTGTGCAAGGACTATACTGCTCTTGGAGGGAAGGTTTTCTTGGGAACAGAATCAACTATCGAAGTCCAGAGATGGATAGATGCTTGTAGAAGGATCTTTGGTGATTTGGGAATTGATGATGCAACTAAGAGGAAGTTGGCATCAAGACAGCTTCAAGGGAGAGCTTCTGATTGGTGGAACTCTATTACCATCACTACTCCGGAAGAAGAGATTACTTGGGAGCAATTCCAAGCTAGATTTGAAGCTAAGTTCATTTCTACAACTCAGAAGTCTGTTCTGTTCAAGAGGTTTGTGGAGCTTAAGCAAGGTGGAAGATCTGTTCTTGAGTATGTTTCTGAGTTTGAAGCTTTGTCCAAGTATGCTCGGTCATATATTGAATCTGCTTATCAGAAGAATGAGAAGTTTGTGACCGGCTTGGATAGTTATCTTGGGAGACAGTTGGTGGATCATTTGGACGATTCATTTGAGAAGCTTGTGGAGAAAGCTCTTAGGCATGAGAGTCTGTTTCCTAAGGAAGGACCTATTGTTGCTGTTACCAGGGGAGAGTCTAAACCACAGCAGGGTGGAAACCAGAAGAGGAAGCAGCAGCAGCAGAAGGGTAAGGATGGCCAGAAGAAGCCGAAAGGCGAGGTGACTTGCTACAATTGTCAGCAGAAGGGCCATTTCTCTAAGGATTGTAAGAATCCGAAGGTGCCAATGAAGTGTCACAACTGTGACAAGCCAGGGCATTTCAGGAAGAATTGTCCAAAACCGAGGAGGGACAAGCAGATTGTGCAAGCTTATGCTTTGGGAGCTGTTCCGTCGTCTTCGAAAGCTCCTACCGCTGAAGAGAAAGGAAAGAGTGTGGTTGTTCAAGGTACTCTTTTCCTATGTGGTGTTCCAGTTAGAGTTCTGTTTGATACTGGAGCGTCGCATTCGTTTGTTTGTAATGAACTCGTAGGCCGGTTAGGTTTGGAACCGGATATTGTTGATAGGCCATTGGTTGTGACTAATCCAGTTGGGGGTTCGTCTTGTTTGTGTATGTTATGCCGTGGTCTAGTTGTGTCGAGTTATGGTTTCTCTTTTGTTTGTGATTGTTTTGTTCTAAATTTTGCGGGGTTCGGAATTATTTTGGAAATGGACTGGCTTAGGAAGTATGCGACAAAGGTTGATTGCGAGAGGTTGGAAGTGACAGTCGAGAATGTGGAGGGGCGAAAGGTGGTGATACGATGTAAGCATGAAGAAGGCGTCTTCATGAGCTTCATGTATTCGCTGGTTGTTCCACGGGATGGACTGTCATCAGTGCCGATCGCTAATGGATTCGAGGATGTCTTTGACGAAGTCAAAGGGTTGCCACCGCATAGAGAGATCGAGTTTCGTATAGATCTAGTTGAAGGAGCCAGACCTATTGTGATGCCTCTTAGGTGGATGGTGCCTAGGGAACAGCAGGAGTTGAGGGTGCAAGTTGATGATCTTTTGCAGAAAGGATTCATTCGGCGTAGTGTGTCCGAGTGGGGTGCACCAGTTGTGTTTGCAACCAAGGCAGATGGGTCATTAAGATTGTGTGTGGATTATCGTGAGCTGAATAAGGTGACTAAGAAGAACAAGTATCCATTGCCGAGAATAGATGACTTGTTTGATCAGCTTCACGAAGCTAAGGTGTTTTCCCAGATGGATTTGGCAACGGGATTTCACCAGTTGAGAGTAGCTAAGGATAGTGTGCCGAAGACTGCTTTTCGGACACCATCGGGTTTCTTTGAGTGGCTGGTAATGCCGTTTGGATTGACTAACGCGCCAGCATATTTTGTGGATCTTATGAATAGAGTGTTCAGAGATCAGTTGAACAAGTTCGTACTTGTGTTTGTGGATGATATTCTGATTTATTCCAGAACTGAAGAAGAGCACAAGACGCACCTGGGTATTGTTTTGGAAATCTTGCGGAAACATCAGCTGAAGGCTAAGTTTTCGAAGTGTCACTTCTGGAAGAGTGAAGTGAGGTTCTTAGGCCATGTGATTTCTGGAAATGGAATAGCGGTTGATCCCGCTAAGGTGGCAGCAATCCAGGATTGGGTTAGACCTAAGAATGCATCTGATGTGAGAAGTTTTCTTGGATTAGCAGGATATTATCGACGGTTTATCAAAGACTTCTCCAAGGTAGCTGCACCGTTAACAGGATTGACGAAAAAGAACCAAGTGTTCAGTTGGGATGCTAAGTGTGAGCAAGCTTTCGGAATCCTGAAAGAGAGATTGACGAGTGCTCCTGTTTTGACTATTCCAAGTGGGAATGATGAGATGGTGGTTTACACCGATGCATGTGGTACTGGACTTGGAGCAGTGCTGATGCAGAGGGATAAAGTTGTTGCGTATGCCAGTCGACAACTGAAGCCGCATGAAAGGAATTACCCAACTCATGATTTGGAGTTAGCGGCGATTGTATTTGCTCTGAAGATGTGGAGACATTATCTGTTGGGAGTTCGATTTGAGTTGTTTACGGATCATAAGTCGTTGAAGTATCTTTTCTCCCAAAAGGATTTGAATCTTCGGCAGCAACGTTGGCTAGAGTTTTTGGCATCGTATGATTTTTTGTATAGCCTATACTCCGGGAAAAGGTAACGCAGTGGCAGATGCGTTAAGTCGAAGACATGCAGGATTGGGAGCCATGTTTTCAGAATGGAAGAATCTCGAGTATTTAGCTGGATTTGACTTCAGGCCTAGATGCGAATTGGAACCTGAGATGTTGGCAAACTTATCGATAAGACCGACTCTTGTGGAGAGAATTGGCGAGAGTCAGAAGCGAGATGATAAGCTTGTCAAGATTATCCGTGATTTGGAATCTGGATTGGATCCAGAAAAGGATAAAGGATTCGAGGTCGATCAAGAGGGTTGCCTTCAAAAGCAAGGACGGCTAGTTGTTCCCGATATAGATGAATTGAGAGATGAAGTTCTGAAGGAAAGTCATCACTCAAAGTTGACAATTCATCCAGGTGGAAATAAGATGTATCGGGATATGAAGAGAACCTACTACTGGGAAGGTATGAAGAAGGACGTTGGAAATTTATTTCCAAATGTATGAACTGCCAGTTGGTAAAGGCTGAACAGAAGAAGCCTAGTGGATTGCTTCAGCCATTAGAAGTTCCTACATGGAAGTGGGAGCAAGCGTCGATGGATTTTATTGATGGGCTACCTAGAAGCAGAACGGGAAATGAAGGGATTTGGGTCATTGTAGATCGTCTGACTAAGAGCGCAAGATTCATTCATGTTCGATCGACTAGGACTGCATCAAAGTTGGCTGAGTTGTATGTTAAGTGGATAGTCCGATTCCATGGTATTCCGAAGAGTATAGTGAGCGATCGAGACCCATTGTTCACTAGTGGATTTTGGAAGAGCTTCCAGGAAGTTTTGGGAACCGAGTTGTGTTTGAGTACAGCTTATCACCCTCAAACGGATGGTCAGACCGAGAGAGTCAACCGAGTTTTGGATGATCTTCTTAGAGCATGTGTTTTGGACTTCGGAGGATCATGGGAAGATCACCTTCATTTGGTGGAGTTTGCGTACAACAACAGTTACCAGTCAAGCATTGGTATGGCACCGTATGAGGCATTGTATGGTAGACCGTGTAACTCTCCGACATGTTGGTTAGAGACTGGAGAAAATCTTATGCTTGGGCCAGAGATGATTCGACAGACTTCGGATTGCATAGAGATCATTCGGCAACGAATGAAGGCAGCCCAAGACCGTCAGAAGAGTTATGCCGATAAGCGTCGAAAGGATTTGGAATTCGACGTAGGAGATATGGTTTTTGTGAAGATTTCTCCACTGAAGAATGTTATTCGATTCGGGAAGAAAGGAAAATTGACTCCGAGATTTGTTGGACCATTCCCGATTACCGAGCGAATTGGAAAGCTCGCTTATAGATTGGAATTACCGGAGAAGATGTCGAGTATGCACAATGTTTTTCATGTATCGTATCTACGGAAGTATGTGCACGACTCGAATACAGTGGTTTCTGTCGATAGCTATGAAGATTTAGAAGTTGATCCAGTCGATAGAAGACCTCGTAAGCCGCTTCGTGTTGTTGAAACCGACACGAAACAGCTTAGGAGGAAGGTAGTTAAGTTGCTCAAGATACAATGGAGTGATGATGATAACGACTGCACGTGGGAGGTGGAAGAGAGGATGAAGGCAGCTCATCCTGAGCTCTTCAAGGTATGGCCCTAAGGTGTCGTGTCATCTCGCGATATTGTAACTTGTTCTAGTTTTAGAATTCTGTACGCTAAGCTAGAATTGGATGCATGGTTTGTTGATTGCTATGGATGGTAGGCGTACAGAATAGTTTTTTATTGTTATTATTGTTTGGAATTTCGGGGGCGAAATTCCTAAGGGGGAGAGAATGTAACGACCCGTATTTTTACGGATCGAAAAGTTTGTCAAAATCTGGAATTTTAGTGTTGTTGAGCCATTTCAGATTTTAGGTATAATTTGTCTAAGTCCTAGGTCGTGAACGACCTAAGAGCTAAGTCGTGACCGACCTATAGGATGGTAGCGAGTTAAGAGCTACGTCGTAGACGACTTAGGGATGTGGTGCGACCTAAGGATGTTGGGGTTAGGTCGTATGATGGATGGTAAGGGTTTAGGTCGTAGACGACCTAAGAGAGAAGACTTAAGAGTTTTTGGCGAGTTAAGGTTTCGAGCGACCTAAGGAATAGGTCGGCAACGACCTAAGGAGGACCAGCGGTTAGGTTGCGTAGTGGTTTAGGTCGCGAGTTAGTTTGGGACGACATATAGAATGTTAGCTACCTAAAGGAAGCGCGAGCTAAGGAATGTACGACCTAGTGGTTAGTGTGTTAAGTCGTAGACGAGCGATCTATAGAGTTAGGCGACCTATAGGAGAGCGACCTAAGGAACATGCGACCTAAGAGAGGTATAGAAAACAGGATAGGTCGGCAACGACCTAAGGTAGTTAGGTCGTATGACTTATGTGTAGTTAGGTCGCTAGGCTTTTAGTCAGTTAGGTCGCTGATGTGCTATGCTGTTAGGTCGCGTGGGTTGCTAAGCCGTTAGGTCGTAGGGGTGTTAAGCAGTTAGGTCGTTGAAGCACCTGGGTTGTTAGGTCGTGAGAAAACACTTATGTGTTAGGTCGCTGAGGAGTTAAGTCGTAGCTGTTAGGTCACTGGGTGCTTGGATGCGCAGAAGTGTTAGGTCATAGGCTGGGTCTGCTAGGTCGTAGTTGTTGGCTAAGGCTTAGATCAGTGGGAGTCTTAGGTCGTAGGTCGAAAATGACCTAACTCCGAGTTACGACTTAAGAGAATTTCTGCCTATAAATAGAAGGGAGTTGGCTTCATTTTTGGAATCCGGATTTCGAAGCGACGAAGTGCTGCCATTTTGAGAGCTCGACTTCTACACTTCTTCACTTCTTTTCTCCACTCTAATCTAGTGCTTCCTTTCATCCAAATCGAAGATCAAAATGAAGATCCAAGAGCTAAAGTTGAAGATCTTCATCCTTTGAAGTGAGATTTCTTCGTTTGAGGCGGATTCGTGATAGATCAAGCTTGATCCTTCGCTGTCCAGATCTGAAGCGTGTTGATTTGAGGTTGTTTAGGTGATTTGGTGAGTGGTGATTATCTCTCACACGGATCCAAAGGAGTATATCGGATAGTTGGCTCGATTTGGTGTTAAAATAATGATTTTTATGCATTTTCTTCATCCTAAGTGTAGATCCATGTAGATCCATTGTTCATGATGATTTGACAACCATTTTACTAAGTGTTAACCTATGCAAGTTCATTCATCAAGATTGTAGAGACATTTCTTATGATTTCATGCATGTTAGACTTTCAACTCTTTAATTACGAAAATGCCATTATTGTTATAATTATCTACTTAGATCATATTTGAATGCTTGATTGCTTGGATTAATGTTGGTTTGATTGATTGTTATGAATTAGATGATTGATGGTTTGATTTAGACCGAAGATGATTCAAAAGCTAAGGGAAAGGCTCTTGAATTGGGTAAGCTGCTCGTGGCATATGTAGCGGGATGATGAAGCTCTTATGCGTAGATTTGATGATGTGATGTTGAGATGAGGCTTTGCAAGGATGTGATGAAGCGAGGCGATCATGTGATGAAGACTTGGTCTAATCCAGACGGGATCATTCCAAGCATGTTGATAACTCGGTGATATGATTCGAGTTGAGGATAATGAATGGATATGAGAATAGTCGTCGAGGAGGATGACTAGGAGGCTTGGATAGCATCGTTGTTGAAGGTTCTAGCATGCTCTAAGCAAGAGTACGTTTGGGCAGATTCGATAGTCCCAACGGCCAACTGTTGATGGTCGAGTACTCTGGGCAGATTCGATAGTCCTAGGCACGGGCTGCGACGACGTGCGGGAGTTATGTCTAGAACCGGGGTTTCCATTAGCCCTTGACGGATGGCTGAAAGAATGTGTCGGTCATTCAATTAACGGTGATATCGAAGCAATGATAACAGTGATAGCCAGAGTCATGAATGTTTGGTTGTATCGTCATTCGGACTCAAGAGCGGTATTTTCTGGGTGCTTATCTGATTTAGGCGTTGGTACTTGGAAAACATCGCCCTTGACTCGAATGATTATTACTTTATTTTAAATTGTATGCTCTGCTATGTTGCCTCTGCTTAGTGTGTCGGGGGGCTATCACTGTAGAAAAAGGTGGAGTGGGAGGGTTGTATTCCTATTCCTTTTCCTTTATGCTCTTTTGGTATGTTGTTAGTTAATTTACTGCTCACTAAGACTGTTGTCTGACTCAAGGCTTTATGTTTTAATTCTTATTGCCTTGGGCTGTTCGTCCATTTTTGGGACGGGAAGACTAGGTAGCAGGTGACAGGTGCTGTTCTCTTCTCACGATGCTGATATCGAAGACGAGCTGGAGGGTTGCATATTATCTTCTTATTATATGTACTGGATGTTCCGCTGTTTTGTATTCTCTGAGTGTTATGTAGTGAGGCTTGATGTATTGGCCATTTGGATGCTTGTATTCAACTATTATGAAGTTTTATATGATGGCATTTTATTCTGTAAAGCTTCACTATATATATGTTCTATTGTATTTTGTCCATGCGCTGTGAGTAATACGATAGATTCTGTTGTTTTTAATCTACCCTGACAATCGTCCATGGTCGCCTGGCATATTTTACAGCGCACTATCTCTAGATTCGGTGCAGGGGTCATGGGCGGTCGTCACATTTGGTATCAGAGCATTGGTTAATCGATTTTACCCAACGCTCACTGACGTAACTACGTATGAGAGACGTAATTGTATTTTGATGGATGAATACTATATATAATATAGTAGTTTAGTTGAGTTTGAGTCCTTTATGCAGTTGTTTCTCTTGATGTTCTGATCATTCTTTTTTATAGATATTGAGAATGAGTCGAAGAGGGAGACCAGCTGCTAGGGAAGGCCGTGCTATTGAAGGGACTGCTGATTATGCAGCCATGTTCGAAGCTATGATGACTTCGATCATGAGGAATTAATTTTCTTAATTAATCCATAAAGTAATCCAAAATTATTTATTCTTAATTAATTTCAATGAACAATTATTTTCTTAATTACTTCCATAAAGTAATTACACTTACACAATTTCATAAATGATTATCATTAATTAATTTAATCAAATTGATTGTTACAATTAATCACATTAATTAATTATTTAAATAATCTTAGTTATAGACCTTCGTTAACAATTAAAATTTCTTTAATCACTTTTCTAAAGAAATTTCTTATATTAATCATTATTGATTATAATTTGATTAACCATTAAGAACTCATTAAATTCAAATTATTTAATTGATTAAATGTTAATTGTAAATTAATTAGTTCTTGATTACAAATTAATTAATTTCCAATCATTTATTAACTTAAACCTTAATTAATTATAAATTTAAAACTTATAATCACTAATTAAATTAATACAAATCATTAATTATCATGATTAATTAACTTAATAAATAAATGAATTACAATTCATTAAATCTTCATTTACTTAAGATAAACTCATCTTTTTATTTATGATTTAATTATCACTTATAAATATGGTTGAAACCATTCATTTCAAATTTTCATTTAAAACTTCATTTCTATTTCAAGATTTAGATTTATAAAAACTTAATTTCATTTCAAAATCTGGAATTCATTTCAAGATATAATTAAGTTCAGGTTTTAAAAACTTTGTTTAAATTCTCCTTTTCAATTCAAAATACAATTTAAATTCAAATCTTTATTTTCACTTAATTGCTTAAACACCTTTAAGTTTTTAAACAATTTAAATTTTTAAAACTTAAATTCCCAGACTAAATTTCAAACTGAACTTGAAGTTATATTTAACTTTATTTCTAAAATCTCAGTTCAAACCTTGCTTTAAAAACTTAAAAATTTAAATTCTGAAATTCCAAAACAAGTCCAGGTTTTAAAACCTGTAAAACATTTCCTACTTGAGCCAGTGATATATCTGCTTCGAGTCAAACACCTAACACTTCGAGTAAATGCTCGAGTTACTCGAGATAATCTCGCGTTCAACCCTGTTCTAAACAAAATCCAGATGCTAGAACTAGTGCACTGTGCTCGTGCATGTGAACAGCGCCTCCGACCAATCTCCAGGCGACACCGCGACGTCGAGCACGTCGACGATCTTCCGCACTTCAATCCCCAACCACCTGAAACCCCATACTCCTCTCAAAAACGAATTCGAGATCGAAGTCAAAACCTAGAATCATGAACAGAAAACGCATCCAAACCTGGGAATCACCTCGATCTCCCTATTCCGATCACCAGAAAAACTGGACCTCCGGCCAAGCCTTCGTCCATACTCCCCCTATCATCACCCACAAACACGCATCACTCGATCAACCCTACAGGCCGCGGTGATCGATTCTACCCAGCCTAGTTAAACTAGGGTTCTAAACAAAAATCAACTACTACTACACCCACCATGCATAAATCATCCTATTGAGAATTTTCCCATCATCACTGATGGTTCTACTATCATCTCTGGAAATTACAACCTCTCAGATCCTCGAGATCATCAGAAATATCCAAAATTTCATTTTCGGTTCAACCCAGAACTGCTCCCTCAAAACTTAACTATAAGTAGTAATTTTTGTTTTAAAAATCAAGTTTTGGTTTTAGCATTTGATTCATATACCTGAATCCATGAATTATGAAAATTGAATTTTAACTTTTTTAAGTTTTCACTGCTGTTTTATATTCCCAAAACCAATACAAATTGTTCTTTCTCTTAAACAAATTTTTAAACTTAAGTCTATGTTATAACAAACATTTTATGTTCAAAACTTAAGTCTTATCAATGCTGGGATTAAGAGCAAATAAATTTTGAGGAGGATTTAAGCCTGGAACTAAAGTCAGAGAGAAGCACAGAGTTGCTCACCACCATATTCATGCATAACACAAAAATGTACTCAAAGCAAACAGAATTCCCGAGAAAAACATGCCACAAAACTGATTGTAACGACCCAGAATTTCTGTCATTTGAAATTCAAATATTTAATTGATTTTAAATATTAACAAGTAAATTTAATAAGCTGAGTAACTTTAATTTTGAATATCTGAATTTAATTATTTAATTAAATCGATAATTAAATATTTGAAATTCCAAAAATAATTGGAAATTGGCTTTAATGTGTATAAAAATGATTTATAAAGTTATATAAAATCATATTGGAGTTATAATGATGTTTGTAAACTTTTAAAATTGAATTTAAAGTTAAATTGTGAAAATAGAATATTTTAATATTTAATTGACTAGTGAAAATGACCATTTTTCAAACAGTCTCGGATTTCGGCGATACTAGTTTCATCAGATCCATAATGTTGAATTATTGTAAGGTTTCAAATTTCGTGTCAATCGGATTTACGGTTTGTCCGGGGCAAGCCAAAACACATCGAAATCCTCTTAATCGGCTTAATTTAAATTTGATCGTTTATTTCCGTAACTCGCGCATATGACCGAATTAGCTCCCGAAACACATTCCATTATGTTCGAAACGCAGGTAAAACCTTAAAAGCGCCAGCCGGCACGCTCGATTTCGAGTTCGGAAATTTTCAAGATGAATAGTGATTTGAGAATTTTGTATAAAAGGACCTAGTTTTCTCTATTTGCAAACAAACCTAGCTAGGGTTTCATTACAAATCCTGGCCGCCATTTTTAGTTTCAATGGCCAGAAATTCACCTCATTTCCCCTCCGATTTCATCCAACCCATCAACAATTACAAGAAACTCTCAACTACAAAAGTACAGAGCTTCGCGAGACCTTTCGATCAATACGGTCGTGATCGTCTTCAATGCGTCGTGGTGGTCGAATTTTTGCCGAGAAGTCATTGAGTTTGCATGCATTTTTCTACGTGATAGGGGGGCCGAGTTCGTCGACACTCTAGGCGGTAGTAGGGCTTAGCGAGGCGCTTCAACCTGTGGTCTTCGATCGACCTGAAAGAGATGGATGGTGGTGCGGAAATTAGGGCTAGATGGCGGCGATGGGTAATGTTGCGTTCGAAATAACCTGGGGGAAGAAGATGATTCGCGTGGCCCAGATTTTCTTTGTTCAAATCTAACGGCTGAGATGGAAAAGGTTGTAAAAATAATAAAAGAAAATTGTAAATTGAATATATATTAAATCGTATTAACTTCAAAATACCATATCTTTGTCATACGAGGTCGAAAATCGACGAAACTGGCGGCGCCGGAATCGCAGCGACGAGCAGCTCGCTTTGGTGCAGACGTGGAATCATTTCGAGCAAGTGAAATTTTTGCGTTAAATCGAACGTGTCCGATTTAATGTAAAAATTGAACGCTTGACATTTTAAAAAGCAAGGTGAGAACTTCTCACTCAATCAATTGTTTTGATTTAAATTTTAAAATAGTTGAATTTTAAAATTGCTTGATTGTGAGAATTGGATGATAATCATTATCTATTGTGTTAAATAGACCCTATACGCCGTATATTAAGCGGAGGTTATTTATTAAAAACATATACCGCGATAATTCCACCGTGAAGTGGAATTGGTATTATATATGTATTTGGAGTTGATTTCCCGCATTATATAGCGGATGAGACCCTATTGCGCCGCATAATAGCGGATAATATTTATAAATCCCATATACCGCGATATTCCATATTGTAGTGGAATTGGTATTGTGCTAACATCTGTGGATGCAGGGAAACATGTTGGAGGGATCCAACTGGATTCCTCAAACATTTGAATTTATTTCAATATTGTGTGTTGATTATTTATAATCGCCGTGTGATTATATTTTGTGATTGGAATTGTTGACGGCTATAATTTAGCCAAATATATTTTGGTATCGTTGGATACCATAAATAAATAAAAATTGGATTTTTCTAATGTAAGTTGAAAATTTATCAAAAAATTTATTTTTGATAATTGGATGAATTTAAAAGGAGTTAAAAGATAAAAATCTTATTTTTGAACTATATTGAATTAAATTTCAAATTTGGGAAAAAGGACTTAATAATTCGATTTTCAAAGTTATTGTTTATAAGTTGAAGAATTTATTTAAAATTTGGGTTTTTTAAATAGGTTTAAAGAGATAAAGAAATTTATTTTAAAAGGGAAAAATTTGGAAATTCGTTGAAAATTGATTTGGTGTTTTGAAATAAATTTGAAAATGTTTTGGTAATTAATTGATTTTAATTTACCATAACTAGTAAAATTGATTTATTGAAATTTATCTGATTTAAATCAATCAGATAATTTAATTTAATCCTATCTATTGATGTTTGGATTATATTGGATGTTGAATTGTTTGACATCTCTGATATGTGATGCTTTGTGATATATTCTGATTTGTGTGTGATTTGTGATCTATTTACCTGTGATATATATATCTGTGATCTGTGAATGAAAGATAAGCGTTATCGTTTATACCGCTTATCAATTATATTGTTATATTTGATTTGTGATGGTTGAATGTTGTTGCACTATTGTGTTAAACCCGTGGACTACACAATACACACACAAATGTGGATTTCACGTGGAAATCGGTTAAGTCACAGATTTTTATCAATTTTGAAAATTGAATTTTTGAACCCAAAATAGTTTTGGAACTGGAATTGAAAGTTTTCGAAAATGAGTTTCGGAAATAAAAGTTATTTTAAATAGCTTAAGAAAATTGGAATTTAAATCATTTGATTTAAATTTTGAATTCAATATTTTGAAATTGAATTCGATGATTTGGGAATTTTGGTTTAAAAGATTTTATAAGTGTAAAAGGTGTTTATATGGGTATTTAACCATTTAAAATATGGTTTTGGAAATTTAAATTTAAATCCAAGATTTGTACTTGGATGGCTTTAACCTGTGTAATTGTAACCAGTTTTTCCCAAAACGAAAACTATTTTTTACAAATAATAATAGCTTTCATAAAGTGAAAAGATTTCCAATTTGTATCGAAACATTTCAAGTTGAAAATTGAACTGTAAATAGTTTGGAAAAACTATGAATTAACCTTTGTGAAGATGATTAAGCTTTATTTTGAAATCAAAGAAGATTTTAAAAGGTGTATCGTTTATATTATAAAAGACTTGAATTGTGAATAGTTTTGAAAGCTATAAGTTAAATCTTAATTTAAAGATTTAATGGGTTAATCCAATTGAAATGGAAATTGATTTGGAAATCTGTGAATGAATCTTTGTGAAACTGGGTAAACTTTGTGAGGTAAATCTTTTTGTTTAAAGATTTAAAATGGAAATTTGTTTAAAACCATTTAAAGGAAAAGTTTGGGTAATAAGTTGTGACTTAATTGAAATCCCAATATTCATATGTTTTGAAATATTGTGCTCACTATTCGGGTTAGCCGGGAAAAGACCATTGTGTCATATAACCCATTCCAAATTAGTGATACGGCAATATAGATCGTATTGAAGACCGGTGGTGAAGACCGGGTATTTTCGAAAGTGAAAGGACAACCTGTTGAATGTCTCTACACCGAGTTGCTCCGGTATAGAGATTTATATCACTCTTCTTGTGATGGGAAGTCCGGACGTGATTAGTGAATATTCGGATTGCAAGGGCTTCTTTGGAAGTGCCTTCAGTTCTGTTCGAACCCGGAACAGACTTATATGGTTGTATGTCTGACATTACACATTGAGATGTAAAGTTGGTTTCTATCAAATACATTTTTGTTGGTGGCAGAGAATTTATTCTCTTAGCTTAACTCCCTTCTCTGAGACGTACGAGCTCAGAGGTTATGTAGTTGATGGTTACTACTGATACATTCCCAATTTGGTAATGTGGCATACGAAGTGTTGTTGATCAAAGCGTGGCTTTGTGAAAAAGCGTGGTTTTGTGAAAAAGCGTCGCTTTGTGGACGAGACTTCTTCGAGCCTCACAACCCAGTAATGGTCGAAACAGGAATGTTGCAGCAAGGTTTTTGGGGTCGCACCCCTAGGGTATGTCATTTCCTTTTGGATAAAAGGTGATATCATGGTATAGAGCCCAAATATTTTACCTATGTTGATGCTGCTAATTTATTATACTTTGTGGTTGTTGCTTTATGGTTGAGGATCCTCGGATAAAGGTCGGTAACGACCGGGGGATGGAATAGCTCGTGTGTTAGCTACCTAGTTACAGCTGTACAGTGTGAGGTAGCATCGGCCTTGTGTTTGCAGAGAGCAGGTTGACTCTCGGGGCGTCTTTCCAGAGGCGTTTCCATTTCGGTGTAAGGAAGTTCCTTAGCATGACCATTTGTTGGAAATCCAAAGAAACAATACGAACCTTGTACGGTTTTAGTTGTATAACCTGTTATGGAATGTGGTGGTAACCTGCTATTGAACATAGTAGCTATAGTAGGCATACAATAATGGTTGTATGTTGGCTAAGATTGATATTATACTTTCGAAATGTTTTCTGCACTATGCACTAATAATAATATCAAATCAAATGGTTTTGCGTAGTAATCATTTTTGACTATCATAAGAAGAAATCTCCTCCAATTCTGCAATTGCATTGTGTGTGTGGTGGGAGGTCTTATGATTGTTTAATTTTCCAAAAGCATTGCGGATATTTTCCACTTCCTTTGCTGTTGTTGTTTTAAAGATAAATAACTGTTTTAGTTCTCACACCAGTCACCATGACTGACTCGGAGTTTATTTCTTCCTTCCTAAACTCTGTTTGCCCACCAATTTCCACATGGGTAGTCTAGAGTCAGGTTATCAGGTCATTCTGGATTCATGAGATGCTGTGGTGCTCAGTGGCAAGCTGGATGACGAGACGTATCACTTGTATATGATATTATTTATTCCGCTGTGTATTCTGTATGAGGACAAGTTTGTATAACTATCCATTGATGTATATTGTTGCTGTAAACTCTGATGATGGAATGTATAAAATGATATAGTTCTTTGATTTAAAGAGTATTCATTTATCTATTATATATTGTTCCGCTGCGAATGTGAGATTCTGATATTGTTTCTGTTTCTGTGTTTTTCTGTTCTCTTTTCTTCTGTCTTCTTCTACCTCTTCTTTTCTCCATAACAATTCGGTTTTCCGGCATTCGATTGCTCGGCAGTTGATACAGTGGACGTATTAATGTCGATTTTCGGAAGTCGAAAATCCAGATCGTTACATGTGGTATCAGAGCATATGGTTAAGCAATAACCTTGGCTTTGTTGGGTATTACTCATTAGAGATAGAGTCAGTAGTACTCTATAATGAGTGTGAGTGTAATAATAAATATGAGCGCGTATTTGTTAGTGAATATAAAATGTTTTATATTGTGTTACTTATCCGTTGAGCTGTTTGTGAATTCTGGTCGGTATGTGGGACAACATATTATCGATATGGGTTTCTAAACACTTAAACGAGGCAAGTCGACATAGTATCATTTTAAATTGGGTAAATGAAATAATTTTACCTCGATTATATTTTGTATATAAAGGAATAATTTTCCAAGAAATTATTAAAGTGTGTATAAATTGGTTGTTTGGTTGTTGAAAATGTGCATATATGTAAATTAATGAAAGTTGTTTGAATAAATTATATAAAAGCAACAATTGTATAAGTAAAGAATTATAATTAAGATGATTTGCAATTGTGAAATAATCTTGTATAAGTAAAGTAAAATAGTGAAATTTTATGAGAAAAAGATTTATAAATGTGATTTATAATTAAAAGGGAAATTTTGAAAAGAATATTAAGCACTGGATTCACTATTGTTACTGGAAAATAATAAGGGTGATGACTGCAGCATCATCAGTATCATTTTCGAGTTTCTGTGTGATGGATTTGCTACCATAGTAAATTGAAAAAAATTGAAGTTTTGTTGTGATAAACAAAATTGGAATTAAAATCCAAATTGTAAATGGGTTTTATACATATAATATGATTTGGAAGTTTAAATATATAAGTTGTATAACTTATAGAATGGGTAAAGGTAAGTGAAACCAATTGTTAAAGTGGTTAAACAATTTTGTTAAGCAAAATGAGATATGAATTTGAATAATTGATGAAATTTGACTTTGGTAAAAGTTAAATAGAATTTACTTTAGAATTTAAATCTGAATTGGATTTATAATTGGAACTTAAGTTAAGTTAAACAAATGTTGTTTAATTGGAATATAACTTAAGTAATGATGAATGAAGTTGATTTTGGTATCAAAGTAAATTAATAAAGTGAATTAATGAATGAATTGATGAATATGAACTTGAGTTATGTAATGAAATTCAACTTTATTTGTAAAATGAATTAGCAACTGAATTAATAAATGGATTGAATGTTAATCAATCAAATGTGAATAAATTGATATGGAATAATGTATGTAAGTGTTAATTCATTAAAAGCTAATAAATTGAAAATTGAATGGAAGTCAATTTAATATTAAACCAATTGGAATTAAAAGTGTTGAACCAAATCGAAGGTAAACAAAGTGAATAAATTTGGTTATGTTGGTTATGATTTGATTGTTAGATGGTTGTTAGTTGATTGTATATAGTACAATTCATTAAGTATTAATGAAATTGAATTAGTGAAATTGAAAGCTATGTAATTGAATCCAAATTGAAAGTGAACCAACTTGAATTTAAATTAGTGAATGTAAACTAATTGAAAATGAAGAAATGAATGTCATTGTATATGAATTGGTTGTAAACAATTACAAGTGATGTCGAAATTATATAAGTTGCTTATAAACCTTGTTTAGTATGCATTTCTTTTATTGTGCATGTGTTGTAGTTGTTTAAAAGAGTAAATTGTTAATAACTTTATATATATGTCACTTGTTTAAATTAAGTAAGTACAGGTACCGGGGCTACCGTTTGGCGGGATTTGGTTGCGCTAAAATGCTAAATAAGTAACTGCTTTGCTTAAAAATGCTAAAAAGGTACGCCTACGCAATAAAAAATAGGAAATATGAACTGTTTTTCTGCTTCCGACCGTGTGGGTCGATGTATATATATTTATGTCTATTGTGATCCTACTACGATTGAACCGCGCAAAGGAGACGCTGGCGAATTTTTCTGAAAATTTAAGGCGTTAGAAAATTTTCGGGAAATTTTGGAAAATTGTGAAAACTAAATTTTGGATTTGGAGTTAAAAGACAATTTCTAAATTATAACGAAAGAGTAGGAATTGAACTAGAAAATGGAAACCATTGTTTTGGTTGAAGTTAAAGGTTTTGGAAAAGGTGAATATTAAATTTTCACGAAGTGGTTTTTGAAAAGTTAATGAATTTGGGGCATTTTTCTTACTTGGCAATTTCGAGGACGAAATTCTTTTAAGGGGGGGAAGATTGTAACGACCCAGAATTTCTATCATTTGAAATTCAGATATTTAATTGATTTTAAATATTAACAAGTAAATTTAATAAGCTGAGTAACTTTAATTTTGAATATCTGGATTTAATTGTTTAATTAAATCGATAATTAAATATTTGTAATTCCAGAAATAATTGGAAATTGGGTTTAATGTGTATAAAAATGATTTATAAAGTTATATTAAATCATATTGGAGTTATAATGATGTTTGTAAACTTTTAAAATTGAATTTAAAGTTAAATTGTGAAAATTGAATATTTTAATATTTAATTGACTAGTGAAAATGACCATTTTTCAAACAGTCTCGGATTTCGACGAAACTTGTTTCATCGGATCCGTAATGTTGAATTATTGTAAGGTTTCAAATTTCGTGTCAATCGGATTTACGGTTTGTCCGGGGCAAGCCAAAACGCATTGAAATCGTTTTAATCGGTTTAATTTAAATTTGATCGTTTATTTCCGTAACTCGCGCATATGACCGAATTAGCTCCCGAAACACGTTCCATTGTGTTCGGAATGCGGGTAAAACCTTAGAAACGCCAGCCGACACGCTCGATTTCGAGTTCGGAAATTTTCAAGATGAATAGTGATTTGAGAATTTTGTATAAAAGGACCTAGTTTTCTCTATTTGCAAACAAACCTAGCTAGGATTTCATTACAAAGCCTGGCCGCCATTTTCAGTTTCAATGGCCAGAAATTCACCTTGTTTCCCCTCCGATTTCATCCAATCCATCAACAATTACAAGAATGTCTCAACTGCAAAAGTAAAGAGCTTCGCTAGACCTTTCGATCCATACGGTCGTGATCGTCTTCAATGCGTCGTGGTGGTCGAATTTTTGCCGAGAAGTCATCGAGTTTGCATGCGTTTTTCTACGTGATAGGGGGGCCGAGTTCGTCGAAATAGCGATGGATGGTGGTGCGGAAATTAGGGCTAGATGGCGGCGATGGGTAATGTTGCATTCGAAATAGCCTAGGGGAAGAAGATGATTCGCGTGGCCCATATTTTCTTTGTTCAAATCTAACGGCTGAGATGGAAAAGGTTGTAAAAATAATAAAAGAAAATTGTAAATTGAATATATATTAAATCGTATTAACTTCAAAATACCATATCTTTGTCATACGAGGTCGAAAATCGACGAAACTGGCGGCGCCGGAATCGCAGCGACGAGCAACTCGCTGTGGTGCAGACATGGAATTATTTCGAGCAAGTGAAATTTTTGCGTTAAATCGAACGTGTCCGATTTAATGTAAAAATTGAACGCTTGACATTTTAAAAAGCAAGGTGAGAACTTCTCACTCAATCAATTGTTTTGATTTAAATTTTAAAATAGTTGAATTTTAAAATTGCTTGATTGTGAGAATTGGATGATAATCGTTATCTATTGTGTTAAATAGACCCTATACGCCGTATATTAAGCGGAGGTTATTTATTAAAAACATATACCGCGATAATTCCACCGTGAAGTGGAATTGGTATTATATATGTATTTGGAGTTGATTTCCCGCATTATATAGCGGATGAGACCCTATTGCGCCGCATAATAGCGGATAATATTTATAAATCCCATATACCGCGATATTCCATATTGTAGTGGAATTGGTATTGTGCTAACATCTGTGGATGCAGGGAAACATGTTGGAGGGATCCAACTGGATTCCTCAAACATTTGAATTTATTTCAATATTGTGTGTTGATTATTTATAATCTCCGTGTGATTATATTTTGTGATTGGAATTGTTGACGGCTATAATTTAGCCAAATATATTTTGGTATCGTTGGATACCATAAATAAATAAAAATTGGATTTTTCTAATGTAAGTTGAAAATTTATCAAAAAATTTATTTTTGATAATTGGATGAATTTAAAAGGAGTTAAAAGATAAAAATCTTATTTTTGAACTATATTGAATTAAATTTCAAATTTGGGAAAAAGGACTTAATAATTCGATTTTCAAAGTTATTGTTTATAAGTTGAAGAATTTATTTAAAATTTGGGTTTTTTAAATAGGTTTAAAGAGATAAAGAAATTTATTTTAAAAGGGAAAATTTTGGAAATTCGTTGAAAATTGATTTGGTGTTTTGAAATAAATTTGAAAATGTTTTGGTAATTAATTGATTTTAATTTACCATAACTAGTAAAATTGATTTATTGAAATTTATCTGATTTAAATCAATCAGATAATTTAATTTAATCCTATCTATTGATGTTTGGATTATATTGGATGTTGAATTGTTTGACATCTCTGATATGTGATGCTTTGTGATATATTCTGATTTGTGTGTGATTTGTGATCTATTTACCTGTGATATATATATCTGTGATCTGTGAATGAAAGATAAGCGTTATCGTTTATACCGCTTATCAATTATATTGTTATATTTGATTTGTGATGGTTGAATGTTGTTGCACTATTGTGTTAAACCCGTGGACTACACAATACACACACAAATGTGGATTTCACGTGGAAATCGGTTAAGTCACAGATTTTTATCAATTTTGAAAATTGAATTTTTGAACCCAAAATAGTTTTGGAACTGGAATTGAAAGTTTTCGAAAATGAGTTTCGGAAATAAAAGTTATTTTAAATAGCTTAAGAAAATTGGAATTTAAATCATTTGATTTAAATTTTGAATTCAATATTTTGAAATTGAATTCGATGATTTGGGAATTTTGGTTTAAAAGATTTTATAAGTGTAAAAGGTGTTTATATGGGTATTTAACCATTTAAAATATGGTTTTGGAAATTTAAATTTAAATCCAAGATTTGTACTTGGATGGCTTTAACCTGTGTAATTGTAACCAGTTTTTCCCAAAACGAAAACTATTTGTTTTCAAATAATAATAGCTTTCATAAAGTGAAAAGATTTCCAATTTGTATCGAAACATTTCAAGTTGAAAATTGAATTGTAAATAGTTTGGAAAAACTATGAATTAACCTTTGTGAAGATGATTAAGCTTTATTTTGAAATCAAAGAAGATTTTAAAAGGTGTATCTTTTATATTATAAAAGACTTGAATTGTGAATAGTTTTGAAAGCTATAAGTTAAATCTTAATTTAAAGATTTAATGGGTTAATCTAATTGAAATGGAAATTGATTTGGAAATCTGTGAATGAATCTTTGTGAAACTGGGTAAACTTTGTGAGGTAAATCTTTTTGTTTAAAGATTTAAAATGGAAATTTGTTTAAAACCATTTAAAGGAAAAGTTTGGGTAATAAGTTGTGACATAATTGAAATCCCAATATTCATATGTTTTGAAATATTGTGCTCACTATTCGGGTTAGCCGGGAAAAGACATTTGTGTCATATAACCCATTCTGAATTAGTGATATGGCGATATGGATCGTATTGAAGACTGGTGGTGAAGACCGGGTATTTTCGAAAGTGAAAGGACAACATGTCGAATGTCTCTGCACCGAGTTGCTCCGGTATAGAGATTTATATCACTCTTCTTGTGATGGGAAGTCCGGACGTGATTAGTGAATATCCGGATTGCAAGGGCTTCTTTGGAAGTGCCTTCGGTTCTGTTCGAACCCGGAACAGACTTATATGGTTGTATGTCTGACATTACACTTTGAGATGTAAAGCTGGTTTCTATCAAATACATTTCTGTTGGTGGCGGATAATTTATTATCTTAGCTTAACACCCTTCTCTGAGATGTACGAGCTCAGAGGTTATGTAGTTGATGGTTACTAGTGATACATTCCCAATTTGGTAATGTGGCCAGGGGTGGAGCGCACCTAGACGCGCGATGTGGTGATGTCAGATCGTATTCAATTGGGTCGGAGGCGACGCAATGTTGAACCCTAGTTCGCGTGATGATGGGTTTGTTTGAACCTGTACACGCGCGTGAATATCTGGGGAAGGAGAAGCAAAACGATGGCCAGGATTTCAAGTTAAAAGCGTGCGGCCCAGATTTAAAGGGTTTGAAAAATAAATGAAATTTGTAAATTATTATATTTAAAAATCGTATGAACTTTGAAATAACATAACTTTTTGATACGAGGTCAAAAATTTATGAAACGACTTGCGTCGGGTTCGTATTATCGAACACTACATTATGGAGCTGGTTTGGAGTCGATTAGAACCAGTGAAAATTTTGGGTAAAATTAAACGTGCGTTTAATTTTAGTGGAAATTAGTGAGGCATCCCTATCATACTTTCATATTGTAAAACGGGTCCCTGTTAAAGTTTCATTGTAAAGGGGTCCCTGTTTTTTGGAAACGAAGAAAAATTATTGCTGAAATGTCAGCAACTTTTATAAATAAGTGCTGATATTTCAGCAACTATCTATGTCAAAGATTTATTGTAAAAACAAAGAAAAATTATTGCTGAAATGTCAGCAACTTTTATAAATAAGTGCTGATATTTCAGCAACTTTCATAAACTGTGTTCACAGTGTACTTAAATGTTGCTGAAATATCAGCAACTTTTATAAATAAGTGTTGATATTTCAGCAACTTTTATACACTATGTTCACAGTGTATAGAAATGTTGCGGAAATGTCAGCAACTTTTATGAAATGTTGCATCATGCTCTGCAATAATCGTGAATAAAAAACAGGGACCTAATTTACACTGAAATTTAGTGAAGGACTTTTCGTGAATTTTGAAATTTAATAAGGACCTGTGCCAAAAGTACCCTTAATTTTATTCGAAATAAAATACTGCAACTGCAACCGTCATAAAAGCAAGGTGAGAACTCCTCACTCAATCGAATATTGTGTTTCGATTTAAATTTTAAATAGTTAGATTTAAAATTTGTAACAACCCGAATTTTTTGACTTTCGAAAATTCGACATCGATACTCGTTTTATCGACTGCCGAGCCATCGAATGCCGGAAACCCGAAAAGTTATGGTTTTAAAAAGAAGGAAAAGGTAGAAGAAGAAGAAAAGAGTAGAAGAAGAAGAGAAGAACAACAGAACAATATCAGAAACAGAAACAACATCAGAATCTTACACATCGCAGTGGAACAATATACAATAGATAATTACTAGTCTTTTAAAACAAAGAACTATATCAGTTTATACATACATCAATCAGAGTCAATATACGACTCAATACAACACAGCACATCAATGGACAGTTATATAAACTTGTCCTCATACAGAATACACAGCGTAATAAATACTTATCAGATACAAATACTACGTCTCGTCATCCAGCTATCTCCAAAGCTCCAGAATATCCAGAATATCCTGATAACATAACTCTAGACTGCCCGTGTGGAAATTGGTGGGCACCCAGAGTTTAGAAGGGGAACAATAAACTCCGAGTCAGTTATGGTGACTGGTGTGAGATCGTAAAACAGTTATTTTTCACAAAGAAAATAAAACAAATTCGCAATGCTTTTGGAAAATGAAACTACCATAAGACCTCCCGCCACACACACAATGCAAACGCAGAATTGGAGGAGATTTCTTCTTATGATAGTCAAAGATGCTTACTACGCAAAATCAAATCATTTTTGATATTATTTTTAGTGCATAGTGTAGAAATCATTTCGAAAGTACAATATAAATCTTAGCCAGCATAGGTACCATTATAGTATGCTTGCTATAGCTACCATATTAAATGGCAGGTTCTACAACTAAAACCGTACAAGTCTCGTATTGTTTCTTTGGATTTCCAACAAATGGTCAGGCTAAGGAACTTCCTTTTCCACGATGGGTACGTCCCTGGAATAGACGACCCGAGAAATAACCTAACATTACGGTTAGATCTTTGCCAACACAAGGCCGGATTTCCTCTGCAAAAATAGGTAACTACTGACACGCGTATGCCATCCCCCGATCGTCACCGATCTTCCCGAGGATCCCCGATTCGCAACAAACCACATAATAATAATAATGCAGTAACCACAGAGGTTAAGTATCTGGGCTCCATACCATGATACCACCTTTATCCAGAAGGAATGACATACACTAAGGGGCGCTACTCCCTAGAACCTTGCCGCATCCTTCCTGTTTTGACCATTTCCGGGGTGCGAGGCTCGACGAAGTCTCGTCCACAAAGCTACGCTTTCTACAAAGCCATGCTTCGGGTCAAACAAATGATCAACCTATGATCACAAAGATATAAGATCAAACAAATGATCATATCGCAAATGATCAAACACTGATCATTTCACAGCAACACTCAGTATGCCACGTTACCAAATTGGGAGTATATCGCTGATAAATTTCAACTACATAACCTCTGAGCTCGTACGTCTCAGAGAAGGGTGTTAAGCTAAGAGAATAAATTCTCCGCCACCAACAGAAATGTATTTGAAAGAAATCAGCTTTATATCTCAAAGTGTAATGTCAGACATACAATCCATACAAGTCTGTTCCGGGATCGAACAGAACCGAAGGCACTTCTCACGAAGCCCTTGCATATCCGGATAATTTTCTAATCACGTCCGGACTTCCCGTCACTAAGGGTGATAAAACCTTTAAACCGGAGATCAGCCGATGTAGAGTAACTCGACGGTAATCCTTCCGTTTTCAAAAATATCCGGTCTTCAACACCGGTCTTCGAATGCAATTCATAACGACGTATCACATATTCGGAATGGGTTATACGACCCCATGGTCCTTTCCCGGCTAACCCGAATAGTGAGCGTTTATTCAAAAATAAGTGTGGCATTCAAATTCATCCAATTCACAACAAATACCTATTCAAGGTAATTATTGATAGTCGGTTATTTAACTATCAATAAAAATGCGCAACATCATCAGATTCCAAATAATTTTCCAAATTATCTTATCTTCAAAAATATCTTTACTAGATATAAAATTTCCACACTTCAAAAATAAACCGACGTTTATTTTTCTAAACAGTTTCCCTTTCCTTTTATAAATTCCATAGTGAATTTATATTTCAAAATATCTACTGATATACGATTTTCAAATCGATTTCAATATTCACTTTCAATTTATCTTTAAGAAGATAAAATCTCAAAACGTTCATTTCATATTGGAAAAGTATTTCCTTACTTATTTAATAATATGTATTTCACAAATCTTTTATTTTCAACACTTGGAAAATATTCGATATACTTAAATCGAAATTTAAGTATAATTTCATTCTTTAAGGAAAACATTACTATAACAACATTTATTTGAGTCAAAACGAATGTTACGTAAAACATCGTTACGACGACTCAAAATCTCTAGTATAGGGATTCGGATTTAGATAGATATATAAATCCCAATACTACATAAAAACATTTCCTTTCGGAAATCATTTACTATAACAACAGTGTTATAGTCCATCATTTCCTTATTTTTCGAAAACGTCTATTTCAACAATGAATGTTGAAATCTATGATCTCGATATTTAATCATTTTAAAAACATCGTTAAAACAATTAACTTCATTTTATAATATCGCTTTCCCAAACATAACCATTTTACTTAAAAATATATTCACTGTCCAAAATCGTGAATATACTTCACTAACCACATTTCACTATTTTCTACACATTTTATTTCAGGAATAATTCGCTATCCAAAATCGCGAATATATCTCCTTTAATAACCTTCTATATTTAATTTATCAAATCCAATTGATTTCGAGTTTATAAAACAACGTTTATAAATTCTATTTCTATTTTCTAACAACTTCAATTTATAAATCTTCTTTAACGACCCATTCAATTTATAACTCAATGTATATACCAAAGGTCCATCTTATAAGTTAATGTAACTTATAGTTCATTTATTTTAAAAGAAATCGCTCTTTTAAACTTCACAAAATTTAAAACTTTCATATTTCATTAACTTATGAAATCCCATTTATACTTCATTTTAACACTTATAGAAACTTGTCTTATAATTCCAATATTTCAAATTTATAAATATCCATTTTTGTACATCTTTTAAATAAACCGTTTATAATACTAGAAATCCCAATTTAACCCATTTCATAAATTTCTTAACTTTTATTTCAAAAATCACACTTTGATTTTATTTCAAAAATCACACTTTGATTTTATTTCACAAAAATCTTAACTTTTATAACTTTAAAATTTTTAGACGTTTATTTATTTAAAATAAATCAATTCAACAATCCAATAAAACGTCTACTTTCAAAAATCACTTTAAAAACCCTTTTAAAGTAAAAGATGTTATTTTTAAACTTCAAAACTGAATCCGATGATGCAACAGCATCAATTAGTCAATCATAACAACAAACATCATATATCAACATATGATAACAGAATATACATCAATATCTGTAAATAAATAAATACTGGTGAGGAATCCAGTTGGATCCCTCCAACCTGTTTCCCTACATCCAAAGACGTCAGCACAATACCAATTCCACTTCGAGGTGGAATATCGCGATATATGGGTTTTATAAATATATCCGCTTACTAACGGCGCAATAGGGTCTCATCCGCTATACGAGGCGGGAAATCAATCAATCCAATATATACATATGCCAATATGTATATATTGCTATATGTAGATATACATCCTACTATATCTAATATCACATCCAATAGCAATCATATCAGTCAAATCAATAACTGTAATACCAAATATATTTTTGAGTGAGAAAAATCTCACCTTAGCTTTTTTAATTTGCCATCCAATTTCCATCTTGACTCGATTTCTTGATTTTTTTAACCTTATATAATTAATTATACAACTCATTAATATTTGAACAAATCGAATAACCAATTTTCATTTTGATAATTTTCATTAACCAATGATTTTATTCTAACCCAGTTTCTTTTAAACAAATTTGCTTAACTAAAATTTAAATTAAACAATTAAATTTCCTTTTCCTAAATAATCTTTGGTAATCAGAATAACTGAACACATATATTTTTATTTTCCTAAAATATCATATATACATGCTTATATTTACTGTAAATAACAAAACAAAGAATTCCTTTCTTGTAAAACTTTCTACTCCTTTTCTGTAATCTACTTATATTAATTTCTATAACAACTTTAAAACAAAACAGCATTATATACGTATACTTATTTATCTTATTTTACATAAATCCTGTTCATATTGTTTTCTAACCTGACTGTAAATTAAAACATTATTTTCTTTGTTCTGTTAATTTATACAGCATATGAAATTTAAAATAAAATTAAGGTTATTACCTTACTGCCAGTATCACGATTCGATCAAGCTGATTCCAGGCGACATTACGACCACGACAACCCTAAATCGACGAGCATCTCCAATCCAAGTCGAACAGTGCCATCGATCGAACTCGAATTTAACATCATAATCGACCAAATCAAATTCGCTTTCGAACCCTTCATCGCGGCTTCGACCCTTGAACGCGGCGCCACCCAAGCTCGACGCCACTCGAAGACTCCACAATCGGCCACGCGTGGCTACAGCCTACTCCAGCTTTCCCAAAGTCGACCCCGCCTTCATCGATTCGCCTCCATCGGCGAACTGCTCGCGATGTCGCTGCCGTTCGCTACCCAGCAATCAATGCCGACGTGACTCGCCATCGAGTCCCCCAATCGATCTTCCTCTTCGTCGGCGAACCCCGCCTCACGCCGCGACCAATCGCGACTCCATCCACCAAACCCTAGCTGTCCAGTGCTTCGCGGCCACGCTCGACTCGACGAGCTCATTGCCTTAGCTCGTATGATTGCATAACGAAGGGAGTTTCGATTTTTTTTTTCTTTCTACCATTTTTGTTTTAAACGAGAACGAGATTCATTCTGAGTTGCGAAGGCTGTAGTTGTTCTTGGCCGTGAATTTGATTTTGCCTTGTAAAGAACGAAAGAGGACGCCATTGTTTTGAATTTTATTTCAGCGCAAATTTGAACGAAGTAATGGGAACGAGATGTATAAAAGTGAATGAAGTATGGTCTGCACGAGTTTGTTCGTGATCTCTGCGTGATTCAAGGCGTGGATGAAGGAATGAACGTGTGTATGTCGGCAACAATTTAAAAGTTAAATTATTAAATTGAATTCTATTTAAAATCCAACACGTTTACTCACCGTACGGTTGCGTATTAACTCCGAAAAATACGAAAATTGAAATCCGACAATAATGCAACGTTACGGACCCAATGGAACTGGTGTCGTCGAAATCCGAGACGGTGTGAAAATTGACTATTTTTAAATATCGATTCGAACGATTTAATTTTCAAAACTGAACAATTCAATTTCAAATTCAATTCTGAAAGTTCTATTATCTTCAGTATTATCAATATGAATTTTCAAAGCCTTTGAAATATTTTTCTTCAGCTTATGATTGAAGATTTAAAAATTTATTCAACTTACAATAGATTAAATTCTATAATTTAATCGCCAATTTCAAAGTTATATCGGGGATTCAAATTAAATCATCGTTAAAATATTTAAAATTAATTAAATATTCTCAATTTAATTTGTTCAAAATTCTGGGTCGTTACAAACTTCCCTCCTTAAAAGAATTTCGTCCCGAAATTACAAGTTAGGGAAAATGGTCCTTAACTCGTCTACTATTTTCAACATCCAATAGTTTTATCAAATTTCCAAAACAAATCTTTCTACTATAGATTCGTTATCATTTCAACTAGTTTTCCAAACCTTTCATAGTTTTTAAACAATATTGTTTTACTTCAAAGTTCAAATTTAAATTCAAATTTCAAATTTAAACTTTCAAAATTTTCTCAAAAATTTTCTAACGCCCTAAATTTTCGAAAAATTTCGCCAGCGTCTCCTTTGCGCGGCTAATACGGTACGACTACAAAACGTCCTTACGGACTCTCAGATTTCAAAAAGAAAAGGAAAAGCCAAGCGGCTAGACAAGAAAGTCATCAAATTTCATATTGAAATTTAAATACTTACCTTTTTGTCGTGCAATTCAAATTTATCTTCGAAAATCAAATCCAATTCCTTTATAACACCTGTATATCCTACTAGCCATAATATCTAGTTACATATTCAAACCATTTTGCCAAATTTTATTACAAAATTTCCAATATAAACTACTTATATCATTTTTACTTCACTGTTGAAGTTACATATCTATTATCATTCAATTTTGCATTTCAAATTTCATTTGAATTCAATTTCAATCTAATTTGGATTCAATTCAACTTCTGAATATTGAATTTCATCGATTAAATTTCATTTACAACTGCTTATTTTAGATTAGTTCCGGTTACCAATTCATCACAAATTCAAATTCATTTATTCAAATTTGTCTTCAACATTCAGTTTCAATTCCAGTTTTATCCTTTTGTTCATTCCCAAAATTTGTTTTCAATTTACCATTTGGTTTATAACCACTCGTATTTAAACTGGATTTCCAATTCATTTTAAATTCAATTCGT
This sequence comes from Allium fistulosum, assembly GCA_030737815.1. Taxonomy (NCBI): domain Eukaryota; kingdom Viridiplantae; phylum Streptophyta; class Magnoliopsida; order Asparagales; family Amaryllidaceae; genus Allium; species Allium fistulosum. Next base: position 461,688,729 of record CM060907.1, on the reverse strand, counting down.
TTAAACCTTATTTATTTGGTCAATATTCAATTAGCTTTACTTACTAATTTTAGTTTAATATTTCACTTCATTTTCCACAAATCAAATTCAATTCAGTCTTACTTACTTACAAATCCAAAATGAATTTTAAATATTTTATAAGTCTTCGACTTACTTACATTTTGATTTATAAAATGATTTATCCATTCACATTTACAATTTCATTCCATTAATGAGTTTTAATTTAAATTTATCTTCTTGGAATTCCATTTTCATTTATAAATTCATTTACAATTTATATTCACCATTTTATTCATATATGAATTCATTTCCTTATGCTTCCAATTCATATTTAAAATTTCATTCGTTAAATGAATTTTTATTTAAACTTTAAACTTTACAAGTTATCAACTTCATAATATTTCATAAATATTTTTATATAGTATTCCAGAGTTTTACCATCATTTCAAAGCCATTTTTGAAAACAATTCAAATCATTCCTTGAATTTCAAAAACCAAACCCAATTTTCCAAACAACTTTCATTTAAAAACAATTTGGCAGCAATTTCTCTTTTGGAAACCCGAAAATGAACACCGATAGTGTCGCGATCACCAATCGGAATTATTTTCCAGCGACCGAAAAGAGTTTAGAGCTTTTCATTCCTTCAAAACATTTTTCAAAACCTTTGAAATTCATTTTCAAACCAAAAAGAATTTAAGCTTTCCAAATCACCAAAATTTTCAAATTCTTTTCAAAACATTTCCAAATACTTTTCTGGAATTCTACTTCCAATTATAAGTCACATTTATAATTTACATTCTTTAATTTCATTCATATGTGAATTTATTTCTTAACTTTGGAGTTATGATTTCAATTTCTTATTCAATTTCAATGATAATAATTTGATATTATCACTCCTAACAACCAAACATCCATATACTATGATAATTCATAGAAAATCATTTCTTTTCTATACAAAAATAGTTTTGGGTAAAATTATTTCATTTACCCTATTTAAAATAATACTGTGTCGGTTTATCTTGTTTAAGAGTTTAGAAACCCCTATCGATTACAGTTAGCTAGACTGCACCGACCAGAATCCATAAACAATCAACCGATAAGTCAACACAATACAAAACAATTTCATATTCACTAACAAATACGCACTCGTATCTATTATTACACTCAACCCATTCTAGAGTACTACTGACTCTATCTCTAATGAGTAACACCCAACAGAGCAGGGTTGTCGCTTAACCATATGCTCTGATACCAAATGTAACAACCCGAATTTTTCGACTTTCGAAAATTCGACATCGATACTCGTTTTATCGACTGCCGAGCCATCGAATGCCGGAAACCCGAAAAGTTGTGGTTTTAAAAAGAAGGAAAAGGTAGAAGAAGAAGAAAAGAGTAGAAGAAGAAGAGAAGAACAACAGAACAATATCAGAAACAGAAACAACATCAGAATCTTACACATCGCAGCGGAACAATATACAATAGATAATTACTAGTCTTTTAAAACAAAGAACTATATCAGTTTATACATACATCAATCAGAGTCAATATACGACTCAATACAACACAGCACATCAATGGACAGTTATATAAACTTGTCCTCATACAGAATACACAGCGGAATAAATACTTATCAGATACAAATACTACGTCTCGTCATCCAGCTATCTCCAAAGCTCCAGAATATCCAGAATATCCTGATAACATAACTCTAGACTGCCCGTGTGGAAATTGGTGGGCACCCAGAGTTTAGAAGGGGAACAATAAACTCCGAGTCAGTCATGGTGACTGGTGTGAGATCGTAAAACAGTTATTTTTCACAAAGAAAATAAAACAAATTCGCAATGCTTTTGGAAAATGAAACTACCATAAGACCTCCCGCCACACACACAATGCAAACGCAGAATTGGAGGAGATTTCTTCTTATGATAGTCAAAGATGCTTACTACGCAAAATCAAATCATTTTTGATATTATTTTTAGTGCATAGTGTAGAAATCATTTCGAAAGTACAATATAAATCTTAGCCAGCATAGGTACCATTATAGTATGCTTGCTATAGCTACCATATTAAATGGCAGGTTCTACAACTAAAACCGTACAAGTCTCGTATTGTTTCTTTGGATTTCCAACAAATGGTCAGGCTAAGGAACTTCCTTTTCCACGATGGGTACGTCCCTGGAATAGACGACCCGAGAAATAACCTAACATTACGGTTAGATCTCTGCCAACACAAGGCCGGATTTCCTCTGTAAAAAATAGGTAACTACTGACACGCGTATGCCATCCCCCGATCGTCACCGATCTTCCCGAGGATCCCCGATTCGCAACAAACCACATAATAATAATAATGTAGTAACCACAGAGGTTAAGTATCTGGGCTCCATACCATGATACCACCTTTATCCAGAAGGAATGACATACACTAAGGGGCGCTACTCCCTAGAACCTTGCCGCATCCTTCCTGTTTTGACCATTTTCGGGGTGTGAGGCTCGACGAAGTCTCGTCCACAAAGCTACGCTTTCTACAAAGCTATGCTTCGGGTCAAACAAATGATCAACCTATGATCACAAAGATATAAGATCAAACAAATGATCATATCGCAAATGATCAAACACTGATCATTTCACAGCAACACTCAGTATGCCACGTTACCAATGGGAGTATATCGCTGATAAATTTCAACTACATAACCTCTGAGCTCGTACGTCTCAGAGAAGGGTGTTAAGCTAAGACAATAAATTCTCCGCCACCAACAGAAATGTATTTGAAAGAAATCAGCTTTATATCTCAAAGTGTAATGTCAGACATACAATCCATACAAGTCTGTTCTGGGATCGAACAGAACCGAAGGCACTTCTCACGAAGCCCTTGCATATCCGGATAATTTTCTAATCACGTCCGGACTTCCCGTCACTAAGGGTGATAAAACCTCTAAACCGGAGATCAGCCGATGTAGAGTAACTCGACGGTAATCCTTCCGTTTTCAAAAATATCCGGTCTTCAACACCGGTCTTCGAATGCAATTCATAACGACGTATCACATATTCGGAATGGGTTATACGACCCCATGGTCCTTTCCTGGCTAACCCGAATAGTGAGCGTTTATTCAAAAATAAGTGTGGCATTCAAATTCATCCAATTCACAACAAATACCTATTCAAGGTAATTATTGATAGTCGGTTATTTAACTATCAATAAAGATGCGCAACATCATCAGATTCCAAATAATTTTCCAAATTATCTTATCTTCAAAAATATCTTTACTAGATATAAAATTTCCACACTTCAAAAATAAACCGACGTTTATTTTTCTAAACAGTTTCCCTTTCCTTTTATAAATTCCATAGTGAATTTATATTTCAAAATATCTACTGATATACGATTTTCAAATCGATTTCAATATTCACTTTCAATTTATCTTTAAGAAGATAAAATCTCAAAACGTTCATTTCATATTGGAAAAGTATTTCCTTACTTATTTAATAATATGTATTTCACAAATCTTTTATTTTCAACACTTGGAAAATATTCGATATACTTAAATCGAAATTTAAGTATAATTTCATTCTTTAAGGAAAACATTACTATAACAACATTTATTTGAGTCAAAACGAATGTTACGTAAAACATCGTTACGACCACTCAAAATCTCTAGTATAGGGATTCGGATTTAGATAGATATATAAATCCCAATACTACATAAAAACATTTCCTTTCGGAAATCATTTACTATAACAACAGTGTTATAGTCCATCATTTCCTTATTTTTCGAAAACGTCTATTTCAACAATGAATGTTGAAATCTATGATCTCGATATTTAATCATTTTAAAAACATCGTTAAAACAATTAACTTCATTTTATAATATCGCTTTCCCAAACATAACCATTTTACTTAAAAATATATTCACTGTCCAAAATCGTGAATATACTTCACTAACCACATTTCACTATTTTCTACACATTTTATTTCAAGAATAATTCGCTATCCAAAATCGCGAATATATCTCCTTTAATAACCTTCTATATTTAATTTATCAAATCCAATTGATTTCGAGTTTATAAAACAACGTTTATAAATTCTATTTCTATTTTCTAACAACTTCAATTTATAAATCTTCTTTAACGACCCATTCAATTTATAACTCAATGTATATACCAAAGGTCCATCTTATAAGTTAATGTAACTTATAGTTCATTTATTTTAAAAGAAATCGCTCTTTTAAACTTCACAAAATTTAAAACTTTCAGATTTCATTAACTTATGAAATCCCATGTATACTTCATTTTAACACTTATAGAAACTTGTCTTATAATTCCAATATTTCAAATTTATAAATATCCATTTTTGTACATCTTTTAAATAAACCGTTTATAATACTAGAAATCCCAATTTAACCCATTTCATAAATTTCTTAACTTTTATTTCAAAAATCACACTTTGATTTTATTTCAAAAATCACACTTTGATTTTATTTCACAAAAATCTTAACTTTTATAACTTTAAAATTTTTAGACGTTTATTTATTTAAAATAAATCAATTCAACAATCCAATAAAACGTCTACTTTCAAAAATCACTTTAAAAACCTTTTTAAAGTAAAAGATGTTATTTTTAAACTTCAAAACTGAATCCGATGATGCAACAGCATCAATTAGTCAATCATAACAACAAACATCATATATCAACATATGATAACAGAATATACATCAATATCTGTAAATAAATAAATACTGGTGAGGAATCCAGTTGGATCCCTCCAACCTGTTTCCCTGCATCCAAAGACGTCAGCACAATACCAATTCCACTTCGAGGTGGAATATCGTGATATATGGGTTTTATAAATATATCCGCTTACTAACGGCGCAATAGGGTCTCATCCGCTATACGAGGCGGGAAATCAATCAATCCAATATATACATATGCCAATATGTATATATTGCTATATATAGATATATATCCTACTATATCTAATATCACATCCAATAGCAATCATATCAGTCAAATCAATAACTGTAATACCAAATATATTTTTGAGTGAGAAAAATCTCACCTTAGCTTTTTTAATTTGCCATCCAATTTCCATCTTGACTCGATTTCTTGATTTTTTTAACCTTATATAAATAATTATACAACTCATTAATATTTGAACAAATCGAATAACCAATATTCATTTTGATAATTTTCATTAACCAATGATTTTATTCTAACCCAGTTTCTTTTAAACAAATTTGCTTAACTAAAATTTAAATTAAACAATTAAATTTCCTTTTCCTATATAATCTTTGGTAATCAGAATAACTGAACGCATATATTTTTATTTTCCTAAAATATCATATATACATGCTTATATTTACTGTAAATAACAAAACAAAGAATTCCTTTCCTGTAAAAATTTCTACTCCTTTTCTGTAATCTACTTATATTAATTTCTATAACAACTTTAAAACAAAACAGCATTATATACGTATACTTATTTATCTTATTTTACATAAATCCTGTTCATATTGTTTTCTAACCTGACTGTAAATTAAAACATTATTTTCTTTGTTCTGTTAATTTATACAGCATATGAAATTTAAAATAAAATTAAGGTTATTACCTTACTGCCAGTATCACGATTCGATCAAGATGATTCCAGGCGACATTACGACCACGACAACCCTAAATCGACGAGCATCTCCAATCCAAGTCGAACAGTGCCATCGATCGAACTCGAATTTAACATCACAATCGACCAAATCGAATTCGCTTTCGAACCCTTCATCGCGGCTTCGACCCTTGAACGCGGCGCCACCCAAGCTCGACGCCACTCGAAGACTCCACAATCGGCCACGCGTGGCTACAGCCTACTCCAGCTTTCCCAAAGTCGACCCCGCCTTCATCGATTCGCCTCCATCGGCGAACTGCTCGCGATGTCGCTGCCGTTCGCGACCCAGCAATCAATGCCGACGTGACTCGCCATCGAGTCCCCCAATCGATCTTCCTCTTCGTCGGCGAACCCCGCCTCACGCCGCGACCAATCGCGACTCCATCCACCAAACCCTAGCTGCCCAGTGCTTCGCGGCCACGCTCGACTCGACGAGCTCATTGCCTTAGCTCGTATGATTGCATAACGAAGGGAGTTTCGATTTTTTTTTCTTTCTACCATTTTTGTTTTAAACGAGAACGAGATTCGTTCTGAGTTGCGAAGGCTGTAGTTGTTCTTGGCCGTGAATTTGATTTTGCCTTGTAAAGAACGAAGTAATGGGAATTTGAACGAAGTAATGGGAACGAGATGTATAAAAGTGAATGAAGTATGGTCTGTACGAGTTTGTTCGTGATCTCTGCGTGATTCAAGGCGTGGATGAAGGAATGAACGTGTGTATGTCGGCAACAATTTAAAAGTTAAAATTTTAAATTGAATTCTATTTAAAATCCAACACGTTTACTCACCGTACGGTCGCGTATTAACTCCGAAAAATACGAAAATTGAAATCCGACAATAATGCAACGTTACGGACCCAATGGAACTGGTGTCGTCGAAATCCGAGAAGGTGTGAAAATTGACTATTTTTAAATATCGATTCGAACGATTTAATTTTCAAAACTGAACAATTCAATTTCAAATTCAATTCTGAAAGTTCTATTATCTTCAGTATTATCAATATGAATTTTCAAAGCCTTTGAAATATTTTTCTTCAGCTTATGATTGAAGATTTAAAAATTTATTCAACTTACAATAGATTAAATTCTATAATTTAATCGCCAATTTCAAAGTTATATCGGGGATTCAAATTAAATCATCGTTAAAATATTTAAAATTAATTAAATATTCTCAATTTAATTTGTTCAAAATTCTGGGTCGTTACAAAATTTCTTGATTGTGTGAATTGAATGATGATTGCTATTTATTGTATTAAATAGACCCTATACGCCGTATATTAAGCGGAGGTTATTTATTAAAAACATATACCGCGATAATTCCACCGTGAAGTGGAATTGGTATTATATATGTATTTGGAGTTGATTTCCCGCATTATATAGCGAATGAGACCCTATTACGCCGCATAATAGCGGATAATATTTATAAATCCCATATACCGCGATATTCCACATTGAAGTGGAATTGGTATTGTGCTAACATCTGTGGATGTAGGGAAACAGGTTGGAGGGATCCAACTGGATTCCTCAAACATTTGAATTTATTTCAATGTTGTGTGTTGATTTATTTATAATCGCCGTGTGATTATATTGTGATTGAAATTGTTGATGGCTATAATTTAGCCGAATATATTTTCGGTATCGTTGGATACCAGAAATAGACAAAAATTCGATTTTTGAAATTTAAGTTGAAAATTTATCAAAAAAACTTATTTTTGATAATTGGATAAATATAAAAGGAGTTAAAAGATGAAAGTCTTGTTTTTGAACTGTATTGAATTAAATTTCAAATTTGGAAAAAGGGCTTAATAAATGGATTTCGAAAATATTATTTATAAGTTGAGAATTTATTTAAAATTTGGATTTTTGAATAGTTTGGAAAATAAAGGAATTTATTTTAAAAAGTGATAAATTTGTTTGAAATCCAATTGATAATTGATTTGGTATTTGAAAATAAATCTTTGGAAAATCGATATGAAAATTTTATTTGGTGTTGAATTAAAATGGATTTTGTGTTGAAATAAATTTAGAAATCAACTTGAAATTGATTTGGTGTTTGAAAGTGAATATTTGGAAATTTAGATTCAAAATGGAATTTATAAAGGAAAGGGAAATTTGTTTTAAAAATAAACACTGATTTGTTTTAAAAATAAATTTATGTAGTTGATGGTTACTAGTGAAAATCCAAATCGTTACCCTGATATACTTAAACTATTTAATGGTGATGTTACTCACTGTTGTGTTTTGAGAAGATGAACAGAGCCTTATGTTGAACCAGACTTGAATTTTTCTTGCTATCTGAAACCATTTTGATTTCTGGTTTGCATAAATTTAAGCTGTTATTTAAGTTGAGATGTGTTTGAGTTTGGATAACATTTTACTTTAGATTTTCATAGCTTGAAGAAACGAACTGAGATGAAGATAATGTATATAAGAAATGAAGTAGACAGGGTATGCATTTGGTACAGGGGAATATATCATTTCTTTGTACATCAGGTGATATTTTATTTGTACAACTTAATAGAGATTTTTTTCTCTTTGGTAAGCTGAAATGATATAGTGTAGTATGCTATAGGATATGGCATTAATTGTTTTGTACAAAATATATATTTATTTGTTCCTTCTCTTGCAAGCTTCATTCATATGTATATTTTTTTTTCAAGTGTTCATACTTATGTGTATATACTTGAATGTATTATTTGTTTCATTCTTTTACAATATTTCTTTATTTGTATGTATTTTATTTGTCTTATGCTTTGTGATATAAATGAATTCTAATTTTAACATGATGTTTAAATTTATTCTACTATATTTACTTTATATTGTATAAAAACTATAGTTTTTATATTTTACTTTAGTCTTTGTAATATTACTTCATACTATAAACAATTTATATTTTAGTTTATGTTATTAGATTTTATCCAATGTATTCACTTTATACTTTTATATCTTATATATTTATATTTATATTTTTTTCTTTAGTCTTATTAATTTGTAATATAAATAATTTCTATATTTTAATCTATTGTTAAATTTTAGCTAATGGGTTACTTTTATATTTTTATACTTTATCTTATATAATTTGTATTTTTATTTTTAAACCATTTATTTACGATTTAAATTCAAATCAAATATATATATATATATAATTTCAAATTTACTCATATATGCCCAAATATATATATATATATATATATACATTCAGATATATATACAATATTTTAAATTTAAATGATTTATACAGAATTTATTTGAATTCGGGGAAACTCGCATCAATTTATCAATTAATTTCACAAATTTTATTCAAAAATTAATTTTAATTATCAATTTAAATTTATATAAAATCCGGGATCGTTGCATATTTACTCAAAATATACTATTTCACTTTCAAAATCATTTTTCCTTAATATCTCAATTTCGATTCCAATTCAAAATTGCTTCGAATTTCCATTTGAGTTATCTTCAATTTATCCCAATTCGTATTTAAATCCATGATTTAAATGTAAAAAAAATTCACTCTGACTAGTTTGAATTTAGAAAATAGCTTGAATAGTTGTAAAATAGTTAATATAAGATAGTTTGAGTTTTAAAAATGGTTTGTATAGTAAAATAGCTTGGAAAATCAAAATAATCCGAATATTTAAGAAGATAGATTTTAAACAATTTATGTTAAAATAATTTATTTGAAAATAGTTTCAAAGTCAAACTAAATCGATTCCCATTCTTCCAACTCAAATCGATTTCAATTTCCATTTCCATTTAAATTGATTCAATTCTGATTCTAATTCGAATTAACTTCGATTCCAATTTTAATTCAAATCAATTCCCATTTCGATTTCAAATTAATTTCAAATTAATTTCAGGGTACGTTTGGCACAGGTCCTTATTAAGTTTCAAAATTCACGAAAAGTCCTTCACTAAATTTCAGTGTAAATTAGGTCCCTGTTTTTTATTCACGATTATTGCAGAGCATGATGCAACATTTCATAAAAATTGCTGACATTTCCGCAACATTTCTGTACACTGTGAACATAGTGTATGAAAGTTGCTGAAATATCAACACTTATTTATAAAAGTTGATGATATTTCAGCAACATTTATGTACACTGTGAACACAGTTTATGAAAGTTGCTGAAATATCAGCACTTATTTATAAAAGTTGCTGACATTTCAGCAATAATTTTTCTTTGTTTTTACAATAAAACTTTGACACAGATAGTTGCTGAAATATCAGCACTTATTTATAAAAGTTGCTGACATTTCAGCAATAATTTTTCTTCGTTTCCAGAAAACAGGGACCCGCTTTACAATGAAACTTTGACAGGGACCCGCTTTACAATATGAAAATATGATAGGGATGCCTCCCTAATTTCCACTTAATTTCAAATCAAATTAATTTCAATTCCAATTAATTCAATTCCAATTTGAATTAATTTTAGTTCAATTCTCAATTTTAACCGTTTTGATTTATATTAATTCGAGTTTAATTTTTCAAAATATCGATTTAAATAACTTAAATCAAATTAACCTTCAATATTCAATTTAAAATTCCAAATCTTTTAAAAATAATTCAATTCCCAGCCAAAATTTTGAAATATTCATTTAAATTACTTTTACTTAGTCTTATTTCAAGGTTCGAGTAAGAGTTGAAATCCTTTTAAAACAAATCAATTTTTCAGAATTCAATTGATTTCTCAATTATAACTTCAAAATTTCAAACCCGATTCTTTAAACAATTTTGGTTGACAAGTTCATTTTAACATTTCAAATTTAAGTTCAAAATGACCCCATTTGCATAAATTCGTTTTTATTTCTTAAAATCAAAATCATTTAATAATTTCAAATCAAAGTTTTATTTCTATTTAATTTCACGGATGGCTATATATCATTTCAATCCAAAATAAATGTCATTTCAACCCACTTATTAATTTATCCGAAATAATTCGATTTATAGTTTTATAGACTGTAAATAATATACAGAATGATAATAGGATATATCAAAGTAAATAAACATCCAAATTATCTAAAACTTCAATCAATAGCATCCATCACAAATTTCCCAAATTCGAAACCCGTTTTATTCCAAAAATCGTTTGAAATCGTTTACACATACATAACTCATTTTTCAACTTTTTATCAAATCTATACCCTTCCTTTTACAATTTAATTTATTTAACTTCCATAAGTTATATTTTAATTTCACCTTGAAATTTCAAATTCAGGTTATAAGTTCTAAACTTATTTAACTTGCCCTGAGTTAATTTCCAATTTATTCAATCCTTTTAAACTTACTCAATTTAAATTCTTACCTTCCAAACTTAAATTTCTTATTAATATCACTTACCACTTATAAGTTCAAAAACTTACTTTCCTTTTTGGTTATACTTCTCATTTTCATGGGGATCCCAGAATTCAACACCCAGTATTTATCTCAAATCAACTTTGAAATCATACTTACATACACACACACACACACATATATATATATATATCCTATTTACATATTAAGTGACACTTTAAATTTTAAACCAACCTTGGTTTCTATCCAAAACAAATTCCTTCGGAATTTTCAAACAACTCTTGTTTAAAACAAGAATTTCCTATATCAAAATATTCTAATAATATTACTTATTATTTCCTTCAACACTTTGAAACACATTTCAAAATTTCATGGGCTTAGATTCAAAGCTTCTCAATTTAGATCCATTTTAATTTATAAGTCATATTTATAACTTATGCTTATATAATTCCACTTCCTTAAAACATTTCACCCTGTTTTATCATTGTTTATTCTGTAATAAACATCATTTATTAAGACATAACAACCAATTTATAATAATAATCAATATTATCATATCTAGAAACCAAACACACTTTATATTCCATAATAATTTTCTAAAAAATTATTTCTATATATAAAGTATAATCAGGGTAAACTTTTTCTTTTATTTCAAAACACTTTGAAAAACTCTTCTGAAATTTCCATGATTTAAATTCTGGTTTGAATCTACTTTCAGCTTAACTTACTTGCATAGCTCATTCTTACCCAAATTTCTATACATATAACCAATTGACTTTTATAATCTTATTTGATTATAATAATAACAACCAATCACCTTAATATACTATAATAATTTAGAAAAATTATTTTCTTTTTATGTCAAATATAATATTATAAAAATTATTCTAAAATCGCTTTTAAAATCATTATATAAGAAAATAACAAGTACGCCCTCATATATACTCAACTCATTCTAGGGTACTACTGACCCTATCTCTAATGAGTAATCTCCACCAGAGCCAAGGTTCTCGCTTAACCTTCAGCTCTGATACCACGTGTAACGACCGGGCGGTTTTCGACCCCAAAAATCGACACTAATACGTTCACTGTAAAGAGTGCCGAGCAATCGAGTGGCGGAAATACCAGGTTGTTAGTGTTTAAGAAGAAAAGAGATAGAAGAAGAAATAGAAATAACAACAACACAGAATCTCACAATCGCAGCGGAATAAAATATAATATACAATAACAGCATTTTATACAAAGGAAAAATGCAATTGTTAATATACATACAAATTATCAGAGTACAATCATCAACATATAAATCTGGATAGTTATAATAACTTGTCCCTAAATGTTGAATATACGGCCTACAATACACAGCAGAATATAGTCAAATACTTGCAATACGTCTCTGCCATCCAGCTCGTCTCCTGATCTCCAAAACAACCTAACCTGAATCTGTAATACTCGGTCTAATCCGAGCATTACAATAAGTAACACCCGAGTCAGGCTAGAAACCAGCGTGAGTAAACACCCTTAATTGAAAATACATAAGTTATCAAAATACTTCGAAAACCAAGGTAGACAAACACGACGAGTTTTTATCTTACGATGACCAAGAACGCTTTTATAAAAAAATTCCAGTGGTATTATAATTGTGTCTAAGTATAAAATACTTATTAAAATAACCGAATTTGTTGAATTAATTAAATTCCATTATATTGGACTCTATAATCAAAACCATAAAGGTTCGTAGTGGTTATTTGATCGAAGTCGTTTCGGATAATGCAGGTATCCGATCACGATATCTTCGAACTCAAAATGATAAAATTTTAAAGGCCGAATTGTTTCAAATAAACAATTTACATTTAGAGTGTCAATATACACATATGGAAATTTATTACATATGTTTATTCCAAATAAAACGTGCTAATGTTTTATCCCAACATTTCAATTCGTTTGACTCCTTCATGGTACAGACAAGGATAGTTGAAATAAACATTCAAGAGCAATAAAGCTAACATAGATCGTCAACTTAATCTAGCGATTAAAAATTAATACCAAAACAATTCACAATCAGGATTTAATTAACTTTAATTAGCTGAATCCGCTTCTATCTTTAATCCAAATCAATTATAATTTAAAGAAATTACCAACAATTTATTTATTAGTTAACTTGGATTAAACAACCAAATTGATAACTAATTAACATAGGATTAAGTCAAATAGGATTTAATTTATTACTCATATTTATTATTATAATATAATTAAATTTTAAATTACGGGAAATTTATAACATTAATTTAGATTAAAAATATTGGGAGACAAAAATTGCCACGTTGATTTGGCTTTTAAAAGAAAAGGAAAATAATGTTTAAAAATTGGAAAATTTATTAACATATATCTTAAACTCAATTCCCTTTACTAAAAAAATTAAAAAAATACCCGGCCCAAACACACCAGACCTGGCCCAAACACCCGCCCCTCTCATCTTCGTTTTTTTTGCTCCCTTTCTTTTATACACTCAAACCAAGCCGTGCACGCCTGGATATGTGCAACTGCACACCAACGCCAACCACCCTTTCTTGCCTCCGACCGACCCTGCAAACCACCCACGACCACCGCGTCACCTCCATCCACCCAGAACACTTGACCATACCCTATTTCAAATTTTCGAACTTCGAACCAAATCCTAGAACGAACGTATCTCCACCCAATCACCTCAACTCGCTACCCTACGCCACCATCTACCACCGAGCCTTGCCGAAACGATCACCACTTCCTCCTCTTCCTTCTCCCCTTGGACAGCATGCCCCGTTCGCCTCCTCGATGTCGCATTTGCCTCAAACTCGAGACCGAACCAAACAAACCCCTAAACCCTACTTCGCCCACGACTCGACCCCACAACCACCAGAAAAATCCCTTTCCATTTTTCCTAGGTGCCGCATCGTCTGCTCCTCCTCCTCCTCGTCCAATGTCACACCCAAACCATCGCCATGTCGTCGGAATTTGTCGAATTTCCCAAATCCGTTCATCTAAAAAATCCAATCTTTACATAGCACAAAAAAATATCAAACAAATCTTAAAAATCATGATTTACAATAACGATTCCAGACATATAACCCATTCATTAAATTTTGATATTCGAATTTTGGTCATGACTACCTACTCTCTGTAAAACGATGTTTTCCTTTCTCTCTCTCCTTTCACTCTGCTCCATGAAAACTCGATGAAATAAATTTTAAAATGTTCTTCATTCAAAAACAAACAAATTTTCTTTTGAAAACAAGATCTAAAACCAAATGGTTGTTGAGCTTTTGATTTTTGAAGTTGGTTGTTTAACTGTTTTTGAATAAACAAAACTTGGAACAGAGCTTGAATGGAAGAAAAACAGTGGTTGTGCAGGTGGACTAGCCATTGATGAACACCATCTTATATACACATGTTTACATACAATCACACATATGCTTAATACATATCATAATCACAGCCATATATATATATGTATGTATGTATATATCATATGTCCAGTTATCAAAATAAAGAGTTACTCACAGTTGTACAAAGATGATGAACTTTTGCTTCTCATTTCTTTTGTTCTAGAATCACTTTTTTTTTAATCTCTTGGCTTTATTAGTTAATGGAAGATTCTCATTTGTTTTAAATGTTAGAAAGTTATAATGTAAACGTGAAGATAGGATAGGGTATTTTACAAGAAGTATCTAACATAGCATGTTAATATATGTTAGTATATATTCAAATGCATTTTCATATGGTTAAAACAAATCTATCTACATAAATATATATGAACATGCTATGTTAGATACTTCTTGTAAAATTTATTACATATACACTATTTTATCATAAACACTTTTATATATATATATCTGTGTGTGTGTAGATATGCATACATATGCAATATACATTTTTATTTAACCTATTTACATTTATACATAATTACATATCATATTCACATAAGTTTGAATTTTTTCACCAGGAGTTTTATACATTCATGTATATATATTTATTTGCATATACAATGTTTTTCATAAACATATATACACATACATAACTTATATATATTTTTAAACATCAAAATGAAGCTTGTATTAAATTGTATATTGATATATAGATATTTTATCATAAATTTTAATGGTGGAGTTTATATACATATTTCTATAAAATTTATCATGTCCAGAAATTATATTTTAAATTTGAATATAGAATTTTATTAATTTATACATTCAGATATTTTAAATATCAGAAAATTTATCTATCCAACTTATAAAAATTAATATTCCAAAATTATAAAATTAGTTAATTACCCAATAACAGGTGTCAAAAATCCGGGTTGTTACAGTAGCGGATAATAGAATTCGTTCATACAATGATGAATGTGACGACCGCCCATGACCCCTGCACCAAATCTAAAGATAGAGCGCTGTAAAGTGTACCAGGCGACCATGGACAATTGTCAAGGTAAGATTAAAACAACAGAGTCTATCGTATTACTCACAGCGCATGGACAAAATACAATAGAACATATGTATAGTGAAGCTTTACAGAACAAAAATGACATCATATAAAACTCCATAATAGTTGAATACAAGCATCCACATAGTCAATACATCAAGCCTCACTACATATCTCTCAGAGAATACAACACAGCGGAATATCCAGTACATATAGTAAGAAGATAATATGCAACCCTCCAGCTCGTCTTCGATATCAACATCGTGAGAAGAGAACAGCACCTGTCACCTGCTACCTAGTCCGCCCGTCCCAAAATGGACGAACAGCCCAAGGCAATAAGAATTAAAACATAAAGCCTTGAGTCAGACAACAGTCTTAGTGAGCAGTAAATTAACTAACAACATACCAAAAGAGCATAAAGGAAAAGGAATAGGAATACAACCCTCCCACTCCAACCTCATTCTACAGTTATAGCCCCCAGACACACACTAAGCAGAAGCAAACATAGCAGAGCATACAATTTAAAGTAAAGCTACTATCACTCGAGTCAAGGGCGATGTTTTCCAAGTACCAAGGCCTAAATCAGATAAGCACCCAGAAAATACCGCTCTTGAGTCCGAATGACGATACAACCAAACATCCACGACTCTGGCTATCACTGTTATCATTGCTTCGATATCACCGTTAATTGAATGACCGGCACATTCTTTCAGCCGTCCGTCAAGGGCTAATGGAAACCCCGGTTCTAGACATAACTCCCGCACGTCGTCGCAGCCCGTGCCTAGGACTATCGAATCTGCCCAGAGTACTCGACCATCAACAGTTGGCCGTTGGGACTATCGAATCTGCCCAAACGTACTCTTGCTTAGAGCATGCTAGAACCTTCAACAACGATGCTATCCAAGCCTCCTAGTCATCCTCCTCGACGACTATTCTCATATCCATTCATTATCCTCAACTCGAATCATATCACCGAGTTATCAACATGCTTGGAATGATCCCATCTGGATTAGACCAAGTCTTCATCACATGATTGCCTCGCTTCATTACATCCTCGCAAAGCCTCATCTCAACATCACATCATCAAATCTATGCATAAGAGCTCCATCATCCCACTACATATGCCACGAGCAGCTTTTCCAATTCAAGAGCCTTTCCCTTAGCTTTTGAATCACCTTCGATCTAAATCTAATCATCAATCATCTAGTTCATAACAATCAATCAAATCAAACATCAATCCAAGCAATCAAGCATTCTAAAATGATCTAAGTAGACAATTATAACAATAATGGCATTTTCGTAATTAAAGAGTTGAAAGTCCAATAAGCATGAAAACATGGATTATATCTCTACAAACTTGATGAATGAACTTGCATAGGTTAACATATGATAAAATGGATGTAACATCATCATGAACAATGGATCTATATGGATCTACACTTTGGATGAAGAAAATGCATGGAAATCCCTATTTTAACACCAAATCGAGCCAACAATCCGATATACTCCTTTGGATCCGTGTGAGAGATAATCACCACTCACCAAATCACCTAAACAACCTCAAATCAACACGCTTCAGATCTGGACAGCGAAGGATCAAGCTTGATCTATCACGAATCCGCTTCAAACGATGAAATCTCTCTTGAAAAGATGAAGATCTTCAACTTAAGCTCTTGAATCTTCAATCTTGATCTTTGATTTGGATGGAAGGAAGCACTAGATTAGAGTGGAGAAAAGAAGTGAAGAAGTGTAGAAGTCGAGCTCTCAAAATGGCAGCACTTCGTCGCTTCAAAATCCGGATCCCAAAAAGTGAGAACAACCCCTCCTATTTATAGCAGAAAATTCCTTAAGTCGAAATTTGGCTATCTCCTTAAGTCGCTTCCGACTTACGACCTAGGAACTTGCCGACCTAAAACCCACCGACCTAAGCCTAACGACCTACAACAACGCGCATCTGCGACTTAACACTTGACGACCTAAAGCAATGCGCTTTCCTTCGACCTACGACTTAGCAACTGGTATGACCTAACACTTAGGAAACCCAGCGACCTAACACCCTAACGACTTAACTACCTACGACTCAGTTGGGTTGCGACCTAACAACTTAGGCTTCTACGCGACCTAACACATGTCGACCTAAAACAACATACGACCTAACAGTTAGATCCACGCGACCTAACACTTAAACTATCCTAGCGACCTAACAACTCACGCGACCTACGACTTAGCCAACTCGCGACCTAACACACATGCAACCTAACCACTTTAGGTCGCCTACGACCTAACTCAACACAGATCTAACGACCTAACTACGCTAACACTTAGGTCGGTCAATCCCATAGGTCGCTAACTCTTATAGGTTGCAAACTGCTTATCCCATAAGTCGTTAACTCTACTAGGTCGCTCCCTCCTATCTCTTAGGTCGCTAACTCGAACTGCCGACCTAACACTTAACTCACCCAAACACTTAGGTCGCTCACAACATTTCCTTAGGTCGTTGCCGACCTATTCCTTAGGTCGCTCAAAAACCCTTAAGTCTCAATCAATATAAGTCATCCCACCACTTACTTCCTACACGACCTAGGCTCCAAACATTCCAACTCTTAAGTCGTTCAAATGACTTAACTCCAAGTCCTGGGTCACTCCTATCTCCTAAGTCGTATACGACTCACGACTCATGCTAAGTCATGAACGACTTAGGACTTAGGCAAAATTTGCCTAAAATCTGAAATGGCTCAAAATGCTAAAACTCCAGATTTGACGAACTTTTCGATCCGTGAAAATACGGGTCGTTACAATGAAGATCTCTAGCTCTCCTTTGGAAACTCCCACCATCTTCAACTAAACCTGAAACTACTCGGATCTGACCCAAGTATTAAAAATACCCGGATCAGGCTTGATAAACCAGCGTGAGATACTCGAAATTTTAAATGCATATATCATGACGATTATATCAAAACCTTTGAAAAGAAGGGTATCTCATAAGACCACGCCCACACATAAATACGGAAGGGTTTTTACCTTATGTTAACCAAAACACTTTTATACCAAAATACACTTCATATTATTTTTAACGACATTCTTTTAAAAACACTTTTCAAATAAACTTATTCAAATAAGGTATCAATACCCGGACTAAGTTTAAGGTAATATATCCGGACTAGGTCAACAAAATATACCTAGCGGAATATAAGATACAAGAAGGGGTAGCTGAAACGTTTGCAAGTCATTACAGCTATTTTGGGAATACGAATCAATACCGTAAAGCTCGTATTGGTATTGGATTTTCCAAAATGATAGGGAACCTCAATAACCATGCATAGCAACCGAAATTCGGTGGTTTTTCGTGCAAGGACTTACACCACTATTCCTCATATTGCCACACTTCTTGATATTCGGTGGCTTCTCATGCAAGGACTCACATGCCACTATACCATACAATAAGGGTCCTATCTGGACACCTTCGTGACCTAGATCATACGCCGCCAGTCACCTTGAGGGATCATACACCACCCTCGTCATACCCAACCTGAAATATGTAACATAATTCCCGTATCATTTTCTAGATGTGAGGCTTGGGAGTGAGGTTACGCTCAACTTAGACAAAGCTATGCTTTTCATACAAATACACGCTTTGATCATAACAGGTTCCACTTTGAATGCCACATCGTCATTCCACGTCACATGACTAATTTCTTGAATAGTATAACTTTCTGAACTCGTATGTCTCGGGAAAGGGTGTTAAGCTAAGAGAAGTTGACTTCTCCTCAACCAACTAATATACATTTATAGACACCACTCAAATGTGATTTAGAATACAATGTCAGACAAACATCCGTACAAGTTCGTTCTGGGACTGAACGAAACCGAAGGCACTCTCCTACTACCACTAGTACCGAGTAGTCCTTACAATCCGAAAAACCTCCACAATGAGGAGACCATTGCTATAAATAACTCTATAATAGGAGCAACCCAGAGCATGTCAACAAGCAGTCCTCATGCTATGAAGATCCTCGGTTTTCAATAATCATCATCTTCAACATGTCTTCACTTTCAAACGTATACATTGGTTCGAAGTGGTTTTCGGATAGGGATCACCCAAATCCGACCACGGTTCCTTTGAAGCCAATTATCGATTTAAAAGGTGTTAAGTTCATATTTGGATATCAATCATCACTCAATTACTTCATCTTTTATTTAAATCAAATATCTTTCTTAGATATACTCTTTCAATTTATTCCATTTTCTTTTCAGGAGTATATTAAATCATTAAGCCTCATTTATTAAATCATTTGGTTTATTTAAACCTTTCTTAAATCCTGGAATAATTCCAAATCATTTTCTCTTTTACTTAGGAAAACTATAACGATCCTGAACTCGGCCTTCGAAAATCGGCACCCGTACTCACTTGTACACAAAATGCCGTAGATTCAAACGCCGAATCTGGCTCGTCGAAGCTTATAACACAGTAAGTATAACAACACAGCGGAATAAAGAAATGAATGATATCATATACAACTCCAAGGAATACAATATCCAGAATATGATATACAACAATGATATCAATATAATACAAGAATATCAGAGATATGATACGATAACAGCGGAAAAATATCAGTAGAAGGGATGACTCCAAATGATCTGAAAAGAGAATAAGTCCAACAACTCCAACATCATCTCGAACCACCATCACGTTGCACCAAGAGAAGTAACGTCAGTCGTGAACTCCATAAAGACTGAACTAGCTCCAGATAATCTACTAAACCTGATTGAAAAACCCAACTCTAGACTGCCCGTGTGGAAAATTATGGGCACCCAGAGTTTAGGAAGGGAACAATAAACTCCAAGTCAGTCATGGGACTGGTGTGAGCAACAAAAACAGTTTATCTTTATACAAACAACAAAGGAATTTTAAACATTGAAATCCGCAATGCTTTTTGAAAAATGAAACTACCATAAGGCCTCCCGCCACACACATAATGCAAACGCATAATTGGAGGAGATTTCTCCTTATGATAGTCAAACATGCTTACTACGCAAGAAAAACTCTTTTGATATTATTACTAGTGCATAGTGTACAAAAATCATTTCGAAAATACAATATTAATCTTAGCCAGCATAGGCATTTCGCACTTATGCCTACTATAGCTACCATGTCCAATAGCAGGTTACCACCACATTCCATGGCAGGTAATACAACCAAAACCGTACATGGCTCGTATTGTTTCTTTGGATTTTCCAACAAATGGTCAGGCTAAGGAACTTCCTATGCCACATGGGAACGCCTCTGGAGGGATGCCCAGAGAACCACCTAGCTCTCTGCCAACAAGGTCGGTTACCCCCTTCCCGGGTAGTAAACCTGAGATATGCCACTCCCGGTCCTTTGGGACCTTTATCTGAGACGTCTTGGTCACAAAGCAACAATCACACAGAGTAAATGAGATTGGAGCAACCACACAGGTAAATATCTGGGCTCCATACCATGATATCACCTTTTTCCAGAAGGAATGGTCATACCCTATGGGAGCTACCCCTGAAACCTTGCTGCATCTTTCCTGTTTCGACCATTTCCGGTCTGTGAGGCTCGATGAGGTCTCGTCCATAAAGCTACACTTTTTCACAAAGCCATGCTTTGATTAACAAATGATCAACGACACACAGCAGCACTTAGCATGCCACACTACCAAATTGGGAGTATATCACTGATAACCTTCAACTACATAACCTCTGAGCTCGTACGTCTCAGAGAAGGGTGTAAAGCTAAGAGAATAAATCTCTGCCACCAAACAAAAATGTATTTGAAAGAAATAAGCTTTATATCTCAAAGTGTAATGTCAGGCATACAACCATACAAGTCTGTTCCGGGTTCGAACAGAACCGAAGGCACTTCCGAAGAAGCCCTTCCAATCCGGGTATTCACAATCCCGATCAGAATTCCCATCACTTAGGGAATCTCTATACCGGTGCGACTCAGTGTAGAGACAATCGATAGGTTATCCTATCGTTTTCACAAATACCCGGTCTTCACCATCGATCTTCAAATGCTATCCATATACGACGTATCATTATTCGGAATGGGTTATATTACACAAAGGTCCTCTCTCGGCTAAACCGAATAATGAGCGCAATATTTTAAAAACATATGGATAATGGAATTTCAATTAAGTCATAATTTATTATCCAAAACTTCTCTTTCAAATGGTTTAAACACATTACCATTTCCAGTCTTTTACAAAAAGATTTATATCACAAAGTTCACCCAGTTTCACAATGGTTCATTCATAGATTTTCCAAATCAATTGGATTACTCATTAAATCTTTAAATCAAAGATTTAACTCATAGCTTTCAAAACAATTCCATTTCAACCTTTTTTATATAATGTTAACTCCTCTTTTTGAAGCAACCTAAAACATATGCGATCTAACGACCTAAAGTTTCTAGCGACCTAACATCACAAGCGATCTAACGACCTAAGAGTACTAACGACCTAAAGGATACAGCGACCTAACTCTTGAAAGAGGCTAGCGACCTAAAGCTCTAACGACCTAAAAGTTATCGCGACTTAGCGACCTAAAGATGAAACAGTTCAACGACCTATAGCTCCAGCGATCTAACTGTCAACATGGGGCAACAGTAAACCACAGCAGAAAGGCAATGCGACCTATGACCTACCTTAGGTCGCTCACGACCTATAACTTACTGCCCAGTTTAAACAAGCCAAGATAACTTCTTATGCCACTTTTCCTAGGTCGCTCACGACCTACCACTTGTCACCTCGCCCAGACAGATCAAGTGCGCCACTGTTAAGCCGCAAACCATACCTACCTTAGGTCGCCCACGACCTACAACCTACCCTTAGGTCGTTCACGACCTATCACCTGTCCAGAATTCTCCTATAAATACAGCACTAGCTTCAACTTGAAGAGGACTTTTGGGGGGATCATTTCAGGAACGCCTATACTCTGCTGTTTTCTCGACTCGTCCAAGACTTCAAGCACTCCAAACACCGAAGACACTTCAACGAACTTCAAGAGGAGATCAAACACATTCAACATGGATTTGAAAGCTTCTTCTCCATACAAGTTCTAGCTACTCGTCTAAAGTGTGTTGTAATTGAAGTGTATTGTAAAGAGTTGTAATCGAATCATCAATAAAGAAGATAAAGTGGACGTAGGCTTAATTCTGAGCTGAACCACTATAAAACTGCTGTCTCTTTACTTTTCTGCTATTTTCTTCTTATTTCTAGTTCCCGTACCAACGGGTGGTGCTTTCACATAACTCATACACACACCGGGATGTTAGCGTCGATTTTTTTACGTTAACATTTTGGTGCTTTCACTAAGAACCCAACTCAGGGATATTTTCACCATTGCTTCGTAAAGACTTGTGTAAAGAATCTCTCTAAAGACTAGAAGTCTGTATGAAATCATGGCTCCTGGAAGAAAGAGTAGATCTACCAGATCCGGAAATGCCCATGAGGGGACCTCCGCTTCCACAGCAGCAGACCAGAAAACTCCCACCGTTGGAGTCACAAGGGCTGAATTAGACGATGTAGTATCTGGATTATACCAACAAATTGAAGCTCAAAACGCTTTGATGATGGACAGATTAAACGTTCTACTCGGGGCAAACCGACAACCATAAAACAATGAAACAACCTTTGCCGAAAATGCCCATAATTCCCAAGAGAAAGATATTCCTCAAAGAGCAGCTGGCACCGCCGAAGCGCCACCTTTCCAAGCTGAAGGTTCAAGGCCGCAACCAACTTTTCGCGAGCATTTTCCCAGGAAAACTTCCGAAAGAATAGCTAACGTCAGCCCAGCGATGCCTCTGAACAACGAGGAGTACCTATCAGGGATGGTTCGCCGAATCATGAAAGAGAGCATGTAGAGGGAAGAAAATGAGAGCGACTGGGGATTTGCTTCGAGCAAAACTCCGTTTACTAAAAGGATCCTCAAAGCAGAATTTCCAAGGAAATTTGTACCTCCTACTATCCCGGCCTTTAGGGGGACAAGTGACCCAAACCAGTTTCTATACAAGTACAATTGGTATATGACTAGAGCCAGGGCAACAGATGAAATCAAGTGCCGATACTTTCCGTTGTATTTGGAAGGGGCTGCATTGCTTTGGTTCACAAAGCTGCCAGTCCGATATGTGGATCAATTTTCTGACTTAACGCAAAAGTTCAAAGACCAGTTCAGGTTGTATGCTACGAAGGCCAAGGACATAATGTCACTGTCCAGCCTCGAACAAAATCATGGAGAGTCTATTAGATCTTTTTTGAACCGCTTCAACTTAGCCTTAGCCGAAGTTGACAACGCAGAGCCGCGGATGATTTTGACTTACTTGATGCGGGCTATCAACAAATCGAGTGAATTTGGAAAATGGCTAAAAATGAAGGAGCCAAACTCACTTGAGAAATTCTATAAGAAGGCCGACGAGTTTATGCGCTTGGAAAACCTTCCGGTACCGATGAAAGCGGAAGTGGCCGAGATTCAGAATAACAAAGTTGCTTCCAACAAAAGAGAATCTGGAGGACAGAAGAGGGAAAATGATGATGAGAAAAAGCAGGGAAATGCGAAGAAAACTCGCCACTTTGGACCTTCGAATTTCACTCCCTTGACTGATACTCCAGAGAATATTTTCTTTGCAACTAAGGATGTTGTTGAATATCGTAAACCACAAAAGTTGAGACTTGGGAAAAATGCCACGCAGAGTGGAAAATTCTGTAAATTCCACAATCAGACTGGTCATGACACTAATGAGTGCCGCCACTTGAAGGATCTGATTGAGGAGCTGTTGAAAGAGAATAAACTTCAACAATATGTCAAGAAAAACAGGAACGACCCATCCTCATCCACTCAGGGGCAACTAGTTCCCGCTCATCAATATGGCTCAGATGAAAGAACTGCAGCACAGGGATCTGAGAGGCTTATCATCAATGTTATCATAGGAGGCCCTAACCCAGCGAGCAGAAGTTGGGATGAGATGGAAAGATTTGCTCGTGCTTTGAGACAAGCCCCAGAGGGAGAGAATGTTCTTGTTCTGGAAGATGATACCTAATGGCCATACTTTACTTAGTGACTTTGCTTAAGATTCATAGAATAACGATGGATGTATCATTCCTGTATAAAATGCCATTGTAAAATCAGTGCAAATGAATAACAAAAACTATAAGTCTTGTGTTCTTTACTACTATAAAATGCCTGTTTCATTTCGATATGCAAATATCTTAAATATATTGCTAAAATGTCGATTTAATATTGCAAGCTATCAAAGCAAAGCTTACCTATTCAACACATCACAAAGCCAAGCAATTCCTACAAATCACTCAACAAACAAATGCCAAGCCACAAAAGTCCCAAAATTCAACTCCTACAAAAGAAGTGCTATTCAAACAGTTAGTGATTCCACCAAAGTGGGCACCTTCTTGACGAGAAGATTCCAGACCCTTGCTAACCAATCGCGATCATTTGTGCAAACGAACATCCGGTAAAGTAGCTTGCGTCTGCCTAGTGGATTCACTCAACGATAAAGTACACTTCTCTGGCAAAAATCAAACAACTTACAAAAGAATGGGACATGTATTTGAAGTAATAACGAGGAATCGCTAAGAAGCAGATGGTGGGAGGACAGAAGCAACAATGCTACTCCTCATAGTCAACATGCTACTCTTCGAAGTCCAATGCTGCTCCTCAGAGTCAACATGCTACTCTTCGGAGTCCAAAAAGACCTCTTCGGAGGCACATTTCACCGGAGTTGAAGTGTAAAAATCTATCTTCGGAGGCCCACTTCACCAGAGCTGAAATGCCAAAAAGACCTCTTCAGAGGCACATTTCACCGGAGTTGAAGTGTAAAAATCTCTCTTCGAAGGCTCACTTCACCAGAGCTGAAATGCCAAAAAGACCTCTTCGGAGGCACATTTCACCGGAGTTGAAGTGTAAAAATCTATCTTCGGAGGCCCACTTCACCAGAGCTGAAATGCCAAAAAGACCTCTTCCGAGGCACATTTCACTGGAGTTGAAGTGTAAAAATCTCTCTTCGGAGGCCCACTTCACCAGAGCTAGAATGCCAAAAGGACCTCTTCGTAGGCAAAAACTGCTTCGGAGGCGCAAGCCCTCTTCGGAGGCACTCAAACAAAGACCTCTCCGTAGGCAAAAACTGCTTCGGAGGCGCAAGCCCTCTTCGGAGGCACACAAACAATGACCTCTTCGTAGGCAAAAACTGCTTTGGAGGCACAAGCCCTCTTCGGAGGCACACTTCACCAAGTTGAAGTGCCAAACCAAAGCCCTCTAACGAGGCACAAGCCCTCTTCGGAGGCACAACTCTTCGGAGGAGCCCTCTCCCGAGGCACAACAGAAAAGCCCTTCCTAAAGGCATATCAAACATGCCCTCTTCAGAGGCACACTTTTACTCTCAACAATGAAGTGTTAAACAAAGCCCTCTAACGAGGCACGTCCAATAGATCAAAACATTCTTTAGAAGCTCGCTTCGCTGTGTAGGGGAATCCACTTTTCAACAAATAAAAGTGATCATCCCCGAAAGTTGAAGTGTTCTAAAAAAAAGAGAAGGAAAAACTTCTCCGATACAAGGCATACTCTGTTGAAAGCAGAATAATATTCCCTCAAAACGGAAAAATTATTCTCTAAAATAAGATTACAAGTCTTTTCAGAATATTACGATGAGCCGTGGTATGAGGGCATATAGCTATATTAATAAAAACTCAAACATCATACCACGAGCTCACTGCAGTATCATATAAAGTAAATAAAGAAACTTGTGCGAAAACAAGGAATAAATGCGTTCACACATATACTAATAAGAAACTGTACAAGTAAAAAGAACCATTTTATTCCACACTATGAAATTTCTGTACATATGCAGGTTTCAACAAGCGGAGGCCGATATCCACACAATCTCCGGTCCATACATGCAAAAAGCAAAAAACAAAACAATAAGCGTAAAGACCAGCTCGTTACTCCTTCTTCTCGCCGCTCTTGCCCGGCTTGATGATTAGTTTCTGAATCTGGCGTGGACGGGTCGGGGAAGAAGGAGA
Source organism: Allium fistulosum (assembly GCA_030737815.1). Classification (NCBI taxonomy): domain Eukaryota; kingdom Viridiplantae; phylum Streptophyta; class Magnoliopsida; order Asparagales; family Amaryllidaceae; genus Allium; species Allium fistulosum. Next base: position 461,662,275 of record CM060907.1, on the reverse strand, counting down.
GGAAGGTGTAGCCGGATCTTCCTCTACCTTTTCTTCACCAGTAGAAGCGCTTTTCTTCTTCCTCTTCGTAATTGCGCGCTTCCTCTTCTTCCTTGAAGAAGACTCACTGCCCGGAGAAATTAGCTCAGATAGCTTCGTGTCATCATCATGAGTTTGCTCCGGAGTCTTTTCACCTTCTCCAAGTTTCTCAACCTTCTGCTCTTGCGAAGCAGGTGGATCATCCAAGCCTCGAAGGGCTTCTATTTGCTCTTCCTGCGACCCTGGCTGAGAAGTAGGAGTGACTTGAAGGGATGGAGGAGGAACAGCTGGAAGGGGAGAAGTTTGCGCAGCACTTGGTATTTCCGCTACAGAAGAAGAAAAGTCAAAATCAGTATTCTCCGAAAAAAGAGAAGATATTGGATCATCGAGACTTAAGTAACAATCGAGAAATTCATCAAACTCAGTTGGAGCAAACAAGTAGTCTGCTTGACCTGGTTCAACTTTGAAGTTACCTGGAGAAGTTGGCTTTGTAATATCAATCTCATAGGCTTGTGCTTCGGCGCTTTCTTCGCCTTCATCTCCGCCTTGTGCAGTTGTAATCTCGGTTATGATTTTAGCAGGAGGCGGAGAATGGGAACTGGAGCCTATGATATCAACGTCGGCCGTAATCGAAGTATGGACAGGGGCAGTTAAAGGTGCTTCCTCCTTTGGATGCTCCTCTTCCGTCGATCCGGCTCGCACTTTAGCGAGTTGCTCCTTCCCTTTGGCTAGAGCGGCATGAGTTTCATCATCAAAATAATGCGCCTCAAGGGCTGCTTCATCATAGCCAGCACCTCCGAGCATATCAATTGCGGCCTCCCACACATCGGCCAAAGTAATCTCATACTTAGGGCCCAAAAATGAGAGACTACCACGACCCAGGACGCTGTGTAAGTAAAAATCGAATAAAGTAGAGCTGATACTGGCTTTAGTAGCCTCATGAGATTCTTCGGCTGCAACTTGGCCGGCACCTGCTTCATCATGCTCTTTTTCAACTTTAAGAAGTCGAGCTTTTAACATTTCAATCTCCATGTCCTAGGAGCGGGTTTTTTCTCGCAACCGAGCAACATCAGTGCGGTAACTCTCAACAATTTTCTCTTGTGCCTCATACCTGGCTTCAGCGTCTCGTTGACTGGCGTGAGCATCCCGCACTTGCTTTTGAAGTACCTCTTCCTTTTGAGTAAAAGAAGTGGAAGAGGAGGCAAGATATTCCTTGAGTTTCTTAACTTCAGACTCAAGTCTCGCGTTATCATCAGCGATGCTCGTCATTTCTGCATCATGTTGCTTACAAATTTTATCCCACTCCGACTTGTCATTCTCCATAGTTAACATGGCTTCGAGATTCATATGATTAACCCTTTGAAGTTCGTCAACCAGCTTTTTCCATCCAGACATTCTCTCGATGTCAAGCTTAACAGCGTCAAGGTTCCTTAGCATAGCCTGCTTATCAATAGGAACCAAATCCAAGTCGAAGCGCACTCCTCTTAAGCACCAATTTGGGAATCGGCTTTGAAGTGTGGGTGGAGCATCCTTGACTTGATACTGAGGCCTGTTGATAATTGTCTGAATGTCAGATTTCTTAAGAGTAGGAGAACCGGAGGGGATGTCAAGAGGGTTAGGAGCAACGGTCTTTTCAGAAATTGCAGACGCTGATTGATTGCTAAGTTTGACCCGCTTGCTCAGATCGTCAGCAACGTGACTTTTCCGTTTAACATCATAAGATTTCCTTTTGTGGGAGTCATCATCCCTTCTTCTTTGCTTCTCCTCATAGTCCCACCTTTCACGAGCTTTTCTAGCGGCTCTTTCTTCATCGGTTTCCCTATGGATAGGGAGATAGCGCCTGTAATCATAAGTGTCACGGCTTCCATGGCGCTGGAAATTGTCATAATACGAGCTACTTCGCCCTATCGGAGAATCTGAAAATGAAAAAGAAATGAAATTTAGAAATCTCCAGGAGAAGGAAATTAAGTGCGAGTAACTGCTAAAAATTCCTAGTTGTTGTGGCGTGTAAACTACGCGCGACAAGCTACAAACCACTCTTCGACTTGGCGGTAATGTCAACTTTTGTAGTTGGCGTTAACCCTTGGGTTGACGGAGTTTGTTGCAAGGCGGATGTCACCCCAGTTGCTGGAGAAATGACTTTAGCAGTGGTAATGTCATCTTTAAAGAGCTCCTGAAAGTCACCACAAGATCGCTCAGTCCAGCGAAAATGTCATCTTTTTCAACTCCTTCATCATCAGTCTTCTCAGTGTGTTGAGGAAGCTCCTCCTCTTCGATAACCGGGGAAAGTGTAAGTTGACCAGATGACCCCGCAACGTCAACAGGAGTAGAACATTTCACCAATGAAGCCTCTGCAATATGTTCTTCTGGTGCAAGCTCTTTTGCGGAAAATGAAGCATTTGATGTTTCTACTTGAGAACCAGGGGCATCATGAAGCTGAGTATTCCGAGAAGGGTGTAAAAGTCCGAACTGGTGCAAAAATTCATCTTTCAGCAAAAATTTAGTGCTTCTCTTTTCAGCAGCCACAACACTTAAAGTTTCAAAGGTTGGCTTGTGACCAAAATCTCTAGAAGGAGGAGGAAGTGCTACAAAAGTAAAGAATGAAATTAAGTATTTGACAACTTGAACTTCGAAAAGCTGAGAAATGAAAAGAATGAAGATAAGCATTCTTACTTCCTATTCTCCAAATGGCCTAGAACCCCGGAGGACAGCGAACGAAGAAGAATTGGTTCAAGAATCCATGGGCACTTTCGGGAAGATCAATGATCAATCTACGGTTCCGAGCGCTCCTCACAAGTGTAATAGAGGGATGATCTTTGTTTTTCGCAAAAGTGCACAAGTAACAAATCTCTTCGAAGCTCGGAAGGCGGTCGAGTGTCCTCCTGAACAGTACACACAATCCCATTAAGATGGCATAGCCATTAGGGTGCAGCTAAAAGGGAGAGATAGTTAATCGAAGAAGAAGCTGTCGGAGAACATCATTAAAAGGCGGAATAGCTCCACTTAAGCACATCTGACGATTAACTGCAACAAAATCAAGAGGTGGCCTGTCAGCAGTATCGCTTACTCCGGGAAGCAAGCAAAGCATCTGCTTCAGCAATGCCAAACTGAATGCATAGTTGATTGAATGCCCGCTGATTCAGAGTAGTCGGAGTTCTTTCTGGAGGACTATCCAAGAGACTAGTTATTGGGAAGACTTCTTCAGCTTGTTCAACTGTCTCTTCTTGTTGGGAAGTCATTCTACACAAGGAACTGGACATTCAAATATGAAGGTGCACGTTTCCTAAAAGTGTGTGAAGTGTTGGGCGAAACAACTAAAATGACAAGTAAATAAAATTAAACTTGAAATAGTACTGATTGATGCACGTCAATTCAGAAAGTTTCGAGGCTTGTTATTAAATCAAAGTTAAGTGTAGTATCAATGCAGATGATATTTAGCAATATGTAAGTTGTAACTGTATAAATTTTGCATTGACACTTCATTTAATCTGTTGAATTGCAATACTTCATCTTTAACCAAATTCATGCTGTTTTGCTTAAGTAAAATATCAGTTCTTTAATCTAATCCATCACTCGATGTGGGCGGTCGATGATGAGTATATTTGTCCCACCTTTCTACCAGTATCATGTTTAACAGGTTATTAGCACTAAAGTTGATATAATCTGTAAAGAAGTGCAACAAAGTTCAAACAAGTTCAAGTTCAAGCAGTTCAGTCAAGATCTTTCAGAATTTTACAAGTCCTAGGTCGTCCAGACTGTGCTCAAACGACCTAGCGTAGGTCGGAGCTTCTTTAGGTCGCACCTAGCTTAGGTATAAGTCCTAACTCGGGCGACCTAAAGCCTACGCCGCAAAAAGTTAGGTCGTTAATTTGTTCTGCTTGAAAATTCATCTGCAAATTTGTTAAGTCCTAGGTCGCTCGAATTCCAGCACGACCTAAAAGTTAAGTCGCGGATTCGAGGGATCCTTAGGTCGCGAAAATTTGTTAGGTCGGTTGGTTCGTTAGGTCGGCCAGGTTTCCTAGGTCGCGAAGGTTCTTAAGTCGCTCAGATCTACTAAATCGCTAACTTCCTCTCCACGCAATAGCTCACCATCTCGTTAACGGTTAACCCAATAACCCGTTATCATCCTCTTCATGAAATCCATCATCTTCTTCGTGAAATTCATTATCTCTTCATACCACCAAATCGCCCGAAAAACAATTCAAAACATCTCCGATCTATCATAGATCCAACTCATTGTTGCACTTTCGTGAATCACGACAACAACATAACCAATGGTGATCAAAATCGATCGCAACCTAACTCAAAAATGAAGCATAGTGTACGAAATCGATCTGGGGGTTGAAGGTTGGAATTCGTGTTTCGATGGTGATCATGAGATGGATAAAGATCTAGTTCACTTACGCAATATAATATCAAGGATGAATCTTAACTCAAATTCACCTTTGAAATCACAAGGTTTTGTTAATGGTAGAAGCGGGAAATCGAAGCAGTTAAATGAGGAAGAAGCAGCGACCTAATAGTTTATATGGGGCAAATAGGAGAAGGCGAATGGGCACGCGCATAAGTTTTAGGCCGCTCACGACCTAGCAGAGTTAGATCGAAGCACACGACCTATGACATAGGCCTGTACTTCGAGGGGCAAGTGTTAACTCCTCTTTTTGAAGCAACCTAAAACATATGCGATCTAACGACCTAAAGTTTCTAGCGACCTAACATCACAAGCGATCTAGCGACCTAAGAGTACTAACGACCTAAGAGTACTAACGACCTAAAGGATACAGCGACCTAACTCTTGAAAGAGGCTAGCGACCTAAAGCTCTAACGACCTAAAAGTTATCGCGACTTAGCGACCTAAAGATGAAACAGTTCAACGACCTATAGCTCCAGCGACATATTGCTCCAGCGATCTAACTGTCAACATGGGGCAACAGTAAACCACAGCAGAAAGGCAATGCGACCTACGACCTACCTTAGGTCGCTCACGATCTATAACTTACTGCCCGGTTTAAACAAGCCAAGATAACTTCTTATGCCACTTTTCCTAGGTCGCTCACGACCTACCACTTGTCACCTCGCTGAGACAGATCAAGTGTGCCACTGTTAAGCCGCAAACCATACCTACCTTAGGTCGCCCACTACCTACGACCTACCCTTAGGTCGTTCACGACCTATCACCTGTCCAGAATTCTCCTATAAATACAGCACTAGCTTCAACTTGAAGAGGACTTTTGGGGGGATCATTTCAGGAACGCCTATACTCTGCTGTTTTCTCGACTCATCCAAGACTTCAAGCACTCCAAACACCGAAGACACTTCAACGAACTTCAAGAGGAGATCAAACACATTCAACATGAATTCGAAAGCTTCTTCTCCATACAAGTTCTAGCTACTCGTCTAAAGTGTGTTGTAATTGAATTGTATTGTAAAGAGTTGTAATCGAATCATCAATAAAGAAGATAAAGTGGACGTAGGCTTAATTCTGAGGCAAACCACTATAAAACTGCTGTCTCTTTACTTTTCTGCTATTTTCTGCTTATTTCTAGTTCCCGTACCAACGGGTGGTGCTTTCACATAACTCATACACACACCGGGGTGTTAGCGTCGATTTTTTTACGTTAACATATTAAAGGTACACTTTTCCAATTTTAAAACAAAGTTCAACAATCTTTCACAAAGAATTATTTATAACTTGGAAAACCATTTTCATTTCAATTTGAAATTCCTTTGACACAAATTGGAAATTCATTCCTTATATGAAAGCTTCTATTATTTGAAAACAAATAGTTTTCATTTTGGAAAATCTAATTCATTTATACGAGTTAAAGTCCTTGGGTTAAATTCAAATTCTTCAAAACCATACTTTTAAAATGGTTTAAATTCATATAAACACATTAATAACATCTTTAACCATAATTTCTAAACATGGAATTCAATTCCTTATTTTTGAATTCAAATTCAAATTAAATTATTTAAATTTCAAGATATTTAAAACTCTTTTCAAAAGCTTTTCATATTAAACCCCAATTTCCAATTTCAAAATCAATTGAAATTTAAATTTAAATTTCAAATATATTAAATGTAAATCATCTGTGACTTAACCGATTTCCTCGTGAAATCGATATTTGTGTGTGTAAAAGTGTGGTCCATGGGTTTTACACAATAGTGCAACATCATCAATCATCACGTCACATATTTAAGCACATTGATATTGATAAGCGATATAATCTATAACGCTTATCGTTCATTCACAGATTCACAGATAAATAATATAAATTTATTACAGATAAATAAATTACATTCATCATAGATCACACCGAAAAAATTCATAGCACATAGCATAACATATCAAAAATATCAAACAGTTCGACAATCAATAGAATTCAAACATCCATAAGTAAGCTCAATTAATTATCTGATTAATTTAAATCAGATAAGTCATCAATCATGGTTAATTAACATTAATTAATTTCAAATCATTTGGTTGATTGTCCTTTAATCATTTATTAATTAAATTAATCAACCTTTAATTATTAAAAAATTAACCTTTAATTATTCAATTATCCTCTGATTAATTTCCCTTAAATTAATCAACCCTTAATTACCATTTAATTAATTATTCTTAATTAATTACAATAAGTGATTATCCCTAATTACTTAATCAACTCTAATTAATTAAAATACCCAAAATTAATTACAATAAATTAATTCCTTAATTACTTTCATTAAGTAATTAACAGTTTATAATTGATTATCTTAATTAATTAATTAACTATTAAAATTAATCACATTAATTAATACTTAATAATCCTTAGTTAATTATCTTCATTAACTAATAACATTTCTTAATTACTTTTAATTAATCTCTAATTATAAATTAATCTAAATCATTAATTTATAAATTAAATAAATTATTCCTTAATTATCTTATTAATTCAATCACTTAATTACCTTAATTTTCTCTAATATAATTCATTTCTTATTGATGACTTCATTAACATTAAAGTGTGAAACATTACACTTCTATATTTAATTTCAAATTCCATTTTGAATATAAGATTCAAAATGATTATTCATTTAAACATTAACCAATTTAAATATCAATTTATAAACCTTAAAATAAATGTAAAGAACATTTATTATTTTTATAGGAAATTTATATAAGGAAAAGCCTTTAAACTCAATTACTTAAATTTTTGGGACAGTTTGGCACAGGTCCCTAATAAGTTTCAAAATACACAAAAACCCCAGTAAAATAAAGTTTGTAAATTAGGTCCCTAGAACTAAGTTACTGAATAATGACATACACTTATCCAATTATTCAGTGAATAATTGCAGACATTTATGCAATTATATCAAAAAATTGCGGAAAATTCCGCAATTATTCATCCAAAAAATTGCGAAAATTTACGCAATTCTTTCAAAAAATTGCGGAAAATTCCGCAATTATTCACCCAAAAAATTGTGGAAATTTACGCAATTTTTTCAAAAAGTTGCGGAAAATTCCGAAATTATTCACCAAAAAAATTGCATAACTATATGCAATTACTTAGTAACTTTATTCTAGGGACTTAATTTACACACTTTTTTTTACTGGGGTTTTTGTATAGTGAATATTAGGCTCAAGTCCCTAGTAAGTTTCAAAATACACAAAAACCCCAGTAAAAAAAGTGTGTAAATTAGGTCCCTAGAATTAAGTTACTAAGTAATTGCATATAGTTATGCCATTTTTTTGGTGAATAATTGCGGAATTTTCCGCAACTTTTTGAAAAAATTGCGTAAATTTCCGCAATTTTTTGGGTGAATAATTGCAGAATTTTCCGTAATTTTTTGAAAAAATTGCGTAAATTTCCGCAATTTTTTGGATGAATAATTGCGGAATTTTCCGCAATTTTTTGATATAATTGCATAAATGTCTGCAATTATTCACTGAATAATTGCATAGGTGTATGTCATTATTCAGTAACTTAATTCTAGGGACCTAATTTACAAACTTTATTTTACTGGGGTTTTTGTGTATTTTGAAACTTATTAGGGACCTGTGCCAAACTGTCCCTTTTGTATATTTTGAAACTTACTAGGGACCTGAGCCTAATATTCACTAAATTTTTTATTTAAAAAAAATTAAGTTTTTAAATTACATTACATTTTAACTTGTAAATTCAAGTTTAAAAATATTTATTTGAAAACAAATTACTTTTTAAAGACTATTTAATTTAAACTTGTTTAAAACATATTTAATTTTTGAAACAAATTCAAATTCCCAGATTTGGATTCAAAGTGACTTGAATCCATTAATTTAAACATTTATTTTAAACCTTTGATTTAAACCTTGATTTTAAATTCTTGATTTAAAAATCCAAATTTCATTTTAAAAACTTTAAGATTCAAAAGTTTCATTTGAATCTAAACTTCATACTAGATTTAAACTTTGTTTAAATCTGTCTCACAAATTTAAATTCATTTAAATTTGTTTTAAATTCAAATTCATTTTTTAAAGAAATCAAGGCAGTGACAGGTTTTATCAAAAACCTGTAACCAACTAATACTCGAGCAAAACCCAAAATTTGCTTCGAGTCAAACCCTAATTTACTTCGAGTAAATACTCAAATCACTCGAGTAAATCCTGAGACCAACTTCACGGCACAAAACCAAAGGTCATCAGAAAATCAAAATGCTCGGTGCACATGCACCGTGGCTCTGGCCAACACTGGCCACCTCTTACCCTTGCTTCACATCGCCAATCATCATCAGGCATGATCACGATCATCCAAACCCACTACAACATCTCGAATCAAAATCGAGTTTAAAAAAATGAAACTTGGAAGCATCATCAGGTTTCGCCATCAACCCTGGAAATCGCGTCGTACTTGCCGCTCCGACCATCAAAAACTCCACAACTTCGGCCACTTCCTCGTCAACCCACCAACTTCCAACACCCAAGGCCTCGTTACACTCGATCAACCATAGAAGTCGTGATGATCGATTCATTAAACCCAGTAATAACTAGGATTCTACACAAACATTCATCACTGCTCTTTCCAACATGAATTAAACATCTACCTGATAATTTTTCTATCATACTTGATCAATCCACCATCATTTCTGAAGATTTACAACATTCCAAACCAGCGAGACAATCAGAGTTACCCAATTTCCATATTTTGATGAACTCAGGACTACTCCCTTAATTTCAAACTAGAAATTAAAATTTTAGTTTTAAAATTCATGTTCTAGTTAATGCATTCAAATTACATGCTTGAATTGATAAATAAAAATGCCTGAATTGTGACAAAGTTTGAACATTCCAGTTCTTATATTTTTTTCCAGAGCAACACTTAAATTAGTTTAACTTGAACACATTTTAAATCTCTACTCTATCCTTTAACAAACAAGTTTTGTTTAATAATCAAATTATAACATAGATTGGACCAGGGAATATAGACTTTTGTTTGCAAATCTTGGTAAAAACAAAGAACAGAGATATCTAAATAAAGTAGATATACACATATCATTAATCAAAAATTCTAACAATATAAATACCCAAATATACTTCACAACACAATATTGATCACAACAATAACATGCAGCCAGGATTATACTTTAGGTTCAAAGTGAAGTTACTCACCGTGATTAAGAAGAAATGAAATAGAGCTCTCTCCATGTTGACACAGGCTTGTGAAAATTGCTAAACTGAAACTCCTCTGGTTTGCATTTGATTTGTTTTAAGTTTTGAATGGTATTTGCTTTAGATTTTTTTTCTTCTCAGTGTTGAATGGAACAAACTGATGAAAAGGAAGATGATGTATAAAGAAATGAAGTTACCAGGTTGATAAGTTTATTTGTTTAAGCTGATAAAAAAAATATGTTTGTACAATGGTTTATCAGAGATATTTTCTCCTATGGTGGCTGACGAGAAATATTGTGATGGCTTCATTAATTGCCTTGTACAATTACACTTATCTTATTTGATTTTGTACATAGATTTTTTTTATTTCTGCTGTACCAATATGAAATATTTTTTTGGCTTCCTTTGCAAGCTTTAGCAAGTGTTCATGAATGTATTATTTGTTTACTTGTTTTCTTACTTGTTCATATGTATTTTTGTAACGACCTCGGATTTTAATTTAATTAAAATTGATAATTAATTTAATTTTTGAATTAAAATTGTAAAATAAATGGTAAATTGAAGCGAGTTTCCCCGAATCCAAATAAAAATATATTAAATCATTTTAAATTTAGAAATTGTATATATATGTGAATCTATATAGTTGTACCTATATGAATAGATTTAAAATGATATATATGTGTGTGATTTGGATTTAAATTTCAAGTAAATGGTTTAATAATAATTTGAATATATATGTATTTGGGCATATATGAGTGAATTTGAAATTATATATATATATATATATTTGATTTGAATTTAAATCGTAAATAAATGTTTTGAAAATAAAAATACAAATTATATAAGATAAAGTATAAAAAATACAAAAGTAACCCATTAGTAAAAATTTAACAACAGATAAAAATATAGAAATTATTTATATTACAAATCAATAAGAAAAATAAAAATAAACATATATATATATAGGATATAAAAGTATAAAGTAAATACATTGAATAAAATTTAATAACATAAACTAAAATAGAAATTTATTTATATTATAAAATAATAAGATTTAAAGAAAAAAAAATATGTTAAATAATTTGAATTTCTAAATATATCTTACTAATATGTAAACATAAGTGTAAAATCTAACAACAATTAAAATGGAAATTTATTTGTATTTTAAAATGACATTACGAAAGAAAAGAAAAAGAAAAATACATACGAGTGTGTAAGCAAAATCAAATTGGATGTGAATAATAAAATGAAAATAAGTAAATAAAAAGAAAAAAACCAAACAAAATAAATATGAATGTAACTTGCAAATATGAAACAAAAACAAGAATATAAATGCATTAGCTTATCAAAGAAGACACTAGTTTAAATATCCATGTACAAATAAAATAGGATAAGCATATTTGTACAACAACAATTAATGTTAGCCATCGAAATCTCTCATCAGCCATCAAAAGAAGAAGAAAATCTATGTACAAACTCAAATAAGATAAGTCTAATTGTACAAGATAATTAATGCATGAAGCATTAGTACACTACAAAAATCATATCAGCTATCAAAAAAAGAAAAAAATATCTCTGAATTCTTTGTACAAACAAAATATAACCTTGTAACTCATATCAGTCTTTTCAATTCAATCTCGTTCCTTCTAGGCTGTGAAAATCTGAAGTAAATAACATCATCTTGAACATAAACAACATCAACGAACAACAATACAATTCAATCAAACTAGAAGGCTTTCAACTGGAAATTCAAAGCCTGCTTCAAAAGGAAGGAAGTCCTGGCAATTCTGGGAAAACCACTATGAGTAAACCATCTATAATACTCAAGTACCCTTCAATTCTTTTGCATAAATAAATGGTGTTTTGTGTAACTATGTTAAGTATAAGCTCTGCTCTGTATATATACATGTTGTTAATGCCTGTGCAGAGAACACTTTTTCTTCTCTGTTTTCCCTTGAATTTCAGAATAGGAAATGGTAAGAAATTCAATTTCTCATTATCCAATCATAGTTAGGCTTTGGCTTCAAAGGAAAGAATGCGTGTTTGAGTATAAATTGTAATGTAAAAATAGTTCCTGAAGCATATATATATACAGAATGAAAAAGCTCATGTTTTATAGAGCAAACTTCAAAATTGAACAAATTCGAACCTAATGATTTGCAAATTCAAATATATATCTTGAATCCTTATGGGAAGATAGGATTTTTAATACAAGTTTGATGATTTTTAGCGTTGTGATTAAAGAGCAGTTCAAAGAGAATTGAAAATGGCACTTTGACAAATTCACGGCGATATGATGAGCTGGGGTGACGAGATTTCTCATGGAGATGGAGAAGCCTACGTCGAGGCGGCGAAAAATAGTCGGAGACGTTCACGTTCGTTGTGAAGTCGGCGGCGAACATTTTAAATTTCTAAACCTAGTTTTTACTGTGCTTAATGATTCGATCGCCACAGCTTCTATAGTTGATCGAGTTCAATGAAACTCTGGTGATGGCTTCGTGAATGATCGAAGGTGGTGAAACCAGGGTGGCGCGTTGTCTGGTGGTCGGAGATTGGAGAATGGCGATGTTCCAGGTTTTGGGTCTGTTGGTTCCAGTTTAGTTCCAGGTTCGATTTAGCTGCTCGATTTTGATTTGAGTTGTTGTGATGGATTCTGGTGATCGTGATCGAGACTGAGGGTGATCGGCGATGTGTTGGAGGCCAGGGTGGTGGCCGGAGATGGCCAGAGCCATGGTGCATGTGCACCGTGCCATTTGAATTTTCTAATGATCTTTGTTTGTGTAGAGAAATGGAGCTCAGGTTGTCTCGGGTTGTTCGAGTATTTTACTCGAAGTAGGTTGTAACAACCCGCATATTCTACGATTGAATATTTAAATATTTTATTTAAATATAGAATCGTTAATCGGATTGAAGTCCGAAAAGCTACTTTTTGCAAACAGTCGAATTAGCACTCGAGACCACTTCCATTGAGTTCAAAATGCCATTTGCGACCTTTTTGAGTATAAGCTTCGATATGTTTGGAGTTAGTGGAATTTTGCTACTTTTTCACTTAGGGCTTTGGTTTGGGTTCAGCCCACTTGCCCAATTCTGGTTATATCAACCCAAACCCCTCTCCACTTCTCTTCATTCTTTCCTCAGTTCCTAACTCTCTCAAGCTCAAGAGAATAATGGGGGAAAAGATTGGAAATGGAAATTCCTAAGCCCTAGTTCCATTGCTAATCCAAGTTCTAGCTCCAAACTCAAAGAAGAAGCTTTGGTAAGCCTTCTCTTCTTCTTCTCCAACTCATTCTCTTATCAATTTCAAAAATTACTAAACCTAACTTTGGGAATGTTCTCCTTTTTGAGCATAGATTCAAGCTCATTTGGGTTGTGTTGAAGAGTGGTTGATTCTCCCTTTGCTTTCAAGCTCCTTCTTCATTGTTTTTGTGAAAAGGTGAGATTTTTATCTCACATCTTAAACTATTTTTATCTTTGATTGTTAGGTATGAATTCCTAACACTTATTCATGTGCTATTGCTTTTGGTTTGGAAAGAATTAGTATTCATTGATAGGGCAAGAAGTGCTGGAAATCAGGCTCCGGCCGACCGAATGCAGTGTCCGGTCGACCGACCTGCTACTTGAGCACTTCCCTGCCTCTGTTTTGGGAGTGCAGGAATTTTGGCTCCGGCTGACCGACCAGGAAGTCCGATCGACCGACCTGCTACCCGAGAATTTCTGTCTCTAGTCCGGTCAACCGACCTCAGGGTCCGGTTGACCGACCTGCTCCTATTTGCCAATTATGCCTATATTGTCTATTTTGTTGAATTTCCAACTTTAATCGATTCGTGTTGTCTCCCTTTTGTTGTTATCATTTATTATCAACTTTGATGACATTCTCTTTGGGAATTATTGGAAATATCCATTTTGATGGATTTGATATCGATTTCTTTGAATTTTGTTCACGTCTTCGAATGTGAATTTTTATGATTGATTGTTCTACAATCACTTCTATGATTTGTCACTTCAAAATATAAAGGTTTTCTATACCAGTATTAAATATCAAAACTTCTTCATCAAAACGATTTCAACTCTATTTTCAATATCAAACTCGTTTATAAAACTGTTTTCCAATCTACTAGTATATACAAACCTTTACCTCATTCGTATGAGAAAATCTAATTGAACGGCTTAGCAAAACAAGTGGTATGAAACGCTTGCGTTTACTTCGTCGGTTAATTTATGGACTTGTTCAATTGAAACTCTTGTGACAATTTTCTAGTGGAGATCTACAGTTTGTTCGTAAATATTTAAGTTAAGCTAGTGGTTATGGGACATGAAGCTAAACTTATATATTTACTAGCTTAGTGTAATTGACACTTCTTTATGATCGATGATGATCATTTTATGGTTTAGACTAGCAATGTGCGATGTCTCTTTGTCCGTGTGTCAAAGGCCTTCGGGTCATCCGTGTGTTCGGAAAATTAAATGGATAGCTTCCCATCCGTGTGTTCGGAAAATTAAATGGATAGCTTTCATGAGATAGCTTCTCATCCGTGTGTTCGAAAAATTAAATGGATAGCTACCATGAGATTGATTCTCGTCCGTGTGCTCGGACTTCCCCCTTTTAGTGATTTCTGGATTTCGTGTGTTGAATTCTGAGATTTGTTCTGGATTTCGTGTGTTGATTTCTGGATTTAATGTTTCACCAACTTTTACAATTGGCATTAATGTGTATGTCATTTATTGTGGCTTGGTGAATTAAATAAAGAATATGACATTCTTTTTATGCTATGAGATTCGTGAGATATTTCTATGATTTTCCTTTGTTAATTTTCTAATGTATACTTGTCGAGGTATGACCTTTTTGGTTATCATACGTCTTTTTATTATATCTCTTCTTATATCTCATTTTATCTGATAATTATAGCTAGACTGATCCGTTTATTATTTTCTTCTTAAATAATACTCGGGTCAGACTGAGATATTACAGGTGCTTCGTCATGACTTCCTATCTGGAACCATCTTCTGACTTTTGGCTAACTACTCTAGTTTAGTAGTTTTTGTTGTATACGTTTGAGATTGAGACTCCTTGATGTATACATATTCTTTTGCCTTGCACTTGTATCTATTCTTTTGTGTTGTTGTGGATCTTATTTGACCACTACTCTGATGTACACTTTAATGTGTTATATTCATATCTATTTCCGCCTTTGTGATATGAATTGCCTGTGACTGATTTATGTTATGCTTGTTTCTATATTTGTTTCCGAGGTCCATATCGCCACTGTGTACTAGCTTTGAGTTTGTATCTGTATGTCGGATTTCCTCTTGAGATGAAAAGTTATATTTTTATCTGGCATATCGATACTCGCACAAAGCAATTATACAGATGGTCGCTCCTCAACAGCCTCATTCTCCGTGCTAGTTGACGGCATTACCCCGTAGTGTCCTTGGCCAGCGTGGGTATAGAGGTGGGGCGTCACAGCTTGGTATCAGAGCCAAACTTCGGAACAATGTAGAATAACTTAACAAGGATCATCGTCCTAAGTCCACCTTAGGAGTCGTGCTTTAGGATTTAGTTCGAGTCTTCGAACCAATTCATCCTGTTTTCTTTATGATTCCTTGTTTTATCTATCAAGATTGCTTGATAGTCATTCTGAGAATAACCTTTTTCTTCTTCTTTTTTTCTTTCTTAAAGAAGAAGAGATGGTTAGTTCTGGCAGTCCTTGCGTGGGTCAATCCAGTAGCCCTTCTCTGGATGGCGTATTCATGTCTGCCCAACAACTTTTGGATCCTGCTAAGAATCAAATGTTTATCTCTGCTTTGTGTAAGAACCCCGAAATGGTTTTACCTCTGAAACATGAAGTTCCTTTCAATCAACTAGTGGATATCACTCTTCGACATGAAGAGGCTGATAAAGGAATTGATAGTGATATTGGGATTTCCAAGAAGAGGCATATTAAGTTCAAAAGCCCTTATCCCGATAAGAAGGTAAAGCAACCTACTTTGGTAGCAAAGACTCCAAACTCTTTTTGTAAAGGATGCTACAATTGTAATTCTAAGTACCACTATGCAAAGGAGTGTCCGGAACCACTCTTTTGTCGTTATTGCAAAAATTCAAGTCATCATATTTCTGTCTGCCCCATACTTCTGAGCAAGAAGAAAATGGAACCAGAAACTTCGGTAGCCAAGACCCCTACTTCTAGTCGTAAACAATGCTACAATTGTGGTTCCACGGACCATTATGTAGTTAAGTGCCCAAAATCCCTTTATTGTCGTTATTGCAGAGACTCGGGTCATTACTTATCTACATGTCCCAAACTTTAAAGTAGAAGAGAGGGAAAGCCGAATATTGTGCAAGCCTTTAGTAATCTTTCTCTAGGTCAAGGTAACCATTCTATCCTTGATAGCACTAACTTGTTTTATGATTATCCTTCTCGAGTTCCTGTTGATATGAGTTCATCTCATCATTTCATATCAAAAGAACTTGTTGATTCTTTTGCTTTAAAACATTTTGGGCTTGATGACTTCTTTGAGAATTGCGAATCCGGTTGGTGGATCCGCAACACTCAATTTGCTTTTTATTGATGTCGAAATTATTTTATGTGATTTTTCTTTCCGAGCCAATTTTTACTTATGCTTTGGAATTGACTTTTGTAAGGATTGGCTTAATTATTATGAAGCCATATCCTTTGTCACATGTGGACTATTCATCTTCGACATTTTCAATCTGTTAAGCAGATTTCTGTTTTTTCCTTTCTGATTTTGATTCCAATTTGATGGCATCATTTTATTCTTTAAGCTCAAATGATGAGGAAAGTGTTATTTCTCTCATTCATATAGGTTGAGAATTTTCCGGTAATTTTTGAGTTTGTCTTAGGATTATCACCTAAGCAATCTTTTGAGCGATGTTAAGGTCTTTTTAGCTCGACCTCGCCACCGATTTTCATTTGCTATGAGTTGCGGGAGTTAGCATTCCATTTACCGCATTCCGCACTCGTTATGAAACTTATGAATGACTTATTATGTCTTTCAGATTGTCCAGCTTATTTCATCCATTTTATTAATCGAGTATTCTACGATCTCGATGACTCCATTCTTGTATATATTGATTTTGGATGAAAACAACAATTTAAAATTTTGCAAATCTTTTTCATAAGATTTATTTATAAGTACAATTTGATTTTGCTCTTAAACGAGCAAAGAATATTCTTAAAGGTTTTTAAGAAACATGTTTATCATATAGAAGATGGTTTTGTGATTGTATTGCCCATTGAGTGCTTTAAGAATTCTGGTCGATGCGCCTGATCAACGTTATCGATAGGAATCTCCTAAACGCTTTGATGAGACAATTTGACACGATATATTGACTTGTAAAATGCAAATTTTTCTAGAAAGATTTTTACATAAAGATAATTGTGATTTTGAAAGTTTTAGCTTTTCGGGAAAGAAGATTATTTGAAAGAATTCTTTTTCGATACTTCTATTCTTGTGATTCCCGATGGGAACCAAGACTTTATCTTTTGTACAAATGCTAATCGTATTGGTTTGGATGTCGTTCTCTTTCTTTTGCTTTTAAATCATTAATGCCTATTGAGACTAGATATGCCACTCATGATCTAGTGCTCGTGGCTATCGATTTCGCTTTTAAAAAAAAAATTGCATCATTATTTTGGGTGAGAAATTTGTTCTCTACCCTGATCATAAATCTTTGGAATATTTATTTTCTCATAAGGAACTTAATATTGGATCGAGTTCCTTGCATCTTATGATCTTGATATTCTTTATACTCCGGGAAGGGGTGATCATGTTGCCGATGCCCTTAGCCGAAAGCCACAAGTAGTTGTTTCTATGATGATATCCGGATGGAATGATCTCGAGACTTTGACCACTTGTGAGATTCGAGATCGTTAATCCAATTTATGTTCGTCTCTTGTTTTGTGTAGCCTGGAGGCTCATCCTTCTTTTGGAATATACTTTTTTTTAGCTTAACTCTATGTCAAGCTAAATTTCATGGAGTTCTTACTTTTATTGTTAGTAATCGTGATCCATTATTTTACTAGTGGATTTTGGTAAGGTCTTCAAAAGCTTTAGGAACAAAGCTTAAAATTTTAGCATCGCTTATCATCTTTGTCCGATGGACAAACCGAGCATGTGAATCAACTCTTGAAGATCTTTTTCGTTCATGTGTTCTCGATTTTTGTGGAAGTTGGGAAGATCATATTTCTCTTGTTGAGTTTTCTTCCTATAATAGCTTCCAATCTTGTATTGGTATGGTACCTTTCGAGCCACTCTACGGAAGGCCATGCCGATTCTCTTCGTGTTGGCTTAAAGCCGGTGAGAAGCTGGTTTTAGGTTAAACTTTATTGGTATTCATTTGCGTTTCACCTTTGATGGGTGATGTGCGTTTCTGTCGACCGGGAAAGTTAGCAGCTCGATATGTTGGTCCGTTTCCCATCACGGAACGTATTTGATCCGTAGCTTATCGCCTTTTTATTACCGGCTCAATCTTTAGCTATTATGATGTTTTCCACGTCTCTTTACTGCGGAAATACCTTAGGGATTCCGATTTTATTCTTGAGTCCGGTGATGTTGAAGAAATTGAAGTTTCACCAGATTTGACTTTTGAGCAACACCCTAATCGCATCATTTCTTCGAGGGTTGAGCGCCTTCGAAATAAAGATGTTCTTTTTGTGTGAGTTCTATGGTTCTCAAATCCCAAGGATTTCTCTTGGGAAATCTAGAGAATTCATCGAACGAAAACTTTCGGATTTACTCTTTCGTGCTCTTTATGGTGGACTTCTTGATTCAAATTTTCTTTTGTGTTGATATGCTTTTATGGTTGTTACTCTTTATTTTCTTCGTAAGTATTGCGAGGACGCAATTTCTTTAAGGAGGGGAGTCTGTAACAACCCGCATATTCTACGATTGAATATTTAAATATTTTATTTAAATATAGAATCGTTAATTGGATTGAAGTCCGAAAAGCTACTTTTTGCAAACAGTCGAATTAGGACTCGAGACCACTTCCATTGAGTTCAAAATGCCGTTTGCGACCTTTTTGAGTATGTTAACGATAAAAGGTGAACGCTAACACCCGGTGTGTGTAATAGAATCGTGAAAGCACCACCCGTGTGACGGGAATAGAATTTAAGCAGTAAAAGACAGCAATTTATAGTGGTTCGGCTTGAGATTAAGCCTACGTCCACTTTGAATCTCTTTATTACTGAATTCGGTTACAAATCAATACAAATCTCTTATCACAACAGTACAACTTGATCAAAAGAAACAATCTTGACAACTAGCTCAATCTTCGTCGATGAAATTCGATGAATCCATGTTGGATGTAGGGAATTATCTCTTGAAGATTGTTGTAGCGTCTTGAATGTTTGAGGATCTTTGATTGCTGGATGAATGGAGACTTCGACAAAATAACGATGCTTGAAGAAATGATTTGGCAAAAGTCCCCTTCATGTTGGAAATGGTGGCCTATTTATAGGAGCTGGTTTCTGGGCAGAAAATTTGACTAAGTCTTAGGTCGCGTACGACCTTAGTTAAGTCGTAGGTCGCGAGCGACCTAAGCTAGGTCGCAGTCTCCTTGCGGCTTAAGAGATTAGCTGGTGAAGCAGTACTTGGCTTTATTTGATCAAGTGGTAGGTCGCAGGCGAGTTAAGGAATAGCTGTGGGAGCTCTAGGTCGTTGAAGCCATAGCTTGTTAGCCTCTTAGGTCGTAGGTCCCTTAGGTCGCAAAACTTTCCTGTAGTTAGGTCGCGAACCTTTCCTATAGTTAGGTCGCAAACCTTTCCTGCAGTTAGGTCACAATCTTAAGTCCCTAGGTCGCAAACTCCTCCCAAGTCCTTAGGTCGCAAGGTCTTCTGTTCTTAGGTCGTAAACCTTCTGCTGCTAGGTCGCGAAGCTCTTCTGTTCTTAGGTCGTAAAGTTTCCTGTTCTTAGGTCGTGATGTCCTCTTAGGTCGCTAACCCCTTTTAGGTCGCTAAATTCTAGGTCGCGGAGATAATGGAATTAACATTTGCCCCTCGAGGCATATGACTATGCCATAGGTCGTATGCTTCGATTCAAACTTGCTAAGTCGCAAACGACCTAGAACTTTACGCCTGTTCGCCTCCCATTCTCAGCTTCATATAAATTGGTTAGGTCGCACCTTCTTCCTCACCTTTCTGTTTCGAGCCTCCATCGCCATTAACGATTTTTCGAGCTTCCAAAGACAAATTCGACTCCTTCAACTGACGATTCATTCTCACCAATCATAATTCGTAAGTGGATCGACCTTTATTTGTCCATAGTCACTGCTTTGATCACGAATCGTTGTTACTCGTCCTAAGCCCAATTTCATGCATCATGCTTTCTGAGCGGTAGTCTCAACTGACTTTCGTTCGTGTCGTGGTGATTTGCGATCATACGAAAGCTTCTACTACAGTTCTGTAGGGTTTGCCATTGATTTGTTAGTTAATCGGTGATACGTTGAGGTAGGGTGAAGGGGAAGATGAACTCTTTTTGAACTGGCGGTATTGGGTTATTGGATTCAATATGATGTTGCTTGGAGAGGAAGTCGACAACTTATCAGATTTAATGACCTAAGAGTTAGGTTGCGTGGGAACGCTTAGCGACTTAAGCCTTTGCGACCTGACAACATTTGCGACCTAGAGAATCTCCAACCTAAAAACAATTGTGCACGACCTAGGACTTAAAGAAAATTGCCTCATCTTAATTCATTCAACTGCAACGTGCGACTTACAGAAAGCTTGACCCATGATAGGTCGCTGAACGACCTAATACTTAGACAATTTTTCTCAGCCCTGAACTTTTAACCTGAACAACTCAGCATAAGAATGTTGCAACCTTTGTTAGGTCGTAAGCGACCTAACACTTAGAATTTTTTAGCAGGACTTGACTGATTTTCTGAATTTGAATTGTTTTGGACTTTGTACTTCTTTTCAGATTGCTTCAACTTTAATGCTGATAACCTGTTTAGGAGCAACATTCACAGAAAAATGGGACGAATATACTGCTATTGATTTCCCACATCAAACAACAGATTAGTTGATAAAGAATATCAAACTTAAATGAACTTCGTGAATGAAATGCTGTGGACTAACAAATCTAAATGAAGTATTAAAGCAAAATCGAAATGATCAATTAAAGCTGATTTATTTGCATCAACACAACATTATTCTTGGACTTAAGATATCAAGCCCTGAAACTTTATAATCGACAAGTATCAATTAGTTTAGTTTCATTTACATTTGCTTGTTATTGTATTAGTTTTGCACAACACTTCACTCTTTTTAGGAAACGTGCACCTTAATATTTGATCGTCCAGTTCCTTGTGTAGAATGGAATCTCAACAGGAAGACTTGGAAATAGCCGGAGAAGCTTTTCCAATTGCAACTCCACTAATCGATCCTCCGGAAAGGACTCCTACCACTCTGAGTCATAAAGTCTTCCGACAATTGTGCATCCAATTTGGCATTGCCGAAGCAGATGCTTTACTTCCTGGGTCAAGCGACACTGCTGACAGGCCGCCTCTTGGCTTTGTTGCTGTGAACCGGTAGATGTGTTCGAGTGGAGCCATCCCCCCATTTAACGACTGTCTTCGAGAACTTCTCCTTCGGCTAACTATTTCTCCCTTTCAACTACACCCTAATGGATACTCCATCCTGCTGGGATTGTGCGTGCTTTTCAGGAGAACGTTGGACCGTTTTCCCTCTTTTGATGAAATTCGCTTCTTGTGTACATTTGCAAAGAACAAAGACCATCCCTCTATCATACTTGTGAGGAGTGCCAGGAATCGCAAACTAATTCTAGACTTGCCTGAAAGTGCCCATGGATTCTTGACTCAATTCTTTTACGTTCGCTGTCCTCCGGGATTTTATGCCATCTGGAGAGTCGGAAGTAAGATTACCTTTTACCGATTCATTTTCTAGATTTTTCAGAATTCGAACCGTCAAATGCTTAATTCCATTCTTTCTTTGTGCAGCACTTCCTTCTCTTCTTCGAGATACCAGCCGCAAGTCGATTTTAGATACTTTGAGTGCCGTTGATGCCGAAGAGAGGAGTGCCAAATTCTTGCTGAAAGATGAATTTCTGCACCAGTTTGGTCTTTTACATCCTTCTAGATCGACTCAGATTCATGAAATTTCTAGTTCTAATGCGGAAATATTAGTTGCTTCGGGCTCTCAAGCAGAGGCCTCGAATGCCTCCTCTTCTGTAGAAGAAATTGCATTGAAAGCACCTGTTGTAGAGGCTGCTTTGATAAAATGTTCCGCATCCATCGATGTTGTAGGGTCAGCTAGCAAGTCGACACTTGCCCCAATTATTGAGGAGGAAGAGAATCCTCGAGCTTCTGAGAAATCAATCGATACGGAAGTTGAAAAGGAGAAATCTGCTGAGTTCCAGGGTGATGACACTTTTGATGGCTTGAGCGATATCATGATAACTTCTCAAGAGCTTTTCGGGGATAATAATCCAAAAGTGACTTCTCCCGTTGTTGAAGCGACTTCCACCCTAAAACAAACCCTGACGCCAACTACGCCAGTCGTCTCTGTTTCCACACTAAAGCGTGGTCTGTAGTTTGACGCATGTAGCTTGCACGCCGCACACACTTAGGATTTTTCAGCACTTATAAGCATTTATCCTCTTTTTCTGGAAATCTCTAAACTTTACTTCTTTTCCATTTCTTAGATTCTCTGATGGGACGTACCAGCTCATACTACGACAACTTTCGGCGCTACGGAGGGCGTGATTCTTACGATTATGGACGTTATCTTCCCTCCCGCAAAGAATCTGACGAAGAGCGTGCAGCTAGAAAAGCTCAAGAAAGGCGTGCTTACGAAGAGCAGTAAAGAAGGAGAGACGATGACTCTCATAAAAGAAAATATCATGATGACGAAGGGAAGAAGCATGCTACCGATGACCCAAGTAAACGGGTTAAACTTGATGAGAAGAACGCGTCTGAAATTTCTGAAAAGGCTGACGCTCCTATTCCTTCTGATACTCCGGCCGGCTCTCCTCCTCTAAAGAAGTCTGATATTCAAACAATCATTAACAGGCCACAATATCAAGTTAAAGACGGCCCTCCAACGCTCCAGAGCCGATTTCCAAATTGGTGCCTAAAAGGAGTGCGCTTTGACTTGGATTTGATTCCAATTGATAAGCAAGACATGCTTAAAAGTCTTGACGCGGTCAGATTTAATATCGAGAGGATGTCGCAATGGCAGAAACTTGTCGACGAACTCCAAAGGGTTAACCACATAAATCTTGAGGCGATGATGACCATGGAGAATGATAAATCAGAATGGGACAAATGGTGCAAGCAACACGATGCGGAAATGACAAGCATTGCAGATGACAATGCAAAGCTTGCATCTGAAGTCAAACAACTAAAGGAAGATCTGGCCTCATCTTCTGCATCGCACACTCAAAAGGAAGAAGTCTTTCAGAAGCAAGTGCGGGACGCACATGCTGCACAAAGAGATGTCGAAATGAAGCTTGCGGCTGAGCAGCATATTACTGAGAAATATCGCACAGAAAATACTGAGCTGCGGGGAACAATTGTGTCCCAAAATGCAGATATTGAGATGATGAAAGCTAAGCTTCTTAAAGTTGAGAAGGAGCGTGATGACGCGGTCGCTGGACAAGTTGCGGCCGAAGAGTCTCACGACGCCACTAAAGCTAGCATCGATTCTACTCTATTTGACTTCTATATGCACAGCATTTTGGGCCGTGGCAGCCTTTCCTTCTTGGGTCCCAAATATGAGATTACACTTGCTGAAGTTTGGGAGACTATACTTGACACATTTTCCAGCTATGCGGAAGCAGACCTTGTAGCGCTTTATCTAGACGACGAAGCACGTGATGCGCTTATTAGAGGCAAAGAGCAACTTGCCGAAGCTAGAGCCAGGGCAGCGGTAGAAGAATATCCAGAAAAGAAAACATCACTACCTGCCCCTGTCCATACTTCAACTTTGACTGATGTTGATATCATCGGATCTAGCTCTCAATCTCCACTTGCTGCAAAAGATGCTGAAGCTAAACTCGATACTTCCGAGACTCCTCTTTCCCAAATTGAAGAGAAGAGCCAGGAAGAAACTGAGGCTGATAAATATGAAATTGAACTTGCGAAGCCAACTCCTCCAGGTAACTTTGGCGAAGTTCCGAGTCTAATGAACCAGTTATTTGATTTAACCGAGTTTGATGACCTTCTTACTTGTTACTTGAACTTTGGTGAACCGATACCTTCCCTATTTTCGGAAGATGTTGATTTTAACTTCTTTTCTTCTACAGCGGAGGCACCAAACACTGCACAAGTTTCCACTCCTTCAGTTGCCGTCCCTTCATCTTTACAGGTTACTCCTCCTTCTGCTTCCCAGCCGGGATCGCAAGCAGAGAAAATCGAAGCCCTTCAAGGCCTGGATGACCCGGCAGCTTCGCAGGAACAGAAGGCGGAGGACCTTGAAGACGTCGAGAAGACCCCGGAGCAGTCCCTTGATGATGACACGAAGCTTTCAACACTGCTTGCTACTCCGGGGAGCGAATCTTCTTCAAAGAGGAAGGGGAAGCGTGGCATAAGGAAGAAGAAGAGAAGTGCTTCAACTGGGGAGGAAGCAGAAGTTGATCCAGCCGCGCCTCTTTCTCCTTCTGCCCCGACCCGTCCACAACGGCTCCAAAAACTAATCATTAGGCCGGGGAAAGGATCCAAAGGTGGCGAGAAGAAGGGATAACAAGCTAGATTTTTTACTCCTTACTTTTGCTTTTTGCATGTATCGACCGGGGATTGTGCAGGCACCGGTCCCTGCTTTTGCTTTTTGAGATATCTGCACATGTAAAGAATTTTCATAGTACTAAATAAAACAATTATTTTACTTGTACAAACTCTTGTGTATGTGAGAATGATCTGTCTTTTATTTTTAGTGTAGAACAAACGATTCTTCTTGCTTGTGCAAACTTTTTGTCTGCGTTTGAGAATGCATTTATTCCACATCATCTATTTTTCATGATATTGTGATGAACTCGCGGTATGTTGCTTGTATATTACTTTGTTCATGTAACTGAATCGTATAGTATTGCCCCCATACCGCAAGTGCATTGCAATATTCTTAGCTTTTTTTTTTAAGACGGATATTCTTATTCCAGAGAATAACTATTCCACTTTTAAGGGAAGAATCATTCTGCTTTTAATAAAGTATATCTCGTCTTTCGAGAAGTTTTTACTTTTTCTTTCCTTCTGAAGAACACTTCAACTTTTTAGGGATGATCACTCTTATTTGTTAAAAGCGAATTTTCCTACGCAGTGAAATGAGCTTCCGAAGAAGGTTTTGATTTTGTGCCCCAGCAAGGGGCTTATTTTTGGTACTTCAAGCAAGGTGAAGTGCGCCTCTGAAGAGGTTTTTGAAGAGAAGCAATTTTGGTCTCCGAAGAGAAGCAATTTTGGTCTCCGAAGAGAAGCAATTTTGATATTTCAACTCTGGTGAAGTGGGTCTCCGAAGAGAAGCATTTTGCACTTCTACCCTGGTGAAATGTGCCTCCGAAGAGGGCTTTTTATTTTATGCTTCAAGCATGGTGAAGCGTGCCTCCGAAGATGGCCTGTGCCTCCGAAGAGGGCTTGTGCCTCCGAAAAGGGCTTTTGATTTTGTGCTTCAAGCATGGTGAAGCGTGCCTCCGAAGATGGCTTGTGCCTCCGAAGAGGGCTTGTGCCTCCGAAGAGGGCTTGTGCCTCCGAAAAGGGCTTGTGCCTCCGAAAAGGGCTTTTGAGTGCCTGGAAGTTGCTTTCTCATGGTCGGATGGGTCCACGGGACAGGCGTAAGTTGCTTGATTGGATGTTTGTTTGTACAAACGACCGCAATCAATTAACAAGGTGCCCCTTCGGTGGTCCCACCGATCTTTTTGATTGAGGAAAACACTCCCATTTATTGGCGTGCCTCGTTAGAGGGCTTTGGTTGGTTGGTGTGCCAGGTAGGTTGCGTCTCAGGGGCGAGTGGATCCACGGGACGGACGTAAGCTATCTGATCGGATGCATCACGACCAGTTAGCGAGGGTCCTGTTCCTTCCGCTTGGGAAGGTGTCCCTTTAGTGGATCTTCCGGCCTTCCTGTTGAGATGCATACCTCCCTTTGTCTGCCTCTTTGTTTGCTTGGCAACTTTCTCTCATCATCTGCCCATTAGCGATCTCTTATTATCGTTCCCAAGCACATCTTCTTCTTTTCCTCTTACAAGTAAATTGCTTTATCCGAAGGAGGGGACTTCGCTGTTGAATGACTTCACGAGACAAACGCAAGTTATCTAGTTGGATGTCTATTCATAACGACAATCTCGACTACTGAACAACGGTTTGTCACAGTGGAGTCGCCAACTTTTTATGTGAAGTTTTCCTTGCTTGGGATTTGAGTTTGGAAAAAAAAAATTTGTTGCATGGTTTTCGTGTAATAGCTGATTTATAGAGGCCGCTTAGCTTTGTGACGAGCAAGCATTGTTTTGATGTCCTGCAATTTTGAATCGACATTTTAGCAATACATTTTAAAGTATTTACATATCGAAATAAAACAGGCATTATGAAATAGTAAAGAACACAAGATTTATAGTGGTTCGGCCAAGAATCGGGCCTACATCCACTTTATACCTTTCATTCATTCACACTGATTTACAATATTTTACAATACAACTGATACATTCATCATTATTTCACAATTTTGAACCAAGCTTTTTCTTTCAAGTAAAATAAGGACGTAAGTGGTTGCTGTTCCAGGCTCTTGGAATTGGTTCTCCTTCAACAGTTATGAGTTTGAAAGTGCCATCAAGAAGTTTAGTGCCTATGACATATGGTCCTTCCCAGTTTGGCCCAAACACACCAGTTGCTGTCATGATCCTTTTCAAAACCAAGTCTCCGATCTCAAAGCTGCGTTGGCGAACCTTAGAGTTGAAATGCCTGGCAATTCTCTGCTGATGAGCTGAAACTCTGAGCCTAGCTTCTTCTCTTTTCTCATCAAGAAAATCAAGTGCTTCAAGTTGTAGTTTCTCATTTTCAGCTTCGTTGAAATGAACTCTTCTATGTGAAGGAACTTCTACTTCCACTGGAATCATTGCCTCTGATCCGTATGCCAGTGAAAATGGAGTGTGCCCAGTCGCAGTTTTGTGAGTAGTTCTGTACGCCCATAGTGCTAATGGAAGCTTATCAACCCAACCACCTTTTGCTTTTTCGAGTTTCTTTTTGATAGTTGACTTGATGATCTTATTAACTGCTTCCACTTGCCCATTTGCCTGCGGATGAGCCACTGCTGAGAAGCTTTTTCGAATTCTGAACCGTTTGCAAAAATCCTAGAATTCTTCACTCTCAAACTGAGTACCGTTGTCTGTGATTATCTTCTGTGGCACACCATATCTGCAAATGATATTCTTCGTTACAAAATTTATCATCTTTTTAGAAGTGATGGTGGCCAAAGGTTCAGCTTCAGCCCATTTGGTGAAATAATCAACGGCAACAATAGCATATTTAATCCCTGATTTGGCGATCGGTAATGGTCCAATTAGGTCTATCCCCCAAATGGCAAATGGCCATGGGCTGACCATTTGTGTGAGTTCGGTGGAGGGTGCTCTTGGGATTTTTGCAAACCTTTGGCATTTGTCGCACTTTCTAGAGTAGATAGCGGCATCTCGGTTAATGTCAGGCCAGAAATACCCATACCGGAGAACTTTCTTGGCTAAAGTTTGACCAGCTGAATGATCTCCACATTCTCCTCCGTGTACCTCGGCAAGAATTGTCTTGGCTTCTTCCTTAGTTACACATCGGAGCAGAGGCGTTGAAAATCCCCGTCTGTATAATCGGCCATCTTGAAGTATATATCTCGACGCTTTTCTCAATAATTGTCGACGTTCCTTAGAACTTTCTGGCAGGAAACCACTGAGTAAGTATTCTTTGATCGGAGTCATCCATGATTCATGTTCTTGAGACGTAGCCATAATCCAATCAATATCCATTTCATCAATGCTTGGAGCTGACAGAACTTCTACAGGAACTAATCCCAGTAATTGAGCTTCTCCGGAACTTGAGTACTTTGCTAAAGAATCTGCCTTCATATTTTCCTCTCGGGGTATGTGGCTTATTGAGTAGTGATCTAAATCATTGAGGAGTTCGGAAGCTTTTGTCAAATATGCAGGCAAATTTCCTCCTTTGGCTTGAAATTCTTTCTTCACCTGGCAAACAATAAGCTGAGAATCGCTGAAAATCTGTATCGCTTTGATGTTTAGTTCCTTGGAGATTTTTAAACCGGCAATAAGGGCTTCAAATTCCGCTTCATTGTTTGTCGAAGGGAATTCTAGTCTCAATGCATAACATAATGATCGTCCTTCGGGAGTTTCAAGCACAACTCCTGCCCCAGAACAATAATCATTTCTTGAGCCATCAACATACAACTTCCACTGTACTGGAATGCAGTCAGTTGTTTCTTCCTTGATGTCACCTTTGTCAGTGGACTCTGCAATGAAATCTGCTAAAGCTTGTCCGTTAATTGCTCTTCGAGGATGGTAAGTGATGTCATATTGGCTGAGTTCTATATTCCATTTCAAGAGACGACCCGAAGTTTCAGGACGATACAGGACTTGCTTTAGAGGTTGATCAGTCAGGACCTTGATAGGATGAGATTGAAAATAGGGCCTCAACTTCCTGGAAGCGATTAACAAACAAAAAGCAAGCTTTTCTATCTTTGAATAATTCATCTCTGCCCCAGTGAACCGTTTGCTGATGTAGTAGACTGGACGTTGTATTTTCATATCTTCTCGTACAAGTGCTGCACTTAGAGCATGGGATGAAATTGCTAAATAGATGAAGAGGTCTTCGCCATCACTAGGCTTGGAAAGGACCGGAGGAGTTCTCATATGATGAATCAGTTGATCGAAAGCATTCTGACATTCGGGAGTCCATTCATAATTTTTCTTTCCTTTCTTTAAAGCATCAAAGAAGGGAATGCATTTGTCTATGGCCTTGGAGATGAAGCGACTAAGAGCGGCAACTTTTCCATTGAGACTTTGCAGTTCTCTCTTTGTTCTAGGGGCTTTAACTTCTCTCAGAGCTGTGATTTGAGCAGGATTGGCCTCAATACCCCTAGCGCTTACGATGTAACCCAGGAATTTCCCAGACTCTACCCCGAATGAACATTTCAATGGGTTGAGCTTCATTCCATACTTTCGAAGAATTGTAAACATCTCCTCCAAGTGTCCCATGTGATCTACAGCTTTCTTTGATTTTACCAACATATCGTCGACATAAACTTCCATGGTTCTACCAATCTGAGGCTTGAACATTGCATTGACGAGTCTTTGGTAGGTTGCCCCAGCATTTTTCAATCCGAAAGGCATAACTTTGTAGCAGTAGAGACCCACATCTGTGATAAAGCTTGTGTCTTCCTGATCTGGTTCATTCATCATAATCTGATTGTATCCGGAGTAGGCATCCATAAAAGACAACAACTCATGTCCAGCCGTCCCATCTACCAGTTGATCGATTCTAGGCAACGGGAAGCAGTCTTTGGGGCAGGCTCTGTTTAGATTTGAGAAATCAATGCATACTCTCCACTTTCCATTTGCCTTCTTAACCAGTACTGGATTTGAAACCCAATTTGGATAAGTGGATTCTTTGATGAAATTATTCTCCATGAGACGATCTACTTCTTCCTTTAAAGCTGCTGACCTTTCTGGGCCTTGAGTTCTTCGTTTCTGTTTTACTGGTGTGAATTTCGGATCAACATTCAGAGTGTGGACAGCAATTGTCAGAGAGATTCCACACATATCAGCATGACACCAAGCGAACACGTCCAGATTCGCTTTTAGAAATGATATCAGTGTGTTTTGAACTGTTGTACTTAGTTGCGAACCCACATTAAGTACTTTGTTTGGGTCTTTGGAGTCGACAGGTATTGGTATCGTAACTTCCACGGGCATCACCCTATTATCCTCTGCACTGGATTTTCTGGGGTCCATTTCTCGTCTTGCGCCACTATGCTCACCAATGCAGGGACCACCCTGTATTTGCTACAAGGTTGGGTTTTTGATGCGGAGGGGAGCTGCCGCATCTTTACCCATTTCTCTCTTTCTGGCTTCTCGAAGCTCTATAAGATAACATTCGCGTCCAGCATTTTGATCTCCCTTGATGACACCAACACCATTTTCTGTAGGAAAATTCATAGTTAGGCACCACGGGGCCAAAATGGCTTTGAATGCAGCTAGAGTGGGCCTGCCTAGGAAAGCATTGTAGGCAGAAAATCCATCGACAATTACAAAGGTTTGCTTGCGAACTACTCTTTTCTGCCCTTCTCCAAGTTCCACGAACAACTCGACGGTTCCGATTGGTTGCTGTGGTTCCCCAGTGAAACCAACAATCTTTTGCGACGAAGCTTGAACGTCAGTCATTGGGATCTTCATCTGGTCAAATGTTTTCTTGAAGAGTATATTGCAGGAAGCACCGCAATCAATGAGCACTCGTCTTACAATTGCCGGTCCAATTCCTGCAGAGATAACTAAGGGATCTATGGTGGGAGCTTCAATACCAATAGAATCCCTAGCTTTGAACATAATATCATCGTCTGAAATCTTTTGCTGTTTCAGGAGTGCAGCATTTTCTACAGCAAAAACATCTTCCTCTGCTGGGATGTATTTTAAAGCATGAGCATATCGTTCCATTTCACCCCAGCTTCTGCCCGTTGGGTGTGGGCCCCCCGTAATCACATTGATAACGGGCCTCTCAGATTCTTGTGCCGCAGTGCCTTTACCTGAACCTGATGGCTGAGTAGGGAGTTGCTGCCCCTGAGTTGACGAAGATGGGTCACTTCTGTTCTTCTTGACATACTATTGCAGCTTGTTTTCCCTCAACAATTCTTCAATTAAGCTCTTTAAGTGACGACAGTCATTGGTATCATGACCGGGTTGGTTGTGAAAACGGCAGAACTTTCCATTTCTCATAGCGCCTTTTCCCGGTTTTATCTCAGCCGGTTTGTGATAATCCACAGCATCTTTGGTGGCGAAGAAGATATTTTCCAGAGTGTCGGTCAATGGAGTGAAATCTGAGGGTTTGAAGAAGCGAGGTTTCTTTGTATCCTTTTGCTTCTTCCCCTCGTGATTTTCCCTTTTCTGACCTCCGGAATCTTTCTTTTCCGAAGCGGCAGTATTATTGTCCACCTTTGCTGCCACCACCTTCATCGATGCTGGAAGATTTTCCAAGCGTATGAATTCATCAGCTTTCTTGTAGAATTTCTCGAGAGAATTTGGCTCTTTCATCTTCAGCCATTTTCCAAATTCGCTTGATTTGTCGATAGCACGCATCAAATAGGTCAAGATCATCCGTGGCTCTGCGTTATCAACTTCTGCCATAGCTATATTGAAACGGTTCAGGAATGATTTAATAGGTTCTCCCGGATTATGTTCAAGACTGGATAATGACATTATGTCCTTTGCCTTTGAAGCGTATAGCCTGAATTGCTCTTTGAACTTTCGGGTCAGATCGGAAAACAGATCAACTGATCGGACAGGAAGCTTGGTAAACCAGAGGAGTGCCACTCCTTCCAAATATACTGGGAAATACCGGCACTTAATTTCATCAGTTGCTCTTGCACCGGTCATGTGCCAGTCGTATTTATACAAGAACTGATTTGGATCACTTGTTCCCCGATAAGCAGGAATGGTAGGGGGAACAAACTTTCTAGGAAATTCAGCCTTTAGAATCTTCTCGGTAAACGGAGTTCTACTTGGTGCGAATCCCCATTCGCTCTCATCTTCATCCCTCTGCATGCTCTCCTTCATTATTTGCTTGATCATGCCAGAAAGAAATTCCTCGTTGTTCAAAGATTTGGCAGAATAGACCTCGGCCATTTTCTCAAAAGTCTGTCCGGGCAGATGTTCGCGGAAAATCGGCGATGGCCTAGATCCTTCAGCTTGGGGGGGTGCCCCTTCAGCAGCACCTGATCCTCCTTGAGGAATATTTTTTCCTTCGGAGTTGCGAAGAGCATCAGCGATGTTTTCTTCATTACCCACTGGTCTTTGATTGGCGCCGAGCAGAGCGTTCAGTTTTTCCATCATCAGATTGTTTTGAGTTTCAATCTGTTGGTATAGTCCAGATACAGCAGCGTCTAGCTCCTCTCGCGTCACCCCGACGCTTGGAGCCGCATGACTCGGTGAAATAGAAGTGGCAGTATTATCTTGAACATTTTCAGATCTGACAGCCTTTCGTTTCCTTTCAGGAGCCATTATGTCTGATAGATTTCTGGTTTTGTAGGAAACTTTTTCAGCAAACTTGTGTGAAGCAATGGTGAATGGTAGCCTGAGTTGGGTTCTCAGTGAAAGCACCAAAATGTTAACGATAAAAGGTGAATGCTAACACCTGGTGTGTGTAATAGAATCGTGAAAGCACCACCCGTGTGACGGGAATAGAATTTAAGCAGTAAAAGACAGCAATTTATAGTGGTTCGGCTTGAGATTAAGCCTACGTCCACTTTGAATCTCTTTATTACTGAATTCGGTTACAAATCAATACAAATCTCTTATCACAATAGTACAACTTGATCAAAAGAAACAATCTTGACTACTAGCTCAATCTTCGTCGATGAAATTCGATGAATCCATGTTGGATGTAGGGAATTATCTCTTGAAGATTGTTGTAGCGTCTTGAATGTTTGAGGATCTTTGATTGCTGGATGAATGGAGACTTTGACAGAATAACGACGCTTGAAGAAATGATTTGGCAAAAGTCCCCTTCATGTTGGAAATGGTGGCCTATTTATAGGAGCTGGTTTCTGGGCAGAAAATTTGACTAAGTCTTAGGTCGCGTACGACCTTAGTTAAGTCGTAGGTCGCGAGCGACCTAAGCTAGGTCGCAGTCTCCTTGCGGCTTAAGAGATTAGCTGGTGAAGCAGTACTTGGCTTTATTTGATCAAGTGGTAGGTCGCAGGCGAGTTAAGCAATAGCTGTGGGAGCTCTAGGTCGTTGAAGCCATAGCTTGTTAGCCTCTTAGGTCGTAGGTCCCTTAGGTCGCAAAACTTTCCTGTAGTTAGGTCGCGAACCTTTTTTGTAGTTAGGTCGCAAACCTTTCCTGTAGTTAGGTCGCAATCTTAAGTCCCTAGGTCGCAAACTCTTCCCAAGTCCTTAGGTCGCAAGGTCTTCTGTTCTTAGGTCGTAAACCTTCTGCTGCTAGGTCGCGAAGCTCTTCTGTTCTTAGGTCGTAAAGCTTCCTGTTCTTAGGTCGCGATGTCCTCTTAGGTCGCTAACCCCTTTTAGGTCGCTAAATTCTAGGTCGCGGAGATAATGGAATTAATAGAGTATAAGCTTCGATATGTTTGGAGTTAGTGGAATTTTGCTACTTTTTCACTTAGGGCTTTGGTTTGGGTTCAGCCCACTTGCCCAATTCTGGTTATATCAACCCAACCCCTCTCCACTTCTCTTCATTCTTTCCTCAGTTCCTAACTCTCTCAAGCTCAAGAGAATAATGGGGAAAAGATTGGAAATGGAAATTCCTAAGCCCTAGTTCCATTGCTAATCCAAGTTCTAGCTCCAAACTCAAAGAAGAAGCTTTGGTAAGCCTTCTCTTCTTCTTCTCCAACTCATTCTCTTATCAATTTCAGAAATTCCTAAACCTAAATTTGGGAATGTTCTCCTTTTTGAGCATAGATTCAAGCTCATTTGGGTTGTGTTGAAGAGTGGTTGATTCTCCCTTTGCTTTCAAGCTCCTTCTTCATTGTTTTTGTGAAAAGGTGAGATTTTTATCTCACATCTTAAACTATTTTTATCTTTGATTGTTAGGTATGAATTCCTCACACTTATTCATGTGTTATTGCTTTTGGTTTGGAAAGAATTAGTATTCATTAATAGGGCAAGAAGTGCTGGAAATCACGCTCCGGCCGACCGAATGCAGTGTCTGGTCGACCGACCTGCTACTTGAGCACTTCCCTGCCTCTGTTTTGGGAGTGCAGGAATTTTGGCTCCGGCTGACCGACCAGGAAGTCCGGTCGACCGACCTGCTACCCGAGAATTTCGGTCTCTGGTCCGGTCAACCGACCTCAGGGTTCGGTTGACCGACCTGCTCCTATTTGCCAATTATGCCTATATTGTCTATTTTGTTGAATTTCCAAGTTTAATCGATTCATGTTGTCTCCCTTTTGTTGTCATCATTTATTATCAACTTTGATGACATTCTCTTTGGGAATTATTGGAAATATCCATTTTGATGGATTTGATATCTATTTCTTTGAATTTTGTTCACGTCTTCAAATGTGGATTTTTATGATTGATTGTTCTACAATCACTTCTATGATTTGTCACTTCAAAATATAAAGGTTTTCTATACTAGTATTAAATATCAAAACTTCTTCATCAAAACGATTTCAACTCTATTTTCAATATCAAACTCGTTTATAAAACTGTTTTCCAATCTACTAGTATATACAAACCTTTACCTCATTCGTATGAGAAAATCTAATTAAACGGCTTAGCAAAACAAGTGGTATGAAACGCTTGCGTTTACTTCGTCGGTTAATTTATGGACTTGTTCGATTGAAACTCTTGTGACAATTTTCTAGTGGAGATCTACAATTTGTTCGTAAATATTTAAGTTAAGCTAGTGGTTATGGGACATGAAGCTAAACTCATATATTTACTAGCTTAGTGTAATTGACACTTCTTTATGATCGATGATGATCATTTTATGGTTTAGACTAGCAATGTGCGATGTCTCTTTGTCCGTGTGTCAAAGGCCTTCGGGCCATCCGTGTGTTCGGAAAATTAAATGGATAGCTTCCCATCCGTGTGTTCGGAAAATTAAATGGATAGCTTCCATGAGATAGCTTCTCATCCGTGTGTTTGGAAAATTAAATGGATAGCTTCCATTAGATTGCTTCTCGTCCGTGTGCTCGGACTTCCCCCTTTTAGTGATTTCAAGATTTCGTGTGTTGAATTCTGAGATTTGTTCTGGATTTCGTGTGTTGAATTCTGAGATTTGTTCTGGATTTCGTGTGTTGATTTCTGGATTTAATGTTTCACCAACTTTTACAATTGGCATTAATGTGTATGTCATTTATTGTGGCTTGGTGAATTAAATAAAGAATATGACATTCTTTTTATGCTATGAGATTCGTGAGATATTTGTATGATTTTCCTTTGTTGATTTTCAAATGTATACTTGTCGAGGTATGACCTTTTTGGTTATCATACGTCTTTTTAATATATCTCTTCTTATATCTCATTTTATCTGATAATTATAGCTAGACTGATCCGTTTATTATTTTCTTCTTAAATAATACTCGGGTCAGACTGAGATATTACAGGTGCTTCGTCATGACTTCCTATCTGGAACCATCTTCTAACTTTTGGCTAACTACTCTAGTTTAGTAGTTTTTGTTGTATACATTTGAGATTGAGACTCCTTGATGTATACATATTCTTTTGCCTTGCACTTGTATCTATTCTTTTGTGTTGTTGTGGATCTTATTTGACCACTACTCTGATGTACACTTTAATGTGTTATATTCAGATCTATTTCCGCCTTTGTGATATGAATTGCCTGTGACTGATTTATGTTATGCTTGTTTCTATATTTGTTTCCGAGGTCCATATAGCCACTGTGTAGTAGCTTTGAGTTTGTATCTGTATGTCGGATTTCCACTTGAGATGAAAAGTTATATTTTTATCTGGCATATCGGTACTCGCACAAAGCAATTATACAGATGGTCGCTCCTTAACAGCCTTATTCTTCGTGCTAGTTGATGGCATTACCCCGTAGTGTCCTTGGCTAGTGTGGGTATAGAGGTGGGGCGTCACATAGGTAGCTTTTTGACTCGAAGCAGTTTTAGTTGCCTCGGGTTAGCTTGTTTGTTATAGGTTTTATTAAACCTGTCTGAAATTTAAATTTAAGCAAATTTAAATGAATTTAAATTTGTAAGCTAGATGTAAATAAAGTATAAATCTAGTATGAAGTATAGATTCAAATGAAACTTTGAATCTTAAGGTTTTAAAATGAATTTGGATTTTTAAATCAAGAATATAAAATCAAGGTTTTAAATCAAAGATTTAGATCAAAGGTTTAAAATAAATGTTTAATCTAATGGATTCAAGTTTACTTTGAATCCAAATCTGGAAATTTATATCAGTTTTTAAATCTGAATGTTTTTAAACAAGTTTAAATTAAATAGCTTTTAAAAAAAATTAATCTTGTAAGGTTCCTGAACTCGGCCTTCGAAAATCGGCACCCGTACTTCACTTGTACTCGAAGGAACCTTACAAGTGGGCCCATAACCCACAGGTCCGAGGATCGAAACCTGGCTCTGATACCACTTGTAAGGTTCCTGAACTCGGCATTCGAGTACAAGTGAAGTACGAGTGCCGATTTTCGAAGGCCGAGTTCAGGAACCTTACAATTTTGTTTGGTTCATTTCTTTTTACTTTGTCTTTGTAATACTACTTTATAATATAAACAATTTCTATTTTAATTTGTTGTTAGATTTTAGTCAATGTGTTTTATTATTTTTCTTTAGTCTTATTATTTCATGGTATAAATAATTTCTATTTTAAATATGTTATTAAAATTTTATTTAAGTGTTAATTTGGATTTTATAGTTTACCCTTTTATATATTTATTTCTAGCTTAAATTATTATTATTAATTTTATTTATTGTCTTGTATTTAATCTATAAATTCAAATTATTATTAACCATCAATTCTAAATTTAAAATTACTTATTTATTTATTTTATACTTTTGTCAATGTATATACTTGTATTTATTTTTAAAACCATTTACTTGAAATTTAAATCAAAATCACATATATACAATATATAAATTCATATGATTTAATATATATTCTATTTAAATTGGGGAAACTCGCTTCAATCTATCAATTAATTTCACAAATTTTGTTCAAAATTAATTTAAATATCAATTTAAATTTAATTAAAATCCGGGATCATTACAACCTTCCCTCCTTAAGAAATTTTGTCCTCGAAATTTGCCAAGGAGACACGAGGATAGATGAAAAATGTTTTCATCAAACCAACTGAATATATATTCTGCATTTGGCTTACCAAATCAGAATATCAATAATAGATACAAGAACGAATTTGTTTAATTTTTTCACAAGATACTCGGGTTATCCAGATCTACGAAGTATGCAGTGGCATTAGTTAGTTCAAAGGGATAACTAACCATTCGTAGAATATATCCGGACCTAAATTGTATTCATATATCTGTCTATTTTTGGGTACAATTTCAAAACTTTTAAATTTAGAAACTAAAGTATACCTATCGACCATAGCAATCAAAGCCACCAATTCATCCAAACAAACAATTCTGACCTATTTGTAGTTTATGTCCCATATTAATATATCAAATCTCTTCCTGGATCTACCAGGAACTATCGAAAAATTGAGAAAAGATGTTGAACAAAAGAGATTGTTAGAGAAAAGATTGCTTCCTTGTTGTTACAGGGTATTGACCATTTATAGTCGTATTACCCTGTCCCCTATCTCATCCTCTCCTTGCACTCATACTTACTATAAGTGGATAGTAAGAGAATTTACTGAGGTATACGGACAGATATCTTAGAGATACTCATTCTAGGGTATACTTCACCCTATCTCTAATGAGCTACTTAATGTGTTATACTCCTGAGCAAAAGTTCAACCTTAGCTCTGATACCAATTATAACGATCTTGAACTCGGCCTTCGAAAATCGACACCCGTACTTCACTTTTACTCAAAATGACGTAGATTCAAACGCTGAATCTGGCTCGACGGAGCTTATAATAGAGTAAGTATAACAACACAGCGGAATAAAGAAATGAATGATATCATATACAACTCCAACGAATACAATATCCAGAATATGATATACAACAATGATATCAATATAATACATGAATATCAGAGATATGATACAATAACAGTGGAAAAATATCAGTAGAAGGGATGAATCCAAATGATCTGAAAAGAGAATAAGTCCAACAAATCCAACATCATCTTGAACCACCATCACTTTGCACCAAGAGAAGCAACGTCAGTCGTGAACTCCATAAAGACTGAACTAGCTCCAAATAATCTACTAAACCTGACTATCTGAAAAACTCAACTCTAGACTACCCGTGTGGAAAATTATAGGCACCCAGAGTTTAGGAAGGGAACAATAAACTCAAAGTCAGTCATGGGACTGGTGTGAGCAACAAAAACAGTTTATCTTTAAACAAACAACAAAGGAATTTTAAACATTGAAATCCGCAATGCTTTTTGAAAAATGAAACTACCATAAGGGCTCCCGCCACACACACAATGCAAACGCAGAATTGGAGGAGATTTCTCCTTATGATAGTCAAACATGCTTACTACGCAAGAAAAACTCTTTTGATATTATTACTAGTGCATAGTGTACAAAAATCATTTCGAAAATACAATATTAATCTTAGCCAGCATAGGCATTTCGCACTTATGCCTACTATAGCTACCATGTTCAATAGCAGGTTACCACCACATTCCATGGCAGGTAATACAACCAAAACCGTACAGGGCTCGTATTGTTTCTTTGGATTTTCCAACAAATGGTCAGGCTAAGGAACTTCCTATACCACATGGGAATGCCTCTAGAAGGACGCCCCGAGAACCACTTGGGTCTCTGCCAACACAAGGCCGGTTACCCCCTTCCCGGGTAGTAAACCTGAGATATGCCACCCCCGGTCCTTTGGGACCTTTATCCGAGACGTCTCCATCACAAAGCAACAATCACATAGAGTAAATGAGATTGGAGCAACCACACAGGTAAATATCTGGGCTCCATACCATGATATCACCTTTTTCCAGAAGGAATGGTCATACCCTAGGGGAGCTACCCCTGAAACCTTGCCGCATCTTTCCTGTTTCGACCATTTCCGATCTGTGAGGCTCGATGAGGTCTCGTCCACAAAGCTACGCTTTTTCACAAAGGCATGCTTTGATCAACAAATGATCAACGACACACAGCAGCACTTAGCATGCCACACTACCAAATTGGGAGTATATCACTGATAACCTTCAACTACATAACCTCCGAGCTCGTACGTCTCAGAGAAGGGTGTTAAGCTAAGAGAATAAATCTCCGCCACCAAACAGAAATGTATTTGAAAGAAATCAACTTTATATCTCAAAGTGTAATGTCAGGCATACAACCATACAAGTCTATTCCGGGTTCGAACAGAACCGAAGGCACTTCCGAAGAAGCCCTTGCAATCCGGGTATTCACAATCCCGATCGGATTTCCATCACTTAGGGAATCTCTATACCGGCGCGACTCAGTGTAGAGACAATCGATAGGTTATCCTATCGTTTTCACAAATACCCCGTCTTCACCACCGGTCTTCAAATGCAATCCATATACGACGTATCATTATTCGGAATGAGTTATATGACACAAAGGTCCTCTCTCGGCTAAACCGAATAATGAGCGCAATATTTTAAAAACATATGGATAATGGAATTTCAATTAAGTCACAATTTATTATCCAAAACTTCTCTTTCAAATTGTTTAAACACATTACCATTTCCAATCTTTTACAAAAAGATTTATATCACAAAGTTCACCCAGTTTCACAAAGGTTCATTCATATATTTTCCAAATCAATTTCCAATTCAATTGGATTACTCATTAAATATTTAAATCAAAGATTTAACTCATAGCTTTCAAAACAATTCCATTTCAACCTTTTTTATATAAAAGGTACACTTTTCCAATTTCAAAACAAAGTTCAACAATCTTTCACAAAGAATTATTTATAACTTGGAAAACCATTTTCATTTTAATTTGAAATTCCTTTGACATAAATTGGAAATTCATTCCTTATATGAAAGCTTCTATTATTTGAAAACAAATAGTTTTCATTTTGGAAAATCTAATTCATTTATACGAGTTAAAGTCCTTGGGTTAAATTCTGTTAACAACTCTTTTTCTATGACTCAGCGACCCAACGACTTACGACTTAGCGACCTAAGGAAATCTCCTGCAACCTAACTCCAGAAGAGCAACCTTACGACCTAACGAGATAAGAGGGCTGCGACCTAACGAGTTAGCGACCTAACTCCAGAAAAGCACCCTAGCAACCTAACGAGTTAGCGACCTAACGACCTAACGAGTTAGCGACCTAGTGACCTAACGACCTAACGAGTTAGCGACCTAGCGACCTAGCAATTCAGGAGAAGGGAACGACTTAACATGCTCCAAAGTAAAGACACACGACCTACCTCTTCTGTTAGATCGCTCACGACCTAAGCTTGCCGAGATAACTTCTGAATTCACTACATTAGGTCGCTCACACCCAGTATCTCACCCAGAATGGCTCCCTTAAGTCGCCAACGACTTAAGCTAACTCGGAAGGACCCTTAGGTCGCTCACGACCTAAAACCCAACGACCTAAGCCCAGGCTCCTCCTATAAATACCCCGCCTACTCCACATTCAAAGGGGACTTTTTTCCAGACTTTGAAGCGCCGAAACTCTGGTGCGTTCATGACTTCTACTACTCCTCTACTACCAAAAACATTCCAAACTACCTAAAGAGAAGATCAACGACATTCAAGATGGATTCGAGAATCTCTTTTGCATTGTAGTGCTAATCACTTGTATCGATTGTTGAGTAATCGAAGGAATTCTTGTGAAGCTTGTAATCGAACTTGTAATAAAGAAGATAAAGTGGACGTAGGCTTAATTTCGAGCCGAACCACTATAAAACTGCCGTCTCTTTACTTTCCTGCTATTTTCTGCTTATTTCTAGTTCCCGTACAAACGGGTGGTGCTTTAACTTTACTAATACTCACACCGGGGTGTTAGCGTTCGATTTTTACGTTAACATTTTTGGTGCTTTCACTGAGAATTGTACTCAGGGGTGTTCTCACCATTGCTTCGCAAAGATTTGTTGAAAGAATCTCCTTAAAAACCAGAAGTCTTTCTGAAATCATGGCTCCTGGAAGAAAGAGTAGATCTACGAGATCCGGAAATGCTTAAGACAGAACTGTCACATCTCCAGCGCCAAATCAGCCGACTCCTACTGTTGGAGTCACAAGGGCCGAACTTGATGATGTCGTATCTGGGTTATACCAACAAATGGAAGCTCATAATTCTTTGATGATGGACAGGTTAAACGCTCTGCTTAGGGCTAACCAACAACCAGAAAATCATGAACCAACCTTTGCTGAAGATGCTCATGACTCCCAAGAGAAAAGTATCCCTCCAAGGGCAGCTGGCACCGCCGAAGGGGCACCTCCCTAAGTTGGAGGTTCAAGGCCGCAGCCACCTCTTCGCGAACGTTTGTTCAGGCAAACTTCCTAAAAAGTGGCTGACGTCTGCCCAGCAAGGCCTCTGAACGACGAGGAATACCTATCAGGAATGGTTCGCCAAATTATGAAAGAGAGTATGCAAAGAGATGAAGATGAAAATGATTGGGGATTTGCTCCAAGTAAGACTCCGTTTACCGAAAGAATTCTAAAAGCTGAATTTCCAAAGAAGTTTGTTCCTCCTACCATCCCAGCCTATCGGGGGACGAGCGACCCAAATCAGTTCTTGTACAAATACGACTGGCACATGATAGGTGCCAGGGCAACAGATGAGATTAAATGCAGATATTTTCCTGTCTATTTGGAGGGAGTAGCTTTACTTTGGTTCACAAAGCTACCAGTTCGATCTGTAGATCAATTCTCTGACTTAACTCATAAATTCAAGGACCAATTCAGATTGTATGCTTCAAAAGCTAAGGACATAATGTCGTTGTCCATCCTTGAACAAGCTCCTGGGGAATCAATCAAATCTTTCTTGAACCACTTCAATATAGCTTTGGCTGAAGTGGATAATGCTGAACCTCGAATGATTCTAACTTACTTGATGCGAGCCATCGATCAAAAAAGTGAGTTCGGAAAATGGTTGAAGATGAAGGAACGAAATTCACTTGAGAAATTTTATAAGAAGGCTGACGAATTTATGCGTCTGGAGAATCTTCCTACACAAGCAAAGGTGGTTGTGGCTGAAATTCAAAACGATAATGTGGCTGAAGCTTCTAATAAGAAAGAATCTGGTGGTCAGAAGAGGGAAAATAACAGTAGGAAAGGACAAAAAGATGTGAAGAAACCTCATTACTTTAAGCCTTCAAACTTTACTCCTCTAACTGATACTCCAGAAAACATCTTCTTCGCAACCATGGATGCCATCGAGTTCCCTGAGCCACCTAAGATTAAGCTCGGGAAAAATTTTGTGCCTAATGGAAGGATCTGTCGATTCCACAACCAACCTGGCCATGACACCAACGAATGTCGCCATCTAAAGAACTTGATTGAAGAACTGTTGAGAGAGAATAAACTTCAACAGTATGTCAAGAGAAACAGAGGTGATCCAGCCTCATCCACTCAGGGGCAGCAACTTCCTGCTCGTCAATCTGGCTCAGGAGAAAAGGCTGTGGGGCAGGAATCTGAAAGGCCTGTTATTAATGTAATTACAGGAGGTCCTCACCCAGCAGGCAGAAGTTGGGGAGAAATGGAGAGGTATGCTCATGCTCTAAGACATGCCCCGAAAGAAGAAACTGTTTTTGCCTTAGGAGATGATGTGCCTTCAAAACAGCAAAGAACTTTTCACGATAACATCGTATTCAGAGTTAGAGATTCTGTGGGAATTGAGTCCCCCACCATGGATCCTTTGGTAATAACCGCCAGTATCGGACCAGCTATTGTGAGAAGAGTGCTTGTTGATTGTAGCGCTTCTTGTAATATCCTCTTCAAAAAGACCTTTGATCGAATGAAAATTCCGATGGTTGATGTTCAAGCTTCTTCGCAAAAAATTGTTGGTTTCACTGGGGAACCAAAACATCCCATCGGAACTGTCGACTTATTTGTAGAACTTGGTGAAGGGGAAAGAAAAGTGGTCCGTAAGCAAACTTTTGTTATTGTTGATGAATTTTCTGCTTATAACGCCTTCTTGGGAAGACCAACTCTTGCGGCATTCAAAGCTATTCTTGCCCAGTGGTACCTAACTATGAAATTCCCCACTGATAACGGCGTTGGTGTTTTGAAAGGGGACCAAAATGCTGGGCGGGAATGTTATCTCACAGAGTTGCGAGAGGCGAAGAAGA
Organism: Allium fistulosum; assembly: GCA_030737815.1. Lineage (NCBI taxonomy): Eukaryota > Viridiplantae > Streptophyta > Magnoliopsida > Asparagales > Amaryllidaceae > Allium > Allium fistulosum. The sequence continues at coordinate 461,619,538 of CM060907.1, read as the reverse complement.
GAGAAATGGGAAAGGGTGCGGCAGCTCCGCTCCGCATCAAAGAACCTACCTTGTAGCAAGTACGGGGTGGACCCTGCACTGGTGAACATAGTGGTGCGCGAAAAGAAATTGATCCCAAAAACACCAGTGCAGTGGAGAATAGAGTGGTGCCAGTAGAAGTAACGGTGCCAATACCTATTGACCAGAAAGATCCAAACAAGGTGTTAAATGTGGGTTCACAACTCAGTGTGACAGTTCAGAATATGCTAATATCATTCTTGAAAGCAAACCTGGATGTATTCGCTTGGAGTCATGCTGACATGTGTGGCATATCTCCAGAAATCGCAGTACATGCCATAAATATTGATCCAAAGTTCACACCTGTAAAGCAGAAAAGAAGAACTCAGGGTTCTGAAAGGTCAACAGCATTGAAAGAAGAAGTAGATCGGCTCATGGAGAATGGCTTCATCAGAGAATCCACTTATCCAAATTGGGTTTCTAACCCGGTGTTGGTTAAAAAAGCAAATGGAAAGTGGAGAGTATGCATCGACTTTTCAGACTTGAACAAAGCATGTCCCAAAGTCTATTTCCCGTTGCCTAGAATCGATCAATTGGTAGATGGAACAGCCGGGCACGAATTATTATATTTTATGGATGCTTACTCAGGATATAATCAAATCATGATGCATGAGCCAGATCAGGAGGACACGAGCTTCATCACTGATGTTGGTCTTTACTGCTATAAAGTCATGCCCTTCGGACTAAAGAATGCAGGGGCAACTTATCAGAGACTCGTTAAAGCCCTGTTCAAGCCTCAAATTGGCAAGACTATGGAAGTGTACATGGATGATATGTTAGTGAAATCAAAGAAGGCAGTAGACCACATGGATCATCTGGTAGAAATGTTCACAATCCTCCGAAAGTATGGGATGAAGCTGAATCCTCTGAAATGTTCATTCGGGGTTGAGTCCGGAAAATTCTTATGTTTCATTGTGAGTGCTAGGGGCATTGAAGCTAATCCTGCTCAGATCACTGCCTTAAGGGAAGTCAAACGCCCTAGAACAAAGAAGGAATTGCAAAGCCTCAACGGGAAAGTCGCTGCTTTGAGTCGATTTATTTCCAAAGCCACAGATAAATGCATTCCCTTCTTTGATGCTCTGAAGAAAGGAAAGAAGAATTTTAAATGGACTCCTGAGTGTCAAAAAGCTTTTGATGAGCTGATTCATCATATGGAAACACCTCCAGTACTTTCTAAGCCCAACAATGGTGAAGATTTATTAATATACTTAGCAGTTTCATCTCATGCTCTCAGTGCAGCGTTGGTACGAGAAGACGCAAAAGTTCAGCGTCCAGTTTATTACATCAGCAAAAGGTTCACTAGGGCAGAGATGAATTATTCAAAGTTAGAAAAGCTCGCCTATTGTCTATTGATCGTGTCCAGAAAGTTGAGGCCATACTTCAAGGCTCATCCTATTAAAGTCCTCACTGATCAACCTCTAAAGCAAGTCCTATTCTGCCCTGAAACTTCGGGTCATCTTCTGAAGTGGAATATTGAACTCGGTCAATACGATATCACCTATCATCCCCAAAGAGCAATCAATGGACAAGCTTTAGCAGATTTCATTGCAGAATGCATAGATAAAAGTGGCAGTGAGGAAGAGGTAACTAAAGACATTCCGATCCGATGGAAATTATATGTTGATAGTGCAAGAAATGACTACTGTTCTGGAGCTGGGGTTGGGCTTGAAACCCCCGAAGGGCGGTCATTGTGTTATGCATTGAGATTAGAATTTCCTTCGACAAATAATGAAGCTGAATACGAAGCTCTTATTGCTGGTCTAAGGATTGCTAAAGGACTGAGCATCAAAGTAGTGTAGATCTTCAGTGATTCCCAACTAATTGTATGCCAAGTCAAGAAAGAGTTTCAAACTAAAGGAGGAAATCTTCCTGCTTACTTATCAAAAGCCTGTGAACTTCTCGATGATTTTGATCATTATACAATAAACCATATACCCCGGGAAGAGAACATGAAGGAAAATTCTCTCGCAAAATACTCAAGCTCTGGCGAAGCTCAATTATTAGGATTGGTCCCTGTAGAAGTCTTGATAGCTCCAAGTATTGATGAGATGGATATTGACTGGATCATGGCTGTATCTCAAGAACAGGAGTCATGGATAACCCCAATCAAGGAATATCTACTCAATGGATCCTTACCAGAGAACTCAAAAGAACGCCAAAAGCTGTTAAGAAAAGCCCCGAGATATGTAATTCAAGGCGACCATTTGTACAGACGAGGATTCTCGATGCCATTACTCTAGTGTGTAACCAAAGAAGAGGCTAAGACAATTTTGGCTGAGGTGCACGGAGGAGAGTGTGGGGATCATTCAGGTGGTCAAACTCTTGCCAAGAAAATTCTCCGCTATGGGTATTTTTGGCCGGACATTAATCGAGATGCTTCTAGCTACTCCCGAAAGTGTGACAGATGCCAGAGATTTGCAAAAATCACAAGAGCACCTTCCACCGTACTAACACAGATGGTCAGTCCATGGCCATTCGCCATTTGAGGAATAGATCTCATTGGGCTTATGCCGATTGCCAGATCCGGAATCAAATATGCCATTGTTGCTGTTGATTATTTCACTAAATGGGTTGAAGCTGAACCATTGGCTACTATTACCTCTAAAAATATGATAAATTTTGTGACTAAAAATATCATTTGCAGGAATTGTGTGCCTCAGAAGATAATAACAGACAATGGTACCTAATTCGAAAGCGAAGAATTCCAGGAGTTTTGCAAGCGGTTCAAGATCCGAAAAAGCTTCTCAGTAGTGGCTCATCCGCAGGCAAACGTGCAAGTGGAAGCAGTGAACAAAATCATCAAATCAACCATCAAAAAGCAACTTGAAAAAGCAAAAGGTGGCTGGGTTGATAAGCTGCCACTAGCACTATGGGCATATAGGACTACCCACAAAACTGCGAGTGGGCACACTCCATTCTCATTAGCATATGGATCAGAAGCAATGATTCCCGTGGAAATAGAGGTTCCCTCCCACAGGAGAATTCATTTCAACCAAGCTGAAAATGAAAGGCTGGAACTTGAAGCACTTGACTTGCTTGATGAAAGAAGGAAAGAAGCTGAACTCAGAGTTGCAGCTCAACAGCAAAGGATAGCTAGGCACTTCAATTCTAAAGTTCGTCAACGCAGCTTTGAAATTGGGGATCTAGTCTTGAAAAGGATCATGACAGCAACAGGAGTGTTTGGGCCAAACTGGGAAGGGCCGTATGTCATAGGCAAAAAACTTCTTGATGGCACTTTCAAACTCACAACTGTCAAAGGAGATCCAATCCCGAGAGCCTGGAACAGCAACCACTTGCGTCCATATTTTACATAAAAGCTATGCTTAAATTTGTAAAATAATTCTGGATGTATCATGCTTGTATTGTAAGCCATTGTAAAATCAGTGTGACTCAGCAATAAGAACTATAAAGTGGATGTAGGCCCAATTTTTGGCCGAACCACTATAAATCTTGTGTCTTTTACTGCTTTAAAATGCCTGTATCATTTCGATCTGCAATATCTTAAATATGTTGCTAAAATGTCGATTTAATAATGCAGGAAATCAAAGCAAAGCTTACCTATTCAACACGTCACAAACCCAAGTGATTCCATAAATCACTCAACAAACAAATGTCAAACCACAAAAGTTCCAGATTCAATTCCTACAAAAGAAGAACTTCTCACAAACAGTTGGAAATTCCACCGAAGGGGCACCTTCCTAAAGTGAAGGTTCCAGGCCCTTGCTAATTGATTAAGATAATTTGTGCAAACAAACATCCGATTAAGTAGTTTGCGTCTGCCCCATGGATTCACTTAACAAAGAAGTGTACTTCTATGGAAGAATCAAACAACCTGCAAACGAAAGGAAAATGTATTCAAAAGTGATAGCAAGGGATCGCTGAGGAACAGATGATGAAAAGATATTGGCAAGCAGACAAAAAACAGCCAAAACGGAATCTTGTCTCTCAACCAAAAAGGTTGGCGGAACCACCGGAGGGGCACCTTCACAAAGTGAAGGCACCGGGCCCTTGTTGCTTAATTGTGATCGTTTGTGCAAACAAACATCCAGTTCGGTAGCTTGCGTCCGCCCCGTGGAACCACTTAACTGTGAGACGCAACCTTCCAGGCAAACAACTCAAAGCCCTCTCCGGAGGCACAATTTAAAGCCCTCCAACGAGGCATGCTGTAAAATGAAATGTTTTTCTCAACCAATAAGGTTGATGGAACCACCGGAGGGGCACCTTCCCTAAGGAAGGCACCAGGCCCTTGCTAGTTAATTGCGATCGTTTGTGCACGAACATCCAATTAAGTAACTTGCATCCGCCCCGTGGATCCATTTAACTGTGAGAAATAACTTTCAGGCAAACAAATAAAGCCCTCTTCGGAGGCACTCTTCTACTCTCATGGGAACGATCTTCCCCAAAAAATTTGAAGTGCAAAATAAAGCCCTCCAACGAGGCACGCTGTAAAATGAAATGTTTTACTCAACCAATAAGGTTAATGGAACCACCGGAGGGGCACCTTCCCAAAGTGAAGGCACCGGGCCCTTGCTGCTTAATTATGATTGTCTGTGCAAACAAACATCCAATTAAACGGCTTGCGACCACCCCGTGGATCCATTTAACTGTGAGAAATAACTTTCAGGCAAAACAAAGAAGCCCTCTTCGGAGGCACAAGCCCTCTTTGGAGGCACAACTCTTCGGAGGAGTACTCTTCGGAGGCAAAAGACCTCTAACGAGGCAAAAGCCCTCTTCGGAGGCACAATCCCTCTTCGGACGCACAACTCTTCGGAGGAGCCCTCTTCGGAGGCAAAAGACCTCTCCCGAGGCACAACAGAAAAGCCCTCTCCCGAGGCACAACAAAAAAGCCCTCTTCGGAGGCACAAGCCCTCTTAAGAGGCACATTCCTACCCTCAACGGTGAAGTGCTAAACAAAGCCCTCTGAAGAGGCACGTCCAACAAATAAAAGTTTTCTTCAGAAGCCCGCTTCACTACAAAGAGCAATCCATTTCTCAAAAAATAAAAGTGGTCATCTCTGAAAGTTGAAGTGTGCTACTTCTTTCTAAAAAGGAAAGAAAAAGAAGAAAACTTCTCCAATACAAGGCACATTCCGATAAAGCAGAATAATATTTCCTCAAAATGGAAGAATTATTCTCCAAGTCGAGAATACAAGCCTTTTCACAAAGGAAATGAATTGCAATAAGCTGTAGTATGGGGGCAATATAATACAGCTACATTAATGAAAACAATGCTCAAGCAACATACCACTAGCTCATTGCAATATCATACAAAGAAAGTAAAGAAATTTGTGCAAAAACAAGGAATGAATGCATTCACAAATACTGACAAGAAATTGTACAAGTAAAAATAGCCATTTTATTCCATACTATAAAATTGTTTACACATGCGCAGGTTTCAAAAAAGCGGGGGCCGGTACACGCACAATCCCCGGTCGATACAAGTCTTTAGAAAAAAGGAAAAATAGCAAAACAAGAAAGATAGAACCAAGCTCATTTCCTCTTCCTCCCGCCTTTGGAGCCTTCACCTGGTTTAATGAGTAACTTCGCAGGCCGGCTTGGACGAGTCGCGGAAGAAGGAGAAAGAGGTGCAACTGGGTCTTCTTCTGCTTTCTCATCATCAGCAGGAGCGTCTTTCTTTTTCTTTGAAATCACGCGCTTCCCCTTCTTTTTTGAAGAATATTCGCTGCCCGGAGTAATAAGTTCGGATAGCTTTGTGTCGTCAGCATAAGATTTCTCCGTGGACCTCTCGCCCTCCTCAAGTTCTTCTACCTTCTGCTCTTGCGAAGCGGTCGGATCATCCAAGTCTTGGAGAGCTTTTATTTTTTCTTCTTGCGACCCCGGTTGAGAAGCAGAAGGAGGAGTAACTTGAAGAGGTAGAGGAGCAGCAGCTGGGGGAGGCGAAGCTGGTACAACACTTGTTGTTTTTGCTACAGTAGAAGAAAAGTTAAAAAAATCAGTATCTCCCGCAAAGAGAGGAGATGGTGGCACATCAAGGCTTAAGTAATAGGGAAAAAGATCATCAAGCTCAGGTGAAGCAAACGAGCAGTCCACTTGAGCCAGATCGGAATTGAAGTTACCTGGAGAGCTTGGTTTGATCACTTCGATTTCATAACCCTGGGCTTCAGTGCTCTCTTGGGCCTCTTCTTCAGTGTGAGCGGTTTTAGTTTGGATTTCGGCTTTTGAAGGAGGTGGAGAATGAGAGCTAGAGCCAATGGTATCAGGGTCGACCGAAGCCGAAGGACGAGTGGGGTCGGCTAAAGGAGCCTTCTCCAGATGCTCTCCTCTTGCTACTTCGGCTCGCTCCCTGGCAATCTGTTCTTTCCCTCTAGCAAGGGCAGCACGACCCTCGTCGTCCAAGTAGCAAGCTTCCAGATCCCCCTCCATATAGCCAGCATCTTTATACATTTCAATTACTGCCTCCCACACTTCAGCCAAGGTGATCTCATACTTCGGGCCGAAGAAAGAGAGGCTGCCTTTCCCTAAGACACTGAGAACGTAAAACTCAAAAAGAGTGGAGCTGATGGTGGCCTTGGTGGTTTCATGCGATTCCTCAGCAGCCGCTTTTCCAGCCATGGCATCATCATGCTCCTTTTCTACTTTTTAAAGTTGAGCTTTTAACGTTGCAATCTCTAGGTCTTGGGAGTTAACTTTTTCTTGCAACTGAACGGTATCCTTGCGGTATTTTTCAACAACATGTTGTTCCGTCTCAAGTTTGATCTCGGCATCTCTTTGAGCAGCATGCGCATCTCTCACTTGCTTCTGAAAAACCTCTTCCTTTTGAGAATGGGAAGCGGAAGAGGTAGCAAGGTCCTCCTTAAGTTTCTTAACTTTGGCCTCAAGCTCCTCGTTGAAAGTAGTGATGCTTTTCATTTCTACATCATGTTGCTCAAGAACTTTCTTCCACTCTGACTTGTTGTTTTCCATCGTTAGCATAGCTTCAGGATTTAAGCGATTTATTCTTTGAAGTTCATCGACCAGTTTTTGCCATCCAGATATTCTCTCAATATCGAGTTTAACGGCATCAAGATTTCTCAACATAGCATGCTTGTCGATTGGAACCAAATCAAGATCAAAACGCACTCCTTTTAAGCACCAGTGTGGAAATCGACTTTGAAGAGCAGTCGGAGCATTTTCAACTTGATATGATGGCCTGTTGAGGATCGTCTAAATATCAGTTCTTTTGAGGGTAGGAGAGCTTGAAGGTGTTTCTAAAGAGAAGGGAGCAACGGGCTTTTCAGAAATTGCAGATGCAGGCCTTTCGCTAAGCTTGGGCCGCTTGCTTGAATCTTCAACATGACTCTTCCCTTTATCATTGTGAGACTTTCTTTTATGAGAATCGTCATCTCTTTAAGAGGAGTCATGGCAGTCATCTTGTCTTCCATATCGCTCCTCGTAAGACTGCCTCTCTCGAGCTTTTCTAGCCGCTCGTTCCTCATCAGTTTCCCTGGGAGCAAAGATGTGGCGCCTGGGATCATAGTAGTAGTCACGCTTTCCGTAGCGCATAAAATCATCATAGTACGAACCGCTTCGTCCCATTGGAGAATCTGAAAATGAAAAAGAAATAGAATTTAGAAATCTCCAGGAAAAGGAAGTTAAGTGCGAGTAACTGTTAAAAGTCCTAAGTGTGTGTGGCGTGCAAACTACGCGCGTCAAGCTACAAACCACTCTTCAGCCTAGGAGTGATGTCGGCTTTTGCAATAGGGGTCAACTCTTGGGTTGACGGAAGTGATCGCAAGATAGATGTTGCTTCAACTAATGGAGAAACAAGCTTAGGAGCGGTGATATCGTCTTTAAAAAGCTCTTGAAAATTCACCATAAAATCCCTTAACTCCCCGAAGATGTCATCACCATTATGCCCAGCCGAGTGAGTCACACCAGCAGCTCCTTCTTCAGCATGTTCAGTACTTTTTATGGAAGAACTTTCTTTCTCCATCCTCTCGTCAACTTCTGTGGCGGCCTTCCCGGGACATTGAGGGAGTTCCTCTTCTTCGATAACCGGAAGAAGTTTAGACTTGCCAGAAAATTCTGCACCCTCAGCAGAACCGGAGCATTTTACCAATGAAGCTTCTGCAACTAGTTCTTTCAATGCAAGTTCTTTTGCGGGAGCTGGGGCATCAGATGTTTCCGGTTGGGAAGCAGGGGCATCGCAAAGTTGAAGGGATCGGGAAGAATGCAGAAGGCCAAATTGATGTAAAAATTCATCTTTCAAAAGATATTTGATACTCCTCTCTTCGGCGACAACAGCGCTTAGCCTTTCAAAAGTTGGCTTGTGGCTAGAGTCCTTAGAAAGAAGAGGAAGTGATGTAAAAGTAAAGAATGAAGTTAGCACTTAACGACTCGGATTTTGAAAAGTTCAGGAACGGAAAGAACAGAGATAGACAAGCTTACTTCTTACTCTCCAAATGGCGTAAAATCCCGGGGGGAAGCGGACAAAGAAAAATTGATTCAAAAACCCGTGGGCGCTTTCAGGAAGATCATCAATTAGTTTTCGGTTCCTAGCGCTCCTCACAAGTACAATAGAAGGATGATCTTTATTCTTCACAAATGTGCACAAATAGCAAATCTCTTCAAAGCTCGGAAGACGGTCAAGTGTCCTCCTAAACAGTACATGTTAACCCTTAAGTTTCTACGACTCATGGTCTTACGAGATAAGCTTGTTACGACTCATGGTCTTACGAGATAAGGAGTATACGACTCATGGTCTTACGAGATAAGGAGTATACGACTCATGGTCTAGACGGTTTAGCGAGTCAAGGTCTATACGAGTCATGAAGTCTTACGACTCATGAAGTCTTACGACTCATCAGATTCAACGAGTCATGGAGATTTACGACTCATGAAGACTGGCGACTCATGAGGTCCTACGACTCATCACTCTTACGACTCATGAGGATCTGCGACTCATGAGAACTGACGACTCAGGAGGTCTTACGACTCATCAAGTTTACGACTTAAGGGCTATCAAACTCGAATCCAAGGCCCTGGCCTGTGCTACTTTGATCTGATGAGTCGACTACGACTTAGCACTTCTCTTCCAACTGAGCCGCAAGATGGACCATAAGGCGCCCACGAGACATCATAAGTCGAATACGAGTCACGAATTACCATGAGTCGGTCACGACTCATGACTTGGCCAAATTGAAAGCTTAGAAATCTGCTCCTATAAATACCCCATCACTTCCAACATTGAGAGGACTTTTTGGCAAATCATTTCTACAGCGCTGTAACTCCGTCAAACTCTTCATTCATTCAGTAATCAAGGATCCTTCAAGCATTCGCGACACTACGACAAGCTTCGAGAGAAATTCCTCACATCCGACATGGATTCATCGAGTTTCATCGTCGAAGATTGAGCTAGTAGTCTAGATTGTTTCTTGTGATCGAATTGTACTGTTTCCTGAAGAGATTTGTATCAAATTGTAACCGAATCAGCAATAAGAGACTATAAAGTGGACGTAGGCTCAATTACGGGCAGAACCACTATAAATCCGTTGTTCATTTACTGCATTTCTGCTATTTTCCTGCTTAATTTCTGTTCCCGTCACACGGGTGGTGCTTTCACGATCTTATTACACACACCGGGTGTTAACGTTCATATTTTAACGTCAACATTTTGGTGCTTTCACTGAGAATCCAACTCAGGCTACCATCCATCATTGCTTCACAAAAGTTTGTTGAAAAGATTTCCTACAGAACTAGAAGTCTATCAGACATAATGACTCCTGGAAGGAAACGAAACGTTGTCAGATCTGAAAATGTTCATGATGATACCGCCACCTCTGCTTCACCAAGTCAAGCAGCTCCAAGCGTCGGGGTGACGCGAGAGGAGCTAGACGCTGCTGTATCCGGACTATACCAGCAGATTGAGACTCAAAACAATCTGATGATGGAAAAACTGAACGCTCTGCTTGGTGCCAACCAAAGACCAGTGGGTAATGAAGAAAACACCGCTGATGCCCTTCGCAACTCCGAAGGGAGGAATATTCCTCAGGGGGGATCAGGTGCTGCTGAAGGGGCACCCCTCCGAGCTGAAGGATCTAGACCATCGCCAATTTTCCACGAAAATCTGCCCGGGCAAACATCTGAGAAAATGGCAGAAGTCTACTCCGCAAAATCTTTGAACAATGAGGAATATCTTTCTGGCATGATCAAGCAAATAATGAAAGAGAGCATGCAGAGAGGTGAAGATGAGAGTGAATGGGGATTCGCGCCAAGCAAGACTCCATTTACCGAGAAAATTCTAAAGGCTGAATTTCCTAGAAAATTTGTTCCCCCCACCATTCCTGCTTATCGGGGAACAAGTGATCCAAACAAATTCTTGTATAAGTATGATTGGCACATGACCGGTGCGAGAGCAACTGATGAAATCAAGTGCCGGTATTTCCCAGTATATTTGGAAGGAGTGGCACTTCTCTGGTTCACCAAACTTCCTGTCCGATCAGTAGATCAGTTTTCCGATCTGACTAGAAAGTTTAAAGAGCAATTCAGGCTATACGCTTCAAAGGTAAAGGACATAATGTCATTATCCAGTCTTGAACAGAATCCGGGAGAACCTATTAAATCATTCCTGAACCGTTTCAATATAGCTCTGGCAGAAGTTGATAACGCAGAGCCACGGATGATCTTGACCAATTTGATGCGTGCTATCGACAAATCGAGCGAATTTTGAAAATGGCTGAAGATGAAAGAGCCAAATTCTCTCGAGAAATTCTATAAGAAAGCTGATGAATTCATACGCTTGGAAAATCTTCCAGCATCAATAAAGGTGGTGGCAACAAAGGTGGAAAATAATACTGCCGCTTCGGAAAAGAAAGATTTCGGAGGTCAGAAAAGGGAAAATCACGAGGGGAAGAAACAAAAGGATATAAAGAAACCTCGCTTCTTCAAACCCTCAGATTTCACTCCATTGACCAACACTCTGGAAAATATCTTCTTCGCCACCAAAGATGCTGTGGATTATCCCAAACCGGCTGAGATAAAACCGGGAAAGGGCGCTATGAGAAATGGAAAGTTCTGTCGTTTTCACAACCAACCTGGTCATGATACCAATGACTGTCGTCACTTAAAGAGCTTAATTGAAGAATTATTGAGAGAAAACAAGCTGCAACAATATTTCAAGAAAAACAGAAGTGATCCATCTTCGTCTACTCAGAGACAACAACCCTCTGATCAGCCGTCAGGCTCAAGTAAAGGTGCTGCGGCACAAGAATCTGAGAGGCCCGTTATCAATGTCATTTCAGGGGGCCCACACCCAGCAGGCAAAAGCTGGGGTGAGATGGAACGATATGCTCACACTTTGAAGTATATCCCGGCAGAAGAAGATGTTTTTGCTGTAGAAAATACAGTACCCCTAAAACAGCAAAAGATTTCAGATAATGATATTTTGTTCAAGGCTAGGGATTCTATTGGTATTGAAACTCCCACCATAGACCCCTTAGTTATCTCTGCAGGAATTGGGCCAGCAATTGTAAGACGAGTACTCATTGATTGCGGTGCTTCCTGCAATATACTTTTCAAGAAAACATTTGACCAGATGAAGATCCCAATGACCGACGTTCAGGCTTCATCACAAAAGATCGTTGGTTTCACTGGGGCACCACAGCAACCAATCGGAACTGTCGATTTGTTCGTGGAACTTGGTGAAGGGCAGAAAAGGGTAACTCGAAAACAAACCTTTATGATTGTTGATGGATTTTCTGCCTACAATGCTTTCCTAAGCAGGCCAGCTCTAGCTGCATTCAAGGCCATTTTGGCCCCGTGGTGCTTAACTATGAAGTTTCCTACAGAAAATGGTGTTGGTGTCATCAAGGGAGATCAAAATGCTGGACGTGAATGTTATCTTATAGAGCTTCGAGAAGCCAGAAAGAGAGAGATGGGTAAAGATGCGGCAGCTCCCCTCCGCATCAAAAACCCAACCTTATAGCAAATACAAGGTGGCCCCTGCACTGGTGAGCATAGTGGTGCAAGGCGAGAAATGGACCCCAGAAAATCCAGTGCAGAGGAAAATAGAGTGGTGCCTGTGGAAGTTACGGTACCAATACCTGTCGACTCCAAAGACCCAAATAAAGTACTTAATGTGGGTTCGCAACTAAGTACAACAGTTCAAAATACACTGATATCATTTCTAAAAGCAAATCTGGACGTGTTCGCTTGGTGTCATGCTAATATGTGCGGAATCTCTCCAACAATTGCTGTTCACACTCTGAATGTCGATCCGAAATTCACACCAGTAAAACAGAAAAGAAGAACTCAAGGTCCAGAAAGATCAACAGCTTTAAAGGAAGAAGTAGATCGCCTCTTAGAGAATAATTTCATCAAAGAATCCACTTATCCAAATTGGGTTTCAAATCCAGTACTGGTTAAGAAGGCAAATGGAAAGTGGAGAGTATGCATTGATTTCTCAGATCTGAACAAAGCTTGCCTCAAAGACTGCTTCCCGTTGCCTAGAATCGATCAACTAGTAGATGGGACGGCTGGACATGAGTTGTTATCTTTTATGGATGCCTATTCCGGATACAATCAAATTATGATGAATGAACCAGATCAGGAGGACACAAGCTTTATTACAGATGTGGGACTCTACTGTTACAAAGTCATGCCATTCGGGTTAAAGAATGCAGGGGCAACATACCAAAGACTTGTCAACGCTATGTTCAAGCCACAGATCGGCAAAACAATGGAAGTCTATGTTGATGATATGTTAGTAAAGTCAAAGAAAGCAGTAGACCACATGGATCACTTGGCAGAGATGTTCTCAATTCTTCGGAAGTACGGAATGAAGCTCAATCCATTGAAATGTTCATTCGGAGTAGAGTCTGGGAAATTCCTGGGTTTCATTGTGAGCGCTAGGGGCATCGAGGCCAATCCTGCTCAAATCACAGCTCTAAGAGAAGTTAAAGCCCCTAGAACAAAGAAAGAACTGCAAAGTCTCAATGGAAAGGTTGCCGCTCTTAGTCGCTTCATTTCCAAGGCCACAGACAAATGCATTCCCTTCTTTGATGCTCTAAAGAAAGGAAAGAAAAATTTCGAATGGACTCCTGAATGTCAGAATGCTTTCGATCAACTGATTCATCATATGAGAACTCCTCCGGTTCTCTCCAAGCCTAGTGATGGTGAAGACCTCTTCATCTATCTGGCAATTTCATCCCATGCCTTGAGTGCAGCACTCGTACGAGAAGATATGAAAATACAACGTCCGGTTTACTACATCAGCAAACGGTTCGCTGGGGCTGAGATGAATTATTCAAAGATAGAAAAACTTTCTTATTGTCTGCTAATCGCTTCCAGGAAATTGAGGCCCTATTTTCAATCTCATCCTATCAAGGTCCTGACTGATCAGCCTTTGAAGCAAGTCCTGTATCGTCCTGAAACTTCGGGTCGTCTCTTGAAGTGGAACATAGAACTCAGCCAATATGACATCACTTACCATCCCCGAAGAGCAATTAACGGACAAGCTTTAGCAGATTTCATTGCGGAATCCACTGACAAAGGTGACAGTAAGGAAGAAACAACTGACTGCATTCCGATACAGTGGAAGTTGTATGTTGATGGCTCGAGAAATGACTATTGTTCTGGGGCAGGAGTTGTGCTCGAAACTCCCGAAGGACGATCACTATGTTATGCATTGAGACTGGAATTCCATTCGACAAACAATGAAGCAGAATATGAAGCCCTTATTGCCGGATTGAAAATCGCCAAGGAATTGAATATCAAAGTGATACAGATTTTCAGTGATTCTCAGCTTATTGTCTGCCAGGTGAAGAAGGAATTTCAAGCCAGAGGAGGGAATTTGCCTGCATATTTGACAAAAACTTCCGAACTCCTCAATGATTTAGATCACTACTCAATAAGCCACATACCCCGAGAGGAAAATATGAAGGCAGATTCTTTAGCAAAGTACTCAAGTTCCGGAGAAGCTCAATTGCTGGGTTTAGTTCCTGTAGAAGTTCTGTCAGGTCCAAGCATTGATGAAATGGATATTGATTGGATTATGACTACGTCTCAAGAGCATGAATCATGGATGACTCCAATCAAAGAATACTTACTCAGTGGTTCTCTGCCAGAAAGTTCTAAGGAACGTCGAAAATTATTGAGAAAAGCGTCAAGGTATATAATTCAAGATGGTCGATTATACAGGCGGGGATTTTCAATCCCACTACTCCGATGTGTAACTAAAGAAGAAGCCAAGACAATCTTAGCAGAGGTACACGGAGGAGAATGTGGAGACCATTCAGGTGGTCAAACACTTGCAAAGAAAATTCTCCGATATGGGTATTTCTGGCCGGATATTAATCGAGATGCTGCAGCTTACTCCAGGAAGTGTGACAAATGCCAAAGATTTGCAAAAATCCCAAGAGCACCTTCCACCGAACTCACACAAATGGTCAGCCCATGGCCATTTGCCATTTGGGGAATAGACCTAATTGGACCATTACCGATCGCTAAATCAGGGATTAAATATGCTATTGTCACCGTTGACTATTTCACCAAATGGGCCGAAGCTGAACCTTTGGCCACCATCACTTCTAAAAAAATGATAAATTTTGTCACGAAGAATATCATTTGCAGATATGGTGTGCCACAGAAGATAATCACCGACAATGGCACTCAATTTGAAAGTGAAGAATTCCAGGATTTTTGCAAACGGTTCAGAATTCGAAAAAGCTTCTCAACAGTGGCTCATCCGCAGGCAAACGGGCAAGTGGAAGCAGTTAACAAGATCATCAAGTCAACTATCAAAAAGCAACTTGAAAAAGCAAAAGGTGGTTGGGTTATAAGCTTCCATTAGCACTATGGGCGTACAGAACTACTCACAAAACTGCAACTGGGCACACTCCATTTTCACTGGCATACGGATCTGAGGCAATGATTCCAGTAGAAGTAGAAGTTCCTTCGCATAGAAGAGTTCATTTGAATGAAACCGAAAATGAAACACTGCAACTTGAAGCGCTTGATTTTCTTGATGAAAAAAGAGAGGAAGCTAGGCTCAGAGTTTCAGCTCATCAGCAGAGAATAGCCAGGCATTTCAACTCCAAAGTTCGCCAACGCAGCTTTGAAATCGGAGACTTGGTTTTGAAAAGGATCATGACAGCAACTGGTGTGTTTGGGCCAAACTGGGAAGGGCCATATGTCATAGGCACTAAACTTCTTGATGGCACTTTCAAACTCATAACTGTTGAAGGAGATCCAATTCCAAAGGTCTGGAACAGCAACCATTTGCGCCCTTATTTTACTTGAAAAGAGCTCTGCTCAAAATTGTAAAATGATGATGAATGTATCAGTTGTATTGTGAAACCTTGTAAATCAGTGTAAATGAATGAAAGCTATAAAGTGGACGTAGGCCCGATTCTTGGCCGAACCACTATAAATCTTGTGTTTTTTACTATTTCATAATGCCTGTTTTATTTCGATATGTAAATACTTTAAATGTATCGCTAAAATATCGATTCAAAATTGCAGGACATTATAACAAGGCTTGCTCATCACAAAGCTAAGCGACCTCTATAAATCAGCTATTGCACAAAAACCAAACAACAAAAATTCCAAACTCAAATCCTACGCAAGGAAAACTTCACATAAAGAGTTGGCGACTTCACTGGGACAAACCTTTGTTCACTAGTTGAGATTGTCGTTATGAACGGGCATCCAACTAGATAACTCACGTTTGTCTCGTGAAGTCATTCAACGGTGAAGTAAACTCCTTTGGATGAAGCAATTTACTCGCAAAAGGAAAGAAGATGTGCTTGGAAATGATGATAAGAGATCACTAATGGGCAAATGATGAGAGAAAATTGCCAAGCAAACAAAGAAGCAGACAAAGGGAGGTATGCCTCTCAACAGGAAGGCCGAGAGATCCACTAAAGGGACGCCTTCCCAATCGGAAGGAACAAGACCCTTGCTAACTGGTCGTGATGCATCCGACCAGATAGCGTATGTCCGCCCCGTGGATCCACTCGCCCCTGAGACGCAACCTACCTGGCACACCAACCAACCAAAGCCCTCTAACGAGGCACGCCAATAAATGGGAGTGCTTTACTCAATCAAAAAGATCGGTGGGACTACCAAAGGGGCACCTTGTTAGTTAATTGCGATCGTTTGTGCAAGCAAACATCCAATCAAGCAACTTGCGTTCGCCCCGTAGACCTCTGACCATGAGAAAGTAACTTCCAGGCAATCACAAGCCCTCTTCGGAGGCACAAGCCATCTTCGGAGGCAAAAGCCCTTTTCGGAGGCACAAGCCCTCTTCGGAGGCACAAGCCCTCTTCGGAGGCACAAGCCCTCTTCGGAGGTACGAGCCATCTTCGGAGGTAAAAGCCCTTTTCGGAGGCACATTTCACCAGGGTAAAAGTGCAAAATGCTTCTCTTCGGAGACCCACTTCACTCGAGTAGAAATACAAAAATTGCTTCTCTTCGGAGACCAACATTGCTTCTCTTCGGAGACCAAAATCAAGACTTCTTTGGAAGCACAAGACCTCTCCGGAGGCACAACAATACTCCACAAAGCATAATGCTACTCTTTGGAGTCCACATGCTACTCCTCAAAAAATACCAAAATAAAGCCATCCTTAGAGGCACACTTCGGTTCTTAAGGAAGACCTACTTGTTCATCTTTAAAAAAAAAAAAAAACTCTTCCCCAGAAATCGAAGTGCTAAGTAATATCTTCTTCTGAGATTCGCTTCACCGCATAGGAGAATTCACTTCTCAAAAGCATGAAGTAAACATTTCCGAAGGTTGAAGCGTGAAAACTTATCCGGAAATGAGACACGCTCCGTTTAAGTAGAATAATCATTCCCTCAAAGACGGAATAGTTATTCTATGAAAAATAAGAGTACAGTTCTCGCCAAAAGCAAAAGATATTGTAATGCACTTGTGGTATAGGGGCAATATCATATGATACGGCTACAACAATAAAAAGCAGTATTCAAGCAACATACCACAAGCACATAACAATATCACGCGAAAAAGCTGTGGGATAAATGCATTCTTAAACACAAACAGAAAGTTTGTACAAGTGAAAAGAATCGTCTGTTCTATACTAAAAATAAAAAGAAAACAAATGCATTCTCACATACACAAGAGTTTGTACAAGTAAAATAATTGTTTTATTTAGTACTATAAAAATTCTTTACATGTGCAGATATCTCGAACAAGCAAAAGCGGGGACCGGTACCCGCACAATCCCCGGTCAATACATGCAAAGAGCAAAAATAATAAGTAAAAAATCCAGCTTGATTATTCCTTCTTCTCAACACCTTTGGAGCCCTTTCCTGGCCTAATGATTAGCTTTTGAAGTCGTTGTGAACGGGTAGGGGCAGAAGGAGAAAGCGGTACGGCCAGATCAACTACTGCTTCCTCTTCAGTGGAAGTCTTCTTCTTTTTCCTTACAGCACGCTTCCCCTTCCTCTTTGAAGAAGACTCGCTCCCCGGAGTAGCAAGCAATGTTGAAAGCTTCGTATCGTCATCAAGAGACCGCTCTGGGGTCTTCTCAATGTCTTCAAAATCCTCCGCCTTCTGCTCCTGAGAAGCAGCCGGATCATCCAAGCCTTGAAGAGCTTCGATTTTCTCTGCCTGTGATCCCGGTTGGGAAGCGGAAGGGGGAGTAATTTGGGAAGACGGAGGAACGGCAACCGAAGGAGTGAAAGCTTGTGCAGTGCTTGGTGCCTCCGCTGTAGAAGAAAAGAAGTTAAAATCAACATCCCCCGAAAATAAAGAAAGCATCGGTTCACCAAAGTTTAAGTAACAAGTAAGAAGGTCATCAAACTCGGTTAAATCAAGTAGCTGGTCCATTAGACCCGGAACTTCGCCAAAGTTACCTGGAGGAGTTGGTTTCGCAAGCTCGATTTCATATTTATCAGCTTCAGTTTCTTCCTGGCTCTTCTCTTCAATTTGGGAAAGAGGAGTCTCGGAAGTATCGAGTTTAGCTTCAGCATCTTTTGCAGCAAGTGGAGATTGAGAGCTAGAACCGATGATATCAACATCAGTCAAAGTTGAAGTATGGACAGAAGCAGGTAGTGATGTTGTCTTTTCTGGGTATTCTTCTACCGCTGCCCCGGCTCTAGCTCCGGCAAGTTGTTCTTTGCCTCTAATAAGCGCATCACATGCTTCATCGTCTAGATAAAGCGCTGCAAGGTCTGCTTCCGCAAAGCTAGAAAATGTGTCAAGTATAGTCTCCCAGACTTCAGCAAGTGTAATCTCATATTTGGGACCCAAAAAGGAAAGGCTGCCACGGCCCAAAACGCTGTGCATATAGAAGTCAAACAGAGTAGAATCGATGCTAGCTCTAGTGGCATCATGAGACTCTTCGGCCGCAACCTGACCGGCGATCGCGTCATCACGCTCCTTCTCAACTTTAAGGAGCTTAGCTTTCAGCATCTCAATCTCTGCATTTTGGGACACAATTGTCCCCCGTACTTCAGCATTTTCTGTGCGATATTTCTCAGTAATGTGCTGCTCAGCTGCAAGTTTCATTTCGGCGTCTCTTTGTGCAGCATGTGCATCCCGTACCTGCTTCTGAAAGACTTCTTCCTTTTGGGAATGCGATGCGGAAGACGAGGCGAGATCTTCCTTAAGTTGCTTGACTTCAGATGCAAGCTTTGCGTTGTCGTCTGCGATACTCGTCATCTCCGCATCATGCTGCCTGCGCCATTTGTCCCATTCTGATTTATCGTTCTCCATGGTCATCATTGCCTCAAGATTCAAGTGATTAACCCTTTGGAGTTCGTCGACAAGTTTCTGCCATTGCGACATCCTCTCGATATTGAGCCTGACTGCGTCAAGACCTTTAAGCATGTCTTGCTTGTCAATCGGAACCAAATCCAAAACGAAGCGCACTCCTTTTAGGCACCAATTGGGAAAGCGGCTCTGAAGCATTGGAGGGCCATCTTTAACTTGATATTGTGGCCTGTTAATAATTGTTTGAATGTCAGACTACTTTAGAGGAGGAGAGCCGGCCAGGGTATCAGAAGGGATAGGAGCGTCAGCCTTTTCAGAAATTTCAGACGCGTTCTTCTCATCAAGTTTAACCCGTTTACTTGGGTCATCAATAGCATGCTTCTTCCCTTTATCATCGTGATATTTTCTTTTATGAGAGTCATCGTCTCTCCTTCTTTGCTGCTCTTCATAAGCACGCCTTTCTTGAGCTTTTCTAGCTGCACGCCCTTCATCAGATTCTTTGCGGGAGGGAAGATAACGTCCATAATCGTAAGAATCGCGCCCTCCGTAGCGCCGGAAGTTGTCGAAGTATGAGCCGGAGCGTCCCATCGGAGAATCTGAAAAACGGAAAAGAAGTAAAGTTTAGAGATTTCCAGAAAAAGAGGATAAATGCTTATAAGTGCTGAAAAATCCTAAGTGTGTGTGGCGTGCAAGCTACATGCGTCAAACTACAGACCACGCTTTAGTGTAGAAACAGAAACGACTGGCGTGGTAGGCGTCAGGGTTTGTTTTAGGGTGGAAGTCGCTTCAACAGCAGGAGAAGTCACTTTCGGATTATTATCCCCGAAAAGCTCTTGAGAAGTTATCATGATATCGCTCAAGCCATCGAAAGTGTCATCACCCAGGAACTCAGCAGACTTCTCTTTTCCAACTTCCGTATCGATTGATTTCTCAAAAACTCGGGGATTCTCTTCCTCCTCAATAATTGGGGCAAGTGCCGACTTGCTGGCTGACCCTACAACATTGGTAAATGTAGAACATTTTATCAAGGCAACTTCAGCAGCGGGTGCTTCCGATGCAACTTCTTCTACAGAAGCTGGGGCATTCGAGGTCTCTGCTCGAGAATCTGAAGCAGCTAACGTTTCCGCATCAGAACTCGAGACTTCATGAATTTGAGTCGATCTAGAAGGATGTAAAAGTCCAAACTGGTGGAGAAACTCATCTTTCAACAGAAATTTCACATCCCGTTCTTCAATCGGAACAGCCATGAGCTCCTCTAGAGTTTGCTTATGACTGGGATCCCTAGAGGGAGAGAGGAGCGCTGAAATGAGAAAGCAAAGTTAAACACTTAGTGATTCGGACTGTAAGATACTCAGAGAACAAGGAGAAGAAAGGATAGGCATTCTTACTTCCTTTTCTCCACACGGCATAAAAACCAGGGGGACAGCGAACATAAAAATACTGGGTCAAAAACCCATGAGCAGTATCTGGGAGGCCGACAACCAGTTTGCGATTCCTGGCACTTCTTATAACGATGATCGAAGGATGATCTTTGATTCTGACAAAAGAGCACAGGTAACATATTTCGTCAACACTGGGAAAACGGTTAAGCGTTCTGCTGAATAATACGCATAGCCCCATTAGAACAGCATAACCATTGGGATGTAATTGGAATGGAGCGATTGCCAGTTGGCGGAGAAGATGTTGAAGAAAATTGTTGAAAGGAGGAATGGCTCCGCTCGAGCACATTTGTCGGTTGACCGCCACAAAGCCAGGAGGTGCTACATCGGCATTGTTGTTCTTTTCAGGAAGGATAGCGTCATCCTCAGCAATGCCAAATTGAGTACACAATTGCCGAAAAGTTTTGTACAAATAAGTGGAAGGGGCTCTTTCTGGGGGGTTGACTAAAGGAGCTGGAATGAAAATGAACTCTCCGGTCTGAACTGTTACATCTCCTTGTTGAGAAGCCATTCTACACAAGCAACTGGATATTCAAATATGAAGGTGCACGTTTCCTAAATAGTGTGAAGTGTTGTGCAAAATTAACAAAGATAACAAATAAATACAAACTGGAATTAAGCTAGTCGGTAACCGATCGATTATCAAATTTCAGGACTTGTTAATTTAAGAGTTCAGGTACAGTATTAAATGCAAACCGGACATTTTCAGTTGACTATTTCAATGTTGTTTTTATACTTTGCTTGAACTTGTTGGTTTAAAGCACTTCATACACACAATCTGTTTATGTTGATTATCTGTTATTAACTAATCTGTCATTTGATATGGGCAGTCGGTGACAGTATATTCGTCCCAATTTCTTTGTGGATATTTTATTAGACAGGTTATTAGTCTGCAAGCTAGAGTGATCTGTGGGGAAATGCAGCAGTTCATAGTTCAGCAGTTCAAAATGCAGCAGTTCAAAGTTCGTTCAAAGCCCAAGTCATGAGTCGCCAACGACTTATGTATTGACTCGTCCACGACTGATGTTCTGACTCGTCCACGACTTAAGGGTTACAAGGCAAGTCGGTCGTACTTCAGGTCTTAAGTCGTGAAAATAAGAGACTCCGGTCCAAAGCGGCATACAACCCAAGTCCTAAGTCGTCTACGACTCAAGAACTATGTCGTCTACGACTCAAAAACTAAGTCATCTATGACTCAAAAGGAGGCTACAGTCCAAAGCGGCTTGAAATCCTAAGTCCTGGGTCGTCTACGACTCAAGAATTTTGTCATAAGAGACATGACTCGTGAGTCGTACAAAGCTACTGAACCATGGCCCTGCTAGCATCTCACTCGATTTGAACCCATTGACTTTTCTTCTAACCCATTATCTTCCAAACCCAGAAACCTCTCAATCAAATTACGATCCCCATCCTAATTCCACGACACCATTGAACCATCCAAAGAATTAAGTTCAGATCACCAAAGCCTCATCAACCTAATCAGTTAGAGCCTGAAGCGCAGTACCCCTGCATTTCCATCGCCCCATTCATCCAAATATGAAATCAAGCAAAATCGGGCTCAAGAACTACCGGTACGGTGGAATTCACAACAAAGCGTTGTACGAGGGGATGGATTAAGTATGGGGGGAAGAATTCACGAATCAATGATGATTAAAGATCGAGGATGGATCAGAAACACTTACGCAATAAAGAATGAAGAATCGAATTGGTAGATTGTTAGAAAAGGAAGGTATTGCCTCGAGAAAGCTTGGAGGAATAGTAATGGCGGATACGACTCAGGAGATAGGTAATGAGTAGAAGGGACGACTCAAGCATTTTATACCTTTGGGCAGTGGAACACGAAAAGGACTACATGGGATAAGATGAGTCGAAGCACACGACCTACGACTTAGGCGTGTACTTCGAGGGGCAAATGTTAACCCTTAAGTTTCTACGACTCATGGTCTTACGAGATAAGCTTGTTACGACTCATGGTCTTACGAGATAAGGAGTATACGACTCATGGTCTTACGAGATAAGGAGTATACGACTCATGGTCTAGACGGTTTAGCGAGTCAAGGTCTATACGAGTCATGAAGTCTTACGACTCATGAAGTCTTACGACTCATCAGATTCAACGAGTCATGGAGATTTACGACTCATGAAGACTGGCGACTCATGAGGTCCTACGACTCATCACTCTTACGACTCATGAGGATCTACGACTCATGAGAACTGACGACTCAGGAGGTCTTACGACTCATCAAGTTTACGACTTAAGGGCTATCAAACTGGAATCCAAGGCCCTGGCCTGTGCTACTTTGATCTGATGAGTCGACTACGACTTAGCACTTCTCTTCCAACTGAGCCGCAAGATGGACCATAAGGCGCCCACGAGACATCATAAGTCGAATACGAGTCACGACTTACCATGAGTCGGTCACGACTCATGACTTGGCCAAATTGAAAGCTCAGAAATCTGCTCCTATAAATACCCCATCACTTCCTACATTGAGAGGACTTTTTGGCAAATCATTTCTACAGCGCTGTAACTCCGTCAAACTCTTCATTCATTCAGTAATCAAGGATACTTCAAGCATTCGCGATACTACGACAAGCTTCGAGAGAAATTCCTCACATCCGACATGGATTCATCGAGTTTCATCGTCGAAGATTGAGCTAGTAGTCTAGATTGTTTCTTGTGATCGAATTGTACTGTTTCCTGAAGAGATTTGTATCAAATTGTAACCGAATCAGCAATAAGAGACTATAAAGTGGACGTAGGCTCAATTACGGGCCGAACCACTATAAATCCGTTGTTCATTTACTGCATTTCTGCTATTTTCCTGCTTAATTTCTGTTCCCGTCACACGGGTGGTGCTTTCACGATCTTATTACACACACCGGGTGTTAACGTTCATATTTTAACGTCAACAGTACACACAGTCCCATCAAGATGGCGTAGCCATTGGGATGCAACTGGAAAGGAGAGATAGTTAATCGGAGAAAGAGCTGTCGAAGAAAATCGTTAAAGGGAGGAATAGCTCCACTTGAGAACATCTGACGATTAACTGCGATAAAACCAAGAGGCGGCCTGTCAGCAGTATCGTTTACCCCCGAAAGCAAAGCGTCCGCTTCAGCAATACCGAACTAAACACATAATTGACTAAACACCCGTTGATTCAGAGTGGTTGAAGTTCTTTCCGGGGGATCATCCAAGGGATTAGCTATTGGGAAGACCTCTCCAGCTTGCCCTACTATCTCTTCTTGTTGAGAAGTCATTCTACACAAGGAACTGGACATTCAAATATGAAGGTGCACATTTCCTAAAAGCGTGTGAAGTGTTGTGCGAAGCTAATAAAATAACAAGTAAATAAAAATAACAATACTGGTTGGCATACGTCAATTCAGGAAAATTCAAGACTTGTCATTAAATTAAAACTGAGAGTAGTGTCAATGCAGATAGTAAGCAGCTCTAACTGTGAGAATTTTGCGTCGACACTTCATTCAAGTTAGTTAATTCGCAGCATTTCACACCCGATTGAATTCAGTTTATTTTACTTAAGTAGAATATTGTCTCTTGATTTAATCCATCATTCGATGTGGGCAGTCAATGATGAGTATATTCGTCCCAGTTTTCTGCAAATGTTGAATTTAACAGGTTATTAGCAATCAAGTCAACACAATCTGTGAAAAACTGCAACATGTTCAAGCAAGTTCAAACTTGCAGTTCAGTCAAATTCTGTGAAAACTTTGCAAGTGTTCAAGTCCTTAAGTCGCAGGAACGATTTAAGACTAACTCGGGCTTACTTAGGTCGTCTAGATCAAGTTCAAACGAACTAACATAGGTCGGGCTCCCCTAAGTCTTTCTGCTCAAATTTGGGAGTTTATCAATTGTGTTCCTACGAGTTAAAACTACACTACAAGTTAAGGCATAAGGCTTTAAGCCAAGAAAGGGTAAATTTGTTTAAGTGTTAACTCGTCCAAGTACACCCGCGACCTAAAAGTTATGTCGCAAGAAGTTAAGTCGCCCAGATCATAGTGCGATCTAAAGACAGGTCGTAAGGAGAGTTATCTCGTTCGAAGAAATATGCTACACTTCTTAAGTCGCAAGTTCTTAAGTCGTTCAGATTCTTTAAGTCGCTCAGTTTTAAGTCGTTTGCTTGGTTAAGTCGTTTGATTGGTTAAGTCGTTTGCATGGTTAAGTCGTTTGCTTGGTTAAGTCGTTTGCTTCCTTAAACTGTTAGCTAAGTTATGTCGTGTGATTAATGTTTAAACCATAAGTCGCTCCTCCTCAGATCCTTAACTCGCCTAATGCCTTATCCCATTCACTACTCCCCAATACATCAATTCACCAACTCCCTAACTCACTCAATCTTCCTCGGGTTGTTAACTCACCCGGCATCAAACCCGATAACCTGGTAACCCGCTAATTCATCGGTGCCTTCACAACAAAAAACCATCGTCTCTCCAATACCACCAAATCACCCAAAAACCATCAACATCGTCTCAGATTCGCCACAAATTCAATATCATTGTTTTATCATGAATCACGACCACGGCGTGGTCAACGGCGGTCACAAGTTGGTCGAAACATGATTCTCGACAAAATACAGCAAAAGAAAGCGAATTGAAGTCAGAAAATGGAAACCGAAGATTTGACGATGGGAGTAGGTGAGCGATGGCCGGAATTACTTACGTAGTTGGACAGAGGGATGATCGACGACGAGAAGGTTGGAATTTGTCTTCGAATGCTTGGAAAAAACGTCAATGGTGGTTTCAGATAATAAAGCAAGTGAGGAGAAGGAAGGAGAAGTTGAGCAACTTATAGGCGGGAAAGGTGGAATTCGAATCGGCCTAAAACGACCTAACAACTCAAGCAGCTTACGACCTAACAACTCAAGCGGCTTACGACCTAACACCCGAGCGACTCACGACTTAGCAATTCAAATGGCACGAGTTAAAAGGTGTCGAAGCACACGACCTAGTCCCTAGGCATATACTTCAAGGGGCAAGTGTTAACACCTCTTTTTCTACGACTCAGTGACCCAACGACTTACGACTTAGCGACCTAAGGAAATCTCCTGCAACCTAACTCCAGAAGAGCAACCTTATGACCTAACGAGATAAGAGGGCTGCGACCTAACAAGTTAGCGACCTATGTGACGCCCCACCTCTATACCCACGCTAATCAAGAACACTACGGTGCAGTGCTGTCAATTAGCACAGAGAATAAGGCTGTTGAGGAGCGACCATCCGTGTAATTGCTTTGTGCGAGCACCGATATGTCAGATAATATAGCATGCATTTCATTTAAGGAGGAAATCCGACATACCGATACAAACTCAAAGTTATCACACAGTGGCTATATATAATCTTCGGAAACAAATATAGAAATAAACATAACACCAATCAGTCACAGACATCCATATCACAAAGGCAGAAAAAGATATGAATATATAACACATGAAAGTGTACAACAGAGTAGTGGTCTGAAAGATCCACGATAATACAAAATAGTAGCTACGAGCTAGACAAATGAATAAGTATACATCACGGAGTCTATATCTCAAATGTATACAACATAAACTACTAATCTAAGTGGCTAGCCAAAAGTCAGAGTAGTAAATCACTGGGGAGAAGTCAAGCAGAAGCAACTGTAACATCTCGGTCTGACCCGAGTATTATTTCATAAGAAAATAATAAACGGATCAGTCTAGCTATAAATATCAGATAACATGATATAGAATAAGAAATATGGCATAAACGTAAAATAACCATAATGGCATACTACTATAAGTATGTAAATGATAATCAACAAGAGATTAATCAATATCACAAGAATCTTCTCAAAGATCCAAATCCACAAAAAGGTAATGACACACGAATTCACCAATGCACAAAAATTGATAAAACTTATCAATGAAAATAATGAAAATTGGTGAAGCACAAATTCCAGAAATCAACACACGAAATCCAAAAATCACAAAAAGGGGAAGGCCTATCACAAGAACGGGAGCATGAAAGCTCACCAACATGTGTATCACAAGACGGAAAGCTATTCCATGGTTGCTAACCATTTTCACTAGAAAGGCCCGAAGACCATGAGTCAAAACTCCACTAAAATGGCCCGAAGACCATGGGGCGCTACCCCACATATGTGAGTAGAAACATCACACAAACGGGGTCTAGTCTCCCTCGCAGACAAAGAGACATCGCTCAATTGCTAGTCTAAATCACAAAAATGATCGTCATGATCATCAAGAAGTGTCAATTACACTAAGCTAGTAAATATATGAGTTTAGCTTCTTGTCCCATAACCACTAGCTTAACTTAAATATTTACGAACAAACTATAGATCTTCACTAGGAAATTGTCACTAAAGGTTCAGTCGAACAAGTCGAAGAATTAACCGATGAAGTAAACGCAAGCGTTTCATACCACTTGTTTTGCTAAGCCGTTTAATTAGATTTCTCATCCGAGTGAAATAAAGGCTTGTATATACTAATAGATTGGAAAATGGTTTAGGAGAAGAGCTTTGTAATAAAATTGAGTTGAAATCGTTTCGATGAAAGAGTTTTAGTATTTACTACTAGTATTGAAACCTTTATGTTTTTAAAATGGTAAATCATAGAAATTGATTGTAGAATCAACAAGTCACAAATATTCACGTTCGGAGACGTGAATGAAATCCAAGGAAATCAGTTCCAAATCCATCAAAGTAGAAATACCCATGCGACCTAAAAAGGCCGAGCTAAAGTGCAATGAAACGATCTAAAGTAAAATAGGTCGAACGAATTAAGGATAACATGCTGAGCGACCTAAGAAAGTGAAGCCGAGCGACCTAAGAAGCTAACGGCTAAAGGGTTAGCACACGACCTAAACGGTGCGGCCTAAGGAGCTGCGCGACTTAACAGAGTCAAGCTAAGGAGTGCAAGAAGGTCAAGCAACTTAACATGGCCGACCTAAAGTATGGCGCGAACTAAGGTGCAACGACCTAACTCAATCGAGCTAAGCAACAGGGGGATGCGACCTAACCATATAAAGGCTGAGCGACCTAATGGTTAACGAGCTATGCCGCATGACCTAAGGGATACGACCCAAGTGGCGAACGACCCAAGAGTAGAGGTCGAGCGACCTAGTGGTTGCGACCTAAAATGGCAACAGGGTCGAGCGACCTAAGGGGTTTATTGCCAGACGACCTATCGACCGAAGCGACTCAGTGTGGCTGAGCGACTTAACGTGAACGACCTAAATGGTTGAACAGGTCAAGCATGCGACCTAGTGTGGAACGAGCTATCTGCCGAACGACCTACCACATGCGAACGGTTTAAGGCCCAACGACCTAAAGGGGAACGACCTAAGCACGCGAGCGACTTAACATACTCGAACGACCTAACCGCAGGCCGACCTAAAGGAGACTAGGCCGAGGAACCTAAGGTCAAGCGACCTACGACCTAGCGACCTATAGCCTAGCGACCTACGACCTAGGGAAAACGAGCTAAATGCAGGCGAGCGACCTAAGCCCAGAACGAGCAATTTGCAGGCCGAGACGTTTCCACGTGAACGAGCTAGCAAGGCAGAACGACCTATCTACATGAAAATGGTAACAACTCGAAAATTTTGGGTTTTCCACCAATTCAATCCAAACCAAATGCAAATGCACATATAATATTGATAGGGAACCATTCCCAACAATCCAATGACAGTTATAGGCAAGAATGTGAGATAAAAATCTCACCTTTTCACGGAAATTGATGGAAACCGAGCTTGAAAGCAAAGCGAGAAGCAACCACAATCTTGAATCAATGCTTCACTTCGAATTTGGAGTTAGATGTTGAATTTGCAAATGAACTTGAGCTTGGAATTTTAATTTCCCATTCCCTTCACCATTTTTGAAGAAGCTTTACAGTTAGGAATTAATGAAGAAGGAAGTGATGAAGAGGAGATGGGTTGGAACTGAGTTATTGAGTGGTTCAGCCCAAACCAAAGCCCTAAGCAAAAAGTGGCGAAAATTCCACTATCTCCAAACATGTTAAAGTTTATACTCAAAAAGATCGCAAACGCCATTTTGAACTCAATGGAGGTGGTCTCGAGTCCTAATTTGACCGTATGCAAAAAGTAGCTTTTTGGACTAAGATCCAACTAACGATTAAAATATTTAAATAAGATATTTAAATATAAAATCGATAAATATACGGGTTGTTACAGACTCCCCTCCTTAAAGAAATTGCGTCCTCACAATAAATAAGATGGAAATAAAAAGTAACAACCATAAAAGCATATTAACACAAAATAAATTTGAAATAAGAAGTTCACCTCAAAAGAGCATGAGAAGGTAAGTCTAGATGTGTTCGCTCGATGAATTCTCTAGATTCCCCAAGAGAGATCCTTGGGTTTTGAGAACCACAGAACTCACACAAAGAGAACATCTTTATTTTTGAAGGCGTTTGACTTCCAAAGCGATAATACGAATAGGATGTTGCTCAAAAGTTAAATTAGGTGAAACTTCAATTTCTTCCACAAAACCGGACTCAAGAATAAAATCGGGATCTCGAAAGCATTTCCATAATCGAGAAACGTGAAACACGTCACGAATAGCAGAAAATTAGAGCCAGTAATAAAAGGCGATACGCCATGGAATCACTGCGTTCAGTGATAGGAAATGGCCCAATATACTGAGGCGCTAATTTTTCCCGATCGACTGAAACGTACAACACCATTCATAGGTGAAACGAGAATAAAATCTGGACCTAAAACTAGCTTCTCACCGGCCTCAAGCCAACAAGAAGGGGATCAGCATGGCCTTCCATAGAGTGCCTCGAAAGGTGCCACACCAATACCAGATTGGAAGCTATTATTATAGGAAAACTCAAAATAGAAAAATATGATCTTCCCAACTTCCATCTAAATCAAGAACACAAGAACGAAGAAGTTCTTCAAGAGTTTCATTCACACGCTCGGTTTGTCCATTGGACTAGGGGTGATAAGCGGTGCTAAAATTAAGCTTTGTTTCCAAAGCTTTTTGAAGACTCTTCCAAAATCCACTAATAAACAATGGATCACAGTCGCTAACAATAGAAGTAGGGACACCATGCAATTTAACAATTTCCTTGATAAAGAGTTTGGCCAAAAGAGAAACGGTTCGGTTAGACCGAATCGGGAATAAAATGGGTGGATCTAGTAAGTCTATCAACTATCACCCATACGCTATCATGACCCGAACAAGAACGGGAAAGGCCATAACTAAAATCCATGGAAATTTGATCCCACTTCCAAATTAGAATTTCTAAAGGTTGTAATAACCCACCATGCCTTTGTGAAGTTGGCAAGTCATGCAACACTTAACAAAGTTAGCAATATCAGAAGTCAATCACTCTCAATAATAAAGTCGCTTTACACCTGCGTACATTTTACTACTACCAGGATGAATGGCAAATTTAGAATGATGAGAATCTTCTAAAGTATCTTTACGAAGATCATTAATATTTTGTACGATAAGTCTACCAAATTTTCGAATGCCGCCACGAAAATCAATATCGAAGTCTTTCGACTTTCAATATTAATTTTATCCCTACAACTTTGGCTAAGAAGAGCCAATTCGGGATCTAGCCTTTGAGCTTCAAGAATGCAGTCTAAAAGAGAAGGAAAGAGATGAACATGAATTAGAACTCACGATCTCGAATCTCATAAGTGGAGGAAATCTCGAGATCATTCCATTCGGATATCATCAAAGAAATAACTGCCTGTTGCTTAAGACTAAGGGTATCGAAAACACGATTCTCCCATCCGAGAGTATAAAAATTATCAAGATCATAAGATGCAAGAAATTCGAGCCAATGTGGTTGACACAAATTAAGTTCCTTATGGGAAAATAGGTATCCCAATGATTTATAATCGAGGTGGAGAACAAATTTCTCCCCGAAGATGATGATGCCAAACTTGGAAAGCAAAAACAATAGCCGCGAACACCAAATCATAAGTGGCATACTTAGTCTCGATCGGCTTTTAAAATTTAGAAGCACAAGTGATTGCACGCTCTCGTTTGCAAGAGAACGGCATCCAAACCAATACGATTAGCATTGGTACAAAATATAAAGTCTTGGTTCCCTTTGGGAATCACAAGAATAAGATTATCGAAAAGAAAGAATTTAATCTTCTTTTCCGAAAAGCTAAAACTTTCAAAAATCACAATTACCTTTATAGAAAAATTTACATTTTATAAGTCAATTTATTGTGCCTGACTGTCTCATCAAAGCGTTTAGGAAATCCCTATCGATAACGTTGATCAAGCGCATCAACCAGGATTCTTAAAACACTTAATGGGCAATACAACACAAAATCATCTTCTATATGATGAATATAACTCTTAATTTAAAAATTAAAAATCATATTGTACTTATAAATAAATCTTATGAAAAAGGTTTGCAAAATTTTAAATTTTTATTTTCATCCAAAATTAATAAATATAAGAAGTGAATATTAGGCTTAGGTCCCTAATAAGTTTCAAAATACACAAAAACCCCAGTAAAAAAAAAGTATGTAAATTAGGTCCCTAGAATTAAGTTACTAAGTAATTGCATATAGTTATGCAATTATTCACTGAAAAATTGCAGACATTTATGCAATTATATCCAAAAGTTGCATAAATTTCCGCAATTTTTTCGGTGAATAATTGCGGAATTTTCCGCAAATTTTTGAAAAAATTGGGAAAATTTCCACAATTTTATGGTGAATAATTGCGGAATTTTACGCAATTTTTCAGTGAATAATTGTGGAAATGTCGGCAATTTTTTGAAAAAATTTGGGAAATTTACGCAATTATTCACTGAATAATTGCATAAGTGTATGCCATTATTCGGTAGCTTAATTCTAAGGACCTAATTTACAAACTTTTTTTTACTGGGTTTTTTGTGTATTTTGAAACTTATTAGGGACCTGTGCCAAACTGTCCCATATAAGAATGGAATTATCAAGATATTCATAGAATACTCGATTTATAAAATGGATGAAACAAGATGGGCAAACTGAATGACATAATAAGTCATTCATAAGAATCATAACGAGTGTGGAATGCGGTATGTGGTAGGTTAACTTCCGCAACTCGTAGCTAATAAAAACCGGTGGCAAGGTCAAACTGGAAAGACCTTAACACCTCTTAAAAGATTGCTTAGGTGATGATCCTAAGACAAGCTCAAAGATTCAGGAAAATTCACAACTACCCAATTGAAAGAAATAATTCTTTAGTCAACATGTGAGCTTAAAGAATAAGATGATGCCATTAATTTGGAATCGAAATCACAAAGGAAAAATACGAATCTGCTTAACAGATTAAAAATGTCGAAAATGAATAGTCCATACGGAAAAATAGGATATGGGCCTCATAATGATTAAGCCAATCCTTTCACGCAAATCAATTCCGAAACCTAAATAACGCATAATATGCAAATCGGTTCGGAAAGAAAAATCGCATAAAATAATTTCGACATCAATAAAAAGAAAATTGAGTGTTGTGGATCCACCAATCCGGATTCGCAACCCTCAAAGAAGTCATCAAGCCCCAAAATATAAAAAGAAAGAGAATCAACAAGTTCTTTTGATATAAAAATGATGAGATGAACTCATGTCAAAAAGAACTCGAATAAGATAATCACAAACAAATGAAATCAAGGATTGAATAAGAAATACCTTGACCAAGACAAGAGTTGCTAGGGGCTTACAGCATCCCTTTTTCTCTTGCTTTGAAGTTTGGGACATGTAGATAAGTAATGACCCGATCCTTTGCAATAGAGGCAATAAAGGGGTTTCGGGCACTTAATTACATAATGGTCTATGGAACCACAATTGAAGCATTGTCTACGACTTGGGGTAGGTGTCTTGGCTACTGAAGTTTCTGGTTCCACCTTCTTCTTTCTTGGAAGTACGGGGCAGACAGAAATATGATGACTAGAATTTTTGCAATAACGACAAAGAAGTGGTTTCGGGCACTCCTTTGCATAGTGGTCCTTAGAATTACAATTGTAGCATCCTCTACCAATAGAGTTTGGAGTCTTTGCTAACAAAGTAGGTTGCTTCACCTTCTTATCGGGATAAGGGCTTTTGAACTTAATATGCCTCTTCTCGGAAATCCCGATACCACTATCAATTCCTTTATCAGCCTCTTCATGTCGAAGAGTGATATCCACAAGCTGATTGAAAGGAACTTCAAGTTTCAGAGGTAAAACCATTTCGGGGTTTTTACACAAAGCAGAGATAAACCTTTGATTCATAGCAAGATCCAAAATTTGTTGAGCAGACATGAATGCGCCATCCAGAGAAGAACTACTGGATTGACTAGCGCTAGGACTGCCAGAACTAACCATCTCTTCTTCTTTAAGAAAGAAAGAAAGAAAGAAAGAAAGAAGAAGAAAAAGGTTATTCTCAGAGTAAATATCAAACAATCTTGATAGATGAAACAAGGAATCTTAAGAGTGAATAGGATAGATCGGTACGAAGACACGAATTAAATCCTACGGCACGACTCCTAAGAAGGACTTAGGACAATGATCCTTGTTAAGTTATTCTACATTGTTCCGAAGTTTTGCTCTGATACCAAGCTGTGACACCCCACCTCTATACCCATGCTAACCAAGAACACTACGGTGTAGTACTGTCAATTAGCACGGAGAATAAGGTTGTTGAGGAGCAACCATCCGTGTAATTGCTTTGTGCGAGCACCGATATGTCAGATATTATAGCATGCATTTCATTTAAGGAGGAAATCCAACATACCGATACAAACTCAAAGTTATCACACAGTGGCTATATATAATCTTCGGAAACAAATATAGAAATAAACATAACAGCAATCAGTCATAGACATCCATATCACAAAAGCGGAAAAAGATATGAATATATAACACATGAAAGTGTACAACAGAGTAGTGGTCTGAAAGATCCACGATAATAAAAAATAGTAGCTACGAGCTACACCAATGAATAAGTATACATCACGGAGTCTATATCTCAAATGTATACAACATAAACTACTAATCTAAGTGGCTAGCCAAAAGTCAGAGTAGTAAATCCCTGGGGAGAAGTCAAGCAGAAACACCTCTAACATCTCGTTCTGACCCGAGTATTATTTCATAAGAAAATAATAAACGGATCAGTCTAGCTATAAATATCAGATAACATGATATAGAATAAGAGATATGGCATAAACGTAAAATAACCATAATGGCATACTACTATAAGTATGTAAATGATAATCAACAAGAGACTAATCAATATCACAAGAATCTTCTCAAAGATCCAAATCCACAAAAAGGTAATGACACACGAATTCACCAATGCACAAAAATTGATAAAACTTATCAATGAAAATCATGAAAATTGGTGAAACACAAATTCCAGAAATCAACACACGAAATCTAGAAATCACAAAAAGGGGAAGGCCTATCACAAGAACAGGAGCATGAAAGCTCACTAACACGTGTATCACAAGACGGAAAGCTATTCCATGGTTGCTGACCATTTTCACTAGAAAGGCCCGATGACCATGAGTCAAAACTCCACTAAAATGGCCCGAAGACCATGGGGCGCTACCCCCACATATGTGAATAGAAACATCACACAAACGGGGTCTAGTCTCCCTCGCAGACAAAGAGACATCGCTCAATTGCTAGTCTAAATCACAAAAATGATCGTCATGGTCATCAAGAAGTGTCAATTACACTAAGCTAGTAAATATATGAGTTTAGCTTCATGTCCCATAACCACTAGCTTAACTTAAATATTTACAAACAAACCGTAGATCTTCACTAGGAAATTGTCACAAAAGGTTCAGTCGAACAAGTCCAAGAATTAACCGACGAAGTAAACGCAAGCGTTTCATACCACTTGTTTTGCTAAGCCGTTTAATTAGATTTCTCATCCGAGTGAAATAAAGGCTTGTATATACTAATAGATTGGAAAACGGTTTAGGAGAAGAGCTTTGTAATAAAATAGAGTTGAAATCATTTTGATGAAAGAGTTTTAGTACTTACTACTAGTATTGAAACCTTTATGTTTTTAAAATGGTAAATCACAGAAATTGATTGTAGAATCAACAAGTCACAAAAATTCACGTTCGGAGACGTGAATGAAATCCAAGGAAATCAGTTCCAAATCCATCAAAGTAGAAATACCCATGCGACCTAAAAAGGCCGAGCTAAAGTGCAATGAAACGACCTGAAGTAAAATAGGTCGAACGAATTAAGGATAACATGCCGAGCGACCTAAGAAGCTAACGGCTAAAGGGGTAGCACATGACCTAAACGGTGCGACCTAAGGAGCTGCGCGACTTAAGAGAGTCGAGCTAAGGAGTGCAAGTAGGTCAAGCAACTTAACATGGCCGACCTAAAGTATGGCGCGAACTAAGGTGCAACGACCTAACTCAGTCGAGCTAAGCAACAGGGGGATGCGACCTAACCATATAAAGGCTGAGCGACCTAATGGTTAACGAGCTATGTCGCGCGACCTAAGGGATACGACCCAAGTGGTAAACGACCCAAGAGTAGAGATCGAGCGACCTAGTGGTTGCGACCTAAAATGGCAACAGGGTCGAGCGACCTAAGGAGTTTATTGCCAGACGACCTATCGACCGAAGCGACTCAGTGTGGCTGAGCGACTTAACGTGAACGACCTAAATGGTTGAACAGGTCAAGCATGCGACCTAGTGTGGAACGAGCTATCTGCCGAACGACCTACCACATGCGAACGGTTTAAGGCCCAACGACCTAAAGGGGAACGACCTAAGCACGCGAGCGACTTAACATACTCGAACGACCTAACCGCAGGCCGACCTAAAGGAGACTAGGCCGAGGAACCTAAGGTCAAGCGACCTACGACCTAGCGACCTATAGCCTAGCGACCTACGACCTAAGGAAAACGAGCTAAATGCAGGCGAGCGACCTAAGCCCAAAACAGGCAATTTGCAGGCTGAGACGTTTCCACGCGAACGAGCTAGCAAGGCAGAACGACCTATCTGCAGGAAAATGCTAACAACTCGAAAATTTTGGGTTTTCCACCAATTCAATCCAAACCAAATGCAAATGCACACATAATAGTGATAGAGAATCATTCCCAACAATCCAATGACAGTTATAGGCAAGAATGTGAGATAAAAATCTCACCTTTTCACGGAAATTGATGGAAACCGAGCTTGAAAGCAAAGCGAGAAGCAACCATAATCTTGAATCAATGCTTCACTTCGAATTTGGAGTTAGATGTTGAATTTGCAAATGAAATTGAGCTTGGAATTTTAATTTCCCATTCCCTCTACCATTTTTGAAGAAGCTTTAGAGTTAGGAATTAATGAAGAAGGAAGTGATGAAGAGGAGATGGGTTGGGACTGAGTTATTGAGTGGTTCAGCCCAAACCAAAGCCCTAAGCAAAAAGTGGCGAAAATTCCACTATCTCCAAACATGTCAAAGTTTATACTCAAAAAGATCGCAAACGCCATTTTGAACTCAATGGAGGTGGTCTCGAGTCCTAATTTGACCGTATGCAAAAAGTAGCTTTTTGGACTAAGATCCGACTAACGATTAAAATATTTAAATAAGATATTTAAATATAAAATCGATAAATATGCGGGTTGTTACAACCTAACTCCAGAAAAGCACCCTAGCGACCTAAGGAGTTAGCGACCAAGCGACCTAACGAGTTAGCGACCTAGCGACCTAACGAGTTAACGACCTAGCGACCTAACGAGTTAGCGACCTAGCGACCTAGCAATTCAGGAGAAGGGAACGACTTAACATGCTCCAAAGTAAAGCCACACGACCTACCTCTTATGTTAGATCGCTCACGACCTAAGCTTGCTGAGATAACTTCTGAATTCACTACATTAGGTCGCTCACACCCAGTATCTCACCCAGAATGGCTCCCTTAAGTTGCCAACGACTTAAGCTAACTCGGAAGGACCCTTAGGTCGCTCACGACCTAAAACCCAACGACCTAAGCCTAGGCTCGTCCTATAAATACCCCGCCTACTCCACATTCAAAGGGGACTTTTTTCCAGACTTTGAAGCGCCGAAACTCTGCTGCGTTCACGACTTCTACAACTCCTCTACTACCAAAAACATTCCAAGCTACATAAAGAGAAGATCAACGACATTCAAGATGGATTCGAGAATCTCTTTTGCATTGTAGTGCTAATCACTTGTATCGATTGTTGAGTAATCGAAGGAATTCTTGTAAAGCTTGTAATCGAACTTGTAATAAAGAAGATAAAGTGGACGTTGGCTTAATTTCGAGCCGAACCACTATAAAACTGATGTCTCTTTACTTTACTATTATTTTCTGCTTATTTCTAGTTCCCGTACCATCGGGTGGTGCTTTCACTTTACTAATACTCACACCGGGGTGTTAGCGTTTGATTTTTACGTTAACAAATTCAAATTCTTCAAAACCATATTTTTAAAATGGTTTAAATTCATATAAACACATTAATAACCATAATTTCTAAACATGGAATTCAATT
This sequence comes from Allium fistulosum, assembly GCA_030737815.1. Classification (NCBI taxonomy): domain Eukaryota; kingdom Viridiplantae; phylum Streptophyta; class Magnoliopsida; order Asparagales; family Amaryllidaceae; genus Allium; species Allium fistulosum. The sequence continues at coordinate 461,582,887 of CM060907.1, read as the reverse complement.
CCTTATTTTTGAATTCAAATTCAAATTAAATTATTTAAATTTTAAGATATTTAAAACTCTTTTCAAAAGCTTTTCATATTAAACCCCAATTTCAAATTTCAAAATCAATTGAAATTAAAATTTCAATTTAAATATATTAAATTTAAATCATCTGTGACTTAATCGATTTCCTCGTGAAATCCATATTTGTGTGTGTAAAAGTGTGGTCTAGGGGTTTTACACAATAGTGCAACATCATCAATCATCACATCACATATTTAAGCACATTGATATTGATAAGCGGTATAATCTATAACGTTTAACGTTCATTCACAGATTCATAAATAAATAATATAAATTTATTACAGATAAATAAATTACATTCATCACAGATCACACCGAAACAATTCATAGCACAAAGCATAACATATCAGAAATATCAAACAGTTCGACAATCAATAGAATTCAAACATCCATAAGTAAGCTCAATTAATTATCTGATTAATTTAAATCAGATAAGTCATCAATCATGGTTAATTAACATTAATTAATTTCAAATCATTTGGTTGATTGTCCTTTAATCATTTATTAATTAAATTAATCAACCTTTAATTATTAAAAAATTAACCTTTAATTATTCAATTATCCTTTGATTAATTTCCCTTAAATTAATCAACCCTTAATTACCATTTAATTAATTATTCTTAATTAATTACAATAAGTGATTATCATAATTACTTAATCAACTCTAATTAATTAAAATATCCAAAATTAATTACAACAAGTAATTAATTCCTTAATTACTTTCATTAAGTAATTAACAGTTTATAATTGATTATCTTAATTAATTAATTAATTAATTATTAAAATTAATCACATTAATTAATACTTAATAATCCTTAGTTAATTATCTTCATTAACTAATAACATTTCTTAATTACTTTTAATTAATATCTAATTATAAATTAATCTAAATCATTAATTTATAAATTAAATAAATTATTCCTTAATTATCTTATTAATTCAATCACTTATTTACCTTAATTTTCTCGAATATAATTCATTCTTATTGATGACTTCATTAACATTAAAGTGTGAAACATTACACTTCTATATTTAATTTCAAATTCCATTTTGAATATAAGATTCAAAATGATTATTCATTTAAACATTAACCAATTTAAATATCAATTTATAAACCTTAAAATAAATGTAAAGAACATTTATTATTTTTATAGGAAATTTATATAAGGAAAAGCCTTTAAACTCAATTACTTAAATTTTTTATTTAAAAAAAATTAAGCTTTTAAATTACATTACATTTTAACTTGCAAATTCAAGTTTAAAAACATTTATTTGAAAACAAATTACTTTTTAAAGACTATTTAATTTAAACTTGTTTAAAACATATTTAATTTTTGAAACTGATTCAAATTCCAAGATCTGGATTCAAAGTGACTTGAATCCATTAATTTAAACATTTTTTTTAAACCTTTGATTTAAACCTTGATTTTAAATTCTTGATTTAAAAATCCAAATTTCATTTTAAAAACTTTAAGATTCAAAAGTTTCATTTGAATCTAAACTTCATACTAGATTTAAACTTTGTTTAAATCTGTCTCACAAATTTAAATTCATTTAAATTTGTTTTAAATTCAAATTCATTTTTAAAAAAAATCAAGACAGTGACAGGTTTTATTAAAAACCTGTAACCAACTAATACTCGAGCAAAACCCAAAATTTGCTTCGAGTCAAACCCTAATTTACTTCGAGTAAATACTCGAATCACTCGAGTAAATCCCGAGACCAACTTCACGGCACAAAACCAAAGGTCATCAGAAAATAAAAATGCATGGTGCACATGCACCGTGGCTCTGGCCAACTCCGGCCACCTCCTACCCTTGCTTCACATCGCCGATCATCATCAGGCATGATCACGATCATCCAAACCCACTACAGCATCTCGAATCGAAATCAAGTTTAAAAAAAATGAAACTTGGAAGCATCATCAGGTTTCGCCATTAACCATGGAAATCGCATCGTACTCGCCGCTCCAACCACTGGAAATTCCACAACTTCGGCCACTTCCTCGTCAACCCACCAACTTCCAACACCCAAGGCCTCGTTACACTCGATCAACCATAGAAGCTGTGATGATCGATTCATTAAACCCAGTAATAACTAGGGTTCTACACAAACATTCATCACTGCTCTTTCCAACATGAATTAAACATCTACCTGATAATTTTCCTATCATACTTGATCAATCCACCATCATTTCTGAAGATTTACAACATTCCAAACCACTGAGACAATCAGAGTTACCCAATTTCCATATTTTGATGAACTCAGGACTGCTCCCTTAATTTCAAACTAGAAATTAAAATTTTAGTTTTAAAATTCATGTTCTGGTTAATGCATTCAAATTACATGCTTGAATTGATAAATAAAAATGTTTGAATTGTGACAAAGTTTGAACATTCCTGTTCTCATATTTTTTCCAGAGCAACACTTAAATTAGTTTAACTTGAACACATTTTAAATCTCCACTTTATCCTTTAACAAACAAGTTTTGTTTAATAATCAAATTATAACATAGATTGGACCAGGGAATATAGACTTTTGTTTGCAAATCTTGGTAAAAACAAAGAACAGAGATATCTAAATAAAACAGATATGCACATATCATTAATCAAAAATTCTAACAGTATAAATACCCAAATATACTTCACAACACAATATTGATCACTACAATAACATGCAGTCAGGATTATACTTTAGGTTCAAAGTGAAGTTACTCACCGTGATTAAGAAGAAATGAAATAGAACTCTCTCCATGTTGACACAGGCTTGTGAAAATTGCAAAACTGAAACTCCTCTGGTTTGCATTTGATTTGTTTTAAGTTTTGAATGGTATATGCTTTAGATTTTTTTTTCTTCTCAGTGTTGAATGGAACGAACTGATGAAAAGGAAGATGATGTATAAAGAAATGAAGTTACCAGGTTGATAAGTTTATTTGTTTAAGCTGATAAAAATATATGGTTGTATAATGGTTTATTAGAGATATTTTCTCCTATGGTGGCTAACGAGAAATATTGTGATGGCTTCATTAATTGCCTTGTACAATTACACTTATCTTATTTGATTTTGTACATAGATTTTTTTTTATTTCGGCTGTACCAATATGAAATATTTTCTTTGGCTTCCTTTGCAAGCTTTAGCAAGTGTTCATGAATGTATTATTTGTTTACTTGTTTTCTTACTTGTTCATATGTATTTTGTTTGGTTCTTTTCTTTTTACTTTGTCTTTGTAATACTACTTTTCTATTTTAATTTGTTGTTAGATTTTAGTCAATGTGTTTTATTATTTTTCTTTAGTCTTATTATTTCATGGTATAAATAATTTCTATTTTAAATATGTTATTAAAATTTTATTTAAGTTTTACTTTGGATTTTATAGTTTACCCTTTTATATATTTATTTCTAGCTTAAATTATTATTATTAATTTTATTTATTGTCTTGTATTTAATCTATAAATTCTAATTATTATTAACCATCAATTCTAAATTTAAAATTACTTATTTATTTATTTTATACTTATGTCAATGTATATACTTATATTTATTTTTAAAACCATTTACTTGAAATTTAAATCCAAATCACATATATACAATATATAAATTCATATGATTTAATATATATTCTATTTAAATTGGGGAAACTCGCTTCAATCTATCAATTAATTTCACAAATTTTGTTCAAAATTAATTTAATTATCAATTTAAATTTAATTAAAATCTGTGATCGTTACAAAAACCTTTCCAAATCATTCATTTGATCTTAATCAAAGATTTCTTATATTCAATTTATAACTTTTAACGTAGGGAAAATATTTCTAAATCATTTATTCAATCTTAATCAAAGATTTCTTCTTAACTTCAAACCATATTCTTTAAAACCGCGATGTTTTTAAAAAATTATTTTGGACATATTTCAAACTCTACTTGATAAAATTTTGATTTTCTTTCTTTGTTGGAAAACTACTATCATTGTGGACCAAAGAATTTTTTTTTTGAAAAAATCTAACCTATAAATCATTCTCTACGTTAATTTGAAGTTATAGGTCGAAATTTACGAACTGCCGCTAAGCGGCGGGCTCGATTTTGACCAATTTTGTGAATTGCTTCGGAACTTGTCCAAAACACTTCAAATTTTTTTTAAACCATATTTAAACTATTTTAACTTATTTAAAACAATATTTTCATTATTTCAAACTCATTTTTCATTTCCTTTCATATTATAATATTATAATATTATAATATCATTGTTAATCTTTTTAGATATTTTGAAATTATTAAGACGCTAAATAATTTCCATACACAGATTTGTATGGATTTAATTTCCATTGAATTAACTATACTTAATAATCATTTCTCTTATCATTTATTAAACCAAGTTATCATCCATATCACAGACATATAATCAACCATAATATCAACCAAGTTATCAAACATTTAATCATCCAACATATACCAAACTTCTTATGTGATTAACTTTAATTTTTTTTAAGAATTAGTAACATAAAATATGAGTACTCACAATTAGTTCCACTCCTCCAATCTTTTATGTAGATTTCCGAATCGATTCCGGCAGCACTTCCTTCTCTTTTTCTCGCTCCGGGGCTCCTTGAACTTGCTCCTCCTTCTTTACTTTTTTTCTAATATTTTTATTTTATTCTCCTAAGGAATGGAAGCCACTAGAGAAGCTTTTAGTAAGCTTGGGAAAGGAAGAAGAAGATGTAGAAATGTGTAAAAGAAAGTGGAAGGACGGTGATCTATTTATAGTTGAAGTTTGCTACACAAATTACCTTATTACACTTAACCAAAAAGACCAATATACCCTCCATATCAAATCAAATTTTGTCTCCTTTAATTACACTAAAACACTCTTTCCAGTGCATGACTAAACATATATTAAATGTAGATTTGATATGAAAAGGAAGTGTATAAATGTGATGTGAAGTTTATGTAATAATTATGTTTAAAGTAAACATGGATGTGACATTCATTAACGGTGATTAGATGTTTAAATAAATATAATGTTAAATTTAAATCTTTTTTTATTCAAATCAAATTTTACTTGATTACACATCAAATCAAAGGATTTTCTAACTTCATTTTACAAAATTAACCATTTTTGTCTTTTTGTGCTTACTTTTTGTTAATTGTTTTCTAGAAGTTTCTAACCTTGTTTAGTAAAAATAAACTTGATTAGTGAATTATATAATACAAATACTATTTGAATATATGTTCCTATATAAGAAAATAAAGGTGCAATGATGTTGCGACAACTTTTAATCGACAAAACATTGATTTTCGAGGAATTGTTTTACGGTCACATTTTGACGTTTTAGTTAAACTATTTATTTATGTAAACCAAATTTAAAAATAAATTTGTATATTTCTATTTAAAAATATAAACACTCATAAATTAATTAAAATAATTTATTTAACCATTGAAACATACTTTTCTGAAATCAGCATTTTGTCACTTTTGTCGATATAGGCAAATGTTACTATTTTTGTGTATACTTCTCTTTCCAAATCCTATCTAATATTGTTTAAATCATATAACCTTACTTAATTTATATTTAAAATCATTTTAAATAGTATATTTTAAAGTGGTCAAATTAAGGGTCGTTACAACTAGAGTATCGCCCGTCACAGTACACTTCTAGATAAATGTACCGAGGACCTCGCTGGGATCCCCTACAGCACAAGACCGGCCTACCCTTAACCTGAATAGAACCGAATATGTTATCGCCTCGGGTGTTCCCATTCTTAGAAATCGAGCGCTCCCTTTTTCATGCACAACCATATCCATAATTTATTATATATTTTTGAAGGTATCTAGAAAAGTGATAACATATCCTAATTGGGTGCGACCCACTTAGCCTTGCTGCATCTCCCCTATTTTAGTCATTCCCGGTGAAAGAGGCTTGAGGCTAACATTTACTTTTCAAGAAAAATTTCACTTAGAATGCTCATCGTCCTCCATGACGATGTTTTGATAGCATTCGCCCATACAAGTTGCCCTAGGTCTGGACAAACCGAATCACCGTCTTCACTATCTTCACAATATCCATTCGTAATGCTCAAACCGGATCGAAGTGGTTTTCGGATAATTAAATCTAATCCCGGTGTCTTCGAAACAATTAACGAAATTAGCCAATATTGATAGTCGGTTATTTAACTATCAAATAACATCCATAAGCAGTCACTAGGCCATTGTTTATAACTCTTTAAAACATTCATTTCAAAATATCTTTACAAGATATATATTGAAATCTCTTTCAAACTTATCAATATTTGAAACCATTTTCGAATACCTGTTTCCATAACAGGATATTTCCACCCATACCTCACTTCAACACTTAGTGAAATATTTCCAACTTCGATTTATAATCCATTACTTAGAAAATATCTTGATATAAATCCTTTGTCTCTAAGTATTTTCAAAAACAATCCATTTTCTCACTTAGGAAAATATTATAATCCATTTTCCCGAAATAATTTCTAATATCAATACTTAGGAGTTTTTCTTATCCTATCTTCTACATTTCCGGAATTTATATTAATTCCTTTACACTTTCCAAAGTCGATTATACTCATTTATAATCTCGTATATCCATTAACAACTTCTAAAATCATATCCGTTTTCACATCTCGAAAGAGTTTATAAATAAATTAAAGGGGCATTTAACTAGAAGGACAAACTTTGCAGTCCACTTAATTTCTAGGACACACATCTACAGAAATTAATTTCAAGGCCAAAGTCAGCAGAATAATTACTTTTAAGGACAAATTCAGCAGTCCAATTACTTTCAAGGACATAATTTCATAGGTTTTTAGGCGTTAGAAACTAATTATTTTGCATTTTGTCAATAAAAGTAATTATTTCAGTTGTGCATCCTAGAAACTAATTGCATTTGCTAATGAGGCCCTTGTGACTAATTTCCACTAAATTAAAATCATATTCAAAACCCTATATATGTATAATAAGTATTTTTAAAGAATGATAATGTTAACGCTAAAAATTGAACGCTAACACTCGGTGTGTGTAATAGAGTTGTGAAAGCACCACCCGCGTGACGGGAACAGAAATTAAGCAGTAAAATAGCGAAAAAGCAGTAAAAGACAGCAGTTTATTGTGGTTCGGCTTGAGGTCGGGCCTACGTCCACTTTGAATATCTTTATTGCAGAATCTGGTTACAAAATGATACAATATACTTGTGAAATATGATATATTTCAATTCCTAAACACTTTCGACTATTAGCTCAAGCTTCGATGTCGAAGATCTCCTCGAATTCGTGTTGAATGCGGTAGATTTCTCTCAAAGCTTGTTGTAATGTCTTGAGTGATTGGAGTTCTTCAAATGTTGGATGAGTTGAGAATTCGGTAGAGTAATGACGCTTCAAGAAATGATCGACCAAAAAGTCCTTTTGCCGTTGGAGTTAGGGGGTATTTATAGGAGTTGATTCTGGACGGAAATTAGGTCGTAGGTCGCGAGCTAAGTTAGGTCGTAGGTCGCGAGCTAAGTTAGGTCGTAGGTCGCGAGCTAAGTTAGGTCGTAGGTCGCGAGCTAAGTTAGGTCGTAGGTCGCGAGCGACCTGAGGTAGGTCGTGATCCACTTCGCGACTTAGGAGGTTGGTCTGATGGAGTTGCCCTCGGTTTTATCTGAATAAAGTGGCAAGTAGTAGGTCGTTGGCGACTTAAGGAAGAGGCACATAAGGAGTTGTCTGAACTTATTTAAACTGGGCAAGTCTTAGGTCGCGAGTGACCTAAGGTAGGTCGTAAGTTGTGAGCGACCTAAGGAGTAGTTGCTGAAGCCTTTAGGTCGTTGGACTGCTTTATGAAGTTGAGTCGCTCAGAAGTTAGGTCGCTAGGTCGCAGCTTTTCATAGGTCGCAGATACCTTCAGTAGTTAGGTCGCGAAGTACCTTTAGCAGTTAGGTCGCGAAGTACCTTTAGCAGTTAGGTCGCGAAGTACCTTTAGCAGTTAGGTCGCGAAGTACCTTTAGCAGTTAGGTCGCGAAGTTCCTTCAGTAGTTAGGTCGCGGAGTCCCTTAGGTCGCGGACATTTAGGTCGCGGACTTTCTTAGCTCGTGAAGTCTGGAGGCACTAGATCGTGAAGCCTGCTAGGTCGTTAGATCGTTCTGCTCCTTAAGTCGTTAAGTTCCTTAGGTCGCGGAGTCTTGAGTCGTAGAGTTTTAGGTCGGCACGAAAATACGAGTTAACATTTGCCCCTCGAAGTTCAGGCCTGTGCCATAGGTCGTGTGCTTCGACTTAACTTTGCTAGGTCGTGAACGACCTAAAACTTGTGCTAACTTGTACGCCTGTTCGCCTTCCTCTCTCAGCCCCATATAAATTAGTTAGGTCGCTCCTTCCTCCCCACCTTACTGTTCTGAACTTTCATTGCCATTGACGAATTCTCAATCTTTCGAAGGCGAATTCAATTCAGCTAATCACCGATCCATTCCTACCAGCATATCATTAAGTGGATCCAATCTCTACTCCTCCATTATCGCCGCTCGATCGTGAATCCACATTTTCCGACCCAAGTATAATTTCAGGCGCCATGCTCCATTTTTTGAATGGTTATTTCGATCAATTTTTGATCGTCGTTTGATACGTTGTGGTGATTCATGAACGCATAGTGACTTTTACAATGGTCGGAGGGGTTTGTAATCGACTTGCTGGGCGATTTGGTGGTATGTGGAGATTGAAATGAAGAGGACGACAAATTCTTTTGTAATGACGGTATTGGGTTATCCGGTCCAGTAAGGTGTTGCGTGGAGAGGAAGTCGGCGACCTACCAGATCTGGACGACCTAAAAGTTAGGTCATGCTGGGATTCTTGGCGATCTAAGCCTTGCGATCTAAGAATATCTCCAACTTAAACGAAACCGAACAACCTTTTTTGCGACCTAAAGAGTTTCCAACCTATGCCAAGTCGTGTGCGACCTAGGGCTTAGAGAAAATTGCATCGCCTTGATTCATTCAGTTGCATTGTGCGACCTAAAGATGCCTCGACCTATGATAGGTCGCTGAACCACCCAGAACTTGAACCATCTCTGCACAGCCCTGAACGCTTTAATTTGCACAGCACGACTTAAAAATGCTTCGACTTATGCTAGGTCGTGAGCGACCTATCACTTGGAAATTTGAGCAGAACTTGACTGAATTTTTGAATTTGAACTGTGTTGCATTTCTTTTCAGATTGTCTTGACTTTAATGCTAATAACCTGTTTAAATACAACATTTGCAAAGAAAACGGGACAAATATACTGCCATTGACTACCCACATCGCATGACATATTAGTTGACAAAGAACAATTAACTTACATGAATTTTGTGAATGAAATGTTGTGGAACGATAAATTCAAATGAAGTATTAAAGCAAAGCTGAAATAATCAACCTACGCTGATTTGTTTGCATCAACACAACATTGTATTTCAACTTAAAATGACAAGTCTCGAAACTTTATAGTCGACAAATGTCAACTATTTCAATTTCTGTTATACTTGCTTGTTATCGTTTTAGTTTTGCACAACACTTCACACTTTTTTAGGAAACGTGCACCTTCAAATTTGAATGTCCAGTTGATTGTGTAGAATGACATCTCAACAAGAAGATTCAGGACCAGCCGGGGAAGCTTTCCTGATTGCTAATCCACTGATCGATCCTCCGGAAAGAACTCCGACTACACTAAGCCACAAAGTCTTCAGACAACTGTGTATTCAGTTCGGTATTGCCGAATCAGATGCTATATTTCCTGGAGCAAACGACATCGCTGACAGGCACCTCTCGGTTTTGTCGCAGTGAATCGTCAGATGTGCTTAAGCGGAGCCATTCCACCTTTCAACGAATTTCTCCGGGAACTCTTTCTTCGATTATCCATCTCGCCTTTCCAACTACACCCCAACGGTTATGCTGTTCTGATGGGGTTGTGTGTTCTGTTTAGGAGGACGCTCGACCGTCTCCCGAGCTTCGATGAAATTTGCTATTTATGCACCTTTGCTAAGAACAAATATCATCCTTCAATCGTGCTTGTAAGAGGCGCTAGAAACCGGAAGCTGATTTTGGATTTACCCAAGAGCGCTCACGGGTTCCTAAGTCAATTCTTCTTTGTTCGATGTCCTCCGGGATTCTACTCTGTTTGGAGAGTCGGGAGTAAGGTTACCTTTCTTTATTCATCTCATGAGCTTGTCGGAACCCGAATTTATCAAATGCTTATCCTCATCCTTTTCTTTTTTCAGCACTTCCTCCCCCGCTTAGGAATCCCAGCCTCAAGTCGATTTTTGAAACTTTAAATGCTGTGGCTATGGAAGAGAGGAGCGCTAAATTCTTGTTAAAAGATGAACTTTTGCACCAGTTCGAACTTCTACATTCTTCCCGTTCCATCCAGCCTCAAGTAGATCCTGATTCCCCGGCAAAGACGTCAGATGCCCCAGCCCATGCCGACGAACCTATACTGAAAGAGCCCACCAGTGAGACTTCACTGGTGAAGTGTTCCGCTTCCATTAATGTTGCGGGGTCATCCATCAAGTTAACACTTTCTCCGGTTATTGAAGAGGAGGAAAATCCTCACATTTCTGAAAAGACGGCTGACGTGGAAGTCGAAAAAGAGAGTTTTGCTGGGCATCACGGCAATGATACTTTTGATGATTTGAGTGATATAATGATAACTTCTCAAGAACTTTTTAAAGATGATATTTCAAAAGCGATCTCTCCCATTGTTGAAGCGACTTCTTCTTTGAAACAAATTACAACACCTTCAACACAAGTCATTGCCATTCCTACACCACAGAGTGGTTTGTAGTCTGACGCGCGTAGTTTGCACATCACATACACTTAGGATTTTTCGGCACTTGTATGCACCTAAATTCCTTTTCTTCGAAGATATTAAGACTTGTCTCTTTTTCTTTTTCAGATTCTTCGATGGGGCGGAGCAGATCGTATTACGACAAATTCCAGCATCATGGAGGCCGCGATTCTTATGACTTTAGGCGCTATCTTCCTTCCCGTCAGGAGACCGATGAAGAAAGGGCCTCTAGAAAAGCTCGTGAGAGACGGGATTATGAAGAGCACCGCAAAAGAGAAGATGAACAGCACTATGGGAGCAGGGATGAGCGATACGACTCTTCCCACAGAAGTGACGATTCTCATAAAAGGAAATCTTACGATGACAAGGGGAAGAGTCACATTGCTAATGATTCTAGCAAGCGGACCAGACTTAGCGAAAAGGACGCGTCTGCAATTTCGGAAAAGACTGATGCTCCCATTTCTCCTAATATCCCATCCGGCTCTCCTGCTTTAAAGAAATCTGACATCCAGGCGATCATCAGCAGACCTCAGTATCGGGTCAAAGATGCCCCTGCTATCTTCAAAGCCGATTTCCGAATTGGTGCTTAAAAGGGGTGCGTTTTGACCTTGATTTGGTTCCGATCGATAAATCGGATATGTTGCTTAGCCTTGATGCCGTCAAACTTAATATTGAAAGGGTGTCCGGATGGCAAAAGCTTGTCGACGAGCTGTAGAGGGTCAATCGTGCGAATCTTGAAGCCATGCTGACCATGGAGAATGATAAATCAGAATGGGACAAAATTTGTAAGCAACACGATGCTGAAATGAAGAGCATCTCTGATAATTATGGAAAGCTTGAAGCTGAAGTTGAAAGATTAAAGAGCGAGCTTGCTACTTCCTCCACTTCTTACTCGCAAAAGGAGGAGATGCTTCAAAAACAAGTTCGAGACGCTCACGCTGCTCAGCGAGATGCTGAAGCCAAACTTGAAGCAGAGCAACATATTACCGGGAAATATCATGATGATGTTGTTCAGCTTCGGGAGAAAATTAGCTCTCGAGATTTGGAAATCGTCAGATTGCAAGCTCAGTTACTGAGAACTGAAAAAGAGCGTGATGAAGCTATCGCTGGGAAAGTTGCAATCGAAGAGTCTCATGTGGCTACCAAAGCCAACATCAGCTCTACTCTTTTTGACTTTTATCTGCACAGCGTTCTGGATCATGGGAGCCTCTCTTTTCTGGGCCCTGAATATGAGATTACTCTGGCTGAAGTGTGGGAAGCCGCAGTTGATATGCTTGGCGGTGCCGGTTATGATGAGGCAGAGCTTGAGGCACGTTATCTTGACGATGAAGCTCGTGTCGCTCTTGCCAGAGGAAAGGAGCAACTTGCCAAAGCATGAGCTGAGTCGACGGGAGATGAATACCCGAAAGAAGAAGCTCCTTCAACTGCCCCTGTTCATACTTCAACTTTGGCTGGTGTCAACATTATAGATTCCAGTGCCCATTATTCGCTTCCTGCTAAAGTTGACACTGAAATTGTGACTACTCCTACCGAGGAAGAGGCTCTGGAAGATATTGGGGCTGAGAAATTCGAGATTGATCTTTCAAAGCCAACTTCTCCAGGTAACTTTGATGTCGACCCGGATTCCGTGAATCACTTATTCGATTTAACCGAGTTTGACGAACTTCTTACTTATTACTTAAGCTTTGATGAACCAATATCTTCTCTTTTCTCGGAGAATACCGGTTTTAACTTCTTTTCTTCTGCAGCGGAAGTTCCAAAAGCTGCGCCAACTTCCCCTTCTCCGGCTGCTGTTCCTCCTCCTTCCCAAGTCACTCCTCTATCTGCTTCTCAACCAGGATCACAAGAAGAGAAAATAGAAGCCCTCAAAGACTTGGATGATCCGGTTGTTTTGCAAGAGCAAAAGACTGGGGAACTTGAAGAAGGTGAAAAGACCCCGGACTGAACTTATGATGACGACACAAAACTTTCTGAGTTTTTCATTCCGGGAAGTGAGTCTCCTTCCAAGAGGAAAGGGAAGCGCGCAATGAAGAAGAAGAAGAAGAGCGCTTCGGCTGACGAGAAGAATGTTGAAGAAGATCCAGCTGCTCCTCCTTCTCCTCCTTCCCCGACTCATCCACAACGGCTTCCAAAACTGATTATCAAGCCGGGAAAGAGTTCTAAGGGTGGTCGGAAGAAGGAATGATAAGATAGACTCTATGCTTCTTGTTTTGCTTTTTTGGATGTATTGACCGGAAATTGTGCGGGTACCAGTCCCCGCTTCTTTTTGAGATCTACACAATGTAAAAAGTTTTCATAGTATTAAATAAAATAGCTATTTTACTTGTACAAATTCTTGTGTATGTGAGAATGCATTTATTTCCCATTGTAATGTAGAATAAATGATTCTTTATTCACTTTATACGATACCGTAGTGAGCTCGTGATATGATGGTTGAGCGTTGTCTCTATTAATATAGGTATATGCCCCCGTATCACGGCTCACTGCAATATTCTGGAAAAACTTGTATTCTTATTTTAGAGAATAATTCTTCCGATTTGAGGAAATATTATTCTGCTTTTAATTGAACACGTTTTATACTGGAGAAATTTTTTCTTTCTCTTTCTTTCTGAAGAACACTTCAACTTTCGGATATGATCACTTTTATTTGTTAAAAAGTGGATTTTCCTACGCAGTGAAGTGAGCTTCTGAATGAGGTTTTAATTTTGTGCCCCGGTAGAGAGCTTAAGTTTGGTACTTCAAGCATGGTGAAATGTGCCTCCGAAGAGGTCTTTTTGTAGCATTTCAACTTTTTTAGGAGGAACTTTTTGAGATGAATAAGTTAACCTTCCTTTGAGAGTTGAAATGTGCTTCCGGAGTAGGCTTTTTGTTTGAGTATTCTATTTTGGGGCATGCCTTCGGAGAGGGCTCCTCTTAAAGAGGAGTGCCTCCAAAGAGGGCTTGTGCCTCCGAAGAGGGCTTGTGCCTTCGAAGAGGGCTTGCGATGCCTCGGGAGAGGGCTTTTGCCTCCGAAGAGGGCATGTGCCTCCGAAGAGGGCTTGTGGTGCCTCGGGAGAGGGCTATTAACTCCGAAGAGGGCATGTGCCTCCGAAGAGGGCTTGTGGTGCCTTGGGAGAGGGCTTTTGCCTCCGAAGAGGGCATGTGCCTCCGAAGAGGGCTTGTGCCTCCGAAGAGGGCTTGTGCCTCCGAAGAGGGCTTTTGATTGCCTAGAAGTTACTTTCTCATGGTTGAATGGACCCACGGGGCGGACGCAAGTTGCTTGATTGGATGTTCGTTTGTACAAACAATCGCAATCAATTAACAAGGGCCCTGTTTCTTCAGCTTGGGAAGGTGCCCCTTCGGTGGTTCCACCAATCTTTTTTGATTGAGGAAAGCACTTTCATCTTTTGGCGTGCCTCATTAGAGGGCTTTGGTTGGTGTTCCAGGGAGGTTGCGTTTCTGTTTGCCTGCCCATGTCTTTCTCATCATCTGTTCACCAGCGATCCTTTATTATCATTTCCAAGTGCATCTTCCTTTCTTTTGCAAGTAAATTGCTTTATCTTAAGAAGTAGACTTCACTGTTGAGTGACTTCACGGAGCAAACGCAAGTTACTTGGTTGAATGTCTTTTTATATCGACGATCGCAACCAGTTAACGAGTGCTTGACATAGTGGAGTCGCCAACTTTTTATGTGAAGTTCTTCTTGTATAGGACGTGAATCTGGAATTTTTGCCGCTTGGTATTTGCTTAATAGGTGATTTATAGGGGTCGTTTGGCTTTGTGACGAGTTATCCTTGTTTTTAATGTCCTGCAATTTTGAATCGACATTTTAGCAATACGTTTAAAGTATTTACATATCGAAATGAAACAAGCATTATAAAATAGTAAAGAACACAAGATTTATAGTGGTTCGGCCAAGAATCGGGCCTACATCCACTTTATAGCTTTTATTAACTTGCACTGATTTACAATGTCTTTCAATACAACTGATACATTCATCACTATTTTACAATCTTGAGCAAACCCTTTTTTTTAAGTAAAATAAGGACGTAAGTGGTTATTGTTCCAGGCTCTTGGAATTGGATCTCCTTCAACAGTTATGAGTTTGAAAGTGCCATCAAGAAGTTTACTGCCTATGGCATATGGCCCTTCCCAGTTTGGCCCAAACACCCCGGTGGCTGTCATGATCCTTTTCAAGACTAAATCTTCGACCTCAAAGCTGCGTTGGCGTACTTTAGAGTTGAAGTGCCTGGCTATCCTTTGTTGATAAGCTGAAACTCTGAGTCTAGCTTCTTCTCTTTTTTCATCAAGAAAATCAAGGGCTTCAAGTTGCAAGTTCTTATTTTCAACCTCGTTGAAGTGAATTCTTCTGTGTGAAGGAACTTCTACTTCCACTAGAATCATTGCCTCTGATCCATATGCCAGTGAAAATGGAGTGTGCCCAGTCGGAGTTTTGTGAGTAGTTCTGTATGCCCATAGTGCTAGTGGCAGCTTATCGACCCAACCACCTTTTGCTTTTTCAAGTTGCTTTTTGATGGTTGACTTGATAATTTTGTTTACTGCTTCCATTTGCCTGTTTGCCTACGGATGAGCCACTGCTGAGTAACTTTTTCGAATTCTGAACCGTTTGCAAAAATCCTGGAATTCTTCACTTTCAAACTGAGTGTCGTTGTCTGTGATTATCTTCTGCGGCACACCATACCTACAAATGATATTTTTAGTTACGAAATTTATCATCTTTTTAGAGGTAATGGTGGCCAAGGGTTCTGCTTCAGCCCACTTAGTGAAATAATCAACAGCAACAATAGCATATTTGATTCCCGATTTAGCGATCGGTAACGGTCCAATCAAGTCTATTCCCCAAATGGCGAACGGCCATGGGCTGACCATTTGTGTGAGCTCGGTGGAAGGCGCTTTTGGGATTTTTGCGAATCTTTGACATTTGTCGCACTTCCTAGAGTAAATAGCAGCATCTCGATTAATATCCAGCCAGAAATATCCATATCGGAGAACTTTCTTGGCTGGGGTTTGACCACCTGAATGATCTCCACATTCTCCTCCGTGTACCTCAGCTAGAATTGTCTTGGCTTCTTCCTTAGTTACACATCGGAGTAATGGCATTGAGAATCCCCGTCTGTATAATCAGCCGTCTTGAATTATATATCTTGACGCTTTCCGTAATAGTTTTCGGCGTTCTTTCGAACTTTCTGGTAGTGAATCATTGAGCAAATATTCTTTGATTGGAGTCATCCATGATTCATGCTCTTGAGACACAGCCATGATCCAATCAATTTCCATCTCATTGATGCTTGGAGACGACAGAACTTCCACAGGGATTAATCCCAATAATTGAGCCTCCCCAGAACTTGAGTACTTTGCTAGAGAATCCGCTTTCATGTTTTCTATTCGAGGAATGTGACTTATCGTGTAATGATCAAAATCTTCGAGAAGCTCACATGCCTTTGACAAGTATGCGGGCAGATTTCCACCTTTAGCTTGAAACTCTTTCTTTACCTGGCAAACAATAAGTTGGGAATCGCTAAAAATTTGTAACACTTTGATGTTCAGTTCCTTGGCAATTTTCAAACCGGCAATAAGAGCTTCATACTCTGCTTCATTGTTCGTTGAAGGAAATTCCAGTCTCAATGCATAACACAACGATCGTCCTTCGGGGGTTTCGAGCACAACCCCTGCCCCAGAATAGTAATCCTTTCTCGATCCGTCAACATACAACTTCCACTAGATTGGAATGCCATCAGTTACTTCATTCTCACTATCACCTTTGTCAGTAGACTCTGCGATGAAATCTGCTAAAGCTTGTCCGTTGATTGCTCTCCGGGGATGGTAAGTGATATCATATTGGCTGAGTTCAATGTTCCATTTCAAAAGACGGCCCGAAGTTTCAGGACGAAACAGGACTTGCTTTAGAGGTTGATCGGTAAGGACCTTGATAGGATGAGCTTGAAAGTATGGCCTTAACTTCCTAGAATCAATTAGCAAACAATAGGCGAGCTTTTCTATCTTCGAATAATTCATCTCTGCCCCAGTGAACCGTTTGCTGATGTAATAAACTGGACGTTGTATCTTCATATATTCTCGTACAAGTGCTGCACTGAGGGCGTGAGATGAAATTGCTAAATAGATGAAAAGGTCTTCACCATCAGTAGGCTTGGAAAGAACTGGAGGCGTTTCCATATGACGAATTAGTTCATCGAAAGAATTCTGGCACTCGGGAGTCCATTCAAAATTTTTCTTTCCTTTCTTTAGAGCGTCAAAGAAGGGAATGCATTTATCTGTGGCCTTGGAAAT
Source organism: Allium fistulosum (assembly GCA_030737815.1). Lineage (NCBI taxonomy): Eukaryota > Viridiplantae > Streptophyta > Magnoliopsida > Asparagales > Amaryllidaceae > Allium > Allium fistulosum. Next base: position 461,565,734 of record CM060907.1, on the reverse strand, counting down.
GAAACGACTCAGAGCAGCGACTTTTCCATTGAGGCTTTGCATTTCTTTCTTTGTTTTAGGGGCTTTGACCTCCCTTAGAGCTGTGATTTGAGTGGGATTGGCTTCGATGCCCCTAGCGTTCACAATGAAACCCAAGAATTTCCCGGACTCTACTCCGAATGAACACTTTAATGGATTGAGCTTCATTCCGTACTTTCGAAGAATTGCAAACATTTCCTCCAAGTGACCCATGTGGTCTACAGCTTTCTTTGACTTTACCAACATATCGTCAACATAAACTTCCGTGGTTCTGCCAATTTGAGGTTTGAACATCGCATTGACGAGCCTTTGGTAGGTTGCCCCAGCATTCTTCAATCCGAAAGGCATAACTTTGTAGCAGTAGAGACCCACATCTGTGATAAAGCTTGTGTCTTCCTGATCCGACTCATGCATCATAATCTGATTGTACCCGGAGTAAGCGTCCATAAATGATAACAACTCATGCCCAGCTGTTCCATCCACCAATTGATCGATTCTAGGCAGCGGGAAGCAATCTTTGGGGTATGCTTTGTTCAAGTCCGAAAAATCGATGCATACTCTCCACTTTCCATTTGCCTTCTTAACCAGTACTGGGTTTGAAACCCAATTTGGATAAGTGGAGTTTCTGATGAAGCCGTTCTCCATGAGCCGATCGACTTCTTCCTTTAGCGCTGTCGACCTTTCTGGGCCTTGGGTTCTTCTTTTCTGTTTCACTGGTATGAATTTTGGATCAATATTCAGAGTATGTACAGCAATTTACGGGGAGATCCCACACATATCAGCATGACACCAAGCGAACACATCCAGATTGGCTTTTAAGAATGATATCAGCGTGTTTTGAACTGCTATGCTCAATTGTGAACCCACATTGAGTACTTTGTTTGGGTCTTTCGAGTCAACAGATATTGGTACCGTTACTTCCACGGGTACCACTCTATTCTCCCCTGTACTGGCTTTCCTGGGGTCCATTTCTTTCCTTGCATTGCTGTGTTCGCCAGTACAGGGGCCACCCCATAGCTGCTACAAGGTTGGTTCTTTGATATGGAGCGGAGCTGCCGCATCTTTTCCCATCTCTTTTTTCCTGGCCTCTCAGAGCTCTACAAGATAACATTCTCGCCCCACGCTCTGATCTCCTTTAATGACAGCAATCCCATTATCAGTGGGAAATTTCATTGTTAAGCACCACGGAGCGAGGACGGCCCTAAAAGCAGCAAGAGTAGGCCGACCCAAGAAAGCATTATAGGCGGAGAATCCATCAACAATTACAAAAGTTTGCTTCCAAACCAACTTCTTATGCCCTTCGCCCATTTCAACAAACAAGTCCACCGTTCCAATTGGCTGTTTCAGCTCTCCTGTAAACCCAGCAATCTTGTGTGAAGAAGCTTGTACGTCTGTCATTGGAATTTTCATTTGGTCAAATGTCTTTTTAAAGAGTATGTTGCACGAGGCGCCACTATCAACCAGCATTCTTCTGACAATAGACGGCCCAATACCGACAGAGACAACTAAAGGGTCCTCAGTAGGAGCTTCCACATCAATAGAATCCCTGGTTCTGAACATAATATCATCATGAAAAGTCTTTTGCTGCTTCAGAGGTGCAGCATCTTCCAAGATTAAGACACTTTCTTCAGCTGGGGCATACTTCAAGGCTCTAGCATACCTTTCCATCTCACCCCAATTCCTACCAGCCGGATGAGGTCCTCCTGCAATCACATTGATAACAGGTCTTTCCTTTTCAGCAGGCCTCTCTCCTGAACCAGATGAATGAGCTGGGGGTAGTTGCCCCTGGTTAGATGAAGAAGGATCTTTTCTATTCCTTTTAACATACTGCTGCAACTTATTTTCTCTCAATAATTCTTCAATCAGGCTTTTCAAGTGGCGGCACTCGTTGGTATCATGGCCTGGTTGGTTATGAAATTTACAAAATCTTCCGCTTTGAGCAGCATTTTTCCCAACTTTTACTGCCGGTGGTTTTGGAAATTCAACAGCATCCTTAGTGGCGATGAAAATATTCTCCGGTGTATCAGTTAGAGGGGTAAAATCCGAAGGCTTGAGAAAGCGGGGCCTTTTGAGATCCTTCTGCTTCTTTCCACCATTACTCCCCCTTTTCTGATTTATAGATTCTTTTTTGTTCTGAGCCGGAGCATTATTTTCCACCACTGTAGTCACAACTTTAGCTGACGTGGAGAGATTTTCTAGGCGCATGAACTCATCAGCCTTTTTGTAGAACTTTTCGAGTGAGTTTGGTTCCTTCATCTTCAACCATTTTCCAAATTCGCTTGACTTGTCAATAGCCCGCATTAAGTAGGTTAAAATCATTCGCGGTTCTGCGTTATCAACTTCGGCTAAGGCTAAATTAAAGCGATTCAGGAAGGATTTGATGGGCTCTCCAGGGTTCTGTTTAAGACTTGAGAGAGACATTATATCCTTTGCTTTTGAAATGTACAATCTGAATTGTTCCTTGAATTTCCGAGTTAGATCGCAAAATTGATCAACAGATCGTACTGGAAGTAAAGTAGCGCCACACCTTCCAAGTATACCGGGAAATATCGGCATTTAATTTCATCAGTTGCTCTGGCGCCAGTCATGTGCCAATCATATTTATACAAGAATTGATTCGGATCACTTGTTCCTCGATAAGCAGGAATGGTAGGAGGAACGAATTTTCTAGGAAACTCAGCCTTTAGAATCCTCTCAGTAAATGGAGTTTTACTCGGAGCAAATCCCCAATCATTCTCATCTTCGTTTCTCTGCATGCTTTCTTTCATTATTTTCCGAATCATGCCGGAGAGATATTCCTCATTGTTTAATGACTTTGCGGAGTAGACTTCGGCCATTTTCTCGGAGGTTTGCCCGGGTAAATGTTCGCGGAGAACTAGTGATGGCCTGGACCCATCAGCCTGGAGGGGTGCCCCCTCAGGAGCACCTGATCCCCCTTGAGGAATATTTCTCCCTTCGGAGTTATGAACAGCATCAGCATAGTTTTCTCCATTGTTTACTAATCTTTGATTAGCCCCGAGCAGAGCATTCAATTTCTCCATCATTAGAGTATTCTGAGTCTCAAATTGCTGGTACAACCCGGATACAGCAGCATCTAATTCTTCTCGCGTCACTCCGACACTCGGAGATGCTTGACTTAGAGAGGGAGAAGTGGCTGTATTATCACGAGCATCTTCAGATCTAATAGACTTGTGTTTTCTTCCAGGAGCCATTATGTCTGACAGACTTCTGGTCTTGAAGGAAACTTTTTCAACAAACTTTCGTGAAGCTATGGCGAATACAGTCCTGAGTTGGAGTTCTCAGTGAAAGCACCAAAATGTTAACGCTAAAAATTGAACGCTAACACCCGGTGTGTGTAATAGAGTTGTGAAAGCACCACCCGCATGACGGGAACAGAAATTAAGCAGTAAAATAGCGAAAAAGCAGTAAAAGACAGCAGTTTATAGTGGTTCGGCTTGAGGTCAGGCCTACGTCCACTTTGAATCTCTTTATTGCTAAATCTGGTTACAAAATGATACAATATACTTGTGAAATACGATATATTTCAATTCCTAAACACTTTCGACTATTAGCTCAAGCTTCGATGTCGAAGATCTCCTCGAATTCGTGTTGAATGCAGTAGATTTCTCTCAAAGCTTGTTGTAATGTCTTGAGTGATTGGAGTTCTTCAAATGTTGGATGAGTTGAGAATTCGGCAGAGTAATGACGCTTCAAGAAATGATCGGCCAAAAAGTCCTTTTGCCGTTGGAGTTAGGGGGGTATTTATAGGAGTTGATTCTGGACGGAAATTAGGTCGTAGGTCGCGAGCTAAGTTAGGTCGTAGGTCGCGAGCGACCTAAGGTAGGTCGTGATCCACTTCGCGACTTAGGAGGTTGGTCTGATGGAGTTGCCCTCGGTTTTATCTAAATAAAGTGGCAAGTAGTAGGTCGTTGGCGACTTAAGGAAGAGGCACATAAGGAGTTGTCTGAACTTGTTTAAACTGGGCAAGTCTTAGGTCGCGAGCGACCTAAGGTAGGTCGTAAGTTGTGAGCGACCTAAGGAGTAGTTGTTGAAGCCTTTAGGTCGTTGGACTGCTTTATGAAGTTGAGTCGCTCAGAAGTTAGGTCGCTAGGTCGTAGCTTTTCATAGGTCGCAGATACCTTCAGCAGTTAGGTCGCGAAGTACCTTTAGCAGTTAGGTCGCGAAGTACCTTTAGCAGTTAGGTCGTGAAGTACCTTTAGCAGTTAGGTCGCGAAGTACCTTTAGCAGTTAGGTCGCGAAGTTCCTTCAGTAGTTAGGTCGCGGAGTCCCTTAGGTCACGGACATTTAGGTCGCAGACTTTCTTAGCTCGTGAAGTTTGGAGGCACTAGATCGTGAAGCCTGCTAGGTCGTTAAATCATTCTGCTCCTTAAGTCGTTAAGTTCCTTAGGTCGCGGAGTCTTGAGTCGCAGAGTTTTAGGTCGGCACGAAAATACGAGTTAACAGATAATTTAATCTTTTTTTTAAAACACATTTAAGTAATTATTTAAAATTTTAAAATACTTTAATAAACATAGATACTTCATTCCCTATTTCATTTTCAATAGCAAATTGATTTATGAAGCTTATTATAAATATGTGAATTCATTTCAATAAATAGTAAATATTTGAATAATCCACTTCCCGAAACATTTCACTACTAATAGCTTAAAAATTCAAAATTGGATAAATAAATTTTCCGTTTAAATAAACAACTTAACTTCTTAAAATTAAAAATATATTTTTAAAATCTCAATAGGCAATTAAATTTGTAAATTCCTCTCGATTCCCAGCACATCGCTTTCATTCCGATCTCTTTAACCATTTCCATTTTCCAAAAATAGTATACACTATTTTTCCTCAACCATATTTCCATATCCTAATATAAATTCACCCAATGAATTTTATATTTCCAAATTATCATCTGTTATTGATTTCCTTTATTTATAACATCATTTAGAAATTTATTACTCCTTTAAGTTTCACTTTTTATAAACTTACCTCATTTATAAAATCTCATTTTATAAATCCATCCCTTAATAAATCCCATTGATTTTTCAAATCTATTTTTAATATCGATTTACAACTCCGTATCCATATATTTTTTTAACATCCCTTTAAAATCCATAGTTAAAAAAATTCCTTATATAAATTATTTTAAAAGCTCTATTAAAAATATTTCCCTAATAGTTAAGTACAAACCCAAAAATCAAAATTTTATTTTATCCAACTCGATTTTCTTTAAAACAATCCAAATTCAAATATAAATATTTTTATATCTAAAATCCCTTTTAATTCCTTCAAATTAAAAAATAATATTTACGGTATTTAAAATACCAAAATTCAGGCATGTGCTACTGTAGCATCCAATTATTCAAATCACAACCATAATTTATAAAAGATTATTCTAACACATCATATATCATTATATATGAAATTAAAATCAACATTTTTGAGGAATCCAGTTGGATTCCTCCAACCTGTTTCTCTGCATCCACAGATGTTAATACAACATAAAAATACATATCCCACTTCGAGGGGGATACCACGGTATATAGGGTCATCCGCTATTATGTGGGGCGCATAGGGTCTCATCCGCTCCAACGGCGGGTATATATCCAACTACAAATATACATATACTACTACTATATATATTATAGCATTCAATAGATAATAAAAATATCAATTCATCCAAACATCCAATAATTAATTTTAATTATTTGAAATTAAATCTAGTAATCCAAATGAGTGAGATTAACTCACCTTAATTTAAAATTTGCAATCCGTTCCAATTTTGATTCCATTGCGTTACGAATCCAAACGGTTGATTCCATTCGATTAAACCTCGTATGAATAAATTATGCGACATATATGACTTCGATTAATAAACACTTTGAATTTTAAAATTTAAGTTTAAATAAAAATTTAATTTAATATAATCACCTTCATTAGCTTAATCATGTAATTTCTGAGCCTAAACCTTCTACAAACGCGACATGTCCTCCACGTTCACTGCCAGTCATGACATCGCATAGGCTACCCAAGCTCCACCTCCACATCCCCATCGCGGCTGCCTAAGCTCATTTCCCCTTACCTGCGGTCACCACCACAACCTAACTCGAAAGAACCCTATACCCTAAATCACGACCTCCAGCTTCCACATCTACACACACCTTCGACCATCGTGACCCATCAGCAACACCGCCCATCTCGTGTCGCCCTCCAACCATACTAACAGCCTAGTCGCAAACTCTGCCTCGCTCGCTTCCAACGCACGTGCATACATGCGATGACGAACCCCACCGAAACCCAAACCCTAGAACATTGTTGTCGCACCACCTCTAAATCGAGTAACCCCTAAATCAAACACATCAATCAACGTCGCCCTTCCCTCCAGCCATCACACTCGTGACGACAAGAATTGATCGCGACTAAACCATGTTTTTCTTCTTCTTTTGATTCCTTCAATCTCAAATTGAAGGAGAGGAACTCATGATTAATTAGAAGAGGAAAAACATAGGGTCTTCTGCTTCGATTTCGACTGCAAAGTGAGGCGAGGGAGAACTCGTTTTTAAATTAGTATGTAACAAAAAAATTTGTTCTGAAGATTTTGAAAGAGGGAAAGTCGTGGTTTATAAAAGAGAATGAAGGACAGGGTAGGGTGGCGTGTTTTTCAGGGGTAGGGTGGCAGGGGTAGGGTGGCTTAACAGGAAAGGATGTGAGCTGATGTGAAATGAAGATAAATATATATTTTAAAATTCCAAAAGTATCTAGATATTTATTTCGAATCCCTATCGTGGCTTGTCACCTGGCATTTATAATATTATAACACTATTCCGATCGCAACGAAATAAGTTTCGAGTCCCAATTCGATTGTATGGAGAAAATAGCTTTTTGAATCGACTATTTAAGTTAAATTTAATTAAATTATTTCTAGGCATTTCCAGATCGCACGATCAAATGTTAACCCCAAACGTTATGAAATTTGAAATCCAATAATAATACACTATTATGGATCCAATAGAATAGGTTTCGTCGAATTCCGAGACTGTGCCTCGGATCGCTATTTTAACGCGTCGATTTAATTCGACGAATTTCAAAATTTGTGAACTCACTTGAAATTTCAATTTTTAAAATTTACTAACTAAATTAAAATTCCAAATCCAATATTTAAACCATTTAATTATTCCAAATTAAACATCAAAAAATCCGGGACATTACACCTTTGGATTGTAACTTTTTTGGATAGGCTTTTCTTAAGTACCATTGAAAAATATTTAATGATAAATATGCTTAATTAATTTCAAAGAAGATAAAGTATAACTAATATTTTTGGAGGTAATGGTTTCATACAACAAACACTGACATTGACTATAAGTTATTCCAAACTTGGACGCAATACATTAATAAGAATGTCATTTAATTCCTAAATCGCACTTTTGATAATGATTTCATTTATCAGTTGACTGTAATTCAAATAGGAACTAAAATAAAGAGCTAAAACTAGTAACTAACCGCATTAATAATATTTAATTCCAACTTAAATTTAAAATAGTGAAAAATACTTATCTTAATTTAAAATGTGCAATAAAACACATTAATTTCAATTTGTAGATAATTATTTACAATAAAAATGATTGAATTTTGTATAAAAATTTCTAGTGCTAATCAATATACAATTGGTTAGCATGTGAGAATGAATACATATTCATTGTTACATGCAATGGAGTAACTACGCATGTTGTCAAAATATTAAACTAATTTAATTACGCATATCGTTAAGCTGGAATTTTGGCTCGAGTTTTAGGAATTAAAAATGGGTTGGGAGATACTAGTGTAAGAGTGAATTCTCAAGGACAAGAATGCAAATACAAAACATGCAAGTTCTTTATCACAAATTGTAAATCTGGATTTGACCTAATTGGCGATAGAATTAGTAAATAATACTTTTACAAATGTATTGAACTAAAATCAGATTGAGAGAGAAGAGAATTTAGAAAATGCCCCTTCTTATGTTAGGGTACATGCCTATTTATAGCAAAATTGCACTTTAGAGTACTTGACACATGGTAGGTAATAGCTTTGGACGGTCATGATTCTCTAACTAGTTGATGATGTAGAAGACTATAGGTGTGAGACGTGGCATTCCTGGAACCACCACTCCTTCTACTTTAACTCTTCTTACATTTCATAGACTTAGCATGATTAGTCCAACATGGCATTGACACGGGGACAACTTAGGTAATTTTTATAGAGTTGATAACGCTTTTAAATACTCGATGGTGAATTGATATCACTTACTTTATAGACTTGATAACATTCATTGTATAAACTTGATAGCTTATTCTTGTAGATTCGATAGCATCCTTCTTATATAGACTCAATAACACATTACTTGTATAAATAATATGCCTCTCTCTCTTATAGACTCGATAGCCTTGTCATAGACTCGATAGCACTTCTTTTACAGATTTGATAGCTATCTTACATAAAGACTCGAAAAAATCTTCCCTTTATGACAACCATTCTTGCGCATAGACTCGGTAGCCTTTTTATAGACTCGATAGCATTTCTTTTGTAGACTCAGTAACTCTTCTGCATTTTGACTCCATAGCACTTCTTATATAAACTTGATAACTCTTCTTCTTGTGGACTATACAGCCTTGTTATAGACTCGATATCACTTCATCTATAGACTTGTTAACTCTTTTACTTGCCAACTCAATAGCATGTCTTGTATAAACTTGATTGTTGTTCTTCTTATAAACTCGATAACATCCTCCGTATATAAACATTATACCATATCTTATAGACTCGATAACATCTTCCTTTATAAAAACGATATAATTTCTTATAGATTCGGTAGCAACTTCCTTGTATAAACTCGATAGCATCTCTTACCGACTCAATAATATCTTCTTTGTATAAATTCGATAGCATTTTCCTTATATAAACTCGATAGCATCTCTTATAGGCTCGATTGCATCTTCCTTGTACAAACCCAATGCCTTTCCTACTTATAGACTCGATAGACTTATTATAGACTCGATAGAAATTCATTTATTGATTGATAGCTACCTTGCATGCAGATTCGATAGCATCTTCCTTATGTAAATCTGATAGCCTTTCCTACTTACAACATGATAGCCTTGCTATAGACAAGATACACTTCTTTTATAAACTTAGTCGCTCTTCTGCTTATCGATTCATTAGCGCTTCTTGTATAAACATGATAACTCTTCTGCTTATGGATTTGAAATCCTTATTATTGAATTGATATCGCTTCTTTTATAAACTCGATAACTCTTCTACTTACCAAGCTAATAACACTTCTTTATAAACTCGATAGTTTTTCTTCTATTATTCGATACCGTCCTCCTTATGAAAAATTGATAGCATATGTTATCAACTCGATAACATCTTCCTTTTATAAACACGATAGCATTTCTTATAGATTCAGTAACAACATCCTTGTATAAACTCGATAACATTTCCTACTGACTCTATAGTATCTTCCATATATAAATTAATAGCATCTTCCTTTTATAAACTCGATAGCATTTCCTACCGACTCTTTAGTATCTTCCTTATCTAAATTGATAGCATCTTCCTTTTATAAACTCGATAGCATCTTCCTTTTATAAACAAGACTGCATCTCTTATAGGCTCGATAGCATCTTCCTTGTACAACTCGAGCATCTCCTAGAAACTGAATAACACTTCTTATATAAACTCGATCATACTTCTTTTATAAAGTTATAACTATATGTAGTAGTTCTTTCCCCATAAAACTCACTTTTCTTTCCTTACAAAAATTAGGTAAGACATTCGCCCTTCAAGGAGTTTGCTTGTGCTTTAGCTTATGGAAACTCTTTATTCCTTTCTTTAGCCCTTTTTTATTTCTACTCCTTCGTCATTAAAGATGTTTTTTGCAAGTTTTCCCTCCAGTTATACTACTTGTTAGACCTTCAAATTTATCAAATGCATTAGTAAAGATTTGCCTTGTATAACAAATTTTTTCTTTATACACGACTTCATTCTTTATTTTCTCTGGTTAATTGGAACTAATTTTAAATTTTTTCCTAGTTGCCAATAGGTTGTTGGTAGACCCATAGATTTCAATCTAACATTTGGCTTGGTAAATGTGATGACTTTCTTATGAATGGTCAATCGATTCTTTTCAAGAAACAACATTTTGACCTTCCTCGAGTTGGTTGAGTATTCAACATTTGTCAACTTTCTTTGATTTGTTTGTCATCCATACTCTTTCTTTTCGATGCTCATTTGCTTCAAATGGGTGCAAGCGACGGGAGCAAAGTCTTCTTCGGACATTCTCAGTATCCACTATAGGATAATTGAATGTTTTTGCTAGTAATTGATGCCTAATGGCTTCCCAACTCAATTGTTGAGTGCCTTGGAAAAGGTTGGAGCTAGTCCAAGGGCTTTAAACCTATTGGATACAAGGTTTTGCCTTTGCTTAATGATTTTCATCGATCGCGTTAGACCGGGTGCTTCATTTAAAATGATGCATCTTATACCAAGAGTCGCCTCATTATTAATACTCACCGAAGGCATGAGTAAATTATCTTGTGTTTCCTTTCTTAGTAAAATTTTCAATGTTGAACTAAAAAACATTTTTTGGAATCGTTTTATCAACGATCCCTTTTTTAAAATTGGTGTTCAATGTTTATATTTTAGCAAGGCCTTCAGTCGGTAAATTGAGAAAGGTTTTTAGAAATTTACCTTTTAAAGAATCTTTTTGAAAATATGTTTTTCGACGATTCCTTTTTACAAAGATTGGATTGTAAGTCTCAGAAGTTCCCCTTATTACAAAATCTCATGAAGGACACAACAACCACTTTAATTTTGCCCTCTTTTTTAATACACATTTGGCTTTTTTCGTCGGCCTTTCCTTCAAATTTCTGTATACTTCTTTCACATTTTCCCTCACCATCAATGGTGTGAAGTTTGATCTCAAATGCTTAGCATTCCATGTCCTTGCTGTGGTATTGCCAACCAATCTGCTTAATCGATAAGTTCTTAGGGTAATGATTGCATGGATGACTAAGGGGCCCTCACAATTTGGAAACAAAGGTGTGTCTATTGGACTCTTAGTATTTTTCCATCACCCTTCTAAGTACGAGATCTCTATTTTATAATAGTTTTCCTCTTACTCTTCAATTGTGTTATTTGGAAATTCTCACATGGTATCTTTATCTCTCAACTCATTCTTAAATCTAAAATTTCTTTTTTAACTCTTGTTTTGGCTTATATCCATAAGAAATCCTTCGACGTGAAGGTTGCTTAACTTCTACTATTAAAATAGCTTCAAATCCATAAGTTAAAGAGAAATATGTATGTCAAGTACTGTGATGACCTGCCCTTCGTAATACCCTGAATCAACATTGATTGGCAACTATTGAACCCTAAATACCATAAAAGATAGTCCATCGGGGTTAAATCAAAACTAAACACCATAACGAGGCATATCGATACTATCTCACAACGGAATGATAACATATAAAGTACTAAATATACATGAACAGAACATGATAAACAATACACAAGAGATTGCACCAGTGGAAGCAACCGGTAAATAAATATCTTTAAATCAAGTCAGAATACACAAACTCCATACATATAGAGTTCTGAATATAATATCTGACATAATAAGTCATATAATGAAAAAACATGTTTGTCATGTACTACTACAACAACAATATATGTATCCCAAATAACGCCATCATACCTCCAAAATTCTCGAGCGGTCTTGTAAGCATATCCCTAAAAGAACCTAACTCATAAACTACTTAATTGAGTATCCGAGAGTTGTCATTAGACAAATGATAACAATGCCCATACACTGGCTGAGGAATATTAACCCAATAATTATACAAAAAATAATAATGCTCATAAACTAATTAAGCATGTCAACTCATTCTACAAGGACAGTAATGCTCATAAATTGGCCGACACCGCTAAACTAATTAATGAAGAATAACAATTAAACATCATTAATCCCTACAATAGGGAACTATACTTTGATAATTCGTACTTATATAAGTTACTTTGTATAAGATCTTTAATTTTCGAAGTTATAATTACCTTTAAGACGTAGGCTTATAACAAATATGTTAACTCCTCTTTTTGAAGCGACCTAACGACCTAAAGGTACGCAACGACCTAAAGATGGAACGAGCTAGCGACCTAAGAGGCCAGCGACCTAGAGACCTAATGTCACAAAGCGACCTAACGACCTAAGGGGTTGAACACTGTTAACGACCTAACTCCAGAAAGAGGTTAACGACCTAAGGGGTTGAACACTGTTAACGAACTAACTCCAGAAAGAGGTTAGCAACCTAACTTCAGAAAGAGGTTAGCGACCTAACTCTAGAAAGAGGTTAGCGACCTAAGGACCTGAAACTCCAGCAACCTAACGACCTGAAAGATGAAGCGACTAACCTAAAGGATGGAGCGACTTAGTGACCTAAAGGATGGAGCAACTTAGCGACCTAAAGGATGGAGCGATCCAGCGACCTAGGAACACAGCGATCTAACAACTCAGCAAGCTTCGAAAATGACCCGCATCCAGCGACCTACAACCTACCTTAGGTCATTCACGACCTATGACTTATCAATATGTTCAAATGATCAAGTGAAAAACTATTAAGTCGTAGCCCGTGCTCCTTAGGTCGCTTACGACCTACAACCTAATTCCAGAATTCTCCTATAAATACCCCACCTACTCCAACTGAAAGTGGACTTTTGGCTCATTTCTGGAACGCCGATACTCAGCTGTTTTCTTGACTCATCCAACACTTCAAGCACTCCAAACACCGAAGAAGCTTTAACGAACTTCAAGAGGAGATCTAACACATTCAACATGAATTCAAAAGATTCTTCTCGATTCAAGTTCTAGCTACTCGTCTAAAGTGTGTTGTAATCAAAGTGTATTGTAAAGAGTTGTAACCGAATCATCAATAAAGAAGGATAAGTGGACGTGGGCTTAATTTTGAGCCGAACCACTATAAAACTGCTGTCTTTTTACCGCTTTCTGTTATTTTTTGCTTATTTCTAGTTCCCGTACCAACGGGTGGTGCTTTCACATTACTAATACTCACACCGGGGTGTTAGCGTCGATTTTTACGTTAACATTTTTGGTGCTTTCATTGAGAGGCCAACTCAGGAATATTTTCACCATTGCTTCGCAAGAGTTTGTTGAAAGAATCTCTCTAAAGACCAGAAGTTTATCTGAAATCATGGCTCCTGGAAGAAAGAGTAGATCTACCAGATCCGGAAATTCTCATGAGGGGACCTCCGCTTCCCCAACAGCAAACCAGGCAACTCCTGCCGTTGGAGTCACAAGGGCTGAATTAGACGATGTAGTGTCGGGATTATACCAACAAATTGAAACTCAAAACACTTTGATGATGGACAGATTAAACGCTCTACTTGGGGCAAATCAATGACCAGAAAACAATGAAACAATCTTTGCCGAAGATGCTCATAATTCCCAAGGGAAAGGTATTCCTCAAAAAGCAACTGGCATCGCCGAAATGCCACCTTTCCAAGCTGAAGGTTCAAGGCCGTAGCCAACTTTTCGCGAACATTTGCCCAGGCAAACTTTCGAAAGCAGAGCTGACGTCTGCCCGGCAATGCCTTTGAACAATGAGGAGTACCTATCAGGCATGGTTCGCCAAATCATGAAAGAGAGCATGTAGAGGGAAGAAAATGATAGCGACTGGGGATTTGCTCCAAGCAAGACTCTGTTTACTGAAAAGATCCTGAAAGTAGAATTTCCAAGGAAATTTGTACCTCCTACTATCCCGGCCTATAGGGGAACAAGTGACCCTAATCATTTCCTATATAAGTATGACGGGCATATGACCGGTGCAAGAGCATCAGATGAGATTAAATGCCGATACTTTCCAGTGTACTTGGAAGGAGTGGCTCTACTCTGGTTCACAAAACTACTAGTTCGGTCCGTAGATCAATTCTCTGACTTAACTCGAAAATTCAAAGATCAGTTCAGGTTGTATGCTTCAAAGGCTAAGGATATGATGTCACTGTCCAGCCTTGGACAAGTTCCCGGAGAATCTATCAGATCTTTCTTGAACCGTTTCAATACAGCCTTGGCTGAAGTGGATAATGCAGAACCCCGTATGATCCTGACTTACTTGATGTGAGCCATCGACAAATCAAGTGAATTCGGAAGATGGTTAAAAATGAAGGAACCGAATTCACTTGAGAAGTTTTATAAAAAGGCCGACGAATTCATGCACCTAGAAAGCCTTTCTACGCCAGCGAAAGTAGTTGTTGCCGAAGTCAAGAATAACGATGTTGCTTCTAACAAAAGAGAATCTGGAAACCAGAAAAGGGAAAATGACGGAGGAAAGAAGCAGGGGAATGAGAAGAAACCTCGCCGCTTTAATCCTTCAGATTTTACTCCCTTAACTGATACACCGGAAAATATCTTCTTCGCAATGAAGGATGTTGTCGAGTATCCCAAACCACCTGAGATGGGGAGAGGGGCAATGCATAATGGGAGATTCTGTCGATTCCACAATCAACCTGGCCATGACACTAACCAATGTCGCCAGTTAAAGAATGTGATTGAAGAGTTGCTGAAACAGAATAAACTGCAACAATATGTGAAGAAAAACAGAGTCGACCCAACCTCATCCACTCAGGGGCAACAACTTCCTGCTCATCAATCCTGCTCAGAAGACAAGGCTGCAGCGCAGGAATCTAAGAGGCTTGTCATTAATGTTATCACAGGGGGTCCTCACCCAGCCGGCGGAAGTTAATCAAAGTGCTGCTAACTACCCACAAAGCTACAACTGGGAACCTTTCATTCTATCTGGCATATGGATCCAAAACTATGAATCCAGTGGAAATGGAAATTCAATCCCGAGATTCTGAAATAGCAATGACTGCGTCCATATTTTACTTAAAAAGCATTGCTTAAATTTGTAAAATGATGATGGATGTATAACTCTTGTATTATAAACCACTGAGAAATCAGTGCGAATCGATAATAAAGAACTATAAATCTTGTGTCTTTTACTGCTTTAAAATATCTGTATCATTTCGATCTGCAAATATTTTAAAAAATATTGCTAAAATGTCGATTGAATATTGCAGTCTATCAAAGCAAAGCTTACCTATTCAACACATCACGAAGCCAAGCGATTCCTACAAATCACTCAACAAAAAAATCCCAAGCCATACTTCTCTGGAAAAAAGCAAACAACTTGCAAAAGAATGGCACATGTACTTGAAGTGATAACGAGGAATCGCTAAGAGGCAGATGGTGGAAGGACATGAACAACAAAGCCCTCTTCGGAGTCCAAATGCCACTCCTCAAAGTCCAACTACTACTCTTCAGAATCCAAATGCTACTCCTCCGAGTTCACATGCTACTCTTCGGAGTCCAAATGCTACTCTTCGGAGTCCACGTGCTACTCTTCGGAGTCCACATGCTACTCTTCGGAGTCCAAATGCTACTCTTCGGAGTCCAAATGCTACTCTTCGGAGTCCAAATGCTACTCTTCGGAGTCCAAATGCTACTCCTCCGAGTTCACGTGCTACTCTTCGGAGTCAAACTGCTACTCTTCGGAGTCCAAATGCTACTCCACAGAGTCCAAATGCTACTCCAAAGAGTCCACATGCTACTCTTCGGAGTCCAAATGCTACTCCTCAGAGTCCAAATGCTACTCCTCAGAGTCCACATGCTACTCTTTGGAGTCCAAATGCTACTCTTCGGAGTCCAAATGCTACTCCTCAGAGTCCACGTGCTACTCTTCGGAGTCCAACTGCTACTCTTCGGAGTCCAAATGCTACTCCTCCGAGTTCACATGCTACTCTTCGGAGTCCAAATGCTACTCTTCGGAGTCCAAATGCCACTCCTCAGAGTCCACGTGCTACTCTTCGGAGTCCAAATGCTACTCCTCAGAGTCCACGTGCTACTCTTCGGAGCCCAACTGCTACTCTTCGGAGTCCAAATGCTACTCCTCTGAGTTCACGTGCTACTCTTCGGAGTCCAACTGCTACTCTTCGGAGTCCAAATGCTACTCCTCTGAGTTCATGTGCTACTCCTCGGAGTCCAAATGCCACTCCTCAGAGTCCTCGTGCTACTCTTCGGAGTCCAAATGCTACTCCTTAGAGTCCACGTGCTACTTTTCGGAGTCCAAATGCTCCCCTTCGGAGGCACAAGCCCTCTTCGGAGGCACAAACCCTCTTCGAAGGCACACAAACAAAGACCTCTTCGTAAGCAAAAAACTGCTTCACAGGCACAAATCTTCTTCGGAAGCACTAAACAAGTGAAGCCCTTTAACGAGGCACATCCAAAAATTCGTCGGTGGAACCACTAAAGGGGCGCCTTCTCAAAAAGAAGGTTCCAGGCCATCAGCTGAATACTTATGATTATTTGTACAAACAAATATCCGATAAAACAGCTGACGTCTGTCATGTGGGCTCATTCAACAATGAAATATAACTTTTTGGCAAATAGATCGAAGTTTTCTTCGAAAACTCACTTCGCTACGTAGGGGAGTCCACTTTTCAAAAAACAAAAAGTGACCATCTCCGAAAGTTGAAGTACATAAAAAAAAAAGAAAGAAAAACTTCTCCAATACAAGGCGTACTCTATTAGAAGCAGAATAATACTTCCTCAAAATGGAAGAATTATTCCCTAAAATAAGAGTACAAGTCTTTTCAGAATATTGCAGCAAGCCGTGGTATGGGGGCATATAACTATATTAATAAAAACAACACTCAAATAGCATACCACGAGCTCACTGCAGTATCATATAAAGTAAACAAAGAAACTTGTGCAAAAACAAGGAATAAATGCATTCACACATATACTGACAAGAAATTGTACAAGTAAAAATAGCCATTTTATTCCATACTATAAGATTGATTACACATGCGCAGGTTTCAAAAAAGCTGGGGCCGGTACCCGCACAATCCCCGGTCAATACAAGTCTGAGAATACAAGCAAAAAGCAAAACGAGAAGCGTAAAGTCAAGCTCATTACTCCTTCTTCCCACCACCTTTAGAGCTCTTGCCCGGCTTGATGATTAATTTCTGAATCCGGCATGGACGGGTCGGAGAAGAAGGAGAAGGAGGTGTAGCTAGATCTGCTTCCACTTTTTCTTCACCAACAGAAGCACTTTTCTTCTTCTTCTTCAAAACTGCACGTTTCCCTCTCTTCTTTGAAGAAGACTCACTTCCCGGAGAAATCAATGCAGAAAGCTTTGTGTCATCATTATAAGATTGCTCCGGGGTCTACTCGCCCTCCTCAAGTTCTTCCGCCTTCTATTTTTGCGAAGCAGCCGGATCGTCCAAGTCTTGAAGAGCTTCTATTTTTTCTTCCTGCGACCCCGGTTGAGAAGCAGAAGGAGGAGTAACTTGAGAAGATGGAGGAACAACAGCTGGAGGAGGAGAAGTTTGTGCAGCACTTGGTATTTCCGCTACAGAAGAAGAAAAGTCAAAATCAATATTCCTCGTAAAGAGAGGAGATGGTGGCTCATCGAGACTTAAGTAACAATCGAGAAATTCATCAAACTCAGTTGAAGCAAACAAGTAGTCCGCTTGACCTGGTTTAACGTTGAAGTTACCTAGAGAAGTTGGCTTTATAATGTCAATCTCATAGGCTTGTGCTTTGGATCTTTCTTCGCCTTCATCTCCGCTCTGTGCAGTTGTAATCTCGGTTTTGGCTTTAGCAGGAGGCGGAGAATGGGAACTGGAGCCAATGATATCAACGTCGGCCGAAATCGAAGTATGGACAGGGGCAGTTAAAGGTGCTTCCTTCCCTGGATGCTCCTCTTACGTCGATCCAGCTCGCACTTTAGCGAGTTTCTCCTTCCCTCTGGCTAGAGCGGCACGAGTTTCATCATCAAAATAGTATGCCTCAAGGTCTGCTTCAGCATAGCCAGCACCTCCGAGCATATCAATTACGGCCTCCCACACTTCAGCCAAATTAATCTCATATTTAGGGCCCAAAAATGAGAGACTACCACGACCCAGGACGCTGTGTAAGTAAAAATAGAATAAAGTAGAGCTGATATTGGCTTTAGTAGCCTCATGAGATTCTTCAGCTGCAACTTTGCTGACAACTGCCTCATCACTACTACAAAACAGGCCATTTGCATCGGTTGTTTACCCCCCTTTTGCATCAGTTCAACAACCGATGCATATGCAACCGATGCAACAGGCTTAACACTTTTGCATCAGTTCTGAAACCGATGCAAAAAGGTCCTTTTTGCATCGGTTGTTACTAACAACTGATGCAAAATATCATGGTTGGTTGCTTGGACATAGCCCCCATGTTGCATCGGTTGTAATAAAAATCGATGCAACAAAGGAACTTGTTGCATAGGTTGTTGTTGAAAACCGATGCAAACTAATCCCTTTATTGCATCAGATTTTTATAACAACCGATACAAACTAATCCCTCTATTGCATCGGATTTTTATAACAACCGATACAAACTAATCCCTCTATTGCATCAGCTATTTATACCTGATGCAAAGAAGCCACTCTCAGAAATCATTATTATAGACAATATATATATATATATATTATTGATTATAACAAATAATTATTGCATGTCATATTACAATCATTATAACAAATAATTATTGCATGCCATATTACAATCATTCAATAGATTTCATTATAAAACATATACAAACAACCAAACTGATCAATAAAAGAAGTTGAATTTGCTTTACAACTAGTCTAAAACATGTATTTAACAGCATAACCATACTATACCAAAATATAGTTTAAGACAAAAAAAATATTTAACAACATAACTATACTACTACCATCACTTCTACTATTTCATCACAGCACCACATTTGCCAAAACTCCACTGTCATCCACCACTTCAACATCCTCTTTCCAGAACTTCACACAAGCATTCACTCACTAACCACTTCACTGCTCCTCTGTTACAAAAACAAGAAACTTCCCACACTTGCATCTCCTCTGTCCATAACCATAACCACCATCTTCTCTTACCAATAATTCACCTTACTTCAAAACAAACTGCAACAGCCGTGCCACTTCACTACAACTTCTTCTCAACAACGACAGCATATACAAACTACAGCCCTTACTGCTGCTGCTCTATAAATCACCATTAGATTTTCCCTGATGTGCCACTTTCGTAATTCATCTCAACCTGAAAAGGACAGATTTATTGTTGCAGCTGATGATTTATCTTGCTATATGCTCCTATGCATATAAAAAACTGTCTGAAACACTCCTCTCATTCAACCCAAACCATCACATATCATCATCTTGCCTCATTCAAACTATGCAACCATCATTTCCTCCCCTGCCTACAACAGCTACATCTATACCACTTCACTACTTCACCACATAAGTAACTCCACTGACCCTCTATTATCAGTGCACTACACACCAAATCTTCCTCCAAATAAAAATCCCACTACCTACTATCAATATACCTCTGTCACTAACTCACTGCGTGCTTCTACAACACCACTGCATTGCCTACTTCTAACTTCCTTCCATCAATCAGTTGTGCCACTGTTTCATTTTCATTTCTTTTACAAAACAGTGCCTTCCAACCACATGTACATCAGTGTGCACACTTCAACAAGTAACCACCTAACCACACAATCATCGCATATACACCACCCTACTGACATCAACAAGCAATCCCCAAACTGCTCCTCAATCACACTCATACCTCTGCCTACAATATCAACTCAACAACTTCTCTTCACCCTGAACATTGCATATCCACTTGATCACCACTGCCATATACAACACTTCAAATATCAATATACTTCAATCCATCATCAACTTACATAAATCCACAATCGCCATACCCAAAACCAAACAAGACCAGAAACCACTTTAATTCCACATACCTGCTCAAATTAAGGATTGCCCTTAATTGCAAACCACCCTTCCCAAATTCACTTCACTTACCTTTCAACCATCATTTAAGTTCTCTACTTACAAATCTAACTGATAAATAGATACAAACCTGAAAAGGACAGATGGATTGTTGCAGCTAGTGATTATGGTGGCTTCTACTCTTAAGCTCCAACAGAAAACAGCTATTGCAATGATACTCTTAACCTGACGTTATAATCACTGACTAACATTAAGAAAAATGCTCATAAGTGAAAACATGGTTAGCATAGTCAATAGAATATATTTTTTACAGTTAATGCTTAACATCATCTATATTAGTGATGATGCTCTAATCTTTTTCACAAATATCTATTTTGTAGAGAACTAGTTTTCATTGTGAATACTAAAGGTAGTCTTGTCGACTATAGACTTATAAGTGCTGGTAATTGGGTATATACCATTAGATCATAACTTAACAAATGGAAAAGATTTGAAATTGAAATATATGTTAGATTAGAAACATACATGCATGCACAATGTACAGGGAAAATGCAAAAGGTAAAATAAAAAACAATTAGCTCTATAACTATCAATGGATAGAACATTTGACTTGAGAAGTATTTGCAACTCCTCCTTTGTACATAACGTCACCACCACATATTAAGCCAAAGTTGATCAAAACATCACCTTGCCTGGGTCAATTGTTCTTGATTACATGACTCATCCAACCATGCCAGCACTATTTTGCTCCATGTTGGCATCATCCTGCATTTCCACAAAAAAGAAAAAAACAACAACAAATCAGCATCAACGTCTTGCAGCTACATGTTTGTGTACACTTTGTAACCTGTTAGTCCATCATAAATGTACACTGCATTAACCAAATAGCCATGCTAACTCATAAGGATATAGATAGTTAATTCACATTGAGTTACTGAAAATTCTTCAGTTGGTGTGCACACTGTACATAGGACAATTAGCTATTTCACATGTTGAATGACATCCTTTTATGTTTAACACGTATGTATAAATTAACAGCAAAGGAACATTATCATATAACTGCTCTGTAACATACGCTTGAATTATCAGTTGATTTAAACAATGAAGAGAAAAATGGAAGAAAGACATCAACTATGAAGAACTCCAAATGAAGATTAATAACAAAAGAAAATTTAAATGAAATTACAAAATTTTTGAATTAGTTACAGCTCAAACCCAAGCCACAGATTCATCAGTGTTTACATGTATGCATATTTTTTTTAATACTGAGTTTATTTGTAAAAAAATAATACTTGATCAATTTTAAATAGAATAGCCTGATATGGACCAAATTATGAGATGGAAAAATGCATGCCTTAGAAATTAGATGCACACATGAATAATTTAACAATTCATTTAACACATGAAAGTTGTGGTTTTATAACCGACAATAGTTAACTAAGTTAAGTTGAAATAAATAAGGAAAAATAAAATAAACTTCCTTACTGAGCTATGCGTATGAAATTAGAAATGAAAATTATTATACTCAAATTGCACTAGTAAGCATTGACTGAAAAAGCATACATCTACATATGTTTACCATTTAAAGCCATGC
Organism: Allium fistulosum; assembly: GCA_030737815.1. Taxonomy (NCBI): domain Eukaryota; kingdom Viridiplantae; phylum Streptophyta; class Magnoliopsida; order Asparagales; family Amaryllidaceae; genus Allium; species Allium fistulosum. The sequence continues at coordinate 461,544,223 of CM060907.1, read as the reverse complement.
TGAGATGTACCAGAACTTCCTCAATGCATTACCTACATCACCTATAGTTGTTAACTCATTTCTTTCTCTTCCATTTGATTTCGTTAAAAAATTATTTAAGCAGATAGAATTCAATTTCTGTTTCAAATAAAGGTTGCATCAAGTATTTAATCAGTACCTGAAATTGTTAATATGGTTTTCCCTATATGACACTGTCGGCGTATTCATTCAAAAACCAAAACTGTATCAATGAATCACCCAACTCAGCTGTAGTTATTTACATCACTTGTAGGTCCAACAAATCATTCCAGAAAATGAAAAAACAAAAATGTAAATCAAATTGTTTGTGTTCTACATTCACTGCAAGAATAAACTGGTTTTCAACGTATGTGGATATCGCTTTATTCACTATGACATAAAATCAGAATGAGTTGTCTCAAATGCATTAAAGGAATCAGTTCTTAATCTACTCATTTCATGTGGGCTACCAGATTCCGACTCCGCACTATTTGTTGAACTTTGATCTTGTTTCACCGCTACATCTATTAATTAGCTTTCTCCACTTTTCATGTCTATAACAGACTTTTGATCGAGTAGATTATCTACTTCCACTGTTTCTGCTGTGTTATTCTGCTTTTCTTGTATAAGTACTTTGTTTGTAAGATGAGCTAGCTGTTGAATATTTGCAAATGCAACGTTATGAATCATAATGAAAACAAGATAATGCTTAATAGGTAGTAGACAAAGGTTACAGTTCTAAGCACATATTAAACAAAAACCACAGAGATATAGGTCCATACCTCCTCTTTAAGCTTTTCCTTCTCGTCCAACATACTCTCGTAATCGACCATTAAAGCGTTGTATTTTAATTTGAGCACATCATAATCTTTCTCAAGCTGCTTGTTTATCCACCTCGCCCTATGATTTTGAAACCATATTGCAACCTACCTAGGTTGCAATCCTAGTTCTTTGGCAAACTGAACTTTTCTTTCGGGTTCTAGCTTATTCTCTACCTCGAAACTTTTCTCAAGAAACTGAACTTGAGTGGCGGATAACCTTCTTTTCTTCTCTGGTTGGTGCAGGCAGTCGTCTAAATATTCTTCGATCGTCTCTTCTATCTCTCTAGGAATGTAAAATTGTTGGCTAATGGTTCTTCCATTACATGCTTCTTCAAAGTTTAGCATTGATCTTGACCCTGAAATAAATAGAACAAAGTAAGTTTTGAATCAAATACATAAGCATATCGACCATACTCATATGTACCACTAGTATAGAAATAACAATCACAGTTCAAATTTCAAAGCTTCCAAGTACCAGACATGCATCTTTATAAATGTACAATTTATGTACTTGACGGATTCATCAAAGATAAGGCAAATTATAAACTCATTGCAACATAGATCTATTAAATCAGTCGGTTCTCATGCAGTAAGTTTACATTAAACCATACAGTTAGATTTGTATGCTTCTCAAGAATGTTTGTCCAACAGTCAAATTTTCCTATCTCGGTAAGAATTATAATCAAGTTTCCAAATTTTGATAGTTTTATAAAATTCTTGTTAACATGGTATATCCAACTATACATACATAAATGATTAAGAATGCAATAAACTTACCAGCAAATCCAGCATGAGAAGAATCCGAGGAGAGCAAAGCCTGAAAATTTCCAACAGAAGAATCTTCATTCTGCAACAAACATTCACTTCTAAACCTCTGTAAACTCTTCTACCGGCCATAATTAACTTTTTCACTTCTGTAAACAAAAAAGCCCAAGCTCTTAATCCAGTTCCTACCACAATCGAGCACCTCCGCAGTCGAAGTCGTCACCATCCCCAGTCACCGCTGCCAGTACCCTCAATCGCCACAATCAATACCTCCTCCACACTTTACCTCAAATCGAGAACCACCACCAACGCAACAATCTACTCGCCACATCTCAAAACACTCCAACCGAAGCACTCAATTCCATTCATTTCATCAAAAACCACTGCTTTAACTCGAATCCTACACTCCATCTCCTTCAGTTGACCGCAACTCCATCCCCTCCAAACCCAATTCGAATCGTTTAAATGAGAATTTGCAATTGATTTGAATTTCAAACGAGAATTTGCAATTCATTTGGATTTGAGAATTTTGTTTGTGAATTAGAGAGCTTAGAGGTATTTGCGTGGCTGTGTTGATTAACGGGTTACGGGGGAAGTGGAGGGATAAATGAAAGCTAAGCGGGAAATGAAAAGTTAATGGGAGGGAAAATGAAAGTTGGAGTAGCAAACCGATGGAAAATGAATGCAAACTAATGTAGTTGCATCGGTTGAATTTAAAACCGATGCGACTAAAACTATTTGCACGTACCAATTGCATCGGTTGTTGGTGACAACTGATGCAAATTTGATTTTTTATTACCTATTGCTTTTCACGTACCAATTGCATCGGTTATTAAGATGGAACTGATGCAATTTGCATTAGTTTTTACTTCAACCGATGCAAATGAGGCGAAGCAATATGCACTTTTTGTACTAGTGCATCACGCTCTTTTTCAACTTTAAGAAGTCGAGCTAACATTAGCAAATCTCTTCAAAACTTGGAAGGCGGTCGAGCGTCCTCCTGAACAGCACACGCAACCCCATCAAGATGGCATAACCATTGCGGTGTAGCTGGAAGGGAGAGATAGTTAGTCGAAGGAGAAGCTATCGAAGAAAATCATTAAAGGGAGGAATAGCTCCACTAAGCACATTTGTCAGTTAACTGCAATGAAGCCGTGAGGTGGCCTATCTGCAGTATCATTTGTCCCAGGAAGCTGAGCGTCTGCTTCAGCAATGCCAAACTGAATGCACAATTGGCTGAAAGCTCTGTGGTTCAAGGTGGTCGAAGTTCTTTCCGGAGGATCGTTCAACGGGTGAGCAATTGGGAAAACCTCCTCGGCTTGTCCTGTTTCTTCTTGTTGAGAAGTCATTCTACACAAGGAACTGGATATTCAAATATGAAGGTGCACGTTTCCTAAAAGTATGAAGTGTTGTGCAAAACTAGAAAAACGATAAGAAAATATAACTTGAATCAAATTAGATGACATGTGTCAATTATAGAGTTTCAGGGCTTGTTGTTTTAAGTCCAAGTACAGTGTTGATGCAAACAAATCAGCTTTAGTTGATTATTTAAGTTTTGCTTTAATACTTCACTTGAATTTGTTGATTCACGGCATTTTATTCACATAGTTCATTTAAGTTGAATATTCTTTGTCGACTAATCTGTCATTCGATGTGGGCAGTCAATGGCAGTATATTCGCCCTAGTTTTCTGCAAATGTTGTGTTTAACAGGTTGTTAGCTTAAAAGTCAATACAATCTGTGAAAAAGTGCAACAAATTTCAAGTTCAAACAATTCAAAGTCCAAGCAGTTCAATCAAGTTCTTTCAGAATTTTACAAGTCCTAGGTCGTCCAGGCTGTTTTCAAGCGACCTATCATAGGTCGGATTCATTAGGTCGTCCAGTTTGTGCTCAAACGACTTAACATAAGTCGAAATTTCTTAAGTCGCACTGTGCAAGTCAAAGATTTCAAGGCAAGAAACTTCATGTAAAGGCAGTGCAAATTCAGTTAAGTACTAGGTCGCTTATGCGACCTAAAGATTAAGTCGCAGAGAGTTAAGTCACGAAGGCTGTTAGGTCGGCCAAATCTATTAGGTCGTGAAGGTCTTTAGGTCGCGCAGATTCACTAGTTCATTTCTGAAGTAACGCAGCGATCTCAAACTATCTCCTTCCAAAAACCGCTATGCCCTACTCTCCGATTACATTTTGCCACGCGTCCACCAACCATTGCGCCGCTTGAAGCATCGTAACTAAACCTAAACCCCACTAACTCCTCTTTACCCAGTAACTCACTACCTCATTAACTTGTGATCCGATAACCCGTTATCACCTACACAATGAAATCCATCATCTTCTCAGTGAAATCTACTATCTCTCCATACCACTAAATCACCCAAAACTGATTCAGATTACCTCAGATCCATCATAGATCCGACGCACTACTGTGTTCTCATGAAGTACAACAACAACGTGACCAATAACGATCAAAAATAAATCGCAACATGACTCGAAATGAAACACGACACACGGAATTGGATTAGGGTCAGAAAATGGGGATTCATAATTCAACGGTGATTGTGGTGGGATGGAGATCGAATTCACTTACGCAATATGATGATAAAGATGAATTAACGACAGGATAGTTCGAACTCGACTTTGAAAGCTTAGAGGATCTTCAATGGCGGTCTTGAGAGTTAGAGCAGGTAAAGAGGAAGAAGCGAGCTAAATAATTTATATGAGGCAAAAAGAGGAAGGCGAATGGGCACATGAGTTAACGAATCTCTTAGGTCGCTCACGACCTAGCGGAGTTAAATTGAAGCACACGACCTATGACATAGGCCTGTACTTCGAGGGGCAAGTGTTAACTCCTCTTTTTGAAGCGACCTAACGACCTAAAGGTACGCAGCGACCTAAAGATGGAACGAGCTAGCGACCTAAGAGGCCAGCGACCTAGCAACCTAATGTCACAAAGCGACCTAACGACCTAAGGGGTTGAACATTGTTAACGACCTAACTCCAGAAAGAGGTTAACGACCTAAGGGGTTGAACACTGTTAACGACCTAACTCCAGAAAGAGGTTAGCGACCTAACTCCAGAAAGAGGTTAGCGACCTAACGACCTGAAACTCCAGCAACCTAACGACCTGAAAGATGAAGCGACTTAGCGACCTAAAGGATGGAGAGACTTAGCGACCTAAAGGATGGAGCGACTTAGCGACCTAAAGGATGGAGCGATCCAGCGACCTAGGAACACATCGATCTAACAACTCAGCAAGCTTCGAAAATGACCCGCATCCAGCGACCTACGACCTACCTTAGGTCATTCACGACCTATGACTTGTCAATATGTTCAAATGATCAAGTGCAAAACTATTAAGTCGTAGCCCGTGCTCCTTAGGTCGCTTACGACCTACGACCTATCCAAGGTCGCTTACGACCTACGACCTAATTCCAGAATTATCCTATAAATACCCCACCTACTCCAACTGAAAGAGGACTTTTGGCTCATTTCTGGAATGCCGATACTCTGCTGTTTTCTTGACTCATCCAACACTTCATGCACTCCAAACACCAAAGACGCTTCAACGAACTTCAAGAGGAGATCTAACACATTCAACACGAATTCGAAAGATTCTTCTCGATTCAAGTTCTAGCTACTCGTTTAAAGTGTGTTGTAATCAAAGTGTATTGTAAAGAGTTGTAACCAAATCATCAATAAAGAAGATAAAGTGGACGTAGGTTTAATTTCGAGCCGAACCACTATAAAACTACTGTCTTTTTACCGCTTTCTGCTATTTTTTGCTTATTTCTAGTTTCCGTACCAACGGGTGGTGCTTTCACATTACTAATACTCACACCGGGGTGTTAGCTTCGATTTTTACGTTAACAAAATACAAATACACTTTCATATGTATAATACACTCAACTCTTGCTAGAGAGTTCCATTACCCTATCTCTTAATGAGTCAAACCAAACCAAAGATAAGGTTCTCGCTTAACCTTTAGCTCTAATAACAGCTGTAATGACCCGACTTTTCGACCTCTAATTATCGACACTACTACATCCACGATATTAATGTGCCGAGCATCCAAGTGCCGGAAAGAAAATTGTTAGGGTAGAATAAAAGAAAAGGAAACAAAACAAGAAAAAAGGAACACAATATCAAAATCTCATAGCGAAACGATAGCCTATAATACCAAAAGACAACAAATTGCCACTCTAAGATACATAGCATTTCATAGTACAATTCTAAATACTATGATCAGCCCGGACAGTTATAACAACCTTTTCTTAGAAATGCTGATATGTACAATATAGTAATGTAGCGAAATTAAGAATTCAACGGTAAGTGAAACCTTCAGCTCGTCTTCTCGAGCTCCAATGAACATCAACGAAAACCTGCCTTTCTCAAATTACTTGAAAGAGAACATGTGGAATTTAAGGAAAACAAAAACCATGCATCAGACATAAGTTTGGTACGAGAAACTCAAAAAATATGTAGCTAGCATATAACGGTACTGCAACAACCATGTTATTAACTAACAAATTAGTTAGGTTTAATTTCAGATAATTAATCTTGAATTGTAATTTATGAAATTTAATTGTGAAATTAAATCAATTTTTGAAAATGATATTTTAATTTATTAAGGAATAAGTTCCTTTCTTAAAAGGATTTTTAATTAAACTTGAGATATTTTTAAATTGTTAATATTGAGATTTTCGTTAAAATTAGATTTTGGAAAATTGTAATCTTTGCTAAAAAGATAATAATAGTTTGTATTTGCTAAAATTATATTAATTTAAAATGATAGTTTCTGATATATTTGCAATTGTCAAATTTTGTGAAATCAAATTATAATTTTCAATATCTTATTTAATGTAAATGGGTAGGTTATGAGTGATAAACCAAAGCAAAATTTTGTAACACTTCTTTTTATAAATTTGCAACACTTGTTATAACCTTATTGGGTTCATAACCATACCCACATAGCTAATTTAGAAAAGAGAAATAGAGGTATGTACACTTCCTTTCTCAATTCAGTAGTTCCAGAAACTGGAACGATCACTCTTTAACGACCCGGATTTTTCGACGTTTGATTTGGAATATTTAAATGGTTTTAAATATTGATTTTGAATTTATAAATTGACTTTGAATATGAAAATTTGGGTTTATTTATAAAATAAATTTAGAATTTAAATAGAGCTATTTATTGGATAATTTATTTATTGAATTTAATAATTGAATATTGGGTAAATTATCGTATCTTGGTTTTGAAGCTCGATAAAAACAATTTAAAGGCTTATAAAATTTATATTAATAATATTGAAGATAATAAAACCTTTTAAATTGAATTCAAAAGTGATTTTTTCAGTTTTAAAAATATATCGTTTAAATTGACATTTAAAAATAGCCTTCCGAAGCACAGTCTCCGAATTCGACGAAACCAGTTCCATTGGATCCGTAATAGTGTATTATTATTGGGTTTCAAATTTTATAGCGTTTGGAGTCATTTTTTCATCGTACGGGTTATAAACGCTGAAATTAATATCGAAATTTAATATAATAATTGGGTCCAAATGGCTATCTTTCCATACGATTGAATTTGGACTCGAAACCTTTTCCATTGCAATAAGAATAGGGGTATAATATTATAAACGCCTAGAGGCATGCCTCGATAGAGGTTCGAGATTTTGAGTTGTGAAAATCGAAACATTTAAAATATAAAAATATATATAAATAATAGACTTGACCTTTAAATTTCCTATCAGCTGTTATTCTGCCATTTTCAAATCACTGTACATAAGCAAGCCCTATACGCAACCTTCCTTTCAAATATCGTATTTCCCCTCCATTTCAACAACTTTCAAAAACTTTTCATAAACTTTTATCTTAAGTTTAAACATTTTATAAAGGTGCTTCTTTATATAATCCCTTAAATTATTTATATCCAAATATTTTTATTAAATGAAATATTCTAAAGAAACTATTTTTCACTCAAAAGATAATTTATCTTTATTATAATTTTTTTCCACAATCCTTTAACTTAGTATATTTCCTTTAACACTAACATTATTTACGAATCATTTCGTAAAACTATTACTTAAGTTTATTACATCTTATATAACTTATGTAAATCAATCATATTTTAAAGACTTAAGTCCAAATCCTTAATTAATGCTGAAATTCATTAAAAACATTTTCCAAGTTAAAATTACCTTTTTGAGGAGTCATGATTTTACTTAATTGTTCATGACTTAAATCTATATTTGTATGATATACCTTTACATCCTAAGAGTATATAAATCCTAAATTTCAAATTGATTTTACTTAAATCCATCTGTCTAACAAATTCAAACTTTGTTGTAATTTACTATTATCTCAAATTCATAAGTTATAAAACTTATTTCTTATTTAATACTATTGTTAGTTTTCTAGCTTTGAAAAAAACAAATTTTAAAACCACCCGTATTTAAATCCTCAAACTCTTAAATCTCTATTTTTTTCCTTTATAAATTAGATTTATAAATTATCCTTATCTTATTTCATTTTCTCAAAGTATTTCACAATCTTTTACCAAAAGTTTTCATAATTTTTTTAGCTCTGAGTTAGGTATGATTCAAAAAATTTCGACTCTCCAAAATCGTCAGAAATTCCACTTTTTTTATCAATTAGCGATCCCCAATTTATCTTTGGTTTAAGCACTTTTATAAAGATTACTAATCAATGATTCACATTATTTCTTTAACTTAAGAAAATTATATAGATAGAGTAACTCCAAAACAATCCAAGGAACTGGGTACTACCAATAGTATCATATATCCTCTTAACAAGAAGAGTAATACTTAAGAGAAGTGTTTACCATCCAAACATATCTCTTGCCCATTTTAGTTTATTTTCGAGCCAATCGAATTATTTATCATAAAATACATCTTTTTATTTGAAATAATACCATTTTCAAAATCCTTTAGAGATTACTTTATAAAACCTATTTTATAAATTCATTTTATAAATTTATCTTATATTAATTAACTTCATTTAAATTACCACAATTCTTTTACTCGAATTTAAATTCTCATTCGTTTTATATTTATCTTTTTACACAATCATTTAAATACATTTTTATCTTATATGTTCATTCCTTAAACAAATCTTATTTTCAAACACCTTATAGTCAAATCGTAAAACTTAATTCACAAGTTATTTGTACTTAAACTTTTAAATCAAACAATTGACCAATTTATGATAGTAACTTAACATTATCATTTCGTAATTTATTAATTTGGAGTAAGTATTAAAGATCTTAATTACCTTATCAGATTTCTTACTTATCAATAATCTTTATGAAACATGTTATAGTCAAACTTGGAAATTCTAATCACAAGATGTTCATAAATAAATTTCACTTATCCTAATTTCTAACTATACAACTTTTCAAAATATATACTTTATATTCAAAATATAATCCTAGGAAAATTATTTCATTTACCAATTTTTCAAAATCAGTGTGTCTGTTTGCCTTGTGTAAATGTTTAGGAACCCTCATCGATAACGGTGATCAGGCGTATCGATCAAAATCTATAAATTACTCAACAGATAAATCAACACAAAAGAATTTATTAGTCACTAACAAATACAAACTCATATATAATACACTCAAACTCATTCTAGGGTGTTTTGACCCTATCTCTAATGAGTCACTCATCCTAGGGTATTACTAACCTTATCTCTGACGAAACTTTGCCCCACCAAAGCCAAGGTTCTTGCTTAACCATTAGCTCTGATACCAAATGTAATGGCCCATTTTTCCGTACCTTTTGAATCGACAATAAACTACACATGTCTAACTCAAATTGCACGAATAAGCGGATCATTAAGGGTAGAAAGAAAATAAAGATAGAACAGAATCTCACACGAATGGAATAACATATATTATTTCAATAATAATCTTTATAGCGGAATATTTTAAAATAGAATATCAGAGTCTAACCTAGATACAACCTGGACAGTTATAAACCCTGTCCTTACAAATGCTGAAAAAAAACAAAACAAATGCAATAGATGTAGCTGTAATGACCGGGCGGTTTTCGATCCCGAAAATCGACATTAATACGTTCACTATATAGAGTGTCGAGCAATCGAGTGACGGAAATACCAGGTTGTTAGGGTATAAGAAGAAAAGAGATACAAGAAGAAACATAAATAACAACACCACAAAATCTCACAATCGCAGCGAAACAAAATATAATATATAATAACATCATTTTATATAAAGGAAAAATGTAACTGTTAATATACATACAAATTATCAGATTACAATCATCAACATATAAATCTGGACAGTTATAATAACTTTTCCTTAAATGCTGAATATACGGCCAACAATACACAATGGAATATAATCAAATAAGTGCAATACGTCTCTACCATTCAGCTCGTCTCCTGAGCTCCAAAACAACCTAACCTGAATCTGTAATACCCGGTCTGACCAGAGCATTACAATAAAGCAACACCCGAGTCAGGCTGGAAACCAGCATCAGTAAACACACTTAATTTGAAAACCAAGGTAACTCGTACAAACACGATGAGTTTTTATCTTACGATGACCAAGAACGCTTTTATAAAAAAAAATCTAGTGGTATTATAATAGTGTCTAAGTACAAAATACTTATTAAAATAATAGAATTTGTCGAATTAATTAAAGTCTAGCATATTGGACTCTATAATCAACACCATAAAGGTTCGTAGTGGTTATTTGATTGAAGTGGTTACGAATAATGCACATATCTGATCCCGATCTCTTCGAACTCAAAATAATAAATTTTTGAAGGCCGAATTGTTTCAAATAAACAATTTACATTTAGAGTGTCAATATACACATATGGAAATTCGTTTGACTCCTTCATGGTATAGACAAGGACAATTGAAATAAACATTCAAGAGCAATAAAGTCAACATAGATTGTCAACTTAATTTAGCGATTAAAAATTAATACCAAAACAATTCACAATTAGGATTTAATTAACTTTAATTAGTTGAATCCGTTTCTATCTTTAATCCAAATCAATTATAATTTAAAGAAATTACCAACAATTTATTTATTAGTTAATTAGGATTAAACAACCAAATTGATAACTAATTAACATAGGATTAAGTCAAATAGGATTTAATTTATTACTCATTTTTATTTTTATAATATAATTAAATTTTAAAATACGTGAAATTTATAACATTAATTTAGATTAAAAATATTGGGTGACAACAATTATCACGTTGATTTGGTTTTTAAAGGAAAAGGGAAACAATGTTTTAAAATTGGAAAATTTATTAACATATAACTTAAACTCAATTCCCTTTACTAAAAATACAATATAAAATACCCAGTCCAAACACAACAGACCCGGCCCAAACACCCCCTCTCTCTTCTTCCTTTTTTTGCTCCCTTTCTTCTATTCACTCAAACCCAGCCGTGCACGCTGGATACGTGCACTTGCACACCAACGCCGACTACCCTTACTTGCCGCCAACCGACCAACCTCGCAAACCACCCATGACCACCGCGTCACCTCCATCTACCCAAAACCCTAGTTCAAATTTTCGAACTTCGAACCAAATCCTGGAACGAACGTATCTCCACCCAATCACCTCAACTCGCCACCCTACGTCACCATCTACCATCGAGCCTTGTCGAAAAGATCGCCACTTCTTTCTCTTCCTTCTTCCCCTGGACCGCATGCCCCATTCGCCTCCTTGACGCCGCATTTGCCTCAAACTCAAGACCGAACCAAACAACACCCTAAACCCTACTTCGCCCACGACTCTACGCCACGCCCACCAGAAAAACACCTTTCCATTTTTCCTAGGTGCCGCATCATCTGCTTCTCCTCGTCCAATGTCACACCCCAACCTTCGCCATGTCGTCGGAATTTGTCGAATTTCCTAGATCCGTTCATCTAAAAAAGCCTATCTCTCATAGCACAAAAAAAATCCAAACAAATCTTAAAAATCATGATTTCCAATAACGATTCCAAACATATAACCCATTCGTTAAAATTTGATATTCGAATTTTGGTCGTGACTACCTACTCTATGTAAATCGATGTTTTCCTTTCTCTCTGCTCCATGAAAACTCGATGAAATAAATTTTAAAATGTTCTTCATTCGAAAATAAACAACTTTTCTTTTGAAAAAAAGATCTAAAACCAAATGGTTGTTGAGCTTTTGATTTTTGAAGTTGGTTGTTTAACTGTTTTTGAATAAACAAAACCTGGAACAGAGCTTGAATGGAAGAAAAACAGTGGTTGTGCTGGTCGACTAGCCATTGACGAACACCATTTTATATACACATGTTTACATACAATCACCCATATGCTTAACACATATCATAATCATAGCCATATATATATATATAGGTATATATCATATATCAAGTTATGAAAATAAAGAGTTACTCACAGTTGTACAAAGATGATGAACAGTTGCTTCTCTTTTCTTTTCTTCTAGAATCACTACTTTTTTGAATATCTTGGCTTTATTACTTACTGGCAAATTCTCTTTTGTTTTAAATGTTTGAAATGTTAGAATGTAAACGTGAAGATAAGATAGGGTATTTATAGATGGAGAGAGAGAGAGAGAGAGAGCAAGTTGAAAAGGGCTGAAGCTTATTTTCTTGTACAAGCTATTTTTTTCATTTTTTTTCTTTAATTTGATTTGAAAATTGTTGACTTGATTTGATAAAAAGATGACTTGAAAACTTTTGAGTGAAAGATGTGATTTATTATATGCTTGACTAGATATTTTATCATCATGATGTTTCCTTGCATATATATATATATATATATATATATATATCTGTGTGTGTAGATAGATTTATTTTGACCATATGTAAATGCATTTGACTATATACTAACATATATTAACATGCTAAGTCAGATACTTCTTGTAAAATTTATTCCTTATACATTATTTTATCATAAACACATATGTGTGTGTGTGTGTGTGTTGATATGCATACATATGCAGTATACATTTTTATTTAACCTATTTACATTTATACATAATTACATATCATATTCACATAAGTTTGAATTTTGCCACCATGAGTTTTATACATTCATGTATATATATTTATTTACATATACAATGTTTTTCATAAACATATATACACATACTTAACTTATATATATTTTTAAACATCAAAATGAAGCTTGTATACATTTGTATATAGATATATAGATATTTTATCTTAAATTTTAATGGTGGAGTTTATATACATATTTCTATAAAATTTATCATGTCCAAAAATTTTATTTTAATTTGAATATAGTTTTTTATTAATTTATACATTCAAATATTTTAAATATTAGAAAATTTATCTATCCAACTTATAAAAATTAATATTCCAAAATTTTAAAATCAGTTAATTAATCAATAATAGGTTTTAAAATTCCGGGTCATTACATTCCTCCCCCTTAGAACTTTTCGTCCTCGAAAAGGAACGAAGCGATAATTTGAATTTTGATGTAAATTATTAAATAATCATCTTTAAAATTTTACACTCTATACTCTTTTATTCTACAATTTATGATACATACACTTTAAATTACATAGTATTACCAAGCTAGTTTATATTAAAACATTTTTCATAACTTGATGTCTTAACAAGTCCATCCTTGTTCTTACAGAAATTTGGTCATAGGTTGATCAGGCGTAGGACTGAAAATCTATAAGTACTTAGTAGATCTATTTCAACACCCAGTGAAAATACTTGAAAACCTTTTTCAAAAATGATATGAAAAGTATCACCCCCTTTCCCACCATGGATCGCATTTAACCCGATGATTGTGTTTCCATCCTTGCGAAATCATAAGAAAACCGTAGGCATCCACACCTCTCGACTTATGCCAAGGGAGCACCATAGTACGCAGCTACACAAAGGTTGTGTTGCCATCACAACAAAACCGTAAGTAGTCTGTAGGCAAATCTCTACCCCTCGAATTACGCTATCAAACGAAACTATACCACATAGATCGCAGGCTACACAAATGTTGCGTCACTATCGCAGTGAAACCCAATGTAGACTATAGGCTATCGCTGCCATTCGAATTACGCTATGGAACCAAACCACATAGATCGCAATCTACCGATGTTACGTCGCTCTCACAACGAAATCAAACGTAGATTATAGGCAATCACTGCCTCCCAAATTACGCTATGGAACCAAACCACATAGACCGCAATCTCCGATGTTACGTCACTCTCACAACGAAATCAAATGTAGATTGTAGGCAATCACTGCCTTCCGAATTACGCTATGGAATATCGATAGAACGCAGTTACACAAAGGCTACGTTGCTATCACAGAAAAACCGAATGTAACTATAGGTATCAGCACCTCTCGACTTACGCTACCCAACAAATGATCATTAGGAACTCATGAGTTTTGTTCGGACGTCCTATAAGATCCCAATTCTCATTGAACCCACCCTGTGGATTCCTAGACAGAACCACCCAGTGGATCTCCTACTCTAAGTTTCGACTTTCATGGGGGTGCCTTTTCACACTTTGTCTCAAAACATATCATACTATATATATAGTACCTTTCAAATCATACTCTTTATATGTATTACATATAAACTTTATCTATATAAAATCGATATCTTCAAAATCGATAGTTTTAAATTTGGTTTACCCGATTTCCAAAATTGACTGTTTGCCAAAATCAAAAGTCTTTTAAAATCAATGGGTTCCAAAACTATTTCAGTTTCATTCTCATATACATGTAAGATCATTCTTTTATACTCGAATAATTTTCGGATCAATAATTTCTAAGTCCACCTCATACTTATATAAACCTTATTCAGTATTTCAAATATCTTTCAAAGATCATTTCTTTCTGGTTATAAATTCAATAAGGGGAGTTTGAATATATAACTAACATATATAATCTCATTTATGCCAAATGAAATATTTCCTAGTTTGATTACTTTTCAAAGTTATTTGTAACATTTCTTACTTCTTATAAGGTAAATTTTCAGTTATAGTAACTACTAAGTCTTCACTTTTAAGTCCTCATATTTACTCAAAATATACTATTTCACTTTCAAATCGTTTTTTCCTTAATACCTCAATTTCGGTTCCAATTCAAAATTGCTTCAAATTTCCATTTGGGTTATCTTCAATTTATCCCAATTCGTATTTAAATCCATGATTTAAATGTAAACAATTTCCACTCTGACCAGTTTGAATTTAGAAAATAGCTTAAATAGTTGTAAAATAGTTAATATAAGATAGTTTGAGTTTTAAAAATGGTTAGTATAGTAAAATAGCTTGGAAAATCAAAATAATTCGAATATTTAAGAAGATAGATTTTAAACAGTTTATGTTAAAATAATTTATTTGAAAAATAGTTTCAAAGTCAAACTAAATCAATTCCCAATCTTCCAACTCAAATCGACTTCAATTTCCATTTCCATTTAAATTGATTCAATTCCGATTCCAATTCGAATTATCTTCGTTTCCAATTTTAATTCAAATCAATTCCCATTTCAATTTCAAATTAATTCAATTCTGATTTCAATTCCAATTTGAATTAATTTCAGTTCAATTCTCAATTTTAACCGTTTTGATTTATATTAATTCGAGTTTGATTTTTCAAAATATCGATTTAAATCACTTAAATCAAATTAACCTTCAATATTCAATTTAAAAATCCAAATCTTTTAAAAATAATTCAATTCCCAGCCCAAATTTTGAAATATCATTTAAATTACTTTTACTTGGTCTTATTTCAAGGTTCGAGTAAGAGTTGAAATCCTTTTAAAACAAATCAATTTTTCAGAATTCAATTGATTTCTCAATTATAACTTCAAAATTTCAAACCCGATTCTTTAAACAATTTCGGTTGACAAGTTCATTTTAACATTTCAAATTTAAGTTCAAAATGACCCCATTTCCATAAATTCGTTTTTATTTCTTAAAATCAAAATCATTTAATAATTTCAAATCAAAGTTTTATTTCTATTTAATTACAGGGATGGATATATATCATTTCAATCCAAAATAAATGTCATTTCAACCCACTTCTTAATTTATCCAAAATAATTCGATTTAGAGTTTTATAGACTGTAAATAATATACAGAATGATAATAGCATATATCAAAGTAAATAAACATCCAAATTATCTAAAACATCAATCAATATCATCCATCACAAATTTCCCGAATTCGAAACCCGTTTTATTCCAAAAATCGTTTGAAATCGTTTACACATACATAACTCGTTTTTCAACTTTTTATCAAATCTATACCCTTCCTTTTACAATTTAATTTATTTAACTTCTGTTAACGCTAAAAAAGTGAATGCTAACAGCCGGTGTGTGTGGTTGAGTTGTGAAAGCACCACCCGCGTGGCGGGAACAGAATTTAAGCAGTAAAATAGCAGAAAAAGCAGTAAAAGACAGCAGTTTATAGTGGTTCGGCTTGAGATTAAGCCTACGTCCACTTTGAATCTCTTTATTACTGAATCCGGTTACAAATCGATACAAATCTCTTACGAAAACAGTACAATTTGATCACAAGAAACAATCTTGACTACTAGCTCAATCTTCGATGATGAAACTCGATGAATCCGTGTTGGATGTAAGGAATTCCTCTCGAAGCTTGTTGTAGCGTCTCGAATGTTTGAAGATCTTTGATTGCTGAATGAGTGGAGATTTCGACAGAGTAACGGCGCTTGAAGAAATGAATGGCCAAAAGTCAGTACTGTTTTCGTAAGAGATTTGTATCGATTTGTAACCGGATTCAGTAATAAAGAGATTCAAAGTGGACGTAGGCTTAATCTCAAGCCGAACCACTATAAACTGCTGTCTTTTACTGCTTTTTCTACTATTTTACTGCTTAAATTCTGTTCCCGCCACGCGGGTGGTGCTTTCACAACTCAACCACACACACCGGGTGTTAGCGTTCACTTTTTTAGCGTTAACATTTTTGGTGCTTTCACTGAGAATCCAACTCAGGCTACTACTCACCATTGCTTCACAGAAGTTTGCTGAAAGAATTTCCTACAAAACCAGAAGTCTATAAGACATAATGGCTCCTGGAAGGAAACGAAAGTCTGTCAGAACTGATGATGACTGTGACAATACTGCCACTTCTCTTTCTCCAAATCAGGCAGCTCCAAGCGTCGGTGTGACGCGACAAGAGTTAGATGCTGCTGTATCCGGACTGTACCAGCAGATTGAAACTCAGAATAATCTGATGATGGAAAAGCTGAATGCTCTATTTGGGGCTAATCAAAAACCAGTAAGTAATGAGGAAAACTTTGCTAATGCTGCTCCCAATTCCGAAGGGAGAAATATTCCTCAAGGGGGATCAGGTGCTGCTGAAGGGGCACCCCTCCAGGCTGAAGGATCCAGGCCGTCACCAGTTCTCCGTGAGCATTTACCTGGACAAACCTCCGAAAATATGGCCGAGGTCTATTCTACGAAATCTCTAAACAATGAGGAATATCTCTCTAGCATGGTTCGGTAGATAATGAAGGAAAGCATGCAAAGAAACGAGGATGAGAATGATTGGGGATTCGCCCCGAGTAAAACTCCATTCACAGAAAGGATCTTAAAAGCTGAGTTTCCGAGAAAATTCGTTCCTCCCACCATTCCTTCTTATCGAGGAACGAGTGATCCAAATCAATTCCTATACAAATATGATTGGCACATGACTGGTGCCAGAGCGACTGACGAGATTAAATGCCGGTATTTCCCGGTATACTTAGAAGGAGTGGCGTTACTTTGGTTCACCAAGCTTCCCGTGCGATCTGTCGACCAATTTTCTGATCTGACCCGAAAATTCAAGGAACAATTCAGATTATACATCTCAAGGGCAAAGGATATAATGTCTCTCTCAAGTCTTGAATAGAATCCTGGAGAGCCCATTAAATCCTTCTTGAATCGCTTTAATCTAGCCCTAGCAGAAGTTGATAACGCGGAACCGCGAATGATCTTAACCTACTTGATGCGGGCTGTTGACAAGTCTAGCGAGTTTGGAAAATGGTTAAAAATGAAAGAACCAAATTCGCTCGAAAAATTCTACAAAAAGGCTGATGAGTTCATGCGCTTAGAGAATCTCTCCGCGTCAGCTAAAGTTGTGACAACAATGGTGGAAAATAATGCTACAGTTCAGAACAAGAAAGAATCTGCAAATCAGAAGAGGGAAAGTAATGGTGGGAAGAAGCAGAAAGATCTTAAAAAGCCCCGCTTCCTCAAACCTTCGGATTTTACTCCTCTGACTGATACCCCGGAGAATATTTTCATCGCCACTAAGGATGCTGTTGATTTTCCAAAACCATCAGCAGTAAAAGTTGGGAAAAATGCTGTACAAAGCGGAAGATTTTGCAAATTTCATAATCAACCAGGCCACGATACCAACGAATGCCGCCACTTGAAAAGCATAATTGAGGAATTGTTGAGAGAGAATAAGTTGCAGCAGTATGTGAAAAGAAATAGGAAAGACCCGTCTTCATCTAACCAAGGACAGTTACCCCCAGCTCATTGATCTGATTCAGGAGAGAGGCCTGCTGGAAAGGAAAGACCTGTTATCAACGTGATCACAGGAGGACCTCACCCGGCTGGCAGGAGTTGGGGTGAAATGGAAAGGTATGCTAGAGCTTTGAAGTATGCCCCAGCTGAAGAAAGTGTCTTAATCTTAGAAGATGCTTCACCTCTAAAGCAGCAGAAGACTTTTCATGATGATATTATATTCAGAGCCAGGGATTCTATTGATGTGGAAGCTCCTACTGAGGACCCTTTAGTTGTTTCTGTCGGTATTGGGCCGGCTATTGTCAGAAGAGTGTTGGTTGACAGTGGTGCCTCGTGCAACATACTCTTTAAAAAGACATTTGACCAAATGAAAATTCCTATGACAGACGTACAAGCCTCTTCGCACAAGATTGCCGGATTTACAAGAGAGCTGAAACAGCCAATTGGAATGGTGGATTTGTTTGTTGAAATGGGCGAAGGGCATAAGAAGTTGGTTCGAAAGCAAACCTTTGTAATTGTTGATGGATTCTCTGCCTATAATGCTTTCTTGGGTCGGCCTACTCTTGCTGCTTTCAGGGCTTTCCTCGCTCCGTGGTGCTTAACAATGAAATTTCCCACTGATAATGGGGTTGTTGTCATTAAGGGAGATCAGAACGCGGGGCGAGAATGTTATCTTGTAGAGCTCCGTGAGGCCCGAAAAAGAGAGATGGGAAAAGATGCGGCAACTCCGCTCCGCATCAAAGAACCAACCTTGTAGCAGCTACGGAGTGGCCCCTGTACTGGCGAACACAGCAATGTAAGGAAAGAAATGGACCCTAGAAAAGCCAGTACAGGGGAGAATAGGGTGGTACCTGTGGAAGTAACGGTACCAATATCTGTT
The DNA here is from genome assembly GCA_030737815.1 of Allium fistulosum. Taxonomy (NCBI): domain Eukaryota; kingdom Viridiplantae; phylum Streptophyta; class Magnoliopsida; order Asparagales; family Amaryllidaceae; genus Allium; species Allium fistulosum. The sequence goes on along the minus strand of CM060907.1, from coordinate 461,525,250 downwards.
GATTCAAAAGACCCGAACAAAGTACTCAATGTGGGTTCACAGCTGAGCATAGCAGTTCAAAACACACTGATATCATTCTTAAAAGCCAATCTGGATGTGTTCGCCTGGTGTCATGCTGATATGTGTGGGATCTCCCCGGAAATTGCCGTACATACTTTGAACATTGATCCGAAATTCACACCAGTGAAACAGAAAAGAAGAACTCAAGGCCCAGAAAGGTCGACAGCACTAAAGGAAGAAGTCGACCAACTCATGGAAAACGGCTTTATCAGAAACTCCACTTATCCAAATTGGGTTTCAAATCCAGTATTGGTCAAGAATGCAAATAGAAAGTGGAGAGTATGCATAGATTTCTCAGATCTAAACAAAGCATGCCCCAAAGATTGCTTCCCGCTGCCCAGAATTGATCAACTGGTGGATGGAACAGCTGGGCATGAGTTGTTATCGTTTATGGATGCTTACTCCGGATACAATCAGATTATGATGCATGAGCCGGATCAAGAAGACACAAGCTTTATTACAGATGTGGGTCTCTACTGCTACAAAGTTATGCCTTTCGGATTGAAGAATGCTGGGGCAACCTACCAAAGGCTCGTCAATGCAATGTTCAAGCCTCATATTGGTAGAACCATGGAAGTTTATGTCAACGATATGTTGGTAAAGTCAAAGAATGCTGTAGATCACATGGGTCACTTGGAGGAAATGTTCGCAATTCTTCGAAAGTACGGAATGAAGCTCAATCCATTGAAATGTTCGTTTGGAGTAGAGTCCGGGAAATTCTTAGGTTTCATTGTGAGCGCCAGGGGCATTGAAGCCAATCCTACTCAAATCACAGCTCTAAGGGAGGTCAAAGCCCCTAAAACAAAGAAAGAAATGCAAAGTCTCAATGGAAAAGTCGCTACTCTGAGTCGCTTCATTTCCAAAGCCACAGATAAATGCATTCCCTTCTTTGACGCTCTAAAGAAAGGAAAGAAAAATTTTGAATGGACTCCCGAATGCCAGAATGCTTTCGATGAACTAATTCGTCATATGGAAACACCTCCGGTTCTTTCCAAGCCTACCGACGGTGAAGAACTTTTCATCTATTTGGCAATTTCATCCCACGCCCATAGTGCAGCACTTGTACGGGAAGATATGAAAGTACAGCGTCCAGTCTATTACATCAGTAAACGGTTCACTAGGGCAGAGATGAATTATTCGAAGATAGAAAAGCTCGCCTATTGTTTGCTAATTGCTTCCAGGAAATTGAGACCATACTTTCAAGCTCATCCTATCAAGGTTCTTACTGATCAACCTCTAAAGCAAGTCCTGTTTCGTCCTGAAACTTCGGGTCATCTTTTGAAATGGAACATTGAACTTAGCCAGTATGACATCACTTACAACCCCCGAAGAGCAATCAACGGACAAGCTTTAGCAGATTTCATTGCGGAGTCTACTGACAAAGGTGACAATAAGGAAGAAACAACTGACTGCACTCCAATACAGTGGAAGTTATATGTTGACGGCTCAAGAAATGATTATTGTTCTAGGGCAGGGATTGTACTTGAAACCCCCGAAGGACGATCATTATGTTATGCATTGAGACTGGAATTTCCTTCAACAAACAATGAAGCATAATATGAAGCACTTATTGCTGGTTTAAAAATCGCCAAGGAACTAAACATCGAAGTGTTACAGATTTTCAGCGATTCTCAGCTTATTGTTTGCCAGGTGAAGAAAGAATTTCAAGCCAAAGGAGGAAATTTGCCTACATATTTGAAAAAAACTTCCGAACTCCTCAATGATTTCGATCACTGTTCAATAAGTCACATACCTCGAGAGGAAAATATGAAGGCAGATTCTCTAGCAAAGTACTCAAGTTCCGGAGAAGCTCAATTACTGGGGTTAGTTCCTGTAGAAGTTCTGTCAGCTCCAAGCATTGATGAAATGGATGTTGATTGGATTATGGCTACGTCTCAAGAGCATGAATCATGGATGACTCCAATCAAAGAATACATACTCCATGGTTCTCTGCCAGAAAGTTCTAGGGAACGTCGAAAACTATTGAGGAAAGCGTCAAGATATGTAATTCAAGATGGCCGATTATATAGACGGGGATTTTCAATGCCACTGCTCCGATGTGTAACTAAGGAAGAAGCCAAGACAATTCTAGCTGAGATACACGGAGGAGAATGTGGAGATCATTCAGACGGTCAAACTCTCGCCAAGAAAGTCCTCCGATATGGGTACTTCTGGCCCGATATTAATCGAGATGCAGCTATCCACTCCCGAAAATGCAACAAGTGCCAAAGATTTGCAAAGATTCCAAGGGCACCTTCCACTGAACTAACACAAATGGTCAGTCTGTGGCCATTCGCTATTTGGGGGATAGATCTAATCGGACCATTACCAGTTGCCAAATCAGGAATCAAATATGCTATTGTTGCTGTCGATTATTTCACCAAATGGGCTGAAGCTGAACCTTTGGCCACCATTACTTCTAAAAAGATGATAAATTTTGTAACGAAGAATATCATTTGCAGGTATGGTGTGCCATAGAAGATAATCACAGACAACGGTACTCAGTTTGAAAGTGAAGAGTTCCAGGATTTTTGCAAACGGTTCAGAATTCGGAAAAGCTTCTCAGCAGTGGCTCATCCGCAGGCAAACGGGCAAGTGGAAGCAGTGAATAAAATCATCAAGTCAACCATCAAAAAGAAACTCGAAAGAGCAAAAGGTGGTTGGGTCGATAAGCTTCCCTTAGCACTATGGGCATACAGAACCACTCACAAAACTGCGACTGGGCACACTCCATTTTCACTGGCATACGGATCAGAAGCAATGATTCCAGTGGAAGTAGAAGTTCCTTCACATAGAAGAGTTCATTTCAACGAAGCTGAAAATGAAAAGCTGCAACTTGAAGCACTTGATTTTCTTGATGAGAAAAGAGAAGAAGCAAGGCTCAGAGTTTCAGCTTATCAGCAAAGGATAGCCAGGCACTTCAACTCTAAAGTTTGCCAACGCAGCTTTGAGGTCGGAGACTTAGTTTTGAAAAGGATCATGACGGCAACTGGTGTGTTTGGACCAAACTGGGAAGGACCATATGCCATTGGCAGTAAACTTCTTGATGGCACTTTCAAACTCATAACTGTTGAAGGAGATCCAATTCCAAGAGCCTGGAACAGCAACCACTTACGTCCTTATTTTACTTGAAAGAAAAAGCTTTGCTCAAAATTGTAAAATAGTGATGAATGTATCAGTTGCATTGTAAAACATTGTAAATCAGTGTGAATGAATGAAAGCTATAAAGTGGATGTAGGCCCGATTCTTGGCCGAACCACTATAAATCTTGTGTTCTTTACTATTTCATAATGCCTGTTTTATTTCGATATGTAAATACTTTAAATGTATTGCTAAAATGTCGATTCAAAATTGCAGGACATTAAAACGAGGCTTGCTCGTCACAAAGCCAAGCGACCTCTATAAATCACTTATTACGCAAATACCAAGCGACAAAAAATTACAAATACAAATCCTATACAAGGAGAACTTCACATAAAAAGTTGGCGACTCCACTGTGGCAAACCTTTGTTAATTGGTTGAGATTGTCGATATGAACAGACATCTAACTAGATAACTTGTGTTTGTCCCGTGAAGTCGTTCAACAGTGAAGTCCACTTCTTCGGATGAAGCAATTTACTTGTAAAAGGAAAGAAGATGCGCTTGGAAACGATAATAAAAGATCGCTAATGAGCAGATGATGAGAGAACATTGCCAAGCAAACAAAGAAGCAGCCAAAAGGAGGTATGCTTCTCAATAAAAGGGCCGGTAAGAACCACCGAAGGGACACCTTCCCAAGCAGAAGGAACAGGGCCCTTGCTAACTGATCGTGATGCATCCGATCAGGCAGCTTGCGTCCGTCCCGTGGATCTACTTGCCCCTGAGACGCAACCTTCCTGGCACACCAACCAACCAATGCTCCTTCTCAAAGGTCAACAAAGCCCTCTAACGAGGCACGCCAAAAAATGAAAGTGCTTTTCTCAATCAAAAAAGATTGGTGGAACCACCGGAGGGGCACCTTCCCAAGCTGAAGGAACAGGGCCCTTGTTAGTTAATTGCGATCGTTTGTGCAAACAAACATCCAATCAAGCAACTTGCGTCGGCCCCGTGGATCCACTCAACCATGAGAAAGTAACTTCCAGGCAATCAAAAAGCCCTCTTCGGAGGCACAAGCCCTTTTCGGAGGCACAAGCCCTCTTCGGAGGCACATGACCTCTTCGGAGGCAAAAGCCCTTTCCCAAGGCACCACAGGCCCTCTTCGGAGGCACATGACCTCTTCGGAGGCAAAAGCCCTTTCCCAAGGCACCGCAAGCCCTCTTCGGAGGCACAAGCCCTTTTCGGAGGCACAAGAGCTCTTCGGAGGCACAACTCTTTAAGAGAAGCCCTCTCCGGAGGCATGTCCCAAAATAGAATACTCGAACGAAAAGCCTTCTTCGGAAGCACATTTCAACTCTCAAAGGAAGGTTAACTTGTTCATCTCAAAAAGTTCCTCCTAAAAAAAGTTGAAATGCTACAAAATTCTTTCAGAAAAGTTCATTTCACTGCATAGGGAAATCTACTTTCTTCTTTGACAAATGAAAGTGATCATCCCCGATAGTTGAAGTGTTCTTCAGAAAGAAAGAAAAAATAAAAATTTCTCCAAAAAACGAGATATATTCTATTAAAAGCAGAATGATTCTTCCCCTAAAAGTGGAATTGTTATTCTCTGAAGTGAGAATATCAGTCTTGTAAAAGCTAGAAATATTGCAATGCACTTGTGGTATGGGGGCAACACTATACAATTCAATTATATTAATAAAAGCAACACACCACAAGTTCATTGCAATATCACGAAAAATAGATGTGGAATAAATGTATTCCCAAACACAGACAAAAAGTTTGTACAAGTAAAAGGAATCGTTTATTCTACACCAAAAAAGAGAAACAGATGCGTTCTCACATAAACAAGAATTTGTACAAGTAAAATTACTGTTTTATTTAGTATTATGAAAATTCTTTACATGTGCAGATATCTCAAAAAAGCAAAAGCAGGGACCGGTAGCCGCACAATCTCCGGTCTATACATGTAAGAAGCAAAATAAGAAGTAGAAAGTCCAGCTTGTCATTCCTTCTTCCCGCCACCCTTAGAGCCTTTGCTTGGCCTAATAGTTAATTTCGGAATCCGATGTGGGCGGGACGGAGAAGGAGGAGTGGTTGGGTCTTATTCTGTTTTGTCTTCCCCTGTCGAAGCACTTCTCTTCTTCTTCCTTATGGCACACTTCCCCTTCCTCTTCGAAGAAGATTCGCTCCCCGGAGTAGCAAGCAAGGTTGAAAGCTTCGTGTCATCATCTAGAGACCGCTCCGGGGTCTTCTCGATGTTTTCAAGATCCTCCGCCTTCTGCTCCTGCGAAACAGCCGGATCATCCAGGCCTTGAAGAGCTTCGATTTTCTCTGCCTGTGATCCCGGTTGGGAAGCAGAAGGAGGAGTAATCTGTGAAGATGGAGGAACGGCAATTGAAGGAGTGGAAACTTGTGCAGTGTTTGGTGCCTCCGCTGTAGAAGGAAAGAAGTTAAAATCGGTATTCTCCGAGAAAAGAGAAGGTATCGGTTCACCAAAGTTTAAGTAATAAGTAAGAAGGTCGTCAAACTCGGTTAAATCAAATAAATGATTCACTGGATCTGGATCGACACCAAAATTACCTAGAGAAGTCGGTTTTGACAAGTCAATTTCAAATTTTTCAGCCTCAGTGTCTTCTTGGCTCTGCTCCTCGATATGAGTAAGGGGAGATCCGGTTGTAACGGGCTTGGTCTCGACGGTTTTTGCAGGAGAAGAAAAGTGAGAGCTGGAACCAACGATATCGACGTCAGTTGAAGTCGAAGTATGGACAGGGGCAATTAAAGATATTTTCTTCTCTAGATGTTCTTCTGCCACTATTCCAGCTCTGGCTTCAGCAAGCCGCTCTTTTCCCTTGGCGAGAGCAGCACGAGCCTCTTCGTCAAGGTAGCGTGCCTCGAGTTCCGCCTCATCATAGCCGGCCCCGCCAAGCATGTCAACTGCTACTTCCCATACTTCGGCCAGGGTGACCTCATAGTCAGGACCCAGAAAAGAGAGGCTCCCATGACCCAGAACGCTATGTAGATAAAAGTCAAATAAGGTGGAGCTAATGCTAGCTTTTGTTGTCTCATGCGATTGCTCGGCTGTCTCTTTTTCGGCAATGGCCGCAGCTCGACCAGCAACAGCCTCATTACGCTCTTTCTCAGTGTTAGAAAGTTGAGACTTCAGTAGTTCAATCTCCGCGTTCTGGGAATTAACTTTTTCCCGTAGTTCAGCATTTTCTATGCGATATTTCTCAGCGATGTGTTGTTCGGCGGCAAGCTTCATTTCGACATCTCTTTGTGCAGCATGTGCATCCCGCACTTGCTTCTGAAAGACTTCTTCTTTTTGAGTATGTGATGCAGAAGAAGAGGCGAGATTTTCCTTAAGCTGCTTGACTTCAGATTCAAGCCTTGCATTGTCATCCGCGATGTTCGTCATCTCCGTGTCATGCTGCTTGCACCATTTATCCCATTCAGCTTTATCATTCTCCAGAGTCAGCATGTTTTCAAGATTCATATGGTTGACTCTCTGGAGTTCATCAACAAGTTTCTGCCATTGCGACATCCTCTCAATGTTAAGCCTAACTGCATCAAGACTTTTAAGCATGTCTTGCTTATCGATTGGGACCAAATCCAGGTCAAAACGCACTCCTTTTAAGCACCAGTTCGGAAACCGGCTTTGAAGTGTTGGAGGGCCGTCTTTAACCTGATATTGGGGCCTGCTGATGATCGTTTGGATATCGGTTTTCTTTAAAGGAGGAGAGCCGTCCGGAGTATCAGAAGGGATAGGAGCATCAGTCTTCTCAGAAATTACAGACGCGTCACTTGGCTTGGACCGTTTGCTCGATTCGTCAGTAATATGAGTCTTCCCCTTGTCATCATAAGACTTTCGCTTATGAGAATCGTAACTTCTGTAAGAAGAATCATATCGATCAGTGTCTCTTCTTCTCTGCCGCTGCTCATAATCCCATTTTTCTTGAGCCTTCCTTTGAGCCCTTTCCTCATCTGTCTCTCTCTGGTCACCAAGATATTTCCTAAAGTCATAAGATCCACGACCTCCATGGCGCTGAAATGAGACATAGTATGAGCCGGTACGCCCCATCGGAGAATCTGAAAACCGAAAAAGAAGTAAAGTTTAGAAATTTCCAGAAAAAGAGGATAAATGCTTATAAGTGCTGAAAAATCCTAAGTTTGTGCGGCGTGCGAACTACGTGCGTCAAACTACAAACAACGCTTTAGTGCGGGAACGGAGACGACAGGTGTAGAAGGCGTCGAAGTTTGTTTCAAAGAGGAAGTCGCTTCAACGACAGGAGAGTTCGCTTTGGGAATATTATCCTTGAAAAGCTCTTGAGAAGTTATCATTATGTCACTCAAGTCATCGAAGGTGTCATCATTATGATACTCAGCAGAATTCTCCTTTTCAACTTCCACATCGGCTGATTTTTCAGAAATTCGAGGATTTTCTTCCTCTTCAATAATTGGAGCAAGCGCCGGTTTGTTGGACGTTCCCGCAACACCAATAGAAGTAGAACACTTTACTAATGCAGTGTTTACAGTTGGCTCCTTTGAAGCCATCTCTTCCGTTGAAGCTGGGGCATCTGATGTCTGTGCTGGAAGATTAGAAACTTCACGAGGTTGGGTAAAGTGATATGAGTGTAAAAGACCGAATTGATGTAAAAATTCGTCTGTTAGTAGAAACTGGATACTCCTTTCCTCAACCGGCACCGCCATAAGCCTCTCAAAAGTCACCTTGTGACCGGGATCTCTAGAAGGAGGAGGAAGTGCTGGAAAGAAAAAAGGCAAAGTTAGCACTTGATAACTCGGACTTCGGTAAGTTTGAAAGAACATGAAAAACAGAGGCAAGTGATCTTACTTCCTACTCTCCAGATAGCGTAAAATCCCGGGGGACAGCGAACATAGAAAAACTGGCTTAGGAAACTATGAACACTCTCAGGGAGACCGGTGATCAACTTACGATTTCTAGCACTCCTCACGACTGTGATAGAAGGATGATCTTTGTTTTTAGCGAAAGTGCACAGATAGCGAATTTCTGCAAAACTGGGAAAACGGTCCAGCGTTCTCCTAAAAAGCACACACAGTCCCAGCAGGATGGAGTAGCCGTTGGGGTGTAGTTGAAAAGGGGAAATAGATAGGCGGAGGAGAAGTTCTCGAAGACAGTCGTTAAATGGGGGGATAGCCCCACTCAAACACATTTGGCGGTTAACTGCGACAAAGCCATGGGGCGGCCTATTAGCAGTATCATTTATTCCAGGGAACAAGGCGTCAGCTTTGGCAATGCCAAACTGGATGCATAATTGACAAAAGACTTTATGACTCAGAGTGGTAGGAGTCCTTTCTGGAGGATCATTCAGCGGGACAGCAACTGGAAATGTCTCTTCAACTTGCTCTATTTCTTCTTGTGGAGAAGACATTCTACACAATCAACTGGATGTTCAAATGTGAAGGTGCACGTTTCTTAAAAAGTGTGAAGTGTTGTGCAAAACTAATGAAAGTAAAAGGCAAGCATAACTGGAATTAAATTAGTTGACAATCAATCGATTACAAAATTTCAGAACCTGTTAATGTTCAAGTGCAGTGTTAATGCAGACAAATCAGTTTCGGTTGACTATTACGATTTTGTTTTAATACTTCACTTGAATTGGTTATTGTACAGCATTTCATTCATATTCATTCAATTTAACTTTTTCTTTATCAACTAATCTGTCGTTCGATGTGGGCAGTCAGTGACAGTATATTCGACCTAGTATTTTGTAAATGTTGTATTAAGCAGGATTGTTAGCTTGCAAATTGAAGCAATCGGTAAAAAGAAATACATGCAACACAGTTCATAGTTCAACAGTTCGAAGTCCAGGCAAAGTTTAAAAGTCAAGTGCTAAGTCGCCGAAGACTCAAGTACTAACTCGGTGACGACTTAAGAAAGATTTCCTATGGGTTACGTTAAGTCGTTGGTCCTCTAAGTTCTTTGGGTCATCAGCCATAACACTTATAGAGCTATGAAGCTTCAGTTCGAGAACATGTGCTAACTCGTCCACGACTTAAAGGTTATGAGGCGAGCTAGGGTAAGTCGTTTATACTACAAGTCGTTGGCATATCAGGCCAGCAGTCCCTGATTCTTAAGTCGGAGAAAGAAGAAAAGGCTCCAATTCAAGGCAACAAGAAATCCTCCAAGTCCTAACTCAGAAGCAACTCAAAACGTAGGTCGCTCGAAACTGTTAAATCAGTTCCGACTTAAACCATGGAAGTCACTGTGACACGGAATCACTAAGTCGTGACCGGGCCAGTACCTCGACCAATTTTCCTCCCTAACTATTAACCTGTTAACCCAATAGCCTCACTGCCAATGGCGATCCTCATTCCATCACACCGTTTGATCACCCAAAAAGCCAATTCGAATCGCCCCAGATTTGCTGCGAATCTGATGTACTGTTATCCTATCACAACTACAACATGGTCGATGGCAATTGCGGGACAATCGAAGGGTTATTCATGGTGAATCGCGGCGCCTAAAAACAAGTGGGAGTCGAAAATTGGGAGGTTATCAATTCGACAATGGACATGGGTGAACAAAGATCGGATCGACATACGGAGTATAACAGGAAGATGATCGGCGATTGGATGGTTGGAATTTATCTCTGGGAGCTCTAAATTGCATCAATGGCTGATTCGAGAAGAACGATAAGTGAGGGAGAGGGAGGATGTCTTAACTATTTATACACTGGAAGGCGAGTCGACTTGTACGGTGTACGACCTAAGGCATATGTTAAGTCGTTTCCGACCTAACCAAAGAGAGTTAAGAGAATCGAAGCATACGACTTATGGTTTAGGCATATACTTCGAGGGGCAAATGTTAATCCTCTTTCATTCGCGACCTAAGACTTACGACATAACGACTTAAAGACGATTCCGGCTCAACAGGCTACGACCTAAGGAAGCTTACCGACTTAACAAATTGCGAGTTAACAAGGGCTTCCGACTCAAGAAGTTTAACAACCTATGGGAACTTACGACCTACCGAGTTAAGAAAGTTCCGACCTAAAAACGTACGAGTTAAAGTGTGCCGACTTAACCGGTCCGACTTAAAGCAGCATACGACCTAAGGTATAGGTATGACCTAATAGCGTACGACTTAAGATAATCTATCACTTAAGAGCTAACACCGACTTAAGTAGGTTGCCGACCTAAGGAATGCTCCGAGTCAAGGAATGCTCCGACCTAACAGTGTACGAGTCAAAATGGTCCGACTCAAAAAGCCTACGACTTAAGGCTGTTGCCAACTTGATGACTTAAGGGACCTAAGACCTACACTTACGTTAAGTCGCTGCCGACCTAGGACTTCAGTTGAATAGCTCGTATTCAGGAGTAAATAAAAGGCAAGAACTCCTATCTCGTCGCCGACCTAAGACCTACGATTTGCTATAAGTCGGCTCCGACCTAGGACTTAGCATTTTGAATCTCACCCAGAACCGATCCTATAAATAGAGCTCCAACTCCAACGAAAGGGGGACTTTTGGCCATTCATTTCTTCAAGCGCCGTTACTCTGTCGAAATCTCCACTCATTCAGCAATCAAAGATCTTCAAACATTCGAGACGCTACAACAAGCTTCGAGAGGAATTCCTTACATCCAACACGGATTCATCGAGTTTCATCATCGAAGATTGAGCTAGTAGTCAAGATTGTTTCTTGTGATCAAATTGTACCGTTTTCGTAAGAGATTTGTATCAATTTGTAACCGGATTCAGTAATAAAGAGATTCAAAGTGGACGTAGGCTTAATCTCAAGCCGAACCACTATAAACTGCTGTCTTTTACTGCTTTTTCTGCTATTTTACTGCTTAAATTCTGTTCCCGCCAAGCGGGTGGTGCTTTCACAACTCAACCACACACACCGGGTGTTAGCGTTCACTTTTTTAGCGTTAACAACTTCGATAAGTTATATTTTAATTTCACCTTGAAATTTCAAATTCAGGTTATAAGTTCAAAAATTATTTAACTCGGCCTGAGTTAATTTCCAATTTATTCAATCCTTTTAAACTTACTCAATTTAAATTCTTACCTTCCAAACTTAAATTTCTTATTAATATCACTTACCACATATAAGTTCAAAAACTTACTTTCCTTTTTGGTTATACTTCTCATTTTCATGGGGATCCCAGAATTCAACACCTAGTATTTATCTCAAATCAACTTTGAAATCATACATACATACACACACACACACACACACACAGAGATATATATATATATATATATATCCTATTTACATATCAAGTCACACTTTAAATTTTAAACCAACCTTGGTTTCTATCCAAAACAACTCTTGTTTAAAACAAGAATTTCTTGTATCAAAATATTCTAATAATATTACTTATTATTTCCTTCAACACTTTGAAACACATTTCAAAATTTCATGGGCTTAGATTCAAAACTTCTCAATTTAGATCCATTTTAATTTATAAGTCATATTTATAACTTATGCTTATATAATTCCACTTCCATAAAACATTTCACCCTGTTTTATTATTGTTTATTCTGTAATAAACATCATTTATTAAGACATAACAGCCAATTTATGATAATAATCAATATTATCGTATGTAGAAACCAAACACACTTTATATTCCATAATAATTTTCTGAAAAATTATTTCTATATATAAAGTATAATCAGGGTAAACATTTTTTTTCAAAACACTTTGAAAAACTCTTCCGAAATTTCTGGGATTTAAATTCTGGTTTGAATCTACTTTCAGCTTTACTTACTTGCATAGCTCATTCTTACCCAAATTTCTATACATATAACCAATTGAATTTTATAATCTTATTTGATTATAATAATAACAACCAATCAGCTTAATATACTATAATAACTTAGAAAAATTATTTTCTTTTTATATCAAATATAATCTTATAAAAATTATTCTAAAATCGCTTTTAAAATCATTATATAAGAAAATAACAAGTACGCCCTCATATATACTCAACTCATTATAGGGTACTACTGACCCCATCTCTAATGAGTAATCTCCACCAGAGCCAAGGTTCTCGCTTAACCTTCAGCTCTGATACCCCGTGTAACGACCGGGCGGTTTTCAACCCTGAAAATCGACACTAATACGTTCACTGTATAGAGTGCCGACCAATCGAGTGCCGGAAATACCAGTTTGTTAATGTTTAAGAAGAAAAGAGATAGAAGAAGAAACAAAAATAACAACAACACAGAATCTCACAATCGCATTGGAATAAAATATAATATATAATAACAACATTTTAAACAAAGGAAAAATGTAACTGTTAATATACATAGAAATTATCAAAGTACAATCATCAACATATAAATCTGGACATTTATAATAACTTGTCCCTAAATGTTGAATATACGGCCTACAATACACAGTAGAATATAGTCAAATACTTGCAATACGTCTCTACCATCCAGCTCGTCTCCTGAGCTCCAAAACAACCTCCATCCACCCAATAACCTTGACCATACCCTAGTTCAAATTTTCGAACTTCGAACCAAATCCTAGAACGAACATATCTCTACCCAATCACCTCAACTCGCCACCCTACGCCACCATCTACCACCGAGCCTTGCGAAACGATCACCACTTCCTCCTCTTCCTTCTCCCCTTGGACAGCATGCCCCGTTCACCTCATCGATGTCGCATTTGCCTCAAACTCGAGACCGAACCAAACAAACCCCTAAACCCTACTTCGCCCACGACTCGACCGCACGCCCACAAGAAAAATCCCTTTCCATTTTTCCAAGGTGCCGCATCGTCTGCTCCTCCTCCTCGTCCAACGTCACACCCAAACCTTCGCCATGTCGCCGGAATTTGTCGAATTTCCCAAATCCATTCATCTAAAAAATCCTATCTTTACATAGCACAAAAAAATCCAAACAAATCTTTAAAATCATGATTTCCAATAACTATTCCAGACATATAACCCATTCGTTAAAATTTGATATTCAAATTTTGGTCATGACTACCTACTCTCTGTAAAATGATGTTTTCCTTTCTCTCTGCTCCATGAAAACTCGATGAAATAAATTTTAAAATGTTCTTCATTCAAAAACTATAACCACCCTAGATTTTAATTTAATTTAAATTAATAATTAATGGTATTTTTGAATAAAAATAGTAAATTAATTGATAAAATAAGGATTTCAGAAACAAATAGAAAATATATAAAATCATTTAAATTTAAAAAATATTGTAAATATTACATATATATGTGTATATATGTATACGTGATATATGAGAAAATTTGAAGTTAATATATATATAGATAATTTGAATTTAAATTTTTGATAATAATTTGAGTTTGTAAAATAAATATATATATATATAGGAAGATACAAGAAAAATACCAAGTAAATACAATCGTTAGAAATTTAACAACATATTAAAATAAATATACTACAAAAATAATACAAGTACAATATATAGCATAAGTAAATAAAACAAAATAAAATATATTCAAATGTGTAGGCAAGACAAAATATAAACATGCAGGTATGAATCAATCTAATGAAGTACAAACAAAACAATAAAAGGCTAAGTATGTAGACTTGAGAAAATAAAGCCACAACAAATCATTTCAGCCGAAAATGAAGGTAAGTTGTACATGTTAAATTAATGCCATCATCTTTAGTACACTACACAATTATCTCTACAGCCGAAATGAAGCAAGGTACAAAATAAAGTAAAGCAAAATAAAGGTAAGTGTGTACATGATAATTAATGCTAGCCCCCAAAATGTTTACTTCAGCCACCAAGAAGAAAATTATCACCTGTACAAAGTAATATACCCTGTAAACTCAGTTTTATATATCAATCTATCCACTTTAGTTTTCGTCCATTATAAGCTGAAAAAGAAACACTAAAGTAAAACATCTCAAACTTAAAAACAAAAGCAATTCAAAGTCTTCAAACCTGGGAAGATTTCAAAACCTGGAAATCAAGAGCAAAGTAACTAAATCAACTTCAAGCAAAGATCATCTCAGATCTAATAAGCAACATATGGATTCGACTCAAATACATAAGGGTTAAGAAAAAAAAACAAAAGAAAAAGTAATATCAGACTTTCAAAAGAAGGAAGAAAACTGCAGTTTTCAATAAAAAGCTCTATGTTTTCAAATATTGGCAAAGGTGAGCAAACTCTCTTACTTCTGCCTGTGTCTTTGATATTGTGATTTTTAAATTATGCTATGAATGGTGATATGCATGTTGATTTTATATATGGGTATGTTGATATCTGTATATTTATCTAGGAACGGGCAAAAGAACATGCCTCTGTTCTTTTATTACAGGGATTTAAACCCTGTTTAAAATTTTGATTTTCTTCCTCCCTGTAGCTTCTTAGGCTTTGAAATTTAGACAAAGTTTGTAAGTATAAACATAACCTAAGCTTTAAAAATGAATTTAGGTAAAACAAATTCAAGCTTCTCCTGTAACATATGAAAATACTGTTAAAATGCAAAGTCATGTTAAATTTCAAACCTCGTAAATTTAAATTTCACATATACCGTCTGAAAGCTTATCAAAATTCATGATTTTTGAAAGCAAATTCCTAATTTTTAATTCAGTATTCACTGAGATAAGCTGAAATTGTCAATTTTGGGGTTTATGGCCATTGCCGATCATTGATGCGATGGTTAGGGTCGGGGTTGCTCGTGAAGGTGGAGGAAGACTCAGGGATCAATGGAAAAATGCCCATCGATTTTAAAATCAGTTGGGGGTGGTTGTCGAGATCGAACTAGGGTTTTAGGTGGTGTTTCGTTCGTCTGTTTTGTCAAGGCAATGTCGACGTGGGTGAAGGATCGGAGCGTATCGCGATCGTAGGGATGGAGGTTGGAAGGAGTGACGAAGCTTCAGTAATGATGGTCGGCGATCTCGAGGGCGGAGGCATTGGGAAGGAGGAGTTTTCTGGCCACGGTGGTTTTCAAGTATGGTCGAGAGGGTTCGATTTCGATTTGTGTGGGTGGCGTGTGATCTGGATGTTCGAATGTGGTCGCGTGAGTTTATGGGATGGTCGAACGTCGCCGCGATGATCACCGGAGGTGGAAGGCGCTGGTGTACGTGCACCACGTGCACGATGTATCTGGTGGAACTTAAGTTGTTGGGGAAGAAGCATTGCTCGGGTCAGGCTCGAAGTAAATGATGGATTGTCTTGAGGAAAGGAGCGTACGCGAGTGTCTCGGGGTTGAACTCGGGAAAATGTGAAATGGCTTGGGTTTCACTCGAGTCCGTCTCGAGAATTGGTGTTTTGGGCTCGGAAACATTTTGTTTCCTATTTTGAACTTACCCAGATTTAAACTAAAATGAATTTGGCTTTAAAATTCTTTTAAATTTCTTTTATAAGGTATGTATTACTTTGACAAGCAATTATAAGGTTCACTAATTTGATTTAAACTTATAAAAATAAATTGGTATTTATTTTAAACCTTGAAAAAAAAGGATTGAATATAAATGTTTTCGATATATCTATAAGTGATAATGAAATCATTAATAAAAATAAATTTATCTTAGTAAATGAAAATTTGATGAATGGTAATTCATTTATTTACTAAGTTAGTTAATCATGATAATTAATGATTTGTATTAATTAAATTAGTAATTATAAGTTTAAAATAGTTAAGTAAAGTTAAAGTTGATTAATTAAGGCATAATTAATTGGTACTTATGAATCATAAACTAGATTTCTAATAAATGATTGAAATTAATTAATTGTAAATAAGAACTAATTAAGTTACAGTTAATACTTAATAAATTAAATAATTAGGATAAATTAATTAAAGGTAAATCAATGATTTAAAGAGTAATTAATCAAATTGATTGGTAACTAATTAATAATTATAATCGAATTCATAAGTAATAAATCTGATTTGAATTAATCCGATAATTAATTGACCTTACTTATGAATATTTGGATTCTATTGATTTGATTGTTTGATATCCCTGATATATGATGTTTTGTGATATACCCTGATTTATGTTGTGATCTATAATTTACTTACCTGTTATTATCTGTGAATCAGTGAATGAGCGATAAGCGTTATAGCTATACCGCTTATCAACTACATTTCTGTGTTTTAATCTGTGATGATTGAATGATGTTGCACTATTGTGTGTAAAACCCCTGGACCACACTCTTACCCACATAAATATGGATTTCACGAGGAAATCGGTTAAGTCACAGATAATTTAAATTTGATGTTTTGAAATTGAAATTTTAATTTCAATTGATTTTGAAATTGGAAATTCGGGTTTAAAGTGAAAAGCTTTTGAAATAGGATTTCAAAGATAAAAGTTATTTTGAATAACTTGATAAAGTTTTGAAGTTTAAATAATTTGATTTAAACTTAAATTCAAGATTTGAAATTGAATCCTATATTTGAAACTAGGGATAAAGATGTTATACCCGTTATATAAGGGTTAAACTATTTTAAAAGTATTGATTTTGGAATGTGAATATAATTCAAAGGTTTTAACTCGTGCAAATATACTTGGATTTTTCTTAAACGAAAACTATTTGTTTTCAAATAATAACAGCTTTCATATAAGAAGTGAACTTCCAATTTGTGTTGAAAGGTTTCAAATTTAAACTGGAATTGAAATGTTTTGAAAGGCTATGAATGAATCCTTTTTGAAAGCTATGAATTGAATCTGTTTATTTTTAACAGATTCAGAATGATGTTTTGTTTAAACCATTCGAAATGAAATTGTTTTGAAAGCTACAAGTTGAATCTTTGTTTTAAAGATTTAACGAGTTAATCCAATTGAAACGGAAATTGTTTTGAAATCTGTGAATGGATTTTTGTTGAAAACTGAGTGAACTTTGTGAATTACATCTTTTATTTAAAAGATTAAAATGGTAATTTGTTAAACCATTTGAAAAAGAAAGTTTTGGATAATAAGTTGTGACTTAATTAAAATCCCAATATCCATATGTTTCTTGTAAATATTGCGCTCATTATTCGGGTTAGCTGGGAAAAGACATTTGTGTCATATAACCCATTCCGAATAGTGATACGTCGTATATGGATAGCATTTGAAGACCGGTGGTGAAGACCGGATATTTTCGAAAATGAAAGGACAACTCATCGAATGTCTCTGCATCGACTGGCCCCGATATAGAGATTTTATCACCCTTTGTGATGGGAAGTCCGGACGGGATTGTGAATACCCGGAATTGCAAGGGCTTCGTAAGAAGTGCCTTCGGTTCTATTCGAACCCGGAACAGACTTGTATGGTTACATGTCTGACATTACACTTTGAGATATAAAGCCGATTTCTTTCAAATACATTTCTGTTGGTGGCGGAGAATTTATTCTCTTAGCTTAACACCCTTCTCTGAGACGTACGAGCTTAGAGGTTATGTAGTTGAAGGTTATCAGCGATATACTCCCAATTTGGTAATGTGACATGCTAAGTGTTGCTGTGAAATGATCATTGTTTGATCATTTGTGATATGATCATTTGTTTGATTTTATATCTTTGTGATCATTACTTTGATCATTTGTTTGACCCGAAGCATGGCTTTGTGACAAAGCGTAGCTTTGTGGACGAGACTTCGTCGGACCTCACACCCCGGAATGGTCAAAACAAGAAAGATGCGACAAGGTTATTAGGGGTAGCGCCCCTTTAGTGTATGTCATTCCTTCTGGATGGAGGTGGTATCATGGTATGGAGCCCAGATACTTAACCTATGTGGTTGCTGCATTATTATTCATATGTGGTTGTTGGAATCGAGGATCCTTGGATATAGATCGGTTACGATCGGGGGATGACATATTCGTGTCAGTAGTTACCCAGTTAGGGGTAACCCGACCTTGTGTTGGCAGAGATCTAACCGTAATTTTAGGTTATTTCTCGGGACGTCATTCTAGAGGCGTTTCCATGTGACAATGGGAAGTTCCTTGGCCTGACCATTAGTTGGAAATCCAAACCCCAATACGAAACCCTGTACGGTATTAGTTGTAGAACCTGCCATTTACGTACGGTGGTCACCACTGTTTAGATGGTAGCTATAGTAGGCATATGATACTGGTCGTATGTTGGCTATGATTGATATTCTATTTTCGAAATGTTTTCTACACTATGCACTAATAATAATATCAAAAGGATTTGATTTTGCGTAGTAAGCATCTTTGACTATCATAAGAAGAAATCTCCTCCAAGTCTGCGTTTGCATTGTGTGTGTGGTGGGAGGTCTTATGGTAGTTTCATTTTCCAAAAGCATTGCGAATTGACTTTAAAATTCTCTGCTATTTGTCTTTAAAGATAAACTGTTTTTGTTGCTCACACCAGTCCCATGACTGATCCGGAGTTTATTGTTTCTTTCCTAAACTCTGGATGCTCAAAATTTTTCTACACGAGCAGTCTAGAGTTGGGTTTTTTAGATAGTCAGATTAGTAGATTTTCTGGAGCTAGTTCAGTCTTTGGATATGGACTGCACTTGTTTATCTTTGTGCATCGTTATTGGGAGTTCAAGCTATTTCTGGATTGGTGCTTTGAAGATGGAGATTATCCGCTGCTGATGTTATCGTTTTCTTTTCCGCTGTTATTTGTTGTATCATATCTCCTATGTATATTGATATTCATTGTATCACTCTGTTGTATCAGATATTGTATATCAATGTATTATTATTTTTCTTCCGCTGTGTTATTTACTTAATGTTGTTATAAGCTCCGGCGACTCGGATTTGAACGGTCGAATCTACGGCATTCGAGTACGATGTAAAGTATGGATGTCGATTTTCGAGCGGGCAAAATCCGCAGCCGTTACAAAAACAAACAACTTTTATTTTGAAAACAAGATCTAAAACCAAATGGTTGTTGAGCTTTTGATTTTTGAAGTTGGTTGTTTAACTGTTTTTGAATAAACAAAACCTAGAACAGAGCTTAAATGGAAGAAAAATAGTGGTTGTGCAGGTGGACTAGCCATTGATGAACACCATCTTATATACACAGGTTTACATACAATCACACATATGCTTATTACATATCACAATCACAGCCATATATATATGTATGTATATATCATATATCCAGTTATCAAAATAAAGAGTTACTCACAGATGTACAAAGATGATGAACTGTTGCTTCTCTTTTCTTTTGTTCTAGAATCACTTTTTTTTTGAATATCTTGGCTTTGTTAGTTAATGGCAGATTCTCTTTTGTTTTTGATTTTGGAAAGTTATAATGTAAACGTGAAGATAGGATAGGGTATTTTACAAGAAGTATCTAACATAGCATGTTAATATATGTTAGTATATAGTCAAATGCATTTACATATGGTCAAAACAAATCTATCTACATAAATATATATGAACATGCTATGTTTGATACTTCTTGTAAAATTTATTTCATATACACTATTTTATCATAAACACTTATATATATATATATATGTGTGTGTGTGTGTAGATATGCATACATATGCAATATACATTTTTATTTAACCTATTTTGATTTATACATAATTACATATCATATTCACATAAGTTTGAATTTTTCCACCATGAGTTTTATACATTCATGTATATATATTTATTTACATATACAATGTTTTTCATCAACATATATACACATACATAACTTATATATATTTTTAAACATCAAAATGAAGCTTGTATTAATTTATATATTGATATATAGATATTTTATCTTAAATTTTAATGGTGGAGTTTATATACATATTTCTATAAAAATTATCATGTCCAGAAATTTTATTTTAAATTTGAATATAGAATTTTATTAATTTATACATTCAAATATTTTAAACATCAGAAAATTTATCTATCCAACTTATAAAAATTAATATTCCAAAATTTTAAAATTAGTTAATTACCCAATAAAATGGGTCAAAAATCTGGGTCGTTACAGTAGTGGATAATAGAATTCGTCCATACGATGGTGAAGATCTCTAGCTCTCCTTTGCAAACTCCAACCATCTTCAACTAAATTTGAAACTACTCGGATCTGACCCAAGTATTAAAAATACTCGGATCAGGTTTGATAAACCAACGTGAGATACTCGAAATTTTAAATGCATATATCGTGACGATTATATCAAAACCTTTGAAAAGAAGGGTATCTCATAAGACCACGCCCACACATAAATACGGATGGGTTTTTACCTTATGATAACCAAAACACTTTTATACCAAAATACACTTCATATTATTTTTAATGACATTCTTTTAAAAACACTTTTCAAATAAACTTATTCAAATAAGGTATTAATACCCAGCCTAAGTCTAAGGTAATATATCCAGACTAGGTCAACGGAATATACCTAGCGGAATATAAGATACAAGAAGAGGTAGCTGAAACGTTTGCAAGTCATTACAGCTATTTTGGGAATACAATCAATACCGTAAAGCTTGTATTGGTATTGGATTTTCCAACATGATAGGGAACCTCGATAACCCTGCATAGCAACTGAAATTCGGTGGTTTTTCGTGCAAGGACTCACCCACCACTATTCCTCATATTGCCACACTTCTTGATATTCGATGGCTTCTCATGCAAGGACTCACATTCCACTATACCATACAATAAGGGTCCCATCTAGACACCTTCGTGACCTAGATCATACGGCGCCAGTCACCTTGAGGGATCATACACCATCCTCGTCATACTCAACCTAAAATATGTAACATAGTTCCCGTATCATTTTCGAGATGTGAGGCTTGGGAGTGAGGTTATGCTCAACTTAGACAAAACCATGCTTTTCATACAAATACACGCTTTGATCATAACAGGTTCCACTTTGAATGCCACATCGTCATTCCACGTCACATGACTAATTTCTAGAATAGTATAACTTCGTAAGCTCGTATGTCTCGGGAAAGGGTGTTAAGCTAAGAGAAGTTGACTTCTCCTCCACCAACTAATATACATTTATAGACACCACTCAAATGTGATTTAGAATACAATGTCAGACAAACATCCATACAAGTTCGTTCTGGGACTGAACGAAACCGAAGGCACTTTCCTACTACCACTAGTAGCGAGTAGTCCTTACAATCCGAAAAAATCTCCACAATAAGAAGACCATTGCTATAAATAACTCTATAATGGGAGCAACCCAGCGCATGTCAACAAGCAGTCATCACGCTATGATGATCCTCAATCTTCAATAATCATCATCTTCAACATGTCTTCACTTTCGAACGTATACACTGGTTCGAAGTGGTTTTCGGATAGGGATCACCCAAATCCGACCCCGGTTCCTTTGAAGCCAATTATCGATTTAAAAGATGTTAAGTTCATATGTGGATATCAATCATCACTCAATTACTTCATCTTTTATTTAAATCAAATATCTTTCTTAGATATACTCTTTCAATTTATTCCATTTCTTTTCAAGTGTATATGGAATCATTAAGCCTCATTTATTAAATCTTTTGGTTTATTTAAACCTTTCATAAATCCTGGAGTAATTCTAAATCATTTTCTCTTTTACTTAGGAAAACCTTTCCAAATCATTCATTTGATCTTAATCAAAGATTTCTTATATTCAAGTTATAACTTTTAACTTAGGGAAAATATTTCCAAGTCATTTATTAAATCTTAATCAAAGATTTCTTCTTAACTTCAAACCATATTCTTTAAAATCGAAGATTTTCATAACAGAGTACTACAACCTGCTTAGATATGGTAAGTTTCACCTCTAGGGACTAGTGGCAAGTAATCCTACATCATGAAGATCTTTGTCTTCACTGATCTTTGTCTTCAATATGTTTGTTTCAAAAATTAGTTTAAAGGGGTTTCCAGATAGAAATCACCCAAATCCAATCCTGGTTTTTCCGATAGGAATCATCCAAATCTGATCTCGGTTCCTTGGTACTAATCATCGAATAAAAGATGTTAAGTGGTTGATTAACATTCAAAGAATTTTGTTTCTTTTTTTTCTTGAAAAAACTAAAATATGATCTTTTAGAGCATCCGGGCTTTCCTTTCGATCTATTCCACCCCTCGTCTAAAAGATAAAGCGAAG
Organism: Allium fistulosum; assembly: GCA_030737815.1. Taxonomy (NCBI): domain Eukaryota; kingdom Viridiplantae; phylum Streptophyta; class Magnoliopsida; order Asparagales; family Amaryllidaceae; genus Allium; species Allium fistulosum. Next base: position 461,503,104 of record CM060907.1, on the reverse strand, counting down.
GTCAGGTACGTTCAGGGCACTGGTTGCTCCATTCCTAACCTTAGTTACATACCTTGTTTTACCGTTTAGCTTTCACAAGCTGGACAAATGTACAAGTCATTTCCGAATACTCAGTTATTAGCTTTATTTTGGAATTGATTATAAGATTCCAAATTACCTTTTAAACTATTAATTTCCTTTTAAAAACATTCATAATTGATTTTGGGAAATATCGTTACGTTTAAACTCATATTCAAAAGGTTATAGAATTCGCAGCATTAAGTGCTGCGGAAAGTGCAATATAAGCTTATTTGACTTAAACAACATTTTAATATTTGAAAACTTATATTTTCCATTCTAAATCTCCTTTAAACCATTTTAATAAATTTATCAAATTTATTTCATATTTTTAATCATTTAAAAATATCATTTATAAAGAAATTCCTCTTTGGATTCCGAACTACAAAACCGCGATGTTTAAAAAAAATTATTTTGGACATATTTCAAACTCTACTTGATAAAATTTTGATTTTCTTTCTTTGTTGGAAAACTATTATCATTGTGGACCAAAGAATTTTTATTTCGAAAAAATCTGACCTATAAATCTTTCTCTACGTTAATTTGAAGTTACAGGTCGAAATTTACGAACTGCCGCTATGCAACGGGCTCGATTTTGACCAAATTTGTGAATTGCTTCGGAACTTGTCCAAAACACTTCAAATTTGTTTTAAACCATATTTAAACTATTTTAACTTATTTAAAACAATATTTTCATTATTTCAAACTCATTTTTCATTTCATTTCATATTATACTATTATATTATTATAATATCATCATTAATCTTTTTAGATATTTTGAAATTATTAAGAGGCTAAATAATTTCCATACACAGATTTGTATGGATTTAATTTCCGTTGAATTAACTATACTTAATAATCATTTCTCTTATCATTTATTAAACCGAGTTATCATCCATATCACAAACATATAATCAACCATAATATCAACCAAGTTATCAAACATTTAATCATCCAACATATACCAAACTTCTTATGTAATTAACTTGAAATATTTTTAAGAATTAGTAACATAAAATTTAAGTACTCACAATTAGTTCCACTCCTCCAATCTTTTATGTAGATTTCCGAATCGATTCCGGTAGCACTTCCTTCTTTTTTTCTCGCTCCGGGGCTCCTTGAACTTGCTCCTCCTTCTTGATGTGCTCGGCCTTGACCATGGGAGGGGAAAGTGGCTCATGGCCTTAGCTAGAGAGAGTGGAAGGCTCGGCTAGGGGTGGAGGAAGGTGGGGCCGTGGGTTGTAGGTGGAAAAAAGAGGTGGTTTGCACTAAATTTTGAAGTGGAAAACTTTATTTTCTCTTTACTTTTTTTTCTAATATTTTTATTTTATTTTACTAAGGAATAGAAGCCACTAGAGAAGGTTTTAGTAAGCTTGAGAAAGGAAGAAGAAGATGTAGAAATGTGTAAAAGAAAGTGGAAGGATGGTGGTCTATTTATAGTTGAAGTTTGCTACACAAATTACCTTATTACCCCTAACCAAAAAGACCAAAATACCCTCCATATCAAATCAAATTTTGTCTCCTTTAAGTACACTAAAACACTCTTTCTAGTGCATGACTAAACATATATTAAATGTAGATTTGATATGAAAAGGAAGTGTATAAATGTGATGTGAAGTTTATGTAATAATTATGTTTAATGTAAACATGGATGTGACATTCATTAACGATGATTAGAAATTTAAATAAATATAATGTTAAATTTAAATCTTTTATTAGTCAAATCAAACCTTACTTGATTTTTGAATTAATTAATACATATACTATTTAAATATATGTTCCTATATAAGAAAATAAAGGTGCGATGATGTTGCGACAACTTCTAATCGACAAAACGTTGATTTTCGAGAAAATGTTTTACGGTCAAATTTTGATGTTTTAGTTAAACTATTTATTTATGTAAACCAAATTTAAAAATAAATTTGTATATTTCTATTTAAAAATATAAACATTCATTATTTAATTAAAATAATTTATTTAACCATTGTAACATACTTTTCTTAAATCAGCATTTTGTCACTTTTGTCGATATAGGCAAATGTTACTATTTTTGTGTATACTTCTCTTTCCAAATCCTATCTAATATTGTTTAAATCATATAACCATACTTAATTTATATTTAAAATAATTTTAAATAGTATATTTTAAATTGGTCAAATTAAGGGTCGTTACAACTAGAGTATTGCCCGTCACAGTACACTTCTTGATAAATGTACCGAGGACCTCGTCGGGATCCCCTACAACACAAGACCGGCCTACCCTTAACCTGAATAGAATCGAATATGTTATCGCCCCGGATGTTCCCACCCTTAAAAATCGAGCGCTCCCTTTTTCATGCACAACCATATCCATAATTTATTATATATTTTCGAGGGTATCTAGAAAAGTGATAACATATCCTAATTGGGTGCGACCCACTTAGCCTTGCTGCATCTCCCATGTTTTAGTCATTCCCGGTGGAAGAGGCTTGAGGCTAACATTTACTTTTCAAGAAAAATTTAACTTAGAATGCTCATCGTCCTCCATGACGATGTTTTGATAGCATTCGCCCATATAAGTTGCCCTAGGTCCGGACAAACCGAATCACCGTCTTCACTTTCTTCACGATATCCATTCGTAACGCTCAAACCGGATCGAAGTGGTTTTTAAATCTGATCCCAGTGTCTTCGAAACAATTAACGAAATTGGCCAATATTGATTGTCGGTTATTTAACTATCAAACAACATCCATAAGCAATCACTAGGCCATTGTTTATAACTCTTTAAAACATTCATTTCAAAATATCTTTCCAAGATATATATTCAAATCTCTTTCAAATTTATCAATATTTGAAACCATTTTCGAATACTTGTTTCATTAACAGGATATTTCCACCCATACCTCACTTCAACACTTAGTGAAATATTTCCAACTTCGATTTATAATCCATTACTTAGAAAATATCTCGATATAAATCCTTTGTCTCTAAGTGTTTTCAAAAACCATCCATTTTCTCACTTAGGAAAATATTATAATCTATTTTCCCGAAATAATTTCTAATATTAATACTTAGGAGTTTTTCTTATCCTATCTTCTACATTTTCGAAATTTATATTAATTCCTTTACACTTCCAAAGTTGATTATACTCATTTATAATCTCGTCTATCCATTAACAACTTCTAAAATCATATCCGTTTTCACATCTCGAGAGAGTTTATAAATAAATTAAAGGGGCATTTCACTAGAAGGACAAACTTTGCAGTCCAATTAATTTCTATGACCCACATCCACAGAAATTAATTTCAAGGCCAAAGTCCTCAGAATAATTACTTTTAAGGACAAATTCAGCAGTCCAATTACTTTCAAGGACATAATTTCATAGATTTTTAGGCCTTAGAAACTAATTATTTTGCATTTTGTCCTTAAAAGTAATTATTTCAATTGTGCGTCCTAGAAACTAATTGCATTTGCTAAAGAGGCGCTTGTGGATAATTTCCACTAAATTAAAATCATATTCAAACCCTATATATGTATAATAAGTATTCAGGCCTGTGCTACTGTAGCATCCAATTATTCAAATCACAACCATAATTTATAACAGTATTCTAACACATCATATATCATTATATATGAAATTAAAATCAACATTTTTGAGGAATCTAGTTGGATTCCTCCAACCTGTTTCTCTGCATCCACAGAAGTTAATACAACATAAAAATGAAAATCCCACTTCGAGGGGGATACCACAGTATATAGGGTCATCCGCTATTATGCGGGGCGCATAGGGTCTCATCCGCTCCAACAGCGGGTATATATCCAACTGCTAATATACATATACTACTATTATATATATTATAGCATTCAACAGATAATAAAATATCAATTCATCCAAACATCCAGTAATTAATTTTAATTATTTGAAATTAAATCTAGTAATCCAAATGAGTGAGATTAACTCACCTTGATTTAAAATTTTCAATCCGTTCCAATTTTGATTCCATTGCGTTACGAATCCAAACGGTTGATTCTGTTCGATTAAACCTCGTATGAATAAATTATGCGACATATATGACTTCGATTAATAAACACTTTGAATTTTAAAATTTTAGTTTAAATAAAAATATAATTTAATATAATCACCTTCTTTAGCTTAATCACGTAATTTCCGAGCCTAAAACTTCTTCAAACGCGACATGTCCTCCGCGTTCACTGCTAGTCACGACATCGTGCAGGCTACCCAAGCTGCACCTCCACATCCCCATCGCGACTGCCTCAGCTCATTTCCCCTTGCCTGCGGTCACCACCACAACCTAACTCAAAAGAACTATAACAACCCGCATATCTATCGATTTTATATTTAAATATTTTATTTAAATATTTTATCGTTAGTCGGATGTTAGTCTGAAAAGCTACTTTTTGCATACGGTCAAATTAGGACTCGAGACCACTTCCATTGAGTTCAAAATGACGTTTGTGATCTTTTTGAGTGTAAACTTCGATATGTTTGGAGATAGTGAAATTTTCGTCACTTTTTGGCTTAGGACTTTGGTTTGGGGCTAAACACACACTAACTCAGCCAAACCCCCTCATCTCTTCATCACTTCATCAAATAACATGCAAGCTTCATCAAAAATGGTGGTAGGAAGTGGAAATTAAAACTCCAAACTTAAATTATATTGCAAATCTGTGATTCAACATCAAATTCAAGGTGAAGAACATAGATTCAAGCTTGTGGTTGATTCTTGCTTTGCTCTTAAGCTCTCCAACATCAATTTCGTGGAAAAGGTGAGATTTTTTATCTCACATCTTGCCTATAATTGTCATTGGACTGTTGGGAATGATTCCTCATCACTTTAGCATGTATGTTTGTATTGGAGTTGGATTGGATTGGCGAAAAACCCAAATTTTTAGTGTTTTTGGAGATTTCCTGAGCTTAGGTCGTTCTGCCTCCATAGGTCGCCCAGAACTGTAGCTCGTTCGCGTTGAAAAAGTCACGCAGTGTTAGGTCGTTCGCGAGTTAAGCCTTAGGTCGTTTGGCCTTTATAATTTTAGGTCGCGCGTCTTTAGGTCGCGAGTTTTCGGTCGCGTGTCTTTAGGTTGCGAGTTTTCGGTCGCGTGTCTTTAGGTCGCACGTCTTTAGGTCGCGAGTTTTAGGTCGCGCGTCTTTAGGTCGCGAGTTTTAGGTCGCGAGTTTTAGGTCGCGCATCTTTAGGTCGCGAGTTTTAGGTCGCGGGTCTTTAGGTCGCGAGTTTTAGGTCGCTCGACTCTGTTAAGTCGTAGGTCGTTGGACTTTAAGTCGTGTGCTTTTAGGTCGCTCGACTCTGTTAAGTCGTAGGTCGTTGGACTTTAAGTCGCTCGCCTCCCTTAACTCCAGTTAGGTCGCTCGGCCATTGTGTTAGGTCGCGTGAACCCTTAGGTCGTATGACCTACTTTTCCTTAGGTCGCTTGACCAGCTTGGCTTCACTAAGTCGTACTGGGCAGGTCGAACCCCGTACACCCCTTCGTAGGCGATCTTATTTGAAAAGCATTCAACAGAACTTCCACTTTGATGCATTTTGAGCTGATTTCCTTGGATTTTGTTCACGTCTTCGAATGTGAATTTTTGTGATAGATTGTTTCAACAATCGTTTTATGACTTGTCACTTTAAAGATATGAAGGTTTTAATACTAGTAGTAAATATCAAAACTCTTTCATCAAATCGATTTCAACACTATTTTAAATATAAAAATTTCGTTTTCTCAAACCGATTTCCAATCTACTAATATATACAAACCTTTACTTCGCTCGGATGAGAAATCGACTTAAACGACTTAGTAAAACCAGTGGTATGAAACGCTTGCGTTCACTTTGTCGGTTAACTCTTGGACTTGTTCGATTGAACCCTTTTCTGACAATTTCCTAGTGAAGATCTACAGTTTGTTCGTAAATATTTAAGTTAAGCAAGTGGTTATGGGACATGAAGCTAAACTCATATATTTACTAGCTTGGTGTGATTGACACTTCCTGATGATCATGACGATCATTTTTGTGATTTAGACTAGCGATTGAGAGATGTCTCTTTGTCTGCGAGGGAGACTATACCCCGTTTGTGTGATGTTTCACCATCACATATGTAGGGTAGCACCCTACGGTCTTCGGGCCATTCCTGTGTGAAAATTTAATGGATAGCTTCCATGCGATAGCTTCTCGTCATGTGTTTTACACGTAGGTGAGTTTTCATGCTCCCATTCATGTGTTAGGCCTCCCCCTTTTTATGTGTTTTCTGGATTTCTTGTGATGATTTCTGGAATTTATGCTTCACCAATTTTCATGATTTTCATTGATATGATATCAGTTTTTGTGCATTGGTGAATTCATGTGTTATTGACTTGTTATGAATACAAGTTTAGGGTATGATACCCTACTTTATCTTTGAGAAGATTCTGGTGATATTGATTAATCTTTTGTTGATTATCATTTACATACTTATAGTAGTATGCCGTTATGGTTGTTACATGTTCTTGCCATATTATTTATCCTATACATTATCATCTGATATTTATAACTAGACTGATCCGTTTATTATTTTCTTATAAATAATACTCGGGTCAGACCGAGATGTTACAAGTGCTTCTGCTTGACTTCTCTTCAGGATTATTCTGACTTTTGGCTAACTACTTAGATTAGTAGTTTTTGATTGTACGCATTTGAGATATAGACCCTACGTTGTGTACTTATTCTTTTGTATAGCACGTGTTGCTATTCTTTTGTATTATTGTGGATCTTTCTGACCACTACTCTGATGTACACTTTCATGTGTTATATATATTTATTCATATCTTCTTCCGCCTTTGTGATATGGATGTCTGTGACTGATTTATGTTATGATTACTTCTATGTTTGTTTCCGAAGATTATATATAGCCACCGTGTGATAGCTTTGTGTTTGTATCGGTATGTCGGATTTCCTCCTTAAAAGATATGCATTCTATTCTATCTGACATATCGGTGCTCGCACAAAGAAGTTACATGGATGGTCGCTCCTCCACAGCCTTATTCTCCGTGCTAATTGACCGCACTACATCGTAGTGTTCTTGGTTAGCGTGGGTATAGAGGTAGGGCATGATGCATCACAAGAACCCTAAACCCTAAATCATGACCTCTAGCTTCCACATCTACACGCACCTTCGACCATCGTGACCCATCAGCAACACCACCCATCTCGTGTCGCCCTCCAACCATACTCACAGCCTAGTCGCAAACTCCGCCTCGCTCGCTTCCAACGCACGCGCATACACGCGATGATGAACCCCACCAAAACCCAAACCCTAGAACACTACTATCGCTCTGCCTCTAAATCGAGAAACCCCTAAATCGAACACATCAATCAACGTCGCCCTTCCCTCCAGCCATCACACTCGTGACGACCAGAATTGATTGCGACTAAGCCATATTTTTCTTCTTCTTTTGATTCCTTCGATCCCAAATTAAAGGAGAGGAACTCGTGATTAATTAGAAGAGGAAAAGCATAGGGTCTTCTGCATCGATTTTGACTGCAAAGTGAGGTGGGGAAGAACTCGTTTTTAAATTAGTATGTAACAAAAAAAAATCCGTTCTGAAGATTTTGAAAGAGGGAAAGTCATGATTTATAAAAGAGAATGAAGGACAGGGTAGGGTGGCGTGTTTTTCAAGGGTAGGGTGGCAAGGGTAGGGTGGCTTGATAGGAAAGAATGTGAGATGATGTGAAATGGAGATAAATATATATATTTTAAAATTCCAAAAGTATCTAGATATTTATTTCGAATCCCTATCGTGGCGTGTCGCCCGGCATTTCTAATATTATACCCCTATTCCGATCACAACGAAACAAGTTTCGAGTCCCAATTCGATTGTATGGAGAAAATAGCTTTTTGAATCGACTTTTTAAATTAAATTTAATTAAATTATTTCTAGGCGTTTCCAGTTCGCACGACCAAACGTTAACCCCAAATGCTATGAAATTTGAAATCCAATAATAATACACTATTACGGATCCAATGGAACAGGTTTCGTCGAATTCCGAGACTGTGCCCCGGATCGCTATTTTTACGCGTCGATTTAAATCGACGAATTTCAAAATTTGTGAACTCACTTGAAATTTCAATTTTTAAAACTTACTAACTAAATTAAAATCCCAAATCCAATATTTAAACCATTTAATTATTCCAAATTAAACATCAAAAAATCCGGGACGTTACACCTTTAGATTGTAACTTTTTTGGATTGGCTTTTCTTAAGTACCATTGAAAAATATTTAATGATAAATATGCTTAATTAATTTCAAAGCAGATAAAGTATAACTAATATTTTTGGAGGTAATGGTTTTATACAATAAACATTGACATTAACTATAAGTTATTCCAAACTTGGACGCAATACATTAATAAGAATGTCATTTAATTCCTAAATCGCACTATTGATAATGATTTCATTTATCAGTTGACTGTAATTCAAATAGGAACTAAAATAAAGAGCTAAACTAGTAACTAACCGCATTAATAATATTTAATTCCAACTTAAATTTAAAATAGTGAAAAAGACTTATCTTAATTTAAAATGTGAAATAAAACACATTAATTACAATTTGTAGATAATTATTTACAATAACAATGATTGAATTTTGAATAAAAATTTCTAATGCTAATCAATATACAATTGGTTAGCATGTGAGAATGAATACATATTCATTGTTATATGCAATGGAGTAACTACGCATGTTGTTAAAATATTAAACTAATTTAATTACGCATATCGTTAAGTTGGAATTTTGGCCCGAGTTTTAGGAATTAAAAATGGGTTGGGAGATACTAGTGTAAGAGTGAATTCTCAAGGACAAGAATGCAAATACAAAACATGCAAGTCCTTTATCATAAATTATAAATCTGGATTTGACCTAATTGGCCATAGAATTACTAAATAATACTTTTACAAATGTCTTGAACTAAAATCAGATTGAGAGAGAAGATAATTTAGAAAAGGCCCCTTCTTATGTTAGGGTACATGCCTATGTATAGAAAAATTGCACTTTTGGGTACTTGACACATGGTAGGTAATAGCTTTGGACGGTCATGATTCTCTAACTAGTTGATGATGTAGCAGACTATAGGCGTGAGACGTGGCATTCCTGGAACCACCACTCCTTCTACTTTAACTCTTCTTACTTTTCATAGACTTGGCATGATTAGTCGAATATGGCATTGACACGGGGACAACTTAGGCAGTTTTTATAGAGTTGATAACGCTTTTAAATACATGATGGTGAAATGATAGAACTTACTTTATAGACATGATAACGTTCATTGTATAAACTTGATAGCTTATTCTTATAGATTCGATAGCATCCTCCTTATATAGACTCAATAACACATTACTTGTATAAATAATATGCCTCTCTCTCTTATAGACTCGATAGCCTTGTTATAGACTCGATAACACTTCTTTTACAGATTTGATAGCTATCTTACATAAAATGAAACAACCCGCAGTTCCGTACCCCTTGAATCGACACTATTCTCCAACATTTCGACTCAAAGTGAATAGAAATACGAACCATTAGGGTTAAAGAAGAAGAGGTAGAAGAAGAAAATAGAAAAAAAACATCAGAATCTCACATCGCAGCGGAATAAAATATAATAGATAATAACTGATCTTTACACAAAAGAAACTATATCTGTTTATACATCTCATCATCAGAGTACAACACAATCAATAATACATTACTGGACAGTTATATTAACTTGTCCCACAACAGAATACACAGTATACACAACACAGTGGAATATACAACAAGTATGAGTGATACGTCTCGCCATCCAGCTCGTCTCCTGAGCTCCACAGCATCCTATCATGTATCTGTAATACTCGGTCTCACCCGAGCATTATAATAAAATAACACCCGAGTCAGTCTGGAAAGCCAGCATGAGAAAACACACTCAATTGGATTATTAAAGTTTTCCAAACCCTTTGAAATCAAAAGCATCGCGTAAGACCATGCCACAAATAAACATGTCAGGTTTTTACCTTACGATAGCCAAAACACTTTTATCAAATCCGTCTGATATTATAATAGTGTCTATATACAAATACTTATTCAAATAGCTGAAATTGTTACATGATTAAATTCCAGCATACTAGCCACAAAATGGGTTCTACAAACAAAAACCGTAAAGGCACGTAGGGAGAATGGATTTCCAACTAATGACTAGGCACTGGGGTACCACCTGTCACAATACCTGGTCTAGATCAACGTACCGAGAATCCACCCTAAATCCCCTGCAACACAAGACCGGACTACCCCTTACTGGATAGTCCGAGTAAGATCACCCCGCGGTTGGGATCAGCAACCGCCCACATAGCCGAAATAAAAAGGGACATCTAGACAGGAATGACCTCACCCTAATGGGCGCGACCCACTTAGCCTTGCTGCATAACCCCTGATTTTCAGTCATTCCCGGTTGATGAGGCTCGAGGCTAAGCGTTACCTTTTTAGAACATTTCACTTAGAATGCCCACCGTCCACCTGACGATGTTCTGAAAGCATTCATTCACACAAGTCCGTTCCGGGTTCAAATGGAACCGAAGGCACTACTCCTACTACATCCATTTTGGAATCACCCTCAGGATTAGTAGCGATTAGCCCTTGCACTTCACTGCTCCATCTTCGACTCCAAACTTTTTTTCCACACGGAAACGTATAAACCGGATCGAAGTGGTTTTCGAGAAATAAATCCCGATCCCGGTCTCTTCGAAACAATCAGCGCATTGTCCAATATTATAGTCGATGATTTAACTATCAATTAACATTCGCAAACATCCATCAAACAATAAATAATTTTCCAAATTATTTATTTGCCTCACAAATATCTTCACAAGATATATTTCCATTTTCAACCCTTTTGAAAACGGTTTCAAAAACCACCTTTCTCTCACGGAGTGAATTACTCAAATATTTTCTGTTCCCGGTGATATATTACTTCACTTTTATAAACCCAGTTTATAAATTTCATGGTTTCATCCATCTTCCCTTAAAATTCCAATTTCCAAATGCTTAAATCAATTTTCAAATTGAATTCCAATTTACTTCACTTTGAAATAAATTCCTTTACTTACTCCATTTATCTCAAAATCCATTAACTTCAGCTTTCCTTTCTTTATTATGATTTAAAATCTTTTAAACTTAAAATATCAAATTTCAGGTTTTCCAAAATCCTTCTTTATCCCTTTAAATAAATTCAAACCTTGAATTTTAAAATAAATTCTTTAATTTCTTTAAATAATATCACTAAGTTTAAAATTCATTCTCTCTCTGTTTATTCAAAATCCCCTTTTCCATACTCAGAATTCATTAATTAAGATTTAAAATCACCTTTATTCTTTTCCAATTCATTCTTAAATTTATTCAGATGCTCTATAATTACTTTACTTAAAAATCCACTCCTTTATTTTCTTTCAAAAATCCATTTTTATATTTTTGGTAACTCGGTATACCCAAATATATTCAATCAACCTGTATGCTAACGTAAAAATCGACGCTAACACCCCAGTGTGTGTATGAGTTATGTGAAAGCACCACCCGTTGGTACGGGAACTAGAAATAAGCAGAAAATTGCAGAAAAGTAAAGAGACAGCAGCTTTATAGTGGTTCGGCCCGAAAATAAGCCTACGTCCACTTTATCTTCTTTATTGATGATTCGATTACAACTCTTTACAATACACTTTGATTACAACACACTTTAGACGAGTAGCTAGAACTTGTATGGAGAAGTATCTTTCGAATCATGTTGAATGTGTTTGATCTCCTCTTGAATTTCGTTGAAGCGTCTTCGGTGTTTAGAGTGCTTGAAGTGTTGGATGAGTCGAGAAAACGGCAGTGTAATGGCATTCCAGAACTGATCCCCCCAGCCCCTCTTGAAGTTGGAGCTAGTGCTGTATTTATAGGAGAATTCTGGACAGGTGATAGGTCGTGAACGACCTAAGATAGGTCGTAGGTCGCCAGCGACCTAAGAAGGCATGGGCTACGACTTAGTAGTTTTGCACTGCATCATTTGAACATAGTGACAAGTCATAGGTCGTGAACGGCTTAAGGTAGGTCATAGGTCGCGTGCAACCTAGTGGGCATGTTTTGCGGCTTAACAGGGTGCACTTGATCTGCCTGAATGAAGTGGTAAGTTGTAGGTCGTGAGCGACCTAGGGAGTAGTTGTTGGAGCTTTAGGTCGTTGAACTGTTCCATCTTTAGGTCATTAGGTCGCTCCATCCTTTAGGTCGTTAGGTCGCTTTATCCTTTTTCTAGAGTTAGGTCGCTAGGTCGTTAGGTCGTGAGTCGTTGAGTAGTGATAGGTCGTTAGGCCGCTGGTGTTTTAGGTCGCTTCAAAAAAGAGGAGTTAACACTTGCCCTCGAAGTACAGGCTTATGTCATAGGTCGTGTGCTTCGATCTAACTCTGCTAGGTCGTGAGCGACCTAAAACATATGCTAGCTTGCGCGCCCATTCGCCTTCCTCTCTTTGCCCGATATAAACTGTTATAGGTCGCTGCTTCTCCTCTACTTAAATGTTCCGATTTCCCGCTCTGCCATTAACAAAATCTCGTGATTTCAAAGGCGAATTTGAGTTAATCAGTTGACGATTCATCCTTGCTATCATATTGTGTAAGTGAATTCAATCTTTATCCAACCATGATCGCCGCTAAATCGTGAATCCCCATCCTCTGATCCCAATCCGACTTCATACGTCGCGTTACACTCTCGAGCCATGTTGCGATTGATTTCCAATCGCCATAGCTATGTTGTTGTGATTCACGAGAGCTCAGCCTTGGGTTGGATTTACGATGGATCTGAGATGATTTGAATCTGCCTTGGGCGATTTGATGGTATGGAGAAATAACAGATTCCACTGAGAGAGTGGTGGATTTCATTGTGTAGATGATAACGGGTTATCGAGTCAAAGTTTAACGAGATGGTGAGCCATTACGTGGAGAGGAAGTTAGCGATTTAGTAGATCTGAGCGACTTAAAAACCTTCACGACCTAAGAAACCTGGCCGACCTAACGAACCAACCGACCTAACAAATTCTCGCGACCTAAGGCAAATGACCTAGGACTTAACAAATTTGCACATGAATTCCAAGCAGAACGACTTAACAAATTAACGACCTAACTTTTTGCGGCATAGGCTTTAGGTTGCGGCCGAGTTAGGACTTGGACAAATTTTGACCTGATGCCTATGAACTCTTCGATTTGCACAGTACGACCTAAGAAAGCTCTGACCTATGCTAGGTCGCTTGAAAATAGTCTGGATGACCTAGGACTAGTAAAATTCTGAAAAAACTTGATTGAACTGCTTGGACTTGAACTGTTTGAACTTTGTTATTTGTTGCACTTTTTCACAGATTGTATTGACTTTTAAGCTAACAACCTGCCAAACACAACATTTGCAGAAAACTAAGGCGAATATACTGCCATTGACTGCCCACATCGAATGATAGATTAGTCGATAAAGAATAATCAACTTAAGTAAACTGTGTGAATGAAATGCTATGAATTAACAAGTTCAAATGAAGTATTAAAGAAAAGCTAAAATAATCAACTAAAGCTGATTTGTTTGCATCAACACTGCACTTGGACTTAATATAACAAGCCCTGAAACTCTATAATTGACACATGTCAACTAATTTGATTCCAGTTATATTTGCTTGTCATTTTATTAGTTTTGCACAACACTTCACACTTTTAGGAAACGTGCACCTTCATATTTGAATATCCAGTTCCTTATGTAGAATGACTTCCCAACAAGAAGAAACAGGACCAGCTAGAGAAGTCTTTCCAATTGCTAATGTTAACTCCTCTTTTGGGGCGACCTAAAACTTTGCGACCTAACGCTCAGCGACCTAGCGACCTAACTTCTCCAACGACTTAAAGCACTCAGCTACCTAGCGACCTAAAATACATAACGACCTAAAGAGTTTAGCGACCTAACTCCAGAAAGAGCGTAGCGACCTAACGACCTAAAGGTTAAGCGACCTAGCGACCTAAAACTCCCTAGCGACCTAACTTCTCCAACGACCTAACGACTTAAAGCATAAGTGACCTATCTCCAGAAAGAGCTTAGCGACCTAACGACTTAAAGCATAAGCAACCTATCTCCAGAAAGAGCTTAGCGACCTAACGACTTAAAGCATAAGCGACCTATCTCCAGAAAGAGCTTAGCGACCTAACGTCATAAAGCAGCCCAGCGACCTAAAGATGGAACGGTTCAACGACCTAAAAGCTTCAGCAACTACTCCTTAGGTCGCTCATAACCTACGACCTACCTTAACCTGTGTACGACCTATGACTTGTCAATGTTCAATTGTTCAAGTGCAACTGTTAAATTGTAGCCTCTGCTCCCTAGGTCGCTCACGACCTATGACCTATCCTTAGGTCGTTCGCGACCTACGACCTAACTCTGAAATCTCCCTCTAAATACCCTACCTATTCCAACTTGAAGGGGACTTTTGGGGGGATCATTTGAGGAACGCCTATACTCTGATGTTTTCTCAACTCAACCAACACTTCAAGCTCTCCAAAAACCGAAGACACTTCAACGAACTTCAAGAGGAGATCGAACACATTCAACATGAATTCGAAAGCTTCTTCTCCATACAAGTTCTAGCTACTTGTCTAAAGTGTGTTGTAATTGAAGTATATTGTAAAGAGTTGTAATCGAATCATCAATAAAGAAGATAAAGTGGACATAGGCTTAATTTCTAGCCGAACCACTATAAAATTGCTGTCTCTTTACTTTTCTGCTATTTTTTGCTTATTTTAGTTCCTGTACCAACGGGTGGTGCTTTCACATAACTCATACTCACACCGAGGTGTTAGCGTTCAATTTTTAGCGTTAACAGCTAATCCGTTGATTGATCCTCCGGAAAGAACTTCGACCTCCTTGAACCACAGAGTCTTCAATCAGTTATGCATTCAGTTTGGCATTGCTGAAGCAGATGCCCAACTTCCAGGGATAAACGATACTGCTGATAGGCCACCTCATGGCTTTATTGCAGTTAATCGTCAGATGTGCTTAAGTGGAGCTATTCCTCCCTTTAATGATTTTCTTCGACAGCTTCTTCGATTGACTATCTCTCCCTTCCAACTACACCCCAATGGTTATGCCATCTTGATGGGGTTGTGTGTGCTGTTCAGGAGGACGCTCGATCGTCTTCCAAGTTTTGAAGAGATCTGCTACTTGTGCACATTCGCAAAGAATAAAGACCATCCTTCTATTATACTTGTGAGGGGTGCGCGGAACCGGAGACTGATTCTAGACTTGCCTGAGAGTGTACATGGATTTTTAGGTCAATTCTTCTTCGTTCACTGCCCCCCAGAGTTCTATGGCATCTGGAGAATCGGAAGTAAGATTGCTTATTCCCACTCACTTTATTTTTTCTGAATTTCTTGAAACTTGAATTGTCAAGTACTGAACTTCATTATTTTACTTCTGTAGCACTTCCTCCTCCGCTTAGAGATCCCAGCCACAAGCCGACCTTCGAAACATTAAGTGCTGTGGCTGCTGAAGAGAGAAGCATTAAATTTTTGCTGAAAGACGAGTTTTTGCACCAGTTCGGACTTTTGCACCCCTCTCGTTCTACTCAGATTCGCGAAGTTTCCAGTTCCGAGACTGAAACATTAGTTGCCCCAGTTTCCACCGAGGAAGTAGCATCGAAGGAAACTGCTACATGAGCTTCGTTAGTGAAGTGTTCTACTTCCGTTGATATTGCGGGATCATCTAGCAGACTTACACTTTCCCCAGTAATTGAAGAAGAGGAACCTCCTCAACATTCCAGGAAAGCTGATGATAAAGGAGTTGAGAGAAAGAGTCCTGCTAAACATGACGGTGACGACACTTTTGAGGGATTGAGCGATCTAATGATTACTTCACAGGAGCTCTTCAAAGACGATACAACTAAAGTTACATCTCCAGCAGCTGAAGTGACATCTACCTTGCAGCAAATTTCGTCAGCTCAAAAGCTGACTCCTGCTTCACAATCCGTTATCACTCCCCAATCAAAGAGTGGTTTGTAGTTTGACGCGTGTAGCTTGCACATCACACACACTTAGGAATATTTGGCAATTATATGCACTTGGCTTCTTTACTCTGAAAATTTTTAAGACTTGTCTTTTTCACTTTCAGATTCTCCGATGGGGCGAAGTGGCTCATATTATGAAAATTTCCAGCGCCATGGAAGCCGTGACACTTATGATTACAGGCACTATCTCCCTGCCTTTAGGGAAACTGACAAAGAAAGAGCTGCTAGGAAGGCTCAAGAAAGAAGAGCTCATGAGGAGCGATACGAGAGAAGGGATGAACGATACGACTCTTCTCACAGAGGTGATGATTCCCATAAAAGGAAATCCCATGATGATAAAGGGAAGAGTCACATCGTTGGAGATCCAAGCAAGCGGGCCAAACTTAGTGACGCGTCTGCAATTTCTGAAAAGACTGCTGCTTCTATCCCTCTTGACATCCCCTCCGGTTCTCCTGCTCTTGGGAAAACTAACATTCAGACAATTATTAAAAGGCCTCAGTATCAAGTCAAGGATGCTCCACCTACATTTCAAAGCCGATTCCCAAATTGGTGTTTAAAAGGAGTGCGCTTTGACTTGGATTTGGTTCCTATCGATAAGCAGGCCATGCTAAGGAATCTCGATGCTGTTAAACTTGACATCAAGAGAATGTTCGGATGGCAAAAGCTGGTTGACGAGTTTCAAAGGGTTAATCATATGAATCTCGAAGCCATGTTAACTATGGAAAACGATCATTCTGAATGGAAGAAAGTTCTTAAGCAGCACGATACAGAGATGAAAAACATTGCCGACCATAATGAGGAGCTCGAGGCCAAAGTCAAGAAACTCGAAGATGATCTTGCCGCCTCTTCCACCTCTTTTACTCAACAGAAAGAGGTACTTCAAAAGCAAGTATGGGATGCTCATGCTAGTCAACGAGATGCTGAGGCTAGATATGAGGCGTAGGAGAAAATTGTTGAGAGTTACCGCACTGATGTTGCTCGGTTGCGAGAAAAAACTAGCTCCCATGACATGGAGATTGAAAGGTTAAAAGCTCGACTTCTTAAAGTTGAAAAAGAGCGGGATGAGGCAGTTGCCGGAAAAGAAGCAGCCATCGCCGGAAAAGAAGTAGCTGAGCAATCGCACGAGGCGACGAAGGCCAAAATTAGCTCTACTCTATTTGATTTCTACATCCATAGCATCTTAGGGCGCGGGAGCCTCTCATTTTTGGGACCGACATACGAAATCACTTTGGCCGAGGTATGGGAAGCGGTAATTGACATGCTAGAAGGTGCCGGTTATGCTGAAGCGGACCTTGAAGCATGTTATTTAGATGACGAGGCCCGTGCAGCTCTTGCCAAAGGAAAAGAACAACTTGCTAAAGCGCGAGCTGAAGCGGCGGGAGAAAAGCATCCGAGACAGGAAGTACCTCCAACTGCCCCTGTCCATACTTCGGTATCAGCTGAAGTTGATATCATAGGTTCCAGTTCCCATTCCCCGCCTCCTGCTAAAGTCAAAACCGATAACTTAATTGCACAGGGCGGAGACGAAGGCGAAGAACACGCTGAAGCACAAGCCTATGAGATTGACATCATAAAGCCAACTTCTCTAGGTAACTTCAACGTTGAACAAGGTCAAGTGGATTACTTGTTTGCTTCAACTGAGCTTGATGAATTTCTCGCTTATTACTTAAGTCTCGATGAGCCACCATCTCCTCTCTTTACGAGGGATACTGATTTTAACTTTTCTTCTTCTGTAGCGGAAATACCAAGTGCTGCACAAACTTCCACTCCTCCAACTGCTGTTCCTCCATCTTCTCAAGATACTCCTCCTTCTGCTTCTCAACCGGGGTCGCAGGCAGAAAAAATAGAAGCTCTTCAAGACCTGGACGATCCGGCTGCTTCGCAAGAACAGAAGGCGGAAGAACTTGAGGAGGGTGAGAAGACCCCGGTGCAACCTTATGATGATGAGACAAAGCTTTCTGCATTGATTACTCTGGGAAGTGAGTCTTCTTCAAAGAAGAGAGGGAAACGTGCAATTTCAAAGAAGAAGAAGAAAAGCGCTTCTGCTGGTGAAGAAAAAGTGGAAGCAGATCCAGCTACACCTCCTTCTCCTTCTTCCCCGACCCGTCCACGCCGGATTCAGAAATTAGTCATCAAGCCGGGAAAGAGCTCTAAAGGTGGCGGGAAGAAGGAGTAATGAGCTTGACTTTACGCTTCTTGTTTTGCTTTTTGTTTGTATTCTCAGACTTGTATTGACCAGAGATTGTGCGGGTACCGGCCCTCGCCTTTTGAATCCTGCACATGTATAAAACTTTTTTATAGTATGGAATAAAATGATCCTTTTTGTTTGTACAAACTTCTGTCTGTATTTGAGAATGCATTTATTCCTTATTTCTGCACAGGTTTCTTTGTTTACTTTGTGTGATATTACAGTGAGCTAGTGGTATGTTGTTTTTATTAATATAGCTATATTATGCCCCCATACCATGGCTCATTGCAATATTCTGGAAAGACTTGTACTCTTATTTTAGAGAATAATTCTTCCGTTTTGAGGAAATATTATTCTGCTTTAATAAAGTACGCTTTGTATCAGATAAGTTTTCTTCCTTTTCTTTTCTTTTTAGAAAGAGTTAACACACTTCAACTTTCAGAGATGGCCACTTATATTATCTGAGAAGTGGATTGCTCTTCGTAGTGAAGCGGGCTTCTGAAGAGAACTCTTTGTTTTTTGGACATGCCTCTTTAGAGGGCTTTGTTTAGCATTTTACCGCTGAGGGTAGGAATGTGCCTCTGAAGAGGGCGTGTGCCTTTGAAGAAGGTTTTTTTTGTTGTGCCTCGGGAGAGGCCTTTTCTGTTGTGCCTCGGGAGAGGGCTCCTCCGAAGAGTTATGCCTCCGAAGAGGGCTTGTGTCTTAGAAGAGGACTTTGACATTTCAACTCTGGTGAAGTGGGACTCCGAAGAGAGATTTTTGCACTTCAACTCAGGTGAAATGTGCTTCCGAAGAGGTCTTTTTGGCATTTCAGCTCTGGTGAAGTGGGCCTCCGAAGAGAGATTTTTGCACTTCAACTCCGGTGAAATGTGCCTCCGAAGAGGTCTTTTTGCCTCCGAAGCAATTTTTGCTTACGAAGAGGTCCTTTTGGACTGCGTGCCTCCGAAGAGGGCTTGTGCCTCCGAAGCAGTTTCTTGCTTACGAAGAGGTCATTGTTTGAGTGCCTCCGAAGAGGACTTGGGCCTCCGAAGCAGTTTCTTGCTTACGAAGAGGTCATTGTTTGAGTGCCTCCGAAGAGGGCTTGTGCCTCCGAAGCAGTTTCTTGCCTACGAAGAGGTCATTGTTTGTGTGCCTCCGAAGAGGGCTTGTGCCTCCGAAGCAGTTTCTTGCCTACGAAGAGGTCATTGTTTGTGTGCCTCCGAAGAGGGATTGCGCCTCCGAAGCAGTTTCTTGCCTACGAAGAGGTCATTGTTTGTGTGCCTCCGAAGAGGGCTTGCGCCTCCGAAGCAGTTTCTTGCCTACGAAGCGGTCAACATATTTTCCATTTCCACTGGATTCATAGTTTTGGATCCATATGCCAGACAGAATGAAAGGTGCCCAGTTGTAGTTTTGTGGGTAGTTAGCAGCACTTTGACTAACTTCATCTCAAAGCGTCAGCATATTTCTCCAACTCGTCCCAACTTCTGCCTGCTGGGTGAGGACCCCTTGTGACAACATTAATGATAAGTCTCTCGGATTCCTGCACTGCAGTTTTGTCGGATGAGCCGGATTGATGGGCAGGAAGTTGTTGCCCCTGAGTGGATGAGGTTGGGTCGACTCTGTTTTTCTTTACATATTGTTGTAGTTTATTCTGTTTCAGCAACTCTTCAATCACATTCTTTAATTGGCGACATTGGTTAGTGTCATGGCCAGGTTGATTGTGAAATCGACAGAATTTCCCATTATGCACTGCACCTCTCCCCATCTCAGGTGGTTTGGGATACTTGACAACGTCCTTTGTTGCGAAGAAGATATTTTCTGGTGTATTATTCAAGGGAGTAAAATCTAAAGAATTAAAGTGGCGAGGTTTCTTCTCATTTCTCTGCTTCTTTCCTCCATCATTTTCCTTTTTTTGGTTTCCAGATTCTCTTTTGTTAGAAGCAACATCGTTATTTTTGACTTCGGCAACAACAACTTTCGCTGGCGTAGAAAGGCTTTCTAGGCGCATGAATTCGTCGGCCTTTTTATAAAACTTCTCAAGTGAATTTGGTTCCTTCATTTTTAACCATCTTCCGAATTCACTTGATTTGTCGATGGCTCGCATCAAGTAAGTCAGGATCATACGGGGTTCTGCATTATCCACTTCTATCAAGGCTATATTAAAACGGTTCAAGAAAGATTTGATAGATTCTCCGGGAACTTGTTCAAAGCTGGACAGTGACATCATATCCTTAGCCTTTGAAGCATACAACCTGAATTGATCTTTGAATTTTCGAGTTAAGTCGGAAAATTGATCTACGGACCGAACCGGTAGCTTTGTGAACCAAAGTAGAGCCACTCCTTCCAAGTACACTGGAAAGTATCGGCATTTAATCTCATCTGATGCCCTTGCACCGGTCATATGCCAGTCATACTTATATAGGAAATGATTAGGGTCACTTGTCCCATTATAGGCCGGGATAGTAGGAGGTACAAATTTCCTTGGAAATTCTGCTTTCAGGATCCTTTCAGTAAACGGAGTTTTGCTTGGAGCAAATCCCCAGTCGCTTTCATTTTCTTCCCTCTGCATGCTCTCTTTCATGATTCGGTGAACCATCCCTGACAGATACTCCTCATTGTTCAAAGACATCGCCGGGCAGACGTCAGCTATTCTTTCGGAAGTTTGCCTGGGCAAATGTTCGTGAAAAGTTGGCCTTGAACCTTCAGCTTGGAAAGGTGGCGCTTCGGCGGTGCCAGTTGCTCTTTGAGGAATACCTCTCTCTTGGGGATTATGGGCAACTTCGGCAAAAGTTGTTCCATTGTTTTCTGGTTGTCGATTTGCCCCAAGCAGAGCGTTTAATCTGTCCATCATCAAAGCATTTTGAGTTTCAATTTGTTGGTATAATCCAGACACTACATCGTCTAATTCAGCCCTTGTGACTCCAACGGTAGGAGTTTCCTAGTTTGCTGTTGGGGAAGCGGAGGTTCCCTCATGAACATTTCCGGATCTGGTAGATCTACTCTTTCTTCTAGGAGCCATGATTTCAGATAGACTTCTGGTCTTTAGAGAGATTCTTTCAGCAAATTTTTGCGGAGAATGGTGAAAATATCCCTGAGTTCAATTCTCAGTGAAAGCACCAAAATGTTAACGTAAAAATCGACGCTAACACCCCGGTGTGTGTATGAGTTATGTGAAAGCACCACCAGTTGGTACGGGAACTAGAAATAAGCAGAAAATTGCAGAAAAGTAAAGAGACAACATTTTTATAGTGGTTCGGCTCGAAAATAAGCCTATGTCCACTTTATCTTCTTTATTGATGATTCTATTACAACTCTTTACAATACACTTTGATTACAACACACTTTAGACGAGTAGCTAGAACTTGTATGGAGAAGTATCTTTCGAATCATGTTGAATGTGTTTGATCTCCTATTGAAGTTCGTTGAAGCGTCTTCGGTGTTTGGAGTGCTTGAAGTGTTGGATGAGTCGAGAAAACGGCAGCGTAATGGCGTTCCAGAACTGATCCCCCCCAGCCCCTCTTGAAGTTGGAGCTAGTGCAGTATTTATAGGAGAATTCTGGACAGGTGATAGGTCGTGAACGACCTAAGATAGGTCGTAGGTCGCCAGCGACCTAAGAAGGCATGGGCTACGACTTAGTAGTTTTGCACTGCATCATTTGAACATAGTGACAAGTCATAGGTCGTGAACGGCTTAAGGTAGGTCGTAGGTCGCATGCGACCTAGTGGGCATGTTTTGCGGCTTAACATGGTGCACTTGATCTGCCTGAATGAAGTGGTAAGTTGTAGGTCGTGAGCGACCTAGGGAGTAGTTGCTGGAGCTTTAGGTCGTTGAACTGTTCCATCTTTAGGTCGTTAGGTCGCTCCATCCTTTAGGTCGTTAGGTCGCTTTATCCTTTTTCTGGAGTTAGGTCGCTAGGTCGTTAGGTCGTGAGTCGTTGAGTAGTGATAGGTCGTTAGGCCGCTGGTGTTTTAAGTCGCTTCAAAAAAGAGGAGTTAACACTGTAGCAGCCAACATTTCCAATTATCAATATAATTCATCACCGGATATCAAATAATCATACAGAGAATATTAAACAATCTAAATAAATATTTGAGGAATCCAGTTGGATCTCTCCAACCTGTTTCCCTGCATCCACAAATGTTAGCACAATATAAGAAACCAATTCCACTTCGAGATGGGATATCGCGGAATATGGATTTATATAATATCATCCGCTATTATGCGGCGCATAGGGTCTCATCTGCTATATAATGCGGGAATATCAATCTGACCAATATATATATATATATATATATATATATATATATATAATACTATATATAATATCATTCAGTAGATAAATCAATCAACATCCAATGATTTAAATTTGACAATTTAATTTTTAATCAGGAAATCCAAATAAGTGAGAAAACTCACCTTTAGTTTTGTTTGCCATCCACTCCCATCTTGACTAGTTTCCGGTTTTTTACCTTGTATAAACATTCATACGGTTTATTAATATTTGAGATAATTGAACAATTAATTACTATTTATTTATTTAATTTAAACTAATAATTTGGTTTTACACTAATAATTTAATTTTAAACTAATTTTCTTTTAATAAAATACCTTTAGCGACTAAAGTAATTAATAAGTTTATTAATCAAATTAATCTCCATAATACATTATTTTAAAATTAAACTAGTAAGTGAAAATAGGTATATATGTTTTATTAAATTAAAAAAATATTTATTTTATGCCTTACTGTAAATATATATTTTTTCTCTGTTTTCTATATATATATATATAATTTTCATATATATATATACACCTCACTGTAAATAATTTACTTTTTGTAAATATCAAAATAGTAATTCTTGTACTGTAAACACTTTCTATCTTTTATACATATATATTTAAAAATCCATTTTTCTATGTATATATAAACATTTATTTATTTAATTGAATTAATAAAACAATACCTCGCTGCCTCACCAAGAGCTAGCGTTGCCGAGCACGCACGCGACCTCACTTGCTTCCAAGACAACCGGGTTCGGCCATTCTCCCATCGTCGATCTCTCCGACAATCGAATCCGACCCCCTACTAGCTACCTCTGCTCGAACCTGAACCACCTCGGCTCCAGCTGCGCAGCCCACACCTCCTACAATCGTCTCGCCTCCACCTCCTTATGTCGCCGCCATCTAACTCGTGAAACCCTAGCTTGCTACACCACCTCCAGTCGCCGCGACTCGACTCGTGCCCAGCTTGCCCTCGATGCCGCCGTCGTCGATCCTATAGCGCGCGCTCACGCGCAACGTCATACTTTTTTTCTTTTTTTTATAAAAAAACAAACGAAGGTTTTGATTTTCTGGTTTCGTGTATGAAGAAGAGAGCGGGTTCACTTGTTTTCTGATTTGAAGAAAGGGGGTATGCGGGTTTTAAAAAAAGTGAAGACGGCTTTGATGTGAAGGTAGTGTGCTTGAACAAACTACCTATAGTGACTTTGAATGGAAGGCAAAAAGCTCTGATGGGAAAGAATTTCAACTGAAGGAAATTTGACCGGTCAAATAATATATTATATTTAAATTTAAATTTAAATTTAAATCGTCTCGAATTACGCAACTCAAAATCTTGACCTCCTATCGAGCCATGCCGCTAGGCGTTTATAACGTTATAGCCCTATTTCGAACGCAATGAAAAAGGTTTCGAGTCCTAATTCGATCGTATGAAGAAGATAGCTTTTTGAACCCGGTTATGATATTGACTTTTCTATATAGATTTCAGCGCGTTTATCTATCGTACGATCACACGACAACTCCAAATGCTTCGAAATTTGAAATCCGATAATAATACAGTATTACGGATCCAATGGAACTGGTTTCATCGAATTCCGAGACTGTGCCTCGGAAGGCTATTTTTAAATATCAATTTAAACGATATATTTTTAAAACTGAACAAATCACCTTTAAATTCAATTTTAAAAGTTCTATTATCTCCAGGATTATCAATATAAATTTTACAAGCCTTCAAATTATTTTTAACAAGCTTAAAACTCCCGATTCGACATTTTACCCAAATTCAAATTATTTAATTTAATAATTAAATTACTCAATAACTTGTTATATTTGAAATTCAAGTTAAAAACCAACACCCGAATATTTAAAATCAATTAAATATTCCAATTTTAAATATTCCAATTTCATCTATAGACTTGTTAACTCTTCTACTTGCCAACTTAATAGCATGTATTGTATAAACTTGATTGTTGTTCTTCTTATAAACTCGATAACATCCTCCTTATATAAACGTTATACCATATCTTATAGACTTGATAACATCTTCCTTTATAAAAACAATATAATTTCTTATAGACTCGGTAGCAACTTCCTTGTATAAACTCGATAGCATCTCTTACCGACTCAATAGTATCTTCTTTGTATAAATTCGATAGCATTTTCCTTATATAAACTCGATAGCATCTCTCATAGGCTCGATCGTATCTTCCTTGTACAAACCCGATGCCTTTCCTACTTACAGACTCAATAGCGTTATTATAGACTCGATAGAAATTCTTTTATTGATTGATAGCTACCTTGCATGCAGATTCGATAACATCTTCCTTATGTAAATCTGATAGCCTTTCCTACTTACAACTTGATAGCCTTGTTATAGACAAGATACACTTCTTTAATAGACTTAGTCTCTCTTCTGCTTATCGATTCATTAGCGCTTCTTGTATAAACGTGATAGCTCTTCTGCTTATGGATTTGAAATCCTTATTATTGACTTGATATCGCTTCTTTTATAAACTCGATAACTCTTCTACTTACCGAGCTAATAACACTTCTTTATAAACTCGATAGTTTTTCTTCAATTATTTGATACCGTCCTTCTTGTGAAAAATTGATAGCATATGTTATCAACTTGATAACATCTTCCTTTAATAAACACGATAGCATTTCTTATAGATTCAGTAACAACATCCTTGTATAAACTCGATAGCATTTCCTACTGACTCTATAGTATCTTCCTTATATAAATTAATAGCATCTTCCTTTTATAAACTCGATAGCATTTCCTACCAACTCTTTAGTATCTTCCTTATATAAATTGATAACATCTTCCTTTTATAAAATCGATAGCATCTTCCTTTTATAAACAATATTGCATCTCTTATAGGTTTGATAGCATCTTCCTTGTACAACTCGAGCATCTCCTATAAACTCAATAACACTTCTTATATAAACTCAATCATACTTCTTTTATAAAGTTATAACTATATGTAGTAGTTCTTTCCCCATAAAACTCACTTTTCTTTCCTTACAAAAATTAGGTATGACATTCGCCCTTCAAGGAGTTGGCTTGTGCTTTAGCTTATGGAAACTCTTTATTCCTTTCTTTAGCCCTTTTTTATTTCTACTCCTTCGTCATTAAAGATGCTTTTTGCAAGTTTTTCTGCCAGCAATACTCCTTGTTAGACCTTCAAATTTATCAAATGCATTAGTAAAGATTTGCCTTGTATAACAAATTTTTTCTTTATACATGACTTCATTCTTTATTTTCTCTGGTTAATTGGAACTAATTTTAAATTTTTTCCTAAAGTGGCCAATTGGTTGTTGGTAGACCCATAGGTTTCAATCTAACATTTGGCTCGGTAAATGCGAAGACTTTCTTATGAATGGTCAATTGATTCTTTTCAAGAAACAACATTTTGACTTTCCACGAGTTGGTTGAGTATTCAACATTTGTCAACTTTATTTGATTTGTTTGTCATCCGTACTCTTTCTTTTCGATGCTCATTTGCTTTAAATGGGTGCAAGCGACAGGAGCAAAGTCTTCTTCAGACATTCTT
Source organism: Allium fistulosum (assembly GCA_030737815.1). Lineage (NCBI taxonomy): Eukaryota > Viridiplantae > Streptophyta > Magnoliopsida > Asparagales > Amaryllidaceae > Allium > Allium fistulosum. Next base: position 461,476,989 of record CM060907.1, on the reverse strand, counting down.
GGTATCCACTATAGGATAATTGAATGTTTTCGCTAGTAATTGATGCCTAATGGCTTCCCAACTCAATTGTTGAGTGCCTTGGAAAAGGTTGGAGCTAGTCCAAGGGCTTTAAACCTATTGGATACAAGGTTTTGCCTTTGCTTAATGATTTTCATCGATCGCGTTAGACCGGGTGCTTCATTTAAAATGATGCATCTTATACCAAGAGTCGCCTCATTATTAATACTCACCGAAGGCATGAGTAAATTATCTTGTGTTTCCTTTCTTAGTAAAATTTTCAATGTTGAACTAAAAAACATTTTTTGGAATCGTTTTATCAACGATCCCTTTTTTAAAATTGGTGTTCAATGTTTATATTTTAGCAAGGCCTTCAGTCGGTAAATTGAGAAAGGTTTTTAGAAATTTACCTTTTAAAGAATCTTTTTGAAAATATGTTTTTCGACGATTCCTTTTTACAAAGATTGGATTGTAAGTCTCAGAAGTTCCCCTTATTACAAAATCTCATGAAGGACACAATGACCACTTTAATTTTGCCCTCTTAGTTAATATGCATTTGGCTTTTTTCATCGGCCTTTCCTTCTAATTTTCTGTATATTTCTTTCACATTTTTCCTCACCATCAATGGTGTGAAGTTTGATCTCAAATGCTTAGCATTCCATGTCCTTGTTGTGGTATTGCCAACCAATCTGCTTAATTGATAAGTTCTTAGGGTAATGATTGCATGGATGACTAAGGGGCCCTCACAATTTGGAAACAAAGGTGTGTCTATTGGACTCTTAGTATTTTTCCATCACCCTTCTAAGTACTAGATCTCTATTTTATAATAATTTTCCTCTTACTCTTTAATTGTGTTATTTTGAAATTCTCACATGGTGTCTTTATCTCTCAACTCATTCTTAAATCTAAAATTTCTTTTTAACTCTTGTTTTGGCTTATATCCATAAGAAATCCTTCGACGCGAAGGTTGCTTAACTTCTACTGTTAAAATAGCTTCAAATCCATAAGTTAAGGAGAAAGATGTGTGTCCAGTACTGTGATGACCTGCCCTTTGTAATACCCTGAATCAACATTGATTGGCAACTATTGAACCCTAAATACCATAAAAGATAGTCCATCAGGGTTAAATAAAAACTAAACACCATAACGAGGCATATGGATACTATCTCACAACGAAATGATAACATATAAAGTACTAAATATACATGAACAGAACAGGATAAACAATAAACAAGAGACTACACCAGTGGAAGCAACCGGTAAATAAATATCATTAAATCAAGTCAGAATACTCAAACTCCATACATATAGAGTTCTGAATATAATATCTGACATAATAAGTCACATAATGAAAAAACATGTTTGTCATGTACTACTACAACAACAATATATGTATCCGAAATAACGCCATCATACCTCCAAAATGCTCGAGCGGTCTTGTAAGCATATCCCTAAAAGCACCTAACTCATACAATACTTAATTGAGTATCCGAGAGTTGTCATTACACAAATGATAACAATGCCCGTACACTGGCTGAGGAATATTAACCCAATAATTCTACAAAAAATAATAATGCTCATAAACTGGTTGAGCATGTCAACTCATTCTACAAGGACAGTAATGCTCATAAATTGGCCGACACCGCTAAACTAATTAATGAAGGATAACAAATAAACATTATTAATCCCTACAATAGGGAACTATACTTTAATAATTCGTACTTATATAAGTTACCTTGTATAAGATCTTTAATTTTCGAAGTTATAATTACCTTTAAGGCGTAGGCTTATAACAAATACAAATACACTTTCATATGTATAATACACTCAACTCATGCTAGAGAGTTCCATTACCTTATCTCTTAATGAGTCAAACCAAACCAAAGCTAAGGTTCTCCCTTGACCTTTAGCTCTAATACCAGCTGTAATGATCCGACTTTTTGACCTCCAATTATCGACACTACTACATCCACGGTATTAATGTGCCGAGCATCCAAGTGCCGGAAAGAAAATTGTTAGGGTAGAATAAAAGAAAAGGAAACAGAACAAGAAAAAAGGAACACAATATCAAAATCTCATAGCGAAACGATAGCCTATAATACCAAAAGACAATAAATTGCCACTCTAAGATACATAGCATTTCATAGTACAATTCTAAATACTATCATTGGCCTGAACAGTTATGTAACGTCTTGTATTTTCGCGCTCGAAAATCGACATCCATACTTTACATCGTACTCGAATGCCGTAGATTCGACCGTTCAAATCCGAGTCGCCGGAGCTTATAACAACATTAAGTAAATAACACAGCGGAATAAAAGAATAATAAATTGATATACAATATCTGAGACAGAGTGATCCAATGAATATCAATATACATCAGAGATCTGATACAAGAAATAGCAGCGGAAAAGAAAACGATAACATCAGCAGCGGAAAATCTCCATCTTCAAAATGCCAATCCAGATATAGCTCGAACTCCCAATAACGATGCATAAAGATAGCAAGTGCAGTCCATATCCAAAGACTGAACTAGCTCCAGAAAATCTACTAATCCTGACTATCTGAAAAACCCAACTCTAGACTGCTCGTGTGGAAAATTATGAGCACCCAGAGTTTAGGAAAGGAACAGTAAACTCCGGATCAGTCATGGGACTGGTGTGAGCAACAAAAACAGTTTATCTTTAAAAACAAATAGCAAAGAATTTTAAAAGTCAATTCGCAATGCTTTTGGAAAATGAAACTACCATAAGACCTCCCACCACACACACAATGCAAACGCAGAATTGGAGGAGATTTCTCCTTATGATAGTCAAAGATGCTTACTACGCAAAATCAAATCATTTTTGATATTATTATTAGTGCATAGTGTAGAAAATATTTCGAAAATAGAATATCAATCTTAGCCAACATACGTACCATTATAGTATGCCTACTATAGCTACCATATTAGATGGCAGGTTCTACAACTAAAACCATACACAGTTCGTATTGGAAGATGGATTTCCAACAAATGGTCAGGCTAAGGAACTTCCTATGCCACGAAGGAACGCCTCTGGAATGACGTCCCGAGAAATAACCTAACATTACGGTTAGATCTCTGCCAACACAAGGCCGGGTTACCTCTGCAAAAATAGGTAACTGCTGACACGCGTATGCCATCCCCCGATCGTCAGCGATCTTCCCGAGGATCCTCGATTTCCAACAACCACATAATAAGCAGTATCAACAGAGGTTAAGTATCTGGGCTCCATACCATGATACCACCTTTATCCAGAAGGAATGACACACACTAAGGGGCGCTACTCCCTAGAACCTTGCCGCATCCTTCCTGTTTTGACCATTTCCGAGGTGTGAGGTCCGACGAAGTCTCGTCCACAAAGTTACGCTTTGTCACAAAGCCATGCTTCGGGTCAAACAAATGATCAACCTATGATCACAAAGATATAAGATCAAACAAATGATCATATCGCAAATGATCAAACACTGATCATCACACAGCAACACTCAGCATGTCACATTACCAAATTGGGATATATCGCTGATAAATTTCAACTACATAACCTCTGAGCTCGTACGTCTCAGAGAAGGGTGTTAAGCTAAGAGAATAAATTCTCCGCCACCAACAGAAATGTATTTGAAAGAAATCGGCTTTATATCTCAAAGTGTAATGTCAGACATGTAACCATACAAGTCTGTTCCGGGATCGAACAGAACCGAAGGCACTTCTTACGAAGCCCTTGCAATTCCGGGTAATTTCCAATCACGTCCGGACTTCCCTTCACAAAAAGAGTGATATAAATCTCTATACCGGAGCAACTCAGTGCAGAGACATTCGACAGGTTGTCCTTTCATTTTCGAAAAATATCCGGTCTTCAACACCTGTCTTTAAATGCCATCCATATACGACGTATCACTATTCGGAATGGGTTATATGACCCAAAGGTCTTTTCCCGGCTAACCCGAATAGTGAGCGCAATATTTAAAAATATATGGATATTGGGATTTCAATTAAGTCACAACTTAAACCCAAACTTTCATTTTAAATGGTTAAACAAATTACTATTTTAATCTTTTAAATAAGAAGATTCATTTTAACAACCTTCAATGGTTTAAACAATTTTCACATTTTAATCTTTTAAATAAAAGATTTAATTCATAAAGTTCACCCAGTTTCACAAAGTTCATTCACAGATTTTCCAAAACAATTTCCATTACGAATTTAATTAATTCGTTAAATCTTTAAACCAAAGATTTAACTTATAGCTTTCAAAACAATTTCATTTCGAATGGTTTACATAAATCATCATTTTAAATCTGTTAAAAATAAACAGATTCAATTCATAGCTTTCAAAAAGAATTCATTCATAATTTGGAAAATCCATTTTTCAATTCAAACTTGAGATTCCTTTAATTAAACTGGAATTTCATTTCTTATCTGAAAGCTTTCTTTTAAAACAAACAGTTTTCATTTTGGAAATCTGATTCATTCATACAAGTTGAAATCCTTGGGTTAAATTCAAATTCTCAAAATTATACTTATAAAATGGTTTAACTTCCTATAAATACATTTATATCATCTTTAATCCCTAGTTTCAAATCATAGGATTCAATTTCAAACTTGAATTCAAATTTAAATCAAATTATTTAAATTTTCAAAAACTCGGTTAGGTTATTCAAAATAATTTTTATCTTTGAAATTCCATTTCAAAAGCTTTTTATTTTAAACCCAAATTTCTAATTTCAAAATCAATTGAAATTAAATTTTCAATTTCAAAAACATCAAATTTAAATTATCTGTGACTTAACCGATTTCCACGTGAAATCCATATTTGTGTGTGTAAAGGTGTAGTCCAGGGGTTTTACACAATAGTGCAACACAATGAATCATCACAGATCAAGATACAGGATATAGTTGATAAGCGATATAAACTATAACGCTTATCTTTCGCATACAAATCAAAGATGTATAAATATCACAGATAAAGAAATTACAGATCACAACATAAATCAGGGTATATCACAAAGCATCGTACATCAGGGATGTCAAACAATTCGACAATCAACAGAATCCAAACATTCATAAGTAAGGTCAAATTTATTATCTGATAAATTTAAATCAGATAATTTCTTATGAATAAATTACTAATCCTGGTTAATTAATTACAACCCATTTTAATTAATTATTCTTTATCATTTATTAATTAACCTTTAATCATTAGTTAATCAATCTTAATAAATCAATCAATCTTTTAATCATTAAATAATTGTCCTTTAATTATTTACTTATCTTTTAATTTATTTATTTGATTAACCCTTAATTTATTACCATTTTATTAATTATCCTTACTTATAAATTAATTAGCTTTAAATTTATATTAATTGATCTTTAGTTAATTATAAATCATTAATCAATATAAAATTAACTTAACTTTTAAGTTTACACATTAAAACCTTTAATCAACTTCTTAGTTACTTAATTAAGTTTTATTTAAAATAAACCCCTTTTTAAATATAAGTTTAAAACATTTTAATTTAAACTTAATTCACTTTAGAAATATTTTTATTTCAAAACCTTTACTTTAAACCTCCTAAAACTTGATCTTTTCACAAACTAGATTTTCAGACAAACTTGAATTCATTAATTAAAATTTGATTTAAATCTGAGATTAGATTTTTAAAGTTTTAAAACAGAAAACAGGTTTATACCTGTCCCAGTTTTCGACCCGAGCCAGAAACGAAAATCCCCGTGTTCGACTTCGAGTTCCGCACTTCCCAGATCCTTCGAGTAAACCCATAGCCTGCTTCGATTCAAACTCGAGAAAAAAAACTACGCCTCCCCTACTCACACTTCTCACTGATACGAAGGTCACCGCGTGCACGTGCACGTGTACTTCGCCAACGATCATCTCCAGGCCACCCCACGTCGTCGAACAAGTCGACGCTCCTACCCACATCCATTCCCGATCATCCAACTTCGACAAAATCTCGAAATTCAAAATCGAGCTTACTAACCCAAAACTGGAAACACTCGAGCAAGCATCGCCTCAACCCTGTCAACACTTCAATCACGCCGCCTCGACCACCAGAAGCGCTGAAATTCCGGTCACGACTCCATCGACCACCCAGCTATCATCACGCCAAAACTCACCGCACTCGATCAACCACACGTGCCGTGGTGATCGATTCACCCAAAACAGTAAAAACTAGGTCACCAGACTTCATCAACCCCCCATCGCCACCCCCGAGCTTTGATCATCCTCCAGGCATTTTTGCCTCACCCCTTGATCACTCCACTACTACAGGCACGAACCTCAAACATTCTGATCTACTGTGTTGCCAGAGGCAACCCAAAATCCCCAAATTGATCAAACATGAACTGCACCTCATCCCTTAATCTAAAAATCGTAATGTTTGGTTTAAAAATCATATTATAGGCTAAAGATTTCACTTGTGATCCTGAATCAATAAATAAAAATGTTGGGTTTCCTTCTATTTAAGTTTACCCTGTTTTTTTTTTTTTTTGATTTCCCAGAGTAAGTTAAATGTTCTTTAACTTAATTTTAAACTTTAAAACTTAACTTTAAATTCGAGCAAACATAACTTGTTTAAATCCTGGGTCTTAACAACAAGTAGATCAAGCAGAATTAAACTTTTAAATCAAACCTGAGTTTGAAATTTTAAATACAGAGATGTATTATAAGATCATACAACATGCAGATATCCTATTTCACAAACACACAAAATTATATCCATATATAAACACAAAAACATCATTATCTTCCTACTGATATCAAGCCATCCAGATACTTAAGTATTTTAAAGAAAAAGTTACTCACATGATTTCCAGGGAAGAACAGAGAAGAACAATGTTGTTTTGAAACTGCAGTTGATTATTTCTTTCTGAATCTTGTTGTTTTACTTTGAGGTAAATGATGCCTCTATAATTTCTTTTGCTTTGCTTTCCAGACTTTAATCTTTGGCTTGTACTGATTGTATTGTAGTTAATTTATAAGGTTGAATTTATTTTATTTTTTTAAAGTTGAAGATGAAGCTTGCTTCAGTTTTGCTTTGAATAAATGGAAGAAACCGAGAGGAAGGAGGTTGATATATAGGAGATGATACATATAAAAGAGAAGTGTGCAGTATAAGACATGCTGAAGATACTTGCATAATTAATGCTTAAGTCCTTTGCTCTTTTGCCATACTTCCTTCCATTGCAGGCTGATGAGAACAATTTGTGGTGCCACATTAATTGCTGAGATAACTTGCATTTAATGCATGAAGTATGTTACATTTATGATATGTACAAATTCTTTTTTTTTTCTTTGATTTCGGCTGATATGTATTATATTGTACTTGTTTGTATTTGTATTTTACTTATATATATGTTTTTGAAAAATATATGTTGTCTTGCATTACTACTTTGTTTGTCTCGGCTGAAAGGTTTTTATTTGTTATTTATTTTGGTTTCACACTTGCTTCATTTGTTTACTTGTTTTATTCTTGCTTATTATAATGTTGTTTTAATTATTTGTATTAATTTAATTTAGGTTGCATACTTACAATTTGTTATGTATGTACAGTTTATTTATTTGTTATGCTTTTCTTTAGTGTCTTCAGGTTTGTATATTTCTTTACTTTGTTTTTGTAAATAAGTTTCTATTTTAAATGTTGTTTTACATATTACATTCGAATGAAAGATGTTTATATTTTTGCTTCGTATTTATATTTTGTTGTATTTGTTTCTAGATATTTTAAAGTTGAAACGTGGTTGTTAAATTTTTGTCATGTATTGTTTATTCCTTTTTGTTTTATATTTTGTATCAAAATGAATTATATAATTAAAAATGAATTTCTAATTTATTCTATTTCAAACATTTACTTCTATTTTAACTTAATATTATCATCATCATTTATTTTAAAATTTTATTCCAAACCCAATATATACATATTTTCAAATCCATACGACTTTATATATTTTCAATTACGATCGGGGAAACTCGCTCTAATTTTCTAATTAAATTTACAAATTTTTATCCAAAATTTTATTTAATTACTCAATTTAATTCAAAAATTCAATAAATTATTAATTTAAATTAAATTAAAATCGGGGGTCGTTACAAGTTATAACAACCTCTCCTCACAAATGCTGATATGTACAATATAGTAATGCAGCGAAATTAAGAATTCAACGGTAAGTGAAACATTCAGCTCGTCTTCTCGAGCTCCAATGAACATCAACGAAAACCTGCCTTTCTCAAATTACTTGAAAGAGAACATGTGGAATTTAAGGAAAACAAAAACCATGCATCAGACATAAGTTTGGTATGAGAAACTCAAAAAATATGTATCTAGCATATAACGGTACTGTAACAACCATGTTATTAACTAACAAATTAGTTAGGTTTAATTTCAGATAATTAATCTAGAATTGTAATTGTGAAATTTAATTGTGAAATTAAATCAATTTTTTGAAAATGATATTTTAATTTATTAATGTATAAGTTCCTTTCTTTAAAGGATTTTTAATTAAACTTGAGATATTTTTAAATTATTAATATTGAGATTTTCATTAAAATTAGATTTTGGGAAATTGTAATCTCTGCTAAAAAGATAATAATAGTTTGTATTTGCTAAAATTATATTGATTTAAAATGATAGTTTCTGATATATTTGCAATTGTCAAATTTTGTGAAATCAAATTATAATTTGCAATATCTTATTTAATGTAAATGGGTAGGTTATGAGTGATAAACCAAAGCAAAATTTTGTAACACTTCTTTTTATAAATTTGCAACACTTGTTATTAACCTTATTGGGTTCATAACCATACCCACATAGCTAATTTATAAAAGAGAAATAGAGGTATATACACTTCCTTTCTCAATTCAGTAGTTCCAGAAACCGAAACGATCACTCTGTAACAACCCGGATTTTTCGACGTTTGATTTGGAATATTTAAATGGTTTCAAATATTGAATTTGAATTTATAAATTGACTTTGAATATGAAAATTTGGGTTTATTTATAAGCTAAATTTAGAATTTAAATAGAGCTATTTATTGGATAATTTAATTATTGAATTTAATAATTGAATATTGGATAAATTATCATATCATGGTTTTTAAGCTCGATAAAAATAATTTAAAGGCTTATAAAATTTTCATTAATAATATTGAAGATAATAAAACCTTTTAAATTGAATTCAAAAGTGATTTGTTCAGTTTTAAAAATATATCGTTTAAATGGACATTTAAAAATGGGACAGTTTGGCACAGGTCCCTAATAAGTTTCAAAATACACAAAAACCCCAGTAAAATAAAGTTTGTAAATTAGATCCCTAGAATTAAGTTACTGAATAATGACATACACTTATGCAATTATTCAGTGAATAATTGCAGACATTTATGCAATTATATCAAAAAATTGCGGAAAATTCCACAATTATTCATCCAAAAAATTGCGGAAATTTACGCAATTTTTTCAAAAAATTGCGGAAAATTCCGCAATTATTCACCCAAAAAATTGCGGAAATTTACGCAATTTTTTCAAAAAGTTGCGGAAAATTCCGCAATTATTCACCAAAAAAATTACATAACTATATGCAATTACTTAGTAACTTAATTCTAGGGACCTAATTTACACACTTTTTTTTACTGGGGTTTTTGTGTATTTTGAAACTTACTAGGGACCTGAGCCTAATATTCACTTTAAAAATAGCCCTCCGGAGCACAGTCTCGAAATTCGACGAAACCAATTCCATTAGATCCGTAATAGTGTATTATTATCCGGTTTTAAATTTTCTAGCGTTTGGAGTCATTTTTTGATCGTACGGGTTATAAACGCGTTGAAATTAATATCGAAATTTAATATAATAATTGGGTCCAAAAGGCTATCATTCCATACGATCGAATTAGGACTCGAAACCTTTTCCATTGCATTCAGAATAGGGGTATAATATTATAAATGCTAGAGGCATGCCTTGATAGAGGTTCGAGATTTTGAGTTTGAAAATCGAAACATTTAAAATATAAAAATATATATAAATAATTGACTTGACCTTTAAATATCCCGTCAGCTATTATTCTGCCATTTTCAAATCACTGTACACAAGCAAGCCATACACGCAACCTTCCTTTCAAATATCGTGTTTCCCCTCCATTTCACCTTAGCACAGTAAATCAAAGAAAAATGGTAAAGCTTATATATATACAAAAATGAGACTACCTTCATCTTTCAAAAATCAAAATCCAACCATATTTCTTTAGCTCTTTAACTCGTTTGCCCAAAAATTAAATTTTCCCTAATGTCGTGATAAAATCAAAACACTATAGCCCTAAAGGCTAATGCTAACAAAAATAAAATCGAAGAAAAGGGTCGCATTATTGTTCGACAACGTTAGCAAGGACATCGCTGCCATGGCTGGCTTGTGAAAAGGGAGGCGACAAGTAGGTGGAGGCGCCAAGCGAGCGAGAACTGATGATGGGGTAGTCGATAGGCGTGGCGGTGTGCTAGGGCTTGGAGTCACGATCGAAGGTTCGTGGGTGGAAGCTAGTGCTCGAGCTTTGGGGGTTGGCGAAGTAGTACAAGTATGCGCGTACGCGCGGGGAGGGGGCACACGTAAGCGAGGCAGAACGGCAAAGACGAGGCCGAGGTCTCGGGTTTTTTGAACGAAGGAAATAGGTCTGTTAAATTTAAATTTAAATTTAAATTTAAGCATGTTAATGATATTTTCAATTATTTAAAATGTTAATAAGCTCGAAATTCATTCATACAAGGTTCCAAAAATCATAAAAAACATTCACGATGGGTTTGTAGCTGCGAAATGGGGTATCTGGATTTAGTTTAGGATTTATCGGAGTCAGCCGAAATTTTTAAATTTAAATTGAACGATGTTCGATTTAAAATTTAAAAATTGGATGGTATGCAAATAAAAATTAAGGTTCGAATTTCTCACTCATTTTTGGATTTCCATATTTAAAATTTAAATGTTGAATTTAAATTATTGAATGTTGATTGGGTTGATAAGTTGAAATTATTGGTTGGACGATTATATAATATCTAGTAGTATATTTATAGTATTGGGAGTGATATTCCCGCACATTATAGCAGATGAGACCCTATGCGCCCCGCATAATAGCGGATGACCCTATATACCACGATATCCCCCTCGAAGTGGAATTGGTATTTATTTTATGTTGTATTAACATCTGTGGATGCAGGGAGACAGGTTGAAGGGATCCAACTAGATTCCTCAAATTTATTGTTTATTTTTCATATATAGTGATATATGATTTGTGTAGAATAATCTATTATAGATTATTGTAGTGATTGGAACAATTAGATGCTATTGTAGCACTGGCCTGAATTTTGATAATTTAAATACTATAAATATATTTTTAAAATTTATGGAATTGAAGGGAATTTGATAATAAAAATATATTGGAATTGGAGTTATTTTAAAGAAATTGAATTAGAAAAAAAAATATTTGACTATTGTGGTTTAGTAAATGGAGATTTTTAAAAATCAATTATATAAAATAATTTATAAATGATATTCTGGAAATATAAAGGAGTTAAAGTCAATATTAAAATAGATTGGAAGTATAAAAGGAATTTATAATAAATGAATGTGTACAACGGAATTTTATAAATAAGATTTGTTCTATAAATAGGTAAAACCAAGGGATTATAAAATTGATAAACAATGTTTATAAATAAAGGAATTAGATATTATACGATAATTGAAAATATAAATTCATAGGGTGAATTTATATTAAAATATGTAAAATGGGTTTGGGGTAAAAAATAGTAGATCCTATTTTTGAAATGAGAATGGTTAGGAAATTGACAATGAATCGATATGTTATGAAATCGAGAGGAAGTTATAAAGTAAATTGATTATTGAGATTTCAAAAATATATTTTTAAACTTTAAGAAGTGAGTTTGTATTTAAAAGAAAATTTTATTATTTTAAAACTGCGGAATTTTAAACTAGTTGAGATTGAAATACTACGGTAATTAGATTTTCAAATATTGAGTATTTAATTTATTAAATTTTAACTTTTTAAAAATTAGCTTTGAAATTTAATTGTTTAACGAAAAGAGTTACTAATGTTTATAAAAGTGTTTCGGTATTTTAAATAATTATTCGAACATGTTTTTAAAACTAAATCATCTTTCTTTAAAATACTTATTTTATATGTATATATATAGAGTTTGAAGTGATTGAAAATTTTATTTTATAAACTCTCTTGAGATTCGAAAAAGGGGATTATAAAAGGATATGATTTGAGGAGAGGAATTTTATTTGTGATTCCAGGGATTGTGGGAATAAGGTACGGAATAATTCTCTAAAACATTAATATTGAAAGGATTTTGGAAAATAAGACTGGTAATATTTTCCTAGGTATAGAAAATAGAAATTTGGAAATATTTCTAAGTGTTGAGGTATTGGAAGTACCCTGTTACGGATTTAAGTATTTGAAAAAAAAATTGTTTTCAAATGTTGGGAGGAATTGATATATCTTTTAAAGGTATTTTGTAAGTAAATATTTTGGGAAAAATTTATATTAAGGCCAGATGATTGCTTATGGATGTTTAACTAGATAGTTAAATAACCAACTATCAATATTGGCCAATTTCGTTAATCGTTTCGAAGAGACCGAGATCGGATTTAATTATCCTAAAACCACTTCGATCCGGTTTGAACGTTACGAATGAATACGGTTAAGATGATGAAGATGGTGATTCGGTTTGTCTAGACCTAGGACAACTTGTATGGACGAATGCTATCAGAAAATCATCATTGGAGGATGATGAGCATTCTAAGAGAAACCGTTCCTTAAAAGGTAATGCTTAGCCTCGAGCCTCATCAACCGGGAATGACTAAAACAGGGGAGATGTCGTAAGGCTAAGTGGGTCGCACCCAAGTAGGGTATGTTATCACCTTTCAATATGTCCTTGGAAAACCCTATTTATCTTATATATGGGTACACACGAAAGAAGAAGCGCTCGATGGTAAGGGTGGGAACACTCGGGGTGATAACATATTCGATATATCCAGGTCAGGGGTAAGCCGGTCTTGTGTTGCAGGGGATCCCGGCGTGGTACTCGGTACATTGTTCAAGAGGTGTACTGTGACGGGCGGTACCCCAGTGGCCCAGTCATTCGTCGGAATCCATTCTCCAATACGAGTTTACGGTTTTGTTTGTAGAGCCTAGTATGCTTGAATTTAATTAATGTAACAATTTCAGCTATTTGAATAATTATTTTTATTTAGACACTATTATAATATCACTGGATTTTCTATAAAAATGTTTTGGTTATCGTAAAGGAAAAACCCGTCGTGTTTATATGTGACGCAGTCTTACGAGATACCTTTCTTTTTCAAAGGATTTTGATAACTCTAATAATTCAAATTGAGTGTGTTTTTCTAACGTTGGTTTTCCAAACTGACTCGGGTGTTATTTTATTATAATGCTCTGGTCAGACCGAGTATTACAGATTCAGGATAGGATGCTATGGAGCTCCGGAGACGAGCTAGATGACAAGATGTATTTCTGTAGATTTATATTTCCGCTGTGTTAGGACAAGTTATTATAACTGCCTAGATTGATATCTCTGATTATGAAATGTAAATTAATAGTACAGTTCTTGTATTTAAAATCTATTATTATATATTATATTTTATTCCGCTGCAATTGTCAGATTCTGTGTTGTTGTTCTATTTTTCTTCTACCTCTTCCTTCTTCTTTATCCTAGTTATTCGATCATTCGTACACTTTGGGTTGAGTAAGGAAGAATTATTACCAACTTAAGGGGTATGGAACTGCGGGTCGCTACAGTTGGTATCAGAGCTGAAGGTTAAGCGAGAACCTTGGCTCTGTTGGGGATTACTCATTAGAGATAGAGTCAGTAATACTCTAGAATGAGTTTGAACATATTAATAGATATGAGTGCGTATTTGTTACTGAATATAAAATTGTTTTATATTGTGTTGACTTATTAGTTGAGTGGTATATAAATTACGATCGAATAGTGGGACGCCACTAACTCGATAGGAGTTTATAAACACTTGAATACGATAAACTAACACAGTATGGTTTTGTAGCGGGTAAATGAAATAATTTTATCCAAGTTATATTTTATATAAAGGAAATAATTTTCTAAAAATTATGATAGCATATTGAAGTGTTTAGTTGATAATATTACAATCTAAACAAGATTTGAAATTTGAAATGGTTATATATGTAACCAAATAGACATTGTATAAATATGAATTATACAAGTGAGTTAAAATTAAAATTTTATTCAAACCAGAGTTTGAAAAATTAAATCCCGGAGATTTTGGAAGTGTTTTCCGAAGTACTTTGAAATAAATAATAGTATTATTATTTTGGAGATATATTTGAATGGAAAAATGATTTTAAATGGATTTTGGGAACTGATAATAGCACTGAGCTCACTTCAGTTGCTGAAAAATAATCCTGGTGGTGACTGCACAACATCACCGGTATTCATTTTCTAGTTTCTAAGTGACGGATTGCTATCGAAATTGATTTGTTTGGATAGGTTGGGCAAGCTAGTAATGTTTTGAAAAGTCCGAAGGGATTTGTTTTGGATAAAATAGGGTTGATTTTAAAATTCGAAGGAAGTGGTTTGTTAAACCAAAATGAGTATATATATATATTTTATTTCAAAGTGATTTGAAATATATCTGAGTTTTTTAAAGAGGGGATGATTTAAACAAAAAAGGAAAATATGAAAAAAATGAGTTTTGAGAAGTAAATTTCAACTTAAGAAAGTTAAAATAGTATCGTATGAATTGAATTTAACTCGGGAAAGTTAAATAAATTTATTGGGAATTGAGATAATAAATTTCTATATGAATATAAATAAGGAAGTGGTAAAAAAATTGAAATTGGAATTGAATCCTTACTTGTTTAAAAATTGAATGGATTAAAAAAAGGGTTTAAAGTGAAATTAATTTACGTATGTATAATCTCGATTTAATAATAAAATATGATATATTCGGGTATAGAATTGATGAAAACGTGAAAAATAGGTTGTGTGACTTATAAAATTGAAATGTAAAATAGAAAACCCGAAATAAAAATGGTATGATATTTTAAAGTGAAGAAATAATGTTCAAAATTGAATTATAAAATAAATTTGGACTCGAATAAATTTATTGAAGTGATTTTTGAAACAAAAATCAGATATTGAATTATGAAGTGGAAATGAACTAATTAGATAACTAATTAGTTAATTGGATATTAAATGGATATTAACTGGGTTGAACAAAATTTGGATTGTGAGTTTAAAATGGAATTTGGAAATGAAACTTGAGTTATAAATAAAATTCGAGTTTGATTGTAAGTGAATTGAATACAATCGGAAAACGTGTCGAATAAAATGGAATTGAATGGAAATAAAAATGGGTTGAGTTGTAAATAAATCCAATTTGAATATGAATGAATTAATTATGGCCTTGGATATTATTTTAATAAATTGAGTTCGGAATTAAATTGAAAGTGGATTGGATGAATGAACAAATTGAATTAATTAGTAAAAGGAATGAAAATTGATCGAATAAAGATCAAATCAGTAATTTGAATTGGGAATTGTTCACCGGAAAAATAGACTTAAGTCATGGAGTTAAAATAGTTTGAAGCAAATGAATTAACTTAAGTAAATATTTTAAATGGAAGCTTGGCTTAAATTAATTTGTGAAATGGGTATTAAATATAACAACATGGAATGTTTCCGAGCTAAATAAAATGGATTGAAGGCAACGAAAGTGGTTACAAAGAGAATGTAAGTAAATTAATTGAAGATCAATTTGAAATGGAATAGAATTGAATATAAATTGATTTGGAACCAAATTAAAATAGTTATAAGCTTAAAGAACTATTTTATTAAATGAATAGCATCGAATTTGCATAGAAAATTCTTTTGTCCGGCGAAAACGAAAATAAATAAATTTCTATGAATAAATGGAATGAGAATAAATTGATTTCTAAATCAATTTGTAATGGATATGGGTTTGTTTGGGTTAAAAATTAATTGAATGCATGTAAATCATTTAACTTGAATAAAATGATATATGGATCGATTGAAAGTGATTAAATTGGTGTTGAAACCTCAGGAGTGCCTATAAATATATGTTTAACAAGCATTGCTTGTGAAAATTATGTGTTTAAGTTGTTTAAGAAGTGAAATGAAATTTTCATGTTTTGGTACTTATGTGTTTAAATTGAGTAAGTATAGGTACCTGAAGCTATTTTCCGTGACTCTAATTGCGCGAATTGCAAAATAAATAAGCCGCTTGCTTAAAAATGATAAAATAAGGTACGTTTTTAGATTAAATACTGCGAAATTATAAAATATTGATATATATTTTTGTTTCCCGACCGTGTGGGTCGATGTATATATATTTATCTCTCTTGTCATATTGCAAAAGGCTCTTCGTACAAGGGAGACTCTGCCAAAAAAATTCGAAAATTTAGGGTGTTAGAAAATTTTTCAAAAATTTGGAAAATTTTTGTTAACGACAATTTGATTTCAAATTAAAATTGAAATAAGGGTTAGGAATTAGAATTGAAAACTAATTGTTTTGGTAAAAACTAAAATATTAGAAATGTGGAATATCGATTTTCACTAAGTGGGTTTTTGGATAAGTAATGGGTTTGGAAGCATTCTTTCGGCCTTAGCAATTTCGAAGATGAAATTCTTTTAAGGGGGAGAAATGTAACGACCCGGATTTTTTGACGTTTGATTTGAAATATTTAAATGGTTTTAAATATTGAATTTGAATTTATAAATTAACTTTGAATATGAAAATTGGGTTTATTTATAATAAATTCAGAATTTAAATAGAGCGATTTATTGTATAATTTAATTATTGAATTTAATAATTGAATATTGGGTAAATTATCGTATCTTGGGTTTTAAGCTCAAAAGAAATAATTTAAAGGCTTATAAAATTTATATTGATAATATTAAAGATAATAAAACCTTTAAATTGAATTCAAAAGTGATTTGTTCAGTTTTAAAAATATATTGTTTAAATTGACATTTAAAAATAGCCTTCCAGAGCATAGTCTCGGAATTCGACGAAACCAGTTTCATTAGATCTGTAATAGTGTATTATTATCGGATTTCAAATTTCGTAGCGTTTAGAGTTATCGTTTGATCATACGGGTTATAAACGCGCTAAAATTAATATTGAAATTTAATATAATAATTGGGTCCAAAAAGCTATCTTCTCTATACGATCGAATTAGGACTCGAAACCTTTTCCATTGTGTTCGAAGTAAGGGTATAACATTATAAACGCCTAGTAGCATGCCTCGATATGGGTTTGATATTTTGAGTTATGAAAATGAAAATGTTTAAAATATAATAATATATATAAATAATTGACTTGACCTTTAAATTTCCTATCAGCTGTTATTCTGCCTTTTTCAAACACTGTACACAAGCAAGCCCTACATGCAACCTTCCTTTCAAATATCACATTTCCCCTCCATTTCAACTTAGCATAGTAAATCAAAGAAAAATGGCAGAGCATATATATATATAAAAAAAGAGACTGCCTTCATCTTTCAAAATTCGAAACCCAACCCTATTTCTTCAGCTCTTTAACTCGTTTGCCCAGAAATTAATTTTTCACTAATGCCGTGATAAAATCAAAACACTGTAGCCCTAAATGCTAATGCTGACGAAAATAAAATTGAAGAAAGGGGTCGCGTTATTATTCGACGACGTTAGAAAGGACATCGCGGCCATGGTTGGCTTATGAACAGGGAGGCTATAAGTAGGTAGAGGCGCCTCGCGAGTGCGAACAGATGATGGGGTGGTCGATAGGCATGGGGGTGAGCTAGGGCTTGAGTTGCGAATGTTCATGGGTGGAAGCTAGTGCTCGAGCTTCAGGGGTTGGTGAAGCAGTACGGATGTGCACATACGCACGGGTAGGTGGCGCGCATAGAGGAGGCAGAACGGCGAAGACGAGGCCGAGGTCTCGTGTTTTCTGAACGAAGGAAATAGGTTTGTTAAATTTAAATTTAAAATTAAGCATGTTAATGATAGTTTCAATTATTTAAAATGTTAGTAAGCTCTAAATTCATTCAAACGAGGTTCCAAAAATCACGAAAAACAGTCACGATGGGTTTGTAGCTGCGAAATGGGCGATCTGGAAATAGTTTGGGATTTATCGGAGTCAGACGAAAATTTTAAATTTAAATTGAATATCGTTCGATTTAAAATTTAAAAATTGGATGGTTTGCAAATAAAAATCAAGGTGATAATTTCTCACTCATTTTTGGATTGCCATATTTAAAATTTAAATGTTGAATTTAAATTATTAGATGTTGATTGGGTTGATAAGTTGAAATTATTGGTTAGATGATTATATAATATCTAGTAGTATATATATATATATATATTATTTGGAGTGATATTCCTGCACATTATAGCGGATGAGACCCTATGCGCCCCGCATAATAGCAGATGACCCTATATAGCGTGATATCCCCCTCGAAGTGGGATTGGTGTTTATTTTATGTTGTATTAACATCAGTGGATGCAGGGAGACAGGTTGGAGGGATCCAACTAGATTCCTCAAATTTATTGTTTATTTTTCATATATAGTGATATATGATTTGTGTAGAATAATCTATTATAGATTATTGTAGTGATTGGAACTATTGGATACTATTGTAGCACTGGCCTGAATTTTGATAATTTAAGTACTAATATTTTTAAAGATTATGGAATTGAAGGGAATTTGATAATAAAAATATATTGGAATTGGAGTTATTTTAAAGAAATTGAATTATAAAAAAAATATTTGACTATTGTGGATTAGTAAATGGAGATTTTTAAAAATGAATTATATAAAATAATTTATAAATGATATTCTGAAAATATAAAGGAGTTAAAGTCAATATTGAAATATATTAGAAGTATAAAAGGAATTTATAATAAATGAATGTATACAACGGAATTTTATAAATAAGATTTGTTCTATAAATAGGTAAAACCAAGGGATTATAAAATTGATAAACGATGTTTGTAAATAAAGGAATTAGATATTAGACGATAATTGAAAAATATAAATTCATAGGATGAATTTATATTAAAATATGTAAAACGGGTTTGGGGTAAAAAATAGTAGATCCTATTTTTGAAATGAGAATGGTTAGGAAATTAACAATGAATCGATATGTTGTGAAATCGAGAGGAAGTTATAAAGTAAATTGATTATTGAGATTTCAAAAATATATTTTAAACTTTAAGAAGTGAGTTGGTATTTAAAGGAAAATTTTATTATTTTAAAACTATATAATTTTAAAGTAGTTGAGATTGAAATACTACGGTAAGTAGATATTCATATATTGAGTATTTAATTTATTAAATTTTATCTTTTTAAAAATTAGCTTTGAAATTTATTTGTTTAACTAAAAAAGAGTTACTAATGTTTATAAAAGTGTTCCGATATTTTAAATAATTATTCGAACATGATTTTAAAACTAAATAATCTTTCTTTAAAATACTTATTTTATATGTATATGTTAACGCTGAAAATCGAACGCTAACACCCGGTGTGTGTAATAACAATGTGAAAGCACCACCCGTTGGTACGGGAACAGAATATAGGCAGGAAATAGCAGAAAACGGTAAAGGAACAACAGATTTATAGTGGTTCGGCCCGTAATTGAGCCTACGTCCACTTTATAGTCTTTTATTGCTGATTCTGGTTGCAAAATGATACAATGCTCTTCAAAATACAATATATTTCGATTCCTAAACACTTTAGACTATTAGCTCAAGCTTCGATGTTGAAGATCTTCTCGAATTCATGTTGAATGCAGTAGATTTCTCTCAAAGCTTGTTGTAATGTCTGGAGTGATTAGAGTTCTTCAAATGTTGGATGAGTTGAGAATTCGGTAGAGTAACGGCGCTTCAGGAAATGGTTAGCCAAAAGTCCTTTTGCCGTTGGAGTTAGGGGGGTATTTATAGGAGTTGATTCTGGACGGAAATTTAACCCCCAAGTCTTAGGTCGTGTACGACCTAAGTTAGGTCGTAGGTCGCGAGCGACCTAAGATAGGTCGTGGTCCATTCGCGACTTAGGAAGTGTAGCCTGATGGAGTTGCTCTCGGTCTTATCTGAATAAGGTGGCAAGTAGTAGGTCGTTGGCGACCTAGTGGGCTGGTAAGTCGCAAGTGACTTATAGGAAAGCAGCATATGGAATTAGGTCGGTTTGTATAAACTTGGCAGCGGAGTTAGGTCGTGAGCGACCTAAAGTAGTTCGTGAGTCGCGCTGCCTTCTGAACCAATTAAGTTGGTAGGTCGTGAGGTCTGTTAGGTCGTTTCTGCAGTTAGGTCGTGAAGCTTTAAGTCGTGACATTCTTTAGGTCGTGTCATTCTTTAAATCGTGACACTTCTTAGGTCGTGTCATTCTTTAGGTCGTGACACTTCTTAGGTCGTTAGCTTCCTTAGGTCGCTAACTTAGTTAGATCGGGGACTCTCTTAGGTCGCTAACTTCCTTAGGTCGCTAATTTAGTTAGGTCGGAGACTCTCTTAGGTCATTAGCTTCCTTAGGTCGCTAACTTAGTTAGGTCGGGGACTCTCTTAGGTCGCTAACTTCCTTAGGTCGCTAATTTAGTTAGGTCGGAGACTCTCTTAGGTCGTTAGCTTCCTTAGGTCGCTAACTTAGTTAGGTCGCTAACTTCCTTAGGTCGTTAAGTCCCTTAGGTCGCTAACTTCCTTAGGTCCTTAAGTCCCTTAGGTCGCTAACTTCCTTAGGTCGTTAAGTCCCTTAGGTCGCTAACTTCCTTAGGTCGTTAAGTCCCGTAGGTCGCAAAGTCTTGAGTCGCAAAGTTTTAGGTCGGCACAAAAATATGAGTTAACATTTGCCCCTCGAAGTGCAGGCCTATGACATAGGTCGTGTGCTTCGACTTAACTTTGCTAGGTCGTGAACGACCTAAAACTCGTGCTAACTCGTATGCCTATTCGCCTTCCTCTCTCAGCCTCATATAAATTAGTTAGGTCGTGAGCTTCTTCCTCACTTAATTACTCTGACTTTCCGCTCCGCCATTGAAGAATTTCCGAGTTTTCAAAGACGAACTCAACCCATTCTACTCACTGATTCATCCTCATCACTACATCTCGTAAGTGAATTTGATCTCCATCCCACCATAATCATCGTCGAATCTTAAATCCCTATCTTTTGACCTTACCCTCATTCTATGAGTTGTGCATCGTCTCGAGTGATTGTCGTAATCGACTTTTGATCGCTGCTTTAACTGATTCATGAAGGCATAGTAGTGTGTTGAATCTACGATGGATTGGGGATGTTTTGAATTGCTTTTGGGGTGATTCGGTGATATGGAGGAATGAAGAAGACGATGGATTTATATGTGTAGTTGATAACGGGTTATCGGGTCTGGTGGGTTGTGGCGTGGAGAGGAAGTTAGCATCATAGGGGTCTCAAGCGACTTAAGTCAATTCGCGACCTAAGAGTTGCTTGAACTAAAAAACTGCACGACCTAAGAATCGCACGACCTAACTTTCCTGCGACATAGACTTTAAGTCGCGGCCGAGCTAGGACTTGAACAAATCTGCATTGCTTTGAACCTTTTAACTTGCACTGTGCGACCTATGAAGGTTCCGACCTATGCTAGGTCGCTGGATGACCTAACACTTGTGAAATTTGGACGGAACTTGGTTGACCTTTGAATTTAAACTGTGTTGCATTTCTTTTCAGATTGTCTTGACTTTAATGCTAATAACCTGTTTAAAAACAACCTTTGCAGAAAAACGGGACAAATATACTACCATTGACTGCCCACATCGCATGACAGATTAGTTCATAACTAATAATTAACTTAAATGAATTCTGTGAATGAAATGCTGTGAAATGACAAATTCAAATGAAGTATTGAAGAAAACTGAAATAATCAACCTAAGCTGATTTGTTTGTATCAACACAACATTGTATTTAAACTTAAAATGACAAGCCTCGAAACTTTATAATCGACAAATGTCAACT
Organism: Allium fistulosum; assembly: GCA_030737815.1. Lineage (NCBI taxonomy): Eukaryota > Viridiplantae > Streptophyta > Magnoliopsida > Asparagales > Amaryllidaceae > Allium > Allium fistulosum. The sequence continues at coordinate 461,454,933 of CM060907.1, read as the reverse complement.
ATCTCAATTGCAGTTATACTTGCTTGTTATCGTTTTAGTTCTGCACAACACTTCACACTTTTTAGGAAACGTGCACCTTCATATTTAAATATCCAGTTGATTGTGTAGAATGACATCTCAACAAGAAGATTTAGGACCAGCCGGAGAAGCTTTCTCGATTGTTAACCCATTGATCGATCCTCCGGAGAGAACTCCGACCACTCTGAGCCACAAAGTTTTTAGACAACCGTGTACCCAATTCGGTATTGCCGAATCAGATGCTATATTCCCTAGAGCAAGTGACACAGCTGACAGGCCACCTCTCGGTTTTGTCGCAGTGAATCGCCAGATGTGTTTAAGCGGAGCTATTCCACCTTTCAACGAATTTCTCCGAGAACTTTTCCTTCGATTAGCTATCTCGCCTTTCCAGCTACACCCCAACGGTTACACCGTCTTGATGGGGTTGTGTGTTCTGTTTAGGAGGACGCTCGACCGTCTTCCAAGCTTCGATGAAATTTGCTATTTGTGTACTTTTGCTAAGAACAAAGATCACCCTTCAATCGTGCTTGTAAGAGGTGCCAGAAACCGGAAGTTGATTTTGGATTTACCCGATAGTGCTCACGGGTTCCTAAATCAATTCTTCTTTGTCCGATGTCCTCTGGGATTCTACTCTGTCTGGAGAGTCGGGAGTAAGATTGTCTTTCTCTGTTCATCTCATGAGCTTTTTGAAACCTGAATTATCAAATGCTTATCTTCATTCTTTTCTTTTTTCAGTGCTTCCTCCCCCGCTTAGAAATCCCAGTCTCAAGTCAATTTTTGAAACTTTAAATGCTGTGGCTATGGAAGAGAGAAGCGCCAAATTCTTGTTGAACGATGAACTTTTGCACCAGTTCGAACTCCTACATTCTTCTCGTTCCGTCCAGCCTCATGAAGTTCCTGATTTTCCAGAAAAGACGTCAGATGCCCCAGCCCTTGCCGAAGAACTTCCACTGAAAGATCCCACCACTGAGACTTTACTAGTGAAATGTTCCACTTCTATGGATGTTGCGGGGTTGTCCAGCAAGTTAACACTTTCTCCAGTTATTGAAGAGGAGGAAAATCCTCGCATTTCTGAAAAGACGGCTGACGTGGAAGTTGAAGAAGAGAGTTCTGCGGGGCATCGCGACGATGATACTTTTGATAATTTGAGCGATATAATGATAACTTCTCAGAAGCTTTTTAAAGATGATATTTCAAAAGAGATTTCTCCTGTTGTTGAAGCGACTTCTTCTTTACAACAAATTTCGACACCTTCTACACCAGTCGTCTCTGTTCCCCCACTAAAGCGTGGTTTGTAGTTTGACGCGCGTAGTTTCCACGCCGCACACACTTAGGATTTTTCGGCACTTATACGCACTTATCCTCTTTTTCTGGAAATTTCTAAACTTTATTTCTTTTCCATTTTCAGATTCTCCGATGGGACGCACTGTTTCATACTATGACAAGTTTCAGCGCCATGGAGGCCGCGAAACTTATGACTTTAGGCGATACCTCAATACCCCGAGGGAGACGGATGAAGAAAGAGCTATTAGGAAAGCTCAAGAGAGACGGGACTATGAGCAAGAGAAGCGGGACTATGAGCATCAATACGGGAGAAGAGATGAGCGATACGACTCTTCCCACAGAGGTGATAGTTCTCATAAGCGAAAGTCTTGCGACGATAAAGGGAAGACTCATATCGTTGATGATCCAAGCAAGTGGGTCAAGCCTAGTGACGCGTCTGCAATTTCTGAGAAGACCCCTGCTCCAATTCCTCTTGATATCCCCACTGACTCTCCTGCTCTTGAGAAGTCTGATATCCAAACAATCATCAACAGACCCCAGTATCAAGTTGGACAGGGTCCGCCAATTCTTCAAAGTCGGTTCCCGCAATGGTGTTTAAAGGGGGTACGCTTCGACCTTGATTTGGTCCTGATCGATAAATCGGATATGCTGCGTAGCCTTGATGCCGTCAAACTTAATATTGAAAGGGTGTCTGGATGGCAAAAGCTCGTTGACGAGCTGTAGAGGGTCAATCCTGCGAATCTTGAAGCCATGCTGACCATGGAGAATGATAAATCAGAATGGGACAAAATTTGTAAGCAACACGATGCTGAAATGAAGAGCATCTCTGATAATTATGGAAAGCTTGAAGCTGAAGTTGAAAGATTAAAGAGCGAGCTTGCCACTTCCTCCACTTCTTACTCGCAAAAGGAGGAGATGCTTCAAAAACAAGTTCGAGACGCTCACGCTGCTTAGCGAGATGCTGAAGCCAAACTTGAAGCAGAGCAGCATATTACCGGGAAATATCATGATGATGCTGTTCAGCTTCGGGAGAAAATTAGCTCTCGAGATTTGGAAATCGTCAGATTGCAAGCTCAGTTACTGAAAACTGAAAAAGAGCGTGATGAAGCTATCGCTGGGAAAGTTGCAGCAGAAGAATCACATGTGGCTACTAAAGCCAACATCAGCTCTACTCTTTTTGACTTTTATTTGCACAGCATTCTGGGTCATGGGAGCCTCTCTTTTCTGGGCCCTGAATATGAGATTACTCTGGCTGAAGTGTGGGAAGCCGCAGTTGATATGCTTGGCGGTGCCGGTTATGATGAGGCAGAGCTTGAGGCACGTTATCTTGACGATGAAGCTCGTGTCGCTCTTGCTAGAGGAAAGGAGCAACTTGCCAAAGCGCGAGCTGAGTCGACGGGAAATGAACACCCGAAAGAGGAAGCTCCTTCAACTGCCCCTGTTCATACTTCAACTTTGGCTGCTGTCAACATTATAGATTCCAGTGCCCATTCTTCGCTTCCTGCTAAAGTTGACACTGAAATTGTGACTACTCCTACCGAGGAAGAGGCTTTGGAAGATATTGGGGCTGAGAAATTCGAGATTGATCTTTCAAAGCCAACTTCTCCAGGTAACTTTGACGTCGACCCGGATTCCGTGAATCACTTATTCGATTTAACCGAGTTTGACGAACTTCTTACTTCTTACTTATTACTTAAGCTTTGATGAACCAATATTTTCTCTTTTCTCGGAGAATACCGGTTTTAACTTCTTTTCTTCTGCAGCGGAAGTTCCGAAAGCTGTGCCAACTTCCCCTTCTCCGGCTGCTGTTCCTCCTCCTTCCCAAGTCACTCCTCTGTTTGCTTCTCAACCAGGATCACAAAAAGAGAAAATAGAAGCCCTCAAAGACTTGGATGATCCGGTTGTTTCGCAAGAGCAGAAGACTGGGGAACTTGAAGAAGGCGAAAAGACCCCGGAGCACACTTATGATGACGACACAAAACTTTCTGAGTTTCTCACTCCGGGAAGCGAGTCTTCTTCCAAGAGGAAAGGGAAGCGCGCAATGAAGAAGAAGAAAAAGAGCGCTTCGGCTGATGAGAAGAATGTTGAAGAAGATCCAGCTGCTCCTCCTTTTCCTCTGTCCCCGACTCATCCACAACGACTTTCAAAACTGGTTATCAGGCCGGGAAAGAGTTCCAAGGGTGGTCGGAAGAAGGAATGATAAGCTAGACTCTATGCTTCTTGTTTTGCTTTTTTGGATGTATTGACCGGAGATTGTGCGGGTACCGGTCCCCGCTTCTTTTTGAGATTTGCACATGTAAAGAATTTTCACAGTATTGAATAAAATAATTCTGTTACTTGTATGAATTCTTGTGTATGTAAGAATGCATCTATTTCTCATTTTAGTGTAGAATAAGCGATTCTTTCTACTTGTACAAACTTTTTGTCTATGTTTGAGAATGCATTTATTCCACATCTTTTCCGCGTGATATTGTGATGTGCTTGAGGTATGTTGCTTGGATACTACTTTCATTGTTGTAGTTTTATTGTATTATATTGCCCCTATACCACAAGTGCATTGCAATATCATTTTGCTTTGGCGAGACTTGTACTCTTATTTTTAGAGAATAATTATTCCGTCTTTGAGGAAACAATTATTCTACTTAAATGGAGCGTGTCTCATTTTGGAGAAGTTTTTACGCTTCGACCTTCGGAGATGGTTACTTCATATTTTTGAGAAGTGAATTCTCCTACGCGGTAGAGCGGACCTCTAAAGAGGATTTTACTTAGCACTTCAATTTCTGGGGAAGAATTTTTTCAAGATGAACAAGTAGATCTTCCTTGAGAGCTGAAGTGTGCCTTTGAGGAGGGCTTTTTGGCATTTCTGAAGAGTAGCATTTGGACTCCGAAGAGTAGCATTATGCTTTGTGAAGTAGCGTTGTGCCCCCGGAGAGGTCTTTTGTTTGCGCTTCCGGAGAAGTCTTGTGCCTCCGAAGAGGTCTTGTGCCTCCAAAGAGGTCTTGTGTGCCTTGGGGAAGGTCTTCTGCCTCCGAAGAGGACAGTATGTGCCTTTGGGGAAGGCTTGTGCCTCGTAAGAGGGCTTGTGGTGCCTCGGGAGAGGTCTTATGCCTCCGAAGAGGTCTTGTGCCTCCGAAGAGGTCTTTATTTGATTGCCTGGAAGTTACTTTCTCACAGTTAAATGGACTCACAGGGCGAACACAAGTTATTTAATTGGATGTTCATTTGCACAAACGATCGCAATTAGTTAACAAAGGCCTTGCCTCAGTGGTTCCATCAACCTTTTTGTTGAGAAGAGCATTTCCATTTATTGGCGTGCCTCCGAAGAGGGCTTGTGCCTCCGTAGAGGTCTTTATCCTCCGAAGAGTTGCGCCTCCGAAGAGGTCTTGTGCCTCTAAAGAGGGCTTTTATTGATCAGCTCGCCCATGTCCCCTTATTGTTGTCTCCAAGCCTATGTTCCTTTCTTTTGCAAGCAACTTGTTTTATCCAATAGAGTGTACTTTTACTGTTGATTGATTCCATGGGACAGGCGCAAGTTATTCAATCAGATGTTTGTTTATACAAACGATCGTGATTAGTTAACAAGCGTCTTTTTCTTTGGAAAAGTGTCTCTTTGGTGGAATCATCAAATTTTGGTGTAAAGTCCATTTTACGTTGGATTTGAATTTGGAACTTTTTGTGGCTTGAAATTTGTCTATTGAGTGATTTGTGGGGTTCACTTGGCATTGTGATGGGTAAGCTTTGTTTTAATGACCTGCAGTATTGAATCGACATTTTAGCAATACATTTAAAGTATTTACATATCGAAATAAAACAGGCATATTATAATAATAAAGAACACAGAATTTATAGTGGTTCGGCCAAAAATTGGGCCTACGTCCACTTTATAGCTCTTCATTTATCATCACTGATTTTACAATGGTTTACAATACAATCGATACAACCATAACCATTTTACAATTTCAAACAAAGCTTTTTAAGTAAAATATGGGCGCAAATGATTGTTGTTCCAAGCTTTTGGGATTGGATCTCCTTCGACAGTTGTGAGTTTGAATGTGCCATCAAGAAGTTTATTGCCTATAACATATGGCCCTTCCCAATTTGGCCCAAATACTCCGACTGCTGTCATGATCCTTTTCAACACTAAGTCGCCGACTTCAAAGCTTCGTTGATGGACTTTAGAATTGAAGTGCCTTGCAATTCTTTGCTGATGTGCTGCAACTCTGAGTCTAGCTTCTTCCCTTCTCTCATCAAGAAAGTCAAGTGCTTCGAGTTGCAATTTTTCATTTTCGGCCTGATTGAAATGAACCCTCCTGTGCGAAGGGACTTCTAGCTCAACTGGAATCATTGCTTCCGATCCGTATGCCAATGAGAATGGAGTGTGCCCAGTCGCAGTTTTATGGGTTGTTCTGTATGCCCATAGCGCTAGTGGTAGCTTATCAACCCATCCACCTTTTGCTTTTTCAAGTTGCTTTTTGATGGTTGACTTGATAATTTTGTTTACTGCTTCCACTTGCCCGTTTGCCTGCGGATGGGCCACTGCTGGGAAACTTTTTCGGATTTTGAATCGCTTGCAGAAGTCCTGGAACTCTTCACTTTCAAATTGAGTACCGTTGTCTGTGATTATCTTTTGTGGCACACCATATCTGCAAATGATATTTTTCGTTACAAAATTTATCATCTTTTTAGAAGTAATAGTGGCCAAAGGTTCGGCTTCAGCCCATTTAGTGAAATAATCAACAGCAACTATAGCATATTTGATTCATGACTTGGCAATTGGTAATGGTCCGATTAGATCTATCACCCAAACGGCGAACGGCCATGGGCTGACCATCTGTGTCAGTTCAATTTAAGGCGCTCTTGGGATTTTTGCAAATCTCTGGCATTTGTCACATTTTTTGAAGTAGATAGCAGCATCTAGATTAATATCGGGCCAGAAATACCCATATCGAAGAACTTTCTTGGCAAGTGTTTGACCGCCTGAATGATCCCCACATTCTCCTCCGTGTACTTCTGCTAAGATTGTCCTAGCTTCTTCCTTGGTTACACATCGGAGTAATGGCATTGAGAACCCCCGCCTGTATAACCGGCCGTCTTGAATTACATATCTTGATGCTTTTCTTAACAGCTTTTGGCGTTCTTTAGAATTTTCTGGTAGGGAGCCGTTGAGCAGATATTCTTTAATTGGGGTCATCCATGACTCTTGTTCTTGAGATACAGCCATGATCCAGTCGATATCCATATCATCAATGCTTGGAGCTGACAAAACCTCCACAGGAACCAATCCCAATAACTGAGCTTCTCCGGAGCTTGAATACTTTTCTAGAGAATCCGCTTTCATATTTTCCTCTCGAGGTATGTGGCTTATCAAATATTGATCGAAGTCATTGAGAAGTTCAGAAGCCTTTGACAAATAAGCGGGTAGATTTCCTCCTTTAGCTTGAAATTCCTTCTTTACCTGACACACAATAAGCTGAGAATCACTGAAGATTTGCAATGCTTTGATGTTCAATTCCTTTGCAATCTTTAATCCAGCAGTTAGAGCTTCATATTCTGCTTCGTTGTTTGTAGAAGGGAATTCCAATCTTAATGCGTAACATAATGATCGCCCTTCGGGGGTTTCAAGCACAACCCCAGCTCCGGAACAGTAATCATTTCTTGAGCCATCAACATATAGCTTCCATTTGGTCGGGATGTCTGCTGTAGTCTCTTCCTCTTTATCACCTTTATCTGTATACTCTGCGATAAAATCCGCTAAGGCTTGTCCATTGATCGCTCTTCGGGGATGATAAGTGATATCATATTGGCTAAGCTCAATATTCCATTTCAGAAGGCGGCCCGAAGTTTCAGGGCAAAATAGGACTTGCTTTAGGGGCTGGTCGGTGAGAACTTTGATAGGGTGAGCTTGAAAATACGGCCTCAATTTTCTAGAAGCAATCAGTAAACAGTAGGCGAGCTTTTCTAGCTTTGAGTAATTCATTTCTGCCCCAGTCAGTCTTTTGCTGATATAGTAGACCGGACGTTGAACTTTTGCATCCTCTCTTACCAGTGCTGCACTCAGGGCATGAGATGAAACTGCCAAGTATATGAAAAGGTCTTCGCCGTTGTTGGGCTTAGAAAGTATTGGAGGCACTTCCATGTGATGGATTAATTCATCGAAAGCTTTCTGGCACTCAGGTGTCCATTCGAAGTTCTTCTTTCCTTTCTTTAAAGCGTCAAAGAAGGGGATGCATTTATCAGTGGCTTTGGAAATGAATCGACTTAAGGCAGCAACCTTTCCATTTAGGCTCTGCAGTTCCTTCTTCGTTCTAGGGGCTTTAACTTCTCTTAGAGCAGTAATTTGAGCAGGATTGGCTTCAATGCCCCTAGCTCTTACGATAAATCCCAAGAATTTCCCGGACTCTACTCCGAATGAACATTTCAAGGGGTTGAGCTTCATTCCATATCTTTGGAGGATTTCAAACATTTCTGCTAAGTGGTCCATATGGTCAACTGCTTTCTTTGATTTCACCAACATATCATCGACATAGACTTCCATAGTTTTTCCAAGCTGTGATTTGAACATTGCATTAACAAGCCTTTGATACGTTGCCCCTGCATTTTTCAATCCGAAAGGCATGACTTTGTAGCAGTATAAACCAACATCTGTGACGAAGCTCGTATCCTCCTGGTCTGACTCATGCATCGTAATCTGGTTATACCCAGAGTAATCATCCATAAAAGATAACAATTCGTGCCGGGCTGTTCCATCTACCAGCTGATCGATCCTTGGCAACGGGAAGCAGTCTTTGGGATAGGCTTTGTTTAAATCCGAGAAATCAATGCACACTCTCCATTTTCCATTGGCCTTCTTAACCAGCATAGGATTTGAAACCCAATTTGGATATATGGACTCTCTGATGAAATGATTTTCCATGAGTTGGTCTACCTCTTCCTTTAGCGCCGCTGACCTTTCTGAACCTTGGGTTCTTCTCTTCTGTTTCACAGGTGTGAATTTCGAATCAATATTCAGAGTATGTACAGCAATCTCTGGAGATATTCCACACATATCGGCGTGACTCCAAGCGAATACGTCCAGATTTGCTTTCAAAAATGATATCAACATATTTTGGACTGCCATACTGAGTTGAGAGCCCACATTTAGCACTTTGTTTGGGTCTTTAAGATCAACAGGTACTGGTACCGTTACCTCCATCGGCACCACTCTATTCTCCTCTGCACTGGCTTTTCTGGGGTCCATTTCTCTCCTTGCACCACTATGCTCGCCAGTGCAGGGGCCACCCTGTATTTGCTACAAGGTTGGGCTTTTGATGCGGAGGGGAGCTGCCGCATCTTTTCCCATTTCTCTCTTCCTGGCCTCTCGAAGCTCTATAAGATAACATTCACGTCCAGCATTTTGATCTCCTTTGATAACACCAACACCATTGTCTGTAGGAAATTTCATAGTTAGGCACCATGGGGCCAAAATGGCATTGAATGCAGCTAGAGTTGACCGGCCTAGGAAGGCATTGTAGGCAGAAAATCCATCAACAATTACAAAAGTTTGTTTTCGAAGTACCCTTTTCTGCCCTTCTCCAAGTTCCACGAACAAGTCGACAGTTCCGATTGGTTGCTGCGGTTCCCCAGTGAACCCAACAATTTTTGTGACGAAGCCTGAACGTCGGTCATTGGAATCTTCATTTGGTCAAATGTTTTCTTGAAGAGTATATTGCAGGAAGCACCGCAATCAACAAGAACTCGTCTTACAATAGCTGGCCCAATTCCAGCTGAAATAACCAAGGGATCTATGGTTGGAGCTTCAATACCCATAGAATCCTTTGCCTTGAACATAATATCATCATTAGAAATTTTTTGCTGCTTCAGGGGTGCAGCGTCTTCTATAGCAAAAACATCTTCTTATGCCGGGGTGTATTTCAAAGCATGGGCATATCGTTCCATTTCACCCCAGCTTCTGCCCGCTGGGTGTGGGCCTCCTGTAATTACATTGATAACTGGCCTTTCGGACTCATGTGCGGCAGTGTTCTTCCCCGAGCCAGATGGATGAGTGGGAGGCTGCTGCCCCTGAGTAGACGAATTTGGGTCATTCCTACTCTTCTTTACATACTGCCGCAGCTTGTTTTCCCTCAACAACTCTTCAATTAAGCTTTTCAAGTGACGGCATTCGTTGGTATCATGACCGGGTTGGTTGTGAAAGCAGTAGAATTTTCCATTTTGCATAGCACCCTTTCCTGGTTTTATTTCAGCTGGTTTGGGATAATCCACAGCATTTTTAGTGGCAAAGAAAATATTTTCTGGAGTGTCGGTTAATGGAGTGAAATCTGAAGGTTTGAAAAAGCGAGGTTTCTTTATATCCTTTTGTTTCTTCCCATCATTATTTTCCCTTTTCTGACCTCCAGAATCTTTCTTAGCTGAAGTAGCAATGTTGTTCTCTACTCTTGTCGCCGCCACTTTCATTGGTGCTGGAAGATTTTCCAAGCGTATGAACTCATCAGCTTTCTTATAGAATTTCTCGAGCGAATTTGGTTCTTTCATTTTCAGCCACTTCCCAAATTCACTTGACTTATCGATTGCTCGCATTAGATAAGTCAAAACCATTCGTGGCTCTGCGTTGTCAACCTCGGCCAGAGCTATGTTGAAGCAATTCAGTAATGATTTAATAGGCTCTCCAGGATTCTGCTCAATACTAGACAATGACATAATGTCCTTCGCCTTTGAAGCGTACAGCCTGAATTGCTCTTTGAACTTTCGGGTCAGATCGGAAAACTGATCTACAGATCGAACAGGAAGCTTGGTAAACCAAAGAAGTGCCACTCCTTCCAAATATACCGGGAAATACCGACACTTAATCTCGTCAGTTGCCCTTGCGCCGGTCATGTGCCAGTCATATTTATACAAGAATTGATTTGGGTCACTTGTCCCCCGATAAGCAGGAATGGTGGGGGGAACAAATTTTCTAGGAAACTCAGCTTTTAGTATCCTCTCAGCAAACGGAGTTTTACTCGGTGCGAATCCCCATTCGCTCTCGTCTTCATCTCTCTGCATGCTTTCTTTCATTATTTGCTGAATCATGCCAGAGAGATATTCCTCATTATTTAATGACTTTGCGGAGTAGACTTCGGCCATTTTCTCGGAAGTTTGTCCGGGTAGATGTTCACGGAAAACTGGCGATGGCCTGGATCCTTCAGCTTGGAGGGGTGCTCCTTCAGCGGCACCTGATCCCCCTTGAGGAATATTTCTTCCTTCGGAGTTGCGAAGAGCATCAGTAATGTTTTCTTCATTATTAACTGGTCTTTGACTAGCCCCGAGCAAAGCACTTAACTTCTCCATCATTAGAGTATTCTGAGTCTCGATTTGCTGATACAACCCGGTCACTGCAGCATCTAACTCTTCTTGCGTCACCCCAATGCTGGGAGCTGCTTGACTTAGAGAAAGAGAAGTAGCAGTGTTATCGTGAGCATCTTCAGATCTGACAGTCTTGCGTTTTCTTCCAGGAGCCATTATATCTAACAAACTTCTAGTTTTGAAAGAGACTTTTTCAACAAACTTTTTTGAAGCAATGATGACAATCCTTCTGAGTTCTATTCTCAGTGAAAGCACCAAAATGTTAACGCTGAAAATCGAATGCTAACACCCGGTGTGTGTAATAACAATGTGAAAGCACCACCCGTTGGTACGGGAACAGAATATAGGCAGGAAATAGCATAAAACGGTAAAGGAACAACAGATTTATAGTGGTTCGGCCCATAATTGAGCCTATGTCCACTTTATAGTCTTTTATTGCTGATTCTGGTTGCAAAATTATACAATGCTCTTCAAAATACAATATATTTCGATTCCTAAACACTTTAGACTATTAGCTCAAGCTTCGATGTTGAAGATCTTCTCGAATTCATGTTGAATGCAGTAGATTTCTCTCAAAGCTTGTTGTAATGTCTGGAGTGATTAGAGTTCTTTAAATGTTGGATGAGTTGAGAATTCGGCAGAGTAACGGCGCTTCAGAAAATGGTTGGCCAAAAGTCCTTTTGCCGTTGGAGTTAGGGGGTATTTATAGGAGTTGATTCTGGACGGAAATTTAACCCCCAAGTCTTAGGTCGTGTACGACCTAAGTTAGGTCGAAGGTCGCGAGCGACCTAAGATAGGTCGTGGTCCATTCGCGACTTAGGAAGTGTAGCCTGATGGAGTTGCTCTCGGTCTTATCTGAATAAGGTGGCAAGTAGTAGGTCGTTGGCGACCTAGTGGGCTGGTAAGTCGCAAGCGACTTATAGGAAAGCAGCATATGGAATTAGGTCGGTTTGTATAAACTTGGCAGCGGAGTTAGGTCGTGAGCGACCTAAAGTAGTTCGTGAGTCGCGCTGCCTTCTGAACCAGTTAGGTTGGTAGGTCGTGAGGTCTGTTAGGTCGTTTCTGCAGTTAGGTCGTGAAGCTTTAAGTCGTGACATTCTTTAGGTCGTGTCATTCTTTAAATCGTGACACTTCTTAGGTCGTGTCATTCTTTAGGTCGTGACACTTCTTAGGTCGTTAGCTTCCTTAGGTCGCTAACTTGGTTAGATCGGAGACTCTCTTAGGTCGCTAACTTCCTTAGGTCGCTAATTTAGTTAGGTCGGAGACTCTCTTAGGTCGTTAGCTTCCTTAGGTCGCTAACTTAGTTAGGTCGGGGACTCTCTTAGGTCGCTAACTTCCTTCGGTCGCTAATTTAGTTAGGTCGGAGACTCTCTTAGGTCGTTAGCTTCCTTAGGTCGCTAACTTAGTGATGCAGCGCAACCCAGAATTCTTCAAGACCTAAGTCGTACATGACTTAAGGAAGTGGGTATAAGTCGTCCACGACTTATGGAGGGAACTATAGGTCGTCCACGACTTATAGAAGCACGTGAGGGGGAGCTGCGAATTAATTCCAGGGAGTTACGACTTAACCAAGTTTGGGAGAAAAGGCTACGACCTAATAAAGTTCTTAAGTCGTTGGAACGACTTAGTGAAGATAGGCGAGTTAACAAAGCTCTTAAGTCGTTGGAACGACTTAGTGAAGATAGGCGAGTTAACAAACAATTAGATCGAATAGACGAGGCACGACCTACTGGTGAGGCAGTAAGACAGGAAGTAGCGTCTGGGATATGTCTTAAGTCGGTGAAGAGTTACGACCTAACGAAGCCATGACCTACCATAGGTCGCTGAAGTTCTGACTCGTAAAGACTTTAAGTCGTAAGTCGTGTGAGGATGGTTATATCTTAAGTCGTCAGAATTTCTTAAGTCGGGAGGAAGTATCTCGTAAGTCGTAAGTCGATGATATCTTAAGTCGTGCCATCTTAAGTCGCAGAAGCCAGAAGCGAAGATTCCTATGCCGCGTTAATCTGAACCGTGGATGCCTTAAGTCGTCCAAAGAAAGACCGCTGCTGGAGTTAAGTCGTCTGTTTTAGGTCGCGTACGACCTAAGTTGAGTCGCGTAGAGTTGTTAAGTCGGCAACGACTTAAGTGTTGTATTTCTGTTGATATTTTCTGTTATAAGTCGTAAGTCGTCTGTTTTCATATGACGTCTGTTGTAAGTCGTATGGTGTCTGTATTCTGTTGAGTCGTAAGTCGTGTACGACTTATGTTGAGTCGGAGACTTTGTTAAGTCGGAAACGACTTAGGAGTTAGTGAAATTTCTGTTGTAAAGTTGTTCGCCTATAAATAGGCAAGTTGTTTCATTTGTAAAGGTTGTTGATTTTGAATAAAATTCTCTTTTGTTAGCTTTGTGCTTTCATTCAAATTGGTAGTTGAGTGTAATCTCCTATCTCCTCTTTCGGTTAATCGAGTGCGCTCGATTCAACGATTGCAGAAGCCGATTCGCGGAATCAAGTGCGCTTGATCAACGCTTGAAGAATTGAAGATCTTTGAACCCGGTATCGTGTGCGATCAACGAGTTCGGGATAGCTAGAATTCGGTATCTTCGGATCAACGAATTTGGGCATTTCAGTATCTTCCAATCCACTGATTACTACATTCACCGATTGAAGATTGTTTTGTTTAATCCGCTGCGTCAGTTTTGGTATCAGAGCTTGTTCTAGCCAATCATAGCTAGATCGAGACTTGGAGCCTAATCATTTTGGAGTTTTGAAGAAATCAAGTTGAGCCGAGCATCTCCAATCAAGTCGGCCGAGTTAGAGAGCTTGTTCGAAGTTGTATTGATCGGATTTGTGTTGGAGGCCGAGAATTTGTTCGTCGTGTTCATCGCGATTTGCAACAAAGTGGGGGTTTTCGATCCATTTCATTTTGGATCTAAGTTCGAAAGGTGTTTGAAATTTGGAGTGGAGCCGAAAGTCAAAGTTTGAAGGCTTGATCATGCCTCCGAGATATGTTAACCGTCATCATAGTGTTGCAGATTTGTATGGGAGAGAAGATCCTGAACAGAAGAAGCAACGTAGTGATGAAAGATTCAATAAGGATTTCGAGAAAGTAGAGAGAATGAAGTTTGACATGAATCGAAATCAACGGAGAGTGTCACCACGTTATGATAGGGAAAGAAGAGAATCATCTTTGTCAATAAATCGAGATCGTGGGGCTCGAGACAATCGTGATTATCAGAAGGAAGAAAGAAGAGCGTATCATGGTTACGAGCATGAGCCATCTTATGATTATGAGAAAAGAAGTAGAGAGTACATGCATGGGCATAGAAGAGTCGATGTTCAGAATCGACGACGAAGTTCAACTAATTTTGAAGAGGAAAGTTATGGTGATCGTGTTCATTTTCGATATTCTGGTCAAGGGCAAAATCGATACAAGAATATTGAAGAGGATGGTTATACATGGAAATCAAGAAAGGAGTCGGAGATTCCAGAATTCCAAGGTGGACTACAAGCAGAGGAATTCTTGGACTGGTTATCCACGATTGAAAATGTTTTTGAGCTCAACTACGTTCCTGAGGATCATCAAGTGAAGTTAGTTGCTGCAAGTTTGAAAGGAAAAGCCATGGACTGGTGGAAACAAACTAAATCAACCAGAGAGAGGATGAAGAAGTCTAAAGTTGTCAAGTGGGATAAGATGAAAAGGATGATGAAAGCAAATTTCTTACCCTACAATTATCAAGCTCGTATTGATCAACAATTGCAGAAGTTGAGTCAAGGGAGTCGTGGAAAGGGTGTGGTTACAAGCTCCAGCAATCAGAGTAGAGTTGTTATTTGCAATATGAATGTTTCTAAGAGAGTCAACAAACCGGTTGTACATGGATTCAATAAGACAAATGTTGATGATCGAATGAAGCGCTATCTTTATGAGGAGTCTGCCCATCGAAGTTTTGAATGTACAAAGTCCTAGAAGAAACCCTTTGTTGTAGAAGAATGTGAAAGTGAGGATGTGGATGATACTACTGAAAGCAAGACAGAAGAGGAAGAGGAACCAACTAGTCCATTACCTTTCGGCGAAAGTGCTGAAGAATCGGAAGGTAGTGCTGAAACCTTGGTTAGGTATGAGGCAAGTGAAGAGCTTAAAACTCTCGAGGAGGTTAAACCAATGTTAGAAGAATTTGAAGTGGTCGGACATACAGAATCATTCGCAACCTTACCACTAAAGTTTGACAACGAAGATGAAGAGGTCGAGTTGGAGAACGAAGAATGTAATTTGATTGATGAAGTTAACTTTTATCAACCACCACAATTTGACGACGATGAAGAATTTTTGCCAGGATTTGAGGAATCTTTATCAGGGAGAGTAGAAGTTTTGTCAATAGAGAAAGGAGGTAACTTGTTGAGGAGGACTGTTGAAATTGACTTTTATCAACCATCGGAATTTGATGATGATGAAGAAATTGAGTCAAAGTATGTGGACGTAGAAGTTGATTATTCGTCACCACCAAAGATTGATGTTGATAGTGTGGAAGAAGAAATTGTGTTCGAAGTTGAAGGAAATAATTTGACGATGAAGGATTCTTGCTTGACACATGAGTTTATGGAGGAAGACCAGCCAAGTGAAACTTTTTTAGTTTTCGAGGAGTCCGAACAAAGTAAACATGAAACAGAAGAGAAGGCAGAATCAGATGATTTATTATCTTTGAAAGAGTTCGATAGTGAAATAAAAGATGGTGATGAACTATCAATGTTGATTGAACTTGGAGAAAGTTTTGATTTTGAGAATTCTGAAGAGATTGAAGTATTTGAAGATTGTGAAGATGAGATTTCTGGGAAACTGCCTGAAGAAATTAATTTTTTTTTTGTTGGAAGAGTATGTGGAAATGAGGAATGAATTGTTTGTGTTGACCGGGCAAGGGACGAGTGAAGATCTTGACGTTTTTGAGGAAGTTGGATCAGAATTCGATGAATCTGAAGGCGAATATCCTGAAGAACTACCCGAAGAGTTACCACCACTACAGGACATTCAACCTCACACTGAACTAGTACCAGTTGCCATTCTACTACAGGGATCGTATGATCTTCAGAATCTGAAAGAACAGGAAAGACGAGAATCTGAGCTTGAGTCCTCACACTTTTTCAGTCGTGATTTCCCAAGTCATTCCATGATTTTAAACTTCCTTATATCGTCTCACATTTTCGACACGTTTTGGTTCTGTATCACGTCTTCCTATTGGCACAAGCAGTATGGTATACGACACTATTCTTATGAAGTTCTGTGCTACATGAATTGGATATGGCACCTAGTGCTTAGTTCAGGCCTTACTTTTTCATATGTCATCTCCCTCAGATCACTTCCTTATGCCGCCTGCCTAATGCCACGTCTGTTTTACGCAATGCGTTCCTTATGTCGAGCCACATCTTCAAAGGGTCAAGTCAAGATCAATCTCGAGAGTGGTTATCACCAGAACCACACCAGACCAGATAACGAATGGAAGACAGAGTCTCGAAGAAGAAGAAAGTGTGAATTCGGGACGAATTCTTTTCAACCAGGGGAGGATGATGCAGCGCAACCCAGAATTCTTCAAGACCTAAGTCGTACACGACTTAAGGAAGTGGGTATAAGTCGTCCACGACTTATGGAGGGAACTATAGGTCGTCCACGACTTATAGAAGCACGTGAAGGGGAGCTGCGAATTAATTCTAGGGAGTTACGACTTAACCAAGTTTGGGAGAAAAGGCTACGACCTAACAAAGTTCTTAAGTCGTTGGAACGACTTAGTGAAGATAGGCGAGTTAACAAAGCTCTTAAGTCGTTGGAACGACTTAGTGAAGATAGGCGAGTTAACAAACAGTTAGATCGAATAGACGAGGCACGACCTACTGGTGAGGCAGTAAGACAGGAAGTAGCGTCTGGGATATGTCTTAAGTCGGTGAAGAGTTACAACCTAACGAAGCCATGACCTACCATAGGTCGCTGAAGTTCTGACTCGTAAAGACTTTAAGTCGTAAGTCGTGTGAGGATGGTTATATCTTAAGTCGTCAGAATTTCTTAAGTCGGGAAGAAGTATCTCGTAAGTCGTAAGTCGCTGATATCTTAAGTCGTGCCATCTTAAGTCGCAGAAGCCAGAAGCGAAGATTCCTATGCCGCGTTAATCTGAACCGTTGATGCCTTAAGTAGTCCAAAGAAAGACCGCTGCTGGAGTTAAGTCGTCTGTTTTAGGTCGCGTACGACCTAAGTTGAGTCGCGTAGAGTTGTTAAGTCGGCAACGACTTAAGTGTTGTATTTCTGTTGATATTTTCTGTTATAAGTCGTAAGTCGTCTGTTTTCATATGACGTCTGTTGTAAGTCGTATGGTGTCGGTATTCTGTTGAGTCGTAAGTCGTGTACGACTTATGTTGAGTCGGAGACTTTGTTAAGTCGGAAACGACTTAGGAGTTAGTGAAATTTCTGTTGTAAAGTTGTTCGCCTATAAATAGGCAAGTTGTTTCATTTGTAAAGGTTGTTGATTTTGAATAAAATTCTCTTTTGTTAGCTTTGTGCTTTCATTCAAATTGGTAGTTGAGTGTAATCTCCTATCTCCTCTTTCGGTTAATCGAGTGCGCTCGATTCAACGATTGCAGAAGCCGATTCGCGGAATCAAGTGTGCTTGATCAACGCTTGAAGAATTGAAGATCTTTGAACCCGGTATCGTGCGCGATCAACGAGTTCGGGATAGCTAGAATTCGGTATCTTCGGATCAACGAATTTGGGCATTTCAGTATCTTCCAATCCACCGATTACTACATTCACCGATTGAAGATTTTTTTGTTTAATCCGCTGCGTCACTTAGTTAGGTCGCTAACTTCCTTAGGTCGTTAAGTCCCTTAGGTCACTAACTTCCTTAGGTCGTTAAGTCCCTTAGGTCGCTAACTTCCTTAGGTCGTTAAGTCCCTTAGGTCGCTAACTTCCTTAGGTCGTTAAGTCCCTTAGGTCGCTAACTTCCTTAGGTCGTTAAGTCCCGTAGGTCGCAGAGTCTTGAGTCGCAAAGTTTTAGGTCGGCACAAAAATATGAGTTAACAGTATATATATAGATTTTGAAATGATTGAAAATTTCATTTTATAAACTCTCTCGAGATTCGAAAAAGGGGATTATAAAAGGATATGATTTGAGGAGAGGAAATTTATTTGTGATTCCGGAGATTTTGGGAATAAGTTACGGAATAATTCTCTAAAACATTAATATTGAAAGGATTTTGGAAAATAAGACTGGTAATATTTTCCTAGGTATAGAAAATAGAAATTTGGAAATATTTCTAAGTGTTGAGGTGTTGGAAGTACCATGTTACAGATTTAAGTATTTGAAAAAAAAAATTGTTTTCAAATGTTGGGAGGAATTGGTATATCTTTTAAAGATATTTTGTAAGTAAATATTTTGGGAAAAAATTATATTAAGGCCAGATGATTGCTTATGGATGTTTAATTTGATAGTTAAATAACCGACTATCAATATTGGCTAATTTCGTTAATCATTTCGAAGAGACCGGGATCGAATTTAATTATCCGAAAACCACTTCGATCCGGTTTGAACGTTACGAATGAATACCGTGAAGATGATGAAGATGGTGATTCAGTTGGTCTAGACCTAGGACAACTTGTATGGACGAATGCTATCAGAAAATCGTCATTGGAGGATGATGAGCATTCTAAGAGAAACCGTTCCTTAAAAGGTAACGTTTAGCCTCGAGCCTCATAAACCGGAAATGACTAAAATAGGGGAGATGCCGCAAGGCTAAGTGGGTCGCACCCAATTAGGGTATGTAATCACCTTTCTAGATGTCCTCGGAAAACCCTATTTATCTTGTATATGGGTACACATGAAAGAAGAAGCGCTCGATGGTAAGAGTTGGAACACCCGGGGTGATAACATATTCGGTCTATCCAAGTCAAGGGTAGGCTGGTCTTGTGTAGCAGGGGATCCCGGCATGGTCCTCGGTACATTGTTCTAGAGGTGTACTGTGACGGGCGGTACCCCAGTGTCCCAGTCATTCGTTGGAATCCATTCTCCAATACGAGCTTACGGTTTTGTTTGTAGAGCCTAGTATGCTGGAATTTAATTAATGTAACAATTTTAGTTATTTGAATAATTATTTTTATTTAGACACTATTATAATATCACTGGATTTTCTATAAAAATGTTTTGGTTATCGTAAGGGAAAAACCCGTCGTGTTTATATGTGACGCGGTCTTACGAGATACCTTTGTTTTTCAAAGGATTTTAATAACTCAAATAATTCAAATTGAGTGTGTTTTTCTCACGCTGGTTTTCCAAACTGACTCGGGTGTTATTTTATTATAATGCTCTGGTCAGACCGAGTATTACAGATTCAGGATAGGATGCTATGGAGCTCAAGAGACGAGCTGGATCACAAGACGTATTTCCATAGATTTATATTTCCACTGTGTTAGGACAAGTTAATATAACTGTCCTGATTGATGTATTGATTGATATACTCTGATAATGAAATGTATATTAACAGTACGGTTCTTGTATTTAAAATCTATTATTATATATTATATTTTATTCCGTTGCAATTGTGAGATTCTGTGTTGTTGTTCTATTTTTCTTCTACCTCTTCCTTCTTCTTTACCCTAGTTATTCGATCTTTCGTACACTTTGTGTTGAGTAAGGAATAATTATTACCAACTCAAGGAGTACGGAACTGCGGGTCGCTACACACTCCTTCTATCTCCTATTACATAAACCCTAGTTCAAGCAATCCCCAAATTTTGGTTGCAAATCTTAAGGCTTTCGGCTAATCCTAGTAGAAATCAATCTCAGATAATCTTCTCTATCTTCTTATGTGTCTAATTTATTGATTAATTCCTATTTTGTCTAGGGTTGTAAATATTTTCTCTTTTAATTTTTGAAAATAAATGTAGGTACTTGCTGAAAGGATTTGTGTGACGACCCGTATTTTTGGACCAGTCGAAATCACCGAAAAATTCGTCCATTCTAAAATTTCGAATGAAAACTACCAACATAATACACAATATTTGATAAATATTCAACACTATAAAATGTATAGGATACAATTTCAATTTTACAAGTTATCAGAGTAATCAATTTAATCTACTAGGCATGACATACTAAATACCAATTGTAACAGCCAGGATTTTCGACACTCGAAAATCCACACTAATACGTCCATTGTATTACATGCTGAGCAATCGAATGTTGAAAAAACCTGATAGTTAGGGGGAAGAAAATAAAGAGGTAGAAGAAAAGAGAAACAACATCACAAAGTCTCACAATCGAAGTGGAACAATATATAATAGATAATAATATGTCTTTATACAAAAAGAACTATAACTGTTATAACATCATCAAAGTACAACAATTTACAAATGAGTAACGAACAGTTATAATAACTTGACCTCACTAGTGCTGACTATACAGCCTACAATACACAGCGGAATAAAATCAAGTACGTGGGATATGTCTCTGACATCCAACTCGTCTCGCGAGCTCCATAGCATCCTAATCTGAATCAGTAATACTCGGTCTGACTCGAACATTATAATAAGATAACAACCGAGTCAGTCTAGAAAACCAGCGTGAGAAAACATAAGCAATTTGAATTATTACTGTTATAAAAATCCTTTAAAAAAACAAAGGTATCTTGTAAGACCATGCCACACATAAACATAACGGGTTTTTACCTTACGATAACCAAAACATTTTATATCAAAATCATCTGATATTATAATAGTGTCTAAGTACAAATACTTATTCAAATAGCCGAAATTGTTACATTAATTAAATTCAAGCATACTATGCTCTATAACCAAAACCGTAAAGGAACGTATTGGAGAATGGATTCCATACGATGACTAGGCATTGGGGTACCACCTATCACAGTACACTTCTAGAAAAATGTACCGAGGACCTCATCGGGATCCCCTACAACACAAGACCGGCCCTACCCCTAACCTGGATAGAACCGAATATATTACCACCTCGACTGTTCCCACCCTTATCGAGAGCTCTTTTTCCATGCTCCACCGTATCCAAAATTAATAATATATTCGAGGGTATCTAGAAAGGTGATAACATAGCTTAATTGGGTGCGACCCACTTAACCTTGCTGCATCTCCCTTGATTTTTAGTCATTCAAGTTGATGAGGCTTGAGGCTACGATTACCTTTCTAAGGAATTTTATACTTGGAATGCTAATTGTCCTCCAATGACAATGTGCTGAAAGCATTCATCCATACAAGTCTGTTCTAGGTCTGAACGAAACCGAAGGCACTACTCCTACAACACCTATTTTGGAATCATCCTCAATATTAGTAGCGATTAGCCCTTGCATTTCAACGCTCCATCTTCAATTACATGCTCTTGCCTTCACTTCGAAAATGTATTCGTTGGATCGAAGTGGTTTTCGGATAACTTATCCAATCCCAGTCTCTTCGAAACAACCTTCAATATTTCCAATAAACTCAACCCGGTTCTTTAGGAAATAAATAGTCAAAAATAAGATCGGAGATCATCTCCTAACCGTTAGTGAACGGTTTTCCTTATCATCGTCCTAGAAGAACGAAACGAGTTTATACATACAGTATAGCACCTTCGATGGTAACTGTACCATATAATCCCCATGTTTCTCCTAGATATTTCCAAAGTTATGTTTTGGTCCAGATTTGATAGTCGGTTGTTTAACTATCAAATAAACAATCGTTCAACCAAAGATTTCGTTTCCTACTGAAATCACCAAGTCTTATTTAATTTAAATTTTAATAAATTAAATCTCTTTATCAAAAAGGTATTTACTTATCTTATCGGAATAAGTATGTTCAAAAACCATTCCTTTCAAAATATTTGAAACTTTTCCAAATAAATATGGAAAGCACCATGTGGTATCAACCATGGATTCGCAGCTCAATGATTACGTCTCTATTCCAGAGAAACCCAAACTTAACTGCAGGCAATCTCTGCCTCTGATTTCGGCCATGAAAGTATACCATTACTTTCTGAAAACTTTATTTAATAATTAAGTATACTTTTAAACAATTAAAATAATTACATAACTTTGATACAATAATTAATTCTTATTTAGTAATAAAATTCTAATTGCTTTACAAAACTTGTTTATAAAACTCATAATTCATTTTGCCAATTTAAAAATATTTAAATAACTAACTTTCTGAAATATTTTTATGCTAAAACACTTTTAAATTACCTAGTCTAATAACTAAAAATCCTCCATTTATAACAAACTCAACTTCTCGATAAAAATATAATTTTCAGTTTCAATATAACCAATATAATATTTATAAATCTCTCTCGATTTATCACCAATCGATTTACGTCCCCAATTTTAAATCCCACTTTCATATTTCCAAATGAAAAATCTATCATTCCCCTCTAGACCGATTTACCCATCTTATTATAAATTCTTACTGTGAATTTAAACCTTTAATTTATCAAATGATGATCATTTCACTTTATTTATAAACATTGTTTATATATCCCATAGTCTCATTTCCAGTTTACAACGGTTTCACATCACATCGATTTCTAAATTAAATTCCATTTAAAGATCAATTTCATAAATAACCCAAACTATATTCCAACACCAACCAAATCTCAATTCTACTTCCATTCATAATTTAGAATCTTATTTAAGATCCAGGATAGCCAATTTTATATTTATTCCTGAATTCCCTTCTATTCTCCCCATCTATTTAAAATCATGATTTTTAAAACTTTTTTTTAGTTAAACAAGTATCACTTAAGAATCATTATTATTAAAATCTTTTATATACATTATTCCAAAATCTCTGTTTAAAATATCACGAAATAGTTAAGTACAAATTTAAAGTCAAACCATTTATTTTATCAGTTAATTAATCCAAAACTCTATATGAATATTTTACTTCCAAAATCCTTTTTTAATCCCTTTTCAAATTCAAAACATATATGTATGGTATTTTAAAATTCCAAAATCTAGGCCAGTACTACCATAGCATCTAATAAATCAAAATCACACTATAATCTATCACAGATTATTCAAACATGTCATATATCACTATATATGAAATTAAATTCAACATTTTTGAGGAATCCAATTGGATCCCTCCAACCTGTTTCCTAGCAACTACAGATGTTAGATAACATAAAAATACCAATCCTGCTTCGAGGCGAGATATCGCGGTAATATTGGGTCATCCGCTATTATGCGGGGCACATAGTGTCTCATCCGCTCCAATCGGCGGGAATAATCAATCCAACTACTAATATATATACTACTATATATAATATATCATCCAACAGATAATATAATTAATCAATTCATCCAATCAATCAATAAATACTTTTTAATTGCTATAATAAATCCAGTCAATCAAATTGAGTGAGATTTACTCACATTTATTTTCAGTTGTCGCCGAGACGTTCCGTTTTGAACTAAAACCGAAGGACGCCCGATTTTAGCCCAAATCTCAACTGGCTCCAAATCCATCCAAACTAGTTCATTGCGAACCTCTTGTCATCGTGATCGCAACGCAAAAAGTCTCATCCAAAACGGATCTCGTATGAGAGAGATATACATTTTATAAGTTCATTGATAAATTAATTAAATTAAACACAAATTTAATATTACTTTTAAAACTCATACCCAAATTCATAGACCCGGCCCAAGAAAGCACCTTCTTCCCCAAATGCCACCATTCCTCCATGTGCACGAAATAAACCATGGTCGTGCATGCTTGTGCAACGACATGGAGCACCACACCATGGATCGACAATCCAACGCTTCCATCGAACTCCCCAACACGAGAGACACTCGACCATCACCATCACATCTCGCCAAACCCTCCCTTGCCAATTGAAACGTCCGGCCCTTCTCGACTCACGAAAAGCGACACAAAATACACCACAGTATAATATGCCGATGTTCGAGTGCCGGGAAAGACAGATTGTTGAGGAAAAAGAAAGAAGATAGAAGAAAGAAGGAACTAAAACAACATCAGAATCTCACAACCACAGCGGAACAAATATAATAAATAATAACTGATCTTTACACAAAAAGAAACTATATCTACTTTATATAATACATCATCAGAGTATATCACAAGTAAACAACAATTACCAGTGTGATATCCCGGAATTTTGGGCAATATCAATTTAATAATCTGCATTAAAAATTAAATTGATTTGATAATATTTGTTAATAAGATTTGAATTGATTTAATAATCTACTTTTAAATAAATATTTAACTGATAATTTATCTTTTAAAAGCTAATAAATTGTTTTCTATTTATAATGTATATATATATATATTTGTAAATATTGTAAATAGATAAGCTTTGTTTTAAATTTAATAAATAAAGGCATGTTTTCTAATTTTAATATTTTTGGTAATTTGGAAATTTGATTTAATTTAAGCTATTAAATAAATAACCATATGGCTTTAAAATACTCAAGATAAAATTTATTTGTTTAAAATGATTTTAGCCTAAGTTTAAATTTAAACAAGAAAGGTTGTTTTGTTCTTTTTAAATATAGTTTGATTTAATAAGTAATTTATTAGTAAAGAGATAATTTCTTTTATAAATTATTTTAATTTAATAATGAGTTATTTTTAAACAATATTTATAATGTAATTGTTATTTTAAACTTATGAATATATATATATATATATGTATTTTGGAAAGCTATGATTTGTAAGTTTAAAATAAAATAAAACTTGTATATATTGAACATAGGTATAAAATAAGTAATAAGTAAACTAAGTATTTGATAGTTAAGTTTTTAAAATAAAAGAAAGATAAAATTTGTAAATTATTCAAGTATAGAAGTATATGGATATAAATTAAGTAATAAACCAATTCAAATGACTGAAACAACTTTATGTTATGTACATAAAGTATAAAAGTAAGCTAGGCAAGTACAATAAGTATGTTGCCTGTAAAATATATATGCAAGGCAAGTAGAAGAACTATCTATGAACACATATACAAGTATAAAGGACATATGCATTAAATGTCTTCATCTCAGCAAAACTTAAATCAATTCGAATGTTAAAAAAATCATTTTAGTGTTTGCTAACCTCTGGCCAAAGAAGAATAGTATAATACATTTATGTACAACTGGATGGGTTTGTAGACTGAATAGGACATAGTAATTAATGCTAGCCAACAAAATGTAACTAGCAGCCACCAAGATAGAAATCTCTGATGTTAATTGTACAAAAGATATTACCCTGTATTGTACAAATAATAAGCCCTACAAATTTATTCCTTGCATATATATCAAAATCATCCCAGTTTCGTTCATTCAAACTGAGTAATAACTGAGCAATATTATCTCAAAAACTTAAACAATTTCAGCTTAAAACAACAAGATGAATTAATTGAAATAGAGAATTAAAGTTAAGGCTTCAGTTTATATCTTCTCATGCCTGAGTCAATATAGGGGCTCTGTTCTTTTCCTGGAGATTTGGTGAGTAACTTCATTTTAAATGCTTAAGTGAATTTCTATATGGTTTCTTGATTTATGCCTGAAGATAATCATGTGTTTGTGTTTATTTATTTTTTTTGAAATTGGTGTATGTGTGAAATATGATATCTGCATATTTGTTAAAGACTGTAGACACCTTTGTTTAAATTTCCTAGTTCAAGTTTGATTTCATATTTCCTTTTCTCTTGATCTAGGCTTTGTTATGATTTAAGATACAAATGAAATATGATTGTAATATCATAAATGTTAGTTTAAAAATATATAGTTAGTTAAAATAACTTAGTATTGTTCAGGAAATATAAAACACAGTGAAATCTTAAATTAAGTCAAAAATAATTTTTCATAGATTATAAATTCAGGTTTATGAATCAAATACTAAGACCAAATTTTGATTTTTAAAACTAAATTGGAAGTTTTTAGTTAAGGGGTTCATGTGTATTTCTGGTTTAACCAGAAATCAGAGTTTTAGATATTTCTGAGGATCTCTGGAATTTGGAAGGTCGTGAATCATTCTGGAGGTAGATGAATGAACGGTGAGTGGAGGAAAATTTTCAGTTTGGTGTTCAAATCTCTGTGTTAATGATGGTGGAGGATTTCTGTTCTTAACCATAGTTTAACTGGGCTTAGTTGTTCGATCGACCACATGTTCTATGATTGATCGAGTGTTACTAGATTTTGGGGATTGGTAGCAGGGTAGTAGATGGAGTCGAGGCCGGAGTTGCAGCCCTTCAGGTGGTCGGAACGGCGGGTTTGAGGTGTTGACAGGTTTGAGGTGATGTTGCTCGAGATGATTCCAGGTCTGGGTTTTGATTCAAATTCGAATTCGAATCGATTTTTGAGGCAATGAGATGTTGAGTTGGATTTTGGAGATGCTGATCGTCGTGGGTAGATCATCAGCGATGATCGGAATCACGCCCAGCCACCGTGCACGTGCACGGTGTGTTTTGATCTGGTGGGGTTGGATTTTGTTGCTTCGAGTGATGAAGGGTTGACTCGAAGAATTTGGTTTTGGGCTCGAGTCATTTGGTAGATGGCTTGGGTAAGTTAGTGACAGGTTTTTTAACCTGTAAGTTTCTAAAATTTTAAAACTAGGCTTTAAAAAAATGTGAAATAGATATTTAAACCTATTTTGAATCAAAGTTAGGTTGGATTCAAATGAAGTTTGAATCTCAGTCTTAAAACAAAATAAAGTTTATGAATTTAAATTGTTTTAAATAATCTGAATGATTAAGTGTATTTTTAATTGATTTGAATTTAAAATGAAATTGGATTTTGAATTCTCTTAACTTCAATTATAAGGTAAATAATTCTTAAACTTATGAATTAAGAAGGATTTTGAAATTATTTTAAACTTTGTTAAAGTTAATTTGTTTTCATTTTAAATCTTAAATTTAAAATGAAATTTAAAAGTAAAATTTAAAAGTAAATTGTTTTAAGTACCTTGTTAATGATAATTTGATCATTAATAAGAAAAATGTTTTATCCTTAAATAAATGAAGATTTAAGGATTTGTAATTATTAAGTTAATTAAATGAATAATTAACTAATTTAATTAATTAATGATTTGGATTAATTAATTTAGTAATTAAGAGTTTAAATTAGTAAATTAAGGTTTAAGATAATTAATTTAGGATAAATAAATAGGTAATTAATGATCATTAATTAAATAAGATATGAATTTTAATTAATGATTAGTAATTAATTAATCAAGTAATTAAGGATTAATTAAGTTATATTTAATACTTAATTAATTAAATAATTAAGGATTAATTATTTGAGTTATTAAAGATAAAATTAAATTGTAATTAATAATAAATCTTAATTAATTACTTTAGAAAAGTAATTAAAGAATTGTTAATAGTTAATGAAGGTCATTAACTAGGATTATTTAATAATGAATTGATATGATTAATTTTGATAATTAATTAGATTAATTAATTTAAGATAATCAATTGTGAATTATTTAAGTATAATTACTTATGGAAGTAATTAAGAAATTAATTACTCATTGTAATTAATTAAGTTTAATATGAATTGTTTAAGTTAATTAATTAAGTTTAATTAATTTAAATAACCATTTGATGATGTGATAAGTATAATTACTTAGGGAAGAAATAAATTGAGGATGATTTAATAATGAAAGTAAATTGAGTATAATTACTTTGTATAATTAATCAAGAGATTAATTAGAGATAATTAATTATGGAGTAATTAAATTATTTAATGAAGTAATTAAGGGTAGTTAATTACTGAATGGAGTTATTTAAGGGTGATTAACAATTTGGTTTAATTGAAGATTAATTACTTAATGTAATAGATGTAATTGGAGATCATTAATTATTATAATTAAGGATGTAATTTAGAATGGATTTATTTGGAAATAATTAATAAATAAAAGGATTCATTAATGTAATTATTTAAGAAGTAATTTTAGTAATTAAAAGGTTACTTTCTATATTTGGTATAAGATAATTAATTTGTAAAATTAATTAAAAAAATAATTACTTGAATGTAATTAAAGGATAATTAATCCAGGATGATTAATTAAGATGGAAACTTAGAGAATGATTAATTAATTGATTTGTAATTAATTAATGGTTATGTAAGCAGGGTTTATAGAATGAAGTAATTAATTTAATTTACTTTAAATTAATTAGAAATAAGGTAATTAATTTAATTCATTTTAAATTAATTATAAATAATGTGTTGATGAATCCTTGTTTATGTATGGATGGATGATATTGATTTCCTTGAATGGTTTGAAATCTCAGATATGAGATAAGTAATGTTGTGTAATATGGATGTTTTGGTTGAAGTGTGATGATAATGTAGATTATCTATTTATGATGATATGTGAATTATCTGTCTGTGATATTATGAATTATCTATCTGTGTGTATATAGATAATAGAATTGAACTGTTTTAACTTTAAAACAACTTGGCCTTAAAAGATACGTTTTGGATTTCGATGAGACCGGGATCGGGTTTCCAGATTTGGATATCCGAAAACCACATCGATCCAAATTAACGATAGGTCATGAATCTCAAGTGAAGATGAAGATTCAGAGTGCAAGGGTTATTGTCGTTAACTCTATGGGTGTTTCCAAAATGAGTGTAACGAGATAATGCCTTCGGTTTCGTTCGAACCCGGAACGAACTTGTAGGGATTGAATGCTTTCAGAACATCGTCAGGTGGACGATGAGCATTCTAAGTGATGTGTTCTGGTAAGGTAAATCGTAGCCTCAAGCCTCATCAACCGGGAATGGCTAAAACAGGGGAGGTGCAGCAAGGCTAAGTGGGTCATACCCAAGTAGGACAAGATTTTCCCCTGTCTAGATGTCCCTTTTATATTTGGCTGTGTGGTCAGTTGTGAGCTCCAACTGTTGGGGTTGTCTTGTTCGGGATTGTCCAGTAAAGGATGGTTCCATCTTTGTGTTGTAGGGGGTCGGGAGTGATCCTCGGTACGTTGATCTAGGCCACGTACTGTGACGGGCGGTACCCCAGTAGCCCTGCCATTGTATGGAATCCAATCTGCAATAAGTGATCTCGGATTTGATTGTATTACCCACTTTGTTGGCTAGTATGCTGGAATTTAATAGATGTAACAATTTTAGCTATTTCTTATTTACTTGAAAACCCTAGACCTATTATAATATCACCGGACTTCCTATCAAATGTTTGGTTAGTGTTAACTCCCTTTTAGCAACGACCTACGGGTTAAGAAATGAACGACTCAGATTATGCCACGACTTATAAGAAGCCAACGAGTTAAAAAGCCTAAAAACCTAAGTGTACTCAACGACTTACGACTTAGCTGCTGAAAGAGAATCTACGGCTTGAACGACTTACGACCTACCGGGTTAGGGAGCTACGACCTAACTGCTGAAGGTAACTTCGCGACCTAGCAGTGTTGCGACCTAAAGACCTCGCGACCTAGCAATGTCGCGACCTAAAGACTGCGACTTAAGAAGGTTCCGACCTAATGGATTACAACTTAGCTTAAGTCGTTCATGACTTATAACTCCAGTTCCTAAAGACTTAAGAAGTATACGACTTAACAGTCTACGACTCAACAGGCCACGACTTAACAGTTTACGACTTAGTGGGTGTACGACTTAAGAGCTTCACAGCCTACGACTCATGGTCCTAACGACTCAACGAGTTAAGCCATCTACAACTTAAAGAAAGGGGTTCCGACTTAACGACTCAGCGAGTTAAGGCCTACACGACTCAAGAAGATGTTACGACTTAAAGGACCTACGACTTAAGGAACTCATGACTTGGCTTAAGTCGTCCACGACCTAAAAGCTACGAGGTTAAAGTCCAGAGCCCATGCCTATACTACCTTTGTCTGATAAGTCGGCCACGACTTAACACTTGTCGAAGACAAAGCCACAAGATGAGCCCAGAACAACCATCTCTTAACTCGTCACCGACTTACCCTAAGTCGGCTACGACTTAGGACTTAGGAAAATTTCCAGAGTCCAAATCAGCTCCTATAAATACCCCACCACTTCCAACTTAAGGGGGACTTTTGGCCATTCATTTCTTCAAGCGCCGTTACGCTGTCGAAGTCTCCTCTCATTCAGCAATCAAAGATCTTCAAGCATTCGAGACACTACAACAAGCTTCGAGAAGAACTCCTTACATTCGACACGGATTCGTCGAGTTTCATCATCAAAGATCGAGCTAGTAGTCAAGAGTGCTTTCATGATCAAGTTGTATTGTATTTTGAAGGATATTGTATCAAATTGTAACCGAATCAGCAATAAAAGACTATAAAGTGGACGTAGGCTCAATTACGGGCCGAACCACTATAAATCTGTTGTTCATTTACTGCTTTTCTGCTATTTTCAGCTTATATTCTGTTCCCGTACCAACGGGTGGTGCTTTCACGATTCTATTACACACACCGGGTGTTAGCGTTCAATTTTTAGCGTTAACATTTTGGTGCTTTCACTGAGAACCCAACTCAGGCGATCATCCACCGTTGCTTCGCAAAGATTCATAAAAAGAACCTCTCTTAAAAACCAGATCCGAAATAATGGCTCCTGGAAGAAGAGGTAGACCTATCAGATCCGGAAATGCTCACGAAAGGACTTCCGCTTCCCCAATAACAGACCAAGCAACTCCAATCGTTGGAGTCACCAGGGCTGAATTGGATGATGCAGTTTCTGGATTATACCAACAGATTGAAACCCAAAACGCTTTGATGATGGATAGGTTAACTGCTCTGCTCGGGGCAAATCGTCAACCAGAAAACCGTCAAACTACTCTTCCTGAAATGCCACCTTTCCAGGATGATGGTTCTATGCCGCAACCAACTTGTCATGAACATATGCCCGGGCAAACTTCCGAGGGAAGAACTGATGCTTGTCCGGAGGTGTCTTTGAACAATAAAGAATACCTGTCTGAAATGGTTAGCCGCATCATGAAAGAGAGCATGCAAAGGGAAGAGGATGAGAACGACTGGGGATTTGCACCAAGCAGAACTCCGTTTACTGAAAGGATCCTGAGAGCGGAATTTCCAAGGAAATTTGCACCTCCTACTATCCAAGCCTATAGGGGAACCGGTGACCCTAATCATTTCCTATACAAATACGATTGGCATATGACCGGTGCAAGAGCATCAGACGAGATCAAGTGTCGATACTTTCCAGTATACCTGGAAGGTGTGGCTTTACTTTGGTTCACAAAGCTTCCAGTTCGGTCTGTAGATAAGTTCTCCGACTTAACGCAAAAGTTTAAAGAACAGTTCAGATTGTATGCTTCAAAAGCTAAGGATATAATGTCACTGTCTAACCTTGAACAAGCGCCCGGAGAATCAATCAAATCTTTCTTGAGCCGTTTCAATATAGCTTTAGCCGAAGTAGAAAATGCGGAACCACGCATGATCCTGACTTATTTGATGCGAGCCATTGATAAATCGAGTAAATTTGGGATATGGCTAAAGATGAAGGAACCGAACTCACTTGATAAATTTTATAAAAAGGCCGACGAGTTCATTCGCCTTGAAAGCCTTTCTACGACATCGAAAGTGGTTGCTGCCCAAACTAATAATAACAATGTCCCATCTAATAAAAGAGAATCTGAAAGTCAGAAAAGGGAGAATGAAAGAGGAAAGAGCCAGGGAAATGAAAAGAAACCTCGCCGCTTTAATCCTTCGGATTATACTCCTTTAACTGATACACCAAGAAATATCTTTTTTGCAACAAAGGACGTTGTCAGGTATCCTAAGCCACCTGAGATGACGAGAGGTGCAAAGCGTAATGGAAAATTCTGCCAATTTCACAATCAACCTGGCCATGACACTGACCAATGTCGCCAATTAAAGAATGTGATTGAAGAATTGCTAGAGCAGGGTAAACTCCAACAGTACGTTAAGAGAAGCGGAGTCGATCCAACCTCATCCACTCGGGATCAACAACGTCCTACCCATCAATCCGATTCTCTCGACAACACTGCAGTGCAAGATTCAGAAAAGCTTGTCATTAATGTTGTCACAGGAGGTCCACACCCAGCAGGCAGAAGTTGGGACGACTGCTAATGGTCCACAAAACTGCAACTGGGGCATCTTTCACTTTCTCTGGCATATAAATCCGAAGCTGCAAATCTAGCACAAATGGAAATCCAGCTTGGAGATTCTGAAACAACAATAACTAGCATCCATTTTTTACTTAGCAGCATTGCTTGAATTTGTAAAAATGATAATGGATGTGTGACTTCTGCATTGTAAACCGCTGGGAAATCAGCGTGACTGAATAATGAAAAACTATGCATTCTGTGTTTTCTATTATAAAATGCCTGTTATATTTCGATGTGTAAATACTCTAAATGTATTGCTAAAATGTCGATCTAATATTGCAGGTCATTAAAGCAAAGCTCACCCATCGCAAAGCTAAGCGAGCCTTACAAATCATTTATTAAAGCAAATACCAAGCAACAAAAAATTCCATATTCAAATCATATACAAGAAGAACCTCACATAAAAAGTTGGCAACTTCACTGGGGCAAGCCTTCGTTAACCAGTTGTGATTGTCAATATGAACAGACATCCAGCTAGGTAACTCGCGTTTGTCCCATGAAGTTATTCAACAGTGAAGTCCACTTCTTCGGATAAGGCAATTTACTTACAAAAGGAACGAAGATATGCTTGGAAATGATAATAAAAGATCGCTAATGGGCAGATGATGGGAGAACATGGCCAAGCAAGCACGGAAGCAACCAAAAGGAATTTTGCTCCTCAATAAAAGGGCCGGTAGAACCACCGAAGGGACACCTTCCCAAGCAGAAGGAACAGGGCCCTTGCTAATTGATTGTGATGCATCCGATCAGGCAGCTTGCGTCCGTCCCGTGGATCTACTCGCCCCTGAGAAGCAACCTTCCTGGCACATCAACCAACCGATGCTCCTTCCCAAAGGTCAACAAAGCCCTCTAACGAGGCACGCCAATAAATGAAAGTGCTTCTCTCAATAACAAGATTGGTGGAACCACCGGAGGGGCACCTTCCCAAGCTGAAGGAACAGGGCCCTTGTTAATTGATTGCGATCGTTTGTGCAAACGAACATCCAATCAAGCAACTTGCGTCCGCCCCGTGGATCCACTCAACCATGAGAAAGTAACTTCCAGGCAATTTCAAGACCTCTTCGGAGGCAAAAGCCCTCTTCGGAGGCACATTTCACTCGTGTAGAAGTGCAAAATGCTTCTCTTCGGAGACCCACTTCACCAGTGATGAAATGCTAAAAAGCCCTTTTCGGAGGCACATTTCACCCGTGTAGAAGTGCAAAATGCTTCTCTTCGGAGACCCACTTCACCAGTGATGAAATGCTAAAAAGCCCTTTTCAGAGGCACATTTCACCCGTGTAGAAGTGCAAAATGCTTCTCTTTGGAGACCCACTTCACCAGAGCTGAAATGCCAAAATCGCTTCTCTTCGGAGACCAAAATTGCTTCTCTTCGGAGACCAAAATTGCTTCTCTTCGGAGACCAAAATTGCTTCTCTTCAGAGACCAAAATTGCTTCTCTTCGGAGACCAAAATTGCTTCTCTTCGGAGACCAAATTTGCTTCTCTTCGGAGACCAAAATTGCTTCTCTTCGGAGACCAAATTTGCTTCTCTTCGGAGACCAAATTTGCTTCTCTTCGGAGACCAAAATTGCTTCTCTTCGGAGACCAAAAATCGCTTCTCTTCAGAGACCAAAAGACCTCTTCAGAGGCGTACTTCACCTTGCTTGAAGTACCAAAAATAAACCCTTTGCTGGGGAACAAAATCAAAACCTTCTTCAGAAGCTCATTTCACTGTGCAGGAAAATTCACTTTTAAACAAATAAAAGTGATCATTCCCAAAAGTCGAAGTGTTCTTCAGGAAGAAAGAGAAAGTAAAAACTTCTCTGAAGACGAGATATACTCTATTAAAAGCAGAATGATTCTTCCCTTAAAAGTGAAGTAGTTATTCTCTGAAATAAAAATATCAGTCTTGAAGAAGCTAGAAATGTTGCAATGCACTTGCAGTATGGGGGAAACACTATATAATTTAATTGTATTAATAAAAGAAACATGCCACAAGTTCATTGCAATATCACAAAAAATAGATGTGGAATAAATGTATTCCCAAACGCAGACAAAAAGTTTGTACAAGTAAATGGAATCGTTTATTCTACACCAAAAAAGGAGAAACAGATGCATTCTCACATACACAAGAATTTGTACAAGTAAAATATCTATTTATTTCAATACTATGAGAAATTTTTACATTGTACAGGTTGCAAAAAGAAGCGGAGACCGGTATCCGCAATCTCCGGTCAATACATGCAAAAAGCAGAAAAGTCAAAATCAAACTCATTTCTCCTTCTTCCCACCCTTGGAGCCTTTACCCGGCCTGGTAGTTAGTTTCGGAGGACGTATTGGAGAAGAAGGAGAAAGAGACTCAGCCGGATCGACTTCTACTTCATCTCCAGCAGCAGAAGAACTTTTCTTTCCTTTCTTCGAAACCACACGTTTCCCCTTCTTCTTGGAAGAAGACTCACTCCCCGGAGTAAGAAATGTAGAAAGCTTTGTGTCGTAGCCAAAAGACTGCTTCGGGGTCTTCTCACTATCTTCCAGATCTTCTGCTTTCTGTTCCTCGGAAGCAGGTGGTTCGTCCAAACCTTGAAGGGCTGCTATCGGTTCTTCCTGTGAACCTGGTTGAGAAGCTGGAAGAGGAGTAACTTGAGAAGGAGGAGGAATAGCAGCTGAAGAAGGAAGAATTGGTGCAGTTTCCGGCACGTCTGCTGCATAATAAAAGAAATCAAAATCAGTATTCTCCGAGAAAAAAGAAGACCGTGAATCGTCAAAGTTACCTGGAGAAGCTGGTTTAGCAAGATCAATCTCAAATTCCCGAGCTTGGAAGTCCTTCATTGCCTCTTCCTCTGTAGGAGTGGTCACAGTTTCTTTGTCAACCTTAGCGGGAGGCGTGGAATGAGAACTAGAGCCAGTAATATCCGCGTAAGCTAAAGCCGAAGTATAAGCAGGAGCTATAGGAGGTATTTCTCTCTCAGGAAGCTTCTCTCCCGTCGCCTCGGCCCGCACTCGGATAAGCTGCTCTTTTCCTTTGGCAAGGGCAGCGCGGTCGCTCTCACCTAAGTAGGTAGCTTGAAGATCTGCTTCAGCATAACCGGCACCGCCAAACAAGTCGATGATTGCCTCCCATACTTCAGCTAATGTGACTTCATATTCTGGTCCCAAAAATGAAAGGCTCCCACGCCCCAGGACGCAATGCATATAAAAGTCGAATAAAGTCGCGTCAATGGTGGCTTTGGTTGCCTTTTGGGATTCTTCAGCCGCAGCCTTACCAGAGAGAGCTTCATCACGCTCTCTTTCAGCTTTCAATAACTGGGATTGCAGCCTCGCAATTTCTAAGTCTCGAGAGCTTATTTTCTCCTGAAGTTGAGCAGCGTCATCACGATATTTTCTAGTAACATGCTGTTCTGCTTCAAGTTTTACTTCAGTATCTCGCTGAGCAGCATGGGCGTCTCGAACTTGTTTTTGAAGCATTTCTTCTTTTTGAGAATAAGATGTGGAAGAAGTGGCAAGCTCATTTTTGAGTCTTTCAACTTCAGCTTCGAGCTTCCCATAACCATCACTAATGCTTTTCATCTCCGCATCATGCTGCTTACGCCATTTGTCCCATTCTGATTTATCGTTCTCCACGGTCATCATCGCCTCAAGGTTCATATGGTTGACCCTTTGAAGTTCATCAACCAGCTTCTGCCATCCAGACATTCTCTCAATATCAAGCTTGACAGCATCGACATTTCTCAGCATCGCCTGCTTATCAATGGGAACCAAATCTAAGTCAAAACGGACTCCTCTTAGACACCAATTTGGAAATCGGCTCTGAAGTGTGGGAGGCCCGTCCCCGGCTTGATACTGAGGCCTATTAATAATTGCCTGAATGTCAGACTCCTTAAGGGTAGGAGAACCGGACGATGTATTAGGAGGAATAGAAGCGGTATTCTTTTCCGAGATTTTAGACGTGTCTTTCTCACCAAGTCTGATCCGTTTGCTGGAATCATCGAAAGTATGACTCTTCCCCTTATCGTCGTAAGATTTCCTCTTGTAAGGATCGTCGCTTTTGCGTGAAGAGTCACGTCGCTCGTCTCTACTCCCATAGTGCTCTTCATCTTCTCTCCGACGACGTTCTTCATGAGCTCGCCTTTCGTGAGCCTTTCTGGCGGCCCTTTCCTCATCAGTTTCCTTCGGAGCGCCGATATAACTCCTAAAGTCATAAGCATCGCGGCTTCCGTGACGCTGGAATTTGTCAAAGTAAGAGCCACTTCGCCCCATTGTAGAACCTGAAATTGAAAAGGAAAGGCAAGTCTTAAAAATTTTCAAATTAAAGGAGCTAAGTGCATATAAGTGCCAAAATCCTAAGTGTGTGTGGCGTGTGGGCTATGCGCGTCAAACTACAAACCACTTTTTTGTGTGGGAATGGTGACGGCTTGTATTGAAGGCGTTGTGGTTTGTTGCAAAGAAGAAGTTGCTTCGATGACAGAAGAGATCGCTTTAGAGGCGTCATCTTTAAAGAGCTCCTGAGAGGTTATCATGATGTCGCTCAGACTGTCAAAAGTATCATCGCCATGATGCATGGGAGAATTATCTTTTTCAACTTCCACCTCAGCCGTCTTTTCAAGAATGTGAAGATTTTCCTCCTCTTCAATAACCGGGGCAAGTGCTAACTTACTGGACGACCCCGCAATGTCGGTAAGAGTAGAACACTTTACCAATGAAGTATCAACGGTAAGTTCTTTCGGTGAAGGTTCTTCAGCAGAAACGGGGGCATCTGACTCCTCAGCTGGAGAATC
Organism: Allium fistulosum; assembly: GCA_030737815.1. Taxonomy (NCBI): domain Eukaryota; kingdom Viridiplantae; phylum Streptophyta; class Magnoliopsida; order Asparagales; family Amaryllidaceae; genus Allium; species Allium fistulosum. The sequence goes on along the minus strand of CM060907.1, from coordinate 461,418,473 downwards.
AGGGACTTCATGTGACTGAGTGGAGCGGGAAGGATGTAAGAGTCCAAATTCATGGAGGAACTCATCTTTCAATAGAAATTGAACACTCCTCTCCTCAACCGGCACGGCCATAAGCCTCTCAAAGGTAGTTTTGTGACGAGGTTCCCTAGAGGGGGGAGGGAGCGCTGAAACAGTAGAAAAAGAAGTTAACACTTGACAATTTGGACTTCGAAGAATTTAGAAAACACAGGGAAAAGATAGATAATCGTACTTCCCACTCTCCAAATGGCGTAAAATCTCGGGGGACAACGGACAAAGAAAAACTGGCTCAGAAACCCAGGAACGCTTTCGGGAAGACCAATAATCAGTTTACGGTTCCTAGCACTCCTTACAACCGTGATAGAGGGATGGTCTTTGTTCTTTGCAAATGAGCACAGGAAGCAAATTTCTCCAAAACTGGGAAAACGGTCCAGCGTTCTCCTAAAAAGCACACACAGTCCCAGCAGGATGGCATAGCCATTAGGGTGTAGTTGAAAAGGGGAGATAGATAATCGAAGAAGAAGTTCTCGAAGACAGTCATTAAACGGGGGAATCGCTCCACTCAAGCACATTTGGCGGTTCACTGCGACAAAGCCGTGGGGCGGCCTATCAGCAGTGTCATTTACTCCAGGGAGCAAAGCGTCAGATTCGGCAATGCCAAACTGGGTGCATAGTTGACGGAAGACTTTATGATTCAGAGTGGTAGGAGTCCTTTCCGGGGGATCATTCAATGGGGTAGCAATTGGAAAAGCTTCTCCAGCTGGTTCCAAGTCTTCTTGATGAGATGCCATTCTACACAATCAGCTGAATGTTCAAAAGTGAAGGTGCACGTTTCCTAAAAGTGTGAAGTGCTGTGCAAGACTAATGAAAACAAGAAAAAGCAAGTATAACTGGAATTAAACTAACTGACAATCAGTCGATTACGAGATTTCAGAACTTGTTAATGCTCAAGTGCAGTGTTAATGCAGACAAATCAGTTTTAGTTTACCATTACGATTTTGCTTTAATACTTCACTTGAATTGGTTATTGTATAGCATCTCACTCATACAGTTCATTTGATTTAATTTTTTCTTTATCAACTAATCTGTCATTCGATATGGGCGGTCAGTGGCAGTATATTTGTCCCAGTATTCTGTGAATGTTGTATTAAGCAGGTTATCAGCATTAAAGTCAAGACAGTGTGAAAGGAAACACAATACAGTTCAAATTCAAGAATCCAGCCAACTTCTGTGCAAGTTCCTCTAAGTCTTAAGTCGTTAAACGACCTATCATAGGTCGGGGCTTTTAGGTCGTATTGTGCGAGTCAAGGTGTTCAAGGCATGTTCTCTTAAGTCAGATCATTCAAGTCCAAGAATTCGAAGTCATGGAGTTCAAGTTATTAAGTCGTTCAAATGAGTTCGCGAGTTACGAGTTAAGGGCTATCTCATCCACGACCTAGTCATTCAGATATGCTTGCAAGTTAAGGGATTAAGTGCTAACTCGTCAACGATCCACGAGACTGCAACAAGATAGGTCGTTAACTTTTTAGGCCGTAAGCCACACAAAAGAAAAGTCTTGTCCTAGCTCGGCAACGACCTAAACCTAATGCTGCAGTAGGCAACCAGAAGAGTTAAGTCGCGCGCGATCCAAGCTAAGAAAGTGTTAGGTCGTTCTCAGGGGATCTCGAGCTATCTCCTACTCAAACCAAAGCATCCGTTCCTCTCCTCAAATTCTTTCCTCTACTAAGAATCCCATTCCTTATAAATCTCCAACCCGATAATGGCCTCTTCATCCCTTCTAAGATCACGAATCAGCAAACCTAATGCACTGAAACTCTTCCCCTTCTTCTCGCAAAATCACCGAAAGCCAAGTCGAACCATTTTGATTTCCTCGGCGATCAATTGAAACAAAAATCGTGAAGCAAGGCATAAGGTAAGCAATATTCATAGTTCGGTGATAGCCAAGGATTGATTAGAGAATGGGATCACTTACGCAATACGAAATTGAAGATGTCTGGCGATCGAGTAATTGAATTTGTCTAAGAAGAACTTGAATGCTTGCAAATGACGGAATGAAACAGGTGAAGGAGAAAAAGGAACGACCTAAGCTATTTATACCCTGGGACAGTGAAAGGTGAATCGACACATCCGACTTACGACTTATACTAAGTCGTTCGCGACCTACGACTCATCTTAAGTCGATCGCGATTTAGCGCACTCATCAAGAAGCGAGCTAAGGAAATCGAAGCACACGACTTACGACTTAAGGCGTGTACTTCGAGGGGCAAATGTTAACTCCCTTTTAGCAACGACCTACGGGTTAAGAAATGAACAACTCAGATTATGCCACGACTTATAAGAAGCCAACGAGTTAAAAAGCCTAAAAACCTAAGTGTACTCAACGACTTACGACTTAGCTGCTGAAAGAGAATCTACGGCTTGAACGACTTACGACCTACCGGGTTAGGGAGCTACGACCTAAGAGAGTCTACGACCTAACTGCTGAAGGTAACTTCACGACCTAGCAGTGTTGCGACCTAAAGACCTCGCGACCTAGCAATGTCGCGACCTAAAGACTGCGACTTAAGAAGGTTCCGACCTAATGGATTACAACTTAGCTTAAGTCGTTCATGACTTATGGCTCCAGTTCCTAAAGACTTAAGAAGTATACGACTTAACAGTCTACGACTCAACAGGCCACGACTTAACAGTTTACGACTTAGTGGGTGTACGACTTAAGAGCTTCACAGCCTACGACTCATGGTCCTAACGACTCAACGAGTTAAGCCATCTACAACTTAAAGAAAGGGGTTCCGACTGAACGACTCAGCGAGTTAAGGCCTACACGACTCAAGAAGATGTTACGACTTAAAGGACCTACGACTTAAGGAACTCATGACTTGGCTTAAGTTGTCCACGACCTAAAAGCTACGAGGTTAAAGTCCAAAGCCCATGCCTATACTACCTTTGTCTGATAAGTCGGCCACGACTTAACACTTGTCGAAGACAAAGCCACAAGATGAGCCCAGAACAACCATCTCTTAACTCGTCACCGACTTACCCTAAGTCGGCTACGACTTAGGACTTAGGAAAATTTCCAGAGTCCAAATCAGCTCCTATAAATACCCCACCACTTCCAACTTAAGGGGGACTTTTGGCCATTCATTTCTTCAAGCGCCGTTACGCTGTCGAAGTCTCCTCTCATTCAGCAATCAAAGATCTTCAAGCATTCGAGACACTACAACAAGCTTCGAGAAGAACTCCTTACATCCGACACGGATTCGTCGAGTTTCATCATCAAAGATCGAGCTAGTAGTCAAGAGTGCTTTCATGATCAAGTTGTATTGTATTTTGAAGGATATTGTATCAAATTGTAACTGAATCAGCAATAAAAGACTATAAAGTGGACGTAGGCTCAATTACGGGCCGAACCACTATAAATCTGTTGTTCATTTACTCCTTTTCTGCTATTTTCAGCTTATATTCTGTTCCCGTACCAACGGGTGGTGCTTTCATGATTCTATTACACACACCGGGTGTTAGCGTTCGCTTTTTAGCGTTAACAGTTAGCGTAAGGTAAAAACTTACCCGTGTTTATGTGTGGGAAGTATTACGTGATACCTTTGTTTTCAAATGATTTTCAAAGTTAAGCAACTTTAACCTGTTACTCACCCCAGACCCATGTCTGACCCAGAGTTTATTTCTGTGTTTCTTAAACTCTCGGGTACTCAAATTTTTACGAGTAGCCAAGGGATTCAGGTTAGCTTTGACGAATTGTGGAGGAGTAATGGAGCAGGAGGCTTCAGCGTTATAGATATATAGTGTTCCGCTGTGTTGGTATCTCTGTGTAGTTTCTCTGTATTGTATTGAGTTGTATTAACTAGACAGGTGTTTATAACTGTCTAGTATGTGATGTATTATCTGTGTAACTCTGATTGATGTTGTATATTATGTCATATTTATGCGATTAATATAATTTATTCGTTCTGCTGTTGAGATTCTGATGTTGTTTCTTCTTTCTTCTCTATCTTTTCTCTTTTCTATCCCTTTCTTTCTTCATGATGATGCGACTTTCTGGTGATAGAAAGTTGGGTCGCTACATTTGGTATCAGAGCGATAGGTTGAGTGAATACCTAGGCTCTGGAGTGGTATCTTTCTTGAGAGAGCGTACATGTAATTTTTATATATATACATATATATATTTATTTATTTCTACCTATCTGTTGGGTTACCTATTCGGGTTTTCCAATATAAGAAATAAAGGTAGATAGGGTAGTGGTGTGTGTAGCAAGACTACCAATGGTTGGAGTTTGTTGAGGTTGGAAGTGTATCTGCCGAGACTGTAGACCCAATACCGTCTCAGGTGAATTTTTGTTGTGGTGTAAGGATTTCACCAATCTCTGAAGGAATCTGTTAGGGTTCAGAGTCCATTTTTGAAGTGCCAGTTTGGATGAGTAGAACTTGGATTCTGTCAGTTGAGCAGAAGCTAGTGATGTATCTTGGTAACTCAGGAAGTAGTAGTTGTGTGATGAGATGCAGTGGCTATGGATTGTTTCCGAAGATGTTTCTCAAAGAGCTTTGGATAAGGAAGTGTGTTTGCATCGGCGTTGAGGCTGAGTTCAGCTGGGTGTTTGTGTTTGGCTTTGAGGACTGAGTTTCTCGAGGAGTTTGGATTAGGAAGTCTTTGGCATCAGTGGCAACGTCGCAGCTCAGATTGTTCTGTGTGCAGGCAAGGAGGCCATCTGTCAGCAGTTTTCTAGAGGTGAAGTTCAGTAGCAGCAGTTTTGTGGATCCATTTCTTCGATGGATTGGCTAGATAGGCTTAAGCTGTTCTGATTGGTAAAGAGAGAACAGTTTTCTTTGGATATTAAATTGGGTTGATCACAAAAGTAACTTGCGATAGTTGAGTGTTCTCTTGGTTTGTCAGAGATCTTTCGGGATTTCTGAGTTTTCTCTTTATGGATCTGTTGAACAATTTCTGGGATGTGTTGTCCAGTTTGTGCTCGTGTGTATCATCAGCATTTTCATCTACTCCAGATCAGAGTTATGCAGCGGAAGTAGTTTGGGAGTGCATCTGTTTTATCTTTTCGGATAGGAAAAGTAAGTTCAGTCTTCTGATGTTTGAGGAATAGAGTTTGTGTTCTTGGATTGATTGTGAGTGGATCCTTTTGATGAGTTGTTTTTGAGGCATCAGCGAAGGTTGAGCTGATCTGTAAGGATGTAAACAGCCCTGGATCGTCAAATGAGTTTGTGGATAAGAGATGGAGGAATTTGGATTCCGAAGTCGGGGATTTGGTTTTTGAGTAAGTTTTCTCCGATCGAAGGAGCTTTAAGTTTGGTAAGACTGGGAAGTCAGCTCCGAGGTATTTTGGATTTTCTCTATGTTCTGGTAAGGATAAGTGTTTGGTCTTCAGATTTGAACTGCCAGTTTGGATAACTGGGATTCGATGTGTTTCACGTATCTCTGAGAGAGTACGTGTATGAGTTATCTATGGTTATAGAACCAGCAGTTCAGGGAGTTTTGGTTGTTGAGTCAGACTTGTCTGTAGTCTGATATCCTGTCTTGTTTTGTAGATCCAGATGAGTAGGACCTCTGTAGCTTAGTAGTATAGTTTTGTTTGGGTTCTGTAGAGCGAGTATCCCGGTGTTTATACTTGGGAAACTCTAGGAAATTCTATCCACAATTTTGTCTGGATAGTTAGATTTGTTTGATTGGATGAATTGGTCGCTATAGTTGCTAGCATATGATTGATATATGCTTGTGTTTTAAAATTTAAATCCTTAATTAGATTATTAAATTACCTTTGTTTTAAATTTCGGGGACGAAATTCTTTTAAAGGGGGAGGAATGTGATATCCTGAAATTTTGGGCAATATCAATTTAATAATCCGCATTAAAAATTAAATTGATTTGATAATATTTGTTAATAAGATTTGAATTGATTTAATAATCTTCTTTTAAATAAATATTTAACTGATAATTTATCTTTTAAAAGCTAATAAATTGTTTTCTATTTATAATGTATATATATATTTGTATATATTGTAAATAGATAAGCTTTGTTTTAAATTTAATAAATAAAGGCATGTTTTCTAATTTTAATATTTTTGGTAATTTGGAAATTTGATTTAACTTAAGCTATTGAATAAATAACCATATGGCTTTAAAATACTCAAGATAAAATTTATTTGTTTAAAATGATTTTAGCCTAAGTTTAAATTTAAACAAGAAAGGTTGTTTTGTTCTTTTTAAATATAGTTTGATTTAATAAGTAATTTATTAATAAAGAGATAATTTCTTTTATAAATTATTTTAATTTAATAATGAGTTATTTAAACAATATTTATAATGTAACTGTTATTTTAAACTAATGAATATATATATATATGTATTTTGGAAAGCTATGATTTGTAAGTTTAAAATAAAATAAACCTTGTATATATTAAACATAGGTATAAAATAAGTAATAAGTAAACTAAGTATTTGATAGTTAAGTTTTTAAAATAAAAGAAAGATAAAATTTGTAAATTGTTCAAGTATAGAAGTATATGGATATAAATTAAGTAATAAACCAATACAAATGACTGAAACAACTTTATGTTATGTACATAAAGTATAAAAGTAAGTTAGGCAAGTACAATAAGTATGTTGCCTGGAAAATATATATGCAAGGCAAGTAGAAGAACTATCTATGAACACATATCCAAGTATAAAGGACATATGCATTAAATGTCTTCATCTCAGCAAAACTTATGTCAATTCGAATGTTATAAAAATCATTTTAATGTTTGCTAACCTCTGGCCAAAGAAGAATAGTATAATACATTTATGTACAACTGGATGGGTTTGTAGACTGAATAGGACTTAGTAATTAATGCTAGCCAACAAAATGTAACTAGCAGCCACCAAGATAGAAATCTCTGATGTTAATTGTACAAAAGATATTACCCTGTATTGTACAAATAATAAGCCCTGCAAATTTATTTCTTGCATATATATCAAAATCATCTTAGTTTCGTTCATTCAAACTGAGTAATAACTGAGCAATATTATCTCAAAAACTTAAACAATTTCAGCTTAAAACAACAAGATGAATTAATTGAAATAGAGAATTAAAGTTAAGGCTTCATCTTATATCTTCTCAAGCCTGAGTCAATACAGGGACTCTGTTCTTTTCCTCGAGATTTGGTGAGTAACTTCATTTTAAATGCTTAAGTGAATTTCTATATGGTTGCTTGATTTATGCCTGAAGATAATCATGTGTTTGTGTTTATTTATTTTTTTTGAAATTGGTGTATGTGTGAAATATGATATCTGCATATTTGTTAAAGACTATAGACACCTCTGTTTAAATTTCCTAGTTCAAGTTTGATTTCATATTTCCTTATCTCTTGATCTAGGCTTTGTTATGATTTAAGATACAAATGAAATATGATTGTTATATCATAAATGTTAGTTTAAAAATATATAGTTAGTTAAATAACTTAGTATTGTTCAGGAAATATAAAACACAGTGAAATCTTAAATTAAGTAAAAAATAATTTGTCATAGATTATAAATTCAGGTTTATGAATCAAATACTAAGACCAAATTTTGATTTTTAAAACTAAATTGGAAGTTTTTAGTTAAGGGGTTCGTGTGTATTTCTGGTTTAACCAGAAATCAGAGTTTTAGAGATTTCTAAGGATCTCTGGAATTTGGAAGGTCGTGAATCATTCTAGAGGTAGATGAATGAACGATGAGTGGAGGAAAATTTTCAGTTTGGTGTTCAGATCTCTGTATTGATGATGGTGGAGGATTTCTGTTCTTAACCCTTGTTTAACTGGGCTTAGTTGTTCGATCGACCGCATGTTTTATGATTGATCGAGTGTTACTAGATTTTGGGGATTGGTAGCTGGGTAGTAGATGGAGTCGAGGCCGGTGTTGCGGCCCTTCAGGTGGTCGGAACGGCGGGTTTGAGGTGTTGACAGGTTTGAGGTGATGTTGCTCGAGATATTTCCAGGTCTGGATTTGGATTCGAATTCGAATCGATTTTTGAGGCAATGAGATGTTGAGTTGGATTTTGGAGATGCTGATCTTCGTGGGTAGATCATCAGCGATGATCGGAATCACGCCCAGCCACCGTGCACGTGCACGGTGTGTTTTGTTCTGGTGGGGTTGGATTTTGTTGTCTTCGAGTGATGAAGGGTTGACTCGAAGAATTTGGTTTTGGGCCCGAGTCATTTAGTAGATGGCTCGGGTAAGTTAGTGACAGGTTTTTTAACCTGTAAGTTTTTAAAATTTTAAAACTGGGCTTTAAAAAAAATGTGAAATAGATATTTAAACCTGTTTTAAATCAAAGTTAGGTTGGATTCAAATGAAGTTTGAATCTCAGTCTTAAAACAAAATAAAGTTTATGAATTTAAATTGTTTTAAATAATCTAAATGATTAAGTGTATTTTTAATTGATTTGAATTTAAAATGAAATTGGATTTTGAATTCTCTTAACTTCAATTACAAGATAAATAATTCTTAAACTTGTGAATTAAGAAGGGTTTTGAAATTGTTTTAAACTTTGTTAAAGTTAATTTGTTTTCATTTTAAATCTTAAATTTAAAATGAAATTTAAAAGTAAAATTTAAAAGTAAATTGTTTTAAGTACCTTGTTAATGATAATTTGATCATTAATAAGAAAAATGTTGTATCCTTAAATAAATGAAGATTTAAGGATTTGTAATTATTAAGTTAATTAAATGAATAATTAACTAATTTAATTAATTAATGATTTGGATTTATTAATTTAGTAATTAAGAGTTTAAATTAGTTAATTAAGGTTTAAGATAATTAATTTAGGATAAATAAATTGGTAATTAAGGATCATTAATTAAATAAGATTTGAATTTTAATTAATAATTAGTAATTAATTAATCAAGTAATTAAGGATTAATTAAGTTAGATTTAATACTTAATTAATTAAATAATTAAGGATTAATTAAATAATTAAGGATTAATTATTTGAGTTATTAAAGATAAAATTAAATTTTAATTAATAATAAATCTTAATTAATTACTTTAGAAAAGTAATTAAAGAATTTTTAATAGTTAATGAAGGTCATTAACTAGGATTATTTAATAATGAATTAATATGATTAATTTTGATAATTAATTAGATTAATTAATTTAAGATAATTAATTGTGAATTATATAAGTATAATTACTTATGGAAGTAATTAAGAAATTAATTACTCATTGAAATTAATTAAGTTTAATATGAATTGTTTAGGTTAATTAATTAAGTTTAATTAATTTAAATAACCATTTGATGATGTGATAAGTATAATTACTTAGGGAAGAAATAAATTGAGGATGATTTAATAATGAAAGTAATTTGAGTATAATTACTTTGTATAATTAATCAAGAGATTAATTAGAGATAATTAATTATGGAGTAATTAAATTATTTAATGAAGTAATTAAGGGTAGTTAATTACTGAATGGAGTTATTCAAGGGTGATTAACAATTTGGTTTAATTGAAGATTAATTACTTAATGTAATAGATGTAATTAGAGATCATTAATTATTATAATTAATTATGTAATTTAGAATGGATTTATTTGGAAATAATTAATAAATGAAGGGATTCATTAATGTAATTAATTAAGAAGTAATTTTAGTAATTAAAAGGTTACTTTCTATATTTGGTATAAGATAATTAATTTGTGAAATTAATTAAAAAAATAATTACTTGAATGTAATTAAAGGATAATTAATCCAGGATTATTAATTAAGATGGAAACTTAGAGAATGATTAATTAATTGATTTGTAATTAATTAATGGTTATGTAAGCAGGATTTATAGAATGAAGTAATTAATTTAATTTACTTTAAATTAATTAGAAATATGGTAATTAATTTAATTCATTTTAAATTAATTATAAATAATGTGTTGATGAATCCTTGTTTATGTATGGATGGATGGTATCGATTTCCTTGAATGGTTTGAAATCTCAGATATGAGATAAGTAATGCTGTGTGATATGGATGATTTGGTTGAAGTGTGATGATAATGTAGATTATCTATTTATGATGATATGTGAATTATCTATCTGTGATATTATGAATTATCTATCTGTGTGTATATAGATAATAGAATTGAACTGTTTTAACTTTAAAATAACTTGGCCTTAAAAGATACGTTTTGGATTTCGATGAGACCGGGATCGGGTTTCTAGATTTGGATATCCGTAAACCACATCGATCCAAATTAACGATAGGTCGTGAATCTCAAGTGAAGATGAAGATTTAGAGTGCATGGGTTATTATCATTAACACTGAGGGTGTTTCCAAAATGAGTGTAAAGAGATAATGCCTTCGGTTTCGTTCGAACCCGGAACGAACTTATAGGGATTGAATGCTTTCAGAACATCGTCAGGTGGACGATGAGCATTCTAAGTGATGTGTTCTGGTAAGGTAAATCGTAGCCTTAAGCCTCATCAACCGGGAATGGCTAAAACAGGAGAGGTGTAGCAAGGCTAAGTGGGTCATACCCAAGTAGGACGAGATTTTCCCATGTCTAGATGTCCCTTTTATATTCGGCTGTGTGGGCAGTTGTAAGCTCCAACTGCTGGGGTTGTCTTGTTCGGGATTGTCCAGTAAGGGATGGTTTTGGCTTTGTGTTGTAGGGGGTCGGGAGTGATCCTCGGTACGTTGATCTAGGCCACGTACTATGACGGGCAGTACCCCAGTAGCCCTGCCATTGTATGGAATCCAATCTCCAATAAGTGATCTCGGATTTGATTGTATTACCCACTTTGTTGGCTAGTATGCTAGAATTTAATAGATGTAACAATTTCAACTATTTCTTATTTACTTGAAAACCCTAGACCTATTATAATATCACTGGATTTCCAATCAAATGCTTGGTTAGCGTAAGGTAAAAACTTACCCGTGTTTATGTGTGGGAAGTCTTACGTGATACCTTTGTTTTCAAATGATTTTCAAAGTTAAGCAACTTTAACCTGTTACTCACACCAGACCCATGTCTGACTCGGAGTTTATTTCTGTTTTTCTTAAACTCTCGGATACTCAAATTTTTACGAGTAGCCAAGGGATTCAGGTTAGCTTTGACGAATTGTGGAGGAGCAATGGAGCAGGAGGCTTCAGCGTTATAGATATATAGTGTTCCGCTGTGTTGGTATCTCTGTGTAGTTTCTCTGTGTTGTATTGAGTTGTATTAACTAGACAGGAGTTTATAACTGTCTAGTATGTGATGTATTATCTGTGTAACTCTGATTGATGTTGTATATTATGTAATATTTATGCGATTAATATAATTTATTCGTTCCGCTATTGAGATTCTGATGTTGTTTCTTCTTTCTTCTCTATCTTTTCTCTTTTCTATCCCATTCTTTCTTCATGATGATGCGACTTTCTGGTGATAGAAAGTTGGGTCGCTACAACCAGCCTGGCAGTTATATCAGCCTGCCTCACAACTGCTGGCAATTTCAAACAACCATAGCAGCGAAATAAACAAGTACGAATAATTCGTCTTTGTCTCCAGCTCCTCTCCTGAGCTCCACATCATCCTATCCCGTAATCTATAATACCCGGTCTGACTCGAGCATTATATTGAAATAACACCCGAGTCAGTCTGGAATACCAGCGTGAGAAAAATACATCCAAACTGATTATTAAAGTTTCAAAATCCTTTGAAAATCAAAAGCATCTCGTAAGACCACGCCACAAATAAACATGTCGGGATTTTACCTTACGATAAACAAAACATTTCTTATCAAAATCCTCTGATATTATAATAGTGTCTATATACAAATACTTATTAATATAGCTGAAATTGTTACATGATTAAATTCCAGCATACTAGCCACAAAGTGGGTAATACAAACTAAAACCGTAAAGGCACGTAGGGAGAATGGATTTCCAACTAATGACTAGGCACCGGGGTACCACCTGTCACAGTACCTGGTCTAGATCAGCGTACCAAGGATCCACCCTAAATCCCTTGCAACACAAGACTGGACTACCCCTTACTGGATAGCCCGAGTAAGATCACCCCGCGGTTGGGATCAGCAACCGCCCACATAGCCGAAATAAAAAGGAACATCTAGACAGGGATGACCTCACCCTACTGGGCGCGACCCACTTAGCCTTGCTGCATAACCCCTGATTTTCAGTCATTCCCGGTTGATGAGGCTTGAGGCTAAGCGTTACCTTTTTAGAACATATCACTTAGAATGCTCATCGTCCACCTGACGATGTTTTGAAAGCATTCATCCATACAAGTCTGTCCCGGGTTCGAACGAAACCGAAGGCACTACTCCTACTACATCCATTTTGGAATCACCCTTAGGATTAGTAGCGACTAGCCCTTGCACTTCATTGCTCCATCTTCGACTCCGAACTCGTTTCCCCATGAAAACATACAAACCGAATCGAAGTGGTTTTCGAGAAATTAATCCCGATCCCGGTCTCTTCGAAACGATTAGCGCATTGGCCAATATTGATAGTCGGTTATTTAACTATCAAATAACATTCACAAACATCCATCAAACATAAATAATTCCTCAAATTTATGTTTTCCTCAAAATATCTTCGCGACATATATTTTCATTTTTCAACACTTTGAAAACAGTTTAAACCAACTTCCTTTTTACGGAATAGATTCCCAAACATTTTTTATTCCCACTGAAAATAACCAAGTCCAAACATTTTAGATTTTAAAACAATTAAATCACTTTATTCTAAAATATACCTTAAAATATTTAAATTAAACTACTTAAAACACTTTATTCAAAAAAATCTATTTCAAAGATATTTAAAATAAAGCTACCTAATAAAATATAAGCTAATTTTAAAATAAAAGTTAAGTTAAACTAAATTTTACCAGGAGAGTTACAAAATCCTATACAAGTTCCAAATAAAACTTTGACCAACTATCCATAAAATAAATCCATTTTATAAAATATGAATATTAATAATATTCTTTCAAAACATAATACCAATTACCCCTTTAAAATAATTATTACTATAACTAATTTATTAAATATTTACCTTTAAAATTTTCACAACTCAAATAATTTCTTAAAACATTCTTTTAAAAACAATTTCAAAACTTCTAACTTCTGCTCAAAAATCTGCTATAAAACGTACTTGGCTTTTCGGGGAAATACACTCCCATTTCAGAATAAACCAAAGAATTCTTTTATAAATCCTACTGGATTTATCTCAATTCAATTTTATGTTTAAATCCCAAAAATTTCTTTTAACATAAAGTTATTATATCAAATACTTATAATAAAGTTTCCTTTAGAAAACATACTTCATTTCCCAGGAAAAATACACTTCCCATCGTTTTTAAAAATAATCCCACTATTACTTTTAAAAACATTTGCATTCCTTATAGAAATTCCCACCAAAAATCTATACTTTCAATATTTATCCCTCGATAAATACTCCATTACATTTATAAACCCCGTTTATAAATTCTCATTTCCTGAATTTAATTTCCTTAAATTCATTACTTAAAAATTCCTTTTATTTCCCTTTTTAAATCCCAATTCATTTTATTTATACTTAAAATACCAGATTATATTTATCTAACCATAACACATCACAACTAAATTTCCAAATTAATCTATCATAGGATATAAATAAAATACAACACAGATTATGAGGATAATTTCTATATTGTGAGGAATCCAATTGGATCCCTCCAACTTGTTTCCCTGCATCCACAGATGTTAGCACAACAAATAATATCGATCCAATCTGATAATAATTATCACATTCAACCAATCAATCAACCATTTAAATATCCACTATTTAAATAAACTAGCATTCCAGATGTGAGTGAGATTAACTCACCTTGAGTTTCGACGAGCGGTTTAAATTTTAAATTAAATCGAGCTCGTTCGATTTAATCTAAAATTTCCACTTGCTCAATCCGACTCCAGATCTGCACTGCAGCGTAGATCGCGTCGCTGTGGTTCCGACGCTTCTTGTTTCGTCGGAATCTGATTATGCATGAAAAAGTTGTGAAATTTATAATTTTGTACACAATTTATATAATAAAATTCCCTTTTTATTTTTATTTTTACCAAACAAAAATCGGGCCATTGGATTTACCAACAGAAATCAAGGCCATTGCCTTCTTCTTCTCAAATGTGGTCGTCCACCCAGCTAAGAACCCATCACCGATTATAACAATCGATCACTGCACCATCCTAGTTCGTCGAGACGACGATCTGACCCCTTCACACGATGGCCGCTATCTTCACTCGCCTACGGCCCATGACCGACCTTACTCGACTTCACCAATGGCCAGAAAAACGCGCTCAAAACGAATACGAACTCAGCCAAAAATCTCCACCATACGACGATGATAACCAAGATCTACCATTAGATGCGTAGATCCCCCCATGCTCTACAACTTTCATTTAGAGAGTTTTCGAAATTGAAGCCTGGATCGAGAGATTTAGAGGAAAAAGGCTCGATGCTTTTCGGCCATTGAAATATATTAGCCGGCGGCTCAAGAATAGCTTAGGGTTTTGACTGTGCGTATATATATAAATAGGCTTATTAATATTATTTTAATATTATTCTCAAATTTTTAACTGGTTATTCGAACGAACTCCAAACAACACGTGCCGCCTGGCATTTATAAGGTTTTACCCACGTTTCGAACACAATGGAACGTGTTTTGGAGGCTAATTTGGTTGTATGTGGAAGATAGCCTTTTAAATCGATTTAAAATATTAAATTATCGATTTAAATCTCAACGCGTTTCTCACCCGTACGAGCAAACGGTAACTCCGAATGCTACGAAATTTGAAATCCGATAATAATTACTATTACGGATCTAATGGAACTGGTTTCGTCAAATTTCGAGACTGTGCCCCGGAAGGCTATTTTAACTCGTCGATTAATTTGAGCGATTTCTAGAATCGTCGAAATCACTTAAAATTTCACTTTTAACATTTTACTAACGTAATTATAAATCATATAGAATTTATAGTCACATTAGAAATCATTCTGATTTATTTTAAATCAAAATCTGATTATTTGCATTATTATAATATTAAATTCCGTTATTAAATTAATATAAAAATTCCAAATTAAACTTATCGACTTTTGATTCCATCCAAAAGTCCAATATTAAAATTCAAATCAAACGAAACTTAAAATAAACCTTAGAAACCATTTCCATTACCATTTACATCCAGATTCACAAATTATCCTAATTCCAAATATTTAATTATTATTATTCAAATCCAATTGAGCTGCCATATTTGAAATTTTAACTAATTATATTGATTTAACCAAAATCTTCTTGTTTCAAATCAAATTAAAATTCACATTCAACATTTAAATTGAATTAAATGTTCAAAATCTAATGACCAAAATTCCGGGTCATTACATTCCTCCCCCCTTATAAAAATTCCATCCCCGAAATTTGCTAAGGTGGAAAAATGCTTCCATATCCATTAACTACCCAAAATCCACTTTGATTAAAACTTACATTCACTTTTCAAAACCCTTTAGTTCAA
Source organism: Allium fistulosum (assembly GCA_030737815.1). Taxonomy (NCBI): domain Eukaryota; kingdom Viridiplantae; phylum Streptophyta; class Magnoliopsida; order Asparagales; family Amaryllidaceae; genus Allium; species Allium fistulosum. The sequence goes on along the minus strand of CM060907.1, from coordinate 461,402,933 downwards.
TCCAAAACCATTACTTTTATTTCTAACTCAAAAGCTTTATTTTCAACACCTTTTCAAAAATCAACTACTAGTTAAACCCAAAATTTCCAAAACCTTCAAAATATTTCTAACTCCCAAAAATTTTGAAAATTTTTGACAGCGTCTCCTTTATACGGAGAGCGTTTTACAATATCACAAATATAATAAATATATATTCATCGACCCACACTGTCGGAAAACAAAATATTTCATAATATATATACCATTTTCCTATTTTATTGCGTAAGCGTACCTTATGATTAGCATTTTAAAATCAAGCGGCTAATTTATACTGCATATATGCACTCCAACTCTATCGATTGCCTCTCGTACCTGTACTTACTCAAACAAACACATGAGTTTTCAATAATATGATATTTTAACAACATTCCATTCATTAAACTAGCCAAACACATCAATTACATAGTTTAAACAAATAAACTTCATAATTTAACATGTTAACCATATATTATAAGCAACCATAAGGTTTCGACACCATTTTAAATTAATTCCAACTTAGATTTATATTAATTTTATTTCATTCTGAATTATTCACAACCCATACATTCTCATTTTATTACATTATTAATTTAAATTCCTATTCTTGCATTCCAATATCATTATCCAAACAGGATTCATTCAAACCATTTCGTAAGATCGACAACAACCATTTCACAATTTACTTAAGTTATTTCAACTCCATTCCTTCTTGCATCAATTCTATTTCCATTTTAATTTGATTCTCATTCAATCAAATTCAATCCGTTTGCTAATTTTAATTCAATTATTTTACTTACTCCATCCATTTAATTTTAATTTTCCTTCTCAATTCATTCCAGAATTTATTTCATTTACCAAAATATCAAAAAAATTATTTTGGATTTTATTTTACTTTTCAAATTTTCATAAGCTATCAAAATTTTATTCATTCCAATACCCCTTTTTTAATTAATTTAGCTTACGCTAAATTCATCTTCATACAATTCCTTTGAATTTAGTTGAGTGAGAATTTAATTCATTGAATACCATTTCAACTAAATTAAACTTTCTCCCAATTCAATTCTTACCCAAATTTAATTCAGGTCCAACTAAATTTTATTTAGCCAATTTAAATTCATACCATTCCCTTACTAATTTATGTAAGAATTTAATCCCCTTCAATACTATTTATAACCCAACTGAATCTTGATTTCAATTCAGTCCAAATTCAACTCAATTACTTTAATTTAAATTAAATCCAATTCGATCCAATTTTATTTCCCCATTCAATTTAAATTTTGAATTCACCATACCATTCAACCATTTCCCACTTATGAATTATAATTCATTTTTTTATTCATAAGTTTTCCAAATTATTTACTTAATTATATTGCTCATTTGGGTCCACATTCATCTTATAATCCCAATTCCCAATTATATATATAACAGTAGGTAGTTTAAGGGTATAAATTTTCATTGCACAATTATAATCCACTATTATAATCATTTTACATTCCAACTATTCTAATTCAATTTAATTCCAATTTCAATTTATTTATCTTATCCCGAGTTAAATTCAAATATATTTTATTCACCCATATATACTCAAATTAAATTTTAACTTCAGGATTAAAATTTCATTCTTCTTTCTTATTAATATCAACTTCACTTTATACGTTCAATAGTTGATTCATTTTTAACTTTTTACATTGTTTAAATAGAGTTCCCAGAATTCAATTGCCCGGTTTCATTTCAATTCCATTTCGAAATAATAATCAACACATACCCACTTGGTATGTTAAATCTTAACTCCGGATTTCCAAAATAACTTGGTTTTACCAAAACAATCTTCCTTTGGAATTTCTAAACAAACTTGTTTATCAACAAATCCAAACAAATAATCATAACCAATCACCCCGGTAGCAATCCATCACTTTAGAAACTCGAAAATGAATACTGATGATGTGGCCATCATCACCAGGATTATTTTCCAGTGACTGAAGTGGGTTCAGTGCTTCTTTACTTCCACAATTCCATTTCAAAACAATTTCCAATCCAAAAATATTTACCAAAATAATACTCCATTATTTCCCTCAAACACTTTGGAAAACATTTCAAACATTCCCAAGATTTTAAATTCCCAAACTTTTTTAAAATTCATTTAAAACCCTTTCAAAATTTCCGGGATTTAAATTCTGGTTTAAATCAAAATTTTAGTACTTCTTTAGGATAAGTCCTACTTATAGAATTCTATTTGGTTATAACCGTTTTAAATTTTAGATCCTTATATTTGATTATAATATTAACAACCAAACATCCAAATATATATAATAATTATAGAAAATCATTTCTTTTATATCAAGTATAAATTTGGGTAAAATTATTTCATTTACCCTCTTTAAAAACAATACTATGTTGGTTTATCTTGTTTAAGAGTTTAGAAACCCCTATCGATTACGGTTGTACTTCCCGTACCGACCAGAATTCATAAACACTCAACCGATAAGTCAACACAATATAAAAACTTTTTTTATATTCACTAACAAATACGCGCTCATAACTATTAATACACTCTACTCATTCTAGAGTACTATTGACTCTATTCTTAATGAGTAATTTTTCCCACCAAAGCCTAGGTTATCGCTAACCTAAGCTCTGATACCAAATGAGACGACCCGCCATTCTCGACTCACGAAAAATGACACAAAATACACCACAGTATAATATGCCGACGTTCGAGTGCCAGGAAAGACAGATTGTTGAGGAAAAAGAAAGAAGATAGAAGAAAGAAGGAACTAAAACAACATCAGAATCTCATAACCGCAGCGGAACTAAATATAATAAATAATAACCGATCTTTACACAAAAAGAAACTATATCTATTTTATATAATACATCAGAAGAGTATATCACAAATAAACAACAATTACCTGCCTGGCAGTTATATCTGCATGCCTCACAACTGCTGGCAATTTCAAACAACCATTGCAGTGAAATAAACAAGTACGAATAAAACGTCTTTGTCTCCAGCTCCTCTCCTGAGCTCCACATCATCCTATCCTATAATCTATAATACTCGGTCTGACCCAAGCATTATAATGAAATAACACCCGAGTCAGTCTGGAATACCAGCGTGAGAAAAATACTGTAACGCCCCACTCCGAGACCCACATTAGCAAAGAGTATTACAAGGTAACACCGTCTGCTAATGCGGAGAATAGAGCTGGATAGGAGCGACCATCTATAGCCTTGTCTTAATTACCTATTGAATACGCCGACAATGCCACTTCTTACTTAAATGGATCGAAATATCAAATAAAGACTTAATACAAAACCATAGGTGGCTGAGGATCTATCAGAATAAAATATAACAACTCAATGTAATACACATCACAGAACAGTAGATCATCACATACATTTTCACATATACAGATACATTACAGAGTTTACAAAATGATACTTGTCAAGTGGTAAAGCAAACCACAATATACAGACGAGTCAATAGAATACATATCAGAGATATAGACAAAAAGGACTACACAAAAAGCTATAACAAAAAGGAGCTAGCAGAGTAGTCCATGCGGAAGAAAAATAGGCTAGTCCAAAGTACCTAACCTGAAACATCTCGGTCTGACCCGAGTATAAAATACACGAGTCAGTCTAGTTAAACAAATCAGTTAGATATACTAAATGATAATGAACATACATAGTCATAAAGTACCATAAATTTCTCCAAAAGAGATAGCCAAATCATCTAACCAAAGATGAACCAAAACAAGCCGCATATCATCGGCAATTCAAATAAACAAAGGATATCATATCCCAAAACAAGGAACAATATTACTCCCACTTAGGAGGTATTCCAAAACTCATCATATCGGCAATCACAAGCATTAATGGAAACATATCCAAAAATTAATGCAACATAGCAAAGAATAGTGCCCACATCGGCAATATAAATTTCCACGGGGTAGTCGCACTCATATCGTGTGGTTCCATGTAACCATCACCGAAAGGCGCTACTCAAGGGAAATATAATAATAAAACATCAGAAAGTCGCACGTGCTAAGACCAGAGTCTTTATGCCAAGTACTGTTGATTTAGTGGTATCATACGCCCAGGGGCGATACACACGAAGGCTCTACTCCCACATAGGAGTAGTTGTCCACATAGATAAAGCCGATATAATACTCCCACATAGGAGTAATTGTCCACATAGACAATCAATGACCCACATAGGTCCAGTACTGGCCGCTGAAGCAATGTGTCATAAACTCTTAGAGAGGAACCCGAAAAACGTTAACGTGAGTCCCATACCCCACGTTCGCACTAAACGGTTTACTAACCGTTAGTCAATTTCACACTCAAAGCAGTACAAAGTTCACCTCATCTCATCGGTAAACCAGACCCAAAGGTCAAAACGGTCAAATGAATAGATTAGGAATTAACTGAAAAGATAAATGCATGTGTTCATTGCACGCGTTTTATTTAATCATTTAATTCTCCTCCCTCTTCGCTCGAAGTGCAAAGTTGTGTGTGTGTTTTGAATAGAAATTATATTTTGGAGAAAAATTTGAAAAGATCATTTTATAAAACCCATGTACGAAGTCAAAAAGGAATCATCAATGACAAAATGCGATAACAACAAATTGGAACGGCACAAATCGATCAAAATTGGAAATCAAAGCAAATAACAAACCGGACAAAGACAAGCAGGTCAGTCGACTGAACCTGTGGGTCAGTCGACTGGCCCAGAGCCTGGAAACTTTCTTTTTCCAGGTCGGTCGACTGACCCAGGGTGTCAGTCGACTGACACATGGGCAAGAATATCTGTCCCCCAGGTCGGTCGATTGAACCCAGAGGTCAGTCGACCGATACAGGGGCAGAACGTTTTCTGCCCCCTGGTTCAGTCGACTGAACCTGCTTCCTGGGCAGAATCAATCTAGCCCCCTTTTGGGGAAAATGCTATAACCCGAAACGGGAGCGACGAACGAGCGACCACAGCCAAGGACTTACGTCAAGCAACAACCCGACCTTTGTATGGCCCTCCGAACACTCCACTAACATGTTCAAACATCAAAGATTGGATTTTTCACAAAAATTGGATTCCAAAACCAAAAATTGGACAATTCACCGAATCGATCCAAAACAAACACAAATGAACATGAATTGATGTTAGGAATTCTTACCCAACAACAACAAAAGCTATAAGCTTAGATGTGAGTTCAAAAATCTCACCTTTAATCCCAAAAACACAAGAGAGAAGCTACAAGAAAAGCTAGAACAATCACTCTTCAATTTCAACCCAAGGAGCTTCAATCTAAAGCTCAAAATGAAACATTTCCTAAGTTAGGGTTTTAGGAAATTTCAGAAATTGAAGAGGAGAAGAGATGGAGAAGATGAAGATGGAGCTTACCTAAACTTTTCCAAGAGTTTGAAGTAAGAATTTGGAGTTTGCTATTTAATCTAGGACTTGGAATTTTTAATTCCTCTTCTCTTCCACCATTTTTAGTTTAGATTGAGTAAAAGGAATGAAATGAGGATGAATGGAGAGGAGAGGGGCTGAGTTAGAGTATATGATGAGTTGGGTCAAACCCAAACCCAAAAGCCCAACAGAAAATAGCAAAATTCAACTTACTCCAAACATATCGAAGCTTATACTCAAAAAAGTCGCAAACGTCATTTTGGACTCAATGGAAGTGGTCCCGAGTCCTGATTCGACCGTTTGCAAAAAGTAGCTTTTCGAACTTAAATCTGATTAACGACGTTATACTTAAATAAAATATTTAAATATAAAATCGTAAAATATGCGGGTTGTTACAGATCTCCCCTCCTTAACAAAATTGCGTCCACGCAATTCCTAGAGAAGAATTCGCAACAACTACATATTTACTACATCCAAACAGAAAAGAAAATAAAATAAAATAAGCTTGAGATAAAAATATATTCTCACCATTTCAAAGAAAAGATAGAAAACCCGGATAGGATCGCTCGATAAACTCTCTGGTTTCCCAAGTACAGTCATTGGGATTAGCGGACCATTGAACTTTAATGAGCGGCACATCCTTGTTCCGAAGGTGTCTCACCTCCGTGGCAAGTACGCGAACACGCTGCTATACAATAGATAAGTCTGGTGAGATCTCAAGCCCTTGCAAATCAGGAGAGTTGATAACAGAATCCGATTCTCGAAGACACTTCCGAAGCTGAGAGACGTGAAACACGTTGTGAACTCCGGATAAAAGAGCTGGAAGTGAAACTCTATAAGCCACAGGGCCAATACGTTCAGTAATAGGAAATGGTCCTACAAAACGAGAAGCCAATTTCCCTGTCACACTGAAGCGCATAACCCCTTTCAAAGGAGAAACTCGAATAAAGACGAGATCACGAACCGAGAACTCGAGAGGCTTCCTACGGTTATCCGCGTAGGATTTCTGGCGGCTTTGTGCCTCTTTCATTCTCTGACGAATAAGAACAATCTTCTCAGAAGAATCATGAACAAAATCCGGGCCAAGAATAAGCTTCTCCCCCGATTTCAACCAACAAGAAGGTGATCGACATGGCCTTCCGTATAAGGCATCGATAGGAGCCATACCGATATTAGACTGAAAACTATTGTTGTAGGAGAAATCTATAAGGGGTAGATGATCCTCCCAACTACCTCCGAAATCAAGAATACAAATACGGAGGAGATCTTCCAAGATATAATTCACCCGTTCAGTATATCCATCAGACTGTGGATGATAAGCTGTGCTGAAATTAAGCTTTGTTCCCAAAGCTTGCTGAAGACTCTTCCAGAAATGGCTGGTAAATAAAGGATCACGGTCACTCATATCGAACTAGGAACACCGTGAAGTCTCACAATTTCCTTGATGAATAACTTAGCCAAAATATAAGCAGTCCTATTAGATTTAATAGGAACAAAATGAGCTAACTTGGTGAGGCGATCAACAATAACCCAAATGCTAGAATGGCCCGATCTCGTACGAGGTAGGCCATCAATGAAATCCATCGAAATATGATCCCATTTCCATAATGGAATCTCTAAAGGCTGAAGGAGACCCGAAGGGCGCTGATGTTCGGCTTTAATACGTTGACAAGTCATGCAATTACTCACATAACTCGCCACATCACGCTTCATGCCTTCCCAATAATAAAGGCGATGCATATCGGCATACATCTTACTACTACCAGGATGAATAGTATACGTAGACCGATGACAGTCGTCAAGAATGTCATGCCTAAGTGCAGAATCAGAAGGCACAACAAGACGGTTCTTCTTGCGAAGACACCCATGAAAATCAATGCTGAAATCCCGCAACGCCTCATCACAGGGTTCAGTCTCACAAAGCTGAATAAGATGCACAAGATCAGGATCAGGCCGCTGAGCTTCGGCAATACGATCCAATAGAGAGGGTCGAGCTTCCAAACTGAATAATACTATCGGAGAATCAGAGGATGGAGCTCGATCACGAATATCACAAAAAGATAAAGTCTCAAGAATATCCCATTCGGCAAGCATCAAAGAAACAACAGCCGAATGTCTGCGACTAAGCGCATCAGCAACACGATTACCCTTGCCAGGGGTATACTGGATATCAAAGTCATAGGAGGCAAGAAACTCGAGCCAACGTTGTTGCCTCATATTGAGTTCCTTTTGAGTGAACAAATACTTCAACGATTTATGATCGGTATAGAGAATGAAGCGCTCGCCTAATAAATAGTGTCGCCAAATCTTCAAGGCGAAGACAATGGTGGCTAACTCAAGATCATGAGTGGCATAGCGAACTTCATTCGGACGCAGTTGCCTAGAAGCATAAGCAACTACCCGATCCTTCTACATAAGCACGGCACCGAGGCCACTACCACAAGCATCGGTGTAGACAACAAGATCATGATTCCCCTCGGGAACAACAAGAACAGGAGTATTAGTGAGAAGTTCCTTTAATGTCTGAAAGGAAGCTTCACACTTATCGGACCAAATATAACGAATGCCTTTCCGAGTAAGGCTGGTGAGAGGAAGCACAACACGGGAAAAATCCTTAATGAACCGACGATAATAACCCGCCAATCCAAGGAAACTACGAATCTCATGAACATTCTCAGGCCTCTTCCAATTTTGGATAGCTTCGATCTTTGAGGGCTCGATAGAGATGCCGTTGGAAGATACAACATGGCCTAAGAACTTAACCTTATTCTCCCAAAAATTGCACTTGGAGAATTTGGCTTTAAGCTGATGGTGACGAAGAGTACTCAAGACAATTCTCAAGTGATTAGCATGCTCGGCTTCAGACTTAGAATAAACAAGAACGTCGTCAATGAACACAAGGACGAACTTATCGAGATATTCCTGGAATACTCGATTCATAAGATCAACAAAGAAAGATGGAACGTTCGTCAAACCGAACGGCATAACGAGCCACTCGAAAGAACCATAACGAGTGCGGAAAGCTATAAGAGTTATGCTATCTTCCGCGACTCGGAGCTGATGAAAACCTGTGGCAAGGTCGAGCTGAGAGAAGACCTTAGCGCCACTTAATAGATCGAACATATCATCGATCCTCGGCAAAGGATACCTATTCTTGATGGTCAACTCGTTAAGCTTGCGATAGTCGATGCAAAGCCTAAGAGTTCCATCGGACTTCTTCATGAAGACAACCGCGGTACCCCACGGTGAAAAACTGGACTGAATCAACTGCTTGGACTCAAGCTCTAAAAGCTGCTTCTTGAGTTCCTCATTTTCTTTCGTAGACATCCTCGTGGGAGGACGGCCAACTGGCTTCGCGCCTGGAATGAGATCAATGCGGAACTCGATCGCCCGCTTGGGTGGCAAACCCAAAACCGGCTCAAAAACATCAGAGAAGTCACAAACAATAGGAATACGAGATATATCATCATCATCTCGTGAGTCAAGAGAATATAAAGCAATTTCGGAATTATCCACATTTCGAAGAACAAGTGATAGTTGAGAAGACGAATCTGGATGTCGAAGATATAAAATTCTTTCAGAACAAATAATCCTGGCATCGTACCTCACTAGCCAGTCCATACCCAAAATCATATCAAAATCTAAATAAGAAATAACGTGCAGATTCGCACGAAAAGAAAAGCCACATAAAACAATCTTAACATCATCACAAAGCATGCTAAGGGTTGCGGATCCCCCGATAGGATTCGCAATACTCAACAAAGTAACCAAACAAGAAACATCCAAAGACATATCATTGACAATCGTCTTCGATACGAATGAATGTGAAGCACCCGTATCGAAAAGAACTCGAATACTACGGTCATGAAATAAAATAGAACCTTCCAAAATAGATGGAGATATACCTCCGGGCTGAGAAGGACCTCCAGAAGCTTTAGCAACATAAAGCATGCCAGACTTAGCACTAGCAGGAGAAGTAGGGCAAGTGGAAACACGGTGACCTTCCTTCTTGCAAAAATGACAGAAGAGAGGCTTAGGACAAGCCCGAATCATATGATCAGGAGAACCACAATTGACACACTTCCGAATGGAGGGTGTTCCAAGAGATTGAGAGTTAGAACCAGATTCAACTGGCTTCTTCTTCTTAGAAGGAAGAAATCCCTGCTTATGAAATGGAAACTTCTTCTTATTGGGGTTCTTGTGAACCCAACATCATCACCACTATCACACTCCTTCTCGATGGCCTCGAGATGAAGTGCTGAATCAACTAACTCCTCAAAAGAAAGCTTAAGCTGGAGCATTAAAGACTTCTTAAGATATTTCTTAAGACCAGAGACAAACTTCATATTCTTCTTATACGAAGTGCTAATGAATTCAAAACCATACTTAGATAAGGCCTCGAAGGATGCAAAATAATCAGAAATGGAAGACTTCCCTTGCTTCAACTCAAGGAAGCGACGGGCTAATAAAACTTTCTTAGATTCAGGAACGAATTTAAGTTCGAAGAGTTCCCGGAACTGAGTCCAAGAAAGAATAGACTCATCAAGTTCAGCTATAAGAAGCTCGTACCAATTAAGGGCACGCTCTTGCAATAAGCTAGAAGTTACAAGAACTCGATCATGGTCAGAAAGATCCATGCGAGAGAAGATACGTTTGCAAGTGCGAATCCAAGCTTGAACTTCAAGAACGGACTCGGAGCCTTTGAATGGCTTTCCACCAAGATGAGCAAAATCACTGCATAGGCATGCAAAAGCAGACTTGCACGGAGGAGATGCACGAATAGGAGCTGGAGGCTGAGCGCTCCTAAACAACTCCAAGAACTGATCGGCAGACATATAAACGCCGTCCGGATGTGAGCCGCTGGATTGCCCAGCATCCGAGCGTCGTCCTCTGCCTCTTCCGGCCATTAACTGAAAGATAAGATAAGAAAAAGATTATTCACAAGGTAGATGTCATTAATTCAAATATGGAATACTATAGAAAAATACATTCCTAGACGTATTCCCAATAATTCCATCTACCCCAAAGGCATGGAAAGAATAAAGGCACAATGAATCGAAGATTCGTAACATTCGTACAACACTTTAATGTACCGTAATATGTGTCTCTGTTCTATGTTTATCATATTTTGTTCTGAACTCAGCTCTGATACCAAGCTGTAACGCCCCACTCCGAGACCCACATTAGCAAAGAGTATTACAAGGTAACACCGTCTGCTAATGCGGAGAATAGAGCTGGATAGGAGCGACCATCTATAGCCTTGTCTTAATTATCTATTGAATACGCTGACAATGCCACTTCTTACTTAAATGGATCGACATATCCAATAAAGACTTAATACAAAACCATAGGTAGCTGAGGATCTATCAAAATAAAATATAACAACTCAATGTAATACACATCACAGAACAGTAGATCATCACATACATTTTCACATATACAGATACATTACAGAGTTTACAAAATGATACTTGTCAAGTGGTAAAGCAAACCACAATATACAGACGAGTCAATAGAATACATATCAGAGATATAGACAAAAAGGACTACACAAAAAGCTATAACAAAAAGGAGCTAGCAGAGTAGTCCATGCGGAAGCAAAATAAGCTAGTCCAAAGTACCTAACCTGAAACATCTCGGTCTGACCCGAGTATAAAATACACGGGTCAGTCTAGTTAAAAAAATCAGTTAGATATACTAAATGATAATGAACATACATAGTCATAAAGTACCATAAATTTCTCCAAAAGAGATAGCCAAATCATCTAACCAAAGATGAATCAAAACAAGCCGCATATCATCGGCAATTCAAATAAACAAAGGATATCATATCCCAAAACAAGGAACAATATTACTCCTACTTAGGAGGAATTCCAAAACTCGCCATATCGGCAATCACAAGCATTAATGGAAACATATCCAAAAATCAATGCAACATAGCAAAGAATAGTGCCCACATCGGCAATATAAATTTCCACGGGGTAGTCGCACTCATATCGTGTGGTTCCATGTAACCATCACCGAAAGGCGCTACTCAAGGGAAATATAATAATAAAACATCAGAAAGTCGCACGTGCTAAGACCAGAGTCTTTATGCCAAGTACTGTTGATTTAGTGGTATCATACGCCCAGGGGCGATACACACGAAGGCTCTACTCCCACATAGGAGCAGTTGTCCACATAAACAAAGTCGATATAATACTCCCACATAGGTGTAATTGTCCACATAGACAATCAATGACCCACATAGGTCCAGTACTGGCCGACGAAGCTAATGTGTCATAAACTCTTGGAGAGGAACCCGAAAAATGTTAACGTGAGTCCCATACCCCACGTTCGCACTAAACGGTTTACTAACCGTTAGTCAATTTCACACTCAAAGCAGTACAAAGTTCACCTCATCTCATCGGTAAACCAGATCCAAAGGTCAAAACGGTCAAACGAATAGATTAGGAATTAACTGAAAAGATAAACGCACGTGTTCATTGCACGCGTTTTATTTAATCATTTAATTCTCCTCCCTCTTCGCTCGAAGTGCAAAGTTGTGTGTGTGTTTTGAATAGAAATTATAAATTGGAGAAAAATTTGAAAAGATCATTTTATAAAACCCGTGTACGAAGTCAAAAAGGAATCGTCAATGACAAAATGCGATAACAACAAATGGGAACGGCACAAATCGATCAAAATTGGAAATCAAAGCAAATAACAAACCGGACAGAGACAAGCAGGTCAGTCGACTGAACTTGTGGGTCAGTCGACTGGCCCGGAGCTTGGAAACTTTCTGTTTCCAGGTCGGTCGACTGACCCAAGGTGTCAGTCCACTGACACAGGGGCAAGAATATTTGTCCCCCCATGTCGGTCGACTGAACCCAGAGGTCAGTCGACCGATATAGGGTTAGAACGTTTTCTGCCCCCTGGTTCAGTCGACTGACCTACTGGTTCAGTCGACTGAACCTGCTTCCTGGGCAGAATAAATCTAGCCCCATTTTGGGGCAAATGCTATAACCCGGAACGGGAGCGACGAACGAGCGACCACGGCCAAGGACATACGTCAAGCAACAACCCGACCTTTGTATGGCCCTCCGAACACTCCACTAACATGTTCAAACATCAAAGATTGGATTTTTCACAAAAATTGGATTCCAAAACCAAAAATTGGACAATTCACCGAATCGATCCAAAACAAACACAAATGAACATGAATTGATGTTAGGAATTCTTACCCAACAACAACAAAAGCTATAAGCTTAGATGTGAGTTCAAAAATCTCACCTTTAATCTCAAAAACACAAGAGAGAAGCTACAAGCAAAGCTAGAACAATCACTCTTCAATTTCAACCCTAGGAGCTTCAATCTAAAGCTCAAAATGAAACATTTCCTAACATAGGGTTTTAGGAAATTTCATAAATTGAAGAGGAGAAGAGAGGGAGAAGATGAAGATGGAGCTTACCTAAGCTTTTCCAAGAGTTTGAAGCAAGAATTTGGAGTTTGCTATTCAATCTAGGGCTTGGAATTTCTAATTCCTCTTCTCTTCCACCATTTTAAGTTTAGCTTGAGTAAAAGGAATGAAATGAGGATGAATGGAGAGGAGAGGGGCTGAGTTAGAGTATATGATGAGTTGGGTCAAACCCAAACCCAAAAGCCCAACAGAAAATAGCAAAATTCAACTTACTCCAAACATATCGAAGCTTATACTCAAAAAAGTCATAAATGCCATTTTGGACTCAATGGAAGTGGTCCCGAGTCCTGATTCAACCGTTTGCAAAAAGTAGCTTTTCGGACTTAAATCCGATTAACGACGTTATATTTAAATAAAATATTTAAATATAAAATCGTAAAATATGCGGGTTGTTACAAATACATCCAAACTGATTATTAAAGTTTCAAAATCCTTTGAAAATCAAAAGCATCTCGTAAGACCACGCCACAAATAAACATGTCGGGTTTTTACCTTACGATAGCCAAAACATTTCTTATCAAAATCCTCTGATATGATAATAGTGTCTATACACAAATACTTATTAAAATAGCTGAAATTGTTATATGATTAAATTCCAGCATACTAGCCACAAAGTGGGTAATACAAACAAAAACCGTAAAGGCACGTAGGGAGAATGGATTTCCAACTAATGACTAGGCACCGGGGTACCACCTGTCACAATACCTAGTCTAGATCAGCGTACCGAGGTCCACCCTAAATCCCCTGCTACACAAGACCGGACTACCCCTTACCGGATAGCCCAAGTAAGATCACCCCGCGGTTGGGATCAGCAACCGCCCACACAACCGAAATAAAAAGGAACATCTAAACAGGGATGACCTCACCCTAATGGGCGTGACCCACTTAACCTTGCTGCATAACCCCTGATTTTCAGTCATTCCCGGTTGATGAGGCTTGAGGCTAAGCGTTACCTTTTTAGAACATATCACTTAGAATGCTCATCGTCCACCTGACGATGTTCTGAAAGCATTCATCCATACAAGTACGTCCAGGGTTCGAACTGAACCGAAGGCACTACTCCTACTACATACATTTTGGAATCACCCTCAGGATTAGTAGCGACTAGCCCTTGCACTTCACTGCTCCATCTTCAACTCTGAACTCGTTTCCCCACGAAAACGTACAAACCGATTCGAAGTGGTTTTCGAGAAATTAATCCCGGACTCTTTGAAACGATCAGCGCATTGGCCAATATTGATAGTCGGTTATTTAACTATCAAATAACATTCACAAACATCCATCAAACATAAATAATTCCTCAAATTTATGTTTTCCTCAAAATATCTTCGTGAGATATATTTTCATTTTTCAACCCTTTGAAAACAGTTTAAACCAACTTCCTTTTTACGGAATAGATTCCCAAACATTTTTTATTCCCACTGAAAATAACCAAGTCCAAACATTTTAGATTTTAAAACAATTAAATCACTTTATTCTAAAATATACCTTAAAATATTTAAATTAAACTACTTAAAACACTTTATTCAAAAAAATCTATTTCAAGATATTTAAAATAAAGCTACCTTATAAAATATAAGCTAATTTTAAAATAAAAGTTAAGTTAAACTAAATTTTACCAGGAGAGTTACAAAATCCTATATAAGTTCCAAGTAAAACATTGACCAACTATCCATAAAATAAATCCATTTTATAAAATATGAATATTAATAATATTCTTTCAAAACATAATACCAATTACCCCTTTAAAATAATTATTACTATAACTAATTTATTAAATATTTACCTTTAAAATTTTCACAGCTCAAATAATTTCTTAAATCATTCTTTTAAAAACAATTTCAAAACTTCTAACTTCTGCTCAAAAATCTGCTTTAAAACGTACTTGGCTTTTCGGGGAAATACACTCCCATTTCAGAATAAACCAAAGAATTCTTTTATAACTCCTACTGGATTTATCTCAATTCAAATTTACGTTTAAATCCCGTAAATTTCTTTTAACATAAAGTTATTATATCAAATACTTATAATAAAGTTTCCTTTAGAAAACATACTTCATTTCCCAGGAAAAATACACTTCCCATCATTTTTAAAAATAATCCCACAATTACTTTTAAAACAATTTGCATTCCTTACAGAAATTCCCACCGAAAATCTATACTTTCAGTATTTATCCCCTGATAAATACTCCATTACATTTATAAACCCCGTTTATAAATTCTCATTCCTTATTTCCTTTTTAAAACACCATTTCAAAACACACATCAAATTCCAAACTTATTTCCTGAATTTAATTTCCTTAAATTCATTAGTTAAAAATTCCTTTTATTTCCCTTTTTAAATCCCAATTCATTTTATTTATACTTAAAATACCAGATTATATTTATCCAACCATAACACAGCACAACTAAATTTCCAAATTAATCTATCACATGATATAAACAGAGTACAACACAGATTATGAGGATAATTTCTATATTTTGAGGAATCCAGTTGGATCCCTCCAACCTGTTTTCCTGCATCCACAGATGTTAGCACAACAAATAATATCGATCCAATCTGATAATAATTATCACATTCAACCAATCAATCAACCATTTAAATATCCACTATTTAAATAAACTAGCATTCCAGATGTGAGTGAGATTAACTCACCTTGAGTTTCGACGTGCGGTTTAAATTTTAAATTAAATCGAGCTCGTTCGATTTAATCTAAAATTTCCACTTGCTCAATCCGACTCCAGATCTGCACTGCAGCGTAGATCGTGTCGCTGTGGTTCCGACGCTTCTTGTTTCGTCGGAATCTGATTATGCATGCAAAAGTTGTGAAATTTATAAGTTTGTACACAATTTATATAATAAAATTCCCTTTTTATTTTTATTTTTACCAAACAAAAATCGGGCCATTAGATTTACCAACAGAAATCAAGGCCATTGCCTTCTTCTTCTCAAACGTGGTCGTCCACCCAGCTAAGAACCCATCACCGATTATAACAATCGGTCACCGCACCTTCCTTGTTCGTCGAGACGACGATTTGACCCCTTCACACGATGGCCCCTATCTTCACTCGCTTATGGCCCATGACAGACCTTACTCGACTTCGCCAATGGCTAGAAAAACGCACTCGAAACGAATACGAACTCAGCCAAAAATCTCCACCATACGACGATGATAACCAAGATCTACCGTTAGATGCGTAGATCCCCCCATGCTCTACAACTTTCATTTAGAGAGTTTTCGAAATTGAAGCCTGGATCGAGAGATTTAGAGGAAAAAGGCTCGATGCTTTTCGGCCATTGAAATATATAAGCCGGCGGCTCAAGAATAGCTTAGGGTTTTGACTATGCGTATATATATATATATATATGTATATGTATATGTATGTATGTATGTATGTATGTATAGGCTTATTAATATTATTTTAATATTATTCTCAAATTTTTAACTGCTTATTCGAACGAACTCCAAACAACACAAGCTGCCTAGCGTTTATACGGTTTTACCCACTTTCCGAACACAATGGAACA
This sequence comes from Allium fistulosum, assembly GCA_030737815.1. Taxonomy (NCBI): domain Eukaryota; kingdom Viridiplantae; phylum Streptophyta; class Magnoliopsida; order Asparagales; family Amaryllidaceae; genus Allium; species Allium fistulosum. The sequence continues at coordinate 461,386,524 of CM060907.1, read as the reverse complement.
TGTTTCGGATGCAAATTTGGTTGTATGTGGAAGATAGCCTTTTAAATCGATTTAAATATTAAATTATCGATTTAAATCTCAACGCGTTTCTCACCCGTACAAGCAAACGGTAACTCCAAATGCTACGAAATTTGAAATCCGATAATAATTAACTATTACAGATCCAATGAAACTAGTTTCGTCGAATTCTGAGACTGTGCCCCGGAAGGCTATTTTAACTCATCGATTAATTTGAGCGATTTCCAGAATCGTCGAAATCACTTAAAATTTCACATTTAACATTTTACTAACGTAATTATAAATCATATAGAATTTATAATCACATTAGAAATCATTCTGATTTATTTTAAATTAAAATCTGATTATTTGCATTATTATAATATTAAATTCCATTATTAAATTAATATAAAAATTCCAAATTAAACTTATCGACTTTTGATTCCATCCAAAAGTCCAATATTAAAATTCAAATCAAACAAAACTTAAAATAAACCTTAGAAACCATTTTCATAACCATTTACATCCAGATTCACAAAGTATCCCAATTCCAAATATTTAATTATTATTATTATTATTCAAATCCAATTGAGCTGCCATATTTGAAATTTTAACTAATTATATTGATGTAACCAAAATCTTCTTGTTTCAAAATCAAATTAAAATTCACATTCAACATTTAAATTGAATTAAATGTTCAAAATCTAACGACCAAAATTCCGGGTCGTTACACCAATTGTGACTAGAGGTCCTCTGTGTGCTACAGTGCGAAGTCGCACTCCACTATCGGAAGCCGCACACTTCCAAAACTCGCCTACTAGTGTGCCTCACCACCACGAATACGAGTCCACCCTTAAATCTCCACATCGACAATCAACCTAGCGATCATCCCAAACCCTAGTTCATCTGCTCGTCATTGTACAGAGTCGAGCACCACCAACTGCTGCCGCATCTTCCAATTACTACACCCAATCAAAGCTATGCTTAAAACTAGATTTTTAAAACAAGTTTGAGATTTTTTAGTTGAGTATTTTATGAGTTATAATTTTCAAAGCTTTGATATTTTGTTTTCTCCTCACTGTTCTGTTGCGTGTGCGTTTAAGAAGAAGAAGGAAGATGCAATGCGTGTTTGAATAGGTAAAAGTCATGATCCTAGGTTGTAGAAGATAAGATAGGTTTGACTAGAAATATATATATATATATATATATATATATTAAATTTTCAAAATATCTTGATTTAAGTAACTTAAAATTTCGAACCCCTATCAAGGCATGCCGCCAGACGTTCATAATGTTATACCCCTATTTCGAACACAATGGAAAAGATTTCGAATCCTAATTCGATCGTATAGAGAATATAGCTTTTTGGACCCGATTATTATATTAAATTTTCGATATTAATTTCAACGCGTTTGTATACCGTACGACCAAACGATAACTCCAAACACTTTGAAATTTGAAATCCGATAATAATACACTATTACGGATCTAATGGAACTAGTTTCGTCAAATTCTGAGACTGTGCCCCAGAAGACTATTTTTATATGCTAACTTAAACTAGCTATTTTTAAAATCGAACAAATCATTTTTTAATTCAAAGTAAAAGTTCTATTACCTTCATTCTTATTAATATAAATTTAATAAGCCTTTAAATTATTTTTATCAAGCTTAAAACTCAAGACTCAATTATTTAAGTAAATTCCAATTGTTAAATTACCCAATAAATCATTATATTTGAAATTCAATTTAAAAATTCCATGTATTTAGCATTTCACTTCGTCAAAATTATATCATTTTAGACTTATGGAATTTGTAATTGTCAAAATTCCAATATTATCTATATTCAACTCTATATTTCAAACACAAAATCATTGGTTCAATAATAACAATTATTATTAACTGTTTTCTCTATCTAAAGACTTCGACTTTGAATTGACTTCAGATGACCGTGATACTAAACTTACATAACTAAAGAGACGAATCCACCCTTGAATAATGTTTCACTTCAAATGCTTCCACTCAACCCAACTATAGTCATTCGATGGATGTCGTGATATGATTAAACTCTAGTTAAGTGGAGTTTCCATATTGAAAATCAATAGTATTCTCAAGTCAAGAAAACTATGTAATTTTGTCACATTTATATTTTCTGTTTGATCTTAGTTGTATTAACCAACAAAAAACTATAGAGTGAGTAATTTCATGGTTATCTAATGACTATTAGTACGTAATCAATCCCTTGATGCCCCAACCAGCCATGAGTAATACACTACTCAACATTTGAAGCGCATTATGTATTCTAGTCTCAATGGATGTATTGATATCTGATCTGGATATCTTAACTAGGACTATTTAAAATGATATGTTTATTTTATTATGATAAATTACACATGGTAACAACACATTGTAACTACTATCAAAAAATATACCAGTTATTTCTATTAAATATAGTTTTAATTAAATTAATTAATTAATATAATATCAAGTATATAATAGAAAGAAAATACCTTTTATTTCGAACAGGATTGGTTATCGAAACAAATATATATAACAATCACATAATTGCACCTAGGGCATACCCCTAACTCTATCAAATAATAGGTAACTTTTTCACGTATATTATAACACAGACAAAGAATGAGGCACACACAAATATATACACACAAACAATTGAAAATAATAGAATATTATATAGACGGCTGATGTAGTAAAAAATAATTTTGAAAATAAATTCATTCTTGTTGCTCCTTATATATAAATTTTTAGTCAAATATCCAATATATACCGATTACCATGTAACTATACTTTTTTCCATAGGTAAACCATTACTAAATAACATTAATGAAGAGCATGGTTTACATGACAAAAGTGTAATTTTAAGAAAACATTTACTCAATTAACTAGCGTCTTAACCATACAAAATGAGAAATAAATCTCTCCATATTAGTAAATGCTAAATACATGATAATTACCATGTATTCGGTTCCTCTATTTATGTCTTACCTGTTTTGATCATGCTTATTAATGCCAAATTAATTTATATTGTTGCATAGTTACAATTACTTAAAATTACCTAATACTATGTAATTAAAGATCAATGCAAATTTACCCATTAATTTTTGAACTATGTCGGCAAAAGTTGAATATCTTTCTTTCGTCCTTGATTTTGCTAACTTTTTACATCTTACTAAATACAAGTAGTTTATCAAAATTTAACTCTACTTGAACAGATCCATTAATTTAGCAATTGTAGATTTGATGATTTATTAAAATAGCGCAGCTCAAAAATAGGATTTTTAATATCTATGGTTTAGGAATTAGTTTACCATATTTTGTAATTAGAGTTAATAGAATATTAATCTAGATTCTAATTCATAATTGAATTGTTAAGCTGGTCTCTTAGTCACTAAGTCCCTTACTTCTAACATCACATTCGATAATTATTATAATTCGTCAACTCATTTATTTTCAATCTTTAAAATGTGATAACTTTTTGTGTATTAATCGGATTTAAGAATTGTTTTAACCACTAAATCACATATTTAATAAACTTCCCAGTGATTTCTATTGTTTATATCAAAAAATAAAATTTTAAAAAATAAAATTTTATATAGTAGTTTTTAATTGCATTTTAGTACAGCAATTAAAAGCAGCTTTTAAATGGTGTATTTAAATGCAGTTTTTAACTGTATTTAATTAATTCAGTTAAATAGGTGTATTTAAATTCAGTTTTTAACTGCATTCAGTTAATGCATTTAAATGGGCGTATTCAATGCAATTTTTAACTGCGTTAGTAAACCGCAGTTAAAAAATGCATTTAAATAGGTGCATTTAATTGCAATTTTTAACTGCGTTTAAATGTCGCAGTTTTACTGCATTTTAAAACTGCACAACTAAAATGCAGTTTTTAACTGTATTTTAGTAACGCGGTAAAAGAAAAATGCATTATAATAATGCAGTTTTTAACTGCTGTTCTTAAATGCAGTTAAAAACTGCAATATTATAATGCAGTTTTTAAAGGTGTAGTTTTTCAAAAATTAAATTTTCTAAAACTTACTGCATTAAATTTTCAAAAATTTGAATGTGGAAAAAACGAGTTTCAAAATTTTGATTTTTACAGATCCATAATACCTATCATTAGAAAATAAAGATATAAAATTTGTGATTTAAAGGTTAAAACGGTTTATTAATGCGATATTTTTATAAAAATTTGTTGATTTTTAAAAATTAATAATTAATAGGATGCAGACTTTAAATAAGTGTATGAGAATAATAGCTACATAGGACAGAAATGCATACACAGAGACCTAATTTACATACATTATTATGTACGGTGCTTTGTTCATTTTAATTTTAATTAAAAATAGGGATTTGTTGTCCAAAGCTCCGTAAGTTAAAGATTTATAAATAAGATGACAATTTTGGGTAAATTATTTGACTTATACGTAAATTTTTCAAATCAAATTGTATTATTAGATGTTACAAAAATGGGAGATTTTCGACACACACATTTACGTACATACATACGTATGTAAGTCATTTGTTTTGTACTATATATTTTTTTAATTTTTTTAAATGTTTATGGTGGAAATGTTTTTTTGTAAATAATTATCTCGTGGTATGACCAATTGAAACTAACAAAAATACATTTTTTTTTAAAGAAAAAAATATAAACCAACGATCGGTTCCCCACACCGTTGTACTGTTACGCTAGTGTCAACCATGGTATTTTTGATATCGTTAAATTATTTATTAAAACTCATATTTAAGACATAATAAATGATATAAATAGGCTGAGTTGGTTCCATAACAGGAAAGATATTAATTTGAAATTAAACGTCCAATGAGATATGCATAACGCATGCCAGGTTAATTATACGGATGCTTAAATTTAGGAAATATTATTAAAGATATAATAAATAATAACATCATCCGAGATTTTTTGTAAACGGCTATTTTAACCCTAATTCCTTCTCAAAAACTCAATTTGACTTTTATCTTCTGCTTATAAGATAAAAAATAAAACAATGGAAGCAGCTAAGAGATTTCCGCGCATGTCAACAAGGGGAAAGAAGCCTGTAGGACTACTGGTGCCGATTTCATCTCTTCCAAAGGACAATGGTCCTGATTCTTCCAAAGGTGAAAACGAAGTAAAAGTTTTGCTTGGTCCTAAAAGGGTATCGGCTCCAACTGAGGATGTTTCAACTAGTAATTAAGTTAAAAAAATTGATAATAATAATAATCTTGTTATTTCTTTGCTGTTTAATTTGGTTTTGTGGTAATCTCTTTACCTGAACATGTAGTTTTGTTTCAGGAACATGGTTTATCTTATTTCATTGTCTTCTGTTCTAGTATAATCAAAGAACTGCCTCCCTCTGATTTATCTATGTTTCATGTGTTTTCTTCATGGAATTTGATTTCAAGATGTATTGATTAGTTTATTTTCTCTTTCTGTTCTGATAGTCCTATGTTTGATATCTGCAAAACATGTTTAATTGGATGATGAAGAATACTGTTTATCTATTTTTATCTGTTGATTATTTCTGTTTTTGTTAATTGATTGACAAAGAACATGAAGGATACTGTTTATATATTCAATTGTTCATTTTCAATTCAGTGATTTGTGCCCTCTCTACCGAGATGTGTTTTTCAAGTAGTCCCTTTGAGAAAATATATAATATTCAACCAGAAAAAAGCCATCAAAGTACCATCTTCAATTGTATTGGATAAAATAAATGAATTAACACGTGAAGCACAATGATGTAGTTGCGCAATACACCTTATTAGAAGATAAATGCATATTCCATTAAAAAAAATTGAAGCTAAATGATTATGTTACCAATATAATTATTTAGATTGAAATGTTTTATGTGTTTACATCTTCACTAACTTTTCTTTTCTTTTTTCAATAAAGATTGATGAATACGAGGATAGAATTTTTGAAGATAAAACTTAGTAAAAAAGGATAATGATTTTCAGGAAAACAATATTCTATTAATCTGCATGTTCTCTAAGGTTTGAGTCTATGAGTCATTGTTTGTTTTTCTTCAATCACGTGCATAACAAGTGTTTTTATGTGTATGTATGCATGTTTTTGTGTGTGTATCAATTGTGACTTGTCCTATTAATTATTAATGCAAATAATCTGCTATGTCAAATATGTTATTATTGTTATTTATTCAATTGAAACTAATGAAACATTTATATAATTATTTTGAAAAAAAAGTTTATAGGGTAAAGGAGTGTGCTCTCCACGGTTACACGGTTATACTAATATCGTTCGTTTTTCCTATATTTTATGTTAAAAATTTTATGTTTTGATATAGTACATCATTTTATATGAATGCTTCCATAAATCAATTAACCTATTTTGATAACCTGGACGAGAGGTACACCATATCTACTCTTTCCCATATTTAAAATTTAGTAATGAATATTTGTATTTTGTTGCTAGATGTAGAATTAATAAAATAACTTGATAAAAGTGATACCTATTGTTATTAAGTAGTAATCAATTCTCAATACTACTGCATATATTGTTGGAGAAATTAGAAAAGGAAAGGGAGTAAACGATAAGAATTTAGTTCATAAAGGGAAACATATAGCGACATGATACATGAAACTGAGGCAGTCTATATAGCATTAGAGATAAAATTTTACACTAAATAAATTTAGTGCTTGCTCATAAACTTGATTTCTTATGCTCAATTAAACATATGCTTTTTTGTTTTGTTTTACGTGAAAGAGTGCGTGCACATAAACTTGATTTCTTTTTTGACTTAGGATTTGTTTTTGAACGACACGAAAGGTGCACACGAAGGGTACGAAAGGAGAATGGTTCGTAAAAAGGAAATGCGTTCTTGTATACAAAAGGGGTATTCTGAAAGAGGCATTTTAATTGTTTTTTTTTTGGAACATGCTTCATTGATGCCAACAAGTGTTGATCCCGGGGATCAAACTTGTGACATTTATTCTCATAGTCTAAACTACCAACAAATTATCAAAACCCTGTTGGCATAAAATATTTTTTATTTGAATATGGTTAATTAATGACAACAAATAACAATCTCGAGGATCGAACTCATGACCTTTAATCCCGTAGTCAAAACTACAAACCAATTGAGTCAACCACGTTGGTTCATTGAACAAGGTTGGCTTAATTAGTTGGTGGTTTAGCGTAATGATCCACCTCTTTGACCTCTAAATGTCGATACTAATATATCCACGGTACTTATTTGTCGAACACCCTAATGTCGGAGAGACGGATTGTTAGGGTAAAAATAAAAGGCAGAAAGAAAAGGAACAATAAAGAATAGAACAGGATATTAGAATCTCACAACGGAATGATAACATATAATATCAAAAAGATAGTACAAGGAGTTACTTTAAGATACATAACATTTCAAAGTTACAATCCTAAGTACTATCATAAGCCTAGAAAGTTATAATAGCATGTCCTCACAGATACTGATATACATACTACTAATGCAGTGGAAATAAGAATACTATAGTAGGTGAAACATTCATCTCCTCTTTTTGAAATCCAAAGAATACCCAACTAAAACATGCCTTTCTCAAACAGCTCGAAAAGGAAGGGAAAGATAAAACCATGAGTCAAACATAAGTCCACTGTGAAACTCAAGAAACATGATGCATTCATATAATCTTTTGAGACCAACCGAATCTGTAACAGCCCACTCTGAAACAGAACTAATTTCAACCCAATAAAAGTCCATCGAACCCTAGGCCCAAATCAACGTGAGTTGTTAGGTTGATTAATTAAAATAATACACACTACACAGAGCTATCTATCTATACTTTCAGAATCTCACAGCAGAATGGATAAAATATAATATCAGAAACATGTACCCATTCATAAAGAAAACCATTTCAGAAAAATAATGTGTTAAACATTACATCATGATTACATAAAGCTCCATAGTATAATATTTAAAATACATAACCGTCTGAACTTGGTACATTAAAATACTTAAAAATATAAATAGATAGGTAATTATCACAAGTCTTCAACTCCATCATTTTCTCCTAAATCACTATCACTCACTCTAGCCTATGTTGTAATGAGGAGTGGGTCAGAATAACAAATATCTAGTGAAATGAAAATCTCAAGCTTTACCATAATTGTACTTGGGCAGTATTAATTAAATAAGAAATATGTCTTACATATAAAATCATAACATATGTATAAAGTCAACTGTAAACCCGAAGGCTCTTCAAGTCCAACGATATATGATACATATAAAGTCAATTGTAAGCCTGAAGGCTCTTCTAGTCCAACTATACAAAAGTCAACTATAAGCCCGTAGGCTCTTCTAGTCTGACTATAAAAAAGTCAACCATAAGCCCGAAGGCTCTCCCAACCCTACTATACAACTCTAACATAACAGCATTTTAGATGTAAGAGGAAGCACTCGAATCACTTAATACCTATTTAATGGAATTTAGCTAGACTCTGATCATTTAAGACTTATAAATAGGCAGATCTTCATCATTTAAGACCTAACCCAATAGGGACCCTACATGATTCTTCATTAATGACATCGTAAGAAATCCAATTAGGCCGCTATAAATCCAATTCACGTAAGAAAAAGGCGGGGATCACACCTTAATTGTTTAAATGGATGAATCTTCTTATTTTTTATCTTAGAATAACGAAACAGGTCTATACATACAGTAGTATCAATAGAGACAACTATACCATATAATTCTCGTGTTTCTCCTAGATATTTATGGAGTTAAAAATGAGTCCAAATTTGATAGTCAGCTATTTAACTATCAAATAAACAAACAATCAAACATAGATTTACTTTCATATGGAATCCACTAGGCCTCTTAAATTAATCTTCATAAATTAACCACTTCAATTATCTACCCAAAAAATATTCATATACTTATCTCACCGGTATAAGTATATTCTCAAACCATTTTACTTCTATACTTGAAAGACTTTACCATACACTTATACAATGGTATAAGAATATTCACAAAAAAATTAAGAAAGACTTCTTATTTTCAAAATCATATTAAAAGGATCAAAACAATGTCATTCAAAGCATTGTTTACTATAAACCCAAAACTACTAATCCTTCAGTATTAAGTATGGAAAATGCTTCCATACCTCTAAAATTAAGAAGGATTATTTATTAAATTCATAATTAAATTGGATTTTTACAAGTGATCCAATTCACATAACAACAAGGTTTTATAAACCCTAAACTTCTTTTTGAAAATTCCAAGATCTCTTTCAATTTATTACTTTAACATCCTTTTATTTAAAAATAATTATCTTTATAAAATAATTTATTACTTTATACACGTTTTATTTAGTAAATTGATTACCTATAAGAAACTCCCTAATAAATAATTTCTTTAGTTTAAACATCATTAGTAAATAATTAATTAACTTTTAAACACCATAATGAATAATTTATAAACTTAATCATTGTTAAATAAATGATTAATTAATTTAAACCTTAATTAATAAATTTCAAAATCATCATTATTAAAAAATTAACTAACTTAAAATATCATTAATAAAATAATTAATTAACTTTAAAATAACTTAAATAAAATAATTGATTTACCTTTTAAACAACTATAATAAAATTATTAAATAACTTTCAACTTAAAAATATCATTAATAAATAATTAGTTAACCTTAAAATATTATAATTAAAATAATATTAAATTATCCATTTAAATATACAAAACATTTTACTTCAAAATATTTTAAAGTCAAAGTAAATCCATTTCTTTTCAATTTGGAAAGAGGCTCAGCAACCACACTTGCACTTAGACAAGCTACCACTTATTTTCAGTTCAACAATCAAGATTATATCATTGTATTTACATAAACAATGTATATGTAAATAATATACATAAATATCAATAAATATATAATACATTGCCTTATCCAAGTCAACTGGCATATAAATAAATGTTCAAATTAATAAAATAGCAGAACGAAGATTTATTCTACTAAAATGATGTCCAATATAATCTATCACGTCTAAATATAGCAGAGCTGTGTTTTATTCGGCTAATAGGATGTCAGTGATAAAATATAATAAACTAACTACATAATTATTATCAACCACTATTAATTTATCATCAAATTATACTTCACAAGGATTATCATCCATTTTATTTTAAGTGTTGTGCTTTTCAATACGATTCTTGTACAAGAAACCGTAGGTTAAACAGATCTAGAATAGGCAAGATATAAATTTTCAAAGTTAATAATATACAAATTAAATAATTTAATTAGGTAAACCCACACCCCAAACTAATAGACCCCAGCCCATCTAACCAAACCCTACCAACTCCTTATTCTTCTTCTCTAAACTTATTTCCCCAAATCAAATTGATTCCCACCCAAACCCAAATACAAAAATGCCTGAACCCAAGAAGAACTACACCACCATGCATGTGCACCTTTCACGCCCCCTCCGTCCTCTAACAGCCGTGCCAACCACTTCTACAAACTCTCCTGGCTTATGCCACTCACATGTCCTATCGTCGTGACCACCCATGGCATTGATCATAATCCAGTCATCCTTCCCAAACCAAAACACGTAAAGTTTTGATAAATCACCAACCCAGCGCCACCTAGACCTACTACCACCACCGCTCCACCACCATTTCGACCGCGACCCTTTACCTTGCCACCTAGCTAACTCCGACCCCACTCGGCGCCTCCTCCTACCGCCAGCAAGCTTAGAACCGAGAACAAAACCAAAACCCCCTTAAACCCTAACATGACCTTGACCCAGCAACTTCGACCACCATCGCCTATAGGATCACTTCCACCGCATCGGCTACTCTCCAAGCTGGCTTCGTCCCCACTAGCTCCGCCCTCTCGTCCCCTGGATCATCAGAATTTTCCAAATGATCAAAAACCGATCAACTAACCACCATGACACCACCACACCCCCTAAAATCACTATACTCGACATAAAAATACGATTTCCAAAGACAAACGTGGCCATATACTCCTTTCTCAATTAACGCTTTACTAAAAGCTGACACATTTCAACCACTTATTATTTTCGACAAATAACTCACACAACCCCCGACTATTTGTAAAAATAATTAGAGACTAAGATGGATGACTTCCTAGTTAGTCGCCTTGGCTAATTATAAATGGTTCGAGTGCTAGGCATTTTTGAATCAAGAGAAGGATATGTTTATTAAAAAAAACAAAGAACAAGAGAGAAACATAAGAGAGAAATTGGTGTTTTATATCTTTGTACATATTTTCCTTTTATAATAAACCCTTTTTTTATTTCAAAGCAAGTATAAATAAAAATATGATTTTTAAACCAATTATTTTAATAAAAGAATTATTTAAAAGATCACAACCAAGCTTCAACTAAATTACACCAAATTTATTCTATAGAAATAGTAAACAATAGTTAGAGGTCTCACCTTCCACCATTTATTTGCAATGCCAATCCAAGCTTAAGTTTTAAAGTTTTGATTATTGAGTTTTTAAAGAAGATGAGATTTTTCAAAAGATTTAAAGAAAAGGAGAAGATGGAAAAATGGAGTTAAGAAGATGGAGTATAAAATGAAGTATAAAATTAAAGATGTAAATATATAAGATGAAACAAACATAATAAAATAAAGGGGGCAAGAGACAAAAAAATTCCGCTAAATCTAATTTTTTAACTCTCACATCATTTCATAAGCCATCAAAATGTTATGCATTAGAAAATATGGTTGATGTTAGGGTGATTATGTACTTTTATTAACATTCACACTTAAGGAATACTTTCATTTCACATCCATCATTTTTATTTCAAATTTAAATCAAATTCTTATTATTATTCGTTTATTTATATTTTCCAAAATAGAAATGTTATCCTAAACATTTTAAATATTGTTTTAAAGTATAAACAAAGGTATTATAATCTTTTACAACTTGTCGTTCGATAAAAACATGGAAATCCAAAAAAAAGGTTTTGGTCACATTTTCAGTTTTTCGTCAAACTACTTATTTATGTAAACCGAATTCAAAAATGAATTTACTATCATCAGTAATTATTTTAAAAGAAGGTTATTTAATTATTAAAATCATAAATTGAATAAATTAATTATTCACAAATCAAAGTGATAAAATTCTGAGTCTCTACATTCTTCCCCCCTTAAAAGAATTTCGATCCCGAAAATTTTTCACTATCAAACCAAGAAAGAAATATGCCCACATAAATACCTAAAATTTTCATAGGCTCGTATGATGTATATAGGTCATCCGTACACGATATTCGTTTCGATCACTTGCTCAAATACGTAAACTTCTCTTCCGAACTAGTATCGCTCACTTGGCTCCCAAGTGCGAACTCTGATCAAGCTCCTCGATTACGAACCTCCTTTATCCTTACATAGCCACATACTGTGATGGAAAACATTAGTAACATATCAAGAACCCTCACCAAGTGTTCGCCGTAAAAAATCGAGGGATAAATCTTTACTCGGGTTGGTGTATGAATCTCCTCAAAGACATGTACTCGAATCTTGGATTAAGAACCGTTCGAAGAAATGATCTACATCCAACTTATGAACTCATTCTTATTGGTTCCAACTTATACCAATTTTCTTTTACCTCTAAAATTATTTATGAAAACATTTCACAAAAACATACTTAAAATTTTAAACTTGTATAATACCCTACTGTATCCTAAGAATATATACAACTATCTGATTTAATCTTTTCATAAGGGAAACTTAAGAATTAAATACCCGAGTTCTATTTCAAAATCTTTTGAAATGATAAAATATATTTAATCCGCATAAAATATACGTATAGACCGAGTAGCCCCAAAATGATACTAAGAAACTGGGTACAACCCAATAGTATCATACATTCCATTACCAAGAAAGGTAATACTTAAGAGAAGTACTCAACAACCGAACACAGCTCTTTCCCATTTTTAATTATTTTTGAGCTACTCGAACTAGTGAACATAAAATACTTCTTCTATTTCAAAATTTCCTTTTGAACAATACTATGTGTATTTCTCATATATAAATAAAATAGCTTTAGTACTTTATTTTACTAAATCTTGCTTAAGGTTCGTCCGAATTCAAACTCGTTTCGATTGCATAATGACAAAGGGAATAATTTACTATGTGCACTACAAGTTCGCTTAAGAAAACATTTGATTGTCACTTAGAAAATTATTCAGATTATCACAAAACTAATCGAGATTCATTTCCCAAACTATCCAAAGAAAATACTCCTTACTTAAAAATTTCCTTCTTAAAATATATATACTGAAAAGAAATATTTCCAAGTAAAAATATTACTACCCATTTCCATAAAATATTTAAAATCTTTTTCAAAGCCATTGGGATTTTAAATTCTCAAAAAGATCCTCTTTATTTTAAAGATGTTTTCCTTTTTCGAACCTTAATTTTTAAAGCATCAACTTTATATGAAACCATTTCCTAAATATTATTTCCAAAATATTCCAGCATTCTTTAAATAGACACCTTTTATTAAAATCCAATTTTAACCCACATTAACATTGAACGACTTGTAGTCAAATCGTGAAACTAAATTCATAAGCTGTTTGTATCTTTTTTGAATTAAACAACAAATGCTCATAACCTGGTCGAGCATAAACAATCAATAGATGATGATAAATAAATATCATCCTCCCTAACAAATAATCACAACCAAAAAGACAACTATATTAATTTTAAAAACTATTCTTTTATACACAAAATATAATCCGAGGTAAATTATTTCATTTACCCAATTTCAAAACAATATTGTGTCGGTTTGCCTTGTTCAAGTATTTAGAAATCCCTATCGATACAGTTGTACCTTCTATATCGACTAGGATTCATAAACCACTCAACCGATAAACCAACACAACTTTTTTATAGCACTTACAAATACACATGTGTATATACAGACACACTCAAAACTCATTCTAGAGTATTACTAGCCCTATCTCTAATGAGTCTTCTCCACCAAAACCTAGGTGTTCGCTCAACCAAAGCTCTGATACCAATTGTAATGACCCACCTTTTTGATCCTCAGAAGACAACGCTAATACATCCATGGTATTCACATGCCGAGCATCCAAGTGCCTAAAAGACAGATTTTTGGCATGAAAAGAAAAGAAAACGACGGAACTAAATCTCATAACATGATGAATAATATATAATACCTCAAATTATCTTTACAAAAGAAAACCTTTAATATCAAACAACATCAGAGTCTAACCTTTCATCAGCCTAGACAAGTATAACAGCTTGTCCTTACAAATGCTTATAAACACAACCAATAAAAACACAGCGGAAATAAAAATATTGAAATATGTTTTGGGCATCCAGCTCGACTCCTGAAGCTCTAAAGTATCCAAAGCTAACTCTGAAAAAATACTTGGGTCTGACCCGAGCATTGTAAGAAAATAACACCCAGATCAGTCTAATAAACTAGCGTTAGAAACTCAAATCATTTAGATCATTATATCTTATAAAACCTTTTAAAAATAAAAGGTATCACGTAAGACTTTGATGCGCATAAACACAGATGGGTTTTTACCTTTTGATAACCAAACACTTCTATAGAAAATTCAGTGGTATTTTGATAATGCCTAGGGAGTATAGTAAATTATGAATCATAGCCGAAATTGTATACAACTAAGTCTGCAAAGGCACGTATTAAAGAATGAATTCCATATAATGACAAGGCACCAGGGTACCACCTACCACCATACACCTCTAGAAAATGTACAGAGGGCCTCGCCCAGACCCCCGCCAACACCGAACCAGCCTGCCCCTTACTGGATAGTACCGAATATGTCATCACCCCGTTTGCTTTGCAACCTTTTCTCAAGAGTTCTTATGCACAGCCAAATCCATAAATATATATATATATATATATATCTAGAAGGGTGACGATACCCTAATGGTTGTAACCCACATAACGCTACTACATCTTCCCTGATTTTAGTCATTCCCGGTTGTTGAGGCTAGAGGCTACGATTTACGTTTATATAGCAATCCCACTTTGAATGCCCTCCAGGCAACAATTCAATGTCAGCATTCATTCATACAAGTTGTTCATGATATAAACAAACCAAAGGCACTACTTCTACTATATCCATTTTGAAATCACCCACAGGATTAGTAGGAAGTAGCCCTTGTTTCAAGAGCTCCATCTTCAATTTCATCATCATCAAGATGTCTTCAATTCGAACGCTAGAGTTGGTTCAAAGTGGTTTTCATATAATTCATATTTAACCGATCCCGGTCTCTTTGATCCAACATTCGATAGTTTCCGGTAAACTCAACTTTGTTTCTTTCAAAAATAAACAGACAATAAATAAGACTAGGTTCACCTCTTAACTGTTTAAATGGACGAATCTCCTTATCATTTATCCGTATAGTAGTATCAATAAAGACAATTGTACTACATAATTCTCGTGTTTGTCCTAGATGTTTTCAAAGTTAAAAATGGATATAAATTTGATAGTCGATTATTTAACTATCAAATAAACAACCAATCAAACATAGATTTAATTCAATGTGGAATCCACTAAGCCTCTTAAATTAATCTTCATAAATTAACTACTTCAATTATTTACCTACAAAATATTTATATACTTATCTCACCGGTATAAGTATATTCTCAAACCATTTTATTTCAATACTTGAAAGGCTTTACCATATACTTATACAATGGTATAAGAATATTCATAAAAATTTAAGAAAGAATTCTTATTTTCAAAATCATATTAACTTGATCAAAACAATATCATTCAAAACATTGTTTACTATAAACCTAAAATCACTAATCCTTCCATGTTAACTATGAAGAATACTTTCATACCACCAAAATTAAGAAGAAATATTTATTAAATTCATAAACTTGATTTTTACAAGTGATCCAATTCATATAACATCAAGGTTTTATAAATCCAAAACTCCTTTTTCAAAATTCCAAAATCTCTTTCTAATTTATAAATTTAACGGCCTTTTATTTAAAAATAATTCTCTTTATAAAACAATTTAATACTTTAAATACTTTTTATTTAATAAATTGATTACCTTTAAAATCTCCCTAATAAATAATTTACTCAGTTTAAAACGTCATTAGTAAGTAATTAAATAACTTTTAAACACCATAATGAATAATTTATGAACTAAATTACGGTTAAATAAATGATTAATTAACTAAAACCTCTATTAATAATTAATTAATAAATTTCAAAATCATCATTATTAAAAAATTAACTAATTGAAAATATCAATAATAAAATAATGAATTAACTTTAAAATAACTTAAATAAAATAATTGATTTACCTTTTAAACAACTATAATAAAATTATCAAATAACTTTCAACTTTAAAATATCATTAAATAATTGGTTAACCTTAAAATATTATGATTAAAATAATATTAACTTATCCATTTAAATATAGAAAATATTTTACTTCAAAATATTTTAAAGTCAAAATAAATCCAAATTCATTTCTTTCATATTTGGAAAGAGAAACAGCAACCACACTAGCACTTAGACAAGTTGCAACTTACTTTTAGTTCAACAATTCAGATCATATCACTAATATTTACATAAACAACATATATGTAAGTAAAATCCACAATTATCAATTAACAGATAATACATCGTTTTATCCAAGTCAAGCGGCATATAAATAAATGTCCAAATTAATTATGATGCCCCACCTCTATACCCATACTATTCAATAATATCACAGCGTAATACGATCAAATAATATGGAGAATGAGATTATACGGGATACACACATGAATATTCTCTTGAACTAATGCCGGTACGTATTAAAACATTGAATAAATAACTTATTTATATGTACACAGTATTAGAGCAAAACAATAAACATGTGTGCCTCCAGGATAGAATAATATTCAATATACAATGTATATGTGATGCCCCACCTCTATACCCACGCTAGCCAAGGACACTACGTGGTAATGACTTCGACTAGTGCGGAGAATAAGGCTGTTGAGGAGCGACCATCCATGTAATTGCTTTGTGCGAGTACCGATATGCCAGATAAAAATATAACTTTTCATCTCAAGAGGAAATCCGACATACCGATACAAACTCAAAGCTACTACATGGTGGCTATGTATATATACTTCGGAAACAAATATAGAAATAAACATAACACAAATCAGTCTTAGATAATTCATATCACAAAGGCGGAAATAGATATGAATATAACACATGAAAGTGTACATCAGAGAATTGGTCATACAAGATTCACAATATCAAAAAGAATACGTACAAGTGCTAGACAAAAGAATACGTATACATCAAGGAGTCTATATCTCAAATGTATACAACCAAAAATTGGAATATTCACAAAACCAATCCAAATCAAGAGCAAATACACATGAAGAGGTGTTAGGAATTCATACCTAACAACCAAAGATAATTATAGTCATAGATATGAGATAAAAATCTCACCTTTAAACCCAAAACAAATGAAGAAGAAGCTATAGAGCAATGGCAAGGACAATCACTCTCCAATTCCAACTCAACAAGCTTGAATCTAAGCTTAAAAGAGTAACATTTCCTAGGTTAGGTTTAGGAATTTCGGAAATTGATAAGAGAACGAGTTGGAGAAGAAGAAGAGAAGGCTTACCAAAGCTTCTTCTTTGAATTTGGAGCTAGAACATGAATTTGCAAATGAAATTAGGGCTTAGGAATTTCCATTTCCCATCTCTCCCACCATTGTTGCTAAAGCTTGAGTATAAGGAATAAGCAATGAAGTAATGAAGAGTTGGAGTGGAGTTGGGTTGATAAAACCAGAATTGGGCAAATGGGCTGAACCCAAACCCAAAGCCCTAAGTGAAAAATGTCAAAATTCCACTCAGC
The DNA here is from genome assembly GCA_030737815.1 of Allium fistulosum. Lineage (NCBI taxonomy): Eukaryota > Viridiplantae > Streptophyta > Magnoliopsida > Asparagales > Amaryllidaceae > Allium > Allium fistulosum. Next base: position 461,368,624 of record CM060907.1, on the reverse strand, counting down.
TCCAAACATATCAATGTTTATACTCAAAAAGGTCGCAAACGGCATTTTGAACTCAATGGAAGGGGTCTCAAGTCCTAATTCGACTGTTTGCAAAAAGTAGCTTTTTGGACTAAAATCCGACGAACGATGAAATATTTAAATATAAATATTTAAATATAAAATTGATAAATATGCGGGTTATTACAGTATAAATAGAGAACATAGAGTAAATTGCAGCAATAACATATAATAAATAATACAATAGACTTATAAGAGTGCAATATAACCCAAAATGTCGAATAGCTAAATATAATAGGATAAACAATCAATATACAGCTCCATATTAAACATTTACAGTGAATTTGTAACGACCCTGAATTTTTGATATTTGAAATGTGAATATTTAATTGAGTTTAAATATTCGAATGATAATTTAATTTGAAATTCAAATATCAGAATGAATTTGGCGATTAAATTATTGAATTTAATTTACTAAAGTTGGGTAAAAATTTGAAATCTTCATTTTTAAGCTGAGTAAAAATATTTTCAAGGCTTAGAAAATCTATATTGATAATTCTGAAGGTATTGGAACTTTCAGAATTGAATTTGAAACTGTTTTGTTCAGTTGTGAATTTTATCGTTTAAATCGATATTTAAAAAAATAGCGTTCCGGGGCGCAGTCTCGGAATTCGACGAAACCAGTTCCATTGGATCTGTAATATTGTATTATTATCGAATTTCAATTTTCATAATGTTTGGAGTGATCGTTTGGTCGTACGATAAGCAAACGCGCTGAAATTAAATCGAAAATTTAATATTATAACTGGTCCTAAAAGCTATCTTCTCCATACGATCGAATTTGGACTCGGAACATTTTCCATTGGATTCGGAATAGGCATATAACATTACGAACGCCTAGCAGCACGCCTCGATAGGAAGTCAAAATTTTTAGTTGACTTCATCGGAACGATTTGAATTTGAATTAAATTGAATATTCTCTTATACTTGTCAACCATCAGTTGAAATTACTTCACATCAGCTATTTTTATCGGGCTACTATAGCAAGTTGAGGGAATCATGTAAACATCCCTTCTTGTTCCCCCTTTCCAACTGATAACGCGTACGTTTGTTCCTCTCGTTTAAATAAAAAAAACGAAATCTATCTCGTTCTAAAGCAAATTAATGGCCGAAGCCTCCTTCATTCAGAAACAAATCGCGAGCCAGTTAAAATTAAAAATCTCGACTTCCTTCCCTCTTTTTAAATTAAAAAATAATGGCCGCTCGATCCCTTCATTTTCAAGTCAATTCGAGCAGTTCGAAGCAAATCGGAGGGAGACGAATTAGGGTGGCGCGGTGAATCGAAGTGCGATGGTCGATGGAGAAGGATTCGCGATCGCTGGTAGCGTCGAAGTTCGCCGTGAGCAAATGGCTTCGATCGAAGCTGCAGATTTGGGGATTTGGAATTTCAACCGCGAGCTTCGCCTCGCGAGTCGTTAGCAGGTGGGGCATCAAACTTGGAGATGAGCGACTGTTCGTTGGCGATGGCGTCGAGTATCTGAGGGTCGCGTGCGAAGCCGGGCACAGCACCACGTGGGGAAGTCACGCGTTACAAGGCGCTGGTAGCTCGAGCGAAGTCGCGATGCAGTGGTGATGGTCGCAGCTAGGGGTTTCGCGATGATGGAAGTTCGCCGATGGGGATGATGGCGAAGGGCAGTCTCGTGGTGGTCGAGCCTGGGTATGCAGTAAGGTATCCTTTTATAATTATTTATCAAATTTATATATATTTACATAAACATTTTACAGAAAAAAAAGAAAAAAAATATAAATATACAAATCTGGTTTGAATTTAAATTCCTAATTAAATAAATTTATTTAAAGGAGGAATTGGTTTAAAACTAATTATTAGTTAAGTCAAATTTTAAATGGAAGTTGATTATTCGATTGTTCGAATATTTATAAGTTGTATAAATTGATTATACAAGGTTAAAAATGGAGAAATGGTTAAAATGGAGATGGACTACGAAAATAAAAGCTAAGGTGAGATCTTCTCACTCAAACAAAGGGCTTTGTTTAATTTTAAATAGTTATATTTAAAATTATTGATTGTGTTGATTGCTGTTTGGATGTGATATTAGATATAGTAGGATATATCTATATATATAGCAATATACATATATTGGCATATGTATATATTGGTGATTGATTTTCCCGCATTATATAGCGGATGAGACCCTATTGCGCCGCATAATAGCGGATGATATTTTATAAATCCCATATACCACGATATTCCACCTCGAAGTGGAATTGGTATTGTGCTAACATCTGTGGATGCAGGGAAACGGGTTGGAGGGATCCAACAGGATTCCTCAAAACATTTGAATTGGTTTCATATGTTGTGTTGATTATTTATAATCTGTGTATGATTATATCTGTGATTGAATATGTTGAAGGCTAAAATTTAGCCGAATGTATTTTTGGTATCGTTGGATACCAAAAATAAATGAAATTGGATTTTTGAAATTAAAATTGGAAATTTTAAGTAAATTCTTTTGAAAGAATTGAATGAATTTAAAAGAAGGAATTTTAAAGCGTAAAGTTGATTTTTATAATCTTGTCTAATTATTTCCAAAATATGGGAAAGGATTTTTATTAATGGATTTTGAATAGTATTATTCGAAAGTGGAGAAATTTATTTAAAATGGGATTTTAAATGGTTTGGAAGATATAAAGGAATTTATTTTAAAAGGTGACAAATTTGTTGAAATCCAATTGATAATTGATTTGGTATTGGAAAATAAATCTTTGGGAAATCGATATAAAAATTTATTTGGTGTTGAATTAAAATGGATTTTGTGTGAGAATAAATTTGGAAATCGATTTGTAAAATGATTTGGTATTTGGGATTAAAATTTGAATCAATTTGAAATTTGATTCGGTGTTGAAGTAAATTTAGAAATCAATTTGGAATTTGATTTGGGGGTTTGAAATAAAATTGAGAAATCAATTTTGAAAGTTGATTTGGTGTTGAAAGTGAATATTTGAGAAATCGATTTGAAAATCGTATAAAAAGTGAATATTTGAGAATGTAAATTCCGAATAGAATTTATAAAGTAAAGGGGAATTTGTTTTAAAAATAAACATTGATTTATTTTTGAAGTGTGGAAATAAATTTACAAATTTGGAATGTAAATTCAAAATATATCGATAAGGATTTATTTAATTGGTTTAAATGGACCATTTTGTGATGAAGTGTGAAAATGTGATTTGAAATTGGTTTTCAAACGTGAAGTGTGGAAAAATATATATCTTGTGAAGATATTTTGAAAATAAATAATTTGGGAAAAATTATTTAAATTAGATGTTTGTTGTGAATGTTGTTGATAGTTAAATAACCGACTATCAATATTTGCCTTTGAAATGGCACTTGAATTTGTTTTTAAAACAAACGCTCACTATTCGGGTTAAGCCGGGAAAAGACCTTTGTGTCATATAACCCATTCCGAATTAGTGATACGACGATATGGATCGTATTGAATACCGGTGGTGAAGACCGGATATTTTCGAAAATGAAAGGACAACCTGTCGAATGTCTCTGCACCGAGTTGCTCCGGTATAGAGATTTATATCACTCTTTTGTGATGGGAAGTCCGGACGTGATTAGAAATTATCCGGATTGCAAGGACTTCTTTGGAAGTGCCTTCGGTTCCGTTCGATCCCGGAACGGACTTGTATGGATGTGTGTCTGACATTACACTTTGAGATGTAAAGCTGGTTTCTATCAAATACATTTCCGTTGGTGGCGGAGAATTTATTCTCTTAGCTTAACACCCTTCTCTGAGACGTACGAGCTCAGAGGGTATGTAGTTGATGGTTACTAGTGATACATTCCCAATTTGGTAATGTGGCACACGAAGTGTTGTTGATCATTTGTTGATCAAAGCGTTGCTTTGTGAAAAAAGCGTTGCTTTTTGAAAAAGCGTGGCTTGTGAAAAAGCGTGGCTTTGTGAAAAAGCGTGGCTTTGTGAAAAAGCGTAGCTTTGTGGACGAGACTTCGTCGAGCCTCACAACCCGGTAATGGTCGAAACAGGAATGTTGCGGCAAAGGTTTGTAGGGGTAGCGCCCCTAGGGTGTGTCATTTCCTTCTGGATAAAAGGTGATATCATGGTATGGAGCCCAGATATTTTACCTATGTTGATTATACTTTGTGGTTGTTGCTTTGTGATTGAGGATCCTCGTATAAAGGTCGGTGACGACCGGGGAATAACATAGCTCGTGTGTTAGCTACCTAGTTACAGCTTGGTAAAAGCGTGAGGTAGCGTCGGCCTTGTGTTTGTAGAGATCCGGTTAGGATCCGGGGCATCTTTCCAGAGGCCTTTTCTATTTCGGTGTAAGGAAGTTCCTTCGCCTGACCATTTGTTGGAAATCCAAAGAAACAATACGAACCCTGTACGGTTTTTAGTTGTATTACCTGCTATGGAATGTGGCGGTAACCTGCTACTGAACGTAGTAGCTATAGTAGACATACAATAATGGTTGTATGTTGGCTAAGATTGATATTATACTTTCGAAATGTTTTCCACACCAGACATTAATAATAATATCAACTGATTTTGCATAGTAAGCATTTTTGACTATCATAAGGGGAAATCTCCTCCAATTCTGCATTTGCATTGTGTGTGTGGCGGGAGGCCTTATGGTAGTTTCATTTTCCAAAAGCATTACGAAGTTGTTTTATCTTCTTTGTGAAAATAACTATTTTAAGATCTCACACCAGTCACCATGACTGACTCGGAGTTTATTGTTCCCTTTCTAAACTCTGGGTGCCCATAATTTTCCACACGGGCAGCCTAGAGTTATGTTATCAGGATATTCTAGATATTCTGGAGCTTTGGAGATGAGCTGGATGGCGAAGCGTATTACCGTACTTGTTTACTTATTCCGCTGTGTATTCTATATGAGGACAAGTTTATATAACTGTCCATTGTTGTATTGAGTTTTATATTGACTCTGATTGATGTATGTATAAACTGATATAGTCTTTTGTTTTAAAGACTAGTGATTATCTATTATATATTGTTCCGCTGCAAATGTGAGATTCTGTTGTTGTTTCTTTTTCTGTTCTTTCTTCTGTCTTCTTCTACCTCTTCTTTTTAACCCTAATGCTTCGGTTTTCCGGCATTCGATTGCGCGGCATTTGATACAGTGGACGTATTAATGTCGACTTTCGGGCGTCGAAAAATCAGATCGTTACAAGTGGTAACAGAGCAGCCAGGTTAAGCGATAACCCTGGCTTTGTTAGGTGTTACCCATTAGAGATAGAGTCAGTAGTACTCTAGAATCAGTGTGAGTGTAATAATAGATATGAGCGCGTATTTGTTAGTGAATATAAAATTTGTTTTATATTGTGTTGACTTATCGGTTGATTGTTTATAGATTCTGGTCGGTGCAGTCTGGCCAACTGTAATCGATAGGGGTTTCTAAACTCTTAAACAAGATAAACTGACACAGTATTGTTTTAAATAGAGTAAATGAAATAATTTTACCCAAAACTATTTTTGTATAGAAAAGAAATCATTTTCTATGAATTACTGTAGTATATGGATGCTAGGTTGCTAGAAAGAGATAATATTGAATTATTATCATTGTTATATGGAATTGAATAAGAAATTAAGATAATAACCAAAGATTTGGAGATAAATTCATTTAACAAATGAAATTTATAAATATGAATTGAAAGTATAAGAAAATAAATTCATATACGAATGGGATTTGTAAATGTAAATTGTAAATGTGATTTATAATTGTAAATAAAATTCCAAGAAATTATTTGGGATAAAATTCATTAATGGAATGTAAATAAATTGAAGACTTATAAAATATTTGAAATTGATTGGAATGAGATTCAAACTGAAAAGGAATGAATAAATGAATAAACAAATGAAGCTACATTTGTAAATAAGTGAATTGAAATTGAATAATGAAATGAAATTTGATACGAATCAAGTTGAATAAAAATCCAAACTTGGAATAAAATAGAGTGGATTGAATTCAAGTAAAATTAACTTGATAATTTATTAATTCATGAAATAATGAATTGGAAGTTGAATTAGTTAAATTAAAATTGAATTGTGAGCTAAATTTGGAAATGATTTGAATTTGTATATAAATTCAAGTAGAAGATAAACTGAAAATTTCCTTATTGTTGATAAAATAAATTCAGGATGAATCGAATATGAAAATTTAAAATTTAACAAGGATAAGTGAAGATATAGTAATTGAATTAAATTAGTAGATGGAATGGTTTCCAATGAAACTTGTTTGGTTAACGAAATAAACCGAATGTGGATATGAAATGCAAATTGAATTGAATGTAATCAATTGGAAATGAAGTGGAATTAAAATAAATTGAATTGGTATCAATTTAAATTAGTTATAAACTAAATTGGATATTCTATTTAGTGAATATCGTTGAATTTGCATATAAATGGTTGTTGTTTGACGCAAACAAGATTGTATAAAATTCTACGAGTTATTAAAAGCAAATAGAAATTGATTTTGTCTCAATTGAAATAGATTTGAGTTAGATTCATTTAAGAATGAATTGAATATAAGAAATTGCATTGTAAACCATTGAATTGAATGTAAATTAGATGAAAGCAATTTAATTTGTGTTGAAACTTTATAAATTGCTAATAGAAATTGTTTTGGATGTATCGCTTATGAAATCTATGTGTTTACTATTGGAAATAAGTGAAATGTTAATAGATTTCTTATATTTGTCACTTACGTGTTTAAACTGAGTAAGTACAGGATTTTGGAAGCCGTTTGGCTGCATTTTGGGTTGCGCAAATGCTAAAAATAAACCGCTTTGCTTAAAATGCTAAAAAGGTACGCCTACGCAATACAAAATAGGGAATATGAACTGTTTTTGCTTTTCCAACCGAGTGGGTCGATGTATATATATTTATATCTTTTTTCATATTGCAAAAGCTCCTCCGTACAAAGGAGACTCCGCCAAAAATTTTCGAAAATTTTGGGAGTTAGAAAAAATTTGGAATTTTTGAAAATTTTCACTTAACGGCAAGTCATTTCAAAAAATTGAATTTGAGATAAAAGTGAATAAAACTCAATATTCGAAATTAGAAGATGAATCGAATCAAGTAAAATTCGAAATGAAAGTCTGAATGAAAACTTTTGGAAATAAAAGTATTGAGATTTGAAATGAATTCAAATAGAATTGAAATTGTAAATTGAATTCAAATGGAATTGAAAATACAAAGTTGAATGGAAATGAATACGTAACTTTATTTGTGAAGTGAAAATTGAATATAGAAGTATGTAAATACTTATATTGAACTTAAGAAATAACGAATGAAATTCTTAAGTAAATGGGTATTTGGAATCCAATAAGCAAATTTGGATATTGTTGTTGAGCAAAATATACAGAGGGTATAAAGGTAAACGGAATTGGATTTTTATTTTTAAGAAAATTTGAATTTCTCAACAAAAGGTATGTATTTGAATTCAGTATGAAATTTGATGAGTTTCTGATTTTACCACTTGGCATTTTGTTTTCTATTGAGATTTGAGAGTCCGTAGGGACGTTTTGTAGTTGTACCGAGCTAGCCGCGCAAAGGAGACGCTGGCGAAATTTCTCGGAAATTTCGAGAGTTAGAAAATTTTTGAGAAATTTTGGATAATTTATAAATTTGAATTCAAATTTAAATTTGAATTGTGAAGTAAAATAAAGTTGTTTGAACTTGTGAATAAGTTTGGAAAGTTAGAAAAAGATTAGTTTGTTTTAATAAAAGATTTATTTTGGCAAGTTGTTTAAAACTATTTGGTTTTGGTAAAATAGTTAACGGGGATTGGAGCATTCTTCTTAACTTGTAATTTCGGGACGAAATTCTTTTAAGGGGGGGAAGATGGTAACGACCCTGAATTTTTGACATTTGAAATGTGAATATTTAATTGAGTTTAAATATTTGAATGATAATTTAATTTGAAATTCAAATATTAGAATGAATTTGGCGATTAAATTATTGAATTTAATTTACTGAAGTTGGGTAAAAATTTGAAATCTTCAGTTTTAAGCTGAGTAAAAATATTTTCAAGGCATAGAAAATCTATATTGATAATTCTGAAGGTATTGGAACTTTCAGAGTTGAATTTGAAACTGTTTTGTTCAGTTGTGAATTTTATCGTTTAAATCGATATTTTAAAAAATAGCGTTCCAGGGCGCAGTCTCGGAATTCGAAGAAACCAGTTCCATTGGATCCGTAATATTGTATTTTTATCGGATTTCAATTTTCGTAATGTTTGGAGTGATCGTTTGGTCGTACGATAAGCAAACGCGCTGAAATTAAATCGAAAATTTAATATTATAACTGGTCCAAAATGCTATCTTCTCCATACGATCGAATTTGGACTCGGAATCTTTTCCATTGGGTTCGGAATAGGCATATAACATTACGAATGCCTAGCGGCACGCCTCGATAGGAAGTCAAAATTTTTAGTTGACTTCATCGGAACGATTTGAATTTGAATTAAATTGAATATTCTCTTATACTTGTCAACCATCAGTTGAAATTACTTCACATCAGCTATTTTTATCGGGCTACTATAGCAAGTTGAGGGAATCACGTAAACGTCCCTTCTTGTTCCCCCTTTCCAGCTGATAATGCGTACGTTTGTTCCTCTCGTTTAAATAAAAAAGAAACGAAATCTATCTCGTTCTAAAGCAAATTAATGGTCGAAGCCTCCTTCATTCAGAAACGAATCGCGAGCCAGTTAAAATTAAAAATCTCGACTTCATTCCCTCTTTTTAAATTAAAAAATAATGGCCGCCCGCTCCCTTCATTTTCATGTCAATTCGAGCAGTTCGAAGCAAATCAGAGGGAGGCGAATTAGGGTGGCGCGGCGAATCGAAGTGCGATGGTCGATGGAGAAGGATTCGCGATCGTTGGTAGCGTCGAAGTTCGCCATGAGCAAATGGCTTCGATCGAAGCTGCAGATTTGGGGATTTGGAATTTCAACTGCGAGCTTCGCCTCGCGAGTCGTTCGCGGGTGGGGCATCAAACTTGGAGACGAGCGACTACTCGTTGGAGATGGCGTCAAGTATCTGGGGGTCGCGTCCGAAGCCGGGCACAGCACCACGTGGGGAAGTCGCGCATTTCAAGGCGGTGGTAGCTCGAGCGAAGTCGCGATGCAGTGGTGATGGTCGCAGCTAGGGGTTTCGCGATGATGGAAGTTCGCCGATAGTGATGATGGCGAAGGGCAGTCTCGTGGTGGTCGAGCCTGGGTATGCAGTAAGGTATCCTTTTATAATTATTTATCAAATTTATATATATTTACATAAACATTTTACAGAAGAAAAAAATATTTATATATAAATATACTAATCTGGTTTGAATTTAAATTCTTAGTTAAATAAATTTATTTAAAGAAGGAATTGGTTTAAAACTAATTATTAGTTAAGTCAAATTTTAAATGGAAGTTGATTATTCGATTGTTCGAATATTTATAAGTTGTATAAATTGTTTATACAAGGTTAAAAATGGAGAAATGGTTAAAATGGAGATGGACTGTGAAAATAAAAGCTAAGGTGAGATCTTCTCACTCAAACAAAGGGCTTTGTTTAATTTTAAATAGTTATATTTAAAATTATTGATTGTGTTGATTGTTGTTTGGATGTGATATTAGATATAGTAAGATATATCTATATATATAGCAATATATATATTGGCATATGTATATATTGGTGATTGATTTTCCCGCATTATATAGCGGATGAGACCCTATTGCGCCGCATAATAGCGGATGATATTTTATAAATCCCATATACCACGATATTCCACCTCGAAGTGGAATTGGTATTGTGCTACCATCTGTGGATCCAGGGAAACAGGTTGGAGGGATCCAACAGGATTCCTCAAAACATTTGAATTGGTTTCATATGTTGTGTTGATTATTTATAATCTGTGTATGATTATATCTGTGATTGAATGTGTTGAAGGCTAAAATTTAGCCGAATGTATTTTTGGTATCGTTGGATACCAAAAATAAATGAAATTGGATTTTTGAAATTAAAATTGGAAATTTTAAGTAAATTCTTTTGAAAGAATTGAATGAATTTAAAAGAAGGAATTTTAAAGCGTAAAGTTGATTTTTATAATCTTGTCGAATTATTTCCAAAATATGGGAAAGGATTTTTATTAATGGATTTTGAATAGTATTATTCGAAAGTGGAGAAATTTATTTAAAATGGGATTTTAAATGGTTTGGAAGATATAAAGGAATTTATTTTAAAAGGTGACAAATTTGTTGAAATCCAATTGATAATTGATTTGGTATTGGAAAATAAATCTTTGGGAAATCGATATAAAAATTTATTTGGTGTTGAATTAAAATGGATTTTGTGTGAGAATAAATTTGGAAATCGATTTGTAAAATGATTTGGTATTTGGGATTAAAATTTGAATCAATTTGAAATTTGATTCGGTGTTGAAGTAAATTTAGAAATCAATTTGGAATTTGATTTGGGGGTTTGAAATAAAATTGAGAAATCAATTTTGAAAGTTGATTTGGTGTTGAAAGTGAATATTTGAGAAATCGATTTGAAAATCGTATAAAAAGTGAATATTTGAGAATGTAAATTCCGAATAGAATTTATAAAGGAAAGGGGAATTTGTTTTAAAAATAAACATTGATTTATTTTTGAAGTGTGGAAATAAATTTACAAATTTGGAATGTAAATTCAAAATATATCGATAAGGATTTATTTAATTGGTTTAAATGGACCATTTTGTGATGAAGTGTGAAAATGTGATTTGAAATTGGTTTTCAAACGTGAAGTGTGGAAAAATATATATCTTGTGAAGATATTTTGAAAATAAATAATTTGGGAAAAATTATTTAAATTAGATGTTTGTTGTGAATGTTGTTGATAGTTAAATAACCGACTATCAATATTTGCCTTTGAAATGGCACTTGAATTTGTTTTTAAAACAAACGCTCACTATTCGGGTTAAGCCGGGAAAAGACCTTTGTGTCATATAACCCATTCCGAATTAGTGATACGACGATATGGATCGTATTGAAGACCGGTGGTGAAGACCGGATATTTTCGAAAATGAAAGGACAACCTGTCGAATGTCTCTGCACCGAGTTGCTCCGGTATAGAGATTTATATCACTCTTTTTGTGATGGGAAGTCCGGACGTGATTAGAAATTATCCGGATTGCAAGGACTTCTTTGGAAGTGCCTTCGGTTCCGTTCGATCCCGGAACGGACTTGTATGGATGTGTGTCTGACATTACACTTTGAGATGTAAAGCTGGTTTCTATCAAATACAATTCCGTTGGTGGCGGAGAATTTATTCTCTTAGCTTAACACCCTTCTCTGAGATGTACGAGCTCAGAGGTTATGTAGTTGATGGTTACTAGTGATACATTCCCAATTTGGTAATGTGGCACACGAAGTGTTGTTGATCATTTGTTGATCAAAGCGTTGCTTTGTGAAAAAGCATTGCTTTGTGAAAAAGCATGGCTTTGTGAAAAAGCGTAGCTTTGTGGACGAGACTTCGTCGAGCCTCACAACCCGGTAATGGTCGAAACAGGAATGTTGCGGCAAAGGTTTGTAGGGGTAGCGCCCCTAGGGTATGTCATTTCCTTCTGGATAAAAGGTGATATCATGGTATGGAGCCTAGATATTTTACCTATGTTGATTATACTTTGTGGTTGTTGCTTTGTGATTGAGGATCCTCGTATAAAGGTCGGTGACAACCGGGGGATGACATAGCTCATGTGTTAGCTACCTAGTTACAGCTTGGTAAAAGCGTAAGGTAGCGTCGGCCTTGTGTTTGTAGAGATCTGGTTAGGATCCGGGGCGTCTTTCTAGAGGCGTTTTCTATTTCGGTGTAAGGAAGTTCCTTCGCCTGACCATTTGTTGGAAATCCAAAGAAACAATACGAACCCTGTATGGTTTTTAGTTGTATTACCTGCTATGGAATGTGGCGGTAACTACTGAACGTAGTAACTATAGTAGACATACAATAATGGTTGTATGTTGGCTAAGATTGATATTATACTTTCGAAATGTTTTCCACACTAGACATTAATAATAATATCAACTGATTTTGCATAGTAAGCATTTTTGACTATCATAAGGGGAAATCTCCTCCAATTCTGCGTTTGCATTGTGTGTGTGGCGGGAGGCCTTATGGTAGTTTCATTTTCCAAAAGCATTGCGAAGTTGTTTTATCTTCTTTGTGAAAATAACTGTTTTACGATCTCACACCAGTCACCAAGACTGACTCGGAGTTTATTGTTTCCTTTCTAAACTCTGGGTGCCCATAATTTTCCACACGGGCAGCCTAGAGTTATGTTATCAGGATATTCTGGATTTCTGTAGCTTTGGAGATGAGCTGGATGGCGAAGCGTATTACCGTACTTGTTTACTTATTCCGCTGTGTATTCTATATGAGGACAAGTTTATATAACTGTCCATTGTTGTATTGAGTTGTATATTGACTCTGATCGATGTATGTATAAACTGATATAGTCTTTTGTTTTAAAGACTAGTGAATATCTATTATATATTGTTCCGCTGCGAATGTGAGATTCTGTTGTTGTTTCTTTTTCTGTTCTTTCTTTTCTTCTATCTTCTTCTACCTCTTCTTTTTAACCCTAATGGTTCGGTTTTCCGGCATTCGATTGCGCGGCATTTGATATAGTGGACGTATTAATGTCGACTTTCGGGCGTCGAAAAATCAGATCGTTACAGAATTAGTATCATGTAAATGTTATCTCACAACCCTAAAATAAAGCCCCTTTAAACCCAGTATAACTAATGCCAATCACGTTGTCATTGTACCTGAAATGTCTCCGACTAACTCAAGTGGTATAAATAACACTCAAGTCAGACTATGTATGTATCAAGGGTTAACAAATATTTAATTCATTATGTGCAAGAATAATAGTATAATAATAAATAACATTCATCTTGTTATTAGACACATAATTAAATATATATATATAGTATTTTTCACAATATCATAGACAATCTCAAATGTATTTATAAATTCCTAATATCAAAAATCATGTATAAATATATATATGTCATCGCCCATATCAATGTAAATCAATAAATTATAAAATTAACAACAACCAAGTGAATCATTCTTGTCCAGAAACGTTAAACCAAGAAATCACTAATACTATCATCGAATTATTTTATAATCATACTCAAAATATAACATCATTCAATAATAAAAGCATCACCATTAATATACCGAAATAAGATTGGCTGCCTATCAATACATAATAAAAGGTATGAGGATCTATCATATTCTGGACACCTATCCAGATATAATCTTATCTTCTCATATATGAATAAATCAGAATAGTGTGGATATACAGGGACTGACTACACTTTAGACACATAGTCATTATTATAATCACCTTATGGGATAGTGAATAATGTATGCTAATCCATATCACATACATTACCCTAAAATAGAAAAGTAGACCAATAGCACGCAACATGCTTTAAGGACCGAGGATTACTCGCCTCCCGTAAAGTATTATCTATCCATATAGTCTTCGGTTACCTCAACGGACATCCTGACCCTCTCCACCAGTGGCTCGTCTATGCATAACCCCGGTCATGACCCTGCTTTGCCCCTATATGTAACATACTGTTGACCTATGCGACACAAGGGGTTGTAGGCACCTACCCTACCAATCCTGAGATATGCATCCATAATACCCAACAACTGTGTCGTGGATTTAGGGCGCTACCCCATGAGCAGGCCGTCAAGGAGGGTACTGGCCAACCTAGTTCACTCCTGAATTGTAAAGGAAGTTGGGCAACAAGTGAATGACATATAATACTCATATCCAATTTCCATATACAGCTATCTTCCCACACCTACACACGGTTATACCCATAAGTCACCACGTGACTATAATATACTCACCACAATGAGTATCGTCACATACATGAGTAATCCCTATTTGAGTGACTTTTACTTAAAAAGAATAATCAAACAAATAACATAACGGTGTCTCATACCACCGCATGTTATTCAAATAATTTTTCAATGCTCATAAAATACATTGGATTTCTCTATATGATAGGTCTAATGAATGACCGAAAATCTGTTACTGAAAGTCCCATACTTGACGGTATCAATAAACGGTTTATTCAAATTTCTCATCATACAGAAATGAAATCTCACAAATCAACTATAAAATGTTACAACTTCAATTAAAAAGATGTCATCATCGTACTATATCAAAACACTAATCAAAACAATATCAACGGTGCATCACTCATATAATCATTATTTAATATCAGAAAAGAATGATAAGAAACTAATACATAAGAATATATTATTAGGGGAGGAGTTTGCAACAATATATAAGAAACTAATATATAACAATATTTGATCATTATTTTGCATGGTGTGAGTGTGTATGAGGGGTTTGTAAAAGGAAAAGCGAAGAAAAATGAGAGTTTTTTAGGGAATGCCCTCCTTCTTGCACCAAAATGTTAACTAAAAATTTATCCAACCTCGGAATTATAGTTAAAAATTGATAATAGCAAAGGTTACTCACAAATACCTTGATTTAGAAATGAAAAATGAGGAAGTAAAATGCATAATAAGTAAGAAGACACAAGACTTTGATTTGTTCGATCTAAGCTGATCTATGTCAAACATAAGGAATTTTCTTCTTTTATAATAGTCGTGATTACAAGAGATGATAATAAGAAAATAAAATGACTGAGAGCATGAAATGTTCGGCCCTTGTAAAAAAAATAAGTTTGGTTGTATTTATAAGTGTTGGAGTTTGAGTTAGCCGGTAGAGCTTGTGTTGCAAAGGTCCTAAAATCACTCTCGGCTATTGTTTTGTCTCAGTTATTGTTTTGGTTGTTCAGCTGATGTATAGGTCAACTAGGATGCCAATTGGACTGTATCCCTTAGTTGATCGCCAATTAGCAGTCTGTACTAGAGCATACCTTGGTCAGGAACAAGCGGCATGGGATCAAGGAGTGATTGTGTCGTATCGCTTTTTCAGGATGGCAACAAAAGTCAAGGATACGGTGCCACTTTTGTAGGTGAATAGTGTCTTACATGACAGTCTTTTCAGAGAAACTACGTATTCGTAGCTTCCTTAATCAGGGGCAGTTGGGCATGTGTGGATAGAGCCTATTGTCAAAAAAAGAGGGCTTCAAAAGATGCAGGCGGTTGAGGTGGAAGATGAGCGAAGGACCTTGTCAAGGAACGGGCGAGGACATTATCGGGGTCATTGGAAGTATGGACGAGGCCATTGTCCAGGCCACTAGACTTTTAAGGACCATTTTGCAAGTTGGTCCGTTGTTGTCGTTGTCGCCCGTTGATGAGCACATGGGCTTTGTATGACCGCGTGTATACTGGTCTCGAGCGGGTCGCTTTGTTGTGGGGAACTAGGCAGTTCGAACAATATACGGATGTGGGCTAAGATGCGGGCTGGTGGGACTAGGCGAGTCGGGCCAAGTTGTGCTTGTTAGAAAACTGAAAAACATTACCGAAGCTCCCAAAATCTATAACTGACTGAAGTTTACCTTCGGTCCTGAATGGTGGTTCAAAAATCCAACCAACGTTATTATTTTTTATTCATAGTGTACTAAAAATAATCGTAATAGAAATTTTGTTTTTTGAGCATTTTGTTAGAGTTGAATTAACTACGGTGTGTTAATTATTAATAATCGGTTAAAATTAAATATTTAATACTTATTATTTGTTAGGTATTGGTAGAAACTTATTAATCGATAATTAATAATTATTTTAGTTAATAATTAAAATTAATTAGTTAATACTTACTTTCTAAACCAATATACTTATAAATTAAATTATAAACATCATAACTTTTACATCTAAATCGAACACAACATGTTGCACGATTTTCTCGCAAAGGTATAGACGAGCCCATTGAATCGAAACCTAACAATAAAGGTCTGTATAGCACATGTCGACTGGGGCCCTTTCTGGCTGAATATCATGCCCGCCCAATATATCCTCACCCATAAGGCTTGTTTGTCTCATCATGCTTATCTGAAACCTTATCCGTCATCTTTCCCAAGAACAATGAAGTGTCTCAAGCTTCGTGGCTCCGACCGCCCTCCGTACATCTTCTCTCATCGCTCTTAAGCGACAGAGTCATAGCAAGACAATGCCAACTTCTGAATGCGCACGACCGCCTATGTGCCATGTTGTTACCTTTCCCTATCCATCAAGACTCTTTGCCGGTCAATTTCTCTATCTGCTACGCTTCATCGACACTAGCTAGGTCCACGACCAAATCTTCTGATCACCCCAGCAAAAAGAGAGGGCGGCCCCATACAGTTTCTTTGAGAAAAAGCATTATAACAGCATTGTTCATCTGACACAATATCACTATGCCATAACCGCTCTTTGTACTGTCAATGGGTGAATGATAAACCACATTTCAGATTGTTTAATTATTACCGCAATCCTGAGAAAATCTATCAACACATTATGTTTCTTTGTCAGAATAGAATAACAAAATGAACGCAATGTATTTTTTGTTGTCTTATTATTATCCACATCCATTGTAAATTCGTTATGCTTAATTTTATTGTCACTTTTTGACATCTATACTTAGCCACAGAATTTATAAATAAGATCATAACATAAGCAGCTAGAACATTTATCGAACTATATATATATATATATATATATTATAATAAAAAAAAGGAAGATTTTCAATGCAAGGTTATGATTTGGGACTTTAACGGATCTATAGATAGAAATGAATGTTTTATTCTCGATGTTTTATCATTCCTTTTTTTTAAATATATTTTAGCATCCTAATTAACTTTGAAAAATGGAAATAGAAAAGGGATTCCTATATAGAGTATAAATATCCATGGAATCGTAACTTAAAAATAAGATATTTAAATGAAATATAATGGCATAAATTGTTTATTTGTCAGAATTCACCACGATTGGCTCAACATGTTGCTCAATGAGCTTTAGTAATGCACAATTTTAGTGAACTCTACAAAACCGAACAAACTGGAACTTTAATTCATGTACTTCAATTCCCAAGAACTTGAAAAATAAAAGAGAGAGAGAGAGAGCACATCTTATTATACATGTTTAATCAACAGTCAAATATTTTGCAATTTGCAATTGAAGTATAACAAATAACATGCTTACGCCAATAGTACGATACTTGGAACACATTTATACTATCAATACTCAAGGACTGGCTATTAACTAATCTTTGTTTGAATGAAAAACGTATTTCCAAATTCATTGGATGATGTATGGTCTCATGTATCTTTATTAACAGTTGGAATAGAAAAGCAACCTTTTGATCCTACCATAAAGTAGACCTGTCAAAATATGACCCAACGCACTAAGCCAACTCATTCACCCTACTAATAAATGGGTTGGATTAACTCATTTATGAATTTTATTAACTAGTTATGGGTTGGGTTGACCTATTTTTAAAAGGGTTATAAGTGGATAACCCATTTACCAATTTATTAAAAACTTAACATTTGAAAATATAAATTTTGAATACACATTGTAGCTTTCCATGGAGACTTACAGTTGTACTTAGAAAATAGCAGGCTACTGCATCTCCATATTTGAACTCCACCTAGTGTAGAAGCCGTTATTTTTTTTGTTTAGACTACAATAACTTTTTCATACTAACTCGAAATCAGGTGAGACTTCAACTGATGAACTCCCATGCAACACCCCGCATTTTTAGACAATTAATAATCAAATAACGATGAACAGTGAAAATAAGCATTTTTAGAATTGTCAGAATATGGCCTTGAAACTTATACCATTGTGTTCATGGCGATTTTTTGATCAATTTCCATATATAACTTGTCAAAATTCGAGTTAATATGAAGAAGTTACGAGAGCATAAGAAATCAAAATTAAACGAAAAGAAAACAAAAAAAAAGTAAGACCTTACGGGTCGACCCGCAAAGCACAAGGGTCAACCCCCAAACGAACACAGGTCAACCTATAGGTCGACCCGCGTTTTGTCCTGGACGTGAAATCGTCCAGGGACGTGCCGAAGTATTAAATTCTGATTTTTGAGCGATCTGAGGCGTTGTTTTCTGGATCCAACATTTCCAATGAGCCTGTGACGTGGTTACACCAGATTCAATCAAAAAATCTTATGGTCTGAGATCCTTAAACTCCACTATAAATAGAACCCTAGGCCTAGCTATTTTCTCACAATCAGATTTTCTCCCAATTGGGTTCATTGCCTGAGGCTGAACCCTAAATAGAAAATATTTCTAGGGAGAATATCTTTTTAATAAAAATATTAAACACCTTAGAAGGGGACCCAGGAAGGCCATGGAATAAACCTAAGGACGACAGGTGAGTGGATTTAAATTATATCTCTTTTATGTTTATGATATATAATATCGTTTGATTCCCGTTAAATATTTAATTCGGCATATATTTCAGTAATTAGTTCTACTAATTAGTTATGTTGAAAATGTAAATTTTATAAGAGAAGTGCACTTCTGTTTACATTTTATTTATATGAAAATAGAAAGGAATTCAATTAAATATAAGTAATATTATGCTAAAAAGTAGTTGAGAAAGGCATAAGCCTAAAAGTGAGAAATTTACAGTAAATTATGCTAAAATGGGAGAAATAATTAAAAGGGGGAAAAATCTAATAACTTGATTTGGGAGTTAGTGATAGATTGGTTGGTTGGTTTAGAAAATGGAATACATTTCCATAGTTTAATATTGTAAGAACAACGATAAACGTAATTGCAAGAATAAAACAAGAAAAGTGGAATTAGTGCAAAATAGAGATATTACTATATTTTCATTACCCAACAATTAAAGAAACAATAAAAGAAATATCTTGCAGTTACGAGTTATTGTTTATAGCATTATTTAATATTAAAATATGGAAATGGATTTTTAGCATAGTTTTTGTAACCAACCAAATAGAATAGAACTACTTCCAAGAATAAAAGAGAATAACGCGAAGTGTTAAAGAAATTAAAGAAGAAGAAATAATCAAGTTAATTTGACAAGACTAGAAAACAGAATGTGTGACTAGATCTTCATTTACTGCGCAGATAATAGAATAAAAAGTAAAGCAGTTATTATGATAAGTAATTTGTGACGGTTGGACGTAGTCCTAAGCTAAGACTTTTATAAAATATAAGAGAACTAAAGAGAATTTATTATCATAATAAAAGAAGACAGACTAGAATAGAAAAGAGACACTTGCAATTACATTTATAACATGTAGGTTATAAAAGAAAGAAAAAAGAATATAGAAGTGACAATTGCAAGTATAATTGTAACCCGTAGGTTATAATTAAAAGAAATAAATAGAAGATGCTTATTTTATCAAACTTAGATCTTGGATTAAGTAAATAACCAAAATAATAGAAGTGGCCCGTACCGGCAGCATTCCCTTTCAGGTCTAGAACTGATGGTCTCACACATAGGTAGGGCTGCGCTTGCTGATTAGGGTAAATAAGTAGCCAACAGAAAAAGAAAACTAAACTAAACGCAAAATAAAGATTAGACGTAGGGTCTAATAAAATGGTAAGGTGCGTTTGGAATAGCCCAAAGAGAATCTAGATAAGAGCCTAACGAAGCACTTCATCGTAGATTTTTAGTACAGAAAGAGCACGTCCAACTTAGTAAGTTTGGGCTAGAAGGAAGTACGAGACTTCAACGGGACGTGAGGATACTCTAGGATGGCCCTCTGGAGTAGGCCTAACGAAGCTGCACCCCCGGAGGCAGGTCTGCAGGTGTTCTATCAAGAGAGTATGCCTTGAATGCTTTTGCATTGCAGGCCAAACGAAGCGGACCTTTGTAGGCAGTCAAAAGATTGATGATGGAGTAGGAGATTCATATGACACCATACTCTGGATTGCAAGTAGGTTATGGTGGGCAGAACCCAAAAGGATAGTTGCATGCGGCGATCAAGCCATCATCAATCAGAACGAGTTCAGGAAAGACTAGAGTTAAACCAATAGGCCAATGATTCTTTCACTATCGAGATGTTGGATGAGCGGCACATCCAATTGGATGCTTAGATTGTTTGCAGTAGGGCACAGCCACTTAGCTCTTGAAAGATCTTTGGATTAGATATGGAGGGGCTGCGTGGGGCCATAGCCACGCTGAGAAAAGAGACACACCAAATTGAATATCTGTATTGTAGGCCTAATGAAGCTGACCTTTACAGATATAGAAAATCCTCGACTGAGTTCCATACAAGGTAGATCTTGTTGGCGGAATTCAAAGAGTAGACAGAACGATTACGTATAGTCCTCAAGGTATGCATTGGGTGGTACATTGTGGATGTCCGAGCACTAGTATACTCTAGTAGCGAGACGATGGAGTTCTTTTCGAGGAGGATACGAAAGGTATTATGGGTAGTACCTAGGACCGATGCGGTCATTGGGCATATAGCTACATATATATTAGTTATTAGGTTTTAATCTACTAGGGAGTAGATGGGTACGATTCACGTACGGAGGTAAGAGTAGTATAAACCCAATAAACCTAATATAACAGAAAATGGAAATAAAACGGTATATGTAGAATTAAGCCTAGAAGTGTATAATTTGTTCATTCACCAGAACTTTAGTTCTGACCCCCTCCTCATAACATCCTACAGGTTAGGTAGATGGCGGAGACTTTCCAGCTTTGAGACACTGATTTAGAAAGTGTTATTATATTGGTGAGTATTTACTTACTATTATATTTTAGTTAGTTCCGCTGTGAGATATTTATTTGAGCTCTGATATATTTGTCTTTGCCTATTTGCAGGATACCAGATACCCAACTCAGGCTTCATTGGGCTTGGATTTTAGCATTTTTGCGAAAAATCCGGACCCACTGGAATTCGGGTTGTTACATTTGGTATCAGAGCTTAGCTTAGTAGATCCTAAGTAAATTAGGAAATATGAGTGAATGTATTTGTATTTTTGAATAAAATATAAATATATTATGTACTAATATCCAAATAGTCCCCAATTATAGATTTTAACATGTGGAAAGTTTTTAGAAGTATATTTGTGCATAGTTTGCTAGTTGGGTTTGGGATGACCCAAGGTGTTGTGCCCTATGTTATTGCTGATTTATAGTGTGCAATAAGTTATATTTTGAGAGAAGATTGGTATCCATATGTTATAGGAAGTGGGAAAGTTCCCTAAGGATAGTAGGGAGCGTATTTTTATTTTGGAAGGAATAAGGGATTTTAGTAAGGAAAATGAGATTTCCAAGGTTTAGGAAGGGTATTTCTAGGATAGTAAGAAGAAAATCCACTTTATGACTAGCCCAATAAAATGAAACTTTTGGAATTGAAAAATTGAAAAATATAATTGTTAATATGTTTGATGAAGTAAATATTGTGTTTTTGAAAAACAAAGTGGTACGAAATTTAAATTGGATTTTATATGATGTAAATTTTGTTAAAAGTGAAATTTTTTTGAAGAATTATAGAGCATGTATAGCTCGCTAGTATCTTTGTAGGTAAACAAAGATTTTAAATATAAAAACCTAGAGTGTGTTAAGTATCGAAAACGTAGGTTACAACATTTATTGTTGTAATAGATGTTTTCATGAAAAATAAAGGAAGCATAGACTATGGCACTATTGTTTTTACATAGTATATGGGATTTATTAATATTTATTTTAATTGAATTCATATACTAGTATTTTTGAGTTGTAGTAACGGTGTTTTACGCAACATCTGTTTTGACCCAAATAAAAAAGTGTTTTGAAGATAATTTCTATGTATAGAAATAAAGTGGTTTGTAAGTACACTTATTAGTTAAATAAGTATATGGAAATGTTTTCTAGTTATGAAAATATTAAAAAAAAATTGAAAATGAGTTCTTCTGGTAAAAAAAAGATGTAATAAATATTAGGAAATTAATAAATTTCATAGGAAATGTCTATTGTAAGTGAATATAGATTAAACCTACTTTAATCTATTTGAATGAAATGAATAATGATATAATTTTCTATGAAACTAAATTACAAATAATATGTTTTGTGCAAGTTATAAGGAATACGTGAAAGAGATATACAAGGTAAGGAAAGCACCATATTTTGTATAGCCTATTTCGATAAAATATAAAATAAGTTCTTTGTAATTTCACATAAACATGAAATTCTCTTTTAAAGAATTCATAGAAGGTTTTAGCGTTAATGATTTCTCATAAGAGAAAGTGTAACGACCCCGAAATTTAATTTTATTTAAATTGATAACTAAATAAATTTTTGAAATAAATTTGTGAAAATGATCAATGCGGTGATGCGAGTTTCCCCGAATTCAAGTATATTTTGTATAAATCATTTAAAAATTAAATATTGTAAATATTGTATATATGTGAATATTTGATTTGAATTTAAATTGTAAATAAATGGGTTAAAAATAAAAATGAAATATATAAGATATAAAGTATAGAATAAATAGATTGGATAAAAATCTAATAACAAACTAAATTTAGAAATTCACTTATATTATCAAATGAATATAAAATAATTAGAATTTGAGTTAGAAATAAATAATGAAGATAGGAATAGAAATAAAAATACACTCAAGTGTTCAAACAAAAGAAGATATGCAGGCAAGTCTATCAACATAAAAGTAGTATGTAGGCAAGTATAGGTATGCAGCCTGCAGGCTTGTAAAGGAAGAAAAACAAAATGTCTTTGATATTGTACATAACAACATTATTATCTCAGCCGAGTAAAACAGCAAACAAAAATATGCTTTCATGAACACTAGCTAAAGAAAGAAACAAAATATATATCTATAGGCAAGTAAAAAAATATAATGTATGTTACCTGTAGGATAGATATGCTAGGCAAAAGAAAGATGAAATATCTTTGTTCAAAGAGGTTAAGTATAGACATAAAGTACTTAGCATTAAATGCTTTCACAGCTCAAAGTATTTTGGTCAATTCGAAATCATACAAAATGTGTTCATCAGCCCCCTATGGGAAAAAAAATCTCTGAACAAAGCTTGTACCCATCTAATAATATAATCTGTAAACATATTCTATATATCAATCTCTCCCTTTTTCTTTTCGTTTTCAAAAGAAAAACTTAGCCTTCCAGCTTTTAAAAGTTTCAAAAACTAGACCTGTAAACCTTTTCTTATATACATCACCTTCTTCATTTTCAATTCGTTCATCTTCAAAGTTGAGAAAATCTAAAGAGGCAACATTCAAAACTAAAATAGTATCACCTCAAACAATACAAATCAGCAAAACCAAAAATCAAAGAAGCTTCAGTTTGCAAAATTATAAAGGCCTGTTCAACAAACAACCTCTGTTTTTTTTAAGGTGAGCAACCCTTTAAATTAGAACCTTAGTTTTATAAATTTATGACAATAATATGATGGCCTATATGTCTGGTTTTCAATTCTGTATTCATATGTGGGTTCTTTGCAAAAATTTGAATATACAGTTTTCCTGTAGTTACAGAGTTAAGTAAACAATCAAAATACAAAATATTTTCATTCAATTATTTATAGGCTTATGTTTTGAAATCAAAGCAAGATTTTTGAATATAAATCAAGCTTTAAACTTGTTTTCAACCTGTCAGTAGAGTATGTCCCTTGGAAAGTGATTTACAGGGCAATGATAAATTTTATGTTAAATTCAAATATGCTAGATTGCAGATTCAACTATATAACTCGAATCTATACACAAAGGTAGGATTTTTAACATAAGAATGACGATTTTTAGCTAAGTATACAAGGTGCGGTTTATAAAGGAACCAAAAATGCTTTTTCATGAATTTCTGTTGATTTAACAAATTATAAATGTTGAAATTTGTTGTGGAGCAAGATTGAATGTTGGAGATCACTAGAAAAATACAAGATGAATTTATAAATCTTTGGATTGTTAAGTCGAGATCAAAATAGGGTTTAAACTCGAAAAATGCGCAGTCTGGGAAACGTGGTCGCTGCTCCGTCTATGGGCCATCGGACTTTGAGACTCCGATGGGGATAGCGGCGCTAGGTCGAGACGAAGCTCCAGTCAAAATTTTATGGCCTCTGATGGCCAAAGGAGGTGGCACGAGATCGATTTCCGATGATGTAGTGATGGGTTCATTTGGACAGGATGACTCGATTTTGCTCTCGAGTTTTATTCGAGGCTTGGGGTGTTCGTATCGTTTTGAGAGGAGGGAGGCAACTCGGGGATGGTCGCAGCACCGACCAATGTCGGCAAAGTTGATCGTGCACGTGCATGAAGATGATTCGCGTGTCAGTGAGATGAGTTAGGGAAGACGAGGGAAAACTCGAAGCAATACCCGAGAAAATGAAAGGAAAACTCGAAGCTGGGGTCGAGTAGTTTTGGCTACGTATCGGGTCGTTTATAACTTAAGCAAATTTTTGAAAAAAAATGTATCACTCGGGTCAATCTGGGGAAAAACTCGAAGTACTTAGGCATTTTTCTCGGGTGCGACTCGAAGCAAGTCTCGAGACTAATATGTAAAACAGTTTTTACCTTAAAAATTTTCAGACTTTTAAGACACTTTTAAACTATGTTCAAACAATGATTTGATTTGAATTTTAAGTTAATAAGATGTTTTCAAAGAAATTAAATTTTTGTTTATTTAGTTTTGATACAATATTTTTATAAGGTTATTTATATTTGATAAATAATGTAACTTAAAAGGAAATTAAGATAAAATGTTGTTTAAGCTAAATCTTAACCTTTCAAGGTGTCTAAAGTGAAAAAAAGTGATTTATTTAAACAAGGTTTAAAAGAATAATTAAGGGTGAATTAAATAATTAAGGGAGAATTAAATAATTAAGGGAGAATTAAATGATTAAGGGTGAATTAAATAATTAAGGGAGAATTAAATAATTAAGGGTGAATTAAATAATTAAAGGATAATTACTTAATAATTAAAGGTTGATAAATTAAAATTAAAGGATAATCAATTTATTATTAATAGTTAATTAATAAATGATTTAAGAATAATTAATCGAGATAATTTGTAATTGATTAACCAGGATTAGAAATTTATTCATAAGAAATTTATCTGATTTGAATAAATCAGATAATTAACTGACCTTACCTATGAATGTTTGGCTTCTATTGATTTGATTGGTTGATATCCCTGATTTGTGATGCTTTATGATATACCCTGATGTATGCTGTGATTTGTAATTTACTTAGCTGTGATTTCTATTTCTGTGATGTATTACTATGTGAATATGAAACCTTGACCCATAGAACGACATTTGAATTTCGATGCGACAGGGAGTCGGATTCCAGTTGGTTATCCGAAACCCACATCGAATTGTAATAGTGAATCGTTGTGACTGATAAATTTATTTTATCTATGAATCTGTGAATGAAGATAAGCGTTATCGATTATACCGCTTATCGATATATCTGTGATGATTGATGTTGCACTATTGTGTGTAAAACCCTTAGACCACACTCATACACACACAAATATGGATTTCACGTGGAAATCAGTTAGATCACAGATGAATTTAAATTTGATGATTTTGAAATTGAAATTTCAATTGATTTTGAAATTGGGAATTTGGGTTTAAAATAAAAAGCTTTTGAAATAGAATTTCAAAGATAAAAGTTATTTTGAATAACTTAATCTAGTTTTGAAAATTTAAATAATTTGATTTAAATTTGATTTAAATTTGACTTCAAGATTTGAAATTGAATTCTATGATTTGAAACTAGGGATTAAAGGTGTTATACCCGTTATATATGGGTTAAACTATTTTAAAAATATTGATTATGGAATGTGAATATAATTCAAGGGCTTTAACTCGTGCAGCATAATTGTATTTTTTCTAAAACGAAAACTATTTGTTTTCAAATAATTAAAGCTTTCATATAAGAAGGGAATTTCCAATTTGTGTTGAAATGTTTCAAATTTAAAATGAAATTGAAATGTTTTGAAAAGCTATGAATGAAATGTTTTGAAAGCTATGAATTGAATCTGTTTATTTATAACAGATTTAAAAATGGTGATTTGTTTAAACCCTTCGAAATGAAATTGTTTTGAAAACTATAAGTTGAATCTTTGTTTTAAAGATTTAACGAGTTAATCCAATTAAATTGGAAATTGTTTTGAAATCCATGAATGTATCTTTGTGAATGGGGTTGACTTTGTGAAATAAATCTTTTTGTTTAAAGATTTGAAAATGGTAATTTGTTTAACCATTCGAATGAAAAGTTTTGGGCTTTAAGCTGTGATTTAATTGAAATCCCAATATCCATATGTTTTTAAATATTGCGCTCATTATTCGGGTTAGCCGGGAAAAGACATTTATGTCATATAACCCATTCCGAATAGTGATACGTCGTATATGGATAGCATTTGAAGACCGGTGATGAAGACCGGATATTTGCGAAAACGAAAGGACAACTCGTCGAATGTCTCTGCATCGACTGGCCCCGATATAGAGATTTTATCACCCTTTGTGATGGGAAGTCCGGACGGGATTGTGAATACCCGGAATTGCAAGGGCTTCGTAAGTAGTGCCTTCGGTTCTGTTCGAACCCGGAACAGACTTGTATGGATACATGTCTGACATTATACTTTGAGATATAAAGCCGATTTCTTTCAAATACATTTCTGTTGGTGGCGGAGAATTTATTCTTTTAGCTTAACACCCTTCTCTGAGACGTACGAGCTCAGAGGTTATGTAATTGAAATTTATCAGTGATATATCCCAATTTGGTAATGTGGCATGCTGAGTGTTGCTGTGTGATGATCAGTGTTTGATCATTTGTGATATGATCATTTGTTTCATCTTATATCTTTGTGATCATAGGTTGATCATTTGTTTGACCCGAAGCATGGCTTTGTGACAAAGCGTAGCTTTGTGGACGAGACTTCGTCGGACCTCACACCCTGGAAATGGTCAAAACAGGAAAGATGCAGCAAGGTTCTAGGTAGTAGCGCCCCTTAGTGTATGTCATTCTTTCTGGATAGAGGTGGTATCATGGTATGGAGCCCAGATACTTAACCTATGTGGTTACTGCATGATTATTTTTATGAGGTTGTTGGAATCGAGGATCCTCGGGAAGATCGGTGACGATCGGGGGATGGCATACGCGTGTCAGTAGTTACCTATTTTTGCAGAGGTAACCCGGCCTTGTGTTGGCAGAGATCCGGTTAGGTTCTCGGGACGTCATTCCAGAGGCGTTTCCATATGGCAATGGGAAGTTCCTTGGTCTGACCATTTGTTGGAAATCCAAAGAAACAATACGTGACTTGTACGGTTTTAGTTGTATTACCTGCCATGAAATGTGGCGGTAACCTGCTATTGAACATGGTAGCTATAGTAGGCATAAGTGTGGAATGCCTATGCTGGCTAAGATTTATATTCCATTTTTGAAATACTTTTTCCACTATGCACTAATAATAATATCAAATCAAATGATTTGTTTTGCGTAGTAAGCATCTTTGACTATCATAAGAAGAAATCTCCTCCAATTCTGCGTTTGCATTGTGTGTGTGGTGGGAGGTCTTATGGTAGTTTCATTTTCCAAAAGCATTGCGAATTGACTTTAAAATTCTCTGCTATTTGTTTTAAAAATAAACTGTTTTTGTTGCTCACACCAGTCCCATGACTGATCCGGAGTTTATTGTTTCTTTCCTAAACTCTGGATGCTCAAAATTTTTCTACACGAGCAGTCTAGAGTTGGGTTTTTCAGATAGTCAGATTAGTAGATTTATCTGGAGCTAGTTCAGTCTTAGGATATGGACTGCACTTGCTTATCTTTGTGCATCGTTATTGAGAGTTCGAGCTATTTCTAGATTAGTGCATTGGAGATGGAGATTATCCGCTGCTGATGTTATCGTTTTCTTTTCCGCTGCTATTTGTTGTATCATATCTCTGATGTATATTGATATTCATTGTATCATCATTGTATCAGATATTGTATATCAATGTATTATTCTTTTTATTCCGCTGTGTTGTTTACTTAATGTTGTTATAAGCTCTGGCGACTCGGATTTGAACGGTCGAATATACGGCATTCGAGTACGATGTAAAGTATGGATGTCGATTTTCGAGCGGGCAAAATTCGCAGCCGTTACATTTGGTATCAGAGCTAAGGTTGAACTTTAGCTCAGGAGTATAACACGTTAAGTAGCTCATTAGAGATAGAGTGAAGTAAACTCTAGAATGAGTATTCTCAGATATCTGTTCGAATGCCTCAGTAAATTCTCTTACTATCCACTAATAGTGAGTATGAGTGCAAGAAGAGGACGAGATAGGGGACAAGGGAATACGACTACAAATAGTCAATACCCTGTAACAGTGGAAACAACTTTCTCATCAATATTCTTTGATTCGTTTCCAAATTCTTTTGATTGCTTCGTATCAGCTACAAGAAGAAGATTCGGTGTGATGATGGTTCTACGAATCGTTGTAGAAGATCCTTACTTTGTATCTTCATCGTTTTCTTATCAGCTTTTCGATTTAAACCTTAATGAATTTGAAATTGGAAATTTTGAATTGAGTTAAATTGATTAACAGAATATGAAGCTAAAATTGAATTAAATCAATTAAAACGATTTCGTTTAAAACCAAATTTTGAAATTCTATTGTAATTTCTTGTGAATACCAAAGTCCGAAGAGGGACAAATTGGTATGTATTCTGAGATATTCCGACTTGACTTTGGAATCCATATCGTAAGTTTGAGGAATTATAGGAGATCGAATCTGTCTATCTCTGTGTTGTTTTCGTGCCTGCGAATTTCGAGGACGAAATTCTTTTAAGGAGGGAAGTTTGTAACGACCCCGAAATTTAATTTTATTTAAATTGATAACTAAATAAATTTTTGAAATAAATTTGTGAAAATGATCAATGCGGTGATGCGAGTTTCCCCGAATTCAAGTATATTTTGTATAAATCATTTCAAAATTAAATATTGTATATATGTGAATATTTGATTTGAATTTAAATTGTAAATAAATGGGTTAAAAATAAAAATGAAATATATAAGATATAAAGTATAGAATAAATAGATTGGATAAAAATCTAATAACAAACTAAATTTAGAAATTCACTTATATTACCAAATGAATATAAAATAATTAGAATTTGAGTTAGAAATAAATAATGAAGATAGGAATAGAAATAAAAATACACTCAAGTGTTCAAACAAAAGAAGATATGCAGGCAAGTCTATCAACATAAAAATAGTATGTAGGCAAGTATAGGTATGCAGCCTGCAGGCTTGTAAAGGAAGAAAAACAAAATGTCTTTGATATTGTACATAACAACATTATTATCTCAGCCGAGTAAAACAGCAAACAAAAATATGCTTTCATGAACACTAGCTAAAGAAAGAAACAAAATATATATCTATAGGCAAGTAAAAAAATATAATGTATGTTACCTGTAGGATAGATATGCTAGGCAAAAGAAAGATGAAATATCTTTGTTCAAAGAGGTTAAGTATAGGCATAAAGTACTTAGCATTAAATGCTTTCACAGCTCAAAATATTTTGGTCAATTCGAAATCATACAAAATGTGTTCATCAGCCCCCTATGGGGAAAAAAATCTCTGAACAAAGCTTGTACCCATCTAATAATATAATCTGTAAACATATTCTATATATCAATCTCTCCCTTTTTCTTTTCGTTTTCAAAAGAAAAACTTAGCCTTCCAGCTTTTAAAAGTTTCAAAAACTAGACCTGTAAACCTTTTCTTATATACATCACCTTCTTCATTTTCAATTCGTTCATCTTCAAAGTTGAGAAAATCTAAAGAGGCAACATTCAAAACTAAAATAGTATCACCTCAAACAATACAAATCAGCAAAACCAGAAATCAAAGAAGCTTTAGTTTGCAAAATTATAAAGGCATGTTCAACAAACAACCTCTGTTTTTTTTAAGGTGAGCAACCCTTTAAATTAGAACCTTAGTTTTATAAATTGATGATAATAATATGATGGCCTATATGTCTGGTTTTCAATTCTGTATTCATATGTGGGTTCTCTGCAAAAATTTGAATATACAGTTTTCCTGTAGTTACAGAGTTAAGTAAACAATCAAAATACAAAATATTTTCATTCAATTATTTATAGGCTTATGTTTTGAAATCAAAGCAAGATTTTTGAATATAAATCAAGTTTTAAACTTGTTTTCAACCTGTCAGTAGAGTATGTCCCTTGGAAAGTGATTTACAAGGCAATGATAAATTTTGTGTTAAATTCAAATATGCTAGATTGCAGATTCAACTATATAACTCGAATCTATACACAAAGGTAGGATTTTTAACATAATAATGATGATTTTTAGCTAAGTATACGAGGTGCGGTTTATAAAGGAACCAAAAATGCTTTTTCATGAATTTCTGTTGATTTAACAAATTATAAATGTTGAAATTTGTTGTGGAGCAAGATTGAATGTTGGAGATCACTAGAAAAATACAAGATGAATTTATAAATCTTTGGATTGTTAAGTCGAGATCAAAATAGGGTTTAAACTCGAAAAATGCACAGTCTGGGAAACGTGGTCGCTGCTCCGTCTATGGGCCATCGGACTTTGAGACTCCGATGGGGATAGCGGCGTTAGGTCGAGATGAAGCTCCAGTCAAAATTTTATGGCCTCTGATGGCCAGAGGATGTGGCACGAGATCGATTTCCGATGATGTAGTGATGGGTTCATTTGGACAGGATGACTCGATTTTGCTCTCGAGTTTTATTCGAGGCTTGGGGTGTTCGTATCGTTTTGAGAGGAGGGAGGCGACTCGGGGATGGTCGCAGCACCGACCAATGTCGGCGAAGTTGATCGTGCACGTGCATGAAGATGATTCGCGTGTCAGTGAGATGAGTTAGGGAAGACGAGGGAAAACTCGAAGCAATACCCGAGAAAATGAAAGGAAAACTCGAAGCTGGGGTCGAGTAGTTTTGGCTACGTATCGGGTCGTTTATAACTTAAGCAAATTTTTGAAAAAAAATGGATCACTCGGGTCAATCTGGGGAAAAACTCGAAGTACTTAGGCATTTTTCTCGGGTGCGACTCGAAGCAAGTCTCGAGACTAATATGTAAAACAGTTTTTACCTTAAAAATTTTCAGACTTTTAAGACACTTTTAAACTATGTTCAAACAATGATTTGATTTGAATTTTAAGTTAATAAGATGTTTTCAAAGAAATTAAATTTTTTTTTATTTAGTTTTGATACAATATTTTTATAAGGTTATTTATATTTAATAAATAATGTAACTTAAAAGGAAATTAAGATAAAATGTTGTTTAAGCTAAATCTTAACCTTTCAAGGTGTCTAAAGTGAAAAAAAGTGATTTATTTAAACAAGGTTTAAAAGAATAATTAAGGGTGAATTAAATAATTAAGGGAGAATTAAA
Source organism: Allium fistulosum (assembly GCA_030737815.1). Classification (NCBI taxonomy): domain Eukaryota; kingdom Viridiplantae; phylum Streptophyta; class Magnoliopsida; order Asparagales; family Amaryllidaceae; genus Allium; species Allium fistulosum. The sequence continues at coordinate 461,337,236 of CM060907.1, read as the reverse complement.
TAATTAAGGGAGAATTAAATGATTAAGGGTAAATTAAATAATTAAGGGAGAATTAAATAATTAAGGGTGAATTAAATAATTAAAGGATAATTACTTAATAATTAAAGGTTGATAAATTAAAATTAAAGGATAATCAATTTATTATTAATGGTTAATTAATAAATGATTTAAGAATAATTAATCAAGATAATTTGTAATTGATTAACCAGGATTAGAAATTTATTCATAAGAAATTTATCTGATTTGAATAAATCAGATAATTAACTGACCTTACCTATGAATGTTTGGATTCTATTGATTTGATTGGTTGATATCCCTGATTTGTGATGCTTTGTGATATACCCTGATGTATGCTGTGATTTGTAATTTACTTAGCTGTGATTTCTATTTCTGTGATATATTACTATGTGAATATGAAACCTTGACCCATAGAACGACATTTGAATTTCGATGCGACAGGGAGTCGGATTCCAGTTGGTTATCCGAAACCCACATCGAATTGTAATAGTGAATCTTTGTGACTGATAAATTTATTTTATCTATGAATCTGTGAATGAAGATAAGCGTTATCGATTATACCGCTTATCGATATATCTGTGATGATTGATGTTGCACTATTGTGTGTAAAACCCTTAGACCACACTCATAAACACACAAATATGGATTTCACGTGGAAATCAGTTAGATCACAGATGAATTTAAATTTGATGATTTTGAAATTGAAATTTCAATTGATTTTGAAATTGGGAATTTGGGTTTAAAGTAAAAAGCTTTTGAAATAGAATTTCAAAGATAAAAGTTATTTTGAATAACTTAATCTAGTTTTGAAAATTTAAATAATTTGATTTAAATTTGACTTCAAGATTTGAAATTGAATTCTATGATTTGAAACTAGGGATTAAAGGTGTTATACCCGTTATATATGGGTTAAACTATTTTAAAAGTATTGATTATGGAATGTGAATATAATTCAAGGGCTTTAACTCGTGCAGTATAATTGGATTTTTTCTAAAACGAAAACTATTTGTTTTCAAATAATTAAAGCTTTCATATAAGAAGGGAATTTCCAATTTGTGTTGAAATGTTTCAAATTTAAAATGAAATTGAAATGTTTTGAAAAGCTATGAATGAAATGTTTTGAAAGCTATGAATTGAATCTGTTTATTTATAACAGATTTAAAAATGGTGATTTGTTTAAACCCTTCGAAATGAAATTGTTTTGAAAACTATAAGTTGAATCTTTGTTTTAAAGATTTAACGAGTTAATCCAATTAAATTGGAAATTGTTTTGAAATCCATGAATGTATCTTTGTGAATGGGGTTGACTTTGTGAAATAAATCTTTTTGTTTAAAGATTTGAAAATGGTAATTTGTTTAACCATTCGAATGAAAAGTTTTAGGCTTTAAGCTGTGATTTAATTGAAATCCCAATATCCATATGTTTTTAAATATTGCGCTCATTATTCGGGTTAGCCGGGAAAAGACATTTGTGTCATATAACCCATTCCGAATAGTGATACGTCGTATATGGATAGCATTTGAAGACCGGTGATGAAGACCGGATATTTACGAAAACGAAAGGATAACTCGTCGAATGTCTCTGCATCGACTGGCCCCGATATAGAGATTTTATCACCCTTTGTGATGGGAAGTCCGGACGGGATTGTGAATACCCGGAATTGCAAGGGCTTCGTAAGCAGTGCCTTCGGTTCTGTTCGAACCCGGAACAGACTTGTATGGATACATGTCTGACATTACACTTTGAGATATAAAGCCGATTTCTTTCAAATACATTTCTGTTGGTGGCGGAGAATTTATTCTTTTAGCTTAACACCCTTCTCTGAGACGTACGAGCTCAGAGGTTATGTAATTGAAATTTATCAATGATATATCCCAATTTGGTAATGTGGCATGCTGAGTGTTGCTGTGTGATGATCAGTGTTTGATCATTTGTGATATGATCATTTGTTTGATCTTATATCTTTGTGATCATAGGTTGATCATTTGTTTGACCCGAAGCATGGCTTTGTGACAAAGCGTAGCTTTGTGGACGAGACTTCGTCGGACCCCACACCCCGGAAATGGTCAAAACAGGAAAGATGCAGCAAGGTTCTAGGGAGTAGCGCCCCTTAGTGTATGTCATTCTTTCTGGATAGAGGTGGTATCATGGTATGGAGCCCAGATACTTAACCTATGTGGTTACTGCATGATTATTTTTATGTGGTTGTTGGAATCGAGGATCCTCGGGAAGATCGGTGACGATCGGGGGATGGCATACGCGTGTCAGTAGTTACCTATTTTTGCAGAGGTAACCCGGCCTTGTGTTGGCAGAGATCCGGTTAGGTTCTCGGGACGTCATTCCAGAGGCGTTTCCATGTGGCAATGGGAAGTTCCTTGGCCTGACCATTTGTTGGAACTCCAAAGAAACAATACGTGACTTGTACGGTTTTAGTTGTATTACCTGCCATGGAATGTGGCGGTAACCTGCTATTGAACATGGTAGCTATAGTAGGCATAAGTGCGGAATGCCTATGCTGGCTAAGATTTATATTCTATTTTTGAAATACTTTTTCCACTATGCACTAATAATAATATCAAATCAAATTTTTGAAATAAATTTGTGAAAATGATCAATGCGGTGATACGAGTTTCCCCGAATTCAAGTATATTTTGTATAAATCATTTAAAAATTAAATATTGTAAATATTGTATATATGTGAATATTTGATTTGAATTTAAATTGTAAATAAATGGGTTAAAAATAAAAATGAAATATATAAGATATAAAGTATAGAATAAATAGATTGGATAAAAATCTAATAACAAACTAAATTTAGAAATTCACTTATATTACCAAATGAATATAAAATAATTAGAATTTGAGTTAGAAATAAATAATGAAGATAGGAATAGAAATAAAAATACACTCAAGTGTTCAAACAAAAGAAGATATGCAGGCAAGTCTATCAACATAAAAGTAGTATGTAGGCAAGTATAGGTATGCAGCCTGCAGGCTTGTAAAGGAAGAAAAACAAAATGTCTTTGATATTGTACATAACAACATTATTATCTCAGCCGAGTAAAACAGCAAACAAAAATATGCTTTCATGAACACTAGCTAAAGAAAGAAACAAAATATATATCTATAGGCAAGTAAAAAAATATAATGTATGTTACCTGTAGGATAGATATGCTAGGCAAAAGAAAGATGAAATATCTTTGTTCAAAGAGGTTAAGTATAGACATAAAGTACATAGCATTAAATGCTTTCACAGCTCAAAGTATTTTGGTCAATTCGAAATCATACAAAATGTGTTCATCAGCCCCCTATGGGAAAAAATTCTCTGAACAAAGCTTGTACCCATCTAATAATATAATCTGTAAACATATTCTATATATCAATCTCTCCCTTTTTCTTTTCGTTTTCAAAAGAAAAACTTAGCCTTCCAGCTTTTAAAAGTTTCAAAAACTAGACCTGTAAACCTTTTCTTATATACATCACCTTCTTCATTTTCAATTCGTTCATCTTCAAAGTTGAGAAAATCTAAAGAGGCAACATTCAAAACTAAAATAGTATCACCTCAAACAATACAAATCAGCAAAACCAGAAATCAAAGAAGCTTCAGTTTGCAAAATTATAAAGGCCTGTTCAACAAACAACCTCTGTTTTTTTTAAGGTGAGCAACCCTTTAAATTAGAACCTTAGTTTTATAAATTGATGATAATAATATGATGGCCTATATGTCTGGTTTTCAATTCTGTATTCATATGTGGGTTCTCTGCAAAAATTTGAATATACAGTTTTCCTGTAGTTACAGAGTTAAGTAAACAATCAAAATACAAAATATTTTCATTCAATTATTTATAGGCTTATGTTTTGAAATCAAAGCAAGATTTTTGAATATAAATCAAGCTTTAAACTTGTTTTCAACCTGTCAGTAGAGTATGTCCCTTGGAAAGTGATTTACAGGGCAATGATAAATTTTATGTTAAATTCAAATATGCTAGATTGCAGATTCAACTATATAACTCGAATCTATACACAAAGGTAGGATTTTTAACATAAGAATGATGATTTTTAGCTAAGTATACAAGGTGCGGTTTATAAAGGAACCAAAAATGCTTTTTCATGAATTTCTGTTGATTTAACAAATTATAAATGTTGAAATTTGTTGTGGAGCAAGATTGAATGTTGGAGATCACTAGAAAAATACAAGATGAATTTATAAATCTTTGGATTGTTAAGTCGAGATCAAAATAGGATTTAAACTCGAAAAATGCGCAGTCTGGGAAACGTGGTCGCTGCTCCGTCTATGGGCCATCGGACTTTGAGACTCCGATGGGGATAGCGGCGTTAGGTCGAGACGAAGCTCCAGTCAAAATTTTATGGCCTCTGATGGCCAGAGGAGGTGGCACGAGATCGATTTCCGATGATGTAGTGATGGGTTCATTTGGACAGGATGACTCGATTTTTCTCTCGAGTTTTATTCGACTCTTGGGGTGTTCGTATCGTTTTGAGAGGAGGGAGGCGACTCGGGGATGGTCGCAGCACCGACCAATGTCGGCGAAGTTGATCGTGCACGTGCATGAAGATGATTCGCGTGTCAGTGAGATGAGTTAGGGAAGACGAGGGAAAACTCAAAGCAATACCCGAGAAAATGAAAGGAAAACTCGAAGCTGGGGTCGAGTAGTTTTCTACACGAGCAGTCTAGAGTTGGGTTTTTCAGATAGTCAGATTAGTAGATTTATCTGGAGCTAGTTCAGTCTTTGGATATGGACTGCACTTGCTTATCTTTGTGCATCGTTATTGAGAGTTCGAGCTATTTCTAGATTAGTGCTTTGGAGATGGAGATTATCCGCTGCTGATGTTATCGTTTTCTTTTCCGCTGCTATTTGTTGTATCATATCTCTGATGTATATTGATATTCATTGTATCATCATTGTATCAGATATTTTATATCAATGTATTATTCTTTTTATTCCGCTGTGTTATTTACTTAATGTTGTTATAATCTCCGGCGACTCGGATTTGAACGGTCGAATCTATGGCATTCGAGTACGATGTAAAGTATGGATGTCGATTTTCGAGCGGGCAAAATTCGCAGCCGTTACAGAAAGTAGTTCCAATACATTAAGGTATAAAACCATTATGTGTAATAAGAAGTGTAATAATTAGAGACAGTGTTAGTTAGGAGGGATAATATAGAGAGCCTTAGTAGGAAAGCTAAGCAATGGAAATTTCATATTTTTCCATTGATTATGCGCATTTGTTGCTTGCCTTTGTAGAAAGTCCCCATTTGTAGTAAGTTAGAAACTCCTCCAAGGTTAGGTAATTGGAAGAGTAGGAAAGTTAAGGGATTTTTGATAAAATAATTGTTCTTATCTACTCTAGTTTTTGTAAATTTGAAAATCTATGAAAAGAAGATGTTTTGAAAACAAGTGAGGACATTTTTGGAAGTCAAGAAAAAAAATATGTTTAAAGGACAAGCAAGGCATGTTTTAATGAAAAATAGTTTGGTGAAAAAGTAAATAAGTTTTTGGAAGAGAAAAACTTAGTAAACAGTTAAATTTAAAAATCCAAAAAAAAAATTTATGGGAAGCTGTAAAGGTCTTTAAAAGAAATATGTTTTGAACTTAGAATTTATAAGTTTTCCCCTCTAGGTTTAGGGGATAATTTAAATTCAAAAATAAAACTATAAAAATATAAGTCCCGAAAGATAAAGTGTTAAGTAACCAAGTACCTTTGAATTTAATAGAAACGTCAAAGTAACACTTTTAAATGCAAGAATTTTGGGATTTGATGTTTCAAAAATTTAGAAGCTTTAATTTTTGAAATGAAATGATAAATACCAAACCAAACTTTTAAATATGGAGTAGATAGGAATCATTTCCTAGGTGTGACGGGAAAAGTGTAAGACTATAGCAGTGATTACTTTTAGTAGTAATAATAAAAGTTCCCGTAAAGTGTATAGGACACTAGTGAGAATCTAGAAATGTTGCTTCATGTGTGTAGGCTATATAAGAATAGTGAAGTGATATTAGTAAGGTAGTAAGACACACGTGGTTGGGAGAGGTAGACCTTAGTTAGGCAAAAATGAAAGGTAAAGAGAAAATTTCTCCAAGCTTAGTTGCCTTTTTAGATAGAGACTGCATAGATTGAAATCCTTATTCGTTGTAGTAAATGAGACTTGGTTATTCCATTTTGAGTATGAAATAGAAGAGATGAATAGATCTTATTCATCGTGAGTAACACAGCGTAAGTTAGTAACGAATAATAGGCGGTAGACGGGGCATATGAATTACTTAGATTCCTAGAGTATGACCTTTTTGTGTTAGAGTGGACATGGTCCTGGGCCTTCTAGTCCTAGATGATAACTGTGTTTAGATGTTATATTTACCTATCTAGTATCACTTTGTAGTAGACTTGTTTTATCTTTTAGTTATGAGATTATACTCCTATGTAAGCATGTAGTTCCTATTATAGTAAATCAGTGATGATTAGTATGATGCTTTTTCTCTGTGTTTTTGTGATGTTCACAAGAAGAGAATAAGAACATAGGACGTAAATAATAAAATAAAAGTAAAAGCAGATGAGAGTAACAAAAAGAAAAACAAAATTTAAAGAAAGCGACAAAAACATTAGCAGAAAAATTTTCTTATGTGAACTATGCTTGGGAAAGCAAATAGAGATTTTTATAGAATAGTGGCATAAGTTCCAAGTACAGAGAAAGAGGTGCGCAAAAGTAAAACGGAGAAATGTGAGGTTTTTCCGTTTTCTACCTTCTTTCTGACATAAGAAATGGAGTTTGGAGAATTGGATTTTTCTGAAATTCGAATATTAAAAGTTGTGTGGTACGATTTGGATGAAAAATTCATTGAACTACGCCCCTATTCAGTAGAAGTGTGGGAAAAATTGGATGAAAAACGTTTTGATTTTTCAAAAGATTGCATTCATATAAAAATTGCAAGTATATTTAGGATATGTTCATCATATTTTAAAAAGGAATTTTTAAAGAAGAAAAGCATTCATATAGAAGGTACCGCTTAGAAATTCATGTACATGCATACATTTTATGTTGAATGACACTTTGCACAAGGACACGGATGGTCCCAAAATTGGATGTACATAAAAATGGATGTGATTGATGCGAGGAAATAGATAGTTTTACCCTTGTCGAATTTCGGGGACGAAATTTCCTAAAGGGTGGGAGAATGTAACACCCCCCATTTTCAGATAATTAAATAATCAAATAACGATGAACGGTGAAAATAAGCATTTTTAGAATTTTCGGAATATGGCCTCGAAAATTATACCATTGTGTTCGTGGCGATTTTCTGATTAATTTCCATATATAACTTGTCAAAATCCGAGTTAATATGAAGAAGTTACGAGAGCATAAGAAATCAAAATCAAACGAAAAAAAAAGTAAGACCTTACGGGTCGACCAATAGGTCGACCCGCAAAGCACAAGGGTTGACCCTAAGGTCGACCCCCAAAATAACACAGGTCGACCTATAGGTCGACCTGCGTTTTGCCCTGGATGTGAAATCGTCGAGGGACGTGCCAAAGTATTAAATTATGATTTTTGAGCGATCTGAGGCGTTGTTTTCTGGATCCAACGATTCGCAGTGCGCCTGTGACGTGGTTACACCAGATTCAATCTAAAAATCCAACGGTCTGAGATCCTCAAACTCCACTATAAATAGAACCCTATGCTTAGCTATTTTCTCACAATCAGATTTTCTTCCAATTGGGTTCATTGCCTGAGGCTGAACCCTAAATAGAAAATATTTCTAGGGAGAATATCTTTTTAATAAAAATATTAGACACCTTAGAAGGAGATCCAAAAAGGCCATGGAGCAAAGCTAAGGACGACACGTGAGTGGATTTAAATTATATCTCTTTTACGTTTATGATATATAATATCATTAGATTCCCGTTAAATATTTAATTCAGCATTTATTTCAGTAATTAGTTCTACTAATTAGTTATGTTGAAACTGTAAATTTTATGAGAGAAGTGTACTTATATTTAAATGTTATTTATATGGAAAAAGAAAGGAATCCAATTAATATAAATAATACTAGGCTTAAAAGTTATTGAGAAAGGCATAAGCCTAAAAGTGAGAAATTTACAGTAAATTATGTTAAAAAGGAAGAAATGAATTAAAAAGCGAAAAATCTAATAACTTGATTTGGGAGTTAGTGATAGATTAGTTGGTTGGTTTAGAAAAGAAATTACATTTCCATAGTTTAATATTGTAAGAACCACGATAAACGTAATTGCAAGAATAAAAGAAAGAAAAGTGGAATTAGTGCAAAATAGAGACATTACTGTATTTTGCATTACCCAATAATTAAAGAAACAATAAAAAAATATCTTACAGTTACGGGTTATTGTTTATAGCATTATCTAATATTAAAATATGAAAATGGATTTTTAGTATAGTTTTTGTAACCAACCAAATAGAATAGAACTACTTTACAGAATAAAAGAGAATAACGTGAAGCGTTAAAGAAATTAAAGAAGAAGGAATAATCAAGTTAATTTGACAAGACTAGGAAACAAAAGGTGTGACTAGATCTGCATTTACTGCGCAGATAATAGAATAAAAAGTAAAGTAGTGATTATGATAAGTAATTTGTGACGGTTGGACGTAGTCCCAAGCTAAGACTGTTATATAATACAAGAGAACTAAAGAGAATTTAGTATCATAATAAAAGAAGACAGACTAGAATAGAAAAGAGACACTTGCAATTACATTTATACATGCAGGTTATAAAAGAAAGTAAAGAATATAGAAGTGACAATTGCAAGTATAATTGTAACACGTAGGTTATAATTAAAAGAAAGAAATAGAAGAGGCTTATTTTATCAAACTTAGATCTTGGATTAAGTAAATAAGCAAAATAACAGAAGTGGCCTGTACCGGCAGCATTCCCTTTCAGGTCTAAAACTGATGGTCTCACACATAGGTGGGGTTGGGCTTGTTGATTAGGGTAAATAAGTAGCCAACAAAATAAGAAAAGTAAACTAAACGCAAAATAAAGATTAGACGTAGGGTCTAATAAAATGGTAAGGTGCGTTTGGAATAGCCGAAAGAGAATCTGGATAAAGAGTTTAACGAAGCACTTCATCGCAGATTTTTAGTACAGAAAGAGCACGTCCAACTTAGTCAGTTTGGGCTAGAAGGAAGTACGAGACTTCAATGAGACGTGAGGATACTCTAGGATGGCCCTCTAGGGTAGGCCTAACGAAGCTGCACCTCCGAAGGCAGGTCTGTAGGTGTTCCATCAAGAGAGTATGCCTTGACTGCTTTTGCATTGCAGGCCTAACGAAGCGGACCTTTGTAGGTAGCCAAAAGCTTGATGATGGAGTAGGAGATTCGAATGACACAGTACTCTGGATTGCGAGTAGGTTATAGTGGGCAGGACCCAAAAGGACAGTCGCATGCGGAGATCAAGTCATCATCAATCAAAACGAATTCGGGAAAGACTAGGGTTAAACCAACATACTAATGATTCTGTCACTATCGAAACATTGGATGAAGGGCACAGCCAATTGTGTTTAGATTGTTTACAGTAGAGCATAGCCACTTAGCTCTTGAAAGGTCTTTCGATTAGTTGAGGGTAGGGGGGCTACGTAGGGCCATAGCCACACTGAGAAAGAGACGGACCAAATAGAATATCTGTATTGTAGGTCTAACGAAGCGAACCTTTACAGATATAGAAAATCCCCGACTGAGTTCCGTACAAGGTAGACCTTGTTGGTGGAATTCAAGGAGTAGAAAGAACGATTACGTGTAGTCCTCAAGGTACGCACTGGGTAGTACATTATGAATGTCCGAGCACTGGTATAAGCTAGTGCGGATGCAGTTTCACGTTTTCATAGTAGACGATGGAACATCTGTATTGTAGGCCTCACGAAGCTGCCCTTTACAGATGTAGTTACATTACGCTCTAGTAGCGAGACGATGGAGTCCTTTTCGAGGAGGATAGGGAAGGTAATATGAGTAGTACCTAGGACCGATGCGGTCTTTGGGCATATAGCTATATATATTGGTTATTAGGTCTTAATCTACTAGGGAGTAGATGGGTACGATTCACGCACAGAGGCGAGAGTATTATAAACCCAACAAACCTAATATAACAGAAAATGAAAATAGAACGGTATATGTAGAATTATGCTTAGAAGTGCATAATTTGTCCATTCACCAGAACTTTAGTACTGACCCCCTCTTCATAACATCCCACAGGTTAGATAGAAGGCAAAGGTTTTCCAGCTTTGTGACACTTGTTTAGAAAGTGTTACTAACTTGGTGAGTATTTACTTACTATTATATTTTAGTCAGTTCCACTGTGAGATATTTATTTGAGCTTTGATATATTTATCTTTGCCTATTTGCAGGATACTAGATACCCAACTCGGGCTTCAGTGGGCTTGGATTTTAGCATTTTTACGAAAAATCCAGACCCACTGGAATTCGGGTTGTTACATCCCATCTAAATTACGGACAACATGCAACTGTCGGATACTTCATCTTGTGAACGCATACTATAGTTCTCCATGAGGACTGACGGTTGTAAATAGAAAATAACAGGCTACCACATCCCCATATTTGAACTCCGCCTAGTGCAGAAGCCATTTTTTGTGAATGCAATGACTTCTTCATACTAACTCGGAATCAAGCAAGACTTCGACCGATGAACTCCCACTTAAATTACGAACATGGAACATTTGAATACTTCATCTAACCACACTGTAGTTCTCCAGGAGGACCAGATATACTTATAAAATAGCAGGCTACCACATCTCTATATTTGAACTCCGCCTAGTGCAGAAGTCGATATTTTTTCTTCAGACTGCAATAGCATTTTCATGCTAACTCGGAATCAGACGAAACTTCGACCGGTTAACTCCCACCTAAATTACGGACAATATGAAACACTTGCATACTTCATCTTGTGAACGCACACTGTAGTTCTCCATTGAGACTGACGGTTATACTTTGAAAATAACATGCTACCACATCTCCATATTTGAACTCCGTCTAGAGCACAAGCCGTTTTTTTTTTATTCAGACTGAAATGACTTCTCCATACTAACCCTGAATCAGGTGAGACTTCGACCGATTAACTCTCATCTAAATTACGAACAATATGGAACACTTATATACTTCATCTTGTGAACGCATACTGTAGTTCTCCATGGAGACTAACAGTTGTACTTGGAAAATAACAGACTACCACATCCCCATATTTGAATTTTGATGAAAATTAGAATTAAAATTTCAAATTTTAAATTATTTAATTTTGATTTTTATTGAAATTCAAAACGTAAAAATTAAAATTAGAATTATTTTATATCTATTTACTTTTTATTAGTCAAATCAAATTTAAAATCTTTAAATGGGTTAAATGTGTAATCCGCTTATTAAATGGGCTGAATCAAAAAGAATGAATCATAAATGGATTAGGTCAAACTCGACCCAACCCATTTTGATCCAACCCAACCCGTTTGATAGGTCTACCATAAAATTTCAAACCCTTGTATGCAAACAAAAGTTTAAGTTCGAATCCGACAAAGAATAAAAATTAACATCTATTTTCATATTTAAATTTTGAAATATAAATAAGATTACAACTCCAAACCCTATTTCGACAAAAAAAATAAAACATTTTCTTTATATTTTTCAATTTATTTTGTATTAAAACCACGTAGAAATTCTACATTTAATAATTTTATAAAAGGAATACACATTCACGTGCGTGCCTATGTATACAGAAATAGAAATCCAAAATCTAAGCAGTTTAAGGTTGATGAAACTACAGTAATGACAGATTGTATATGGAATTCAACCAAAGAATACTCAAATAACACAATTTGCTTTTTATTCATAACAATAAGAGTATGTTCAAAACTAGAGTATGCATGTTCATAGACCAAAATTTGACAAGCAATTGATATATTTGAACCATAAAAAAGATTAAAATTCTATTGATGCTATTATTCGAATGAAAAAGGTATTACCTCCAAATTCGTATATACTACAGCAACTACAAATTTTACATGAAGTTTACTTGAGAAGAATTTAATAACAAAATTTGTTTATTATTCATAACAATAAAAGTATGTTTAGAAGGACCGCACATTCATAGACCAAAATTTGACAGTCAACTGATATATTTGAACCATAAAAAGGATTAAAATTCTACTGAGGCTGTGTTCACTATCTGCTTCCTCAGAACCATCACTTTGTTCCTCGACATCCGCTACCGTTAGTTCCTCGACATCTGATACCATTTCTTCCTCGATGTCTGCCTCCGTTTGTTCTTCTGTTGCTTCATCTCCATTTCCATACATTTGAGAACTCACAATATGACCGTACAAATCTTTGTGTTTGAGATTACCTGTTAAAAACCAAACTCCTTTTTCCGATCCCAAAACCATTAAAAACCAACTTCTTTCCAACTTCCAAAATCCATTCCCACATTTATTAATTCCTTTAATAAATTCTTTTATTAAATAAAACCCTTTATACAAACCTTTTCGTTTAAAAATAATTTCTTTTTAATGAACAGTTTATTATTTCTAAACAGCTTTTGTAAAACAATTTATTGTTTAAAAATACCTTTAAACAATATTAGTATAAAATTCACTTTTAAACAATGTTAACATAATAATAAATAAACTTTAAAACAATATTGATATAATGATAGTAAAGATAAATATATTTTAAAATAATATTATTATAGTAATAACTTTTTGAATAATATTATTCTAATAACAAATAAACTTTTAAAATATTAATAATATAACAAATAACTTTGAAATAAAATAATTAACTTTAAAATATAAAATAATTAATTTTAAATAATTAGCTTTAAATAATAATTTAACTTTAATATAATAATTAATTTTAAAATAATAATTAACTTTTAAAAAAATTATTATAAATAACTTTAAATAATAATTAAATATTGTTAAATAACTTTGAGAAATAACCTTTAAGAATCATGTTAATAAAGCAATTAACTTTGAATCATTATTAGAAACAATTATTAATTATCTTTAAACCATTATTAATAAATAGTTATTACACTTTAAATTTTATTGCTAAATAATAATTATCTTTAAAACCTTATAATAGATAATAATTATTCTTAAAATAACTTTCAGATCAATAATTAACCTTTCAAATTTGAAAGAGGCTTAACGATCACAATGGTACTTAAACAAGCTACCATACCATTCAATCTAACTTTCCAAGTTAATTACTAGCATTTACATAATCAACATCTATGTAATTAATTAACCATCACTGCTAAACATATTACTTATTCAAATTGGCATATCAATTAACGACATATAATTAGATGTCCAAATCTGTAAAATAACATAATGGAGATTTATTCTGCTAAGTAAATGACCAATTAATTTAATTAGCGGAACAATGATTTATTCCGCTAAAAAGTGTTCAAATTACCAAATTCAATTCATTTTAGCAGTACAGTGTTTACTTAGCGAAAATAAATATCACTAATTAAGGTAAAATAATTTAATGACATCATTATTTAAAATACCGTAATTAAATTCAGTCCGTTTCAATATATCATAAATTTATACATTGCCAAAGTTGTCGACGAGTTACATTAAAATGTTGTTCTCGTCTATACGAGTATAGTGTAAAAATTCGTATGTCAATCGGGTTTAATATGAGCAAGTTATCAAATTTATAACTAACATGCACTATTTATAAATAAATTAAGTTTTAACACAAATACGTTTCTCGCCTCCAAATGCCAAACAGGCCAAGCCCACTTGCTCCACACCCAAACCCGCATCATCAAATTTCCTTCCCCGAATCATCCTAAACGTAAATGCTCGGAATAAAGATTTTTATGCACAGACGTGCCTGTCGTACACGTGCACGCACACAACACATCGTCGTTCGATGCTCTGAGGCCACCCACAAGTCTGCCACCTTGCTCTCGACCCCATGGCACCACCACCGCCTCCTCTTTCCCACCCAATCAAATTTCAACCATGCCACCCTATTGAACATGCGAATAGAAATTCGAGCATCCTCCATAAGATGAGCATGCCACAACACCTTGGCAACGACCAGACCACACCTTCATTTCCAAGAGGTCCACATACCCATGACCACCTCCATGTCCCACCTTAACCACTATAGTCGCCTCCCTAAGCCACCGCGACTTGATAACCGAACCCCACAAACATAAGCCCTGAAACCCTACTTCGATCAATTCCCATCAACATAGACTACTGGAGCAAAATCTGCCACGGTCAACGCCTCCGTCTCATCCCAAGGCTCCTCCTCGACACCTCTGATGCTCTCCTCGACAATCGATTCATCGGAAATTAATTTTTGAATGAATTCCATTCGTCTCCTCCTCCATGGTGAACCAAGCTACTAAAAATCATGCGAATAGCTATAAAAATCATACCTTGACGATATGAACCCGACTACATTCTCCGTTCGTAGATTCGTGATCATTGAAAACTGAATTCTCCTTGACCACTTATTGTTTATAGCCGATAACCACCATCACGCTCAAGGAAACGACCCTAGACTATTTTTAAAATAAACTAGAGATCAAAACAAGCATTTCTCGTATTGGAGCTATTTGATAATCGTCGACGTATTGAGGGGTATTGATTTTAAAAGGAAAAAGTGGTTTAATTTTTTCTTGTTTTTGAAATTCACAGTGATAAACAATATGGAGAAGAAGAGAATTTTTGTTGTCCCCCGAGCTTATATATATATACCTACACAAGCATAGACCATGGTGGACAAAGAAGTGGCCGAGGAGACCAAAGGTACAAAGGAAAAGGAGGCAATGACGGTTAAGTGTTTTTGAGTTGATTTGGAAAGAGATAAGGGAAGCTAATATATATGGGTGTGTGTGTTAAGTATGGGTGTCCGCTACAAAACACAACGTTTGCGTACGAGGCGCAAACGATAGAAAATCAAATATGATTGCGCACAATAAGGTGACACGATCACAAAACAATAATAAAAACACTGGTTATTAAATTCTGTGAAGTTTCAAAATGCCAAATTTTGCCGTAAAATATGTCAAACGGAAGTTCGATTATTTTCCAAATTAAAATTTTTAGAAAAATTCTATAAATTAAATTAAAGATACATCATTAAAAATCAAGCAGTTATTTGAAATACATATTTTATTATAAAAACCCCAAATTGAACATTTGAAACTAATTAAATATTCAAAAAATCAAAGGGTTAAAATTCCGGATCGTTACAATTTCCTAAGGTTTTTTGAAAAAACCAAAGTATTCTCACTTCTTTTTTTGCTCTTTAATCTTTTAAACTCATATCAAACCAAGTCCAAATTTTCTCAAACTTTTGCAAAGGCCTTAGATCATCTTGTCAATTATTAGCAAGTTAAATGATGAAGGAAAGGAGTAAAAACACCAAATATGGGTTGGGACATCAGCAAATAGAGAAGGGGGTACGAGTCCGAGCAAAAAATGGACTAAAGGTGGGAGCTTTGAATGTTTGGTGATGGTAAGAAGTGTTCTAGTGTTCTTATTGACTTGTTCGTAGTTTTAACATGGATCTATATGAGTTTACTCACTATTCAATTTTATTTTGTGCACGCATGTGTATTCGATTGTGAAATATAAATTTAAAGTTAAAGTTAGTTAATTAAAGTTATAAATTTTAGACCTTGCTTGCTTTTGAAAGCAAATTATAATTTTATTTGTATATATTCACTTCTACTACCCTCTAAAACATGTTCAAAACTAGAGTATGCATGTTCATAGACCAAAATTTGACAAGCAATTGATATATTTGAACCATAAAAAAGATTAAAATTCTATTGATGCTATTATTCGAATGAAAAAGGTATTACCTCCAAATTCGTATATACTACAGCAACTACAAATTTTACATGAAGTTTACTTGAGAAGAATTTAATAACAAAATTTGTTTATTATTCATAACAATAAAAGTATGTTTAGAAGGACCGCACATTCATAGACCAAAATTTGACAGTCAACTGATATATTTGAACCATAAAAAGGATTAAAATTCTACTGAGGCTGTGTTCACGTTATCTGCTTCCTCAGAACCATCACTTTGTTCCTCGACATCCGCTACCGTTAGTTCCTCGACATCTGATACCATTTCTTCCTCGATGTCTGCCTCCGTTTGTTCTTCTGTTGCTTCATCTCCATTTCCATACATTTGAGAACTCACAATATGACCGTACAAATCTTTGTGTTTGAGATTACCTGTTAAAAGGGATGATTGTTAATATTAGCAACATAAAATTTATCATTTCAAACTTCCTATCAACGATACTGAAAAATTGAGCGAGTTCCAAGCTTGGCCTACACGAATTACATGGACGGATAAACAGGATTCATAACTACAAGAAGAAACTGAGCAGATTCAATCAGCCTGCATACTGAGTTAACCATAGGTAGAAACTCACCCATCCAAAAACTTTCTCCATTTGATGTGTTATGTAGAAGAGCCTTAACATGGAACAAGTATCTCTCCATTGATCTTTTGGTAGCAGGTATTTTGTTCATTACTATTGTCCGCTTGAAACCCTTAAAATAATAACATGCTTAATCAGGACATTGTACTATTAGCATAAAAGGCTATAGAAACAGCAGTGCTGATTATATGTTTACCATAAACATTACATTCAAGTGCACGTTAAGTGAATTTGAGAGTTTAAATTATATGACAAGTTTTTAGAAGTCAAAACTTAAATACAATAAAAATTCAGTTTCATGGAACAATGAATGGCAGTGTAGCCAAAGAGAACTGTGATTTGGTTTTTTAAACCGAAGTGTTCAAAACAAGTTCTGAAGAACCTGTGATTATAAATACAATGCTGAAGTTGCAGCAAAGGAAGAAAAAAACCGTCATACTTATGATGTCTCTTAAAAATAATAAAAATAGAAGAAAGAAGGTTTGGCAATTTTCTGACATTTGCCAAATCTCAACTGTCATAGCTTTGATTCATATCAACCAGGAGCTGAGTAAAACAGTAACATATACCTTAGCTTCTGAGCATAGGGTTTGTATGATTCTTGTTGCCTTCTGAAGTTCTTTGACCTGTCATGCAAAATATATGACTAATTAGCATTGAACATCCAATAAGTTTTTTGTTGCTTTATTTACTAAGACAAATCATGTCTAGCTGATTCCCAGGTTATGTACGATTGATAGTTGCGTTGCTGGAACCTAAAATATCCATATTGTCATGAAAATCCTTTAAGTAGATTTTAATGTCATGCTTGTTGTATGGTAAAATTATTATTATTTTGTCCTGAACTGAAGCAATACAATAGATTTGGAGAACGAGGTGGCAAGTAATTATATTAAGGAGTTCATTTTAACAAGGTTAGATTAGATGGATTCCTATGAAAAAAGAAACTATCTGGATATCACAACTTACCAGTTGGAGGATAACATCACCGTGGGACTGGAAATGAGTTTGTAGGAAGGTGAAAACTGAAAATTTTCAAAGAGTTTACATGTTGAGTAATCCATAAGCCCCAAAAAAAGGACAATTAACTCTTAGAGAGAAACTCTATTTATCCTTCAATCACGCATCTTTCAGTTAGAATCACCTTTCAAGAAAATGTCAACAAATTTTCCACCGTATTTGACTGCCATAGCATGCATAGCAACCTAATTCCCACAAAAATTATTAGCATGCATCTTAAA
This sequence comes from Allium fistulosum, assembly GCA_030737815.1. Classification (NCBI taxonomy): domain Eukaryota; kingdom Viridiplantae; phylum Streptophyta; class Magnoliopsida; order Asparagales; family Amaryllidaceae; genus Allium; species Allium fistulosum. The sequence continues at coordinate 461,319,495 of CM060907.1, read as the reverse complement.
CCATTTTGTAGAATGATCTAGTCATATAAACTCTTTCAGATTTTTAAATATAACATAAACATTTACAAACGGGTAATGATACCTTGTTACAAATAAAAATGAACGACGATCAAGATGTTCATTTTTGCTATTACAAGTATTGTAGCAAAGTAAAGTTCAAAACAAAATATTAATGCGTAAATCTAAAACATTTGAGGGTGTAATATAACAAGTATTTCAGGATTTGTTCAAAGCCTAGTTCAACAATCTGGATCACACACCAGGGTATAGTACCACAAGGTTAAAGCAAATGGAAGGAACAAGTAACAACACAATTTTCAAAGCGATTATTACCTTGTCATGTGTTTTGCACATTTTAACCAGAGATACGACAATGTCCACTGCCTGGCGGAGTTTGAACAATATGCTTTCCACTACTTCATTTTTTACATTTCCTCTGGACTTCAAAACAACACTACTGACCTGGAATCAAAATACATACGGAAATGAATAGAACATCTTGTCGTACAAATTTACAGAGTTTGCAGAGTGATGGCTCGCTCAAAAGAATTGTTGTCAAATATCTTATGATCTAAACTAAATACTGTTTCAAATCGAATCTTTCCCTTTACGATTCAATTTACATTCCAATTCAAATCCAGTTGAAACCATGGTTTGAAATTCCGGCGGAATTCCGGTTATTCCGGTGATTCCGTTCCGGTTCCGCTCATAACCGGAACGGAATCCGGTCAAAATTCCGGTTTCGGTCTAAATTCCGAATTTACTTTTCAAATATTGAAAAAAATTTATAAAAATACAACAAATATATAATAATTAAAAAAAAGAAAAACAAATTAATCGGGATAATAAATAAATGAAGAAGAAATCATATAGTTTCATAAAAAAATTGTTAAAGTTGTTAATTTACATCGAATCATAATAAAAAAATTCGAAATTTTCAAAATTGATCAAAGTTTTAAAATTTCAAATGAACAATACAGAATCTTACACAATGGAATTTTAATTAAAGTGTGTTTTTTATATGTAATATAAAAAATGTACTATAAATTTATGACAGTATTGGATATTTATTAGTGTATATGACAAATTAAAACAAAAATGTACCGGAATTAGAAAATCGGAATTAAAGCGGAACTTTCGGAATTTCGAAAATGGAACCGGAAATTTTAAAATTATCAATGACCGAAACGGAACCGGAAAACGGAATTTTGAACCTTGGTTGAAACCTCAGTTGAGATAAATCATTCGATATATTCAATACACTTATTTGGATTCATGATTCCAATTCTAATGTTGTCTTTAAAAAAAAATGTACCAAAAGAGAGGACTGAATTTTAGGCTTAGCCGTAGAAGTTATAACATCAAACCAATTTCACATGATGTACAAACCCTCAAAATATGGACCTGCGATTTATGATTTAAATCATGTTTTGATTTAAAGTTTGAACTTAACGATTTGAATCATGTTTTTAAAACCTTGATCAAAAGCATGTAAAAAAAAGTTAGCTGCTGTGGTGAATGCACCAAACAGAATATAATAGAGTGAACAAATCATGTGGTTTGTTTCCCATGGTTTTCTCTGCCAGTGTCACTCATGGCCTGAAAACTACAAACAACATAAGATATATTTTCCATATGTACTTTGTACATCCAAGTACATTGCAAGTATATTCCTACGTGCACACATGCTGCACTTCTTCATACATGTGCACAATGACTTCCAAGCACATCATAATGCATACATGCGTGTACACATGTTAAAAGTATGCTTGCAAGTACATAACTCACCAGCTTGTCGAGAATGTCTAAGTTTTCTTCATGCTGCACGAAATTTATACATACGTCACTCTTTGATTAAAAAACATGGGCACAAAAAATGGTTGTTGCAAGCATTGTGAGTTCATACCGTTACTCTGTACCATGTAAGAAGCATTGCAGGACACAAAGTTGGAAAGCTATGTATTGCTTCTTGGGTGCTCTCAGTACCTGAATGAACCACCTGTTATAGAGGAAATTATTGCATTGGCATCAGCCAAGATTGACCCTGGTCAATGGTTGTATAAAAATGTATAAAGAATTCCAGCTTTAGGTAAATGATGCATAAAGCAAATCGTTTCTGCTAATTTAGTTGAGGAGAAGACTACCCAAAATAATCAAGATCCATGCAATGTCTGCTAAAATATGAGCATTAGCATTTGTTAATTAAATACTACAAAAAAAACAAGTCATTCGTTTTATACGCTGGTTTTTCTCTTCGTTAATGAATGCAGTGCAAATATAACTTTTTTTCTTCTTCTGAAAATTGGTATTTTACTAAATGATAAAATGGAATGAGTACAGTACTGTAGAAAAGTGGAGAAAATAATACAAGCATATACATAATACTACCCAAAATTAACTACAGCCACAAACAACATCACTCTTGGCCATAACAATAAGCAAAACTATTCACATAATATTAAAGGTAGAGATGCACCGACAAAAAGGGTTCATAATAAACTATGAGAGTGCCAGGTGAATAAAGACCGACATCTGTCGCACGAAGACCTATTTCTTCCATGTCTAACCAGAATTCAGAAGCAAAATTACACACTCCAATGCTTTGAGAGAGTCGATAATGGTCGATATAGAGAAAGTAACAAAATTCTTCAATATTCCAAGGAAAGCTTGAAATCTTTTAAGGAGACTACTAGAAAAGAAGAAAATTATAATATGCATCTTCTTCATCCAAGAAAGAAGGCAAGAGCTGAGAGAAAGATATTTTCTTGCAAATCAAAATTAATCACAGTGTATGTTCGCAAGGAAGAGATCTGGGCTTTCAGCGGGTAGAGATAATGATTCTGTTCTACAGTCAACCAAGATGAAGTTAAGCAAGATACATATTACAAATGCAACAGAAGAGCAAGTGGAGAGAATAATGCAACTAGAACTTAAGCCATGACAATTCCAGAAAACCTCCAACGGATTCAACATATCAGGAAAAAAATGTCTTGCATGCCACAAATCAGAAGCTAGAAGGAAAAATCGGATAAGTTTTAAATTTCTAAAGATGATCTCTCTGTTAATACAGTTGTCAACTAAACAATTTGATTTAAGAATTACATGTTTACAATTATTTTTAATAATCAATAATTTTGTTTCTTTGGGCAAAAACATTTACGTTGGGATTCTTATGTTTCTTTCAGCCTAAATACATCGAATGGTTGTGGAGAACCTGATATCAATAGATCTGAAAATAAGTCATTGTCTTTGTATTTGATGTTTATCTCATCTAATTCATCATCAATGGCTTTAATGTTCTGTCAATTCATCATAAGAAGCCTTTTTATTGGATCTCATAGAAACTTGTATATTGACACTGGAAGAATAAATGGTGCTTATCTTGATTCCCACTATGCATAAATTGCATATGGTAGAATCAATTTGACCTCAACCTTCGAATCTATCTTTGGTGTGAAGCTCGTTAATTTTAGCAAGGAAAACACAAAGACATCTTGGGAGCACATTTGTTCTTCCATACATGTTTACTCCGTTCTTGAAAACAATCTTTTGTCCTAATGTTATTTCAAGCTGACATGATAATGAATTCGCTAGATTTACTCAGGCACCACTACCAAAAATCTGAATCTCTATTATTATTGATCTGAATATGATGGATTATATTCTTAATATTACATGGAAATCCTGATGTGTTAAAGTTCCATTCAAGATCAGATACCGTACGGTTATTATTTCTTAACACTGACATTACCTCGCAACCAAGGATTCAAACTAGTAATTTTCCATTAATCCAAGGGGTGAACAATAAATTAGTTGTTTCAACATTAACCGTCTTTTTTTTCTATCAACCTTTGCTCAAATTCTATGTGTATGAAGCATTGTTAGCTTAACATACTAACCAAAAGATTTTATTATAACAGTATTTATTATACATCCACTTAGCCCATAAAGATTTACCATGCCAGAATTTCCAAACCAGTTTTATTGTTGTTGCATTTTACATACCTTCAATTCTTTTTAATCTCAACCCACCTTCAGAATTGAGGTTATGTGCATTTCTCAACTGAACTTATGTGATTTTCCTTACCAAAGAAAGTTTAAACATATACTTTCAAGTTTAGTGATAATAGAATTTTATATTTGAGATCTGAAGCCAAAAGGAAATAATAGAATATAACACAGATCTTATAAGTTCCAATCTTCTAACACTATAAAGATATTTACTACTTTAGTCATCTAATCTTTTATGGATCTTGTTTAGTAGACTGCCAAAATCCCTTTTTTTAAAATTTGCTAGCTAATAGAGGAATACCAATATATGTAACAGAAAAATTACCAATTTAAACATTGAAAGTTCTTGATATTCTCCGCCGCTGGCCTGTTGAAAAATAGTTTTGTTTTTTGATCAATCATGTTAAGGCCGGCATATATCTTTAACTTATGCATCACATCCATTATAATACCAACACTTTTGCAATTTGCTTTAAGCAAAAACCAACAAATCATCTGCATAGATCGGATGGTTGATGGCTGGACCAAAAGCATATATTGCAAAAATATTTCATTTTAGGTGCTCATACTTAAACCAGATTGAAACATATTCCATATCAATCGTGAAGAGATAAGGGGAAAGAGGATCCCCTTGCCTCAAGCCTTTGTTACTTTGAATATGGCCGCACCATTAATGATGAGTAAAAAGGAAGGAATAGATATACACTTATTTAACTGAGACAACTCCTTGGAAAATCCATTTATAGAAGTATTTGAGACTATTTCTCAGCCGGTTTTGTCATATGCCTTTTGATTTTGTCATATGCCTTTTGTAAGTGAATTTTTAAACAAATGTGAAACATTTCACCGTTTCATGAGAAAGGAGAGAATTTTCAACTATAGGGTAAAAGAATTTTCAACTATAGGTTTACCCATGATAAATGTATTTTGATTATATGAGATTAATAACCTTTCATTCTATTGCATATAACATTAGCCCGTATTTTATAGATAACATTGCAACATGATATTGGTCTATAATCTATCATAGAACTGGAGTTATCAATTTTTGGTATAAGTGGTGAAAATATGAATTATTTCATTAATAATTTTTCCAGATTCAAATATAACAAAAAAAGCTTTGAATAAGTACATCCTGATATCCTCCCAATGTAACTTTCAAAATTTCGTTCCAAAATCATCTGGACCGGGACTACTATCATCATCAATCTAAAATGTTTCACTTTTGACTTTTCTATAAAGATAAGTAAACATAGATGATTCACTCTGTTTGCCGTTAGAAAAAAAATTCAAACAATATCAAGAAAAATCATTGTCGTAAAAATCGTTAGACGAACGCCAAGTGGTAGGTACGGACCATTGTTTTTGTAACAACCCTGTATTTTTCAAATATTTTAAATTGATTTTTTTCCAGATTTAAAAGCTTTATTTATGAAAAGAATAAATTTTGTTATTGTAAATATAAAAACTTTGATTTTGTATGTGGATTAGAATTCCAAATATGACTAAATTTAATATTTCCAGAAAATGTGAATTTTGGTTAAAATAGTCAAACTTTAACTTTCAAACTTAAAATTTTAAAAGTTTGAAATTATAAATTTTATCTTTTATTATAAAAATAGATGTAATAACTTGAACACTACTTTTCGTTTCGTTGAAAACGGAGTTAAAATGTAAAAGTTATGTACATTTCAATTTTTAGTATAATTTGTTTATTTGTGCAATTTTGCCTATTTTAAATTTTATAAATCATATTTTCTTTCTTATATTTTGTTTTAATATGTGTTAATATGTTTTTTTTATGTATATTTTTGTCTTTTTATATTTTTAAAATGATAATAGAATTTTTTCAAAATATAAAAAGACAAAAATATACATAAAAAAACATATTAACACATATTAAAACAAAATATAAGAAAGAAAATATGATTTATAAAATTTAAAATAGGCAAAATTGCACAAATAAACAAATTATACTAAAAATTGAAATGTACATAACTTTTACATTTTAACTCCGTTTTCAACGAAACGAAAAGTAGTGTTCAAGTTATTACATCTATTTTTATAATAAAAGATAAAATTTATAATTTCAAACTTTTAAATTTTTAAGTTTAAAAGTCAAAGTTTGACTATTTTAACCAAAATTCACATTTTTTGGAAATATTAAATTTAGTCATATTTGGAATTCTAATCCACATACAAAATCAAAGTTTTTATATTTACAATAACAAAATTTATTCTTTTCATAAATAAAGCTTTTAAATCTGGAAAAAAAATCAATTTAAAATATTTGAAAAATACAGGGTTGTTACACTCTCCCCCACTCAAAACTTTTCGTCCCCGAAAAAGAACGAGGTACGGGAAAGCACAGAAAAAGATAGAATGAAATAGAATTAAGACAAGATGATAAGAAGATTGAAATTACACCTGATAACTATTGTTATAGGTAAGTTTAACAAGATGGAGGTGATCAAATCAAGAATATAAGCATGAAAAAAAATCCTCTAGAGTCTGAATCTCCCTTTTCACTTGACCGACGGTCTATGAATGGAAAACAGTGTTCAGATCCAGTGTTCAGATCCGGATGAGTAACAAAGATTATCAAAGATTACAGAAAGATTTCTAAACAGAAAGATTATAAAAAGATGCTTATACCAGCCTGTAGCAAGATGAGGGAAAATGTGACGCCCCACCTCAATACCCACGCTAGCCAAGGACACTACGATGTAGTGCTGTCAACTAGCACGGAGAATAAGGCTGTTGAGGAGCGACCATCCATGTAATTGATTATCACATGGTGGCTATAAAATAATCTTCGGAAACAAAAATAGAAATAAACATAACACAAAGCAGTCACAGACATCCATATCACAAAGGCGGAAGAAGATATGAATATATAACTAACACATGAAAGTGTACATCAGAGTAGTGGTCAAAAAGTTCCACAATAATACAAAAGAATAGCAACACGTGCTATACCAAAAGAATACAACTATGAGTCCATAACTCAAGTGTATACAACAAAAACTGCTAAACTAAATAGTCAGCCAAAAGTCAGAGTAGCAAATCCCGGAAGGAAGTCAAGCAGAAGCACCTGTAACATCTCGGTCTGACCCGAGTATTATTTAAGAAAATAATAAACGGATCAGTCTAACTATAAATATCAGATGACATGATATATAATAAAAGACATGGCATAAACATAGAATATCCATACTGACATACTACTATAAGTATGAAAGTGATGATCAACAGGAGATCAACCGATGAGAAATGATCAATATCACGAGAATCTTCTCAAAGATCCAAAGAGGGCATCATACCCTAAACTTGTACTCGTAACAAGTCAATGACATAAAAATCCAGAAATCAAACAAGAAATCCAGAAATCATAAAAAAAGAGAAAGAGGCCTATCACAAGATGGTCCGAAGACCATGGGGAGCTACCCCATATGTGTGAGTCGGAATCACACTGATTGAGGCCTAGGCTAACCAAAAAGCAAAAAGGTATGTGTGAATGGAATCACACAAGTGGTGTCTAGCCTAACCTCGCAAACAAAAAGATATGTGTGAGTCGGAATCACACTACTGCGGCCTAGACTAACCTTGCGGACAAAGAGATGTGTGTGAGTCGGAATCACACTACTGCGGTCTAGTCTTACCTTGCAAACAAAGAGACATCGCACAATTGCTAGTCTAAATCATAAAATGATCATCATGATCAGCGAGAAGTGTCAATCACACCAAGCTAGTAAATATATGAGTTTAGCTTCATGTCCCATAACCACTTGCTTAACTTAAATATTTACGAACAAGCTGTAAATCTTCACTAGGAAATTGTCAGGAAAAGGGTTCAATCGAACAAGTCCAAGAGCTAACCGACGAAGTGAACGCAAGCGTTTCATACCACTCGTTTTACTAAGTCGTTTAAGTCGATTTCTCATTCGAGTGAAGTAAAGGCTTGTATATACTAGTAGATTGAAAATCGGTTTGAGAAAACGAACTTTAGATATTTAAAATAGTGTTGAAATCGCTTTGATGAAAGAGTTTTGATATTTACTATTAGTATTGAAACCTTCATATATCTTTAAAGTGACAAGTCATAAAACGATTGTAGAACAAATCAATTCACGTTCGAAGACGTGAGTAAAGTCCAAAGAAGTCAATTCCCAAAACCATCAAAGTAGAAATTCTGATAAATGTTTTTCAAAAGAGATTGCCTACACAGAGTAATACGGGGTTCGACCTAAGGAAAAGTAGGTCATACGACCTAAGGGTAAGGTCGGAGGCGACCTACGACTTAGTGAAGCCAAGCTGGTCAAGCGACCTAAGGAAAAGTAGGTCATACGACCTAAGGGTAAGGTCGGAGGCGACCTACGACTTAGTGGGGTCGAGCGACCTAAGGACAGCCGACTTAACAATTTGCGACTTAGTGGGGCTTAGGTCGGAGACGACCTACGAGGTAAACTAGGCCGACTTAGTAGACGAGCGACCTAAGATAAATGGTCCAACGACCTAACTCGAACGACCCAGAGGGTCGAACGACTTAACTGGAAGGTAAGTCGGAGACGACTTACGAGATATACTGGCCGACCTAACTCGACCGACTTAAAGACTTAGCAGGGTCGAGCGACTTACGAGCTACGACCTAAGGTGACGAGGGCGTTAGGTCGGAGACGACCTAACACTTGACTCGCGAACGACTTATGGAAAAGAAGCTTAGGTCGGCGACGACCTACGAGATAAGCCAGTGCGAGCGACCTAAAGTTTGCCTGGGGGATTATAGGTCGGCAACGACCTAACGTTTTGCCTGGAAATTGTAGGTCGGCAACGACCTAACGTTTTGCCTGGGGATTTTAGGTCGGCAACGACCTACGACTTAAGAGCGAAGACCTTACATTTCGCCTGGGGGTTATAGGTCGGCAACGACCTAGGACTTAAGATAGTGGTGACTTTTCAACGCGCGAGCTAGCAGCCTGGACGACCTAACCTAGGCAGAACGACTTAAGGCTGGAAATTCACCAAAAACGCTAAAAAGTGGAGCTTTTTGCCAATCCAATCCAAACCAAATGCCAATGTGCATGTAAAAGTGATAGGGGATTATTCCCAACAGTCCAATGACAATCATAGGCAAGATGTGAGATCAAAAATCTCACCTTTTCCACGAAATTGATGTTGGAGAGCTTAAGAACGAAGCAAGAATCAACCCCTAGCTTGAATCTATGTTCTTCACCTTGAATTCGGAGTTTGATGTTGAATTTACTAAAGATCTCGAGCTTGGAATTTTAATTTCTCTTTCCCCCCACCATTTTTGAAGAAGCTTGAAGTGTTTGATGAAGTGATGAAGAGAAGAGGGGGTTGGGCTGAGTTAAGAAGGTGCAGTCCCAACCAAAGTCACAAGTGGAAAAGTGACGAAAATTTCACTATCTCCAAACATATCGAAGTTTACACTCAAAAAGATCGCAAACGTCATTTTGAACTCAATGGGGGTGGTCTCGAGTCCTAATTTGACCGTATGCAAAAAGTAGCTTTTCGGACTAACATCCGACTAACGATAAAATATAAATATATAAAATCGATAGATATGCGGGTTGTTACAGAAAATAAGGACAACCAAAAGATGGTTTGAAAAACAAAATAAGATAATAATTTGAAACCATAATGCTTTGAAATCCTAACAATTTAGGAATGTTTATCATTTGAAAATCATACTACTAAGATCATAACACTTGGAAATGTTATTCTAAAAAACATAATACTTAGAAAATCATAACACCTTTTAAAATAATCTTCATTTAAACCATTTTAATTCAAGGTCAAATAATATTCATTTTAAAGTTGTAACATTTCTAAGTTCATTCAATTATAAAAATTTCCAAAACATTGTATTTTCAAAATAGCAACACTTATAAAATGCTAAGTAGATATATTAATATTTCAAATCAGTTTTATTCTAGAATATTCATTTGGATATCATTTAACTTATGACTTATTAAAACAAACTTTTATGAATGGAATATCCAAATTAAACTATACTTCATTTATTAATTCAAAAGTTCACTATTTTAGTTAGCTCTTAATTTAACACATAACCTAACACTTTATTTGAAATACCCATTTCATAAATAGATATTCCTTTAATAAGTTACACTTATAATTCCATTTGAAAACCAAATTCTCAATTATCAAATTTTAGTGATGTTAAAATACATTTTAACTATTTAAATCATAATTATTCATTTTTCAAGACATATCTATTTCATAAATAAAATATTTATCATAGCAAATATAACAATCAAATTCCTTTACACATTTATTCATTTAGACATCAATTAAACTATGAATTCAAGTTAAATAATCTTTATTACAAAATGTCCAATTCAAATGTATTTTACTTTATTTATTCAAAGATACATTATTTATTATACAACATACTCATTTTAGGAAATAACCTTTATTAAAATTCCTAGGTTAGATTTAAGGCTCCATATTAAATCAAATTTGATTATTAAGTTATAAAAAAAACTCTTTAAATTCCTTTTTCAATATTTACCTCTGTTAATCTTTTATAACTAAAATTTAAGTGTATAACATTTATCATAACCACTCAAATTTTATTTATAAAATCCTTTCTATGTTGTATATTATCCAATTTCATATTCAACTTCTGTGTAATTTAGGTAAGTTATATTGGAATAAAATTGTGTGTTATACAAATAAAACTTTCCGATTCAATTATCTCAATTTTGAATCATTTATCCAAATTTTTTATTTTTTTTTCTTCTTATAATTGAAATTATTCTTCAAGATAAAATTTAAGAATTTGAATCTTCGAACATCTTCAAACCAATTGGAGATAAGTAATTATCTATATAATAAAATTGCTTGGCGTTAACGGTGAAGACAAACAAAAGACAAAGAAGGGCTATGATTTAAAGAAAACAAAGACATCCAACAACAAGTAACATGCGATTTGTATATTTCTAAACGGTGTAATAATTTCATCTCACGTCGTTATAACGTTCTCCCACTACCTCTGTACAATTGCTCCATCATCTCATGTTTCACCTTTTCTTTTTCCAAATCTATCCAGAGAAAATCCATATCCATGCCTTACACCATTTTTTCCCCCACAGTCAATCCGTAACCATCCTTCACTGTAGCCATCTTTATTTCATTTTTCGATCTCATGGCTAAAAAAATCAAATTTGGTCCCTACCTACTTGATCCATGTCAGGTAAATTTATTGTACAGATTATCATTATTTTTTTGACGAGGCGCGCTTATAACAGATTTTCCAATCGAATTTGGTATTTTCATTTCTAATTTGGATTGTTTATTTGGTTCACTCTTGCACAGCTTCCTCTTTCTGATTCCTCCTCCATCTCCTTTCATTCCGATGTCATCCTTGCTTTTGAATCTTCTCCTTCATGCTGCCACTGCTTCTCATTCCTTAATTCTTCCTTCAATGGCTGGAGTGGTTGAGTAGGGTTGTTTGTTTCAAACTGTTTGACTAGCTTCATGCCCATCACCTGTTCGATGGAATGTATGAGTGTAAAAAAAAATTATATAAAAAATAGGTACTTCTAAAGAAAAAGTAGATCTACATGATTGAATGTTTCGCTAATCCATTGTCTAATTTGGATTTGGCAAGGAATCACACAAGTCAGTATTCATCCATAGAAGGTTCTGAAATCTTGGCATAGAAGGTTTCTTTATTTGAGAAATTATGTTTCTTTTTTTATTGTGATATGTTATTCACTTATTTCTTCTCACAATTAATTTGAATCAAATAGTATTCATATAACTACTTAAAAACATCAATACATGTTGCTTTGCATATTTAAAAGACGATAATGGTTTTTGGACAAATCATGGAGTTGCTTTTGATAAGATAAGTACGATATTTGATTTGCCATTCCATTGTTATATGTTTTCAACTACATAATGATTATATATTACAGATTTGTATAATTTGTTACATGTTTGTTTAATTGCTGGTAAATGTAAGGTTCTACCAAAGTTAATGTTAAAATACTTCCATCTTTATCGTGGTGTTTGTGCATTTTTAGTTACTAACCAACTCCAGTTCATAGGAAGAAAATCTTTGAACTGAACATTTATTTTAAGGTCAATGTTCGCTTGCTTATAGATACCTTATCGTTTATAGTTTTTTACTGCACATAAGTTGATTACATCATTGTTTGCATTTCTCTTTGTTTTTTATTTAGTGCATTTAAATTTAGTTGCTTTGAAACATTCCATCATTAGTAAGAAATGAATTGTCTCTTGCTTTTAGTCATGTGACATCTCATAGATCCAGGTGGTGCACTGTAGGGAACAAAAATGCAGAATGTAAAGAGTTAGGTAATGTGATTTTCTCTTGACTCTATTTCTTGCATGTCTCTTATTATAAAGCAAACAATCATTACACATCATGTTTGAGTCAATTTAAATTAGTCAGTGATATCATTATGTTCGTAACTAAATATGGGTTAAGGCAGAGCCACTCATCACACTTAATTGCTTCAAAATGACTTTACAATGAGATCAGGTACACATAGTTTTAGATTTGAATGTTTGGTATCTTTGTGATGATTAGGTTGTGCATATTACTAGAGCAGCACAAGGAATTGATATATTTCTAATATTTCGTTACAGTGGAAAAGCAACTTCCTTTTTTTCTCACTCCATAGAGGTCCAATCCAATTCACAAAGGTACATAATTATGACATTTTGAATGTATGGTTTACCTATATTTTTTAATTTCATTCTTTCTTTGCTATTTGTTAGAAAATAACATCTGCCTCAAGTTAAGCTTACTACATGCAACATAATTGTGTTAATCAACCTATTAAGTTAACATTTTATGGCTATGGTTTTCATGAAAATACATTTCTTAAAATGGTTTATTGTTATACCCGGATAAAGGTTACCATATTGTTATTAACCATAAATGAAAATATTACCAACTGTGATAGATTACATGGATAATGAATAACCATAAATGACAATATTACCAACTGTGATAAATTACATGGATAATGAATAACCATAAATGGCAAAAGCATAAACGAACCATAAATATTGGGTTAAACATTTTTGCCAAAGAAATAAAGAGTTAGATGAACTTTAGTATATCCGTTAATTTTATTGCTTTATTTAATTTATACTGCTTGGGACTCAATTATGGATGAGTTTATTTCTTTCCCTTAACTCATTGTGCTAACTCAATAATGCATTATATTTTAGTTCCCACAAATGTCAATGACATTAGAATGCCTTTTATTTTCTTCAAAAGAATTTCAAAATTATTTCTTAAAAGCGGTAAATTTTATATAGTACCAAATTTCTTTCCTTCTTTCAACCTTACAATTGGCAAAAAGAAATTTGCATCTAATCTCATTTTTTTCCTAATCCTATATTTCGTTAACCTGCATTCCATCATGTCAATTAATATTTGCATTAATACACACACATCTATGTATGTATGTATATTGAAATACACGCACACACACATACATCGGAAGTCCGTCATGTCCATAGTTCATTACAGTGGTAATGAGATATATCAGTGGAAAGTCACTGCACAACTTTCATGTTTCGGTATCAAACAATGGCAGTTTTATACTGTAACTCTCTAATAGTGTTGCATTTACAATTTGATTTTCTACGAACCAATATTTAAATTTTTTTTGGAAAATATAAGCATAGTGATAATTATTTGCTGCTATTTGAATCACAATGCTCATTTCCCAATTTTATGAAGCTATGAGTAAAAAAAAATTAATAATTGAAAATATCATTTACATATTTTATGAAGCTATGAGTAAAAAAGTATAAATAATTGAAAATATCATTTACATACATAACCAGTAGGTAGCATAAATATTTTGTAATTTCACTGTACCTATTTTGATGAATAATTTTGGTGGTTTGACTGAACTATATTATTATATTTTACTGAAAATACTATGTTTTGAAAGCTGCAAATCACAAATATATATCCTTAAAAAACAACCTTGCCCGATGGAGAGTTTAAGGACCATACAATACATGCTTGAGAACCATACGAAGGCTGTTTGATTTTAACATCATACCAGTTTTAGCGGATTGTAATACTAATTCATCTTTGGTCACTCATTTACTAATTACAATTGGTATCCTTAATACAATAAGTGGAGGCAAGAAGCTACTATGAATATGTTGAATTCCTACATCCATTTTTAGGGTGGCAACTTTTGGCTTATGTTTTATCATTTAGGAGAATAAGTTTCAAGATATCAAGGCTAAAGCTTTATTGCAATCCCAATGTATTTATTTATTTTATGATTCATAGATATTTCTTTCAGTTCAGATATAATATCATTTGATTTTAATAGTTCACTTATATATTTCACAATGTTAGAGTTATATATTTCACAATGTCATAGGTCATTCGATATTTTAATTTATTCCATTTATCTTAGAACACGTATTTGAATTTTCAAAATTATTCATTTACTAAGTAAATGAATGTTTTTAGTTTGGGAGAAATAAAAAATAATAATACCTGAATGTTGCCTTAAACAACTTTTGTTAATTGATGGAATATTGGCAAGCTCATATCTCTACATGGATTCAGCAAAATAAAGCAATGATAAACTTCAATCAATGACAACCTATATTTCAATCAATTGTATTACAAAACCAAATATTTTAACGAACTAATTTCTATAACTCAATTATGTTGCTTTGATTTCAAACAATCCGAGCAAGTTCAAACTGACTTTACAATGAGACCAAGTATACATAGTTTCAGATTTGAATATTTGGTAGATTTATCTTTGTAATGATTAGGGTGTGCTAGAGCAGAATAACCATAAATGCCAAAATCATAAAGGATCATAAATAGTGGGTTTAACATTTCTACCAAAGGAATAAATAGTTAGAGAAACTTTACTAATCCATTATTTTTATTGTTTTATTTAATTTATACTGATTGGGAATTAATTATGGATGTGTTTTATTTCTTTCCATCAACTCATTATCGTAACTCAATAATGCATTATAATTTAGTTCCCACTAATTTCAATATGACAATAAAATGCTTTTTGTTTCTAAAAAATTGTTTTATAATTTTCTGTATTTCAATCAATTGTATTACAAAACGAAATATTTTTGGAAGCCAGTGATTTCAAACACTCCGAGCAAGTTGAAAAGTTGTAAGATTTGAAGTGCATATCACTATTTCAATCTTCTCTTTAATCAAAGTGGTTACACTATTTCATTAAAATTAAATTAATAGTTTAAATTTAATTTTACTATTAATTTAATTTTGCACCATATGTCTACTGCAATAACAGCTCATGTATGATCCCTTCTCCCCGTTGCATCGACTATGCATTCATTTTTTTATAATTAATTTTAATAATTTTAATTCTATCTTTCTTTCAACAACCAATCATCTACCTTCTATTTCTATATGCAGGGGTATTGGCATATAACCTTGGCTAGGAGGTTGGCATTGTAGAAGTATTTGCTCCTAAAGAGTTTGGTTTATTTCAGTCTACAAACAAAGATTACATAAATGACATGTTGTTGTGCATGCTTTATCAAATACTTTTATGAAATTATTTTTGTACATACCGTACCTGTTGTTTTGTTTAATTAATCGTATTGCAATTTAACTTTTGTTATTTACATCGATAACATACAATGTTTTAGGATACTGGCAACTCATATTGATGTGTGCTACATCATATACCATTACCATTGGTCTTCACCTTTATGTAAATTTTACACTTCAAAATTTATTGACTTTCCAACAGTTTCTTCAAATACAGGTAACTTTGTCCCTGTATATGTGAAGAAGCTAGAGAGTGGGAACTTTGCGCTACTCGGTGTGAAAATGCAATGTAATCCAAAGATCCTCATTCAAATCGTGTTGGATATTAGATTTATACCGTACAAAGAATAAATTTTTAATGTGAATTATATGTTAATAAGTTCGTATTTTTGTTAACAAGTCGTCGAGGGAGATAACTTTTGGTGCCATGATGTTCATTTATATAGCAACGTGTTACGCTAGGTTAGATGTCATAGGCTACCAATTTATTGACAATCGTGCTTTTCATATTTTACCAAAGTAGTGAACTATAAAAATATTACTTTATATAAACTACAATGCAGTTTAAAAATATAGTACCCAAATATGACTAAACATAGATAAGAACCATTTCGTCATATATAAATATGATGGGAGAAAATCTTTCTAAAAAATGTATCTGAAATTGAGACTACATAAAATGAATATTAATCTTATAACATCTATTCTTCGTTCCTTACAATTTATAGGAAACTCATTTGAATTATATTGTTTAAAAACTCATTATAACAGCTTGCAAAAGTATATAATTACCAGAAAAGTGAAAAGCAATAGTTTGTTGTTTAAGCCTTACCAAGAAATTTTATAAGTTATTTTAACCAAGAAAATGACTGGAATAGCATTACGGTTTTATAATAAATCCAAATTTCATTTTCATAGTCATAGCCAGTTGCGACGTTCATTACTTATAAGTAACAACAATCAAACATCAAAATTCACTTACTCTATCTTACTCTAAACACTTTACTTATAATATCCTTTTAAATTACTCATAACTTACTGTTTAAAATTCATGTTAAAGTTGATTCAACATAAATTGTTATCAAAACGGGTTGTAAAACTTCTTTCTTATATATCAATTATTTAGAAAGAAACATAAGCAATAAATGGAATTTTATTAAACAATAATAATATACACGATGATAGTCGATTGATCTATTTAAAATTTACAACTCGGTAAATTATGTGTTTCAATTTCATTATATGAATCCAATTGTGCACCCGTGCAATGCACGGGTTTTCCTACTAGTATATACATAATATGTTAAATCAAGTTTAAATCATATATCTATATATATATATATATATATATATTATAAATCAAGTCATATTTTAGAAATTCAAACTAATTAAATTCCCCAAAACAAAGCTGTAGCAAGACTACATAACAGTCTCTTCACTTCGAAACTCGAAAATGAACGTCGATGTTGCCGCAGTCATCACCGAAATTATTTTCCAGCGACAAAGAGAAGAGCACTTAATTTTTAAACTTTAAAATCCTTTAGAGACAAATTTTTATTCAAAAATACTTTAAATAATATCCTTTTAAAAATTTTAAACACAAGGTTTGAAATCCATCAAAAATTAAATTCTTTAAATTTCTTGTTTTAAATTCATTTCAGTTTCCAAAGAAATTTATAAACAACTATTTATAAATTCATTTGTAGAACAATAAATGATAAATCAAGTATTATCATTTCAAATTATCAATTTAAATCAATTTATTAAGTTCCATAAAATTTACTTATATCAAAATTTATTTCATTAACCAAATTTTAAAATAATATTGTGTCCGTTTGTTCTGTCAAAGTGTTTTAGAAATCCTATCGATAGCGTTGATCAGACGAATCGATCGGAAACCCAAATCAACATCAACAACTCAAACAACACAACATATAAAATAAAACATAGATTTATAGATTTCGTGTACAATTCAAAAAATGTTTGGAGATAGTTTAGAAACAAAAGACAAGATGGTTAAGCAGAGTAGAGAGATGGGTAAGCTTAGATAAATCGCAGACAACCTTAACCGGGTCAACCGTGACTTAATGGATAAGATCAAATGTGGATTTCTGGGGTAAATCTACCTTCGATCTCGAGAGATAGAGTTTGGAATAATAAAAGATATTAACATCTAAACCAAGGATAAATATAAATCTCTGGTGAATCGATGCTGATTGTAAAGGATTTTCACCCTTTTACAAGAAAATTAGAATATTGGCGAGACCGCCAATTCACTACAAAGATCATTCGAAGTGGAGAGATACTCCAGAATCAAAGGAAGATGAATAGTGAGGGACAGCCTGAGTATTCACAGATTTGGATTTCCACCTTCTGGAGATTTGAATCGCTGGAGATTATCTGCTAGTCTTGTTCTATCAACTTCGGTTCCGTTGTTCAATCCAGCCTGGACTTGGTTATTGTATTGAGACTTCTGTTGTACTTTATTTCTTATGTTGTATCTTATGTAACTCTGATATATTTACATAGTAGCTTCATGAACTACTATTTCTTTTACTTCCGCTGCATTATTTTACTGTGTCTGTAATCTGTGATTATATTTATTTACTGTATATTCTGAAATTTGCCAAATTTTATTTACAACGCGGTAATTTGAGCAATTCAATTCCGGCATGAGTGTCTACCTATACACTTATAATGGATGCGAATGGTTGAAAATATCGGGATGTTACAGTTGGTATCAGAGCCAGGTTTTGAGGCAAAACTCAGCATATGGAGTAGATTTATTTACAGAATCACTTTCGTTCGAGTTTGAATCTTTTCCTCTTGATTCGAATTTCCTTTGAATTTTTGGAACGTTCCCTGCGGTTCCAAAATTCATTCTTGTCTCTCATCTTTTTCACGAGTTTCCAAAGCTTCTAAACCCTAAAAAAAATCATGGCCTCCATCTTGCAAAAAAATTTGGTAATCTCCCTCTTTTCTTTCTACTTTTTTCTTACTTTTATATGCAATTTTGTCTTGATCTCTTCACATGTTTGCTTGGCCTAGCCTCTACCACCTTCATCCCCATCATCACCTTCACCATCTACTACAGCAAACACTCCCTTCCCTCTGACCAAGACAGGCCATGACTTTCCACTTGAAGCCATCACCACAAAACTCCACAAAACATTGCCTAGACCACACATATCATCACCTACCCTCCATATCTTGCTTTGGCCACCCCCTTAGCCGCCACCACCACTTGCTACATGACCTTTGGCTGCTGCTACTCATCACCCAAACCTCTGTCTAGACCTGTACCAGATGATGGCCGAGCCATTTGACCCATAGACCGAGCCAAAAGTTGAACCAAACTCCACTATGTTGCCTAGTCTCTTGATATTCTTGTGTTGTAACTTCCTCCACATATTCTAGCCTTTATGCCATGCATTCCTATGATCAAACCTGAGCCAAAGTCATGTCAAACCTGACCTAAATAAACCCCTAGGCCATGCAAAGCATTGTAGAAAACAAGGCAAAAGATTTGACATTCAATTCTCTTTTCATTTCAAAGTTATTTCATTTTAAAGTCGTATTAAATTTTGTTGTTTTGATTGTTTATTTTGGGTTGTGCACAAGAGTTGTAGCTTGGATTCGCTCTCCACTCAAGTCCGTAGTCTTGTCATCGTGCTTTTGTTTTCATTGTGTCATTGATTTTGATATCTCCAGCACAAACAGATGAGTTATTCTCACCAGACAATATGTACCTATATAACTGATAAACCGACACCATTTGAATCTGTAATGTATATCATCATGTTATATATGTTTATATTATTATCATATGATGTTCACACCTGTTATTACACTTATTATATCATATGTTACTGTTATTTCATGCTATTCTGTTATTTATATCTGTTATCACCATTGCAAGTTCCCTGTAGACTAGAATCACTATGGGTTGAAATGATACATACCCGAACGGACTTTAGAATAGAGAAAAATCGTTATGGGCTGAAATGATAGGCCTGAATGATTTTTATTCAATTTATCTTAACTTGGGATTGCGGGTTTGAAATGATAGAACCCGGATTTTTCTTTTTAAACTGCGGATTGAAATGATACATATCTGTATCACTTGACCTAGGCTAGAAAACTATATACAGGTCCGTGGTTATTTTATAAAGTGTTTTGGATATTTTTATGTATTTTAAAAATATAAATTTATGAAATTTGATTTAAACAGATTTTGAAATATTTTGAATTAAAGAAATTATGATTTTTCTATGTGTTAAAAACGTAATTAATGAATGGTTTAACTGGATTTTTGAAATATAACTTAAGTTGGAAATTTGGAATTTTGGTTAAAAATGATATTTAAGTTATATAAATAAAATGGATATTAAATTCTATTTGGAAAGGGTAAATATGATAATTTGATTAAATTTGAATTTAAGTGATTTATTAAAGTATTATTGATTTTTCTATGAATTTAAGTGGTTAAATAAATGAATGTTTAAAAGTGATCTTTTAAAATATAATTTGACTAGGAAATGTGAAATTTGGTTTTAATTAAAGGTTTAAGTTAATTAAATAAAATTGAAAATTCAGTTAAAGTGTGAAATGGTAATTTAAATTTGAAGTATTAAGTTTATTAGTTGAAAAGTGAAGAATTGGACACTTTTACACTTAAATTTATTGAGTAAATTGTTGAAATTGGATTTGATTATAAGAAATTTATTGTGAAAAGATATATGTTAAATGATATGTAAATGAACATTTAAATGTTAAAATATGATTTTTAAAAATGTTTATGTGTTTTAAATTAAAGTTATTTAATTGCTGGAAATACACTAACACCTGAAATTAACTTTTAATAGCATTCAGAAATGCTATAGATTCTGTTTTGAACTAAAATTGTGTAAAAAGGAGCTATTACAGCATTTCTGAAATGTTGTAGTTGCTGTAGTTGAACTTATAGGCTAATATTGAACTCAGGCCTATTATAGCATTCTCTGGAAATGCTATAATGGTCTGCCGTCTATGTTGAAATCAAATTTAACCCTTGTTTTGAAATCTGAACTACCGCAGCACTTCTGAAATGCTGTCTTTTCTGTTTTGAACTATAATTCAACTAAAACTGAGTTATAACAGCAGTTTTAAGTGCTGTCTTTGCTGAATTAAAAATGTTTTCAAATATAACTTATAGCAGTTGTTTTTAAATGCTGTGAAATGCTGAAATTTTAATAATTAGGGTTTTTGACTTAGTAAACGAACTCAGAATGGTTTGAAAACTTTGGAAATTGAATACTTGATTTGAAAGTATAATAATTACACTTTTAAAAGGTTTAAATGAATTATTTTGATTGGAATATAAACTATTTAAAAGTGATTTGAAATGATAGTAAATGAATGATATCTTTGAATTTAAAAAGGATATTTAAAGTTGAATATTTGGATTTGAACTGATAGATATTTTATTATATTAAAATGGTTTGAAATGAAGTTTGGGAAGATATGATATTTTGATATATTAAAATGATTTGAAATGAAGTTTGGAAAGATATGATATTTTGATATATTAAAATGATTTGAAATGAAGTTTGGAAAGATATGATATTTTGATATATTGAAATGAAGTTTTAGAAAGATATGATATGTTAATATATTGAAATGGTTTGGAATTGATTTAATCTTTATTTTGATAAAGATTTGGATTTGAAATGATATTCTATTTTGAAGTATAAAATATTATTTTAAAAGTATAACCACGGGTTATAATGACGATTGGTTGTTAAAGTGACCGGGATCGGATATGGACATACTCTCTGTCGATACCGAAAACCACTTTAACAACTATGTATGCGGTGGAGTTTCCAGAATGAAGTAGGATGATGGCGACGATCCTAAGGTATATACGTGGACCCAACTCCCGTGAGTTGGCATAAGGTGGCTAAAACAGGAGCGATTGACGGACCAAGGAGGTAGCACCTCTTATCGGACACACTTCTTCGATACCATTCTATTACTTGTGATTGATTTGGTGGCCACCCTTGATTTGGGAGTGTTGTTCGAGGTGGGCGGTAGTGGCTGCTATGCGTCACCATTAGTCCGGATGCGTAATTGGTATATCTACCCTGGCATTGCCTAGTTGTGCCGTGTCACCTACCATATCGAGCTTTACTACGATTTTGATTTTTAAGATCCGACCGCGTTAAGGTTCACCATCCCCTTAACGCTATTTTCTATATGATTATACTTTACTAATTAGACACTACTGTATATGGCGTATATTACTACATAGTAAATAGTTTAACGGATCCTTAAAGAATGGGCGATCCCAAGCATTCTTTAAGTTACTTGTACCTTTATTACAGTTCACTTGAGTTGGTTTATATTATATAAGTATATATTGTCCTGACTCGAGTGTTTTGTGTTTTGCGTTACGCTCGGATCAGCCTAAGTATTCATAGATTTGGATTTCCACCTTCTGGAGATTTGAATCGCTGGAGATTATCTGCTAGTCTTGTTCTATCAACTTCGGTTCTGTTGTTCTATTCAGCCTGTACTTGGTTATTGTATTGAGACTTCTGTTGTACTTTATTTCTTATGTTGTATCTTATGTAACTCTGATATATTTACATAGTAGCTTCATGAACTACCATTTCTTTTACTTCCGCTGCATTATTTTACTCTGTGTCTGTAATCTGTGATTATATTTATTTACGGTATATTCTGAGATTTGCCAAATTTTATTTACAACGCGGTAATTTGAGCAATTCAATTCCGGCATAAGTGTCTACCTATACACTTATAATGGATGCGAACGGTTGAAAATATCGGGACGTTACAGTTTTAAAACGTAAAATGGTACGTGAGACGTTTTCAGATCCGTGAGGCAAGGCGTAAGCCTAAATGTTGAGACGTAAGCTTTTCGGATAAAAATAAAACGTAAAACATATAATAAAATTTGACATTTTAAATTAACCAATGCAAAAAATGGAAAAAAAAGCATTTAGGTCTGACTCTGAACAGGCAAACCTCTTTTTTTTCTTTGAAGATTAAAAATAAATAACTGGAATACGTATGATCCCAGTTTCGATTCCGTAAACTTTATTTGGATGTTCCACAAAATTCCAGTTTCGATTCCGCAAAATTTATTTGGAAATTCTACAAAATTCCAGTTTCGATTCCTTCTACCAATTCAAATCATCTCCCAAATTTATTTGGAGATTCAATAAAGTCTATTAAGAACTTTTTTAAAAATAGCAACGAGAAAATATATTACATAGCTCTTGATCGTTGTTTCGGAAACAATCTTACTTAATCATGTCGATATTGAAATTAAAAAGTAAAAAAACATTTTCATTTCCTTAATTTTTTTTTGTTTTCTCTAAATGGTTGAAGTTTAATAACTTAAGTTAGTGTCAATTTTGGCAACCAAGGGAAAAAAAATCTTGAGTCGTATTCCTCGTCTGGTCGAGACGTATGAGACGTACACTTCGTATGCCTCTCAAGTTGTTGAGGCGTAAGCCTTAAAGGTAAAAAGCCTTTTAGACGTTTTATCTTTCATTTTCTCGAAACGCGCCTTGAGGCGAGTAGCGGGTTTTTTAAAACAATGGTATGAACTGGGAATTAATAGTTTAAAACGAGATCAATCATTTAACCTGGATTAATATGTAGTTTTGATGACTTGTTTATTTTGGGGAAAACATTATGATTTGCTTTAGTATTAATTGATCCAAATTGAAATTTTGGATGAGTTTAGAAGCAGCCAAAGAGGCAAAATCATATAAAACTAGCACATAGATGTTTATATGTGGCATCCAACCTCGAATAATACTTAATCGCTGGCTAAATACATGTTTAGATTCTTAGACGAGACATTATGCCTTGCCTAGACGGATGTCTAGGCGGTAAGTCTCGTCTAACGTCTAGGCAGAGGCCTAGAAGGATTTTTACAATTAAAAAAAAGTAGAAATGGAACCATTATAAAGTTTGGTAAAATAATCGGTAGTTTTCAATGTAATTTTATTATGATTAGAAACAACTGAGCCAACATCGCTAATGATCTGATTTAATTTGAGAGTAGGTTTATTGCTAAACATTTCAGAATAAAAGAATTTAGTTGATTGTTCTCCATCGGTCAGTCGTTTAACTTTTGCCTTTTGATGCTTCTCCACTGCCTGACTACGGATGATAATACATTCAAGCTCAACAAGGCTATCTTATATTCTTTAATTATCTGTTTATTGTTTGAGTTTTTAAGTAATTTGGGAAATAACAAATTATTTCTTTCTCAAATTCCATCACATTTGGGTTTAATACTTTCGATAGGTTTAAAGTGGAGCCTTAACTTTCTTCATATTTGTCAGAAAACCAAAGGATTACCTTCAGCTGAATAAGGAATGAAGCCCAATTGTTTCCTTGTATCCAACTAGAATATGCCATGCATTATTATATCGAAAATGTATATTCTTCCTCCCCTCCAAATTGTTTAAGAGACTAATATGAATAGGGTATGAATAAAAGAATGATCACTAAAGGCTCTGTTAAGTTTAATGTGTCTATTATAGTTTGAACCTCCCCGCCATGTGAACTTTTTGCCTAAGTAGTTAGTAGTTAATATCGAATAATATCACTGATATATCACCGATATATCTCATATCGCTCCTTAACAGATATTTTTTATCGTTCCCGATATATCGCCTGATATATGATGCATATATCGCTTTGATTTTAGTATAGAATACATGATATTTTTAATGAATATCATTCATTATTACACATGTTGGAGAAAATAAAATTACAAATGGATATCTTCACATTGTTTATGTCTATTTATAATATATGGTGAATGATGATATGTAAATCATATTAGATATCCGAATGTGCTAATTTTTCAGTTTGAACTGTATTTTATCAGCCTTATATATTAGCTTTTTAATAAATAAAACTTTACTTATTTCATTATTTCATATGTTTTATTTTGTGTTTTTATCACTAAAATTTTAGTTCTTTTCTTTGTTCATTTTTTCTAGTTGATAAATTAGCTTTTGAAAATTCCTTTTTTTTAGTTATTTTCACTCATCAAGAACTAAAAGGTGAAGAGTGGTAAAGTTATATATTGAACATGTCGATAAAGAACGTGTTAGAAGTAGAAATCGGTGTTAAATCAACATTACTTGTTCGATAATTTAAGTGTAATTGAAAACGAAAAAACTATGAATATGAAATTTTTTGAAAGATGATTGGATGACTAAAGAAATAAAGAATCTATTAAATAATTGTAAAACGGAAGAATTTTTGGCTTTTTCATTGATTTTAAGAGTTTTCCCTCTTCTCCTTAATTCTCTTCATAAATATTTTATTTTTAAACTCTTTAATTCATCACTTCACACTTATTTTACTAATTCTCTTTTAACGTTTTACATTTCGGTACGAACATTCTAAAGTTTATACGATTATTTAAATATAATTTATCACTTAACTTCTAATATTTTATATTTAAGCTCCTACATTTAGGTACATTACATAAACCAAATTTTAAGATATTTAAATAAATTCAGTATTCATCCAACCATAAAGATATATAAATCACATAAAACAATAACAACAATAATAATAATTTGTAGTTCATTTATCTCAATAATTTATCATACATTTCATTGTAAATTCTATTTTAACTTCAAATACCTATATTAAAATTACTACAATTATTTACAAAACTTTCCTTACTTTTCTCCTAATATTTTACATTCCATCCCATATATATTTCAGTCATCCTACATTTAATATAATTAGACAAATTCAATTAACTAATATTCGTTAATTCATTTACTCATTTTAGGAAATATGAATATTTATGTATACCATATTCATGTTAACAAAACCGATAAAATTATTCTTTCATTAATATAAAGATACAAAAGTCACATAACTTAAAAGCATATACAAAAATAATAATAACAAATTCACTTCAATAAAGTTACCATGCGCTGCATTACTAAATTATGTTTTTTTACTTTAAATACCACATTTTAAATTTTCTATAATCATCTACAAAACCCCTCGATTCCCTTCTAATATTTTACATTTACGTTCACATAGTAGAATTAACCATGTAATCTTAAAATTATTTCTATTAATAGTTGGAATAGAGCAACAATATTTGGACCGACCGTGAAATTTCGAAAACACCCTTATTATGCGAAGATGAGGACCACAAGGTCACAAGTTCGAATCTTGCTCTTGGCAAAAATTATCTGTATAGTTATTTATAAAGTTTAATATATTATTAAGGACTTATGTTTGAATTTCAACGATCATAATCTTTCATATACATTTTTTTTCTTTTTCTTTTTCATTTTTCTAATGTCTTTTCTATTTACAATATTAATAAATATGTAAACATTTTTCATTCATTCCAAAGCTATATTGAATGCACTCTTTATTTAGACTTGTATACAATTTTAGCTTACATTGTGAATTCTTTTTATGATTTGAAAATAGAAAGTTAAACGTGAATAAATTCAAATTTTCAAGTTATATTTTGTTTGACATTTAGTTTTTTCTCATACTTCAAAGGATTAAGAAAAATTATTGCAACAAAAACATAAAATACTACATGGATACATATATATGTATATTTTTTATACATACATACATACATGTTTAAAACAACTAAAATACAAGTAAATTTTTGATTATTTAATTTAAGTATGTACTTTGTTGAAAGGTATCTTTGTTGAAAGGTATCTTTTTGAAAATCACCTGCAATGCATGCACAGTACTCACATCTCATAGAAAATATTAACTTTCTTTTCAATCTCATTCATAAAAAATTCTAATCAGATTAGTTTTTGCTTTTACAATTAGTTAACAATGACAAACTGTAAGCTACGTCTAATAAAAACAATAATTGTTTGGCCAAATAGTCTAATTAGCATTGTAAATCATATTAAAATACTCTTTTATAAGGTTTTTCACTCCTTCATATATAATCCTTTTACTATTGACATCAA
The DNA here is from genome assembly GCA_030737815.1 of Allium fistulosum. Lineage (NCBI taxonomy): Eukaryota > Viridiplantae > Streptophyta > Magnoliopsida > Asparagales > Amaryllidaceae > Allium > Allium fistulosum. The sequence goes on along the minus strand of CM060907.1, from coordinate 461,292,867 downwards.
TGTGCAATCAGAAAAAGAAGGAGAAAATATAGTCAATACATATTTGATTAATGTTGAACCACCATGCTACTTATATTAAACGCTCTACAAGTTTTACATATATAGAATTGCTATTATTATAACAAAAGGTGATATTTAAGTTTTTAAATTTCAATTGTAGCTTTTTATATTTCATGTGTGGAGCGTTAGGCTTTTGTACAATTTTTTAATGTCTTTCATATGTAGGCACTGTCATTTTTACTATTTATTTTGCATTGTGTTAATTGTGTACACTATGTATTAATCATTTTATCTTGCACGCGTGGAGCGCATGCCACTAGAGCTTTGTTTAGATAAATTTAGTAAACTATTATTAATTGATCTGTCTAATAAATAATAAAAATATGAAAATTTTAATATTTATACCATATTTATATTAACAAAACGGCAAAAAATCATTTAAATTTATTGATATATCAATCACATAACATAAATAATAATCACAAATTTAATTTATAATTCATTTATATTAATATATTTATCATGCATTGCACTGTAGAATTCCTTATTTAACATCAAGTACTTAGATTTTGAAATTTCTACAGTTATTTACAAAACCCTCCTCGATATCAAATAATATTATATATTTAAGTCAATATATTCAAATTTTTATGTAACCATGAACTAAAAGTATTCGAACAAATTCAATTAACAAATATTCGTTAATTCATGTAACTAATTCTAAAGTACGACGGTTTCAACATGTATACATCATATTCAGATCAACAAAACTGGCGAAGTTATTTTTTCATTCAAATATAAAGATACATGAATCACATAACATAAATAATACACCCAGAAATCAGATGAAAGCACCAGTTCAAATTAAATAAACAAAAAAGCAGTAAAAGGAAACACAATTTTCATAGTGGCTCGACGTAATCTCCGACATATGTCCACTTTAATCTTTTATTGGTTGTTCTCTCCCTGGATTGCAACTAATTATCTGAGATCTGACCACAATCTTATGGATCTTAGATTTACAATGGAGTTACTAAGCGTTTTAGGAGAAGAGTAAAAGTGAAGAAGTTTCAGATTACGGAGTTAGAAAGTTGGAAGAGAACAGGAAAAAAAAGATCGCATTTGGCTGTAGGTAGGTTTGTATCTATAGAAGAAGCAGTCGTGTTGAACCAAAAATCCACCTGGAGCAGAGTCTGGACATTAGCCGAAGTCATGTGCCAAATTGCAGAATCTCCCGACTTAACCAAACATGTCGGTACATATATGTTCCTTAGTTCGAATCTTCTTGCATCCTTCTTCTTACTTCGTTTTAATGTGTCTCATGTTGTTTCCATCGATCGTTGGTCGTCCAAAACAAGTCGATACCTACTTGTTGTCCAAAACAGCTTGGTACCTATCTATTTCCTTAGCTCGAAATAACTTGTACTCTTTTGCAACATTATTTTAATTCCATGTTGGGATGTCTCAAGAAGTCGCAACATCTACCGAGTTGTCAAAACAAGTCGGCACCTACTTGTCCAAAAACAAGTCAGTACCTACTTGTTTCCTTCGTGTATTATTGGTTGAAACTTTCCAAATCTATTTTCTTGTTTTATATAAGTGTTTGTCAATTTTCAAGTCGTTTCGTCCTCGTTTGAATCTTCTAAGTTCAGTTGAAATCTGCTTTGCCTCAAAAGCGGATTAACAACAATTTTAATAAATTTAATTTATTATTCATTGTATCTCAATAATTTTTTTATACATTGCATTGCAAAAATCTGTTTTTAGTTTCAAATACCAACATTTTAACATTTCTACAATTATTCAATCCCCTTCAAACCTCTTCAAATATTTTATATTTAAATCCATATATTAATCTACTTACGAAATCACAAATTTTTAGCATTAATTACATACATAAACAATAATAACAAAGTTAATTTGTAAATTGGTTATAATTTGTTTATATCAAGATCATATATTATATTATAAAATTCTGTTTTTAACTTCAGTGACTTCACATCAAATTTACACGGTTTTTTACAAAATTCTTCTCAATTCTTCCTACAGTTTATCTTTAAGCCCATATATTTAAACTAATTATGTCATTTAAATTTAACTTATTTAAACAAATTTTGTTAAATAATATTTGTTAATTAAACCAAGAAATCACAAACATACGTCGGCTTCAATGTGTATACTATATTCAAATTACCCAAAACAGATGCATTGCGTGTGTGTATTATATAACGAATATTGCTAATTTGATTGAATTACCCAAAACAGATGCATTGCGACTTATTGCTTTATCCGACCAATAATCTAAGTCTAGAATAGGGAAACGAAACAAAATAGGAATAGTTTGTAGGAGTTCCTTTGACTATTTCATTCTAGGTATCCCCTTTCTCATCATCGTTAGTTTCTTAGCGTAAAGTATGATCCTCCACCTAAAATAGAACAGCATCATCCTTTTTATCAAAGTTTACTATATAAAATCCATTTCACTTGAAAAAAAAATCTGAAAATCTCGATTAGGCTTCCAAACTCGAATAATATATCTTTGAAGTATTGGTAGTAAAGTTTAAATCCCTATACAATACAATGGAATTTTCCCATTTCTGTCCAGCCTTCAGAACCTCTCAACATGCATCTTTGCGCACTTCTAGGACTGGGATTCATATGGGGAGTAAAATTTAGGAGGGGAATAAGTATGGACATTATTCCTAGAAACTATTGAACTCCATGATTTTGGTTGGACGCCCGCAGATTCAAATATGGGATTTGGCTTACCAGAAAAGAAGTCACTAGCTTGAAACAATCCCTTGGTAGATGACTCAATTCCTGAACCCGTAATATTTATTTTAGGCAACTCCATCTGAGTATTTTTCCTAAACCTCCGATTAACCACTTCAATGAAGCCACCTTGATCTAATTCTGGTGTTTTCTTGGAAAAAAGTCGGATTTGAAAGATAAAGAAGGTGGAGTAAAATTAGGGTTTTCGACCATGACAATTCAATTTCCTCATATAGAACATCAGAGAATCATGTTCCTCCAACATAGAATGCCTACCGAAGTAGCTTAGCCAAATAACTTTGTACCACAAATTTGAAAATAAACTTACAGGGGCCCTTGTTTTTCCAGAAACATGTAGTTTGAGCAATAAAAGAGCATGTAATTAATTTTGGGGGCATAACAAATAATTTGCTAGTTTGGTAACCCAAAAATCTGAATAAAACATGGAGCAAGAATCGATACCTTAGGCAATACTGAACATGCTATCTCATTGAGCAATTCTGAAGGTGAGTTGCTATTTTTTAGATAGATTTGCAGTATCTTCTGTATTATATCACCCTGAAAGAAAGAAAAGTATGCTATGATTAGAAAATTTAATGTTTTACATATCACTTGATAAGCCAGAGCAGGCTTGTAACTGGTGAAGACTAAGTGTAACACTGTGACACCCACTAATCCAACCAATCGCAAGCTCAGTATGCCTGGTGGGCTGTATTTATAGGACTATGCATTAGAAATGGTTTTCTGATTGGGACGATTACTTTGCTTTTTCCTCCAATCTCATCCTCACTGGTCCAATTACTTAGTAACAATTTGTGAGCAGATAAACCAAGTTTTTTTCTTAGAAAAGGGAGTATTTTCTGAAAGCATGCCACGTGGACATTTATCCCATTAGCCACCGATTTTTTTTCTAACACCACAATTGAATTGACTAGCGACTGCAAAGTAAACAGCACTTCTGTCGCCAACAAGAATGAGAAAGATGACACTGCATAAAATAAATCAATCAAAAAACAGCAGAAGATAAGCGTAAATTACATTGGTTTTCCATTCTCAAAACAACCTTTTACTGAAATACAAACTTTTAGATGCATGACTTGTAACATGAAGATTTTTGATGCTACATTTTAAGCATGAAAAAATCATCTTTACTATTAGTAACTGAAAGCTTCAATTTCAACCATGATCCTACTAAATTACAACGGATCAAAAGACCAGCATTGACACAATGTGTGTTAATTTTTGTTGTCATGATTTTCAAAACTGCGATGAGTCATTATATGATAAAATGACACAAAAAAAAATATTTATTTTTTGATCGGATGAAGATAGAACCACGTATTCGTATATTTTTACCTAGTTCTAAAATTGTCTATAAATTCGATGTGACTAATACAAAATTAATAATAGACTTGGCCTTAATTAGTGTAATCCATGTGTACAAAAAGTGAGGTGGCGTTAAATGTTTTTTTAAGTGTTAGCTCATATTTTAGGCTTAAAATGTTAAAAAGCAGAGAAGCAGACAGTGTAATTATCACGGCACTTAAGCAAGCTACTAATAACACAGATTTGCCTGAAATTTTAGAATTACATTACTTCAGACAGTCAGTAGCATAAATTTTCAGTGCTGTACATTGTTAACTTGTGAAAACATGTCCAGTATTATGCGTACTTTTGATTAATAACTTTGCTGTAAATTGTTAACTTGTGAAAATATGTCCAGTATTATGTGTACTTTTGATTAATAACTTTCTTATAGATAAGCAGACAAAATTACTATTTATATAGCAAATCCAACTAATATGGGCAAAGTTAACATCTGTGTTATGGAATAGCTTTAGGTAAACAAAAAATATTGTTATGGGGGGCACGTACAATGCACTAGAAGTCATTGCATTAGGACATAGGTGCATTTCCAGAAAAACCTAATTTTGACAAACACCAAACCTAACTATTGTTACCTGTTTCAAGTACCCCTTCAAAAAAAGAATACACCCCACAGTACAAATACTCAACATTTCTAGCTGTTGGAACTAGGTCAAGCTCTGAAATAAATTGGTCCAGCGTATCTTTTTGCTGGAAAGTTTCCAGCAATTCGATGAGAATCGGTTGATTTGATGAAATAAAAAGGTCCGGAAGGGTAAGCATCTGCAGTCGAAGTATTATATAAAAGCTGTCAGTTTGAATATCAATCTCAAAACATGCTAATATTCACACGAGGAGTGAGGACATATATACAACGTAAAGCACGTATTCATACCCGGAATATTCTAGTCATTATCAGATGATACATTTACAACATAAAACTAGTATGGTGACTTCCATAAATACTAAATTCAAAATAGATGTGTGTGTGTAACTTGTAGCTATTGCCTTTATTTTTGTTTAGTGGAAGGTTTAAAATTCCGATTTTCCTTTCCGTTCCGTCCATTAAAAAGAATTTGAAATTCCGGTTCCATTTCGAAAATTTCGCTTCAATTCCGGCTCCGGATTACACTTTTTTAACTCTTTTTTAACATAAATAAACTATAAAAAGTATTCAAAGTTTAACAGAGCAGCCCAATCTTTCAAATTAAACCATTCATTTTTCTAAAATTGAGAAAGCCCATGTTCGTTTATAGAGAACAGGCCCAGTCTCCAAAGAGCCTTCATAATACAGTTGTGCCCTAGCGTAGAAAAACTTTTGCATCACTGTCATCGTAACTGAAATGTCGACCAAAAACTTCCTCAAAGCTTGTCACTGCTGCCTCTTCTCAACTGTCTCACCGCTCTTCCTCTAATCTCTTCCTACAGCCACTCTTCCTCCTGTCGCTCTTCTTTGAATCTACTGTTCAGTAAATTATAATAGAAATCCGAATTTATGTCTACTAACCAAATATCTAAATCAACTTTGATTTCTTTACCATGCTAAAAATCTTCCATGAATCTATAAATCAACCATCTTTCATGATTTTTTACCGTAACAGTAAAGTGGCTGGAACCGGACTTTAGGACAAATTCCGGTCCGGTCAATGCAGGAACCAAACCGGAATGCCCGGGATTTCAATGTGCCAGACGAAATGTTGAGCCATGGTTTAGTGTATTTCTAACCATGCTTATGCATGTGCATATCGAATATTGGTGTATACCAGGTTCACATATCAGCCATTGACTTGTATCTGTTTCAATCAATACTGATTGGTATCTGAACCCATAACTTTTTTGGACGTGGATAAGGAATTTTTTTATCTTGATTTGTGCCACATGCATTTTTTTTATAAAAAAATATTAAAAATAGCAGAAACAAATACAGTAAATGTTATATCAGATTGATATTGGGTCCGTTTGCAGGGCTAAATGTTTCCCAGACTGTGTTCATGTCTTTGTGCCAGTTCAGTCAATATATCACATAAATCACTCTTCAGAATAAAAATTACCTTACTATAGCAGCTTAGAACTTCTCTAACCACAAAATTAGCAGCTGAAGCTTTTGAAGCAACCAAATTGGGTACAACTGGATTGCCAGCAGAAGATGAATATGCTTCCCAATGATTATTGCAGGTATTAGATTCTACAAAAGGAAAGTTGATTATGATGCACGTCAAATAATTTCAAGTCCTACGGCAACAGCATATTATACGCTCAATCCTTATCACCCGTAGCTTTTGAAAAAACTGGTTTTGGCAATGGAATGATCAAACACACAACAGATTTCAAGAGCTTATGGTTTAAAACTCTAAGCAAAATTATTGCAATGTTCAAGATATGCTAGTCTGTCAAATATATTCCACATTTCTAACACTATTGAATGTCTACATGCTCAATGCATGTCAACATGACTAATACATACCCAATGCCTATAGTTTATTATGACTGTTAATGCAACACTCATTAGCTTAGATCAGGGATAAAGTAGATATTTAACAAATAAATTGAAGTGAATGAGAAGAAGAGAATATATAATTTGTTATCGTTTTACCATCGCTAAGAATTGAAAGGGCGCTCATCAGATGTTTCTTTAAACTTGGAAGCACTGGCCTAATCTTGCTCATAAATTCTGTAGGCGTAAGCCTACAGTACCCAGGTGAAGCCTTCACAGAGCAAGTGGCTATGAACTGGTTGATTGGAGGATTCAAATAATCAATCTTGTTGTTGATATCCCGAAGTAGATAAAGATGTGAAGGCAGCTGAATATATATAAGGATCAGTCAGTTTTTAGCTTTTTTTTCACTTGGGCTGGTTAGAAGATACTACTGTCAGGTTTATAGGAATTTATACCTCAGCTACCGGATCTGAACAGCAAGAAGCACCACCCTGTCGTAAAAGAAATAGAATTTACAATATTTATCATGGGAATTCGTATGGTACGGCAAAGAAATACAAAAAGGTATAGCTCAATCGCACATGTAAAACCAGTTCCCTTAAACCAAACCGTGTACCACCCAAAAAAAATTGAGAGAAATCGACACCACCCCCCAACCCCAAAAAAAATAAAAAATAAATGGTAATAGTAACTAATAATAGTAATAATTACAGTAATAATAATAGTGATAATATTAGTAATTAGTAGTAGCAGCAGCAAATAATAGTAATGATAACAATAACAAAATGAAAATAAAACATAAACTAGTTTGTAACCAAAATGACAAATTTAAAGACACGACATCAACATTATATGATTAATACCTACTTTCTGCATCAATATAGGCATATTGTAATAGATCTATACTTATACGCCAGAATGCCACTCTACTGAGGACTGTAGTGGTAGAAAGGTTGAGAAAATAAATTGGAAGTGAATTTGGTAGCAATAAACTTTGCAGGAGCATAACATACTTGATGGGAAAAGTGCATAACTTTTTTCGCTTCTAATTAAATTCAGCACAGTATCTCCATTTAGTTGACATTTTACGCATATACGCACAGTTATATAGGAAGGTTCCAAATTCTTGTTCATGTATAATCGCTGTGTTTCAACTTGATTTTATAATTCACTTACCCTTTTGCATAAACAAACATGATGCACAAATAATGGTATCATGAATGTCATTTTCTTCTATGGAGCATGAAATAAGGTTTTGTTTTGCTAGTAAAAAGGTGAGAATATTTTACTCCTAGAAAACAAAAACTGCACACTAAAATATGAAGTTTCTCAATCAAAATTGATGATTAAGAAAAGGAGTAACATGTATTTGTTAATACCACAGAAATTGATTTTGATGACAACCGTATAAATATAAAACTAATGTTTTCTCAAGTTGTATAGAATATTTTGCAGAACATTGCATAGGTACATGATAATCGAGTTTGAAGACTGATCGGTAAAAAGACCAGAGATCAAGATTCATAGATGATCAAGACAATTAAAAACTCATGAGTTTAAAAACAAAAACACGAAGAGTTCAAAACTATAGCATAGTTATCAAAGCGCTCGCCTAGGCGCGCCTAGGCGCCAGCCTAGGGCTTTTCTGCTCCTCCAGGCGCTAGCAATGCACAAGGCGTCGAAAAAGCGCCTAAGGCGCTGAAGCGCCGAAAAATCAAAGCGCTTGAAAAAGCGCGCTTTACTATTAAATCGTTTTTTAAAAGAAAATTAAGGGCTTCAGCCCACAATCGAGCCTAATTAAGGCTTATGGCAAATATCACTCAAATTAGGGCATAGGGAAGGGCATTGTTGACATCGACTGTTTAAGGCATAAAATGTCTATACTCTCAAAACTTACATCCGCCGCCGACGACGACAAACTCGACATGTCGCCGCCGTCGAATTCAAGCTATTGCCAATTGCCTTCACATGTTCACATCGACGCATCAATTTCTGCTCATGTTGAAAAAGTAACGCTCAAGGCGCCTTAAAAAGCCCTAGGCGCAAAAAGCGCAAGCACCAGCCTGAGGCTTTTTGGGGCTTTTTCGCCTTGACTATATGGACTATAGATAATAGCTAATGGACATTAGATAAATTTGTTAAAGTCCTTGAATAACAACTTTCTTTTCTTTCAATACTCTCTCACCAAAATATTTATTTTATTTTCAAAATATATTTCTCTGTATATTTTATAAAAAAATTATATATTAAAGTATTTAAAGACTATGTTTAAATGATGTTACAAAATTTTAGAATTTTGAAACACCTTAAAAGCGTTTTTCTTCCAAACATAAAACATACCCTTCATAAGTATGTCGACATATGCACCGTTAAAAATTTTTCCAGATTTTGAGGAGTCGTAATTTTTTGGCTTCATCTCATTATAAATAGACATGTATGTGCCTTCAAATACTATATAAATGGGAATAGAAAACGAATTTTTATAACAATATTCTCTTCATTCTTCTTATTTCAAATTCTTATTATATATTTCATAAAATCCACTTTCTATACTCTTCAAATACACTCAAATTCAATCTCTACTTCACTACATTCTTCTCTATAATATACTCACTGTTTTGCAAGAATTCACCGATTCAAAGATCTAAGTGCTATAAAAAGGCTATAGGATATCTTGTATCCAAGTTACAATTATTTGTATTTCAAATCAACTAACTCTCTACTACTAATTTGTATGAGTGTAGTTGTTGCACGTTCAAATCAAGTGGGTATGCTTGTTGTCCGTTTAAATCAAATGAGTGATCTTGTTGTCCGGTTAAATCAAGAGAGTCTATCCTGAGCTCGGAAAGTCGGAAGGGTGTATCTTATTGCCTTGAAATCAAGATTATATTTTGGTTTGTTTGCTACCCGATTAAAGTAGGCATTTGAAAGGAAATCTGTACATATATTGTACATGACCGGATGTAGGATTGGTCAATTCAAATCAATATGAAACTCCTGGTGTCATCTCTCTTATTTTTACTTTAATTTTACTGCATTTATATATATGTGTTGATTATCTGTGTTTTGATTTAAATCCTGAAACTATTTAGAAAAGCTTTATATAAGTTATAAAACACTATTCACCCTCCACTAGTGGCCTTAAGATCCGTTCACACTATTTCGATTTATACTATACCATTTCCCGCAATATTATGCTTTAGCTCAAAAAAAATTGTCCGTGCTGCATTATACAAAAGGTTCAAAACTTGTTAGGCGGACGTTGAGTGTCAAGCATGAAGTAAGGATTAATCGTTTAGACAGAGTTTAATTGGAGCTAGCGTTTTTGATAAACTTATGCATTTTGATAAAATTTTAGTATTTTTTAGTATTATGATCCAAAATGAAAATCTGGAAGTTTGGATGGACTTGGGAGCAATCAATGAGGCAAAACCACCTTAAACTAGCATGTAAATGCTTAAACGAGACATCAAGCTTCAACTTGTGTCTAAAAAGTGCTTATATACCTATTTAGATGCTTATATAATGTGGTATGCCTCGTTTAGGCAGGCTTGGGCAAATGGCTAGGCGAAAAGCCTCGCCTAGCGTCTAGGCGAAGCCTAGGCAGAGGACTAGAAAGATTTTTACAACAAAGATTGTGCAAAGCTTAGGTCTTATTGTGTCACTAAAAATGATATTTCATTGGAAATAAAGGTATTTAGTTTAAGTTGGACGAATACTCCCCCTCCCCCATTTCAATAATTGCAATATGAACCATGTTGGGTTGGCATGACATGTGCTGATAGTTCTGAAATGTTGCCTTTTGTCATGCCATGAGGCTGAGTATATTGCTTTTATTATGTTTAGTTGTATATTGGGTTGCATGAGAATTGTAAAAGGTATGAGGTATGTATTGATTACTTTTCCAGTGAGTGAAGGTGAATGTAATGGTTGGTTTTGTTGGGTCTTTGGCGGGCTTATTTCAAATATGGAGCGTTTCAACAAAGAAAGAAACTAACATGATCAGACAAACCATAGCTCACATAATATGAAATTAATATACATTTTACCTCAGAGAAGGAAAGCATAGATAAACAATCAACAAGAAGCGGTCTGAACTTGTATCTTTGTGTATCAAGAACTTTAAATTCAGCTGAAATATCAATGGGTCCCATCTCATTTGTTTCCATGTCTTGACTTTTGGTGCTTTTTGATGTCAATTCATTAGTTTCATCAATTTCCTGACTAATTTCTACTCCTGCTCGCTTGAATGCATCAATAATAGTAGGTTGCTTGAGCTTGTCACATGGATCTGATCTTTCTGCTTTCCATTGATCAATTTTCTTTCTCCTCTTGATATTTTGCGAAGTTCCCTCATACATTGGTTTTTCGCTGCTTCTCTTTTCTCTTTGTGTGACTTGTTTAGGGATACTGTGAAGCTCGGGAAGAGATAAAGGGTAAAGCTGGAGACATGCATTGAGTAAACACTCGAGTAAACTGCAATAGATAATGAACATTAGAAAAGTCACAAGCTGTAGAAGACATTTGTTATTTAATGTGGTCAAAACTATTAAATATTCATAAATAAGAGAAGCAACATAACAACGGCGACATTAATGTTTCATTGCAACAAGAGGTTAAAATTGACCTCTTTCAAGTTCATATGCATAGGGCATTTAGCTTTAGAGTTGTGGTGAACCCTAATTTATGTTGTGTATCTGGCAGAGTGTAATATATCTTATAGAATAAATGTATCATAGATAGAATAATGATGTCAAAGTCTAGGAACACTAAAACAAATGGTAATGCATCTATAGCGTGGATCTAGAGGTTTTCCATTCGAATCCTCCAAACATCAAAATGTTTATCGGGCAACAATCAGATTTCTGGATGTTTACCAGGCAAAACTCGAATTTATGTCCGTTCATGTCTATAAAAGCATGCACATACACAAAAAGGTGGTCAAAATGTAACCTTAAAGCAAGTTAAACTTAAAAGCAAACACTTCTTTCTAATGATGAATTGACACAAGAACATGCACTGTAACAGCTAACAGCTTCCTGACATCATATCAAAATGTTCCCATGAGTAAAGAAGTTGGATGGTATAGGTTTTAACAGGAGAAGATACCCTGTTTCAGTCTGCTAATTATGTCTATGTTATAATTTATCAATAATGATGCAATCAACTCATTCACAAAAAACACTGAAGTGATAATAAGAGATATGGATCATTGGACATTTTGCTAAATAATGTGATCAATTACTGATTATAATGTGGCATAGGGCGACAGATACATTGTACTTGCGGTAAGTCACTTATAATAATTGACATAACAAATATAAAATGAACAGACAAAAGGACTCGCGCCCATTGTGCAAACTTTTGCTGCACTATAGGAACAATTAGGGGGTTTTGTGTAAATGGTTTTGTGTAAATGCACACATTAAATAATGTGTGCATTTACACACAAAAAACCCCTGAATTCTCCTTGTAGTGCAGTTAAATGTCTGCACCATGTATGAGGACTAATATAGCTATAAAATAAATAATAAATTGCTCACACTAGGTTTCTCAGACGCTTAAGCAGTTTTGTCACAGTATCAATTTTTGTACTTTGAGTTAGGCAATCGACTTTTCCAGTAACCTGAGTGATGAATGCATTAAGCTGCAAAATGATGATGTATTATATAACTGAAGCGCACTGAAATGGCCTAGGGAGAAAACTAATTAAAAACCATACATACCAACTCTCGTATCCAGTTAATGGCATAAAAGAGTGAAAAGCATATTACTTTCTTTTGCTCTCCTGTCAAATTCTTCCAGTGACCACCAAGTAAATACTGCAATATACATTCAATAATGTGATATGCTGATTCTGTTTTATATCAATGAAAAAATCTGAGCAAGAGTTGATAATTGTATGAAACTTGACACGACTGAACAGGGTTACAGGGTGAAAGTATAGCTTTTTTTTGCAGATAAAAAAGCATGCATATGGTGCATTCAAACATGCACGCGCATAGATAAGCAAGAGAATATCAACGATGCAAGTACTTCAACTAGCAACAACAGAATAAAAATGTTTGTAGCTCTACTGAGAGGATACAAGTAGATATATAAAAGGGTACTTTTGGCACAGGTCCTTATTAAGTTTCAAAATTCACGAAAAGTCCTTCACTAAATTTCAGTGTAAATTAGGTCCCTGTTTTTTATTCACGATTATTGCAGAGCATGATGCAACATTTCATAAAAATTGCTGACATTTCCGCAACATTTCTATACACTGTGAACATAGTGTATGAAAGTTGCTGAAATATCAACACTTATTTATAAAAGTTGCTGATATTTCAGCAACATTTATGTACACTGTGAATACAGTTTATGAAAGTTGCTGAAATATCAGCACTTATTTATAAAAGTTGCTGACATTTCAGCAATATTTTTTCTTTGTTTTTACAATAAAACTTTGACACAGATAGTTGCTGAAATATCAGCACTTATTTATAAAAGTTGCTGACATTTCAGCAATAATTTTTCTTCGTTTCCAGAAAACAGGGACCCGTTTTACAATGAAACTTTGACAGGGACCCGCTTTACAATATGAAAGTATGATAGGGATGCCTCCCTAATTTCCACTATATAAAACATGTGACTAATTCATTGAAAAGACATTAACAATCATCATCATTATCTTTGCCTTCTCCCCAAATGATTGAGGTTGGCCACATGAATGCTCATTTTCCATAATTTTTATCTTGAGTCGTATGTCTAGTTAATTTCGATTTTCTTAGTTCGTTTTTGGTATTTTCTTCCCATTTTGATTTTGGTCTTCTATTTTGTCTTTTTCTTTCAATGTAAATATTATCTTCTCTTCTTAAATGTGTTTTGCCCGGTATTGTTTGTATGTGTCTATACCATCTAAGCTTGTTTTTTTTTCCCCATTTATGGCTGACACTCCTATTTTTTATCTCAATTCCTCATATTTAACTATCTTTTTTCGTAATTCCCAGCAATTCCTCTTAACATTCTTATTTCATCTATATTTATCTTATTTTCTTGCTTCTTTTTTTAGAGCCCGACATTTTGTATAGAATATATAAAGCGGATCTAATAGTTATTTGATAAAATTTCTCTTTCAGCTTATCTATTATTTTTCTATCACATAAAATAAAACTAGTTTGTCTCAATTTTATCCAACCAGTGTTGATTCGAATTGTTACTTCTTTTTCTGCTTCACTATCTCCTTGTATTATTGAACGTGGCCGTTTTAACCTATCAATTTTGTTTATCGTCTGATTTAGCACATTTTTATTACTATCCATGATTTATTTTACTAAAGTTGCATGGCTAGTATTCGGTTTTAGTTGTTCTAAGTTTCAACCCTTGTGATTCTAGTGAATTTATCCATTTTTCTAACTTTTATTCTACTTTTTCCTTCGGTGTATCAATTAACACAATACATCTGCAATCATCATGCACCATGGTAGATCCATTTATATTCCTTTTGTTATTTCATCTAATACCAACGCAAATAAATAAGAACTTAAAACCGATCTGTGGTGTAACCGTACCTTTACCAAAAGCTCACTAGTCTATCCGCATGTACTCCGTATTTTGTCACACAATAACAAAATATAATACATTTAAACTGGCTAAAACATATCTACATTGTTCTTAACAAGAGAAACATTAGATTAATTCTGCAAAGATACAACTAGCAACAACAGCAAAAATGTTAGGTTCTAAGTTATAAAACTGTGAGATGAAAAAGGCATAAAAACTATGTGTCTTTCATGAAACACAAGATGCAACCAAAATTATTACATAAACCTTAGAATTAGCTTTCAAATATATGCTATAAACATAACCGAACTACCAACAGCTCGTGGTATTCGTAAATTGACTACTCAGATCATGGCACCATTAACATACCTTTATAGAAGGAAGATGCAAAGGGCATCCAAGAAGTGCATCAATTCCACTAAGAGAACCTTGGTTTGTCAAGCGTTCAATCTTTCAAAATAATTTCGAGGACAAGTATACTAAATCAGATATATATTTTTTCTCAAGTATACTAGTAGGTATGCATGAGTTTAGCAAAAAATGTAAACATAGATTCAGATTTTGTAAACTCACCACCGATAAAAGTAGAAATTCACAAGGAAGGAACTGTATCGTAAATGAACAGCTGAATAAAAAATGATAAAAATCTTAGAGAGCCTTTTTAATACATATAATGTTTTAACGTAACAAAATCTTATTAAAAAAGTAGTATATTAAAGCGCTCAGTTGGAAAATCTTCTACCAAAAGGGAGGAAGGACGCTTTAGATTAAATTTTCTCATGAAACAATCTTCTTCTAAGTTTTCATGTTAATAAATTAGTTATATATATCATTAAGAACGTAGTTAAGATGGGCTCAAGAAAAACAAAGGTCTATCAATATTGTATTATTAGCACTCCATTGGAAAATGTCCTCGTAAACTATTCCATTAGAAAAACGCTTGAAGAAACTTTAGATAAATTGCCCATAAATTTTATGCAAGAAATTACAGTTGTGGGGAGGAGCATAGCTGTGGCAAAACATTCAAGCCAATAGGAGAAAGGTTGCCATCCAAATTCATCCATAGTTCCCCTGAAAGGTACAAATCATGATTAGTATTAGTGTATTTTCAGTATTGTATAACTAGAAATCATCATGCATACATTTTTCCATTCTTTCTAGGTTAAATTTTCAAGGAGAAAGGATGTGTTAAAATTGGGTAGTATTAACAAGGGATGTAACTGGTAAAAAAAATAGTAGTGGAAGGAAAAGTGTCAGAACTGAACAAGATGTATTTCTGTCATTAGCCAGAAAGTAGGATCTCTCACTGCAATTTATCTTTAGGGTTACTATGACTAACCTTCAATATCTCTAGAAGAACCATTTGGGAGCACCTTGCCTTCCTCTAGATCGCATAAAAACCGGGATTCAAATTCACCAACATGCTTGCATATCCTAAGAACATGGTATAACACTTAGAAGGAATAACTTCGTCAAGCTGCATAAGTAGCACTCCAGGAAAGAAAAAACAGAGTTAATTTCAATACTAAAACTCTACACATACTCAGTGTTCTTGGAGCTTCTTATTGACACATAAACCTATTATAAATCATACAGAATGCGGTGACTGATCTATAATAAATTCAGTTGATCACTCAAGTGAAACCACCAACAGAAGTAAATATTCAAACCAAACAGTCCAAAAACAAGTATGTACCAATAGAATGACAGATGGATGGAGAAAGGTAACCTCATATGAGAACTTTATTTGTCTTAACTGATAAAAAATTATTACATGGATATGAAGTCAATACCATTCCATAATTTCTGGATGAAGAGTCTTGCTGTCTAGTAGAACAATGAGTTCATCATAAAGTAATATCAATGGCAACGGTGCAGTTTTGCATGATTCAATCGACATTTTCAGCAATTCTATAGCCTCTTGACAATTTGGTCTCTGCATGCATGTATTACATAATACATTATTATTTTTAAATTAATTCCTAAAGCCAAATAGCAAATATAAGATTATTGGGTTCAAAATATTATTTTACTATCTTATACAATAAAGTTCAATCATAAGTTGATCATTTTTCAGTAAATATCGTGACTGACTCAATTACAATATGTCAACCATTATAACTTCAAAAGAATCTAGCAATGGGCTGACGTTCGAGCATCTGTGAATACATAAAATGTGCATGTGTGCATTCATAATCTAAGGCAGGTGTATACATGTATGTACTCTCAGACAATCACTATCGCGAACTTTGGTACATTGTTCCGCGAGAATGTTTATTTCATGTTTCTCAGAATCCCAAGTTAGTTTGTGTGTGAAACAATTAAACCTTGACATGTATACTCAACATGTTAATAGGTCGGCCAGAGGTTGCACCACTACCATGTTGAGCTAACATCATCAAGCAGACCTAATCTTGGGTTGGTAGGTAAAAAGCTGTTTTAAGGTCAAACTATGATTAACTTGCTCTAAAAAAAGTAGATAATGTAAATATGCAACACAAGTTGTGAAATCGTCGGGGACAGCTACTTTATTCCCCAATAAACTTTCTACGAAAGCTTTACCTGGGATAATGAAAAAACATTGGCAGTATTTATATCCCCGAGTATGGAAACAATTTTCAAAGTTCCAATTATTCCCATCTTCCTGTATTGGATATCCGGATTGTTAACCTATATACATAAGTATACCAATTTCAGTTGTGCTTATATATTTGAAGATGTTAATTTGATATTTCAGAGACAATTGTGTTCTCTCTATCTACCTGCTTTCTAATGATCATTAAGAGTTCATTCGCAATGGAAGAACTCATCGAACCAGTATGCAAATGAGCAGATAATGCCAAATTGCAAAAGATTTCATATACCTGTGTATACATGGTTTAGTTAGATGGAAAGAAACTATGCCTTGAGAGAACAAATGTGTGAAAATAAACCTTATGCAAACTCTCTTCCTGAAACCCCTCTAAATAGTCCAAGATACCTGAATAGAAATAGAAAAGGTTTCTTTTTTCTAATGATGATAAAGGTAAGTACTTGTCTTTGTAGAACCCATACAGAAAAAATCAAAGACATTGGCTGCTTTACAGATAATACACAATGGTCGCATAGCAAGCTATAAGTCTAGAAACCGACATGTGCCTTAGTTGATCGAATAAAAAATCATATCATATTTATAATACTACCCATACATTAGGTCTAGAGCAGCATGTTTTTGAACCTTTTTCTTACCCCTGCAACGTTCGTTAATGGAGGAAAACAGACCTAAGAGGCAAAGTCCCAAACTTTAAATAGAACAGTTTCAAGATACATAACCAAAAGGTCTTAATGCGGTCTTCATGCAATTTAATTTGGCCAGCATAAAATAATCAACATTCAAGTGCATACCACTAACATGGGAAGACAAGGGGAACATCTCTTCTGGATATTTTGACGTCAAAAAAGATAAGGTCGCCAAAGCAGAGCTAACTTCAAAAGAAACACCAGAACCGATATGTGTCACTAGTGCACCAAGAACCTACAAAATTTTAGTTGAATTTCCACTTCAGTGTATAGTAATCATTTCATATAAATTTATTTGTTTTGTTTTTCTAGCATAAATTGTAGTTGAAAACAATAAGGCAAAACTGTTATACCCAAGGTTTGTGGTTTCAAGCGAAACACCTAGATTCCGATCGTTCTGTTTCGGTTTCATACAAAAAATTATTGAACTTCAAATTTTACATAAGAAACTCAATAAAAGAAATAATTTGAGTTTCAAATACATGAATATTCAAAATTTGAATTTTAACTAAGGAAACATACAAAATCACAAAATATATAAATGGTGTAAGTAAAAAAAGTTGAAAATGATATAATGAATAAACAATTTAAGTGTTATAATTAGTTATAATTAATCAATATTGTTTGTTTATATTTTATTTTTCAATTAATGATAAATTATACATTTTGTTTCAATAAATTAAATAATTATATGCGTAGAATTCCAAAACCGAAACTAGAATCGAAATTTTCGAAATTGACGTATTAGATCGAAATTCCTAAAATTACAAAAGATCAAATCCGAGACCTCGAACCGTGTTATACCAAAACATAGCTGAAGCTTCTATTATTCATCTAAATCAGTAAAGAGGAATCAAGGATTTATTTCATGGCAATGGTAGTTAGGAAAAACAAAATTACATACTTCTTGCCTGGAATAAATATCACTAAATTCTTCAAACAGTGATTTGTACAGGTAAATGCCAAATTCTTGTGCTTGCTTTTCCTTGCATGCTAATAAGCATTCGCACATGGATAAAAATGATGGAAAGTAAACCTGCATGCAAATTGGATTAAAAGACATATCTTGGTATCAGAAGAAATATGTTAACCGGAAAACAAATAAACAGAAGAAACTAAATCTAATAGCTTCTGATCACAATAGCCTCTATTTATCACACATAGTCACTTATTCGAGCATGTCACTTTTAGAAAAAATCATAGTTCCACCTCTTCGTTTTCTGTTCAAGATATTTGACTATAGCCTTATGCCCGTTGAATTCAAACCTATTGTATAGCCTCTAGGGTACTAACCACCGTGACACAATCGCACAACAGCTAAACATCTTGGTCATAAATGCATAAACTAATTCCTTTAACATGTGCATTATCGATGCATACATTGCAGGTCCATAATAGAAGTTTGGCGAAAACTTCAAGAAAGTTGTCGATGATTACTTCTTAGGAACTTGGATTGTGTACTTATATAATATAGAAATATTTCTACGCATTTTGTATCATAACATAGTAAAACAAATCTGTCTTTTGGATGCAAAGTATTGTAATAAACCTTTACTAACTCTCGCTGACCATGAACACATTGGTCAAAAAGCGCTTCATGAAAACAACCATCAATTATTTTCTTCTTCAATATTTTCATAGCATTCTTCTGCAATGAGCCACCATTGATGTGTATTAGAAGTAGAAACCACACATCAATTACTTTGTGGTTACGTGGCCGGTCGATGCACTTCAGTTCTTTCAAGATAGCGTCGCAGATAATCTGTAGCAAAAAGTATTACGCATGTGAGCAGCAATGCATCATCTTCATGTCAAAATTGGTAACCATTAAATCATTGTAATTGCAAGTTAACCAAGAACGGTCTTACAATTATCTGCGTAAAATATAACTTGATTAGGATACATGTATAAAACCTATCAATTTCGGCCACTTGATTGATTTAGGATTTTGCAAACGGCTACAAAACCTGTTTAGTTGGAACTTTATTGCAGTCATTGCTGTCAAAAATCTTAAAATCTTACCATTTAAATTCCGTTTCAAATCGAATCTCTCCCTCTACGATTCGATTCATATTCCGATTTAAACCCAACTGATACTGCAACTTGGAAAAATCATTCAATCCATTCCAAACTGATATATTCAATATACTTACTTGGATCTACAATTCCAACTCTAATGTTTTGTAAACAAAATAAAATTGGAACAAGAGAGAAAATGGAGTTTTAGGTTTAGACGTGGAAGTTCAAACATGGAATTCGATTTCAAAGTGTGTACAGATCTTATAATATTGTTCATTTAAATCTACAATTTACGGCTTAAATCCCATTTAAAGTTTGAACTTTCTGATTTACGATGTGAATCCCCTTTTGAAAACCTTTATTGCGGTTGTATATAATGCTTACTGAAGTGAATGTGATTAGAAAATTGTTAGAAATGAGTTATAGACCCTATCAGAAATGGTATTTTTTTTATTTTTTTTGAACATGATATTATGATAGTGACTGAAGAAGTCTATGATAGTAATCAAAGAAGCCCTGAATTCTCGAGATTATAATGCATATTCTCTACATTCTCTGCTTATTGTGGACTATCAAACTTTGCTCGTTATTGACCCCTTAAAAATCTAGCAACCACACACTAAGCAAAATGATTCAAAGTTACTTGTGTTTATCTCTCAAGAATTTGGTTCAATAAGATTAATGGGCACGGATAAAGGAGCAGTTAAACAGATAAGAGGACACACTTTAAAAGGAGGAAATCCACACAAGTGGATCTGTATAAGGGGTTTGAAAAGACGCAGAGGGGGTTAGATTAGTTTCCAATGAATTGGTTTTACTGTTCTGTAAGTTTACCAAAAAAAACCTTATTCCACCCAATTCAAATATGATTTCTATCCATTAACCATTAAAAAATTGTTTTTTTTTTACGAAATTGGGTTCTTAAAAATGTCGGTCTTATTTTCTGAAATTTTGAAATTTAAAAAATGATTATAGCATAATTTTAAAATTTATCACATTGGGGAAGCAGACATTTGCGCTACACGACAACTCAGGCTGATTCCTTATGAGTAAATATGGAAAAGCAGCAAAATAACAAGAATGCTCATAAACAAGTGAGTAGCAATATTCAGGTTTAAGTTATATCATGCCGATGAAGTTGTTCTTTTGACCGTATATCCTGCCTGACAAAAAGTTAAACCTCTAGCTCTTCAGATGTCACAATGGCATGATCTACCACTGAGCTATAACCAGGCCAAAGGTAATCCAGGACAAGGAAAAGATTAAACAAATAAATGTTCAATGAATCAACTAAATTGAAAATTAAGACTATCTTAATATCGGATTCCGCCTTGTTTCAAAAGTTATTTTTTGTAGAAACAAAAGTTATTCTGAATATCATTGTTTTGGAAGTATTTTTAATAACTATAATTTTTAACATTTGAATATATTTTTTATTTTTAGTGAAATGCTGAACTTTTCCATCACTTTGAAATTTTCCATCGCAATTGAATGCAAAATTTTGCTTCAGGGATATTCAATTTTATATTCTCCTCATCAATAATTGTTATCGCACTTTATAATATCAATAAGCCACCCCTATCTATATTAACAGTCCAAAATAAAAATACATAGAGCTGGTATATATAAAATCCATAGTATGTAAAATACATTTTTAAATCGGAGGCTCGATTTAAGAGCATCGAGGATTGATGCCTCAGTGCCATCAGCCGACGACTTTCCTTTAAGCTTCATATGTTTTGCATGACGCTGATCACTTGCTCCAACAAACTTCACCTGCTCACGTATTTGTGAAATTATTCTACCAACATTGGTAGAATTTGCTGAGAAAAACAAAAACCTGAGCAAATGTGGCATGTGTTCTGCATCAACCGTTCTAATACAAGACAATGCTGTCGTAACCGCCTTAAATATACACATTAGTTGATTGTAAGTGACATAAGTACATATATAATGGACAAAATGAACCATTAAAAACCTCCTCAGGTCACATCAAATGAAACTATCATGTAGCACGACACTTGGCCCGCTACACAAATTTTCTTTCATATATAAGTATTTTATGTGGAAGCAAAGCACTAAATAATTCAAGTGAATAATAATTGATTATTCAAGTGGGTGCAGGCAAAGTGTCATGAATGCACTATTGATTGCTGCTCTACAAAACAAGAAGAGGGGGTTCCAATGGTTTACCTAATTTAAATCTTAAAGACAGAATATAAACCTGTTCTTGCAGCTGATCGTTCAAGATAAAATTAGAGAATGAGTCCAGTACAGGAACAATAACCTCGGAATCCTCTTGTAACAGTTTCTCTAAAGAGGATACCACTGCACTGCTGATCTGATCACCGATGATGTCCGGAAGAGATCCTATAATCTCTTTCTTTAATGGAAGTGGTGAAATGGACAGAATCTCCATAAGCTTACTACTAAATCCTTCGGAATCAACAACATAATCCAGATACCTGAACTGATGTATAATGAGCCTTGCAATATCATCATTCAGAATTTGGGATGATCCAGAAGCATCGAAGTATTCTGGAAGCTTTTCAAGCAAGGCATGCTGGATTTTTGCTTGAATGGCCCCCACCAAGAGCAACATACGGACCAGACTGTCACCCTTTGCAAGTCCTCCATCAATCAAAGCAGGAATTAAAACCCTGAAAATAGAATTGGGAAATGCCCATTAGAATGTTGGAACTTTCAAAATGTGAATTGTGATGAGAACTACAAATCTAGCTTTGGGGGCAGTTTGAGTACTTTTTTGTTTACTAATATAAGTGGTTTTTACTCATAGATACACTTGTTCATAATTGCTAAACAGCTCATAAAGCTCTGCCACTGCATATCTACTTGAAAAGGCCATGAAAAAGTGGTGCACTCTGATACTTTAGAAGGTATTGAAGGCTAAAATTCGGAAAGAAACCATAAAAGAACAATCCAACATACCTAGGCATAGGAATCCAATCGAAATTATATTATAAAGTAACAAAACCTCTAATGGCCTTAAATAAGGCTTCCTGCATCAATCCATTCAGGAAGAATAAGGAAGGTCAAAACAGAAAGTATATCACCATGTGGCATGAACCAAGGTTGTAAAAATCACTAGGTGGATTCCAGGCGGTAAGCGTGGACTAGGGATTAATCGCCTAGGCAAGGACTAATCGAGCATTAATCGGAACTAGGCGTTTTTGATAAACTCGTGCATTTTGGATAAAATTTTAGTATTTTGCTTAGCATTAACTGATCCACAATGGGACATCATGGATTTAGATGGGTTTGGAAGCTACCATAGAGACAAAACTGCTTGAAATAAACATTTTGAAGCTTATAAGAGACACCAAGTCTAAATCGGTGCATAGACGATGCCTGTGAACCCATTTATATGCATAGATAATGCAGTAAGTCTCGTCTGCAGAGACTAGGCAAATACTTGGGCGGCTATGCTAGCCTAGCGCCTAGGCGAGGCCTAGGCAGGAGCTTAGAAGGTTTTTACAACAGAGGCATGATCTATCATGCAACTTGCATCGCTTGTGACGTTTGCATTAGACGCAACACAACTACCCATTCTGTTTATCATCAATATAAAACCTGTCGCTCATCCTTCAACAAAGTTAACTGATAGTTAGAAAGACCTACCTTTTCAAATTCTGTGGATTCTGAATATAGAATCCGAATCCATTTACAAAACTATCCATCAAACAAGAATCCGCAGAAAATTTAATTTCAAGCTTTAAACGCAGCTTGTGAGGATCGGGCGGCAGAGAAGGAATAGATGCAGTAAGAGTGACGCCGGCATCGGCAAGCAACTTTATCATGGTGTTGACGTGGACATTTTGGTCATCACCAATCGAAATAGATTTCCGTTTGGATGACTTGCTGCCGTTACTTTTAGCAGGGTTCAAAACTGTGGGTTGAGTTTGAGGATCGGGTGGGGGTGGGGGTGGTCTGCGGGGTTTTGGAGGAGCGCTACGTTTTAGGAACACCATGGCTAGGTTAGGGTTTTGGGCTGAAGAAGATAAATTGGATGAAGCTAGACGGTGACTTTCCCGCCTTTCTTGACGTATAAACACTGTCAGCAATAGCTTTTAAACAAGAGGCCCGCAGGCCCAGCAGCAAAGAATCCCATTGTCATTTTAATCTCGATTAATTTGTACATAAAGGGTTTGGTCCCATAAAAGAGCCTTTGGGCTACGACTATTAAATTGGCATCCGTGGTTGGACGTTATATGCATTGTGTCCTACCACTATTCACTTTATTATTTGTAAATTTAATTTTCTTTTTAATCCAAAAAAGCATCAAAATGCCGCTGCACGTTATTAAAATTATAAGACGTAACGTTTGAAAATAGACAGAGGAGCAAGTCGGTCCGCTCATATTGTTTCTAATCCCGAGACAATGATTTACGACTTACGATCATCTTGTATGAGCTACCGGAGAGATACACGCATCGCGTGTGGATCGCTCTGGATACAATCGAGGTATAATTATAATTATAAATACAAAATAACTGTTAATACATCAATGTTATGTTAATCGTATATTAATCATCAACTGTTGTTTATTACATAGACCCAGCATATACTAGGCATATTAGTCAATGTTATGTTAATCGTATATTAGTCATGACTGTTGTTTATTAAATAGACCCAGTATTTCGGTGGTTGGAGCAGTTGGTCCAAGTGTACAATACACTACTATGATATACCCCATCACGCTCTAGTAGGTAGGCTGCAAGCTAGTCCTTTTGTTTTTTTTCTACAGATTCGACCTCCGTAGTCATTTGATCATCCCCTCGTATTCGTCGTAGTCGAGAGGTGTTGGCCTACCGCACACACTTTCATTTTTCAGATTTGTGATTGGCATTACCCATCGATTTTTATATGTCGACTCGGATTGAGATAGGAGACCCAAATAGGATGTCTTTTCATTTTGATGATGCATACATGACTCCTAAGTTATTCACCGTATATCTACCTCATTTTGAGAATGGTCATGTTTTTTTGAGTGTTGTTCACTTGACATACTAGCAAGAGTACATTACATCGCATATGGGCACTACTGTTATGGGTGATGATGTATTTAGGGTGTTTTTCTTATATTTATTTGGTTCGATGTTCTTTTCGAACCAAAATGGGACCATTAGATTATGGTAACTTGCAACGGTAGCCAATCTAGATCGGCTCCATACTATATATTGGAGGGTGTCTATACTTGAATGTTTGTACACCGCTCTCGACTCTTACGCTCTATGAGAGGTGAGGTAGATGTTTGGCTTTTGGTATATTTTAACGTGTTGGTACTACGAGTACACGACAAACATGCATCCCCGCATTGTTTTGACAACTAGGCAAGTGGTAGACATATTTTCCACGCATGAGGCGATGAGAGCATCTATGGTATGTTTCTCTTACGTCTATGGTATATTTTTCATCCATGAGACGATGCCATATATAATATATTTTTTCTTGTAAAAAGCTTTAAGAATTCCTTATTCGTCATTCTTTTCTAATAAAAAAAGAAAGTCCAAAACAATAATAAGATTGTATACTAAAGAACAAATGAAAATCAAGAAACATAACAAATAACCTTCGCCTCCCTTTCCCCTGAGATTCGTTTTATTTATTTTATAAATCCTCGTCAAATTGAGTTTGTCAATTAATTTTTCCAAATCAAATAAGTATGACAAGGCACGTGAGGTAATACCCAAGGTAGGATTCTACCAGTTTACCCTTTCTGGCTGGTCATAACCCATCCGTGGCCGACTGCAACTATCAATCCGAACAAAAGGGTGCATCCATCGAGTACAAAATCACGATAATAATACGAGTGATCAACGTCACTAGAGGTAGCTAACCTCATTGGCCAGATAAAGACTCCTGTTTTAGTCATTTTAATTATGACACAAGTGTCAAGGCTATCCATCATCGTTCTCTTACTTTATTCCAGTAAACGTTCACCAATTCAACCACTACATTTTGGATATCATCCACCACATACACGGTTGTCAAAGTGGTTTCAATATTGACAGAGAGTATGCCAATAAGAGGCCCTGGTCTCTTTAACAACCAAACGTCATTTTACACACCGGTTGGTTCTTTTACATTTCGAAAACAATTCGTACTTGATATCAAAATATCTTATTCGCTTCAAAAATCAAATCCATTTCGAAATCATCATATTCGCTTCAAAATCATATTTTACTTCAAAATGTCAATTCAGTTCGATATATCGATTTCACTTCAAAAAATTTGTTTCGAATTAAAATTTAGGTTATAACTTTACTTTAACCCAGTTCGCATTTAAATCCAAGATTTAAATACATCCCACCCTTTTGACCAGTTTGAATTTTTAGAAAATAGTTTAAAAACAGTTAACTAGTTAAAATAGTTTAATAGAAAATAGTTTGAGTGTTAAAAATGGTTTATATAGTAAAATAGTTTGGAAAATCAAAATAATTTGAATATTTAAAGAATATAGATTTTAAATCATTTATACTAAAATAATTCATTTAAAAATAGTTCAAAGTCAAACCGGCTCACTTTCCAAATTTTCCAATTCAAATCAGTTCCAATTTCCATTTCGCTTTAATCGATTCAATTCCGATTTCAAGTCGAATTTTACTTCGATTCCAAATTAAGTTCAGTTCCAATTCCAAATAAATTTCAATTCAAAATTAATTTCAACTTAATTTTCAAATTTAAACCGTTTCGATTTATATCAATTTCGAGTTTGATTTCCAAAATATCAATTCAAAACACTTAAATCGAATTTACCTTCAATATCCAATTTAAAATCAAATCTTCAAATATAATTTAATTCCGAGCTCAATTTCGAAATATCGTTTTATATCACTTTTACTTAGCAATATTCAAAGTTCGAATAAAAGTCCAATCTTTTAAAACAAATTAATTTCTGAAATTGAAATCATATTTCACTTATAACTTCAAAATCTCAACTTCGATTATTTAAACAGTTCCTGTTATCAAATTTAAATTTTCAACACTTTGAGCTCAAGTTCGAAAGTAGTTTGATTTCCATAAATTCGATTTTTACTTCTTAAAATCAAATCCTTTAAATAATTTCAAAACAAAAATTTTTAAAATCATTTAATTTAACTAATCCGATGTCCGCATATAATTTTCTATCATATGACCAAGTGAATCAATTATTCCAATTTAATTCAGAGATGGATATATATCATTTCAATCCAAAATAATTGCCATAGGTATATATCATTTCAACCTATTTCTTAATTTATTCGAAATAATTCAATTTACACTTTTATATACTATAAATAATATATAGGATGATAACAGGATATATTAAACATAAACAAACATCCAAACATCCAAAATATCAATCAAATTTTCATCCATCAAAACCAACATCCAAACAGTCAATAATTCACCCAATTAACCAATTATCAATAATCGGGAATTTTACTAACAGTCTAATTTTCATTTCAAACTTTAACTACCAATTCAAATCCCTATCATTTTAATTCAAATCAATTTAAATGCCAGCTAAATTTTTACCAAACAACAGTCAATAAATTTAAATCACTTCACAATATAAATTTAACTAACATAAAATTATTTCAGACAATTGTGAGCGTATAAAACACTCATCTTTTATTTGAATCAGAAAATTTTCTAGATTCAAATAGACACGAATCCAGCTCCATAATGTAGATCGCGTCGATATGATTTCAATGCAATCTCTTTCGTCCGAAATCGACCTTGTAAGCAACCAATTCGATTTTATTAATATACGATTAAAATTTAAAGCATAGTTAATAAACTACTTAACATAATAAAAATAAAAATAAAACAGAACATCTCACCAATCTTGTCCAAGCATACGTGACCTTCCTTCGTTCGTATACATTTTTTTATTTTTACAACTGATGACGCGCGTACTCGCAGACCTCACTAAAGGCCGCGACCGCCTCAACACCACAGCATCCTCACGTGCCTCTCCCTTGCGCCGTGCATGAAAATCCATGTCCAGAAAAACTGCCGCCGACCATCTTGAATGCCACCCAAACTTCGTCCCAGTTGAAACCGCGCCCTCCACTCTCCAGTTCCTAGCTACACGCCGCCGCTCACTCTCGAGCTCGCGATTCGATCGATGCTTGCTTGCTCTTTTTTTTTCTCGTTTGTTTTTTTAATGATTTGAACAGATGCTATTCGAATAAAAGGTAAAGGGAATGAGAGAGAGGGGAGAGAGATACGGAGCGTGGGTTCATTCAATAGGAACGTTTGAGTATAAATATTATTATTTAAATTAGAAAATATCTCGCTTATAAACGGCCGAAATACCGAACTCCAAACGAAGCATGCCGCCTGGCGTTTATAATGTTTTACCCCTATTCCGAACGCAATGGAACTAGTTTTGAGATCTAATTCGATCATATACGGAAGATAGCTTTTCAAATCAAATTATTTTAATTAAATTCCGATATTAAATTTCTACGCATTTCAAGTTTGCACGGCCAAACGACAAGTCCGATCGCTACGAAACTTGAAATCCTACAATAACTCACTATTACGGGTCCGATGAAACTAGTTTCATCGAAATCTGAGATGGTGGCCAAAATGGCTATTTTTACTTGTTAATTAAAAATATAAAATTTCCAATTTCTAATTATTCGCCTTAAAACCAATTTTAAATGTTAACAGTCTTCATTGTTGTT
The DNA here is from genome assembly GCA_030737815.1 of Allium fistulosum. Classification (NCBI taxonomy): domain Eukaryota; kingdom Viridiplantae; phylum Streptophyta; class Magnoliopsida; order Asparagales; family Amaryllidaceae; genus Allium; species Allium fistulosum. The sequence continues at coordinate 461,264,751 of CM060907.1, read as the reverse complement.
TAAATAAAATTTAAATCAATTTCCGATATCATTTTCAATCATCTTAAATCCAAAATTAAATTATTCAAATAATTTTCAATATTAAATTTTAAACAATTTAATCATTCAATAAACCAATGTTACTAAACCATTATTTTTTTTATTTCTGCCCATATTTATCCAATAATTACATTAAATTTAATAACTTACAATAGTCAAAAGTACGGGTCGTTACATACTCCCCGACTCAAAACTTTTCATCCTCGAAAAAGCGTTAAGTACGGAATTTAACACTTGATATATTTTATTCAAAACTATCAACTTATAAAACATTAAAATCTTATTTGCAAAACTATTACTATGCTTCTATTACGCCGCTCCGATATCATTTTTACGGAAAATATAACTTATATATAAAAACAAGTTATAATTTTTAAAACTTCAAAAATTTTCTAACTCCCAGATTTACGGAAAATTTTGGCAGAGTCTCCTTTGCGCAGCTCGATCGGAATTTTTTTACAATAGAATATATAACACAAGTATACCCAATATATATCAAATATACATCTCATCTCAATGATGAGGCATCCCAAAGGAAAAAATAAAATAAAATCGCAGTATGTAATCCGAGATAAGTACCTTATTATTAATAATATGAGTAAGTTCGCTCGTATTAAGCAAGCAAAAGCAACATAATGCGTAATCGAGCTCCAAAATCTAGCATGCACCATCCATACCTACTAAACACTCAATAACCAAATGAGAACATGTATATAAAGAGTAAAATCGATATATAACATGGATTATGCAATAACCATAATTGAATATAGCAAGTGCAACAAAACAAGCATCCAACAAACAATATACATCCAATCTTACCACAACAATACCAATTCACACTTCCTAATGTCAATATTCAGTTTATTATTCTTTCATTTCCTATCAATATTAAATTGATTTACTTTTAATTCATTGATAGTTATTTCATCTATATACAATTTGTTTGCTTTCAATTTATTCACATGGATTTCTTTCGAATCTAATTGGTTCACCTTAAATTTATTCACATTCAATTGATTAACATTCATTTCCTTAACCATTCAGTGGATTTATATTCAATTCATTAGCCTTTTATTTTACATTCAACTAATTTGGTTTCAATTCATTTTTATTCAATCAACCAATATTCATTGCATTCACATTTGATTGATTACAATTTAATGTATTTACATTCAATCGATTTACTTTCAATTATTTACATTTGTTTCATCCACATTTAATTGGTTTTCATTCAATTGATTTCTTTCAATTTATTAACATTCGTTAAAAATTTATTATATTCAAACTTACTTATTCACCTTCAATTTATTCAATTCAGTTGGTAAAATTTTAATTGTTTCACTTTTTGTTTAACCTATTTCATATAAATTCATTTATGAACCATTTATAAAATTATTCCACTTAACCTTGCTTAAGTTAAATTTTGTTTTATTTCCACTTAGTATATTCTTTTTTTTATACTAACATCATTTATAAATCATCTAAGTTTATTATAAATATTTTATACAACACAACTCACGTTTATTATTATTACTTCGTATCTTAAGTTATTATTAATTCATCGATTCACTTCATTTGTTCAAATTCATATTATTAATTTACTTAAAAAAACTCATGATTTGTATACTCACAGTCGAGGAAGAATCCCAATTACAAGTGTATTATTATAAATATGAACTGTAATCACAATCAACTATAGAAGATTCTCATAAACCTAATGCATGTTTGTTTCCACTTTTTTTTTATCAAACTACTAGGAAGTGCATGCAAGCAATTACTAAAATAAATGTACCAATGATTCCTTCAAATTTATGGGTTTTACTAGTGAGCACAATCTGCACTAAATTTCTGAACAAGCTGTCATAAGACAGTAAGAAAGAAGAATGGACAATCATATGTTATAAAGTATCCAAGTACTTTTTAATATCCAGACATACGTTACCAAAAGGAATATCCAGACATAAGATATGGCATGAAACTAGCATTTTAAATGCGCTGGGTTGATGCTTGCATATATTACCACTTAAAAATATGTTAATTACATACAATTATTGTATACTAGATATATCAACATGTTCTAATATTACTAGATATATTAATATGTTCTAATTGTGACATATATATTGCACATCTACATCTAATACCTGGAACCATCACTGTAACTAAATGTATCAGTTATACAAGTTAGCAGGTAACATTATTAAATTTTTTTATTTGTGGTCTAAATCATTATTAAATAAGATATGGAACTAAAAGGTGAACGTTTGGCTTAATAACATTCTCAAACTAATAAAAATGTTCAACTAAATGAATATTAATTGATTAACATGCTTGCTGGGCAGACACATCAAGCCATTTACTATATAATTCAGTACAAGTTATAAGTAAAAATTAAAACAATCAAATAAATTATTAGATGTTGACTATGCTTAAACTCACTTCAATGTCTATAGGCAACCTATACATGGATCTGTAGCATAATAACCAATAGTCTCTGGAACTAATTTTCATACACAGTAATGATGTTTAAAGATGAATTTGCATTATAGATGGAACCCTATAACATGTTATCTAGCTAGGTGATGGGCGTAAACTACAATTTAGCCTATTCAAAAGATTGAGTTTGTTTATAACTGATTTATATCGTCTGCAATTGAACAACACGTGCATTTAATCTCGGCTACAACTGTGTTGCCAATGAGGAACTTGAGGCTACACTCCGATATTGTTGATCACATATGATCCAAAGTGTTTTGAACTATAGAGAACAAGTATTTGTATCCAAGTGCTTATCAGTCTCGTCTAAATAACTTGTTATGAGCATTGCTGCAAGTAATTGTATCATTTAGCTAGTAATATAATTTATATATATAGTATCTTTCTGCCACCATTTTACAGAAAAAGAAGGCATGAAAGTTGTTGTAGCGATTTTAATAGTTTTGTTTGTTTCCATGAGTTAAACCATATTTTATTTACTTCATTTCACTACTCAATTAATTTAACATTTCTTAATTTAATTATTTTATTTCATTTCTTGAATTCAAATTTCTTTTATTTGCTTAATCAAAATGTTTAACCATTTTAAATTTAGTTTTATTTTCCTATTCAAATTTATAATTTACAAACTTATTTCTCATCCATACTATTTTAAATTTATAAGTTTAAAACTATTTTCATATATTTGTCAAATCATAATTGAATATATTTTTCTTCTTCACCATCAAACTTGTTTTAGTCGAAAATAAATTTCTTTTGATAGCAATTCTCACTCAGAAACTTGGAAATGAATACTAGCGATGCTGCAGTAACCCCTATAATTATTTCCCAGCGACCATAGCGAATTTAATGCTTTTATTTTCTTCAAAAATCCTTTCAATATATTTTTTTAGTCAAAACTCTTTCAAATAATATCAATATTAATTTTAAAGGCTTCGAAAACAATTTTTTTTGAAAAACAAAGGGTTTTAAATTCTAAAATTCACAACTTTTAAATCCTTCTATTTAAAATCTATATTAAAAATATGCTTATACAAATTTCCTTACCTTATTACCAAAATATTTCATTAATTTAAAACTTGGTTATTCCAAACAAATTTTATTTTAATTTGATTTTAATTCAATTTAATTATCGACTTCATAAAAAAAAATTCACAAAGTATTTGTTTTATTCTTAATTCAACCAATTTTCGATGATAACTAAATATTATCATCGCCTAACAACAATTTCATTAAAAATTATCATTTTTTATATATATAATATAATTTAGGTAAAATTATTTCATTTACCCGATTTTAAAACCATATTATGTCGACTTGCCTCGTTTAAGTGTTTAGAAATCCCTATCGATAACATGGCGTCTCACGCATTGACCAGAATTCATAAACAACTCAACAGATAAGTAAACACAATATAAAACATTTTTTAAACACTAACAAGTACGCTCTCTCATATATATACACTCAACAGACTTATTCTAGGTATTACTACCCTATCTCTAATGAGTCAAACCCCACAAAGCCAAGGTTATCGCTAAACCTGGCTCTAATACCAACTGTGATGACCTACATTTCGGAAGGTTTAAATCGACAATAATCCACACATGTCCAACTTAAACAATCCGGAACGTAGATAATCGATGGGGATAATTAAGAAAATAAGGAAAGAACAAGAAAACAAACACAGAATCTCACAGCGAAATGATGAAATATAATAGTCAAATAACAGTTCATGAAGCTGTTTATATCATACATTTGATTATAATTTATACAACATTTATCAGAGTTATATGTACAACAGGGATAAATAAATAAGGGACCGTTTGGCACAGGTCCTTAATAAGTTTCAAAATACACAAAAACCCCAGTAAAAAAAGTTTGTAAATTAATTCCCTAGAATTAAGTTACTGAATAATGGCATACAATTATGCAATTATTCAGTGAATAATTGCAGACATTTATGCAATTATATCAAAAAATTGCAGACATTTCCACAATTATTCACTGAAAAATTGCGGAAATTTCCGCAATTATTCACCAAAAAATTGTGGAAATTTCCGCAATTATTCACCAAAAAAATTGCGGAAATTTCCGCAATTATTCACCGAAAAAATTGCATAAATTTATACAACTTTTGGATATAATTGCATAAATGTCTACAATTATTCAGTGAATAATTGCATAACTATATGCAATTACTTAGTAACTTAATTCTAGGGACCTAATTTACGTACTTTTTTTACTGGGGTTTTTGTGTATTTTGAACCTTATTAGGGACCTGCAGCAGAATAGCATGATGCAGAGGATAATAATAATAGTAATATACCAAATCTTTGTCTTCGTCCTCCAGAGAATAATCTTCAATACGCTAAAAACTCAAGACTGACCCGAGCATAATGAAAAGACAAAACACTCGAGTCAGGACTAAAATACTCTTATGTAAGTCAAATCAATATCAATAAATATGAGTGTAACAGCGTCAGAGATGTTTACGAGATTTTACATCTCCTATCCAGTGTATAACGTGCGTGCAATAACTTAAGAGATGTTACGGGATTTTCCATCTCCTAAGGATCCGTTAAACTATTTATATATAATAGTATACGTTATAGCAAGTAATGTCTATCAGTAAAATAAATATCAAAACAACGTTAAGGGTCTACATTGATCCACCTTAACACATTTTTATAGTACTAAACCCAAGTCATAATGGGCTCATATAAGGATAAGTATGACAAGGCACGTGAGGCAATGCCCAAGTAGGATTCTACCAGTTTACCCTTTCTGACTGGTCGTAACCCATCCATGGCCGACCGCGACTATCAATCCGAACGAAAGGATGCACCCATCGAGTACAAAATCAGGATAGTAATACGAGTGATCAACGTCGCTAGAGGTAGCAAACCTCATTGGCCAGACATAGGCTCCTGTTTTAGTCATTTTAATTATGACACAAGTGTTAAGGCTATCCATCATCATTCTCTTACTTCATTCCAGTAAACGTTCGCCAATTCAATCACTACATTCTAGACATCATCCATCGCGTACACAGTTGTCAAAGTAGTTCCAATATTGATAGAGAGTAGGCCAATGAGAGGTCCCGGTCTCTTTAACAACCAAACATCGTTTTACACACCGGTTGGTTCTTTTACATTTCCAAAACAATTCGTACTTGATATCAAAATATCATATTCACTTCAAAATCAAATCCATTTCGAAATCATCATATTCGCTTCAAAAATCAAATCCATTTCAAAATCATCATATTCGCTTCAAAATCATATTTTACTTTAACATGTCAATTCAGTTCGATATATCGATTTCACTTCAAAAAATTTATTTCGAATTAAAATTTAGGCTATAACTTCACTTTAACCCAGTTCGCATTTAAACCAAGGTTTAAATACATCCCACCCTTTTGACCAGTTTGAATTTTTAGAAAATAGTTTAAATAGTTTAAAATAGTTAACTGGTTAAAATAGTTTAGTAGAAAATAGTTTGAGTATTAAAAATTGTTTAGATAGTAAAATAGTTTGGAAAATCAAAATAATTTGAATATTTAAAGAATATAGATTTTAAATCGTTTATATTAAAATAATTCATTTAAAAATAGTTTCAAAGTCAAATTGGTTCACTTTCCAAATTTTCCAATTCAAATTAGTTCCAATTTCCATTTCGATTTAATCGATTCAATTCCAATTTCAAGTCGAATTTTACTTCGATTCCAAATTAATTTCAATTTCAAATTAATTTCACTTCCAATTCCAAATAAATTTCAATTCCAATTCCAAATTAATTTCAACTCATTTATCAAATTTAAACCATTTCGATTTATATCGATTTTGAGTTTGATTTCCAAAATATCGATTCAAAACACTTAAATCGAATTTATCTTCAATATCCAATTTAAAATCCAAATCTTCAAATATAATTCAATTTCGAGCTCAATTCCGAAATATCTTTTTATATCACTTTTACTTAGCAATATTCAAAGTTCGAATAAAAGTCCAATCTTTCAAAACAAATCAATTTATGAAATTCAAATCATGTTTCGCTTATAACTTCAAAATCTCAGCTTGGATTATTTAAACAATTCCTGTAATCAAATTAAAATTTCAACACTTCGAGCTCAAGTTCAAAAATAGTTCGATTCCCATAAATTTGATTTTTACTTCTGAAAATCAAATCCTTTAAATAATTTCAAAACAAAAATTTTAAAATCATTTAATTTAACCAATCCGGTGTCTGTATATAATTTTCTATCTTATGGCCAAGTGAATCAGTTATTCCAATTTAATTCAGGGATGGGTATATATCATTTTAACCCAAAATAAATGCCATAGGTATATATCATTTCAACCTATTTCTTGATTTATTCGAAATAATTCAATTTATAGTTTTATATACTATAAATAATATACAAGATGATAACATGATATATTAAACATAAACAAACATCCAAACATCCAAAATATCAATCAAATTTTCATCCATCACAACCAACATCCTATAAGGTTCCTGAACTCGGCCTTCGAAAATCGGCACCCATACTTCACTTGTACTCGAATGCCGTAGATTCAAACGCCGAATCTGGCTCCCCGGAGCTTATAACACAATAAGTATAACAACACAGCGGAATAAAGAAATAGATGATATCATATACAACTCCAATGAATACAATATCTAGAATGATATACAACAATGATATCAATATGATACAAGAATATCAAAGATAAATAATGATACAGCGGAAAACAGAAGTGACAACTCCAAATGATCCGACAAAGAGAATGAGACCAATAACTCTAAGATCAGCTCGAACCACCATCACGTTGCACCAAGATAAGCAACGTCAGTCGTGCGTGAACTCCAAAACCGAACTAGCTCCAGATAATCTACTAAACCTGACTATCTGAAAAACCCAACTCTAAACTACCCGTGTGGAAAATTATGGGCACCCAGAGTTTAGGAAGGGAACAATAAACTCCGAGTCAGTCATGGGACTGGTGTGAGTAACGAAAACAGTTGGCTTTGGAAAACAAAGTAAAATTGAAATTCGCAATGTTTTTTGGAAAATGAAACTACCATAAGACTTCCCACCACACACACAATGCAATCGCAGACTTGGAGGAGATTTCTTCTTATGATAGTCAAACATGCTTACTATGCAAAATCATTGGATTATTATTATTAGTGCATAGTGTACAAAATCGTTTGGAAAGTATAATATTAATCTTAGCCAGCATACCACATTTCGTCGTATGCCTACTATAGCTACCATGTTTTGTGGTAGGTTACCGCCACGCTGCATGGTAGGTTATACAACTAAAACCGTACAAGGCTCGTATTGTTTCTTTGGATTTCCCACAAATGGTCAGGCTAAGGAACTTCCTACTGCCAATGAGTACGCCTTTGGAGGGACGTCCCGAGAACCTACCCGAATCTTTGCCAACACAAGGCCGGGTTACCTCTGTCACTAGGTAACTACTACTCGAGTATGCCACCCCCCGGTCCTTTGGGACCTTTATCCGAGGTACCTCGATCACACAACAACAATCACACAATAAATGAGATTGGAGCAACCACACAGGTAAATATCTGGGCTCTATACCATAATATCACCTTTTTCCAGAAGGAAATGGCATACCCTAAAGAGAGCGACCCTCATAACCTTGCCGCATCTTTCCTGTTTCGACCATTTCCGGTTTGTGAGGTCCGATGAGGTCTCGTTCACAAAGCTACGCTTTTCACAAAAGCCATGCTTTGATCAACAAATGATCAACAACACACAACAGCACTCAGCATGCCACACTACCAAATTGGGAGTATATCACCGATAACCTTCAACTACATAACCTCTGAGCTCGTACGTCTCAAAGAAGGGTGTTAAGCTAAGAGAATAAATTCTCCGCCACCAAACAAAAATGTATTTGAAAGAAATCAGCTTTATATCTCAAAGTGTAATGTCAGACATACAACCATACAAGTCTGTTCCGAGTTCGAACAGAACCGAAGGCACTTCCTAAGAAGCCCTTGCAATCAGGGTATTCACAATCCCGATCGGATTTCCCATCACTTAGGAAATCTCTATACCGGCACGACTTAGTGTAGAGACAACCGACGGGTTATCCTTTCGTTTTCACAAATAGCCGGTCTTCAACACCGGTCTTCAAATGCTATCCATATACGACGTATCACTTATTCGAAATGGGTTATATGACATAAAGTCCTCCCCCGGCTAAACCGAATAGTGAGCGTAATATTTTAAAACATATGGATAATGGGATTCCAATTAAGTCACAATTTATTATCCAAAACTTTTCTTTCGAATGGTTTAAACACATTACCATTTTAAATCTGTTAAAAATAAACAAATTCAATTCACAAAGTTCTCCCAGTTTCACAATGATCTATTCATAGATTTTCAAATAATTTCCATTTCAATTGGATTAACTCATTAAATCTTTATATCAAAGATTCAATTTATAGCTTTTAAAAAGAATTCACTCATAACTTGGAAAACCATTTTTCAATTCAAACTTGAAATCATTTCACCGTTTCATGAGAAAGGAGAGAATTTTCAACTATAGGGTAAAAGAATTTTCAACTATAGGTTTACCCATGATAAATGTATTTTGATTATATGAGATTAATAACCTTTCATTCTATTGCATATAACATTAGCCCGTATTTTATAGATAACATTGCAACATGATATTGGTCTATAATCTATCATAGAACTGGAGTTATCAATTTTTGGTATAAGTGGTGAAAATATGAATTATTTCATTAATAATTTTTCCAGATTCAAATATAACAAAAAAAGCTTTGAATAAGTACATCCTGATATCCTCCCAATGTAACTTTCAAAATTTCGTTCCAAAATCATCTGGACCGGGACTACTATCATCATCAATCTAAAATGTTTCACTTTTGACTTTTCTATAAAGATAAGTAAACATAGATGATTCACTCTGTTTGCCGTTAGAAAAAAAATTCAAACGATATCAAGAAAAATCATTGTCGTAAAAATCGTTAGACGAACGCCAAGTGGTAGGTACGGACCATTGTTTTTGTAACAACCCTGTATTTTTCAAATATTTTAAATTGATTTTTTTCCAGATTTAAAAGCTTTATTTATGAAAAGAATAAATTTTGTTATTGTAAATATAAAAACTTTGATTTTGTATGTGGATTAGAATTCCAAATATGACTAAATTTAATATTTCCAGAAAATGTGAATTTTGGTTAAAATAGTCAAACTTTGACTTTCAAACTTAAAATTTTAAAAGTTTGAAATTATAAATTTTATCTTTTATTATAAAAATAGATGTAATAACTTGAACACTACTTTTCGTTTCGTTGAAAACGGAGTTAAAATGTAAAAGTTATGTACATTTCAATTTTTAGTATAATTTGTTTATTTGTGCAATTTTGCCTATTTTAAATTTTATAAATCATATTTTCTTTCTTATATTTTGTTTTAATATGTGTTAATATGTTTTAATATGTGTTAATATGTGTTAATATGTTTTATTGCCCTTTTTATTTCTCGTTTGGTTTTTTAATGATTTGAACAGATGCTATTCGAATAAAAGGTAAAGGGAATGAGAGAGAGGGGAGAGAGATACGGAGCGTGGGTTCATTCAATAGGAACGTTTGGGTATAAATATTATTATTTAAATTAGAAAATATCTCGCTTATAAACGGCCGAAATACCGAACTCCAAACGAAGCATGCCGCCTGGCGTTTATAATGTTTTACCCCTATTCCGAACGCAATGGAACTAGTTTTGAGATCTAATTCGATCATATACGGAAGATAGCTTTTCAAATCAAATTATTTTAATTAAATTCCGATATTAAATTTCTACGCATTTCAAGTTTGCACGGCCAAACGACAAGTCCGATCGCTACGAAACTTGAAATCCTACAATAACTCACTATTACGGATCCGATGAAACTAGTTTCATCGAAATCTGAGATGGTGGCCAAAATGGCTATTTTTACTTGTTAATTAAAAATATAAAATTTCCAATTTCTAATTATTCGCCTTAAAACCAATTTTAAATGTTAACAGTCTTCATTGTTGTTTAAATAAAATTTAAATCAATTTCCGATATCATTTTCAATCATCTTAAATCCAAAATTAAATTATTCAAATAATTTTCAATATTAAATTTTAAACAATTTAATCATTCAATAAACCAATGTTACTAAACCATTATTTTTTTTATTTCTGCCCATATTTATCCAATAATTACATTAAATTTAATAACTTACAATAGTCAAAAGTACGGGTCGTTACATACTCCCCGACTCAAAACTTTTCGTCCTCGAAAAAGCGTTAAGTACGGAATTTAACACTTGATATATTTTATTCAAAACTATCAACTTATAAAACATTAAAATCTTATTTGCAAAACTATTACTATGCTTCTATTACGCCGCTCCGATATCATTTTTACGGAAAATATAACTTATATATAAAAACAAGTTATAATTTTTAAAACTTCAAAAATTTTCTAACTCCCGGATTTACGGAAAATTTTGGTAGAGTCTCCTTTGCGCAGCTCGATCGGAATTTTTTTACAATAGAATATATAACACAAGTATACCCAATATATATCAAATATACATCTCATCTCAATGATGAGGCATCCCAAAGGAAAAAATAAAATAAAATCGCAGTATGTAATCCGAGATAAGTACCTTATTATTAATAATATGAGTAAGTTCGCTCGTATTAAGCAAGCAAAAGCAACATAATGCGTAATCGAGCTCCAAAATCTAGCATGCACCATCCATACCTACTAAACACTCAATAACCAAATGAGAACATGTATATAAAGAGTAAAATCGATATATAACATGGATTATGCAATAACCATAATTGAATATAGCAAGTGCAACAAAACAAGCATCCAACAAACAATATACATCCAATCTTACCACAACAATACCAATTCACACTTCCTAATGTCAATATTCAGTTTATTATTCTTTCATTTCCTATCAATATTAAATTGATTTACTTTTAATTCATTGATAGTTATTTCATCTATATACAATTTGTTTGCTTTCAATTTATTCACATGGATTTCTTTCGAATCTAATTGGTTCACCTTAAATTTATTCACATTCAATTGATTAACATTCATTTCCTTAACCATTCAGTGGATTTATATTCAATTCATTAGCCTTTTATTTTACATTCAACTAATTTGGTTTCAATTCATTTTTATTCAATCAACCAATATTCATTGCATTCACATTTGATTGATTACAATTTAATGTATTTACATTCAATCGATTTACTTTCAATTATTTACATTTGTTTCATCCACATTTAATTGGTTTTCATTCAATTGATTTCTTTCAATTTATTAACATTCGTTAAAAATTTATTATATTCAAACTTACTTATTCACCTTCAATTTATTCAATTCAGTTGGTAAAATTTTAATTGTTTCACTTTTTGTTTAACCTATTTCATATAAATTCATTTATGAACCATTTATAAAATTATTCCACTTAACCTTGCTTAAGTTAAATTTTGTTTTATTTCCACTTAGTATATTCTTTTTTTTATACTAACATCATTTATAAATCATCTAAGTTTATTATAAATATTTTATACAACACAACTCACGTTTATTATTATTACTTCGTATCTTAAGTTATTATTAATTCATCGATTCACTTCATTTGTTCAAATTCATATTATTAATTTACTTAAAAAAACTCATGATTTGTATACTCACAGTCGAGGAAGAATCCCAATTACAAGTGTATTATTATAAATATGAACTGTAATCACAATCAACTATAGAAGATTCTCATAAACCTAATGCATGTTTGTTTCCACTTTTTTTTTATCAAACTACTAGGAAGTGCATGCAAGCAATTACTAAAATAAATGTACCAATGATTCCTTCAAATTTATGGGTTTTACTAGTGAGCACAATCTGCACTAAATTTCTGAACAAGCTGTCATAAGACAGTAAGAAAAAAGAATGGACAATCATATGTTATAAAGTATCCAAGTACTTTTTAATATCCAGACATACGTTACCAAAAGGAATATCCAAACATAAGATATGGCATGAAACTAGCATTTTAAATGCGCTGGGTTGATGCTTGCATATATTACCACTTAAAAATATGTTAATTACATACAATTATTGTATACTAGATATATCAACATGTTCTAATATTACTAGATATATTAATATGTTCTAATTGTGACATATATATTGCACATCCACATCTAATACCTGGAACCATCACTGTAACTAAATGTATCAGTTATACAAGTTAGCAGGTAACATTATTAAATTTTTTTATTTATGGTCTAAATCATTATTAAATAAGATATGGAACTAAAAGGTGAACGTTTGGCTTAATAACATTCTCAAACTAATAAAAATGTTCAACTAAATGAATATTAATTGATTAACATGCTTGCTGGGCAGACACATCAAGCCATTTACTATATAATTCAGTACAAGTTATAAGTAAAAATTAAAACAATCAAATAAATTATTAGATGTTGACTATGCTTAAACTCACTTCAATGTCTATAGGCAACCTATACATGGATCTGTAGCATAATAACCAATAGTCTCTGGAACTAATTTTCATACACAGTAATGATGTTTAAAGATGAATTTGCATTATAGATGGAACCCTATAACATGTTATCTAGCTAGGTGATGGGCGTAAACTACAATTTAGCCTATTCAAAAGATTGAGTTTGTTTATAACTGATTTATATCGTCTGCAATTGAACAACACGTGCATTTAATCTCGGCTACAACTGTGTTGCCAATGAGGAACTTGAGGCTACACTCCGATATTGTTGATCACATATGATCCAAAGTGTTTTGAACTATAGAGAACAAGTATTTGTATCCAAGTGCTTATCAGTCTCGTCTAAATAACTTGTTATGAGCATTGCTGCAAGTAATTGTATCATTTAGCTAGTAATATAATTTATATATATAGTATCTTTCTGCCACCATTTTACAGAAAAAGAAGGCATGAAAGTTGTTGTAGCGATTTTAATAGTTTTGTTTGTTTCCATGAGTTAAACCATATTTTATTTACTTCATTTCACTACTCAATTAATTTAACATTTCTTAATTTAATTATTTTATTTCATTTCTTGAATTCAAATTTCTTTTATTTGCTTAATCAAAATGTTTAACCATTTTAAATTTAGTTTTATTTTCCTATTCAAATTTATAATTTACAAACTTATTTCTCATCCATACTATTTTAAATTTATAAGTTTAAAACTATTTTCATATATTTGTCAAATCATAATTGAATATATTTTTCTTCTTCACCATCAAACTTGTTTTAGTCGAAAATAAATTTCTTTTGATAGCAATTCTCACTCAGAAACTTGGAAATGAATACTAGCGATGCTGCAGTAACCCCTATAATTATTTCCCAGCGACCATAGCGAATTTAATGCTTTTATTTTCTTCAAAAATCCTTTCAATATATTTTTTTAGTCAAAACTCTTTCAAATAATATCAATATTAATTTTAAAGGCTTCGAAAACAATTTTTTTTGAAAAACAAAGGGTTTTAAATTCTAAAATTCACAACTTTTAAATCCTTCTATTTAAAATCTATATTAAAAATATGCTTATACAAATTTCCTTACCTTATTACCAAAATATTTCATTAATTTAAAACTTGGTTATTCCAAACAAATTTTATTTTAATTTGATTTTAATTCAATTTAATTATCGACTTCATAAAAAAAAATTCACAAAGTATTTGTTTTATTCTTAATTCAACCAATTTTCGATAATAACTAAATATTATCATCGCCTAACAACAATTTCATTAAAAATTATCATTTTTTATATATATAATATAATTTAGGTAAAATTATTTCATTTACCCGATTTTAAAACCATATTATGTCGACTTGCCTCGTTTAAGTGTTTAGAAATCCCTATCGATAACATGGCGTCTCACGCATTGACCAGAATTCATAAACAACTCAACAGATAAGTAAACACAATATAAAACATTTTTTTAACACTAACAAGTACGCTCTCTCATATATATACACTCAACAGACTTATTCTAGGTATTACTACCCTATCTCTAATGAGTCAAACCCCACAAAGCCAAGGTTATCGCTAAACCTGGCTCTAATACCAACTGTGATGACCTACATTTCGGAAGGTTTAAATCGACAATAATCCACACATGTCCAACTTAAACAATCCGGAACGTAGATAATCGATGGGGATAATTAAGAAAATAAGGAAAGAACAAGAAAACAAACACAGAATCTCACAGCGAAATGATGAAATATAATAGTCAAATAACAGTTCATGAAGCTGTTTATATCATACATTTGATTATAATTTATACAACATTTATCAGAGTTATATGTACAACAGGGATAAATAAATAAGGGACCGTTTGGCACAGGTCCTTAATAAGTTTCAAAATACACAAAAACCCCAGTAAAAAAAGTTTGTAAATTAATTCCCTAGAATTAAGTTACTGAATAATGGCATACAATTATGCAATTATTCAGTGAATAATTGCAGACATTTATGCAATTATATCAAAAAATTGCAGACATTTCCACAATTATTCACTGAAAAATTGCGGAAATTTCCGCAATTATTCACCAAAAAATTGTGGAAATTTCCGCAATTATTCACCAAAAAAATTACGGAAATTTCCGCAATTATTCACCGAAAAAATTGCATAAATTTATACAACTTTTGGATATAATTGCATAAATGTCTACAATTATTCAGTGAATAATTGCATAACTATATGCAATTACTTAGTAACTTAATTCTAGGGACCTAATTTACGTACTTTTTTTACTGGAGTTTTTGTGTATTTTGAACCTTATTAGGGACCTGCAGCAGAATAGCATGATGCATAGGATAATAATAATAGTAATATACCAAATCTTCGTCTTCGTCCTCCAGAGAATAATCTTCAATACGCTAAAAACTCAAGACTGACCCGAGCATAATGAAAAGACAAAACACTCGAGTCAGGACTAAAATACTCTTATGTAAGTCAAATCAATATCAATAAATATGAGTGTAACAACGTCAGAGATGTTTACGAGATTTTACATCTCCTATCCAGTGTATAACGTGCGTGCAATAACTTAAGAGATGTTACAGGATTTTCCATCTCTTAAGGATCCGTTAAACTATTTATATATAATAGTATACGTTATAGCAAGTAATGTCTATCAGTAAAATAAATATCAAAACAACGTTAAGGGTCTACATTGATCCACCTTAACACATTTTTATAGTACTAAACCCAAGTCATAATGGGCTCATATAAGGATAAGTATGACAAGGCACGTGAGGCAATGCCCAAGTAGGATTCTACCAGTTTACCCTTTCTGACTGGTCGTAACCCATCCATGGCCGACCGCGACTATCAATCCGAACGAAAGGATGCACCCATCGAGTACAAAATCAGGATAGTAATACGAGTGATCAACGTCGCTAGAGGTAGCAAACCTCATTGGCCAGACATAGGCTCCTGTTTTAGTCATTTTAATTATGACACAAGTGTTAAGGCTATCCATCATCATTCTCTTACTTCATTCCAGTAAACGTTCGCCAATTCAATCACTACATTCTAGACATCATCCATCGCATACACAGTTGTCAAAGTAGTTCCAATATTGATAGAGAGTAGGCCAATGAGAGGTCCCGGTCTCTTTAACAACCAAACATCGTTTTACACACCGGTTGGTTCTTTTACATTTCCAAAACAATTCGTACTTGATATCAAAATATCATATTCACTTCAAAATCAAATCCATTTCGAAATCATCATATTCGCTTCAAAAATCAAATCCATTTCAAAATCATCATATTCGCTTCAAAATCATATTTTACTTTAACATGTCAATTCAGTTCGATATATCGATTTCACTTCAAAAAATTTATTTCGAATTAAAATTTAGGCTATAACTTCACTTTAACCCAGTTCGCATTTAAACCAAGGTTTAAATACATCCCACCCTTTTGACCAGTTTGAATTTTTAGAAAATAGTTTAAATAGTTTAAAATAGTTAACTGGTTAAAATAGTTTAGTAGAAAATAGTTTGAGTATTAAAAATTGTTTAGATAGTAAAATAGTTTGGAAAATCAAAATAATTTGAATATTTAAAGAATATAGATTTTAAATCGTTTATATTAAAATAATTCATTTAAAAATAGTTTCAAAGTCAAATTGGTTCACTTTCCAAATTTTCCAATTCAAATTAGTTCCAATTTCCATTTCGATTTAATCGATTCAATTCCAATTTCAAGTCGAATTTTACTTCGATTCCAAATTAATTTCAATTTCAAATTAATTTCACTTCCAATTCCAAATAAATTTCAATTCCAATTCCAAATTAATTTCAACTCATTTATCAAATTTAAACCATTTCGATTTATATCGATTTTGAGTTTGATTTCCAAAATATCGATTCAAAACACTTAAATCGAATTTATCTTCAATATCCAATTTAAAATCCAAATCTTCAAATATAATTCAATTTCGAGCTCAATTCCGAAATATCTTTTTATATCACTTTTACTTAGCAATATTCAAAGTTCGAATAAAAGTCCAATCTTTCAAAACAAATCAATTTATGAAATTCAAATCATGTTTCGCTTATAACTTCAAAATCTCAGCTTGGATTATTTAAACAATTCCTGTAATCAAATTAAAATTTCAACACTTCGAGCTCAAGTTCAAAAATAGTTCGATTCCCATAAATTTGATTTTTACTTCTGAAAATCAAATCCTTTAAATAATTTCAAAACAAAAATTTTAAAATCATTTAATTTAACCAATCCGGTGTCTGTATATAATTTTCTATCTTATGGCCAAGTGAATCGGTTATTCCAATTTAATTCAGGGATGGGTATATATCATTTTAACCCAAAATAAATGCCATAGGTATATATCATTTCAACCTATTTCTTGATTTATTCGAAATAATTCAATTTATAGTTTTATATACTATAAATAATATACAAGATGATAACATGATATATTAAACATAAACAAACATCCAAACATCCAAAATATCAATCAAATTTTCATCCATCACAACCAACATCCTATAAGGTTCCTGAACTCGGCCTTCGAAAATCGGCACCCATACTTCACTTGTACTCGAATGCCGTAGATTCAAACGCCGAATCTGGCTCCCCGGAGCTTATAACACAATAAGTATAACAACACAGCGGAATAAAGAAATAGATGATATCATATACAACTCCAATGAATACAATATCTAGAATGATATACAACAATGATATCAATATGATACAAGAATATCAAAGATAAATAATGATACAGCGGAAAACAGAAGTGACAACTCCAAATGATCCGACAAAGAGAATGAGACCAATAACTCTAAGATCAGCTCGAACCACCATCACGTTGCACCAAGATAAGCAACGTCAGTCGTGCGTGAACTCCAAAACCGAACTAGCTCCAGATAATCTACTAAACCTGACTATTCGAAAAACCCAACTCTAAACTACCCGTGTGGAAAATTATGGGCACCCAGAGTTTAGGAAGGGAACAATAAACTCCGAGTCAATCATGGGACTGGTGTGAGTAACGAAAACAGTTGGCTTTGGAAAACAAAGTAAAATTGAAATTCGCAATGTTTTTTGGAAAATGAAACTACCATAAGACTTCCCACCACACACACAATGCAATCGCAGACTTGGAGGAGATTTCTTCTTATGATAGTCAAACATGCTTACTATGCAAAATCATTGGATTATTATTATTAGTGCATAGTGTACAAAATCGTTTGGAAAGTATAATATTAATCTTAGCCAGCATACCACATTTCGTCGTATGCCTACTATAGCTACCATGTTTTGTGGTAGGTTACCGCCACGCTGCATGGCAGGTTATACAACTAAAACCGTACAAGGCTCGTATTGTTTCTTTGGATTTCCCACAAATGGTCAGGCTAAGGAACTTCCTACTGCCAATGGGTACGCCTTTGGAGGGACGTCCCGAGAACCTACCCGGATCTTTGCCAACACAAGGCCGGGTTACCTCTGTCACTAGGTAACTACTACTCGAGTATGCCACCCCCCGGTCCTTTGGGACCTTTATCCGAGGTACCTCGATCACACAACAACAATCACACAATAAATGAGATTGGAGCAACCACACAGGTAAATATCTGGGCTCTATACCATAATATCACCTTTTTCCAGAAGGAAATGGCATACCCTAAAGAGAGCGACCCTCATAACCTTGCCGCATCTTTCCTGTTTCGGCCATTTCCGGTTTGTGAGGTCCGATGAGGTCTCGTTCACAAAGCTACGCTTTTCACAAAAGCCATGCTTTGATCAACAAATGATCAACAACACACAGCAGCACTCAGCATGCCACACTACCAAATTGGGAGTATATCACCGATAACCTTCAACTACATAACCTCTGAGCTCGTACGTCTCAAAGAAGGGTGTTAAGCTAAGAGAATAAATTCTCCGCCACCAAACAAAAATGTATTTGAAAGAAATCAGCTTTATATCTCAAAGTGTAATGTCAGACATACAACCATACAAGTCTGTTCCGAGTTCGAACAGAACCGAAGGCACTTCCTAAGAAGCCCTTGCAATCCGGGTATTCACAATCCCGATCGGATTTCCCATCACTTAGGAAATCTCTATACCGGCACGACTCAGTGTAGAGACAACCGACGGGTTATCCTTTCGTTTTCACAAATAGCCGGTCTTCAACACCGGTCTTCAAATGCTATCCATATACGACGTATCACTTATTCGAAATGGGTTATATGACATAAAGTCCTCCCCCGGCTAAACCGAATAGTGAGCGTAATATTTTAAAACATATGGATAATGGGATTCCAATTAAGTCACAATTTATTATCCAAAACTTTTCTTTCGAATGGTTTAAACACATTACCATTTTAAATCTGTTAAAAATAAACAAATTCAATTCACAAAGTTCTCCCAGTTTCACAATGATCTATTCATAGATTTTCAAATAATTTCCATTTCAATTGGATTAACTCATTAAATCTTTATATCAAAGATTCAATTTATAGCTTTCAAAAAGAATTCACTCATAACTGGGAAAACCATTTTTCAATTCAAACTTGAAATTCCTTTAATTCAAATTGGAAATTCATTTCTTATATGAGAGCTTTTATTCTTTGAAACAATTAGTTTCCATTCTGGAAAACTAATTACAATATACATAAGTTAAAACCATTCAAGTATAAACTTGGATTAAATTTCTTAAATTTCTAAAACCCCACTTTTAAATGGTTAAAAATCCATATAAAACACATTTATAACTGGTATGGTCTTTTTAGACCATGATTCCCAAATCATTGAATTCAATTTCAAATATTGAATTCAAATTTAAATCAAATCATTTAGATTCAAATTTTATTAAGTTATTTAAAATAACTTTTATTTTTGAAACTCATTTGCAAAGTTCTCAATTCCAATTCCAAAACTATTTTGGATTCAAGAATTCAATCTTTACAATTGTCAAAAATCTGTGACTTAACCGATTTCCTCGTGAAATCCATATTTGTGTGTGTATGGTGTAGTCCAGGGGTTTCACACAGTAGTGCAACATCAATAAATCATCATAGATCAAAATACAGAAATATAGTTGATAAGCGGTATAACTATAACGCTTATCTTTTATTCATAGATCACAGATATATAAATTACAGATAATATATTACATTCATCCCAGATAAATGAACTACAGTACAAATCACACACAAATCAGAATATATCACACAGCATCACAGATCAGGGGATATCAACAATTCAATTATTCAGTCAGGTCCAAACATTCACAGATAAACTTCTTAATCAACTGATTAATTTAAATCAGATGTATTAATTATTAATCCGGGTTAATTATCATAAGTTAATTACAAATTATTTGAAATAATTTCCCTTTCACCATTTATTAGTTAACCTTTAATTATTAACTAATCATTCTTAATTAATGAATCAATTAATCTTTAATTATTAAATTAATCTTAATTAATCACAATCTTTAACTAATTCTTTAATTATTAACAAATAATTATACTTAAACTTCAAATTATCATTCAATTTATTTCATCCAGTAATTATCTATTAATTACTTTTCTAAGTAATTATATTTTCCAAATTGTCAAGTGATTGTTCTGAATTAATTAACTTAAGTAATTAACTTGAACAAATTCAATTAAAATCAATTAAT
This sequence comes from Allium fistulosum, assembly GCA_030737815.1. Taxonomy (NCBI): domain Eukaryota; kingdom Viridiplantae; phylum Streptophyta; class Magnoliopsida; order Asparagales; family Amaryllidaceae; genus Allium; species Allium fistulosum. The sequence goes on along the minus strand of CM060907.1, from coordinate 461,243,933 downwards.
TACACTGAATAATTAATTCCTTAATTACTTACATTAAGTAATTATACTTAAAAATCCCACAGATGGTTGTTATTAAATTAATTAATCTAAATTAATTGTTAAAATTAACCACATTGATTATTTATAAGATGTTTGAAACATTGTTTTCAAGTTTCCTTTTAAATTTCAATTTAAATTCAAGGTTGAAATGAATTCTTATTCATCTTTAAATAAGTTTTAAACGAAATTTCCTAACATTTTTAAATTTACATATTAAAGTAACAATTTATTACAAAAGAAATTTTAAAGAGTTTAAAATCAATTTTCTCTTTAACTTTAACATATTTAACTTATTGCAACACTTAAGTTATAAATTTAAAATTAATTTCCAAAATCTTAAAATCTGATTTAAAATTTATTTCAGGTTCTAAACTTTAAATTTTAACTTGTTTAAGTTTTCATTTTCAAATTCAATTCTATTTTGAATCCAAATTTCCCCCATACATTTAATTGTTTTTAAATTATTGAAACAAATTGAATTTGAAACTTTATTTATTTTCAAACTAAATTTCAATCCAAACTTGAATTCATGTTTACATTTTAATTTAAACTCAGTTTTAAAACCTTAGTTTGAAATTTAAATTTATTTTTAATCCCCAGAAAACAAGTTCAGGTTCCAAAGCCTGGAACCAAATTTTAACCCGAGACTTCCTATTCCCGCTTCGAGTTCCATCCTCCAAAACTTCGAGTCCATCATCGAGTCACTCGAGGAAATACGCGAGAAAAATTTAGTTCTTCCCAGGCAAAAAAAACACCCAGGCACCAGAGCTCGTGCACGTGCACATCACCGTTGGCCTCCTCCGACCAACCCTGCAACGTCGAGCAAGTCGACTATCTTCCACCAACCAACCCCCGATCACCAGAACTCTTCCATTCCCTCTGAATCAAAATCGAGTAGGAACTTGAAACCTGGAACATAAACTGGAACCACCACCCCAGACCTGTCAACGCTTCGCTTTCACGGCTCCGACCACTAGAACACTCGAGCTTCCGACCTCGACTTCATCAAACCCATGGCCACCATTCCCCAAAAGCGTGAGCGACTCGATGCTCGAACGAAGACGTGAGACACGAGTTTCCTCTCCACCCAAAAACTAGGTTTACAAACTAAAATCCTACGCCGCTGTCGCCACCATCATCTTCGCCACCTCCGACCATTTTTCCTGGCAACCCCGTAGGCTCCTCCATCTCCACGAACAACCCCGACATCCACGAATCGAATGATCACCGAAAATTGATCAAAATTCAATTCTCGAGCAAAAACAAACTGCTCTTAAACTAGTTGTTTAAAAATCATCAAACAAGATTTAAAAATCATGTCTTCCATTAAGGATTCAAGTTATATCCTTGAATCAATGATTCGTGAAGTTCGAAATTTCCAGAATTTAAAGTTTTTACTGTAAAATTTTGATCTTTCATTCTATATACCTTTATACTTCACGAAACCATTTTTAGAATATAACCCATACTTAAACACAACTATTTTTGTTTTGAAACTAAGGCCTAATATGGATTATAAAACAAGAAATGGAATTTTCTTGTTGTTTGATACTCTGTAGGACAAACAGAGAAGAAGGAAAACACTGATACATATATATATATATATACACATAGTACTTTCAAATATATACTCAAATTTAAGTTGCTAGTTGATACTCACCTTCCACATCTTGATTCCAGAGTTTTCAGATTAAAGTTGAAGTCTTTCTTAAATTTGCAAAGTTGAAAATCTGGGTTGAAGTTTCTAGTTGGAACTTTTCTTCTTGATCCCATGCCTTCTTTGATTGCTTTGATGTTTTTAAGTTGAGATTTTGTTTTAAGTTTGGATGATATTTTTCTTCAGTTTTACTTAGCTTGAAGGAACGAATTGAAATGAACGAGGTTGATATGTATAAACTTGAGTTTTACAGGTGATAATATGGTTTGTACAAATACCAGAGATATTTTGCTTTGCTTGTTGACTAGCCTATTTTCCTTTGGTGGCTGATGAGAAATATTGTGATGGCTTCATTAATTGCCTTGTACAATTACACTTATCTTATTTGATTTTGTACATGATTTTTTTTATTTTTTATTTCGGCTGTACAAATATGAAATATTTTCTTTGGCTTCCTTTGCAAGCTTTAGCAAGTGTTCATGAATGTATTATTTGTTTACTTGTTTTCTTACTTGTTCATATGTATTTTGTTTGGTTCTTTTCTTTTTATTTGTTTCATTACTTGGTAATATAAGTGAGTTTCTATTTTATTTTATTTTCTTTTTCTTTTATTATTTTTGTTTATTTTATTCTATTTGTATTATTTTGTATTGATTTATTAACATGAGATTAAGATATATATATTTACTTTATATTGTATAAAACTATATATATTTATTTTTTTGTAATATAGATGAATTTCTAGATTTTAATTTGTTGTTAAAATTTGAGCTAATGTTTTTCCTTTATATTTTTATTATAATTTATCTTATATTTATTTCTATTTCTAGTTTAAATATTTATTATTATTATTTTACTTTAAATATTTATTGTCTTATATTTACTTTATAAATTCAAATCATTATTAACCATCAATTCTAAGTTTAAATCATTTATTTATTTCCTTGTGTCCAAAGTCTATATTTTTATATTTATTTCTAACCCATTTATTTAAGATTTAAATTCAATCTCAATGTATATATATATATATATAAAATTAAATTCAAATTTACTCATATATGCCCATATACATATATATTCACATATATACATATATACACAACATTTAAATTTTAAATGATTTAACATAGAATTTATTTGAACTCGGGGAAACTCGCATCAATTTACAAATTAATTTTACAATTTTAATTCAAAAATTAAATTAATTATCAATTTAAATTTATATAAAATCCGGGGTCGTTACACATCCAAACAGTCAATAATTCACCCAATTAACCAATTATCAATAATCAGGAATTTTACTAACAGTTTAATTTTCAATTCAAACTTTAACTATCAATTCAAATTCTTATCATTTTAATTCAAATCAATTTAAATGCCAGCTAAATTTTTACCAAACAACAGTCAACAAATTTAAATCAGTTCACAATATAAATTTAACTAATATAAAAATTATTTCACACAATTGTGAGCGTATAAAGCACTCACCTTTTATTTGAATTAAAAAATTTCTAGATTCAAATTGACACGAATCCAGCTCCATAATGTGGATCACATCGATACGATTCAATGCAATCCCTTTCGTTAGAAATTGACCTCGTACGCAAACAATTCAATTTTATTAATATATGATTGAAATTTAAAGCATAGTTAATAAACTACTTAACATAATAAAAATAAAAATAAAACAGAACTTCTCACCAATCTCGTCCAGGCATACGCGGCCTTCCTTCATTCGTATACATTTTTTTAACAACCGCTGACCGCCTCAGCACCACCGCATCCTCACGCGCCTTTCCCTTGCGCCACGCACGAAGATCCATGCCCAGAAAAACTATCGTCGACCACCTCGAATGCCACCCAAGCTTTGTCCCAGTCGAAACCGCGCCCTCCACTCTCCAGCTCCTAGCTACACGCCGCCGCTCACTCTCGAGCTCGTGATTCGATCGATGCTTGCTTGTCCCTTTTTTTTCTCATTTGTAATTTTTTTAATGATTTGAACATATGCGATTCGAATAAAAGGGAAAGGGAACGAGAGAGAGAGGGGAGAGAGATACGGAGCGTGGGTTCGTTCAATAGGAACGTTTGAGTATAAATATTATTATTTAAATTAAAAAATATCTCGCTTATAAACGCCCGAAATTCCGAACTCCAAACGAAATGTGCCGCCTGGCATTTATAATGTTTTACCCCTATTCCGAACGCAATGGAACTAGTTTCGAGGCATAATTCGATCGTATGTAGAAGATAGCTTTTCAAATCAAATTATTTTAATTAAATTCCGAAATTAAATTTCTAAGCGTTTCAAGCTCGTACGGCCAAACGACAAGTCTGATCGCTACGAAACTTGAAATCCTACAATAACTCACTATTACGGATCCGATGAAACTGGTTTCGTCGAAATCTGAGACGGTGGCCAAAATGACTATTTTTACTCGTTAATCAAAAATATAAAATTTCTAATTTCTAATTATTCACCTTAAAATACAATTTTAAATGTTAACAATTTTCATTGTTGTTTAAATAAAATTTAAATCAATTTCCGATATCATTTTCAATCATCTTAAATCCAAAAAAAAATTATTCAAATAATTTCCAATATTAAATTTTAAACAATTTAATTATTCAATAAACCAATATTGATAAATCATTAAAAAAATTATTTCTACCCATATTTATCCAATAATTCCATTAAATTTAATAACTTACAATAGTCAAAAGTACGGGTCGTTACACCACGCCAATCGTTGCTTAATAATTATTACTGTATGCGAATTCTACTAACGATAAATGTTGCTCCCAATGTCAACCAAAATCCATGATGCAAGCTTTCAGCAAATCTTTCAAAATTCTATTCACCCTTTCCGTCTACCTTCGGTCTGCGGGTGATAAGCGGCGCTAAGATTCAACGTCGTTCCTAAGACTAACTGCAAACTCCACCAAAATTCCCTTGTGAATAAAGGGTCCCTATCACTAACAATGCTAACTGGAACTTCGTGTAGTCATACCACTTCTTTAATATAGATTTGCGCAAGGGATGTTGCAGCCATGTTGCTCCTAACTGGAATAAAGTGAGCGCTTTTAGTGAGTTTATCCACTATAACCCAGACAGCTTCAGGCAACCTATCTACAAAGTCTATCGATATATGCTCCCATTTCCAAGTCTGCACTTCTAAAGGCAGTAACAACCCTGCAGGCTTCACTTGTTCTGCCTTTACCTTTTGGCACATAAAACACCTAGGGACAAACTCCACTACCCTCTTCTTCATCCCCAACCAATATGAAATTTGCTTTATATCATTGTATATTTTATCTCCATCGGGGTGAATGGTTATCCAAGAATGGCGACACTCAGCAAAAACTTCCTCTTGAAAATCCTCGACCATAGGAACACAAAGGCATCCATCTCTTCTCAAATGTCCTCTTTATTGCATACCTAATGGCACGAGGGAAATGTTCTAATTTACTCATCTTGCCTAAAATATCTACTATCACCGCATCCTTCCTTTGTTCTTTCCCGATGCGATCTAACCTCCGTTGCCACCAAATAACCGATGGTGAGTTCTGTTGGGGGTTGAAAAATGAAATTCGAGAAGAATTCTAACCGCCTCCACTCATATGAAACACATAATGTAGCATGCCGCCGGCTAAGAGCGTCAGTAACAAATTCACTTTTCTGGGGGTATACTATACCTTAAAGTCATATGATACTATAAACTCCATTCACCTCTACTGCCTAAGATTCAAATCCTTTTGGGAAAATAGGTATTTGAGGGATTTATAGTTGGCGAATAACTCAAACCTTTCTCCTAAAAGATAATACCTCCACATCTTTAAAGCAAAAACGATAGCCACTAACTCCAAGTCATGAGTTGGGTATCTCTTCTCATGGTCCTTCAAATGTCTACTTCCATAGGCTATCACTCTTACTTCTTGAATAAGAACAGCTCCTATCCCTTACCACATATGTCATTGTAAACCGTGAAAGGCTTCATCCCATCGAGAATGGTAAGTACCGGCGTACTAATCAACAGCTCCTTTAGCTTTTCAACGCTTTCATGCATTTCTCATCCCATGCAAAAACTAAGTTTTTCTTGGTTAAGCGAGTTAGTGGGACTGCTATCTTTGCAAATTCCTTGATGAATTTCCTATAGTAATCCCCCAACCCAAGAAAACTCCTAACTTCCATGGTATTCTTTGGAATCTTACAGCCTTGAACAACTTCTACCTTCGCAGGATCCACAGACAATCCCTTCTCCGAATTAATATGATTGAGAAATCTCATATCCTTCTTTCAAAAGTGACATTTTGAGAATTTGGCTTTTAGTTGGTGCCTTCTCGGAGTCACTAATACCTTTCTTAAGTGATTTTAATGCTCACCTTCACTTTTAGAGAATAGTACAATATCATTACGAACACTATAACGAACTTGTTTAACTGCCACCTAAAGACTATACTCATCAAGTCTACAAAGTACGTAGGGACATTTGTCAATTCGAAAGGCATAACTTCATGTTCGTATAGTCCGTCTAGAGTGTGGTTTTATGCTTGCTATCCTCCGCTATCGTCAATTGATGAAATCCAGTGGCTAAGTTCCACCTAGAAATTTTTTTGGCTCAACAAGCCGATCAAATAAATCATCTATTCTAGGCAAGGGATACGTATTTTTCTTGGTCAACTTATTGAGTTCCCTATAATCAACACATAGCCTTAAAGAGCCATCCGCCTTAGTGGCGAAGATAATAGGTGTTCCCCATTTAGAATTACTTCATCGAATAAATCCCTTCTACAATAGCTCCGAAATTTCCTTGTCCAGCTCTCAACTTTCTCTGGGGGCATGTGCCTTAATGGCAAAGCGAGGTGTCTAGCGTCCTTCTCCAAATCAATTCCGAACTCTATCTCCCTTTGAGGCGGGATATTAGATACTTCTTCAAAAATGTTAGGAAATTCTCGAACTACGGGCATATATGAGAGCTCATCTTGCAATAGGCTCAGTGGATATAAATAACTTACTTCGATTGAGTTTTGGGGTACACAGTGAACATCTATATCTTGCCCCTTACAACCCCTTAACCATACAGTCCTATTATCACAATTTAAGATAACCCCACAGTAAGATAACTTATCCATCCCTAAGATAAGTCCATACCCTTCGAAACTAGTAACATACGCGTTATATGTAAAATCAACGTTACATATGTCCATAACTAGGTCTTCACAAATTAATAAAAAAGGTGTGTTGACCCTCCCAATAGGATTTGATACGACTATTGGGTCCGTGACAACATGGGTTTTTAGAATAAGGAGTTAACTACATTTCTAGCTTTCTAGCTACGAATGAATGAGAAGCTTCCAAGTTAAATAAGGTACAAATAATAGTATTCTCGAAAATAATAGTTGTACCTTCTATTGCAGCCTTTCCTTGATCTCTAGGAGAAGGTCTACTCAAGATAGGTACAGTCTCAATGGCATAAGCTTGCCCACTTTGTCCATCCTTAGCTTGCTTTGGACACTAATTCTTGTAGTGTCCCTCCTCATAGCAGTGGTATCATCTCCCTTTGAACTCCTCCCTCATCAAGCTCCCTTGCAATCCTTATCAAAGTGCCCCTTCTTTTGACGTCTATGACATGTAACACTTCCCTTCTTGATTTTCCCCTTGGCCTTCTTGTCAACCCAAAATCCTCCTTTCTTAGATCCACCTTGATTTTGTGTCAGTCCCACCTTCTCCTTCTCCTAACCACCCGCAGTCTGCAGTTGGGCCATTTCAATATCATCCCATAAGTGGTGCCCGTGTGCACTTAGGTCAAAAGTAGCTCTCTAAATGGGGAATTTAAGCCTTTAACAACATTTTCAGCCTTCTTCATGGAGGTATCAATCAAACTCAATCCAAATTTAGCTAATTTTGTAAACTTACTGGTATACTCCTTCGACGTGGAGTCTCCCCACCTAACTTGTATAAACTTCTCCAACTGCAAACTTACTTCATCTCTGGACATGAATCGTGACTTAAAGCGAGTTCTGAATTTAGCCTAAGTGATTCCTTCCTCAACATTTTCCTTAGCTACTATAGTCCACCAATCTAGTACCTTTCCTTTAAGGTGCTATGCAACCATCCTTCTCTTGATATGAGCTTCCCATCCAAGGTCCAAAAATATACAGTCACAGTCGTTAACGCAAGCCTTTGTCCCATGAAACCTTTAGCTTCCTTACGCACCCGTCCTCCCATATTCTGGAGACTTTACATAATTTAGGGATATCTAGTGGGCAAGGTGCTACTTCAATAGGCGGGGCAGCAAGTGTTGCTGGTGCAGCTTGTCGAGGAATGGGAACTTGCTCTACATGCCTCGAGGATTGCTTGAACCATTCAGGCATTCCCATAATTGTGAGTATATCTTGGTAGGAGGGGTTCCCGGCCTCAGAGGGATGATTTTCATCGATAATGAACTATATGTAGGTTTAAACTTTTTGTAACGACCCATAATTTAATCGCTATTTAAATGAATATCTAATTATATTTTAAATAATTAATCAATGGATTTTTATTAACAAATAAAACTATTTTAAATAATAACCAATGATGGTAAAATCATTTTTAAATTTTTTTTACCAATATATATAGTTTATAGAGAAATGGAAAATGTGACCAGAAATTAATTTTCGAAATATCGATTTTTCATTGGTTAAAATTTAGGGACAGTTTGGCATAGCTCCCTAATAAGTTTCAAAATACACAAAAACCCCAGTAAAATAAAGTTTGTAAATTAGGTCCCTAGAATTAAGTTACTGAATAATGACATACACTTATGCAATTATTCAGTGAATAATTGCAGACATTTATGCAATTATATCAAAAAATTGCGGAAAATTCCGCAATTATTCATCCAAAAAATTGCGGAAAAAATTCCGCAATTATTCACCCAAAAAATTGCGGAAATTTACGCAATTTTTTCAAAAAGTTGCGGAAAATTCCACAATTATTCACCAAAAAAATTGCATAACTATATGCAATTACTTAGTAACTTAATTCTAGGGACCTAATTTACACACTTTTTTTTACTGGGGTTTTTGTGTATTTTGAAACTTACTAGGGACCTGAGCCTAATATTCACTAAAATTTAATTAAAATGTTATAACGCTATTGTAAACACACATGCACACAATATAAACCATTTTAACATGGTGTGTACATGTACATATACATGTACACTTTAGCTCTCTTATGCATATAAACATATAAATTAAAATAAAATTTTATTTCAAAAAAATATATATACATAACATATTTAAAAATACACTTTTTCAACACAAGTACTTAAGTCGTGGCTTGAATAGTGAAAAGAGAGGGGGAGGGTACTAGAGCTGATGGGTTTAAGGGGAGGCATGGTAATGCATGCATACATATATTTTAAATATAATCACTTATATATATTTCTATTAATTCCCTAGGCATATATATACCCCTTTATCTTCATATTCTCATTTTTTCAACCTCTTTCTTCATTTTAAAATCCTAAAAGCTTGAGCTAACATCCATGGCCTCCCCTTAATAATTTTCAAAGTGAGAAAATACACTTAGTTTTGCCAAAATTCTCCTTTTTATTTCACAAAACCACTTCTACAAACCATTCAACACCTCTCTTTTAAACTACAAGCAAACACCCACCCCAAAACCACATGACCGAGCCCAAACTAGTCATGGTTGTGCCCAACAAGGCCTAGGCCGAGCCCAAAGTCCACTTGGCCGAGCCATTTCGAGTGTTCGAGCAACCAAAAGTTCAATTTTTGCAAAGTTTCTAAAGTGTTTTCAAGTTTCGGCAAAAGTTTGCTTTTATTTAAAAAATTTCAATGAGTAAAACAAATATTTTTGGAAAAGAAAAACAACTTGTTTTTAATGATCTATATGTAGTTATAATATAGTGTTTGTTATGTTGAATTACCATGTTATTTGGATGATATATGATTGCAAGTTGGTTGTTTGGTATAGATTTGTGATTTCGATAATATATTGATATGTTTGGATATGTACATGGATATGGATATGTGATATTCATTTATGATATGATGGTAGTATTGTTTGTGAAACAAAACCAAGTATGTTGTGAAATGGTTATTAAACTAGCGCTTTAAATGGTTGAAAAAGGATTTGAGATCCGATGAAAAATGAAAAGCTTTCTTTTTAGTCTTGGATTTTGGAAATGTTTTCCAAGTTTATACCTTTTGTTTAAAGTTTTCAAAACCTTTCAATTAATTTTTCAAAACATGGCGCAACTAGTGTTAAGTGAGATTTCCACCTAGAAATCAATTCTAGTGAACTGCGCTTATAGTGATAGTCGCTATGGATGTAGTTCAAGAAATTTCGCGATTTCAAGTTTTAAAATGATTTCTTTTGGATTGTTTTTTTGAAAAATCATTTTAAACTAATTAAGTAAGTTTAAGTTAATGTTTGTGAACTAATAATTTATTTGTTTAATTTATTAATTAAGGTAATTATTTATTTATTACTTAATTAAGTAAATAGATTAATAAATTAGAATTTAAGGAATACTTAACCAAGTTATTTATTTTGATTAAGGAAATTTTAAATAATGATTAATTAAGATAAAAGGTAATTAGTTTTCACTTAATCAAGTTTAATTATTTTAATTAATTATTAATTAGATTAATTGTTCATTTAATTATTATTAAATAAAAGGGAAATTATTTACTTAATTAGAATTAAATTTTAAATGAATGTTATTTATTTAAAGTTTGACTAAAATTTATTTATTAATTAATTTTTAGTTAATTAAGGTTTAATTACAGGTCAATTAGGATTTAACCAATCTTAGTCAAGGGTTAATTATTAGTTAAATAAATCAAGGCTTGATCAAGATAAATTAAGTTTTATTTATGATTAATCCCGATATAATTAAGATTAACTAAGGTTAATTAAGTTTTAACTTATAATTTAATTGAAGTTTATTTATTTTAAAAGTTTCTTTAAAACTCTATCGGTTCTTTATATTTAAGTAAATTGTTTTAAACCAAAGGATCTCTTGTCAATGCTATTAAGTAGCCAAATGAATTAAATAGTTATAATAAAACAATGACGCATTTTATTGAAAGTAAGTCGACTTGTACTTTTCACAAATACCGCACTTCAGGAACGTGATGAATACGATGGGGTTAATTTCAATAAGCGGGTCATGATAATCTAAGCATATGGAACGTATTTCCATATGTAAATCTTTACACCCTAATAGTTGGATAGTCTGCTATAAATAACTTGACCTTTTAAATTATCGAACGTTGGATTGGAGAGACTAGGATTAGATATTAGTTGTTATCTGTAAACCACTTCGAACCAACGTAAACGTTCGAATTGGAAATAGTAAAGGCAAGGTCCAAGATGAAGACTTTGAAATGCAAGGGCTGTTTGTTAGTAACCCCGAGGGTGATTCCAAAACGGGTGTAGTGGAGATAGTGCCCTCGGTTCGTTCATCTCCTGAATGACTTGTATGGATGAGTGATTGCATTATGTCAACATATGGAAGGCAATGTTGGCATTCCAAATGGCAATGCTATAATAAAGGTAAATGTAGCCTTAGGCCTCATCAACCGGGAATGACTAAAACAAGGGAGATGTAGCAAGGCTAGGTGGGTCGCTCCCATGAGAGTAAGGTCATCCCTATCTTGAGTCCCTACTATTAATTCATTTATGCTTTGGTACGATTGCTGATCCCAACTGAGGGGTGATCTTATTTGGTACTATAAATTAAATGGTAGGCGATCTTGTGTCGGTAGGGGTCAATAGGTTTGACCTCAGTGTTATTTTATCTAGAAATGCACCGTGAAGGACGATGTGACGGGCGGTACCCCAGTCATTGTATGAAATCCATTCTCTAATAAGTGCATTCGGCCTTAGTAGTATACCTATTATGCTGGAATTTAATTAATGCAACAACTTCGACTATGTGAATTATTTACTTGAAAACCCAGACATTATGATAATATCACTTGATTTCTATATAAAGTGTTTTGGTTATCGTAAGGTAAAAACCCATCGGTGTTTATATGCGGCGTGGTCTACGAGATACCTTTGATTCTCAAAGTGTTTTATAAAAGTAAAAATTAAGTTGTTTGAGTTTACTCACACAGACCCATGTTTGACCCGGAGTTTTACTTTTTTCCTAAAACTCTTGGGTACTCAAATCTGTAGGAGTAGCTAAGTGACCCATGTTTCTTACGGAAGCATTTTGAAGGAGCTGGAGCAGGTGGCTTCACCATTAGCTAGTTATTGTTTTATTCCACTATGTTATGTATGATCTATGTTTTTTTGTACGGGAGGGTAGTTATAACTACCCAGTTGAAGGTTGTAATGTAATGACTCTGATGTATTATTTATATGGAAATGACTATGTAATTCCAATGTTATCTATTATATGTTGTTTTGTTTCATGGTGATATTCTTTGGTTACGTAGTTTCTTTTTTTCTTCTACCCTTAAGGGCTAGTCTTTCAGTGCAAGAAAGGCGGTCGTTAGAATTTTGGTATCCAAGCCAGGTTGAGCAAACACTTAGGCTTTAGGTTGAGGTCAACTTCAAGAGTGCTTACTTGTAATTTTTATTTGTATATATATATATATATATCTGATAGATAGATCAGCTTGATAGGTTTGATTAGTACCCTTCTTTAAAGATTTATCTCGTCCAAGTATTCTAAGATTATCTTACTATGTCGAGGTAGTAATACATGAGTAACAGAGGTTGACAAGGTAGGAGAGCAGGTAGCACTACAACTACAAATGGTCGAACCCCAAATCCTAGAGTAGTTCGGATGATCGAAGAGGCGGCGCTAGAGCAACCAAGAGTGAATTTCGCAACTGTTAACTCCTTTTTTGAAGCGACCTAGCGACCTAAATTTATAAGCGACCTAGCGACCTAAATTTATAAGAGACCTAGCGACCTAAATTTATAAGTGACCTAACGACGTAAAACCCCCAACGACGTAAGGACCTAAAACCCCCAGCGACCTAACGACCTAAAGCTCCAGCGACCTAACGGCCTAAAGCTCCAGCGACCTAACGACCTAAAGGATTAAGCAACATAGCGACCTAAAGATGGAACAGTTCAACGACCAAAATTATAGGTCGAGCCATCTTAAGTCGCTCCACCAAGATATCTCAACACAGTTAAGTCGTCGACTACTCCCTAGGTCGCTCCCGACCTACAACTTACCACCTCGATTCAGTTAGATCAAGTGCACCCCTGTTAAGCCGCAAACCATGCCCACTAGGTCGCCCACGACCTACGACCTACCCTTAGGTCGTTCACGACCTACGACCTAACTCAGGATTCTCCTATAAATACTGCACCAACTCCAACTTGAGGGGGACTTTGGGGATCATTTCTGGAGCGCCTATACTCTGCTGTTTTCTCGACTCATCCGACACTTCAAACACCAAAGACGCTTCAACGAACTTCAAGAGGAGATCTAACACATCTGACATGGATTCAAAGAGCTCTCTTACATGGAAGTTCTAGCTACTCATCTCAATTGTGTTGAAATCATATTGTAATCGAAGAATTGTTGTAAAACTTGTAATCAAATCCGTGATAAAGGAGATAAAGTGGACGTAGGCTTAATTTCAAGCCGAACCACTATAAAACTACTATCTCTTTACTTTTCTGCTATTTTCTGCTTATATTCTGTTCCCGTACCAACGGGTGGTGCTTTCACTTTACTAATACTCACACCGGGGTGTTAGCGTCAATTTTTACGTTAACATTTTTGGTGCTTTCACTGAGAATTGAACTCAGGAGTGTTCTCACCATTGCTTTGCCAAAATTTGTGGAAAGAATTTCTCTAAAGACCAGAAGTCTAGCTGAAATCATGGCTCCTGGAAGAAAGTCTAGATCCGGAAATGCTCATGAGGAGACCTCCGCTTCCCCAACAGCAAACCAGGCAACTCCTACCATCGGAGTCACAAGGGCTGAATTAGACGATGTAGTGTCTGGATTATACCAAAAAATCGAAGCTCAAAACGCTTTGATGTTAGACGGATTAAACGCTCTGCTTGGGGCGAATCGACAACCAGAAAACAATGAAATAACCTTTGCCGAAGCGCCACCTTTCCAAGCTGAAGGTTCAAGGCCGCAGCCAACTTTTCGCGAACATTTGCCCAGGCAAACTTCCGAAGAATAACTGACGCCTGCCCGGTGATGCCTTTGAACAATGAGGAGTACCTATCAGGGATGGTTCATCGAATCATGAAAGAGAGCATGTAGAAGGAAGAAAATGAGAATGACTGGGGATTTTCTCCAAGCAAAACTCCGTTTACTGAAAGGATCCTAAAAGCAGAATTTCCAAGGAAATTTGTACCTCCTACTATCCCGGCCTATAGGGGAACAAGTGACCCTAATCATTTCTTATATAAATATGACTGGCATATGATCGGTGCAAGAGCATCAGATGAGGTTTAATGCCGATACTTTCTAGTGTACTTGGAAGGAGTGGCTCTACTTTGGTTCACAAAGCTACAAGTTTGGTCAGTAGATCAATTCTCCGATTTAACTCGAAAATTCAAGGATCAGTTCAGGTTGTATGCTTCAAAGACTAAGGATATGATGTCACTGTCCAGCTTTGAACAAGCTCTCGAAGAATCTGTCAAATCTTTCTTGAACCGTTTCAACATAGCCTTGGCCGAAGTGGATAATGTAGAACCTCGTACGATCCTGACTTACTTGATGCGAGCCATTGACAGATCAAGCGAATTCGGAAAATGGTTAAAAATGAAGGAACCGAATTCACTTGAGAAGTTTTATAAAAAGGTCGACGAATTCATGCGCCTAGAAAGCCTTTCTGCGCCAGCGAAAGTAGTTGTCGCCGAAGTCAAGAATAACGATGTTGCTTCTAACAAAAGAGAACCTGGAAACCAGAAAAGGGAAAATGACGGAGGAAAGAAGAAGAGAAATGAGAAGAAACCTTGCCGCTTTAATCCTTCAGATTTTACTCCCTTAACCGATACACCGGAAAATATCTTCTTCGCAACAAAGGATGTTGTCAAGTATCCCAAACCACCTAAGATGGGGAGAGGTGCAGTGCATAATGGGAAATTCTGTCGATTTCACAATCAACCTGGCCATGACACCAATCAATGTCGCCAATTAAAGAATGTGATTGAAGAGTTGCTGAAACAGAATAAACTACAACAATATGTGAAGAAAAACCGAGTCGACCCAACCTCATCCACTCAGGGGTAACAACTTCCTGCCCAACAATCCGGCTCAGGCGACAAAACTGCAGTGCAGGAATCCGAATGGCTTGTCATTAATGTTGTCACAGGGGTCCTCACCCAGCAGGCAGAAGTTGGGATGACTGCTAACTACCCACAAAACTGCAACTGGGCACCTTTCATTCTCTCTGGCATATGGATCTAAAACTATGAACCCAGTGGAAATGGGAATTCAATCCCGAGATTCTGGAACAACAATCGCTTGCATCCATATTTTACTTAAAAAGCATTGCTTAAATTTGTAAAATGATGATGGATGTATAACTCTTGTATTGTAAACCACTGAGAAGTCAGTGCGAATCAATAATAAAGAACTATAAATCTTGTGTCTTTTATTATTTTAAATTGCCTATCTCATTTCGATGTGCAAATATCTTAAATATGTTGCTAAAATATCGATTTAATATTGCAGGCAATCAAAGCAAAGCTTACCTATTTAACACGTCACAAACCCGAGCGATTCCCATAAGTCACTCAATAAACAAATGTCAAGCCACGAAAATTCCAAACTTAATTCCTACAAACGGTTGGTGATTCCACCAAAAGGGCACCTTCCCAAGAGGAAGGCACCAGGCCCTTACTAACTGACTGTGATCGTTTGTACAAACAGACATCCGGTTAAGTGGCTTGCGTCTGCCTATGGATTCACTCGACCACGAAATACACTTTTCCGGAAAAATCAAACAGCTTGTCAAAGAAAAGAATAAAAACTTGAGAATGATAACGAGGAATCACTCTGCGACAGTTGATGCAAAGGCATGGATAAGCAGACAAAAACAGCCAAAATGGAATCTTTTCTCTCACCCAAGAATGTTGGTGGGACCACCCAAGGGGGCACCTTCCCAAGATAGAAGGTTCCAGGCCCTTGTTACTTGATTGTGATCTTTTGTGCAAACGAACATCCAATCGGGTAGCTTGCGACTGCCGCGTGGACCTACTTAACTGTGAGATGCAAACTTCCTAGCACACCAACAAAGACCTCCAACAAGGCAAAAGCCCTCTAACGAGGCACAAACCCTCTTCGGAGGCACAACTCTTCGGAGGAGTCCTCTTTGGAGGCAAAAGCCCTCCAACGAGGCATGCCCAAATCGAAATGCTTTTCTCGCCCAAGAATGTTGGTGGGACCACCCAAGGGAGCACCTTCCCAAGATAGAAGGTTCCAGGCCCTTGTTACTTGATCGCGATCGTTTGTGCAAACGTACTTCCAGTCGGGTAGCTTGCGTCTGCTCCGTGGGACCATTTAACTGTGAGAAATTAACTTTCAGGCAAAACAAAAGCCCTCTTCAGAGGCACACTTCACCAAGTTGAAGTGCCAAACAAAAGCCCTTTTCGAAGGCAAAAGCCCTCTTCGGAGGCACACTTCACCAAGTTGAAGTGCCAAACAAAAGCCCTTTTCGGAGGCAAAAGCCCTCTTCGGAGGCACACTTCACCAAGTTGAAGTGCCAAACAAAAGCCCTCTAACGAGGCACAAGCCCTCTTCGGAGGCACAACTCTTCGGAGGAGCCCTCTCCCGAGGCATAACAAAAAAGCCCTTCCCAAAGGCATATCAAACAAGCCCTCTTCAGAGGCACGCTTTTACTCTTAACAGTGAAGTGCTAAACAAAGCCCTCTAACGAGGCACGTCCAATAGATCAAAGCATTCTCCAGAAGCCCGCTTCACTGCGTAGGGGAATCCACTTTTCAACAAACAAGAGTGATTATCTTCGAAAGTTGAAGTGTTCTTTTAAAAAAAAATGAGAGAAAGAAAAACTTCTCCGATACAAGGCATACTCTATTAAAAGTAGAATAATATTTCCTCAAAACGGAAGAATTATTCTCTAAAATAAGAGTACAAGTCTTTTCAGAATATTAAAGTTAGCCGTGGTATGGGGGCATATAACTATATTAATAAAAACAACGCTCAAACATCATACCACGAGCTCACTGCAGTATCATATAAAGTAAATAAAGAAACTTGTGCAAAAACAAGGAATAAATGCATTCACACATGTACTGACAAGAAATTGTACAAGTAAAAAGAATCATTTTATTCCATACTATAAAATTTTTGTACATATGCAGGTTCCAAAAGACGGGGGCCGGCACCCGTACAATCTCCGGTCAATACATGCAAAAAGCAAAACAAAAAGCGTAAAGTCCAGCTCATTATTCCTTCTTCCCGCCACCTTTAGAGCTCTTGCCCGGCTTGATGATTAATTTCTGGATCCGGCGTGGACGGGTCGGGGAAGAAGGAGAAGGATGCGTAGCTGGATCTTCTTCCACTTTTTCTTCTCCAACTGAAGCGCTTTTATTCTTCTTCTTCGAAGCTGTGCGTTCCCTTTCTTCCTTGAAGAAGACTCACTTCCCGGAGTAAGCAACGCAGAAAACTTTGTGTTATCATCATAAGACTGCTCCGGGGTCTTCTCACTGTCCTCAAGTTCTTCCGCCTTCTGCTCTTGCGAAGCGGGTGGATCCTCCAAGCCTTGAAGGGCTTCTATTTGTTCTTCCTACGACCCCGGCTGAGAAGCATGAGTGACTTGAAGGGATGGAGGAGGAACAATTGGAAGAGGAGAAGTTTGTGCAGCACTTGGAATTTCCTCTACAAAAGAAGAAAAGTTAAAATCAGTATTCTCCATAAAAAGAGAAGATATTGGCTAGTCGGGACTTAAGTAATAAGCAAGAAATTCATCAAGCTCAATTGAATCGAATGAGCAGTCCACTTGAGCCAGATCTGAATCGAAGTTACCTGGAGAAGTCGGCTTAATCACATCGATTTCAAAGTTTTCGGCTTCAATATCGTCCTGGGTCTTCTCCTCGACTTGAACAGTGGGAGGCTCAGTAATTGCGGTCTTAACTTCAGCTTTTGAAGGAGGTGGAGAATGAGAACTAGAGCCAATAGTGTCAGGATCGACCGAAGCCGAAGGACGAGCGGGGTCGGTTAAAGGCGCTTTCTCCAAATGCTCTCCTCCTGATACTTCGGCTCTCTCCCTAGCAAGCTGCTCTTTTCCCCTGGCAAGGGCAGTACGTGCCTCATCATCTAGATAAAGCGCCTCAAGATCTGCTTCCGCATAGCCGGCACCTCCAAGCATATCAAGTGCGGCTTCCCACACTTCGGCCAAAGTAATCTCATACTTAGGGCCCAAAAATTAGAGACTACCACGACCCAGGACGCTGTGCAAGTAAAACTCGAATAAAGTAGAGCTGATGCTGGCTTTGGTTGCCTCATGAGATTCTTCGGCTGCAACTTGACCGGCAACTGCCTCATCACGCTCTTTTTCTACTTTTGAAAGTCGATCTTTTAACCTTTCAATCTCCATGTCTTGGGAGCTAGTTTTTTCTCGCAACCGAGCAACATCAGTGCGGTAACTCTCGACAATTTTCTCTTGTGCCTCATATCCGGCCTCAACGTCTCGTTGACTGGCATGAGCATCCCGTACTTGCTTTTGAAGTACCTCTTCCTTTTGAGTAAAAGAGGTGGAAGAGGCGGCAAGATCATCTTCAAGTTTCTTGACTTTAGCCTCGAGCTCTTCATTATGATCAGCAATGTTTTTCATCTCTATATCGTGCTGGTTAAGAACTTTCTTCCATTCAGAATGATCGTTTTCCATAGTTAACATGGCTTTGAGATTTGCACGATTAACCCTTTGAAGCTCGTCAACCTGCTTTTGCCATCCAGACATTCTCTCGATGTCAAGCTTAACAGCATCGAGATTCCTTAGCATGGCCTACTTATCGATGGGAACCAAATCCAAGTCAAAGCGCACTCCTTTTAAACACCAATTTGGGAATCGGCTTTGGAGTGTAGGAGGAGCATCCCTGACTTGATATCGAGGCCTGTTAATAATCGTCTGGATGTCAGTTTTCTCAAGAGCAGGAGAACCGGAGGGGATGTCAAGAGGGATAGAAGCAGCAGTCTTTTCAGAAATTGCAGGCGCCGGTTTTTCACTGAGTATGGCCCATTTGCTCGGATCTTCAACAACATGACCTTTCCCTTTTACATCATAAGATTTTCTCTTGTGGGAGTCATCATCCCTTCTTCTTTGCCACTCCTCATAAGTTTGTCTTTCACGAGCTTTTCTGTCAGCTCTTTCTTCATCGGTTTCCCTCGGGGAAGGAAGATATCGCCTGGGATCGTAAGAATCACATCTCCCATAGCGTTGAAAGTCGTCGTAGTATGAGCTACTACGCCCCATCAGAGAACCTGAAAGTGAAAAAGACAAGTCTTAAAAAACTTCGAAGTAAAGAAGCTAAGAACATATGAGTGCTAAAAACTCTAGGTGTGTGTGGTGTGCAAGCTACGCGCGTCAAACTACAAACCACTCTTTGGTTGGGGATTAATGATAGATTTTGAAGCAGGAGTCAACTTTTGGGCTGACGAAATTTGCTGCAAGGCAGATGTCACCTCAACTGCTGGAGATGTAACTTTAGTTGTGGAAGTGTCATCTTTGAAGAGCTCCTGTGAAGTAATCATTAAATCACTTAATCCCTCAAAAGTATCGTCACCATCATGCTTAACGGGACTCTTTCCTTAAACTCCTTTATCATCAGCCTTCCCGGAGTGTTGAGGAGGTTCTTCTTCTTCGATTACTGGGGAGAGTGTGAGTTTGCCGGACGACCCCGCGACATCGGCAGGGGTCGAACATTTCACTAACGAAGCCCCTGCGTCAGGTTCCTTCGATACAACTTCCTCGGTAGAAACCGGGGCAACTAATGTTTCAGTCTCGGAACTAGAAACTTCGTGAATCTGAGTAGAACGAGAGGGGTGTAAAAGTCCAAACTGGTGCAAAAACTCGTCTTTCAGCAAAAATTTAGTGCTTCTCTCTTCAGTAGCCACAGCACTTAATGTTTCGAAGGTTGGCTTGTGGCTGGGATCTCTAAGCGGAGGAGGAAGTGCTACAAAAAGTAAAGATTGAAGTTAAGTACTTGGCAATTTGAGTTTCAAGAAATTCAGAGAAATGAAGTGAGCGAAAACAAGCAATCTTACTTCCGACTCTCCAGACGGCATAGAATCCCGGGGGGCAGCGGACGAAGAAGAATTGACTTAAA
This sequence comes from Allium fistulosum, assembly GCA_030737815.1. Lineage (NCBI taxonomy): Eukaryota > Viridiplantae > Streptophyta > Magnoliopsida > Asparagales > Amaryllidaceae > Allium > Allium fistulosum. Next base: position 461,223,940 of record CM060907.1, on the reverse strand, counting down.
AACCCGTGTGCACTCTCGGGCAAGTCTAGAATCAATTTATGGTTTCTTGCGCCTCTTACAAGTATAATTGAAGGGTGATCTTTGTTCTTTGCAAAAGTGCACAAATAGTAAATCTCTTCAAAACTTGGAAGACGATCGAGCGTCCTTCTGAACAACATACACAATCCCATCAGGATGGCATAACCATTGGGGATTAGCTGGAAGGGAGAGATAGTTAATCGAAGAAGAAGCTGTCGAAGAAAATCATTAAAGGGAGGAATAGATCCACTTAAGCACATCTGACGATTAACTACGACAAAACCGTGAGGTGGTCTATCAGCAGTATCATTTGTCTTAGGAAGCTGAGCGTCTGCCTCAGCAATGCCGAACTGAATGCACAGTTGATTGAAAGCTCTGTGGTTCAAGGTGGTCGAAGTTCTTTCCGGAGGATCATTCAATGGATTAGCAATTGGAAAAAACTCCCCAGCTTGTCCTGTCTCTTCTTAATGAGAAGTCATTCTACACAAGGAACTGGATATTCAAATATGAAGGTGCACGTTTCCTAAAAGTGTGAAGTGTTGTGCGAAACTAATAAAAATGACAAGCAAATATAACTGGAATCAAATTAGTTGACATTTGTTAATTATAGAGTTTCAGGGCTTGTTATTTCAAGTCCAAGTACAGTGTTGATGCAAACAAATCAGCTTTAGTTGATTATTTTAGCTTTGCTTTAATACTTCACTTGAACTTGTTAATTCACAGCATTTCATTCGCATAGTTCATTTAAGTTGATTATTCTTTATCGACTAATCTGTCATTCGATGTGGGCAGTCAATGGTAGTATATTCGCCCTAGTTTTATGCAAATGTTGTGTTTAACAGGTTGTTAGTTTAAAGGTTAGTATAATATGTAAGGAAGTGCAATAAAGTTCAAACAGTTCCAAGTTCAAACAGTACAAAGTTCAAGCAAGTTCTTTCAAAGTTGTACAAGAGTTCCAATTTTGTTCATCTCTTAGGTTGTTCAGCGACCTAGCATAGGTCGGGTTTTCCTTAAGTCGAAGTTCCATCAAGTCATTCTGTCCAAATTCCTACAAGTACTAGCTCGGCCGCGACCTAAAGCCTATGCCGCAAAAAGTTAGGTCGTTAATTTGTTAAGTCGCTCTGCTTTAAGCTTTAGGTCGCAAGAAAGTTAGGTCGTGCAATTCGCGTCCAAACTCCTAAGACATAAGTCGTTCTTCTTGGAATTCATGTGCAAATCTAGCCAAGTCCTAGGTCGTTTGAATCCTAGCACGACCTAAAAGTTAAGTCGCAGATCTGAAGGTCGTTCAGCTTTCTTTAGGTCGAAAGGATCCTTAGGTCGCGAGCGATCTTAGGTCATTCAGATACACTAAATCACTAACTTCTTCTCCACTCAACAGCTCACTATCTCATTAACTCGCAAACTCGATAACCCATTATCACCTCTCACAATGAAATCCATCTCTCTCAATGAAATCGATCACTCACTCAGTGAAATCTATTACCTCTCCATACCACTAAATCACCCAAAACCAATTCAAATCATCTTAGATCTGTAATTTGTCCAACATCCTGCTGTGTTCTCGTGCATCACAACAATGACATAGCTAATAGCGATCGAACATTGATCGCAACATGACTCGAAAGAGAAACGCGACGTACGAAATTGGTCTGGGATTTGCAGATTGAAATTCATGGTTTGATGGATGGATAAAGATCGAGTTTACTTACGTAATACGATGGTAAAGATGAATTGATGACTGGATAGGTTGAATTCACCCTTGGAAGCTCGAAGATTCGTTAATGGCAGAGCGGGAAATCGAAGCAGTTAAGTAAGGAAGAAGCAGTGACCTAGCAGTTTATATGGGGTAAAGAGAGGAAGGCGAATGGGCACGCGAGTTAGCACATGATTTAGGTCGCTCACGACCTAGCAGAGTTAGATCGAAGCACACGACCTATGACATAGGCCTGTACTTCGAGGGGCAAGTGTTAACTCCTCTTTTGAAGCAACCTAGTGACCTAAATTTACAAGCGACCTAGCGACCTAAATTTATAAGCGGCCTAACGACCTAAAACCCCCAACGACCTAAAACCCCCAGCGACCTAACGACCTAAAGCTCCAGCGACCTAACGACCTAAAGCTCTAGCGACCTAACGACCTAAAGGATTAAGCAACATAGCGACCTAAAGATGGAGCAGTTCAACGACCTAAATTATAGGTCGAGCCAGCTTAAGTCACTCCACCAAGATATCTCAACACAATTAAGTCATCGACTACTCCCTAGGTCGCTCCCGACCTACAACTTACCACCTCGATTCAGTTAGATCAAGTGCACCCCTGTTAAGCCGCAAACCATGCCCACTAGGTCTCCCACGACCTACGACCTACCCTTAGGTCGTTCATGACCTACGACCTAACTCAGGATTCTCCTATAAATACTGCACCAACTCCAACTTGAGGGGGACTTTGGGGATCATTTCTGGAGCGCCTATACTCTGCTATTTTCTCGACTCATCCGACACTTCAAACACCAAAGATGCTTCAACGAACTTCAAGTGGAGATCTAACACATCCGACATGGATTCAAAGAGCTCTCTTACATGGAAGTTCTAGCTACTCGTCTCAATTGTGTTGAAATCATATTGTAATCGAAGAATTGTTGTAAAACTTGTAATCGAATCCGTGATAAAGGAGATAAAGTGGACGTAGGCTTAATTTCAAGCCGAACCACTATAAAACTGCTGTCTCTTTACTTTTCTGCTATGTTCTGCTTATATTATGTTCCCGTACCAACGGGTGGTGCTTTCACTTTACTAATACTCACACCGGGGTGTTAGCGTCGATTTTTACGTTAACATTTTTGGTGCTTTCATTGAGAATTGAACTCAGAAGTGTTCTCACCATTGCTTCGCCAAAATTTGTGGAAAGAATTTCTCTAAAGACCAGAAGTCTAGCTGAAATCATGGCTCCTGGAAGAAAGGCTAGATCCGGAAATGCTCATGAGGACACCTCCGCTTCCCCAACAGTAAACTAGGCAACTCCTACCGTCGGAGTCACAAGGGCTGAATTAGACGATGTAGTGTCTGGATTAAATCGAAGCTCAAAACGCTTTGATGTTAGACAGATTAAACGCTCTGCTTGGGGCGAATCGACAACCAGAAAATAATGAAACAACCTTTGCCGAAGCGCCACCTTTCCAAGCTGAAGGTTCAAGGCCGCAACCAACTTTTCGCGAACATTTGCCCAGGCAAACTTCCGAAAGAATAGCTGACGCCTGCCCGGCGATGCCTCTGAACAATGAGGAGTACCTATCAGGGATGGTTCGTCGAATCATGAAAGAGAGCATGTAGAAGGAAGAAAATGAGAACGACTGGGGATTTTCTCCAAGCAAAACTCCGTTTACTGAAAGGATCCTGAAAGCAGAATTTCCAAGGAAATTTGTACCTCCTACTATCCCGTCCTATATGGGAACAAGTGACCCTAATCATTTCTTATATAAATATGACTGGCATATGATCGGTGCAAGAGCATCAGATGAGGTTAAATGCCGATACTTTCTAGTGTACTTGGAAGGAGTGGCTCTACTTTGGTTCACAAAGCTACAAGTTCGGTCCATAGATCAATTCTCCGACTTAACTCGAAAATTCAAGGATCAGTTCAGGTTGTATGCTTCAAAGGCTAAGGATATGATGTCACTGTCCAGCTTTGAACAAGCTCTCGGAGAATCTGTCAAATCTTTCTTGAAGCGTTTCAACATAGCCTTGGCCGAAGTGGATAATGCAGAACCCCGTACGATCCTAACTTACTTGATGCGAGCCATTGATAGATCAAGCGAATTCGGAAAATGGTTAAAAATGAAGGAACCGAATTCACTTGAGAAGTTTTATAAAAAAGCCGACGAATTCATGCGCCTAGAAAGCCTTTCTGCGCCAGCGAAAGTAGTTATCGCCGAAGTCAAGAATAACGATGTTGCTTCTAACAAAAGAGAACCTGGAAACCAGAAAAGGGAAAATGACGGAGGAAAGAAGAAGAGAAATGAGAAGAAACCTTGCCGCTTTAATCCTTCAGATTTTACTCCCTTAACCGATACACCGGAAAATATCTTCTTCGCAACAAAGGATGTTGTCAAGTATCCCAAACCACCTGAGATGGGGAGAGGTGCAGTGCATAATGGGAAATTATGTCGATTTCACAATCAACCTGGCCATGACAACAATCAATGTCACCAATTAAAGAATGTGATTGAAGAGTTGCTGAAACAGAATAAACTGCAACAATATGTGAAGAAAAACCGAGTCGACCCAACCTCATCCACTCAAGGGCAACAACTTCCTGCCCAACAATCCGGCTCAGGCGACAAAACTGCAGTGCAGGAATCCGAAAGGCTTATCATTAATGTTGTCACAGGGGGTCCTCACCCAGCAGGCAGAAGTTGGGATGACTGCTAACTACCCACAAAACTGCAACTGGGCACCTTTCATTCTCTCTGGCATATGGATCTAAAACTATGAACCCAGTGGAAATGGAAATTCAATCCCGAGATTCTGGAACAACAATCGCTTGCATCCATATTTTACTTAAAAAGCATTGCTTAAATTTGTAAAATGATGATGGATGTATAACTCTTGTATTGTAAACCACTGAGAAGTCAGTGCGAATCAATAATAAAGAACTATAAATCTTGTGTCTTTTATTATTTTAAATTGCCTATCTCATTTCGATGTGCAAATATCTTAATATGTTGCTAAAATATCGATTTAATATTGCAGGCAATCAAAGCAAAGCTTACCTATTCAACATGTCACAAACCCAAGCGATTCCCATAAGTCACTCAATAAACAAATGTCAAGCCACAAAAATTCCAAGCTCAATTCCTACAAACGGTTGGTGATTCCACCAAAAGGGCACCTTCCCAAGAGGAAGGCACCAGGCCCATGCTAACTGACTGTGATTGTTTGTACAAACAGACATCCGGTTAAGTGGCTTGCGTCTGCCTGTGGATTCACTCGACCACGAAATACACTTTTCCGGAAAAATCAAACAGCTTGTCAAAGAAAAGAATAAAAACTTGAGAATGATAACTAGGAATCACTCTGCGACAGTTGATGCAAAGGCACGGATGAGCAGACAAAAACAGCCGAAATGGAATCTTGTCTCTCACCCAAGAATGTTGGTGGGACCACCCAAGGGGGCACCTTCCCAAGATAGAAGGTTCCAGGCCCTTGTTACTTGATTGCGATCGTTTGTGCAAACGAACATCCAGTCGGGTAGCTTGCATCTGCCACGTGGACCTACTTAACTGTGAGAATCAAACTTCCTAGCACACCAACAAAGACCTCCAACGAGGCAAAAGCCCTCTAACGAGGCACAAACCCTCTTCGGAGGCACAACTCTTCGGAGGAGTCCTCTTCGGAGGCAAAAGCCCTCCAACGAGGCATGCCATAATCGAAATGCTTTTCTCGCCCAAGAATGTTGGTGGGACCACCAAAGGGAGCACCTTCCCAAGATAGAAGGTTCCAGGCCCTTGTTACTTGATCGCGATCGTTTGTGCAAACGAACATCCAGTCGGGTAGCTTGCGTCTGCTCCGTGGGACCATTTAACTGTGAGAAAGTAACTTTCAGGCAAAACAAAAGCCCTCTTCAGAGGCACACTTCACCAAGTTGAAGTGCCAAACAAAAGCCCTTTTCGGAGGCAAAAGCCCTCTTCGGAGGCATACTTCACCAAGTTGAAGTGCCAAACAAAAGCCCTTTTCGGAGGCAAAAGCCCTCTTCGGAGGCACACTTCACCAAGTTGAAGTGCCAAACAAAAGCCCTCTAACGAGGCACAAGCCCTCTTCAGAGGCACAACTCTTCGGAGGAGCCCTCTCCCGAGGCATAACAAAAAAGCCCTTCCCAAAGGCATATCAAACAAGCCCTCTTCAGAGGCACACTTTTACTCTTAACAGTGAAGTGCTAAACAAAGCCCTCTAACGAGGCACATCCAATAGATCAAAGCATTCTCCAGAAGCCCGCTTCACTACATAGGGGAATCCACTTTTCAACAAACAAGAGTGATTATCCCCGAAAGTTGAAGTGTTCTTTTAAAAAAAATGAGAGAAAGAAAAACTTCTCCGATACAAGGCATACTCTATTAAAAGTAGAATAATATTTCCTCAAAACGGAAGAATTATTCTCTAAAATAAGAGTACAAGTCTTTTCATAATATTACAGTTAGCTGTGGTATGGGGGCATATAACTATATTAATAAAAACAACGCTCAAACATCATACCACGAGCTCACTGCAGTATCATATAAAGTAAATAAAGAAACTTGTGCAAAAAACAAGGAATAAATGCATTCACACATGTACTGACAAGAAATTGTACAAGTAAAAAGAATCATTTTATTTCATACTATAAATTTTTTGTACATATGCAGGTTCCAAAAGACGGGGGCCGGCACCCGTACAATCTCCGGTCAATACATGCAAAAAGCAAAACTGAAAGCGTAAAGTCCAGCTCATTACTCCTTCTTCCCGCCACCTTTAGAGCTCTTGCCCGGCTTGATGATTAATTTCTGGATCCGGCATGGACGAGTCGGGGAAGAAGGAGAAGGAGGCGTAGCTGGATCTTCTTCCACTTTTTCTTCTCCAGCTAAAGCGCTTTTCTTCTTCTTCTTCAAAGTTGTGCGTTCCCTTTCTTCTTTGAAGAAGACTCACTTCCCGGAGTAAGCAACGCAGAAAGCTTTGTGTCATCAACATAAGACTGCTCCGGGGTCTTCTCACTGTCCTCAAGTTCTTCCGCCTTCTGCTCTTGCGAAGCGGGTGGATCCTCCAAGCCTTGAAGGGCTTTTATTTGTTCTTCCTGCGACCCCGGCTGAGAAGCAAGAGTGACTTGAAGGGATGGAGGAGGAACAATTGGAAGAGGAGAAGTTTGTGCAGCACTTGGAATTTCCGCTACAGAAGAAGAAAAGTTAAAATCAGTATTCTCCATAAAAAGAGAAGATATTGGCTTGTCGGGACTTAAGTAATAAGCAAGAAATTCATCAAGCTCAATTGAATCGAACGAGCAGTCCACTTGAGCCAGATCTGAATCGAAGTTACCTAGAGAAGTCGGCTTAATCGCATCGATTTCAAAGTTTTCGGCTTCAATATCGATTTCAAAGAGAAGAAGAGAAGAGAAGAAGAGAAAGAAAAGACAGAGAGAAAAGAAGAAGAAAGGGAGAAGAAGAAGACAAAGCGGAAGAAACTAAAACAATTATAGAATCTCACAATCGCAGTGGAAAAACATATAATACCATATCGATAATCTTTACAAAACAGAAACTATAATATAGCATACATACATCCATCAGAGTACAATAATCAATCACTAATCATTTAGCCTGGACAGTTATAATAACCTTTCCTTATAATTGCTGATAAATTAAATAACAAAGCAGTGGAAAATAAACATATACATGGAATACGATCAGAAGACTTCCAGCTCCCTTGCTGAATCTCCAAAGCATCCAAATCTACATCTATAAATATACTCGGTCTAACCCGAGCATTGAAAGGGAAGATCGCCCGTATCAGTTTGGTAAACCAACGTGAGAAAACACATCTCAACTAAATTTATTTTAAAGTTATAAAGCGTTCTTTTATCAAACAAAGGTATCTTGTAAAACACGCCCACACATAGACACGGACGGGTTTTTACCTTACGATAACCAAAACCTTTCATATCAAATCATGTTCTATTATACTAGTGTCCAGTATACAAATAATAATTAAAATAGCTGAAATTGTTACCATTATTAAATTCCAGCATACTAGGCTCTACAAACAAAATGGTAGGCACGTAGTGGAGAATGGATTCCATACAAATGACCAGGTGAAGGGACTACCCTTCGGAAGTACCTCTCTAGAGGAATGTACTGAGGTCAACAGAACATCTGCACTTCTACCAACACAAGACCAGCCTACCTCTTCTTAGATAGTACTGAATATGTCATCATCCCGGTCGTTACCGACCTATCTGAGGGCCCTCGTAGCATACATCCACAATAATTTACATCCCGAACATCATAGCGGGAAGAAACATATCTAGAAGGGGATGATCATACCCTAATGGTTGCGAACCACATAGCCTTGCTGCATCTACCCTGTTTTGGGCACTTCCGGGTGTGAGGCCAAAGGTCACAATTACCTTTCACATAGCACAGATCACTCTAAATGCCACACTTCCATTCCTTCGATCACTATTGATTTTTACAAACATACAACCTCCGAGCTCATACGTCTCAGAGAAGGGTGTTAACCTAAGAGAAGTTGCCTTCTCCGCCACCAAACAGAAGTACATATGTAAAAGTCAACAATGCAATGTCAAATATCCATCCATACAAGTTGTCCAGGAACAGGACAAACCGAAGGCTCTCTCCTACCACATCCTGTCAGGCATTTCCCTCGGATTAGTAGCAATTAGTCCTTGCATTGGATATTTAATAATGAAGAGACTACTGCTACTATATGTATATTGGGAGTTTATCCCCAAACGATCAATAAGCAGTCCTTTATTACGAAAATCCCAAATATCAATATCTTCCAAACCTGCACATCGAACGCATATACGTTGGTCTGAAGTGGTTCTCGGATAAAACCGACCCCGGTCTCTCTAGACCAACAACGATAAATAGGAAAATATTTATTAGATAGTCGGTTATTTAACTATCAAAGCAACGGACAATATATCCAGTGCCATAAGAAATCACAAGGCTCGTTTAATTAATCTTTATTAATTAAATCAAATCTCCAAATATTCACTTCAAATTATCTTTAAAAAGGATATATTCTCAAAACCATTTCAAATCTTTCTATATTGGAAAACATTTCCATATACTTATATCAACAGTATAAGCATATTCACAAATCACTTCATTTCAACACTAAGAAAATCTTTTCATTTACTTATATAAATGGTATAAGTATATTCCAAAAAACTACCATTTGGAGACACGCCAAATAGATTTCTATAACCGTACAACTCCAGAGTTCATACGCCTCTAAACGGGTGTTAAGTATAGGAAGCAATGCTCCCACACCACCAAACCTTTAGTATGACCATAAGAACCGATTCGTGTATTTCACGATGGAAGGTCAAAACATAATTTATTGGGTCAAAATGAATGTTGCGTAAAACATCGTTACGACAACCCAAAACATTATTATAGGGATTTGGTAAATAAGCAGACATATAAATCCCATATGCTATATAAAATATTTCCCTTCGGAAATCATTTATTATAACAACAGTGTTATAGTCCATGCCTTCCTTATTTTCCCAAAAACGTCTATTACAACAATAAATGTTGAAATCTATGTTTCTGTTCCATATCACATTTTAAAACATCTTCAAAAACCCTTTAATTCCATTTAAAACCATCACTTCCCAAAACATTTACTTCCAAGAGATAAATTACTTTAAAAAAATTAACTTCATCAAAACATCACTTCCAAAACTCCTTTGAATAAAAACCCATATTTAAATATCAACATAAAACATCTCCAGATTTATAAAACCATTTTCATAAATTTCCTTTTGATTTTATAAAACTTCTATTTTATAAAATTCCTTTATTTACAAATTTCTATTTATAGATCTATTCTTTTATAAAACTAATTTTACTATCCATTTCTTTATAAATCAAATTTATTTATAAAATCCATTTATAGTTCCATTTACAAATCAACTTCAAAACCATTTATAAATTCCAATTATAAATCAACTTCTTTATTTATAAAATATCACCTTATAAATATTTTATATAAACTTATTCAAAAATTCATTTTGAAAGCATTTCATAGAACCATACTTTTAAATCATAAAAAATCATAACATTTTATTTAAAAACAAATTCCTTTCTTTTAAATAAATCAAAAATCATTAAAACGTATATACTTCCAAAATTCACAATCAAAATCATCAATTTCAATATTTCCAAAATATCGAAAAACAAGGCCCAGTGCTACCGTAGCACTAAATAAGTCTAATCACATCAAAACATCATCACGACGTCCATAACATCATATATCATCATATACATAAAAATAAATCAACAGTGGTGAGGAATCATGTTGGATTCCTCCAACCTGTCCCTCTACATCACAACAGCATATAATCATATAAATAAAAATCAACCGCTTCAAGGCGGGATTCGTATACAAAGGGTCATCCGCTCATACACGGAAACGCAATAGGGTCTCAACCGCTACAATCGGCGGGAATATATCCAAACCAACTAATATATATATATATATATATATATATATATATATAATATATCATCCAAACAAGCATCAATCATCATAAATAAAATTTTCCCACTTATATAAAAATATAAGCAAGCCAGAGAGGTGAGTATACTCACAAAAAGGCCAGAAATCGCCGAAGCGCTACGGATTGAATTAAAATTGAACGGTTGTTCAATTTAACTCAAAATTCGTCTAATCTAACTCCATAGCGTAGTGCTCGCTGATACGAATGCAACATAACTTGTTTCGCTTGAAATGGACCTCGTACGAGAAAGTTACGAGTTATTAATCATTCGATAATCAATAAACTAATTAACTTAAATTAAAATTTAAACCTTCACTGTTAAATATCGTTTCCCCCTTCTTCCTACCTAGGCCTGCACACGCACCTTCCTCCTTTTCTTTTTTTCTTTTTCCATGCTGGAACTTGCACCACATCCATACCAGTGACGAATGTCGATCAACCTTCGACCATCCCATAGCCGCACGCTTGCCACGACCAAACCCCACGCCTTCACGTGCGTACGCAACCTCCACTACCGAGAAACTCATGACCTAAGCTCGAACGGAGGGGGATTTCGACCACCTTAGTTCGTCGTTCGACGATCCATCCGTAAGATAGCTTCGTATCATTGTCCTCTACGTTTTCCTAGTTGGAGTCGAAGGCTAATTTGGCTTCGAGTGGCTCCGATCGACAACGGCCATCGGATGAAGGTTTTAGAAATGGCGGCTGATTTATTTTCTAAGGTTAGGTTACAAATGAATGAAGATGAAGGCTATTTATAGAAGATTTCGTGACACTATTCATCCGTGAAATTTCCGAACTCCAAACGAAGCGTGCCGCTTGGCGTTCTATATGTTATAACCATATTCCGAACACAATGGAATATATATCGGAGGACAGTTCCATCATATATAGAAGATAGAGTTTCAAAATCAAATTATTTTAATTAAATTTCCTTTAATTAATTCCTATGCATTTCGAACTCGCACGATCAAATTATAAGTCCAATCGACACGAAATTCGACAGCATACTATAATTCACTATTACGGATCCAATGAAACTAGTTTCATCGAAATCCGAGACAGTGCCAAAAATGACTATTTTTACACGTTAATTAAATCAATTAATTTCCAATTTTTATTTATTCACTTTTAAATCAATTTTAAAAATTCACTAACTCCATTCTAATTCAAATAGAATTTAAATCAACTTTAGAAATCGTTTTTCATTCCTTTTAAATTCAAGATTCAAATTATTTAAACAATTTCAAATATTAAATTAAACAGTTTAATTATCAAATAAATCGATATATTTGAAATATAAGTTATTCAACTTATAAAATTAACTTTTGTATATTTAAAATCAATTAAATATTTTAAATTCGAATGACTGAAATTCTGGATCGTTACATTCTCCCTTCCTTAAAAGAATTCCGTCTTCGAAATTACCAAGTAAGAAAATACTATAAAGTTAAGGGGTTTACTTTTCAAAAATAATTAGCTGAAATAGATTACCAAATTCATTTAAACCTTTTAACTTTTCCAAAATCAATTAGTTAAACTTCTTTTAAAAACTTTTCTACGTTTTCAAATCCATTCATAGTTATTAACTAGTACTCTTCTAGAAGTCAACTAATATCATTTCAACTTATAACTCAAAATCAAACTTTTAGTTATCAAATTTTTTTCCAAAATTCTCAAAAAAAATTTAACGCCTTAAATTTGCGAAAAATTTCGCCAGCGTCTCCTTTGCGCGGTTCGATCGTAGTAGGATCACAACATATATATCACAAATATACATCTCATCTTTGAGGATGAGGCATCCTATAGGGAAAAATATGAAAGTACGATATGTAATTTGAGATATATACCTTTTATTATATTAGCGAGCATATACAACTAATATAGCGCGAAAGCGAGCTCCAAATGCGAAGCATACGCCATCCGCTCCTACTAATCACTCAACAACCAATGAGAACAAGTATATAGAAAGTAATATCAATATATAACATATACCAATACAACAACTATATATGCCAATATAGCAAATGCATCAAATGCAACAAGAGAGACAATCAAACATTAATATTCATCCAAATAATTCATAACCAAATCAATTTAGATTTTCTAATGTCAACATTTAATTTATTAAACCCGTACGATGTAAATATATCATTTGTATGCAAAACCAAAACTGACCACTCGCTCGATCACACAATTTCACTTCCAAACTAGTATCGTTCACACGACCACTCTAGTGCGGACTCAGATCCAGTTCCTTGATTAGAAAATCGTCATCCTCCTTGCATAGCCATATACTATGATAGAGAACATCAGAATCAATCAAAAATCCACATCCAAGGTCCACCTTCAAGAAATCGAGTGAAAAATCCTAACTCGGATCGGTGTAAATCACCTCGAAATCGTATACTCGAATCTGGATCAAACAGTTATACGAATAAAACAATATACGTACAACTTACATATTTATTTCCAATTGGTTTCTTATTATATCTCATTCTTATTCTGATTCTTTTATTTTTATATTCAATTCCTTTTACATTCATTTAATCTGCATTCACTTTAAAATCAAATTCAGTTGTTCATATTAATTTCACTTACATTCAATTCATTAATCTTCACTTCAAATTCAATTCATGTTTAACAATATTTCATTCTATATACAATTTATTTAGCATATCTTCTTTAATACTAACAACACTTAACAATCATTTCATAAAATTATTTACTTAAGTTTATAAACATTTATACAACACTTCTTATGTTTATTTTCAATTCAAAACTTAGGTAAACTACTATTTCTTAGTTCCATTACCAAATTTACTTTTCTTAACATTCATATTCAATTTCTATCAAACAACATTCGAAAACATATTCACTTCTTTTTACAACTCAAGTTGAATTGCATTTATAACTTATGTTCATCTTTATTTCAAAAGTCAATTTCTATTTCATTTAACTCGTTTCATTAATTCATTACAAATTCAACTTTCTTTCATCTCACTTTACTTAACTTTAAGTTAAATTTCATTATTTATAATTAAAATTCAAAATTAGATTTCTTTTCTTCTTAATATTCTCATTCAATATATTATACTTTTGTTTTTTTAGCTTAACATTATTCAAATCCATAAGTTATACAAATTTATTTACTTATTTCATTTCATTATTTTATCTAATTCATTTCAAATTCAACTTACTTTCATTCAACTTTTTCTTAAGTTAAACTTTATTTTACTTACTTCATTTCACTAACTCAATTTATTTAACTTACTCAAGTTAATTCTTTTATTATTTCATATATCTCAAATTCAAATTTACTTTTGTTTACTTAACCAAAATGTTCTACCATTTTTAAAATTTGGATTTGCTTGCCCTATTCAAATTCATAAGTTGTAACTTATTTCTTTTTCATACTATTTCAAAATTATAAGTTCAAAAACCTTTTTCATATATTCATCAAATCATACTTTGAATTTATTACAATCAAAACTTGTTTTATCAAAACAAAATTTCAATAGAAAATCATTAAGGGTAACAATTCATTACTTAGAGACTCGAAAATGAATACTGATGATGCTGCAGTCATCACCCGCATTATTTCCCAGTGACTAAAGTGAATTAGGTGCTATTTTATTTACATTACTTAAATTCTCTTTTTATTTATAAATCATACTTATCAATTCATACTTATACATAATTTCTCTTATTTCACCTTAGTTACGTAAAATCATTTAATATTTCTTATGTTTGTTTATATTTATAATAACAACTTTTATTAGTTTATAAGCAACGAATGATAACAATCAAGTATTACCATTCAATAACAACCAAACATCCAGACAAGCACCATTGTCCCAGTGGTTAAGTGATTTGACTTTGGTGCGAGAGGTCACAAGTTTAAAACTTGCATAGCGTGATTCGAACATATGTTGACATGTGATTTGTGTTATATTAACCCAGTGACATGTTGTTTATAAGTACCATTTCAAAAACAACAACCAAACATCCATATATATAACTATAGTAATTCCTGAAAAATTATTCCTTTATATAGATAAAATATAGTTTAGGTAAAGTTATTTCATTTACCCACTTTAAAAGGCAATACTGTGTCGGTTTGCCTTATTCAAGAATTTAGAAATCCTTATCGATAACATGGCGTCCCACGTCTTGACTAGAATTCGTAAGCCATTTCAACAGATAAATTAACACAATATAAAACAATTTATAATCACTAACAAATATGCGCTCACATATATAATACACTCAAACTCAATCTAGGGCGCTACTGACCCTATCTATACCGAGTACCAATCAAAGCCTAGGTGTTAGCAAATCCTAAGCTCTAATACCAACTGTGACGACCCCAAATCCGTCCCTTTTAGAGCTGACAATAACCGCACATGTACAGCCCCAAACTGAAGGGAAATACGAATAATCATGAGAAAGAAAGAAAGAAGAGAGAAGAAGAGAAGAGAAGAAGAGAAAGAAAAGACAGAGAGAAAAGAAGAAGAAAGAGAGAAGAAGAAGCCAAAGCGGAAGAAACTAAAACAATTACAAAATCTCACAATCGCAACGAAAAAACATATAATATCATATCAATAATCTTTACAAAACAGAAACTGTAATATAACATACATACATCCATCAGAGTACAATAATAAATCACTAATCATCAGCTTGGACAGTTATAATAACTCGTCCTTACAATTGCTGATAATTTAAATAAAAAAGCAGTGGAAAATAAACATATACGTGGAATACGATTAGAAGACTTCCAGCTCTCCTGCTGAAGCTCCAAAGCATCCAAATCTACATCTATAAATATACTCGGTCTAACCCGAGCATTGAAAGGGAATAACGCCCGTATCAGTTTGGTAAACCAACGTGAGAAAACACATCTCAACTAAATTTATTTTAAAGTTATAAAAGCGTTCATTTATCAAACAAAGGTATCTCATAAAACACGCCCACACATAGACACGGACAGGTTTTTACCTTAGGATAACCAAAACCTTTCATATCAAATCATGTTCTATTATACTAGTGTCCAGTATACAAATAATAATTAAAATAGCTGAAATTGTTACCATTATTAAATTCCAGCATACTAGGCTCTACAAACAAAATGGTAGGCACGTAGTGGAGAATGGATTCCATACAAATGACCAGGTGAAGGGACTACCCTTCGGAAGTACCTTTCTAGAGGAATGTACCGAGGTCAACAGAACATTTGCACTTCTACCAACACAAGACCAGCCTACCTCTTCTTAGATAGTACTGAATATGTCATCATCCCGGTCGTTACCGACCTATCTGAGGGCCCTCGTAGCATACATCCACAATAATTTACATCCCGAACATCATAGCGGGAAGAAACATATCTAGAAGGGGATGATCATACCCTAATGGTTGCGAACCACATAGCCTTGCTGCATCTACCCTGTTTTGGGCACTTCCGGGTGTGAGGCCAAAGGTCACAATTACCTTTCACATAGCACAGATCACTCTAAATGCCACACTTCCATTCCTTCGATCACTATTGATTTTCACAAACATACAACCTCCGAGCTCATACGTCTCAGAGAAGGGTGTTAACCTAAGAGAAGTTGCCTTCTCCGCCACCAAACAGAAGTACATATGTAAAAGTCAACAATGCAATCTCAAAATGCAATGTTAGACATCCATCCATACAAGTTATCCAGGAACAGGACAAACCGAAGGCACTTTCCTACCACATCATGTCGTGTATTACCCTAGGATTCACACGATCAAATGATAAGTCCAATTGACATGAAATTCGAAAGCATACTTTAATTCACTATTACGGATCCAATGAAATTGGTTTCGTCGAAATCCGAAACAGTGCCAAAAATGACTATTTTTACACATTAATTAAATCAATTAATTTCCAATTTCTATTTATTCACTTTTAAAACAATTTTAAAAATTCACTAACTCCATTCTAATTCAAATAGAATTTAAATCAACTTTAGAATATTTTTTTCATTCCTTTTAAATTCAAAATTCAAAATATTTAAACAATTTCAAATATTAAATTAAATAATTTAATTATCAAATAAATCGCTATATTTGAACCATAAGTTATTCAACTTATAAAATTAACTTTTGAATATTTAAAATCAATTAAATATTTCAAATTCGGATGACTGAAATTTTGGGTTGTTACAAAGTGTACCATGAGAAAATGACTTCTCACGTTAAGGGCACTTTTGTGGATTTAGTTAATATGGCTTTGAGGTACAAGGCCTTGGAAAATAAGAAGCCTACTCCAGTAGCACCAACTGGTGGAAATACCAGTGGAGGTGGTTCTAACAAGAGGAAGTTCAATCCAAATTAGAAGAATTAAGGAAAAGGGAAACATAAGAAGGTTAAGGAGGTAAGTTCAGGTTTATTAGTTGTTACCTTTGCAAGTAGAGAGGTTATATTTTAAGGTCCTGTCCGAACCATGAAACTCCAAAGCAGCACAGTGGACCCATCCCTCCAATGGTCCTGAAGTCTCTTTGTTTTCATTGTCATCAGTCGGGCTATAGGATTAAGGACTGCCCACTCATGAAGAAGGTGCAGTAGCCCAAGGTGTACGCCATTAAGGATGAACCATCGACTTCAACAGGCGTGAAGGGAAAAAACGTCCTTGAAGGTACCGTACTTATTAATAGTATTTTCGTTTGAGCATTATTTGATACGGGTGCCTCTCATAGTTTTATCTCTTGTGAATCAGTAGGTAAATTTCATCTTATTCCTAGTATTGTAGAAAACTTTATGTGTGTGTCTAACCCATAGGTGGTGTAACTCATTTGTATATGATTCGTGAAGATGTGCCAATTTTCTACCCTTCTCATCACTTCTCTTGCTACCCATATGTCTTAGACTTTATGGGATTTGATATTATTATGGGTACGGATTGGTTATCAAAATATGGAGCTATTTTAGATTGTGTTGAAAGGACTGTATCATTAGAAATTAAGTTAGGAAGAATTGCTAAAATATCATGCAAGAATCCCAGTATTGATATGTGTAGTTTCTTGCATGCCCTGGAATCATCCCAGGATGAGTTAAGTTATGTAGAGGTTGTTAAGAATTATCCTGATGTGTTTGAAGAAGTCAATAGCTTACCCTCGCACTGAGAGATAGAGTTCCTTATTGATTTGGTCATTTGTGCTATACCTGTGGTTCAACCCAAGAGAAGGATGGCCCCGAAAGAGTGGAATGAATTAGAAAAGCAAACCAATGACTTGTTAAGAAGAGGGTTGGTTAGACCTAGTCATTCGAGTTAGGAATCTGCTGCGGTGTTTGCGACTAAGTCTAATGGATCTTTAAGGTTGTGCGTGGACCGTTGGGAGTTGAATAAGCTGACAATTAGGAACAAGTATCCCTTACCCCGCATCGATGATCTTTTTGATCAACTTCATGGAGCTATTGTATTTTCTCAGATTGATTTAGCTACTGGATTCCATCAATCGAGGGTCGCTAAAGATAGTATACCCTTAACTGCTTTTAGAGGCCTTGATTGTTTCTTTGAATGGTTGGTTATGCCTTTCGAGCTAATAAATGCACTGCATATTTTGTAGATCTCATGAACCATGTTTTCTGAGATGTCCTTAATAAGTTTGTATTAGTTTTCATCGATGACATTCTTATTTACTCCAAATCCGAGGGGGAGCACAAACATCATTTGGAAGTGTTGGAGACATTGAGGAAACATGTCCTAAAGGCAAAATTTTCTAAGTGCCATTTTTGGAAATCGGAGGTAAGATTCTTAGGACATATCGTGATGGGAGAAGGTATTTCAATGGATCCGAAAAAGGTGGAAGTTGTTCAGGAATGGAAGCAACTGCGAACTCCTACCGAGGTTCGCAGTTTCTTGGGGTTGGCTGGATACTATAGGAGGTTTATTCAAGATTATTCCAAGATTTCCTCCCATTTGACTAAACTGACTAAGAAGGAGGGGAAGTTTATATGGACTTCCAAGTGTGAAGAAGCATTTCTGGAATTAAAGAAGAGATTGACCAGTGCACCGGTTTTGGCTATTCCAGATGGAAATAGCGGGTTCACGGTTTACACAGATGTATATGGAGTGGGACTTGGTGCTGTGCTAATGCAGCATGGTAGTGTGATTGCGTATGCAAGCAGGCACTTAAAGCCTCATGAGAAGAACTATGCTACGCATGACCTGGAGTTGCTAGCTGTTGTCTTTGCGTTGAAAATATGGAGACACTACTTGCTGAGTATGGATCCTTCTATTCCTCTTAGTTTTTTTCTAATCTTTATAGATTTTAGGAGTGAGCTTTTTCTTTAATTAGGTGAAAAAGTCGAGCTCTTCACGGATCATAATCCCCAAAGTATCTTTTTACTTAGAAGGATCTGAACCTGAGCAACCGAGATGGTTGGAGTTTCTGATGGCTTATGACTTGGATATTCTTTATACACTGGGAAAATCTAATGTGGTGGTAGATTCCTTCAGCAGGAATGCTGTTTTGACACTTTTCGAGGTTATCCCGACTCTCCTAGAAAGATTAGTGAGAAAGTAAAGAGAGGACAGAAGCTTAGTGGCGATCACCAGGAAGGTTGAGGAGGGACAGTGTACAATTTTTAAGATTGATAACCGAGGAGTTTTGAGGATGAATGGACGGATCCGTGTACCGAATGTCAACGATCTTAGGCAAGAAGTTTTGTCAGAATGCCATCGTTATAAGTTGAGTATCCATCCAGGTGTCTCAAAGATGCATAGGGATATGAAACAGATGTTTTGGTGGAAGGGAATGAAGAGAGATATCTCTGTCTTTGTTAGCAGGTGTTCGTGTTATCAACAAATCAAAGATGATCATCAAAAGACAACTGGATTATTACAACCTTTGGAAATACCAAATTGGAAATGAGAAATGATATCAATAGATTACATCGATTGTTTACCCAGAACCAGAAAAGGAAATGAAAGAGTATGGGTTATTGTGGATCAACTAATGAAGAGCGTGCATTTTATTTCGGTGAAACCAACAAGGACCGCTACTTCTTTAGCTAAAATTTTTATATGGGAGATATTCAGGTTGCATGGAGTTCCTGTGAGTATAGTAAGTGATCGAGAACCTATATTTACTAGTCAATTTTGGGAAGCGTTGGAAACAACTCTTGGGACGTAGTTGAGGTTAAGCACAACATATCACCCCCAAACAGATGGACAGATGGAGCGAGTGAATCAGATTCTAGAGGATCTCTTGAGAGCATGTATTCTGGATTTTGGTGGATCATGGGAGGACCATTTGCATTTAGTTGAGTTTTCCTACAACAATAGCTTTTAGGCGAGCATCGAAATGGCACCGTATGAAGCCCTATATGGAAGACCGTTCAAGTCACCAATATGTTGGGTTGAGACGGGAGATAGATTAGTACTTGGGTCAGACATGATCCGAGAGGCTACAGAGAAAATTGCAGTGATTAAGAAAAGGTTGAAGGAGGCCCAAGATCGCCAATAGAGTTGTGTTGATAAGAGGCGAAGAGATTTGGAATTTGTGGTTGGAGATTTGGTGTTCGTTAAGATTTCACCTATAAGAGGAGCTGTAAGATTTGGAAAGGCAAGGAAGTTAGCTCCAAAGTATGTTAGACCTTTCCGTATTCTTGAGAGGATCAGATCGCTTGCTTATAGGGTTGAATTGCCAAAGAGATTGGCGACAGTTCATAATGTATTCCACGTGTCTCATTTGAGAAAATATGTTTATGACCCATCTTTGATTGTGGAGCCATCGGTTCAAAAGGAATTGGAAATAAAACTGAAGCTGACAGTGGTTAGACATCCAGTTTATGTTGTAGATCAGGATGAAAAGAGGTTGCATAACAGAGTGGTGCGACTAGTCAATATACAGTGGAGTGAGGATCCAAGAGATTTCACTTGGGAGACGGTGGATCGTATGAGAGAAGCCTATCCCGAGTTGATGTTAGGATAGTTAGTTGATTGTCTGTTGTATGTATAGTGTATGTTTGTTTGCTATGGATGCTTAGTACATGTCTTTGTATGTGTTTATGATTGAATATATAGCTTTTTTCCTGGTTTAGACTATCTCCTTTATTGCTAATTTCGAGACGAAATTCTTTTAAGGGGGGAGAGGGTAACGACCCAGAATTTAATCGCTATTTAACTGAATATTTAATTATATTTTAAATAATTAATAAATGGTTTTTTATTAACAAATAAAACTATTTTAAATAATAACTAATGATGGTAAATTTGTTTTCAAAATTTGTTTACCAATATATATAGTTTATAGAGAAATAGAAAATGTGACTGAAAATTATTTTCTGAAATATCAATTTTTCATTGGTTAAAAGTTAATTAAAATGCTATAACACTATTATAAACACACATGCACATAATATAAACCATTTTAACATGGTGTGTACATGTACATATGCATGTACACATTAGCTCTCTAATGCATATAAACATATAAGTTAAAATAAAATAAAATTTCATAAAAAAATATATACATAACATATTTAAAAATATACCATTTCACCACAAGTACTTAGGACATGGCTTGAACAGTGAAAAGAGAGGGGGCATGGTATTAGAGAGGATGGGTGTAAGTGGGGGAGGCGTATGGTAATGCATGCATACATATATTTTAAATATAATCACTTATATATTTTTTCTATTAGTTCCCTAAGCCTATATATACCCCTTTATCTTCATATTCTCATTTTTACAACCTCCTTCTTCATTTCAAAATCCTAAAAGCTTGAGTTGAACATCCATGGCCTTCCCTTCATAATTTTCAAAGTGGAAATCCACTTAATTTTGCCAAAAATCTTCTTTTTATTTCACAAAACCACTTCTACAAACCATTAAACACCTCTCTTCTAAAATACAAGCAAACACCCACCCCAAAACCACATGGCCGAGCCCAAACTAGTCATGGCTGTGCCCAACAAGGCCTAGGCCGAACCCAAGTCCACTTGGCCAAGCCATTTTGAGTGTTTGAGCAACCAAAAGTTCAATTTTTGCAAAGTTCCTAAAGTGTTTTCAAGTTTCGGTAAAAGTTCGCTTTGATTTAAAAAAATTCGGTGAGTAAAACAAATATTTTTGGAAAAGAAAAACAACTTGTTTTTAATGATCTATATGTTGTGAAAATATAGTGTTTGTTGTGTTGAATTATCATTTTGTTTGGATGATATATGATTGCAAGTTGGTTGTTTGGTATAGATTTGTGATTTGGATAATATGTTGATATGTTTAGATATGTATATGGATATGGATATGAGGTATTGGTTTATGATATGATGGTAGTATTGTTTGTGAAACAAAACCAAGTATGTTGTGAAATGGTTATGAAACTAGCGCTTTAAATGGTCGAAAAAGGACTTGAGATCCGATGGAAAAAGAAAAGCTTTCTTTTTAGTCTTGACTTTTGGAAATGTTTTCCAAGTTTATACCTTTTGTTTAAATTTTCGAAACCTTTCAGTTAAGTTTTCAAAACATGGCGCAGCAAGTGTTAAGTGAGATTTCCGTCTAGAAATTAACTCCAGCGAACTGCGCTTATAGCGATAGTCGCTATGAATGCAGTTTGAGAAATTTCGCGATTTCAAGTTTTAAAGTGATTTCTTTTGGATTGTTTTTTTTTGAAAAATCATTTCAAACTAATTAAGTAAGTTTAAGTTAATGTTTTGTAAACTAATAATTTATTTGTTTAATTTATTAATTAAGATAATTATTAATTAATTAATTAATAATTAGATTAATAAATTAGAATTTAAGGAATACCTAACTAAGTTAATTATTTTGATTAAGGAAATTTTAAATAATGATTAAATAAGATAAAAGGTAATTAGTTTTCAATTAATCAAGTTTAATTATTTTAATTAATTATTAATTAGATTAATTAATTATTTAATTATTATTAAATAAAAGGGATAATTATTTACTTAGTTTTTACTTAATTAGAATTAAATTATAAATGAATGTTATTTAATTAAAGTTTAATTAAAATTTATTTATTAATTAATTTTTAGTTAGGTTTAATTGCTGGTTAATTAGGATTTAACCAAGCTTAGTTAAGGTTTAATAACTAGTTATATAAATCAAGGCTTGACCAAGATAAATTAAGTTTTATTTATGATTATTCCTGATTTAATTAAGATTAACTAAGGTTAATTAAGTTTAACTTATAATTTAATCGAAGTTTATTTATTTTAAAAGTTTCTTTAAAACTCCATCGGTTCTTTATATTTAAGCAAATTGTTTTAAACCAAAGGATCTCTATCCATTCTATTAAGTAGCCAAATGAATTAAAATAGTTGTACTAAAATGATGACATGTTTTATTGAAAGTAAGTCGATTTGTACTTTTCACAAATACCGCACTTCGGGAACGTGATGAATATAAGGGGGTTAATTTCAATAAGCGGGTCATGATAATCTAAGCATATGAAATGTATGTCCATACGTACATCTTTACACCCTGATAGTGGGATGTCCACTATAAACAACTTGACCTTTTAAATTATCGAACGTTGGTTTGGAGAGACCGGGATCGGATATTAGTTGTTATCCAAAAACCACTTCGAACTAACGTAAATGTTCGAATTGGAAATAGTAAAGGCAAGGTCCAATATGAAGACTTTGAAATGCAAGGGCTGTTTGCTACTAACCCTGAGGGTGACTCCAAAATGGGTGTAGTGGAGATAATGCCTTCAGTTCGTTCATCTCTTGAACGAATTGTATGGATGAGTACTGACATTGTGTTAACATATGGAAGGCAATGTTAGCATTCCGAGTGGCAGTGCTACAATAAAGGTAAATGTAGCCTCATGCCTCATCAACTGGAAATGACTAAAATAAGGGAGATGCAGCAAGGCTAGGTGGGTCGCTCCCATGAGAGTAAGGTCATCCCTATCTCGAATCCCTACTATTAACTCATTTATGTTCGGTACGATTGTTGATCCTAACCGAGGGGTGATCTTATTCGGTGTTATCCAGTAAAGGGTAGGCCGGTCTTGTGTTAGCAGAGGTCGATAGGTTCGACCTCGGTGTTATTTTGTCTGGAGATGCACCATAACGGACGGTACCCCAGTAGTCCAGTCATTGTATGTAATCCATTCTCCAATAAATGCCTTCAGTCTTAGTTGTATATATATTATGCTGGAATTTAATTAATGTAATAATTTCGGCTATGTGAATTATTTACTTGAAAACCCTAGACATTATGATAATATCACCTGATTTCTATATAAAGTGTTTTGGTTTGCGTAAGGTAAAAACCCGTCCGTGTTTATGTGCGGCGTGGTCTTATGAGATACCTTTTATTTTCAAAGTGTTTTATAAAAGTAAAAATTAAGTCTGAGTTTACTCACACCAGACCTATGTCTGACCAAGAGTTTTATTTTCTTTTCCTAAAACTCTTAGGTACTCAAATTTGTATGAGTAGCCAAGTGATCTAGGTTTCTTATGGAAGCATTTTGAAGGAGCTAGAGCAGGAGGCTTCACCGTTAGCTGGTTATTGTTTTATTCCACTCTGTTATGTATGATCTATGTATTTTTCTACAAGCAGGTAGTTTTAACTACCCAGTTGAAGGTTGTAATGTAATGACTATGATATACTATTTATATGGAAATAACTATGTAATATCCTATGTTATCTATTATATGTTGTTCTGTTTCGTGTTGAGATTTTATGATTGTATAGTTTCTTCTTATCTTTCATTTTCTTCTACCCTTAATGGCTCATCTTTCGGTGCAAGAAAGGCGGTCGTTACACTTTTAGTCACAACTTCCTAGGATAGTATTATTTGTTGAAATAAATATTTGCCTAGTGTTTTTGCGTATGTTCGAATAAGTGTGTGTGTATATAGTAAGGTTTTAAAAAATTATGTTCAAAGATAATAACTACGCACTCTTACGTATACGTATCCCCATTAAATTGGTAACCTAAGCTCTGGTACCAAATGTGACAATCCTCCTCAAAACAAACCTAATTTTTGACCCAATAACAGCCTATCGAATCTTAGGCCATTTCAACGCTGGTTGTTGGTTGGTAAAATTGATACAATGAAAAATATACCAAGTTATCTATCTATGCTTTCAAAATCTCGCAACAGATGGATAAAATATAATATTAGAAATAAGTACCCATTTCGTAAAGATTCAATCTTAGAAAATATAACATATCATCTTAAATAGCCAAAAATACAATATTCCAAAACAACAACATCATGTCTGAAAATGGGTACATCAAAAAATCAAATAGATAGATAACTTCCATAAGTCCTCGCCTCGGCCTTCGGCCTCTAAATCATCATCGTCTCCCCTAACCTGTGTGTTGTAATGAGGAGGGTTAGAACAATAATGTCCGGTGAACGAAAATCTCAAGCCTTACCATAACAGTATTTGGGCAGTACTATTTACATAAGAAATAAATCTTATGTATTCTATACTATATCCTACTAAATATACCTCCGACTATAAGCCCGAAGGCTCTTCCAGTCCAACTCCATAACGTACCTTTAATTGTAGGCCAAATTCCCTTTTTAGTCCCACACAACTACCGTCTATCTTGTCCTAATAATGTGAGAGAAAGTACCCATGTCATTTAATACCTCTTTAATGGGAATTAGGTAGAATCTGATCATTTAATACCTATATCCTAAGTAGATCCCCATCATTTAATACATAACCCAAGGCAGACCTCTTTGTAGTACTCCCTAACTAACATCGCATGAAACCTTATCATGCTACTGAATACTTCTTTATGGGAAGAAACAGACCCTATAATAGCCACTTAATACCTCGACTCTGGTGTAGACCTCACCTATGATTCCCCACTACCGTATCTAAATGATAATCTCGATCATTTAATAATTCTTAAATAGGAAGGTAGCGGTCCTTGCAACTGCCACTTAATACCCTCGAACCAAAAGCAGGTCCTACATTTCATGAAACGTAACCCAAACGGTAACGTCTCACATTAGTCCAACTATTCGTAGGCGATGAGAGTCAGATTAACTGGGCAGATTTACTCTACATAATTGGGACTAACCCCGCGTCCACCATGGGTACTTATTATAGGTAATGTTTCACATTAGTCTCACGGTCACACTACTGGTAGCCAGATTAGATGGGAAGTACTTTGTTTGCTTGTGACTGAACTCGCATCTGTATAACTTAGTCATAATTCCACTCTCCCAACATACTACCACACATATACCTCATCACATTTCGCATTAAGGCCATATAGGAAAACTCCTTATCCGCCTTTAATTATGGCTTAATTTCTATGACCATCCTTAATTTCCTTCCAATGGATTTTAATACTATTTACTAACCTATTTATTCTACGCAATTAATACTTTACTAATTATATGTTAATAATATATTTGTAAGCTAAAAAAAATATTTATACGTATATATTATTTGCTAACCAGATATTCCTAAGCGTGCGAAGATTTCCGCTTCCTATACAGATCATTAAAATTTAAAAACTTCCAAATTTGTACAACTCTAACTCCATACAATAACTTACAAAATAGCTAATATCCTTACCCAAACAAATAGACTTGTATCAATAGAATAGAATTAAATACCAAGCATATTTTATATTAATATACTAGAATCAACATTTCTCTTTCAAGGAATAAAACTTACAATTTAAACCTTTTATATTTTATTCAACTTTTACATAAACGAACTTGAACTGAAATGGGATTCATATTTAAATTACGAATATATTCAGTGCAAACTACGAATAAGAGAAATCGTACCTTACATACCATTTACCAACTTATTTTCTTTTTAGAACCCATGAACACATCAATAGGGAAGAGTTGGAAGTGGGATAAAATATAAAATATTCAAATTGCAATAATAAAACAATATATACTATTTTAATATAAAACAATTGAGATTCCACTAAATATAAGAATTGACATTTCATTTGGGGGAATTTTTGGGGTTTTAGTTTTAGGGTTTTCGTGAACAAAATTGCAACTTTTGGCACAGGTCCTTATTAAGGTTCAAAATACACGAAAAGTCCTTCACTAAATTTCAGTGTAAATTAGGTCCCTGTTTTTTTCATGATTATTGCAGAGCATGATGCAACTTTTCATAAAAGTTGCTGACATTTCCGCAACTTTTCTGTACACTATGAACATAGTGTGTGAAAGTTGCTGAAATATCAGCACTTATTTATAAAAGTTACTGACATTTTAGCAAAATTTATGTACATTGTGAACACAGTGTATGAAAGTTGCTAAAATATCAGCACTTATTTATAAAAGTTGCTGACATTTCAGCAATAATTTTTCTTTGTTTCTAGAAAATAGGGACCAGATTTACAATGAAACTTTGACAGGGAAAGTTGCTGAAATATCAGCACTTATTTATAAAAGTTGCTGACATTTCAGCAATAATTTTTCTTTGTTTCTAGAAAATAGGGACCGGATTTACAATGAAACTTTGATAGGGACCCGCTTTACAATATGAAAGTATGATAGGGATGCCTCCCTAATTTCCACTTAAACAAATCCATACTTCTACTATATAAATACTAAAATGTGAAAAACTAAGATTTCCACTCACGAATAATTTCTTGCTACCTTTTGGATTCGATTACGCCATTTCCTATATGCTCCATTAGATTCTTTCTCTTTTATAGAATATGCAACCATTAAATTATATATACATTAGATTAAGAATTTAGAGTTTAGGGAAGGATAAGAAAGGAAAACATTAATATATGTAAACCTATTACTTCTTTCCCTTAGATCGAATCCGTGAATCTAATTGTGGAAGTAGACCAATAGAGCTTCACTAACTATTAACTAGGTTTTAACCGAGCAGAAGCCAATGGAGGTTAGAACGTCAAGCCGAAGATAAAACAACCTAAAAACTTGGAAGCACGCTTAGAAGAGATAGAGAAAAAATTCAAAAAAGTTTTACCCAAAATGGAGCTGAGAAAACAACTCGGTGATGAGTCATTTGGCTCGGTACCCAGTCATTTTCCTTTCCTCAATCACCTTTAAATTTTCATACATCTCATGCCTTACTCCATCTAATTATGATGAAGTATTTTTCCTTAAGTTTGGACAAGCAATTCCAAGGAGTAATAATAAGAACGTCAAGAAAGCAAGATAGTTCAAGTGTTGATGGAAGATCACTAGAATCGGCCAAAAGACGATGAAAAGGACATGGAATACATCAACTAGAAGATAGAAGAGTAGAGTAAGAGAGTTAGAAAATTTTCCATTCAAGGAAATAGCTCAACATCGAGACAAATGACTAGGTGCCTAGTTATTCTTTTTTACTCGGTGGACCCTGAGTTCACATGTACGAAAATGGGTTGACGTCTGAACTCTACCGTAAGAAGGTTTCTGACCCAAAGCACATGTTTCCCTATAAATACAAACCTATGTGCAACCAAAAGAGGAACTGCTCCCTGCTCTTTCTTCTTCACTCTGGATCTGAAACTCCATTGCTCTTCACCGTCTCCCTCCCTCACAATAGTCATCAAGTTAGGTACACTTGGCAGTTCTAAGCCTAAGAACTTGTCAACTTCTTGTACTTACGACTCTAAATCTCTTTAGTCTCATACAGACTCTTCTTGATCCATGATTAATAAAGCTATAAAGTGGACGTAGGCCAGAGTTTGTCGAACCACTATTAAAATCTTGTATCTCCTAGATTTTTTTTCTTTGATTTCTATTGTTATCTGCTAGATCTAGGTCTAACAAGTTTCCTACCAATCAATCTTAGGTGTTGATTCATTTTTGGCTTCAACTTTTTAGTGCTTTCACCGAGAAAATTGAATTCAGGCTTAGATCTAGCTTGCTATTGTGGATTTGGAGATATCCAATGGTTAGATCCAAAAAACTAGCTCTAAGAAGTTTGAGAACTTATCGTTGAAGATTAATGGAGCCTAGAAAAGGAAGATCTACTTTCAATCCACATGAGAGGTGGCTGATGGTGATGAAGGAAACACTCACCAAACGAAAGTTAACAATGGAAATGCAATAACAGAATCCTCTACTCAACAAGAAGTTGTTACTAGAGGAGACCTTAATAAGATGATTCATGAACTTAACTAGAAGATGGCGGATAGCTAGATATCTCTCATGGATAAGATAGGCACTTTGCTAACCATGCAGCCGCCAACGACAAGAAGAGTTAGAAGAGAAACTTCTCTTGCATTAGAACGAGAGAACTCCTCAGTTTCTTGCCTAAACCGGGGAGATGGGAAGCAAAAGTAGAAGGAAGTAACTATAGGAGTTTATGTAGGAGGAAGTAGGAGTGCTTCCCCACAAGAAGACAAATTGGCACCGATAGGAATGCCAAAGTGGAGGATGTTAAGGAAAGTGATGCAATGGATGTATCTCATGAGGAAGAGGACTTGTAGTTTAAGATGATTTAGAGTTAGACACTGGTGTTGACTAACAAATCACTAGAGCTAGAGTCCAAAATGCCAGGGCAATACCAACCGGGCACGAACAGAACTCTGCAGGAGTGGTTCTCCTAAAAAATGGAGAACCTAGACATCATTCGATAAGCCGAGATCATTTATGGAGTCAAACACTCAGTGTAGCCCCTAATAGTCGACCTATAGATTACTGTGTTAGCAAGGAGTACATCGATGACATGGTCAAATGGATGGTGGAGGAGAGCAGGGGCATGAAAGACAAAGACTGGTGTTCCGCACCAAGCCAAATTCCATTTACAGAAAATATTCTAAGAGAAGAATATCCCCGAAAGTTCACCATGCTGACAATGCCATCTTACAATGAAACTACTAATCCCAGACAACACTTACTCAAATACGAATAACACATGGATGGAGCTAGAGTTATGGACGTTGTTCATTGTAAGTGTTTCCCTATCTTCTTGGAATGAGTTGCTTCTATGCGGTTCACTAGGCTCACGCCTAAATTCATATCGATGTTTGATGAATTAGCTAAGAAGTTTCTGGAGAAGTTCAAGATCCACACGGCACGACCAAAAGACGTTATGTCATTGTCTGGCTTGTCACAAGGACCCAAGGAGTTACCGAAAGCTTTCTTGAACCGATTTAACATCGCTGTTTTGGAAGTTAGCATTCCGAAGGAAGATATCGCATTCATGGCACTTGTCCAGGGCATTCATCCGGTAATGGATTTCGGTAGGTGGATAAAAATGAAACAACCTACTATTATGGAGGAATTCCATCGAAAGGCAAATCAATTTCTAAGGCTAGAAAAAGAAAATATGGTTGAAGGCAAGCCTGTCGATGAGCAGTCGAAAGAGGTGATTCAGAATAACATCGTGGTCAAACATGATGGAAATAGTTCTTGAACTACTACAAGAAATGTAGGGAAAACTGCAAATCAGAAGAAGAGGAATCAGAATGCTGGTAGGTGTTATGTGGACTGGAAATGTTCGAGGAATCTGAGACCCGAGGACTATATGCTGTTGAATGATAGTTTGGAAAACATTTATCTTGCCACTCAGGGAACTTAGTAGTATAACAAGCCAGCCAAGAGGGAAGCAATTGAGCAATAGAAAAAGTCGGGGAAGTATTGCTGCTTTCACAAAACTCATGAGCATAACACAAATGAATGTCGGCATTCGAAGAATTTAGTTGAAGTATCGATAAGAAACAACAAGCTCCAGCAGTGTGTGAAGAAACCGCAAAATGCCGATCAACCTGCCGGCCCCCGAGGGTTGAATGCTCAAGGAAATCAGCCTAGATGCATTGGAGAAGGGCCCAAGCGAACAGATGGAAGACTGGTCATAAACACCATTACTGGAGGACCTCACCCAACGCATAAGAGTTAGGGTGAGATGGGACGATATGCTAATTTTTTGAAGCATGCACTTCATAGGAGTTGGTACGCCATTGAAGACGGAGCTCCATCCAAGCTAAAAAAGACGATTACATGCGACATTGTGTTCAGGAATCAGGACGCTGAAGGCATAGAAGCACCAACTCTCGATCCAATGGTGATAACGATCGGCATCAGACCGGCTGTTATACATCGAGTGTTGGTTGACAATGGAAGTTCGGTTAATATCCTATTCCAAAAAATGTTCGACCAAATAAAGATTAGCATGAAGGATGTGACCACTTGCAAAACAAGATTTAGGGATTTATAGGTGAACCTAAATAGCTGATTGGGA
This sequence comes from Allium fistulosum, assembly GCA_030737815.1. Classification (NCBI taxonomy): domain Eukaryota; kingdom Viridiplantae; phylum Streptophyta; class Magnoliopsida; order Asparagales; family Amaryllidaceae; genus Allium; species Allium fistulosum. Next base: position 461,193,493 of record CM060907.1, on the reverse strand, counting down.
CGATCGACCTACCAATAGAACTCGAAGAAGGAGAACGAAGGGTGGTTCTTATCCAGACCTTCGTGACTGTTGATAAGTATTCTGCTTATAATACTTTCTTGGGCCGCCCAGCCCTTGCTGACTTCAGAATCACTTTGGCTCTATGGTGTCTCATGATGAAATTCCCAACGGAGAATGGTATAGGAGTAGTAAGAGGAGACAAAAGTGCTGCAATGGAATACTATGTTGCTGACTTATGTGAAGCTAAACGTCATGAAAAAGGAAAGAATACGGGAAGACTCTTCGCATTTTGGTACCGCAATACAAAGCCGTCCCTGGCTCATGGACCATAGTCGCTTCGACAAGGCTATAGATCATAAGAAGAAGAGTTCAGGGGAAATGCAAGCAGCACCGATGAAGATTATGCTAGCTATCCCTGTTGACATTGACGTCCTAACTCAGGTCTTGAAAATAGGTTAGTAGCTTGGAATCAAGATGTGAAAGGAATTGATAAACTTTCTTCATGCCAATCTAGACGTGTTCACTTGGACACATTCCGATATGTGCGGGATATCTTCGGAGATAGTAAGCCATGCACTTAACATCAATCCCAAGTTCACACTAGTGAGGTAGAAGAGACGTGGTCTGCGTCCGGAGCATTCCGCTGCATCGAAGGAAGAAGGGGATAAGCTGTTGGCCAACGGCTTCATCCACGATGCAACATATCCTGAGTGGGTGTCAAACCCCGTGTTGGTCGGAAAATCAAATGGGAAGTGGAAAACTTGTATTGAATACTCAGATTTGAACAAAGCATGCCTGAACGATAGCATTCCGTTACCCAGGATCGACCAGCTTGTTGATGGAACCACGGGGCAAGAACCGCTCTCATTTATCGACGCTTACGCAGGGTATAATCAGATTATGACTTGGGACTATATTGCTATCGCGTAATGTCATTTGGTCTGAAGAACGTCGAAACAACTTACCAAAGACTGGTGAATACAATGTTCAAGGAAATGCCAAAACAACTTACCAAAGACTAGTGAATACAATGTTCAAGGACCAGATCAGACAAATGATGGAAGTTTACGTAGATAACATGCTAGTGAAGTCGCAAGTGTTTGGAAACCATTTGGATGACCTCTTGGAGATGTTTGAGATCCTTTGGAAGAATGAAATGAAATTAAACCCGCTTAGATGTTCATTTAGAGTTGCTTCTGGGAAATTCCTCGGTTATATTATGAATGCAAGGGGCATTGAGGCCAATCCGGAGCAGACTGACACCTTACGAAATGTTTGAGCCCTGACAAAAAGATGGAACTACAAAGCTTAAATGGAAAGATCGCAATATTAAGCCGATTCATCTCTAGAGCGATGGATAAGTATACCATTCTTTAATGCATTATAGAAGGGTAAGAAGAACTTTGAATGGAACCAGGACTTCCAGACTTCTTTCAAAGAATTACTGTGACATATGGAGTTACCTTCGGCTCTGTCTAGATCAGTGGACGACGATGACTTATTCATTTACCTAGCGGTGTCTTCCCATGCATTAAGCGCAACACTTATGCATAAGGAAGCTTTGGTCCAATGACCTATCTACTATGTTATTAAGCGATTCAATGGAGCTAAAAACTGGAAAAGATGGCATATTGCTTGTTGATAGCATCTAAGAAAGTGCGGTCGTATTTCTAAGCTCACCCGACCAAGGTATTGACGGATCAACCCTTGAAACAGGTACTATATCGACCCGAGACTTCGGGACAACCTCCAAAGTGGAATATCGAGTTGAGCCAGTATGATGTGACATATCATCCTCGAAGAGCAATTAATGGATTGGCACTGGTTGACTTCATAGCCAAGTTCACTTTTCGGGATGATGAGGAGGAGGACACAACGGTCATAGTACCCCGATGGACATTGTTCGTTGATGGTGCATCAAACGAATTCTGCTCAAGAGCGGGAGTTGTGCTTAAAACTCCCAAAGGATGATTAATCAGTTATACACTGAAGCTGGAATTTCCTTCCACTAACAACGAGGTGGAATATGAGGCATTGATAGCAGGATTAAAAATTACGAAGGAGCTGGGAATAAAAACTTTGCATATCTACAATGACTTCCAACTCGTGTTTGCCAGGTTAGAAGGGAATATCACGCTAAGGGCATAAAACTTGTCCCTTACAGGTCAAAAGCCTGGGAGTTACTCCACAAAATTGAACACTACATTATATCTCACATTCTTAGAGAGGAGAATATGAAGGCTGGTTCCTTGGCTAAGCTAGCCAGCTCCGGAGAAGCGCAGCTGATGGGATTGGTTCCAGTAGAAATATTGATAGCTCCTAGCATGGAACAAATGGATGTTGATTGGGTTCTAGAAACTACAGAGGAGGACGAGTTGTGGATGACACCAATAAAGGACTACTTACTCAAGGGAATACTCCCCAAAGATTGGAAAAAAACGAAAGAAGCTCCTTCTAAAGACACCACAATTCATAATATAGGATAGAGTGCTATACGGGAGAGGATTCTCCTCCCACTTTCTTAGGTGTGTAACCAAAGATGAAGCTAGGATGCTCATTATGGAAATTCACTAAGGCAGCTGTGGTGACCACACTGGGGGCAGACACTGGCGAAGAAGATACTTCGCTATAGATATTCCCGACCAATAGTAAATCGAGATGCAGTAGACTACACTAGATGGTGCGATCGATGCTAGAGATTCATAAAGATTCTTAGAGCCCAACCTCCAGGACTTACGTAGATGGTTAGTCCATGGCCATTTGCAATTTGGTGAATCGAAATAGTCAGTGTACTACCTATAGAAAAAGGAGGAGCCAAATTTGCTATCGTTATATTGATTACTTTATGAGATAGGCTAAAGCGAAACCTCTTTCCACGATCACTACTAGAAAAGTAATTAATTTTGTAACATTATTTGCAGGTGTGGACAGCGAAACCTCTTTCCACGATCACTACTAGGGATGTAATTAATTTTGTAACATTATTTGCAGGTGTGGAGTACCGCAGAAAATTATCATGGACAACGAGACTTAGTTTGAGAGTGTCGAATTCAAGAACTTTTGTAAGCGTTGCTGGATCGATAAGAGCTTTTCCATTATAGCGCACCCACAAGCAAACAAGCAAGTGAAAGCAGTGAACAAAATCATCAAATCCACCATAAAGAAGCGGTTGACTAGAGTTAAAAGGAATTGGGTTTGTGAGCTTCCACTCACACTATGGGCTTATAGGACAACATAAAAATCAACGATTTGGCACTCACCGTTCGCCTTGGCATATGGTTCAAAAGCTATGATCCCAATGGAACTGGAAGTCCCCTCTCATCGCAGAAGACACTTCAATTCGAGAGAGAATGAACAACTACTGCTCGGGTCCCTCGACCAAATCGATGAGAAGCAGAACAGAGTGTTGCTGTTTACTAGAAGAGAGTGGCATGCCACTTCAACGCCAATATTCGCAACCGTACTTTTGAAGTGAGAGATCTCATCCTGAAATGAATCTTCCAGGGTATAGGAGTTCTTGGCCCAAACTGGGAAGGATCTTATGCGATTGACCAAAATCTTGGAGACAAAACATTCAAGCTAGCTATAGTAGATGGAGTTCCCATCCCGCATGCTTGGAATAGCGACTCGCTGCAGCACTACTATATCTAGTTTTCCTTAATTTCACAAATAAACCATGCAGGTGCATTGGGGACATTGTAAATAGGTAGGACTTGCCATCTCTTCAATTGATTAATAAATTTAGCTTCTTGAACCAATGGAACTGTGTGCTCATAAGAAAAACCGCCGAGTCGACCGGGAAAATCGACTCAAACCGCCGAGTCGATAAGGAAAATCGACTCAAACTACTGTGTTAATGGTGAAATCGACCCTAATATTTTGAGAACCGACGTTGCTTCGACAACGTCGGGAAGGTCAAAAACTGCTGGGTCGATGGGGAAAATCGACTCAAACTACCGGGTCGATGATGAAAATCGACCCCTACCTTCTGAGAACCGTCGTTGCTCCGGTAACATCGAGAATAACATTTGGAAGGTAAAAACCGCCGAGTCGATGGGGAAAATCAACTCAAACCGTCAGGTCGATGGTGAAAATCGACCCCAACATTTAAGAACTAATGTTGCTCCAGCAATGTTAGGAAGGTCAAAACCGCCGAGTCGATAGGGAAAATTGACTCAAACCACCGGATCGATAGAGAATTAATCCCTACCTTCTAGGCACCAGCGTTGCTTCGACAATGTTGTAAAGGCCCAAAACCGCCCGATCGATGGTCAAATCGACTTCTACTTCCTAAGAATACACATTTCCCTAGCAATGTTGGGAAGTACCGAACTATCGAGTCGATAGGAAAATCGACTCATACCTCTCGAAAATCGACGTCACCCAGAGAAAGGCGATAACAAAAGGAAATAACCCAAGCCTAAAGATAGGAAACGTTAAAGAAACATCCATGTTGTAGAGACATTCGTGTACACGTTTTCAGAGATATAAATTGATGCACGACGGGGATCTTAACACTGAACTTGGAAGAATTTGTTATGATGAAAGATGATGATGACACATCCTTCTGATACATCAAAAATGACATTGGTAAATGATGTCAACTTGGAAGAATTCAAATGCAGCCAAGGAATTGGCGGCACCAAAAATATAATGTCGGAATCAAGTAGCAAAAGTCACTAGTTCCCAGAGATAGGGATCAACAACAAACTAGACTGGCGGCAATCGAACGAATTGCTCAAGGTATCTTGTCTTTTGTTAATGCCTAAATTTTAACATTCAGCCCTCCAAACAGAGGCATATCCACCAACAATCCACTAACACTTGGTCGAAAAGAACTCGACCAAGCTCGAACAGGAATAGCCGCAGAGTTGGTTGAAAACGCGGTTCTGTTGCACCAAACAGAGTATTTTGGTAAGATAAAAACAGAGATGAGCAACTGAATATACTAAAGAAATTGCAAGAATATTATTTGTATACATAGAGTTGCAGTAAATAAACATATTTCACAGAGATAGAGGTATATAATATAGGAAATTGCAGTAGAAGTAATCAAATTATACACACACATAAATAGGCACAGTAAATAAAATGAAGAAAAGTACATAGGAGATAGTTTACAAAGGAAAAGCAAATCTTTTATTACAAATAATCTTTTTATGTACAGACAAACAACGGGGCCATACCTGCACAACCTAGACCTATTTAAAGTGAGAAATTAAAAATACAAACTCGACCATCATAAACATAAAAATCAAAACGCACAGCTAGCATGCACACTACCGAGTCTTCGCCTTCCTGCCACTTCGGTTGCCTTTACCTTTGTTACTCAGATGGATCTTGAGCTTCTCTCTCCTTTTATTAACCTTTGAGAGGAGTCTCACCTTTCAAGCCAGTAAATTCCCCACCGGTACCAGAATGTGGCTCTACAGACTAGCCTACTGAAGTTTTAGTGGGCTTAGTCTTAGGCGTCGTATCTTCAACGTGGGAACCTTTTGTTGCGGACTTGTCAGTTTTCAAGATGAAGGCTTGGTGGTTATGGGCTCCTTCTTCACAGTCTTAAGCTTTAAAGCTACAGCCTTGTTTCTCTGCCATGGTAACTGGGTCTATAGGGTCCGAAGCGCCAGTAATTTGAACATCTTCTTCCTAGGACACATGCATGCCCTCTAGCTCCTCCAAAGCACCGATTTTATAAGGTCCAGAACCTGGCTCGGAATCGGAAGGCAAGATCGAAGCAGTAAGTCTGGTAGAAACATAAGTTGATGTAGTGAAGACGGCGTCAGTCCTTGACCCCTGCATAGTCGGAGGTGGAGCAGGCAAATGTGGTTGACCTACAAGTGAACATACGGATTGGTAAAGTTTAGTGACAGTCTCTCGCGAGAACTGAAGCTTTTCGAAGACTGGAGAAACAAGAGATATACCTATAGTAGGATCCAGTTGGAATAAGATAAATTCACCTTCTTCAGTCCCAAGCTCCCCAAGATGGACCACAATGGGAGGAATGTATGGATTGTGGAGGGTGCCTGTTAATAAAGTTGGAAGAACGCGAGTAGCTACGGAGCTAACTCCCAAAGATGCTGGAATAATCGTTACTGGCTTTTGAGATTTCGAGGTGGATATTTTACCCTGACCCAAAGAGCTCAAACCAGTAAGAGCTTTGGCAACATTGGCAATAGCTGCATCAGTGACATCTTTAGCCAGGATAGCCTTTCCAATGGAAAAAGGTTGTCTTTGGAGTGATTTTCTTCGACTTGCACAGTTCTACAACAACCCTGGTGGAGATTACCTAGATTTAAACTTAAAAATATGATTTAATTTATCTTAATTAATCTTAAGATAAAATTGGGAATTTTATTAGTTATAATTTCCAATTAAAATGGATTTGGTATTAAATAAATTGGAAATTCAATGAATATCCTTTTATGAAACTTAATTCTTATATTTGATAATATAGGAATAATTTTGGAAAATATGATAATTAAATATATGGAAATAATTTGCAATTTAAAATGTGAATTATAAAGCTTTATTCACTTATTTAGTATAAGTGGAGATTTGTGATAAAATATTTTTCGTCTCAAATTATTGCAACAAGTGTTGTAAATTTAAATAAAGGTTAATATTGAAATTTATTGTTAAAAATGAGAATTTTTAACATGTTAATTGTTTTGGGAAAAGTTAAGGAAATCAATGGTTGTTAAATGAAACATTGTTTATTATAAATTGGTGTTGTATAAGTGATAAAATAAAATAAGAATTAGCAACACCTTTCGTTTAGAAAATTAGCAACAGTTTGCAAATTAGATCCACATCTCAACCCACTTAGCCCAAATAAGAGAGATATGAGATGAGAAATATATGTACAAGTTTCTCATTCATATTTTCATTCTCGTAAATCAGAAAACAAAAATTTTCTTTAAGTCCCAAATCCTAGTTCTCAAATTTCCCAAATCAAAGCTAGGAATCATAGGGCTTGCGTATAATTCAAGTGTATATTGAGAAAAGGTGATCTCTTCTACCTATCTATGCATCTATTTGTTGATTAATTTCAGTTTTAGTTTCTGATTTTAAGCATTCCTCACCAATCTTTGAATATAACCTAGGTTGAAGTTCGATTTCTGATTTGTTAAGGTGAGTTAACACTTACGCAATCTATTTCTAAAATTCATATTAGATGCATGTGATTGTTGGTTGAATGCTTGTATCTATAGTGAATATAATCTCACTTTTTGTGTTGTTTTGCTTGTCATATGAACTTTGATTATCTGCTTGTTGAAAACCCACATCTTATAATCTTGCATTACATCCATTTGTAGGTGTTTCTATGCTTATAAGTTAGCCTAATCAGTGCTCCAGAAGTCATGGTGATCAACATCGAAGAAACGAGCATTGACGGAGTGATGGAGGGATGCCAGCATTGCCTGGGGCTCTGCCCTGGCATTACAACCGGTGGACCGGTCCAAACAGACCGATTCATCGGTCGTGACCTGGGCATAGCCCCAAGTCATGCCGTTTAGCCTCCTGTTTGTGCCCTTCGCTCGTTCGTTCATCCGTTTGTTTTCGTGTTGATATTTGCTTGTTTTTGATGTCCTATTTCATGCCAATTTCAATGCTATTTCTAGATGGGTTTTTTTTGTATAAAGGACAAAAATTTGTATTTTTTAGCCTCAAGGACACGACCTCAATATTTTAGCCACGAGGACAAACATTCTCCCAAATTAGTGATAAGGACAAACATTCTTTCAAAATCAGTCATAAGGATAAACCGCCAAAATTATCAACCACCACTCGTCACAATACTACACACCGCCATCACCTACACCATCAGCCTCGCCGCTGCCCCCATCACATGTTATCGAAAACTCTTAATTTAAAAACTGATACCTAAAAATTGCTACTGGTAACTAAAACTGATACTTAAAAACTGCTACCTAAAAACTGATACCTAAAAACTGCTACCGACAACCAAAATCGATACCTAACAGTTGATACTCAAATAAACCACCCATAATCTCCTAGGTTCTCAAATTTATCAAATTTGATCACCATCATCTAAGTTTACAGTTCATTTTTGAACAAGCATTATACTAATCATCCTTGTAGAAAATTAATTCATCATCATATTTAAAGCACAAATAGACAACCCATAATCAACATCTATCAAGCTCATGAAATTACATCATTATCTCATATAACAATGCTTTGACTCAAGTATCTCCATTCTCCGATGCAAGCCACATCGACTGGCTCCACTGCAGCATAAGCATGGATTCCATTCAACTAAGGTAGTGTGCATAATGGCGAGCATGACAGTGGTTCATCTTTAGGTAAAAAATAAAACAGTTTTTACAAAAATGATACTTACTGTCACTAAAATTGATACCTAAAAACTGATCCTCAAATTAACAATAAAACTGATACTCAAACAAAATTCATTAAATATTTGATACTAATGAAACACTAATTCAACTCAATTATCATCATATTTATTATGTAACAACTTCATTTTTTATATATAATCAAACAAACAAAACAACATAATACATTATGTGAATTTATTACAATACATTATCAATCAAACCAATATGAATGCAAAAAAAACAAAAAAATAATTAAAAAATGTTCGCTTCAAAATGTGAATTTATTACGGTGTAATAATTTTGTTATACAACAAAAATCACAAACTCAATAATAATAAATATTTTCGAAAATGATACCTACAAAATGGAAAACTGATACCTAACAGCTAATACCACTTCTTCTCCCCTAATTCTTCCATGGCTTGTTCTTCTTCTTCCTTAACTTGCTCTTCTTCTTCCTTGAATTGTTGTTTCTTCTAAAACACCACTTCACCACGGTGTCCCTACCACCAGAGCCAACAATTTTCCATCATCAGATGACTTCAAATCGAGCTACTTCAAAACTCTAGCCGTTGCCAACCACCGTCGAACCAACCACCCTTGCAACCAACGCCATCGCAGCAACCGCCCTTGTCGACAACACCATCTAAGCTTGGCACCGCTCCAGACTCATTAATGTGTTTGTCATGGCCGCTAATTTCTTGCCTGCCTTCGAATTGAAATTCAAAAGTTGCCCTTCATGCTAAAATACTGAAGGTCGATCCTTGAGGCTAAAATGCTGAATTTTTTTGTCCTTGACACTATTTTCCTGTTTTCAAAATTATTTTAGGAATTTTTTGAATTTATTTTGGAGTTTTGGTACCATAGAGTTGTTCTATGGGTCTATGGTGCAACACATAGTTTTCGTCATAGGTTTTCAACTAGAGTTTTAAAAAGGCTGATTTTCAAATCAAACCGTTTTCTCTAAGTCTTTTTAAGTACAAGTATTTCTTATATAAAGAATATTTAAAAGTATAAATATAATTATTTATTATTTTTATATAATTAAATGGTGAAATACCTATTTGGTTTTGGAAATATAAGTATTGTGGTTTATATAAAGTAAATAGACTTATATATATATATATATATATATGGATTTTAGAATAAGATTTGTGAACTATGGATTTTTAAATAGAGATTTAAATAACTATATATATAAAAAAGTATTTTTGACATAAAAATTGGAACTATGGATTATTTTATCTAAGGATATATATATATAGTTGAGAAATAATTGAGTTTATGGAATTTTTGAAATGAATAGTTTGAAAGCAAGTATATTAATAAAGGGTTTTAGAAATCATCTTCTATAAGTTAAATTATATTATTTACTTTCAAAACTATAAACTCTTATCGGATTTTTATTAAACTTAACCCTTGGCTATTTAAATACTATTTTGGCAATTTTGTGTGACTTTTGGCTTTGGGGAAGATTTTAAGAAAATAAAATGTTTTGAGAACCTTAATTCTATAATTTGAGGAATACTAATAATCGACTTAGTGTTATTGATTGGTTTAAATGCTTTCAAATAACGCTTCGTCGAATATGGTACAACTCATTGAATAGAATGTTTGAGTGATACTTACTAGCCCATTCGCAAATACTTGAATTTCACCGGGTAGTATGAGATGCCTTGGTTAAGTTCTTGTGATTGCTTTTAGGAAGTATTTAATACTTTAGAGTTGTATTTTCTTTTGCTGTTCGATGGATTGATAGATCCTTAAGGGAATATAGTTCAGGTTTTCCGGTAGTATTCATAATAAGTGAGATTTACTAGCTTTTAGTAAATACTTGAATTTCACCGGGCGGTATGGGGCATTTTAGTTAAGTTCTTTTGATTACTAAGAGTTGATAGTATTTGACACTTTAGAGTTTACTCTCTTTTGGTGTTTGGTTGGGAGCCGATAGTCCTAAAGAAGTATGCTCTTGGATTTTTATACAATCCGAAAGATCGGTATGAGTTATATCTTCTCCGGTCTGGTTTTCATGGATTTTGAGATTTTTTTTCACGATTGGACGATCATTGATATCTGATCGGTATGAGTGATACCACCTTTTGTTTTCCTATGGTATGAGTACGATCATTGAGATCATTCTGGATTTGGTTTTCTTGATTTTTGAAATATTACCCTTTATCTTGGAATTTCTGGAATTTTGATTTATTCTACATTTTGGGATTGAAATGTTTCGTGTTTAAGATGGATTTTGATGATTTGTGATTTATTTTGTGTATTTGATTTTTGCATTCTTGTGTCTTAAATTGAAACTAGAGTTGGACAATTCCCTTGGCTTGTTATATATATATATATACATGACACCTGTATTTATCTATGTCATTTGCTCTTGTCTTATATCTTATTCTCACTTTTAGATATTTAGAGATAGTCTGACCCATTTATTTTATATACTTGGGGTCAGGTGAGACTTTTCAAGTTACAGGACAAGTTGACCTTTGGATGGTTGTGCTAGCAAATAGATAAACATTTTTGACTTATAGTTTATCTAATTTAGGATTTTTGTGTATGTATATGAGATGTATATTTGGTTAGAGATTTATACTAGTGTGTATTATGTGAGTCTAGTTTTATATTTTGTAGACTCGCAGTTTGTATATGCATATGATGTTTATTATTCCGCTGTGATCTTTGACTATTGTTTTATATAATATACTGTTCTGATACTGAGAAACCGTTGTGGATATTACTTTGGACTAAGACTGAACACGTCGGATTTTATTCCAAAGATTAAGCAAAACTGTAAGTATGATGTGTCAGTGTTAGTTTGAAGATATATTCACACTCGGCCGCTCTTAACAAGTCGTATTCTCCGTATTATTAGACGACATTGTTAATAATATTTTATAATAATATGGGTATAATGGTCGGGTCGTTACAAGTTATGCGTAGCACTTCCTCCCAAGCACCAATAGCGCTTCAGGATAGTCATTCCCAACCATCTCATATTCTTAAACATGACTACGTTGGCATCAAGCTCGATCAAGATTTTGGACTTCTCCTCTTGAAGCTCTTTGAGCTCGTGCTCATAAATAGCAAGTTCAAGACCGATGACATCTTTATTGGTGGACAACACACTCTTTCTCTTCAGTGAGTTCTTGAACCTCCTCGTAGAGTGTAGCATGTTCGACTGCTTATTCTAAATAGTATGGTCATAAGCCCGGATAATCTCATCTTTTTGGCTAAGCTCATATGCCTTCTCCTCAGCTTGTTTCTAGACATCTAAACTCTTAGCATGATAAGCTTTCAGCTCGTTCCTCATCACAATTTCAGCATGGATACGAGAAAGCTTTAACCCATCCATCAGCTTATTTGTGCTCTCCTTCTGCTTCAGAGCAAGGTCTCTCTCTCTGGTAACTTTAATCAAATCATCCTCCCTCTCTTTCATCATCCTCTCGAAGGCAGCTCTCTTAGATTCGAAGGATTGAATATTGGTGTAGTTGATCTTGTTTACTTTTGAAAGAGAAGTGCAATATTTCTTCTACTTATACCCTTCGTCGATGCCTTGCTCGACGTTCTTTTGACTTTGTGTCACCCCCACTTTTGGTGTATCTGAGATGTCTTGGTCGAACTTGATGTCGTGTAAAAAGTGGCGAAGGAATGCGTCTTGCAAGCATGGAGGGCCGGATGGAATAGTGAAAGAATGAGTAGAGACTCCATTGGAAGTAGGCAGGACTATTGTAATCATATCTTCGGAGGCCGAAATTTGATGAGTTAAAGAGGTCTGACCCTATGTATGAGGCGGAACATCATCATAAATAAGCCCATGACACTCAAAGGAATCTCTTGAGCATTTAGCAAGGTCGTGATATAGCTTAATATTGGCTTCCCTCTTTCTTCTCTCCTTCTTCCTCTCCTTATCTGTCTCCCTATCGGCCTTGCAAGCTTCGTCGTACTCGCGGTCTTCTCTCCTTTCCCTCTCTTCCTCGGACTCGTAGCGACAAGGCGGATGAGGATCGAGAGTTTGGCTTTTATATGCACTAGCATGGCGAGATAACTTCTCATAATAACCATGGCCCATGGAACCTGAAACAAGGAAGAGAACAATATTAATGTTGGAATTACGAATTAAAATTCAATGCAAGAATGAGTGTCCGTGTCCTAGTGAAGTGTGTAGTGCCGATGACCACTTAAGTACTCTACACACCGTATTGGCAAGGAATTAATATGGGGGTCTCTCCCCCTTCGTTTACAAAGTGGCCTGGCAAAAGAGTGAAGTTAAACAAGCATCCCCCAGAATGTCGCTAACGGTGAAGTTGATCTCACTGATGTCATTTAAACCGACAAAGATGTCACCAAACGGGCGAGATCGAGGCAAAATCTCTATTGAGGGCAATGCATATTGAACTTCAGCCATTTTGGAAGTTTCTACAACATTGTATTCCCGACGAGGTGAGCTAGGGGGATCTGGACTCATCCCAGACGATTCACCGAATGATTCAACCCCTCCTTCACTAGCATGATAGTTGCTTTTGCAATCACCAACGCCCTCTTCTTCCTCAACCACTTCCTTTTCTTCTCTCCTTGTGACTCCCTCATCTTCTTTTGGGATTAGAGACATCCTCATGCCTTTATCTTTGTTGCTTGGAATGTCGACTTCGAAAGGTGTTGATAACGGCGAATTTTCTATTAATTAGAAAACCGTCGTTAAAAATATAATCGTTAAAATACCGCAAGTGCACGGCGTACAATTGTAGTACGTATGCGAGTACGGGTCGATCCATAGGGAAATGAATTAAATTTTAAATTCTACTCAATCAAATTAACCCAAAGAGTTTGAAATTATTTTAACTAAAATGAAATGCAAGAACTAACTACAAATAAAAGTGATTAAAATATGAGAGCAAGAGACAATTTAGAGGCAAATCCACTCTCATACTCTCATATAAAATCAACACAAAATCAATCTATGGTCTCTCATTTTAATCTAAGTAGAATTAGTGATGTATTTATCATAAGTATGGTCTATTTGTGTTATTAATTAACACAACTTAAACCATCAAACTTTAATACAACAACTAAAACCACTTATTAAATGTCATAAAAATAAATATGAAACTAAAACAAAATCTATTTTAAGCATGATCTATTTACTATTTTTTTATTAGTAACATGGATCATCAAATGTTGATTCTATTTAAATTCCATGATCAAAATCACTTAGTTAGATCTTAATGTAAATTGCGTTTATATTTGAGTAAGAATAGCCTATTTGTGATAAACAACATAGGCTATCAAATTCACTAATAAACTTACATCAACATCTAACTATTCATGAAGCATAAAAGGTGATCATAAATTAGCAAGTATCTTGAATCCATATGATTTAAGAGTGCTTCATTACCCCTAAATTGAAGAGGTTTAGCTTCTCATTTTTGTTATTATTTCAACACATGTAGATTGCAACGTTAAAAAGCAAGGAAAGTAAGAGCTAATTAAAAGAAAAGAGAACTAAAATTACTTGCGTAAATTAAATCCAAACTAATTGCAATGAAAAGAAAGCTAATCTACTAACATGAAATAGAAGAAAGCATTGTAAATAAAAGTAAGCATGAAAATAAAGTAAAAGCAAAGAAGAAGAGGCTTAGGAAGCCATTTTATTTCTCATTAATTTTGAGGCTACAACTTGCATAATATGATAAGAAGATAAATTTTTTATTGCATGAACATAAAAGGGTTATTTATACATGACTAAAACCCTAATCCATTTTTAGGGAACTCTCTAAAATGCCCTTGAGGTAGTGTGGCCTCCAAGTTATCATTATCATGAAGTTAGTCCTCCATTAAATGTGCATGTGCCTTTAATCCCCACTAACTTGTGCATTAGCTCTTAATTGTGGTTCAATAGTTAGTCGATAGGTGGGGCCCTCCACGATTACATGAATTCTTTTATTTCTTCATTTCTTTGGCTTCCAACTCTTGTATATGCATATTTCCATTAAGCCACTTCCAAGTTGAATCCAAATTCCTACAAAACAAATTAAAATGTGTAAGTAATTTTTTTCAAATTAATTCACACACGAAAATTACCGTTTTGCCCCCATGAAGATGCATGAATGATGACTTGAAAGCATTTTTGAAATTTGGTTTTAAACATGTAAAAACACCCAATTATGACATTTATTTTTACTAAAATGAGATTAAGAGTGTGAGTAAAAATATACATTTTTATATGCACATCAAATACCCCCACACTTATCTTTATTCGTACTCGAATAAAGAAAAATTAAGATAAATCCACTTTCGTAAGGATCACGATTGCATTAAGCGTATGCAATAAGTCATTAAACCTCTAGGTGTCCCTTGTAGGACAAGTGTTGTCTCGTGAGGATTTTCAGCGGATATTAACCACAAAATCCAAATGCAACATGAAAATTTCCTAAATGCAAAATTTATTTACAAAGATATGAATGTAAGTTTTTGAAAATATTTACAAACAAAGAATTTACTTTTAAATTGACGTGAGTAAGTTAACTACTAGGTTTGATCATTATCAAGAAATTTAAGTCCTTTTACTCGTCAAAACTTCCAACAAAAATTAAGTTATCATCATAATTAGACTCTAGTTTGGCTAGTTCTTTCAGTTGATAACATAGTGCAACTATGAAATGGATCCTTAGTTGATTATCAAAGTTTTTCAAAGTGGTATTTTTATTTCTTTTGAATAAGCCGAATCAACTAAGTGAAAATAGTGGTTGGATTTCAATTGCTTGCTCTCTATATTTTTGAAAAGTATTAACATTATTATTGTTTATACACCTAACTCAGATAAACCGAGGCCAGCTATACCAATCATGCACTGCCTTTCGGACTTACATGAGAAGGGTATACAGAGCATGGCGAGTGTAAACACTTGCGTATGAACACATGACTCTAGGTGGTTATTCTTATTAAAAATTTATTTACATACACCTAACTCAGATAAACTGAGGCCAGATATACCGATCATGCACTACCTTTCGGGCTTATGTGAGAAGGGTACAGAGCATGGCATGCGTACACACTTACGTGTGAACACCTGACTCTAGGTGTTTATTTTTATAAAAGCTTTATTTTTGTTTGTTTTTTTATGAAGAGAAAGTTTTTCAATATCATATTAGCACCAATTAACTTAGAAGATCAAAAATGTTGTCACCTTTACTTTAAATCAACCAATCTTTTAAACAAAGATTACAATTAGAATATATTTCATAATTAACACCCATGAATCTTCCTATATACTAGTTAAAACATAGTTACTTGTAGTCAAACTTTATTTTTATTTTTGTTGAGACAAATAAATTTTCGAAAATTTCAATTCAGTAACCAAAAACATATACTTATCCTATAGTGTTTCTTCAAAAGTAAACCAATATGAAAAAAAGAAATTTTTTTGGGATTATTTTGTTTTTTTAGTTTTGAGTTTTGGAAAGAAAATGAAAAAAAATAAACCATGAAAAATAAAAAATGGAGATGAGACTCCCCCCACACTTAATTTTGACTGTGTCCCCATAGTCAACGCATGATATAATAAGTGTAATGGGAAAAAATATGTACACATTTACAAAAGTGGGTTAACATTTCTTACTAGACGTAGTATGACTCATGAAGAATCATGAGCTCCTCCTCTCGATCACTCGACAATTCCAAGTTAGGATTTAAACGATGACCATTGACTTTGAAAATTGTTCCATTCCTGGGGTTTTGTATTTCTATTGCACCATGTGGAAAAACAGTTCGTACCACAAATAGTCCGGTTCATCTTGATTTTAATTTTCAATGGAATAAGTGAAGTCTAGAGTCATATAAAAGAACCTTTTGATTTGGCGAAAATGTTTTTCTTAGGATAGACTTGTCATGAAATTTTTTGTTCTTTCTTTGTAAATTTTTTCGTTTTCATACACGTCGTTCCTAATCTCCTCTAACTCGTTGAGTTACAATTGTCTATTTTTGCCAGCTTTTTCAAGATCAAAGTTTATGTTCTTAATTGCCCACAACGCTTTATGTTCGAGTTCAATGGGCAAATGGCATGCTTTACCATATACAAGCCTAAAAGGAGACATCTCAAGATTGGTTTTATACGCAGTTCTTTAAGCCCAAAGCGCATCTTTCAATTTTTTTGACCAATCTTTTTTATTTTTATTTACGGTTTTCTCCAAAATTTGTTTAATTTAACGATTTGAAACTTCAACTTGGCCACAAGTTTGAGTATGATAAGGAGTGGATAACTTATGGGTTATCGAGTATTTCTTCATTAGAGTTTCAAATGAACGATTGCAATTATGGGTTCCATTATCGCTTATTATTGTGCGAGGTGTGCCGAACCTCAAAAAGATGTTTTCTTTTATGGATTTCACAATAATTTTATGCTCATTTGTTTTACAAGGAATGGCTTCAACCCATTTGGAGACATAATCAATAGTAAGAAGAATGTACAAATTTCCAAAAGAATTAGGAAACGGTCCCATAAATTCAATACCCCAAACATCAAAGATTTCGATCGTAAGAATGGGGTTCAAAGGCATCATGTTTCATCAAGAGATTCTTCCTAACATTTGACAGCGATCGCAAGTTTTACAAAACTTAAATGCATCTTTAAAAAGCGTAGGCCAATAAAAACCACATTGAAGCACCTTTTTTTGCAGTTTTCTTCGGACCGAAGTGACCACCACAAGCTTGGTCGTGACAAAACGAAAGAACACTTTTGATTTCAAAATCAGGAATGCAACGTCGAATGATTTGGTCGGAACAGTATTTAAACAAGTATGGATCATCCCAGTAGAAGTATTT
This sequence comes from Allium fistulosum, assembly GCA_030737815.1. Classification (NCBI taxonomy): domain Eukaryota; kingdom Viridiplantae; phylum Streptophyta; class Magnoliopsida; order Asparagales; family Amaryllidaceae; genus Allium; species Allium fistulosum. The sequence continues at coordinate 461,176,307 of CM060907.1, read as the reverse complement.
GACTTGGAAAAGAAATTAATATTTATCTTGTTTCGACCAAAATGAAGGATTTCCTTAGTGACTAAATAGTTTACTATGTCGACATACCATGGATCGACAGAAACGGAAAGAAGTTGTTCATCAGGAAAGTTCCTGTTGATCGGTAAAGAAGATGGTGCATTTGGAAGGCATGACAGATGATCAGCGATGACATTGTCGGATCCTTTTTCGTCTTTTGATCGTAAGGTCAAATTCTTAGAGTAACCGGATCCAACGGATCAAACAAGACTTAGCATCCTTTTAAGCGAAAAGGTACCTAAGAGCGGGGTGGTCAGTGTAAACAGTAATGTGTGAACCAATCAAATAAGGTCAAAACTTCTCGAGCGGAAAGACTACTGTTAGTAGCTCTTTTTCAGTGGTCGTGTAATTGAGTTGAGCATCGTCTAAAGTCATACTAGCGTAGTAGATGACATGAAGAATTTTGTTGACGCGTTGTCCTAAGACAACACCAACCGTGAAGTTAGAAGCGTCACACATTATTTCGAAAGGAAGATCCCAATTGGATGAGCAAATGATGGGAGCAGAAATGAGTTCGTTTTTGTGACGTTTAAAAGCAGAAATACAATCAGAATTAAAGTCGAATGGAATGCCTTTTCCAAGAAGAGTCGTAAGAGGTCAAGAAATTTTACCGAAGTTCTACACAAAGCGTCGATAGAAACCAACATGTCCAAGGAATGAACGAATGTATTTGATAGATTTGGGAATGGGTAGATTCGTAATTACGTCAACTTTCGCTTTATCTACCTCAATGCCTTTGTTTGAAATGACAAGTCCGAGGACAATGCCATGTTTGACCATAAAATGACAATTTTCCCAATTTAACATTAAGTGTTTATGTCCTTGCATCGTTTAAGAACTAACTCAAGATCGTGTAAGCACTCGGAAAAAGTGTTTCCAAAGATAGAAAAATCGTCCATAAATACTTCCAAAAATCGTTCGATCATATCGGAAAAGATGCTGACCATACATATTTGAAACGTAGCAGGATCATTGCAAAGGCCAAAAGGCATACGTCGATAAGCAAAAGTGCAAAAGGGAAACGTGAAAGTCATTTTCTCTTAATCTTCAAGAGTGACTATAATTTGGTTATAGCCAGAATAACCATCAAGAAAGCAATAAAATTCGTGGCTGGTTAATCGTTCAAGCATTTGGTCGATGAAAGAAAGAGGGAAATGATCCTTACGTGTTGCAGCATTTAATTTTTGACAATCAATGCAAACATGCCAACCCGTTTGAGTACGAGTTGGAATGAGTTCGTTTGAGTCGTTCTTGATAACGGTAAGTCCAGACTGTTTAGGCACGACATGAATTGGGCTAACCCATGAACTATAGAGATTGGGTGTATGATTTTGTTATCGAGAAGTTTAAGAATTTCATCACGAATTGCATCCTTCATTTTTGGGTTAATCCTTCATTGCACGTCACGAACATGCTTAGCATCATCGAATAAATGGACACGATGTTGAACAAGAGCGGGACTAATTCCCTTTATATCGGTAATTGACCATCCAATCACTTCTTTGTTTTTCGACAAAATTGAAAGTAAGGAAGTTTCTTAATCAAGAGAGAGTGTTGAAGAGATTATGACGAGAAATGTTTCGTTATCACACTATGCATACTTAAGGTGATCAGAAGGGGTTTAAAGTCCAACCTCGGGGGTTGCTCAATCAACAAATTTGGTTGAAGTTTTGATTCAACGGTAAGGGGTTCAAACGGAAGCGCATTTTCAATTCATTAGGCTCATCTTGAAAATGTTTTTCGTGTTCGGACTCACGCTCGTTGTTTAGGTCAATTGTTTCGTTATCAAAATTTTCTTGAATGAAGCTAACTTCCAACGTTTGGTCATTTGGTTCGTTCGGTTGATTTTCAAGATTGAAAATGTTAAGATCCAAAGTCATGTTTTCAAAAGAATTTTTCATCGAACCGTTTCGAAAATTGATGAGAGCATTTGAAGTAGCCAAGAAAGGTCGGCCTAAAATCAATGGAATTTGACTCATTGGATTATTAAAGGGTTGAGTCTCCAAAACGATGAAATCGATGGGGAATATGAATTAACCGATTTTCATGAGTATGTCCTCGATTTCTTCTACGGGTTTCTTTATTGAACGATCGGAAAATTAAAGAGTTACTTTCATCGGTTTTAGTTCACCCAAGCTAAGTTGCTGGTAAATGGAACAAGGAATCATATTGACACTTGCACCCAAATCGAGTAAGCATTTGTTAATCGTTTTGTCTCCTATCGTGCACAAGATTGCCGAACATCCAGTATCTTTGTATTTGATGGGAATTGATTGGGACAAGACTTCGCTAAGTCCGACGACTAAGAAAACTTTCTTGGGTACATGAGTGTGTCATTTTTGAGTACACAAGTCCTTGAGAAACTTAGCATAAGTTGGGACTTGTTGAATGATATCAAAATGCAGAATGTTTGCTTTGACTTGTTCAAAGATTTCCAACATCTTTTCCATTTGGTCAGAGTGTTCCTTGGGTCGAAAACGATGTGGAAATGGAACACGATACTTAGTAGATGGGTCTACTTTAGTAGAAGAAGAATTTGGATTGGAGTTTGATTTGATGTTTTGCTCAATGTTTTGTTCAGATTTATTTGTTGTTTTAGAAGTGTTGAGAGGGGTTTTCGGTAAATGTTTGGAATAACGAATTGATTATCGATTTGTTTATCAGAACGTAAAGTCGTGATATCATTCATTTGGGTTACGTTGTTATCTTGAACAACATGGGCTTGATTCGAATTCGTGTTTTGATTTCTAGGATTTGAAACGGGTTGACTTAGGAATGTCCCTCATTCACGTTCACTCACAGACGTTGCTAATTGACTCATTTGCATTTCAAGTTTAGCAATCAATTGACACATATTTTGCATGTACGAGGTTAACAAATTTTGCAAATTACCGTTTGATTGGAGGTTTTGAGTGGTTGCTTTAGCCAGAGTTTCAAGACTTTTCTCAAGTGAACTCAATCGTTTATCGTCTTGGGGAGCAAAAGATTGTTGCAGTTGATTTTGAGATGGACCTGCAAAATTTTGTTGAAAATGATTGGGTTGAAAGGGAGGATTCGAAGCACTGTTCGGAAATTCTTGAAAATTGGGACGAACCAAATTTGTGTTTGGATTATTTTGGTTCCAAGCAAAGTTCAGATGGTTTCTCCAACCAGGATTATACGTTGGAGAAAACGGGTCATTTTTAACCTTGTTGAAAGCATTGAGTTGTTCGACCGAATTAGGGAACTGATCGGCTATGTAATTCAGATCGTTGCATTTATAACACATTGGTTGGGAAGCTTGGTTCATTTGGTTGGATGAGAAAACGGCGTCGAATTTATTAATCATTGCGTCGATTTTAGCTTCCAAAGCCAAAGATGATCCTATCGAGTGTGAGCTCGATCGTGAGTAAGTGGATTTTTCGTTAGAACGTTCCCATTGGGATGACTTTTCGGCTAGGTTTTCAAGAAATTGCCAAGCATCATCATGATGTTGGGTGAGAAAATTGCCTTGCGCATCGATTCAAGCATGGTTCATGAGCTATTTTCTAGTTCATCGTATAAGATTTGGCAAAGGGTCCATTTCTCAAAATTATGGCGTGGACATTTTATCAAAAGCTCTTTAAATCTTTCAAAATATTTTCCGAATGGTTCACCCCTGGATTGATGAAAATTGACAATTTCTTTTCAGATTTTAGTTATTTTTTCCAAGGAGTAGAACTTTTTTAAGAAAACATTAACGAATTCTTTCCAAGTTTTGATTGAGTTAGATGGTAAGCTGTACAACCTTTTAGCGTAATCGGTAAGAGAAAATGGAATTACTCGAAGTTTGATTCCATCATCACAAAGTTGTTAGAGTTTAATGGTTGCAAAAACTTGTTCGAATTTCGTTAAGAAAATGTATGGGTCATCGTGTTCAAAATTGCCAAATTCGGAAGTGTGGAAATATGGTTTGAATGAATTTCGAAATGGTTACCCGTTGGGGCGGCTAGTGTAATGCAAGAAGGAATAGAAACTCTATCGGGAAATATTTTATCCATGAGAGTTCGAGGGGAGTTCTCGTTCGCCATTGCTGGAGGATCGTTTGTTCGAGTTAAACGATTTGTTGTTGTGTCACGATTCCAAGTGTTTGTTGTTGTGTCACGAGTCCAAGTACTCATGCACAAGTGAAAGTCAAGGAGAGAAAGAAATGAGAATTGAGTTTAAGAGAAAGAAGCAAGGTTTAGAAAATGAAGTGAAAAATTGTTTTTTTTAAAAGGAAAAATATTTACCAAAAAGGATTTATTTTTCAAATGGAAGATTGATTTTTAGATTTTGGATTTTCATTTTTTTTTTCTTTTTTATATGTTTTGCCTTTTTTTTGGATTTTTGTTTTTTTTAAAACTTGTTTTTGGATTTTAGATTTTCTTTAAAATATATTTTTTCTTCTTTTTCAAAAGGAAAAGATTAAAAAGATTTTTTTTCTTCTGTAATAAAATGAAAGAACTAAGTTAAGTAAAATTTACAATTTTTTTTGGATCTTGTTGTTTTTTTTAAATATGCATGAACTAACGCAACTAAATGAATGCAAGGACTTAATTATAAGTTTTCTATCCTTAGTAGCTCCTAACCCAAAATTGTATAATCACACTTTGTCTTAATCTAACAAAATAATTCTTAGCCAGGTAACAGACAGGAGTTATCGGTGCACCATGAATCACCGTAGCAATGCAGCCGAAGGTTTAAATACCTTCAGAGAAACAATCACTATAATATTTACGAATCACCGTAATATTTATATATGATTATTGCCGTGACGACCCACCCTTTCGACCCTCGAAAATCGACATAAATACGCTCATTGTATAACATGCCGAACGATCGAGTGTCGAAATGACAGATTGTTGAGGGGAAAGAAAGTAGGTAGAAGAAAGAAGAAAACTTAACAAACAGAATCTCACAGCGGACTGAATAACGTATAATATAAATAGTTCTTTACACAAATCAAAACTGTAATACACATATCTCACATCAGAGTACACAAATCAATAATTACTAGCCTGGACAGTTATAACAACCTGTCCTCACAATTTCTGGTAATTTCAACAAAACACAGCAGCGGAATAAACAAGAACGAGAATACATCTCGATCTCCAGCTCGTCTCCTAAGCTCCATAGCATCCCAACTGAACCTATAATACTCGGTCTGACCCGAGCATTATTATAAAATAACACTCGAGTCAATCTGGAAAACCAGCGTGAGAAAACACACTCAATTTGAATTATTAAAGTTATCAAAAATCCTTTGAAAATCAAAGGTATCTCGTAAGACCACGCCACACAAAAACATGACAGGTTTTTACCTTACGATAACCAAAACATTTCATATAAAATCCTCTGATATTATAATAGTGTCTAAGTACAAAATTATTCAAATAGCTGAAATTGTTACATTAATTAAATTCCAACATACTAGGTTCTACAATCAAAACCGTAAGGGTACGTATTGGAGAATGGATTCCATACGAATGACTAGGCACTAGAGTACCACCTGTCACAGTAAACGTCTAGAAATAGCGTACCGAGGACCACACCGGGATCCCTTGCAACACAAGACCGGACTGTCCCTAACCTAGATAGACCGAATATTGTAACGACCCACTATTTTGGACCATTCAAATCGACAATAAAACCACACATATCGGACTTGAATAATTCAAAACAATAGATTGTAAATAAATTTGGAGCAATAAAATCAATCACAGAATCACAGACACAGAATATCAGAATAACTCGCAGTGGAAATAAAATACATAGTAGTTCATGAAGCTACTACAATACATAGTCTCAAAACAAATACATAATACCAGAGTCTGAAAGCAAATACAACTGGAAATCCAAATACATAAGTTCACTAATACATAAGTAAGAGCTGAATGGAAATAACTGAAATAGAAGTAGATAGATAACTAGATAGACAGATAAATCTCCAGCAAATCTCTAGCTCCAAAGATGAATCCAAAGCTGTGATACTCAGGCTGACCTGAGCGTAAAGCAAAATACAAAACACTCGAGTCAGGACATACATACTTATAAAATGTAAATCAACTCAAGTGTATTGTAATAGAAATGCATCAATAACTTAAAGGATGCTTGGGATCGCCCATCCTTTAAGGATCCGTTAAACTATCTACTAGGTAGTAATATACGCTACTATAATAATGTCTAAAGTAAAGTAAACTATTAAAATAGCATTAAGGTGTTACCCATATCCCCCTAAACACATTTTATAGTGCCAATGTGTATATAGTACCGTAATACCCCGTAAACTGGGGCTACTAGAGGATACTCCATAGGTACGACACAAATCAAACTCGTAAAAGGCGCACTAGGGTAGGTGACACGGCACAACTAGGCAATGCCAGGGTAGATATACCAATTACGCATCTGGACTGTTGGTAATGCAAAGCCACAGCAATCGCCCAACTCAAGCCACACTCTCGAATCAAGGGGTGCACCCAATCAATCACAAAGTAATAGAATGGTATACGATGGAGTGTGTCTGATAAGTGGAGCTACCTCATTGGCTCAGAATCGCTCATGTTTTAGCCACCTTATGCTAACTCATGGGAGTTAGGTCCGTGTAAATATACCTTAGGATCGTCGCCACCATCCTACTTCATTCTGGAATCTCCACCGCGTACACAGTTGTTAAAGTGGTTTTCCGTATCGATAGAGAGTATGTCCATATCCGATCCCGGTCTCTTTAACAACCAACCATTATTATAACCCATGGTTATTTATTTCAAATGGTTAACATTTTAAATCAAAAAATATTTATTTCACAACCAATAAAATCCGATGTCAATATTCTTTCAATAATATTATTTATTTTTCCAAAGTTGTAACACTTCCAAATTTATTCACTTAATTATAACATTTCAAAAATGTAATATTTAGAAACCATAACACTTTTTAAAATGTGATATTTTGGAAACCATAACATTTTTAAATGTGATATTTTAGAAACCATAACACTTTAAAAATGTGACCCTTATATAGTAGCATTTAAAAATGTTACCTTTTTAGAAATAAAACATAACCTTAAAAACCATAGCATTTTAGAAATGCTATAATTTCTATTATATTATCTATTGTAACATATTTTAAACATTATATCTTATATTTTTATCATGGTTATTATATAAGATCTATTTTAATTTTCAAACTTATTTATTTGGATATTAATTAAACTACGATTTTAGTTAAATAAAAATTTATCACTAAAACATTCAATTAAAACTGTATTTTCTTATATCAAGTTAAAAATACATTTTAAAACCATTTATTAACTTATAAAATTTAACTTATAGAAAATCAGTATATATATATTTTTAAATCATTTAAATCAAAATTTAAGTTAAAATTTCATAATTTAAAAATTCCAAATACTTAAAAAAATTCCAGAATTTTTTTTTTAAAATTAACCACAGGTTTGTATAATATTTTCTAACCTAGGTCAAGTGATACAGATATATATAATTTCAATCCAAAATATAAAAATCCCGGGTTTGATCATTTCAAACCCGCAATCCCAAGTCAAATAGAAATAGCTCGAGCCTATCATTTCAGCTCATAACAATTTTTCCCTATTTTAAAGTCCGTTCGGGTATGTATCATTTCAACCCATAGTGAGGGAAATTGCAGTGTGAGAAACAGAAATATAAAATGAACAGTAATCATAGCTTATCATATCAGGTGATGAAACAGGTATAACATCAGGTTATAACATCATATAATATCATATCACAGGCATATATGAAACTACTATCAACATGGCATATCACTATTACAATTCACAAGTTATTGATTCACTAGATTATAAGTATGAAGTCGAGAGTGATAAACTCACCTTCTTTGGCTAGAGATGACTAATTCAAGACACAAGACAACTTCCGAAAAGGCACGACAAAGCACGAATCAAACTTGAGTGGAAGTAGAGCCAAGATCCAAATCTTAGAAGCAACAAAATAAAAATATATAAGCAAATAATTATACATGAAAAATAAATAAAACACAAAGCAAATAGGCTAGTCAAAACACAAGTGGGCTCGGCCATCATAGGGATAGGCTCGGCCACATGTAATATGTTTGGCCATGATGGGTTCATGGGCTAAAAGGCACGGCTATGGTGGAGTTTGGACTAGGTAGGCTCGGCTATGGTGAATACAAGGGGATGGCAAGGCATGGAAGGCAAAAAGACAAAGGCAAATCCCTTTTTGGGTTCGGCCATGAGTCAATGGGTTCGGCCACTTTGGTTTTGGTTCGGCCCTATGTGCTAATGCTTGGATCAAGTGATGCAATGGGTCATGGCAACTAAGGAGTCACGGCTATGGATGATGAAGGTCGCGGCTAAGCTAAAGGGGAGGTGATGGCCGAGGCAAATAGGAAGGGAGGGAGAGGAAAAGCATGGGGTCGGCTAAGGTTTTAGGCAAGGAAAGGGTGGTGGTTTGGCTATGGCAAGTCACGGCCTAGGGGATGGTGATGGGATGTGGTTCGGGTAGAGGAGATGGTGGTGAATCATCATAGTGGTGGAGGCAAGGAGGAGGTCGGCTAAGGCAAGGATTATGGCCGAAATACATAGGAAGAGGAAGAAACAATATAAGAAAATGGAAAAAGAAAAAGAAACTTACTGTAAAAACTCCTGAGCAGGAAGAAATGAGAAAGAGAAGTCAGAAAGAAAACTTTTATACGTATTTGTTTCTTAAGAGGTGGCTTTCCAAAATGAACAGACAACAAGGTGTCTATTAGGAATATTAGCCCATTAGCCAAGGCCCATCAACAAATAACAAGTTAAATCATAAACAAAAATCAAGCCCAAAGCCAAAATGAAATAGAAAATAAAAATACGGAAAATAATTGTGTGTAAAACGCTGAAATTTAGCATATTTAAAAAGTATAAATCAGAATTTGACAAAACGAAAAGCAGAGAGAATGTTTGAATCAAATTCAGCTTCAAAGAAAAAGAATAAAAATTTAAAATTTTCAACCGAAAGTCAAACTTTGACCAAAGTTGACCAAAAATTTAAATTTTCAGAAAATCTTTATTTTATTATATTTGGAAAAGTAATTCTCAACAAATCCCAAAATTACATTATAAAATTCCAAATTTTCAATTTTTAAAGGATTTTAAAATCAAAGTTCTCAAATAAATTCAATTTAAAATATTTGTTAAAATTACAGGTTGTAACAAATATGCTATCACCCCGGATGTTCCCGCCTTCTCTCAAGCTCCTTCCATATCGTAGTAATAAATAATATCCGAGGTTATCTAGAAAGGTGATAAACATACCCTAATTGGGTGCGACCCACTTAGCCTTGCTTCATCTCCCCTGATTTTCAGTCATTCTCAGTTGATGAGGCTAGAGGCTACGATTACCTTTTTAAGGAATTTTCACTTAGAATGCTCATTGTCCTCCAATGACAATGTACTGATAACATTCATCCATACAAGTCCGTTCTAGGTCCGAACGAAACCGAAGGCACTATTTCTACTACATCCATTTGGAATCATCCTCGGGATTAGTAGCGATTAGTCCTTGCACTTCACTGCTCCATCTTCGACTCCATGCTCTTGTTTTCCCTTCGAAAACGTACTCGTTGGATCGAAGTGGTTTTCAGATAACTTATCCGATCCCGGTCTCTTCGAAACAACGTTCGATATTTTCCAGTAAACTCAACCCCGGTTCTTTAGGAAATAAACAAACGAAAATAAGATCGGAGATCACCTCCTAACCATTAGTGGACGGATTTCCTTATCAACGTCCTAGAAGAACAAAATGAGTTTACACGTACAGTATAGCACCTCGAACGGTAACTGTACCATATAATCCCCGTATTCATCCTAGATATTTCCAAAGTTATATTTTGGGTCCAGATTTGATAGTCGGTTATTTAACTATCAAATAACAATCATTCAACCAAATATTCCATTTCCACTGAAAAACCCCAAATCTCCTTTTAATTTAATTTTAATAAATTAAACCTTTTTATCCAAAATATGTGTACTTATCTTATCGAATTCAATAAATTCACAAACTATCCTTCAAAAATATTTGAAAACCCTTTTGAAAATAATGTGGAAATTACCACTTCGGTACCAACCATGGATTCAAAGCTCAATGGTTACGTCTCTATCCCAGAGAAATCTAAGACTTAAATGCAGGCACTCACTGTCTCCGATTTCGCCATGCGAGTATACCATTACTTCCCGAAAATTTTATTTAATAATTATCTCAAAATAATGCTTATAAGTTTCTAAAATAATTTTCCAAGTTTAATCTAGGCAAATACACTCAAATAATTTATCAATTTAGTCAACCATCAAATAATTTAAATTTAAACATATAAATTTAAATGTGGCAATCGAAATGAGTGAGAAATTCTCACCTTGAGTTTAAATTTGCCAAACGTTCCAAATTTAAATTAAATCAAACACGTTCGATTTAACCAAAAAATTTAACTCGCTCCAAAAGCCTCTAGATCTGTTCCAGAGCGTAGTGCTCGTCGCCACGATTCTGTCGCCGCTTGTTTCGTCCGATTCTGACAATGTATGTAAAAGTTATTTACAATATAAGATTACACGAATTTAAATAATATAAATTTACAATTTTCCCTTTTTGTTTAATTAACCTTATATCTGGCCCATTCATCCAAAATGAAGCAGATCTCAACCGCACGTTCAATTTCCCCCCTCTCTTCCGTTCATACGCACGCTCCAGGTAAAGTTCGAACTAAACCCACTTGCCGCCTCCATCATCTTCATGCCGCGACCACCACACGCCGCCGTGACCCGATCCAACACCACCCTTCGAACCCCCTTCACGAACTCCACCTTCGCCTGAAGCCACATAATGCTCGGTGCTCTATTCTTCTCGGAAATTGCGAATGAACGCGCAACATCTATCGCCATATTTGCCTCAACCGTCACTCCGTTTTCGATCATTATCGTTGGATATATAGATCTATCCATGCTCTTCGATTCTCTAGTTGGAAGATTTTCGTAAAAGCGCATGGATTTGGAGAAATCAATGGGGAAAATTCGGTAGATTCTGGACATTGAAAAAGTGCGAAGTGGCTGCGTGAACATAAGACTAGGGTTTTACTGTTGATGGTTATATATATACGTGTACAAACATATTTTATTAATATTATTTTTTCACAATTTACGTGCTTTTCCGGACGAACTCCAAACGAAGCATGCCGCCTGGCGTTTATAATGTTTTACCCCTATTCTGAACACAATGGAACATGTTTGAGACCTAATTCGATCGTATGTGGAAGATAGCTTTACGAATCGAATTAAAATATTAAATTTTCGATATTAAATTTCAACGCGTTTCTATCCCGTACGACCAAACGTAACTCCAAACGTTACGAAATTTGAAATCTAATAATTATAAACTATTACAGTACCAATGGAACTGGTTTCGTCGAATTTCGAGACTGTGCCCCGGAAGGCTATTTTAACGCGTCGATTAAATCGAGCGATTTTCAAAATTGACGGAATTGCTTGAAATTCAAATTTTAAAAACTTACCAACTCAATTATAATTCAATAGAATTTATATCCATATTAGAAATCATTCCGATTTATATTAAATCAAAATTCCATTATTAACACTATTACCATATATTAAATTTCACTATTAAATTAATATATAAAATTCCAAATTTTAACTTATCGACTTTTAATTCCCTCCAAAAGTCCAATATTATAATTCTAATCCAAATAGAATTTTAAATCAACTTAGAAATCATTCCTATCCACATCTAACTCCAGATTCCCATATTTACCCAATTTCAAATATTAAATTACTATTTACTGAATCCGTTAATCGCTATATTTGAAATTCTAAACCATTTTACTAATTCAACCAAAACCTCCATATTCAAAATGAATTAATATTTCTAATTCAATATTTAAAATGAATTAAACGCTCAAAATTTAGCGACCAAAATTCCGGGTCGTTACATTCCTCCCTCCTTATAAGAGTTTCGTCCTTGAAATTGCTAAGGTAGGAAAAATGCTCCAAACCCATTAACTTATCTAAAACCCACTTAGTTAAAATCCTACATCCACTTCTCTAAACCCTTTTATTTTTATCTAAAACAATTAGCTTCATTTCTATTTCCAAAAGCCTTGATTTTTAATACGACTAAAAAATCAACTCTCTAGTTAACAAACTTCCAAAAAAATTCAAAATTTTCTAACGCCCTAAATTTTCGAAATTTTTTGACAGAGTCTCATTTGTATGGAGAGCCTTTTGCAATATGACAAGAGAGATAAAAATATATTCATCGACCCACACGGTCGGAAAAACAAAATATATATTAATATATTATCATTTCTTTATTTTATTACGTAGGCGTACCTCATATTAGCGTTATTAAGCGAGCGGCTTATTTATATGCATTTACGCAACCAAAATCTATCCCAGCAGCTTCCTGTACCTATACTTACTCAAAATAAGCACATAAGTTTTCATAAACATGAAATTTTAATAACATTTCATTCCTTTAACTAGCTAAACATATAAACTTCATAACCCGAACATGCCAATCATATACATTACAAGCAATTATAAGGTTCCAACACTAATTTAATTTCTTTCCATGGGTCCATATATCATTTCATTCAATTTGAAATGATTTACAACCAAATTTATTTTATTCAATTCATATTTACAACAACAAACTCATATCCATTCCAAATTGATTTCAAAATCAATTTATTCACTTTCTATTCAATTTCAAATTGATTCACAATCAATTTATTTACATTCCATTTATATTCACTTCCATTATATGCAAATTCATTTTATCAGCTTTAATTTATTACTTTTTAAATTGACTCTAAATCAATTTTTTTTTCTAATTTCCATTTGATTCCCATTTATGACCAAACCTTGTTTGCTTCATGTTGCATTAAACAACATTCCAATCCATGTTAATTTTATTGATGAATTCATTTCATAAAAAATCACTTAAGTTAAGTTTTCATGGCAACCAAATTCTAATTTATTTCAAATTGAATCTCATTCAATTTATTTACTTTCATCTACTTAATATATCAAATTTTATACTATAACTTGGGAATCATTCCATGTAATCGATTCTCGAACAATTTATTATATCATAACATGATTCCTATACTTGCATTTCTATTAACTTTACTTCTAACTTATATTACATCTTTTCCATTCATTTTTATTTAACTCACATAGGGTTATTCACTTTATCCTATAGTGAACGACATTTCATTTCATGCTAATTTATTTATAAACCATTTCACAAAATTATTTCTAATGTTTATTATAAACATTCCATATCGCTCCTTAAGTTCATATTCAGCTTTATAACTTAAGTTCATACCCAATCTTATCCAATCCATACTCTAAAATCATATTCAATTCATTTACTCTTAAATTGAATTCATTTCTTGTTATCAATTACTTAACCATTTTAACTTGATCATACTTTTCCACTTCCTTAGTTTAATAAGTTATACAACTTATTTATTCACAATCCCTGAATTTCCACTTAAGTTTACTCACTTTCAATATTTATAACATATAGTTATACAACCACTTCACCATTCATGTTTATATTTAATTTACTCTCCACTAAAAATTCAATTTTTTTGAATTTCCATTTCTTTACCATAATACCAAACCATTTTCATTTTGGTTTTACAATTGCATTACTCAATTCATAAGTTCAAAAACTTACTTACTTAAAATCCTATTTTACTTACTTGAGTCCATTCACATTATATAATCATAACTCTGGATTATATATATATCACTTTATAACTTTAGTTTATCCATTCCATTCAATAATTATAACTTATAATTATATAATTATTCTACATTTCAAAATTTATATCCAATTCAAATCAAATCCAATTTAAATTTTATTTAACTTATCTTAAGTTAAATTCCAACCTATCTTATTCACTTTAATTTATTCGAGATAAACTGTAACAACCCGCATATTTTACGATTGTATATTTAGATGTTTTATTTAAATATAGCATCGTTAATCAGATTAAAGTCCAAAAAGATAATTTTTGTAAACAGTCGAATTGGGACTCGAGACCACTTCCATTAAGTCCAAAATGTCATTTACAACTTTTTTAAGTATAAACATCGATATGTTTGGAGTTGAGTGAATTTTGCTATTTTTCAATTAGGGCTTTGGGTTCGGGTTTGGGTTTCGGCCCACTAACCCAACTTATCTAATATCCTAACTCCACCTCCCCTCTCCTCTTCATTCATTCTATTATTTTCCTTACACTTAAACTAAAGAAAAAGGGGGGAAGAGAAAAGAAAACAAAATTCCTAAGCCCTAGTTTCCTTTGCAAATTCAAGTTCTAGCTCCAAAATCTAAGAGAAGCTTAGGTAAGCATCCTCTCCATCTTCTCCATCTTAGTCTCTCTTCAATTTCAGAATTTCCTATAACCTAACCTAGGGAAAACTTAAACTTTGATAATAGATTGAAGATTCTAGAGGCGTGGAAAAGAGGAATTGATCATGCCTTGTTTTAAAAGATTCTCCTTTATTGTTTTTGGGTTAAAAGGTGAGTTTTTGAACTCACATCTACGTCTATAGCTTTCATTGTTGTTAGGTATGAATTCCTAACATCTATTCATGTTCATTTGCTTTTGATTTGGTGAATTTTCCAATTTTTGGTTTTTGAAGTCCAATTTTGTGAAAAATCCTTTTATGGATGTTTGAACATGTTTACCGGGGTGTATCGAAGAGCCTATAAGGCTGGGTTGTTGCTTGGCGTAAATCCCTAGTCGCCATTGCTCGATCGATCGTTTCCGGTAGGATTTCGCCCTTCATAGGGGCAAGGTTGAGAATACTGCAAATCGCAGTTCAGTCGACTAAACTGTAGGTTCAGTTGACTGAATCTGGGGGCAGAAAATTCCTGTCCCTGTATCAGTCGACTGACCTCTGTGTTCAGTCGACTGAACCTGGGGACAGAAGATCCTTGTCCCTGTGTCAGTCGACTTAACTCTGTGTTCAGTCGACTGAACCTGGACGTTGAAAGTTTGCAGGCATAAAATCAGTCGACTGATCACTGAGTTCAGTCGATTGAACCTGCTTATCTCAGCCAAATTTGCCGTTTTGGGTGAATTTCCAATTTTTAAATCGATTCTCGTTTCTCCGATTAGATGTTATCATTTTTGTTGACTTGGATAATTTCTTGTTTGGGATTTTCGGGAATATCTATTTTGATGGATTCAGTATCGATTTCTATGGATTTGATTTACGTCTTTGTATGTGAATTTTTGGTGATTGATTGTTTCTACAATCATTGTTGTGACTTGTCACTTTAAAATACAAAGGTTTCTATATTAGTAGTAAATATTCAAACTCTTTTGCAAAGATGATTTCAAACCTATTTTTAATATAAAGCTCGTTTATAAAACCATTTTCCAATCTACTAGTATATACAAACCTTTACCTCATTCGTACGAGAAATCTAATTAAACGGCTTCGCAAAACAAGTGGTATGAAACGCTTGTGTTTACTTTGTCAGTTAATTCTTAGACTTGTTCGATTGAACTCTTGTGACAATTTTCGAGTGGAAATCTACAAGTTATTCGTAAATATTTAAGTTAAGCCAGTGGTTATGGGACATGAAGCTAAACTCATCTATTTTACTAGCTTAGTGTAATTCACACTTTTTATTGATCTATGATGATCATTTTGTGGTTTAGACTAGCAATGTGCGATGTCTCTTTGTCCACGTGGGGGACTGTACCTTGTTTTATCAAGCTTCGTCTCATTTCTTTTATGGGCTAGCGACTCATGTTCTTTTATGGTGTTCGGTTCATCGGATGTACCATTATTGTACTACATCGATGTCCCAGCTTTTTGGTTCATCGGACGTACTGTTATTGTACTGCGTCGTTGCTCCGAAGTTATGGTTAGTGACCATGGAATAGCATTCCATTTGTGATACATGTGTTGGTGAGTTTTCATGCTCCCGTTTGTGATAGGCCTCCCCCTTTGTGATTTCTGGATTTCTAGTTGATGATTTCTAGAATTTGTGTTTCACCTCTTTTTGTGATTGGCAATGGTATGTTTGTTAATATTTGGGGTTTGGTGAATAAAATAAAGAATATGACATTCTTTTTAGTGCTTTGAGATTTTTGAGATATTGTATGACTTTGTTATTATTAAATGTATACTTGTCATAGTATGGCATTATGGATATCATACGTATTTGTTATATCTCTTACCCTATCTCACTTTATCTGATATTTATAGCTAGACTAATCTGTTTGTTATTTTCTTATTAAATAATACTCGGGTCAGACCGAGATGTTACAGGTGCTTCTGCTTGACTCCTCATCTGGGACTATTATCTGACTTTTGGCTAACTACTTAGATTAGTAGTTTTTGTTGTTACACATTCGAGATAGAAACTCCTTATTGTATAATTATTCTTTTGCCAAGCACTTGTAACTATTCTTTTGTGATGGCGTGGATCTAGTATGACCACCATTTTGATGTACACTTCTATGTGATATATTTATATCTGTTTCCGCCTTAGTGATATGAATATCTGTGACTGATTTGTGTTATGCTTATTCTATATTTGTTTCCGAAGTCCGTATAGCCACTGTGTGGTAGCTTTGAGTTTGTATTTGATATGTCGGATTTCCTTCTGAAATGAAATGTAAGTTATATTATCTGACATATCGGTACTTGCCTAAAGCAATTACATAGATGGTCGCTCCTCAACAGCCTTATTCTTCGTGCTAGTCGACGGCATTACCCCATAGTGTCCTTGGCTAGTGTGAGTATAGAGGTGGGGCATCACAGCTTGGTATCAGAGCCAAACTTTGGAACAATGTAGAATAATCTAGCAAGGATCATTGTCCTAAGTCTTTCTTAGGAATCGTGCCATAGGATTTAATTCGAGTCTTCATACGGTTCTATCCTATTTCTTTTATGATGCCTTCTTTTATCAATCAAGTTTGTTTGATATTCATTCTTTGAATAACCTTTTTCCTCTTCTTTCTTTCTTAAAGGAGAGAAATGGTTAGACCAGGCCATCCCAGCGCCGGTCAATCTAGTGCTACTTCTCAGGACGGAGTATTTATGTCTACCCAGTAGCTCTTAGATCTTGTGATAAATGCTCAAGCTATCGGACCCATTCCAGAGCCGACTCATCCTAAATCTGGGTTTGCACACTTGTGCAGTGATTATACTGCTTTGGGTGGAAAGCCTTTCAAGGGCTCCGAGAGTGTTATAGAAGTCCAGGCTTGGCTCAGAACATGCGATCGCATCTTTTCCCGCATGAATCTTATTGATCTTCATCGCGTCCAAGTGGCTTCTAGCATGCTCCAGGAGAGAGCATTAGACTGGTATGAGCTTCTGATCTCGGAAATTATTGAAGCGGATCTTACTTGGGAGCAATTCCGGGAAAGATTAGAATTAAAATTTATGCCAGAAGCTGAAAAAGTATCTTTAGCTCGACGTTTTATCGATCTTGTTCAAGGTGAATCTTCTATGACGGATTACGTCGCGTCTTTCGAACCTCTATCTAAATATGGGGTTGAGTATATTAATATCCCATTGATGAAAAATCAAAGATTTGTCTATGGGTTGAATAAGAGCCTCAAAAAGCCATTACTTTTGAAACTGGAAGTTTCTTTTGATCAGCTTGTTGATATCGCTCTTCGACTCGAAGAGGCCGATAAAGAAAGTGATGTTGAATTCAAACAAAACATCAATAAGAAGAGGCCTTTTAAGTTCAAGTCTAATCCCAACAAGAAAGGGAAGCAAGCAACTTCGGTAGCAAAGACTTCTACCTCTAGTCGTGGGCAATGCTACAATTGTGGTTCTAAGGATCATTATGTGAATAAGTGCCCAAAACCTCTTTTTTGTCGTTATTGCAAAAGTTCGGGTCATCTTTTATCTTCATGCCCCAAACTTCCTAACAAGAAAGAGGGAAAGCTAAATGTTGTTCAAGCCCCTGGTAACACTTCTCTTGGTCAAGGTATTTCTCATTCTATCCTTGATGGCATTATTATACTTCGTGATCTTTCTATTCAAGTTCTTTTTGATACGGGTGCATCTCACTCTTTTATATCAAAAGAACTTGTTGATGCTTTGTCTTTAAATGTTATTGGCTTGATGACTTCATTAAGAATTGTGAATCCGATTGGTGGATCCGCAACACTCAGTTTACTTTGTAAAGATGTCGAGATTATTTTATGTGATTATGCTTTCTGAGCCGATTTGCATGTTATGCGTTACCTAGGTTTCGGAATGATTTTGGGGATGGATTGGCTTAACCGTTATGAATCCCATATCTTGTGTCCTGAGCGGACTATATATCTTCGACATCCTCTATCTGTTAAGCAGATTTCTCTTGTACTTAAAGATTCATATTCCAATTTGGGAGCATCCTTGTATTCTCTAAATCCTCAAGATGACGATAATGATGACGAGGAAGATGTCATTTCCCTCTTTCACATTGTTCATGAATTTCCCAACATATTTGAGCCCGTATTAGGATTACCACCTAAGCGAGCAATTGAGTTCAGAATTAATCTAATCCCTGGAGCTCTACCTATTACTCGTCCTCCTTATCGCATGTCCAATAAGGAAAACGAGGAGATGCATAATCAATTATCTGAATTGGAAGTAAAATAGTTTATTCGTTCTAGTTCCTCTCCATGGGGAGCTTCAGCTATTTTTGTGAAGAAATCCGATGGTACACTTAGGCTTTGTGTTGACTACCGCAAGCTTAATGATCTCACCATCAAGAATAAATATCCCTTACCTCGAATTGATGATCTATTCGATCAACTTAGTGGTGCTAAAGTCTTTTCACAGTTAGACTTAGCAACCGGTTTTCATCAGCTTCGTATTGCAGAGGATAGCATTCCTTTGACATCGTTCCGTACTCGTTATGGATCTTATGAATGGCTTGTTATGCCATTTGGTTTGACGAATGCTCCAGCTTATTTTGTTGACCTTATGAATCGAGTTTTCAAAGACTTCCTCGATCGATTTGTTCTCATCTTTATCGATGATATTCTTATTTATTCTAAAACCGAGGAAGAGCATGAAAATCATCTTCGGATTGTGTTGGAAACTCTTAGGAGCAACCAATTGAAAGAAAAAATTTCTAATGCCACTTTTGGCAATCTCGTGTGAAATTTTTGGGGCATATTATTTCTGAATTCGGAATTTCCGTGGATCCTTCAAAGATTGAAGTGATTCAAAATTGGAAGAGACCGGAGAGTGTGACGGAAATTCGTAGCTTTCTCGAATTAGCGGGCTATTACCATCGGTTCATAAAAGACTTTTCTAAAATTTTCGCACCTCTTACTAATTTGACAAAGAAGGGAGTTAAGTACATTTGGTTAGGCAAATGTGAAGCTGCTTTTCAAAAATTAAAAGAACTCCTTCTGATGCTCCTATTCTTGTGATTCCCGATAGGAACCAAGATTTTATTGTTTATACCGACGCTAGTCGTGTTGGTTTGGGTGCCGTTCTCATGCAAAGGGAACATGTTATCGCTTATGCTTCTAGGCAATTAAAGCCTGCCGAGACTAGATATGCCACTCATGATTTAGAGCTCGCGGCTATTGTTTTCGCCCTTATAATTTGGCGTCATTATCTTTTGGGAAAGAAATTTGTTATCTACACCGATCATAAATCTTTGAAGTATTTATTTTCTCAAAAGGAACTTAATTTGCGTCAACAGCGTTGGCTCGAGTTCCTTGCATCTTATGATCTTGATATTCTCTATACTCCCGGAAAGGGAAATCTTGTTGCCGATGCCCTTAGTCGTAAGCAACAAGCGGTTGTTTCCATGATGATATCCGAATGGAATGATCTCGAGACTTTATCCACTTGTGAGATTCGAGATTGTGAATCCAATTCGTGTTCATCTCTTGTTTTGTGTAGCCTTGAGGCTCATCCTTCTCTTTTAAACCGCATTATTGAAGCTCAAAAGTATGATCCCGAATTGGTTCTTCTTAGCCAAAGTTGTAGGGATAAAATTGGTATTGAAGGATTGAAAGACTTTGATATTGATGCTCATGGCGGTATTCGAAAATTTGATAGACTTATTGTGCCAAATATTATTGATCTTCGTAAAGATATTTTAGAAGATTCTCATCGTTCTAAATTTACCATTCATCCCGGTAATAGTAAAATGTACGTGGATATGAAACGACTTTATTATTGGAATGGAATGAAATCTGATATTGCTAACTTTATCAAGCGTTGCATGACTTTCCAACTCGTGAAGGCCGAGCATCAAAGGCCTGGTGGGTTATTGCAACCTTTAGACATTCCAATTTGGAAGTAGGATCAAATTTCCATGGATTTTATTAACGGTCTCCCTAGTTCTCATTCGGGTCATGATAGCCTATGGGTGATAGTAGATAGACTTACAAAGTCCGCCCATTTTATTCCCGTTCGGTCCAATCGGATCGTACCTATTTTGGCTAAACTCTATGTCAAAGAAATTGTTAAATTACATAGAGTTCCTACTTCTATCATTAGTGATCGTGATCTATTATTTACTAGTGGATTTTGGAAAGGTCTTCAAAAAGCTTTGGGAACAAAGCTTAATTTTAGCACCGCTTATCATCCTTAGTCCGATGGACAAACCGAGCATGTGAATCAAACTCTTGAAGATCTTCTTCGTGCATGTGTTCTTGATTTTGGTGGAAGTTGGGAAGATCATATTTCTCTTGTTGAGTTTTCCTATAATAATAACTTCCAATCTAGTATTGGTATGGCACCTTTCGAGGCACTTTACGGAAGGCCATGCCGATCTCCTTCGTGTTGGCTTGAAAGGGTGAGAAGCTGGTTTTAGGTCCAGATTTTATTCGTGATGCTACAGAAAAGATTGACCTTATTCGTCATAGGATGAAAGAAGCTCAAAGTAGGCAAAAATCCTATGCCGATAACCGAAGAAGGAAATTAGAATTTTCTGTGGGAGATTTTGCGTTTATTCGTGTTTCACCTATGAAGGGTGTTGTGCATTTCAGTCAATCGTGAAAATTACCACCTCGATATATTGGCCCCTTTCCCATCACCGAACGCATTGGTTCTGTGGCTTATCGCCTTTTATTACCGGCTCAGTTTTCTGCTATTCATGGCGTATTCCACGTCTCTCAATTACGGAAATGCCTTCAAGATTCCGATTCTATTCTTGAGCCCGGTGTTATTGAAGAAATTGAAGTTTCACCTAATTTGACTTATGAGCAACATCCTATTCGCATCATTGCTACGGAGGTTAAACACCTTCGAAATAAAGATGTTCCTATTGTGAAAGTTCAATGGTCCTCAAATCCTAAGGATTGCTCTTGGGAATCCAAAGAATTCATCGAGCGAACACATCCGAACTTACTCTCTCGTGCTCCTTAAAGGTGAACTTCTCATTTTAAAATTTCTTCTTTTGTGTTGATATGCTTTTATGGTTGTTACTTTTATTTTCCTCTTAATTATTGCGAGAACGCAATTTCTTTAAGGAGGGGAGTCTGTAACAACCCGCATATTTTATGATTGTATATTTAGATGTTTTATTTAAATATAGCATCGTTAATCGGATTAAAGTCCAAAAAGATACTTTTTGTAAACAGATGAATTAGGACTCGAGACCACTTCCATTGAGTCCAAAATGGAATTTACAACTTTTTTGAGTATATGCATCGATATGTTTGGAGTTGAGTGAATTTTGCTATTTTTCAATTAGGGCTTTGGGTTCGGGTTTGAGTTTCGGCCCACTAACCCAACTTATCTAATATCCTAACTTCACCCCCTCTCCTCTTCATTCATTCTATTATTTTCCTAACACTTAAACTAAAGAAAAATGAGGGAAGAGAAAAGAAAACAAAATTCCTAAGCCCTAGTTTCCTTTGCAAATTCAAGTTCTAGCTCCAAAATCTAAGAGAAGCTTAGGTAAGCATCATCTCCATCTTCTCCATCTCAATCTCTCTTCAATTTTTAGAATTTACTATAACCTAGCTTAGGGAAAACTTCAACTTTGAAATAGATTGAAGATTCTAGAGGTGTGGAGAAGAGGAATTGATCTTGCATTGTTTTAAAAGATTCTCCTTCATTGTTTTTGGGTTAAAAGGCGAGTTTTTGAACTCACATCTACGTCTATAGATTTTACTGTTATTAGGTATGAATTCCTAACATCTATTCATGTTCATTTGCTTTTGATTTGGTGAATTTTCCAATTTTTGGTTTTTGAAGTCCAATTTTGTGAAAAATCCTTTTATGGATGTTTGAACATGTTTACCGGGGTGTATCGAAGAGCCTATAAGGCTGGGTTGTTGCTTGGCATAAATCGCTAAGATCGATCGTTTCCGGTAGGATTTCGCCCTTCATAGGGGCAAGGCTGAGAATAATGCAAATCGCAGTTCAGTCGACTGAACTGTAGGTTCAGTCGACTGAATCCGGGGGTAGAAAATTCCTGTCCCTATATCAGTCGACTGACCTCTGTGTTCAGTCGACTGAACCTAGGGACAGAAGATTCATGTCCCTCTATCAGTCGACTGACCTCTTTGTTTAGTCGACTGAACCTGGAAGCCGAAAGTTTCCAAGCATAGAATCAGTCGACTGATCACTGAGTTCAGTCGACTGAACCTGCTTATCTCAGCCAATTTTGCCGTTTTGGGTGGATTTCCAATTTTTAAATCGATTCTCGTTTCTCCGATTAGATGTTATCATTTTTGTTGACTTGGATAATTTCTTGTTTGGGATTTTTGGGAATATCCATTTTGATGGATTCGGTATCGATTTCTATGGATTTGATTCACGTCTTTGTATGTGAATTTTTGGTGATTGATTGTTTCTACAATCATTGCTATGACTTGTCACTTTAAAATACAAAGGTTTCTATATTAGTAGTAAATTTTCAAACTCTTTCGCAAAGATGATTTCAACCCTATTTTAATATACAGCTCGTTTATAAAACCATTTTCCAATCTACTAGTATATACAAACCTTTACCTCATTCGTACGAGAAATCTAATTAAACGGCTTCGCAAAACAAGTGGTATGAAACGCTTGCATTTACTTTATCGGTTAATTCTTAGACTTGTTCGATTGAACTCTTGTGACAATTTTTAAGTGGAAATCTACAATTTGTTCGTAAATATTAAAGTTAAGCCAGTGGTTATGGGACATGAAGCTAAACTCATTTATTTTACTAGCTTAGTGTAATTCACACTTTTTATTGATCTATGATGATCATTTTGGGGTTTAGACTAGCAATGTGCGATGTCTCTTTGTCCACGTGGGGGACTGTACCTCATTTTATCGAGCTTCGTCTCATTTCTTTTATGGGCTAGCAACCCATGTTCTTTTATGGTGTTCGGTTCATCGGAAGTACGATTATTGTACTACATCGATGTCCCGGCTTTTTGGTTCATCGGGCGTACCGTTATTGTACCGCGTCGTTGCTCCGAAGTTATGGTTAGCGACCATGGAATAGCCTTCCATTTGTGATACACGTGTTGATGAGTTTTCATGCTCCCGTTTGTGATAGGCCTCCCCCTTTGTGATTTCTGGATTTCTAGTTGATGATTTCTAGAATTTATGTTTCACCTCCTTTTGTGATTGGCAATGGTATGTTTGTTAATATTTGGGGTTTGGTGAATAAAATAAAGAATATGACATTCTTTTTGGTGCTTTGAGATTTTTGAGATATTGTATGACTTTGTTATTATTAAATGTATACTTGTCATAGTATGGCATTATGGATATCATACGTATTTGTTATATCTCTTACCCTATCTCACTTTATCTGATATTTATAGCTAGACTGATCCGTTTGTTATTTTCTTATTAAATAATACTCGGGTCAGACCGAGATGTTATTGGTGCTTTTGCTTGACTCCTCATCTAGGACTATTATCTGACTTTTGGCTAACTACTTAGATTAGTAGTTTTTTTGTTATACATTCGAGATAGAAACTCCTTATTGTATACTTATTCTTTTGCCAAGCACTTGTAACTATTCTTTTGTGATGATGTACACTTCTATGTGATATATCATATCTGTTTCCGCCTTAGTGATATGAATATCTATGACTGATTTGTGTTATGCTTATTTCTATATTTGTTTGCGAAGTTCGTATAGCCACTGTGTGGTAGCTTTGAGTTTGTATTTGATATGTCGGATTTCCTCCTGAAATGAAATGTAAGTTATATTATCTGACATATCGGTACTCGCCCAAAGCAATTACGTAGATGGTCGCTCCTCAACAGCCTTATTCTTCATGCTAGTCGACGGCATTAACCCGTAGTGTCCTTGGCTAGTGGGAGTATAGAGTTGGGGCGTCACATAAACTTTAATTCCATGCTTAAAATTCACACTTTCCTTTCTTATCTATATCAACTCCAAATTATAAGTTCAATACTTATTTCTCTGACTTTACAAGTCATTTAAATGGAAATTCCAGAATCCAACCACCTGGTTTTATTTCAAATCATTTTGAAATCATAATATACATATAACCCCTTTTGCAGATCAAATTATACTTTCGGAGTTTCTAAAACAACTTGATTTTGCACAAAACAATTCCCTTTTGGAATTTCCAAAACAAACTTGTTTACCAAACAAATCCAAAGCTATTAATCATAGCTAATCACTACGGTAGAAATCCGTCACTCAGAACGAAAATGAACACTAATGATACGGCCGTCATCATCAGAATTATTTTCCAGCGACTAAAGTGAGTCCAGTGCTTCCTTACTTCCAAAATCCATTTAAAAACAATTTCTATTCAGAAATATCTCCAAAATAATATCACCATCCTTCATTTCAACCACTTTGGAAAATATTTCCAAAAATCTCCAAGATTTAAAAATTTCCAAACATTTGTTCAAACCCAATTTAAAACATTTACCAAAACTTTCGGGATTTAAATTCTAGTTTGAATCCAATTATAGTTATAACTCCTTTGTATATATCATATTTATAAAATCTTTATTTGCTTATATATATAACCATTTCAAATTTTATAATCTTGTTTTTTATTATAATATTAACAACCAAACATTCCAAACATATACACTATAATAATTTCAAAAAATTATTTCATTTATAACAAAATATAGTTTGGGTAAAATTATTTCATTCACCCACTTCAAAATAATACTATGTCGGTTTACCTTGTCTAAGAGTTTATAAACCCCTATCGATACAGTTGTACTTCCCGTACCGACCAGAATTCATAAAGACTCAACCAATAAGTCAACACAATATAAAAACCTTTTATATTCACTAACAAATACGCGCTCATATCTATTAATACACTCAACTCATTCTAGAGTGCTACTAACTCTATCTCTAATGAGTAATCCCCACCAAAGCCTGTATATCGCCAACCTAAGCTCTGATACCAATTGTGACGACCCGCCCTTTCGACCCTCGAAAATCGACATAAATACGCTTATTGTATAACATGCCGAACGATCGAGTGCCAGAAAGACAGATTGTTGAGGGGAAAGAAAGTTGGTAGAAGAAAGAAGAAAACTAAACAATCAGAATCTCACAACGGACTGAATAACATATAATATAAATAGTTCTTTACACAAATCAAAACTGTAATATACATATCTCACATCAGAGTACACAAATCAATAATTACCAGCCTGGACAGTTATAACAACCTATCCTCACAATTCCTGGTAATTTCAACAAAACACTGCATCGGAATAAACAAGTACGAGAATACGTCTCGGTCTTCAGCTCGTCTCCTGAGCTCCATAGCATCCCAACTGAACCTGTAATACTCGGTCTGACCCGAGCATTGTAATAAAATAACACCCGAATCAGTCTGGAAAACCAGCGTGAGAAAACACACTCAATTTGAATTATTAAAGTTATCAAAAATCCTTTGAAAATCAAAGGTATCTCGTAAGACCACACCATAAATAAAGACGATGGGTTTTTACCTTACGATAACCAAAACATTTCATATCAAATCCTCTAATATTATAATAGTTTCTAAGTACCAAATAGCTGAAATTTTTACATTAATTAAATTCTAGCACACTAGGTTCTACCATCAAAACCGTAAGGGTACGTATTGGAGAATGGATTCCATACGAATGACTAGGCACAGGGGTACCACCTGTCACAGTACACGTCTAGAAACGGCGTACCGAGGACCATATCGGGATCCCCTGCAACACAAGACCGGACTATCCCTAACCTGGATAGACCGAATATGTTATCATCCCGGGTGTTCCCACCCTCTCTCGAGCTCCTTCCATATCGTAGTAATAAATAATATCTGAGGTAATCTAGAAAGGTGATAAACATACCCTAATTGGGTGCGACCCACTTAGCCTTGCTGCATCTCCCCTGATTTTCAGTCATTCCCGGTTGATAAGGCTAGATATTTCTCCTAGATAATCCCTGTATTCCTCCTAGATATAATCCCCGTAACTGTACCATATAATCCCTTAGTTTCCATGTACAGTATAGCACCTCGAACGGTAACTGTACCATATAATCCTCGTATTCCTCCTAGATATTTCCAAAGTTATATTTTGGGTCCAGATTTGATAGTCGGTTATTTAAATATCAAATAAACAATCATTCAACCAAATATTCCATTTTCCACTGAAAAACCCCAAATCTCCTTTTAATTTAATTTTAATAAATTAAACCTCTTTATCCAAAATATGTGTACTTATCTTATCGAATTCAATAAATTCAGAAACTATCCTTCAAAAATATTTGAAAACCCTTTTGAAAATAATGTGGAAAGTACCACTTCGGTATCAACCATGGATTCAAAGCTCAATGGTTACGTCTCTATCCCAGAGAAATCCAAACTTAACTATAGGCACTCACTGCCTCCGATTTCGCCATGCGGGTATACCATTACTTCCCGAAAATTTTATTTAATAGTTATCTCAAAATAATGATTATAAGTTTCTAAAATAAATTTCCAAGTTTAATCTAGGCAAATACACTCAAATAAAAGTTATTATACAAAGCCATATTAATATTTAATAATTTATCTTTTAAAAATAATAATGCTGACTAATTTTTAAATAATAATAATAAATCTTTAACAATCATTATAAGGTAACTAATTAATAATTAAATATGCTTTAAACAATTTAAAATAATCAATAACTAGTTTCCAGAATATTTTTAACACTTTTAAAGTTACCTAGTTAATAATTTAAAAAATCCTCTTTTTAAAACAAGCCCAATTCCTTGATTCTAATTTCATTTCGTAAATTTGGAAATCTTACTTGAGCTCCAGTATAACCAATTTTATACTTATTTCCAAATCACTTCTATCCTTCCAATCTATCAAAAATCTCGATTTTTAAACCTTTTTTTATTTAAACAAGTACCACTTAAGAATTTATTATTTAAAATTCTTTTATATACTTTATCCCAAAATCTCTATTTACAATATCCTGAATTAGTTAAGTACAAATTTCAAAACCATTATTTTATCAAATCAGTTAACCCAAAATTCTATATAAATATCTTACTTCAAAAATCCCTTTAAAATTCCTTTTCAATTCAAACCATATATTACTGGTATTTAAAAATACCAAAACCTAGGTTAAAACTGCCATAGCATCCAATCAATTCAAATCACATAATAATCTATCACAGATTATTTTAACAAAACCTATATCACTATATATGAAATTAAAATTCAACATTTTTGAGGAATCCAGTTGGATCCCTCCAACCTGTTTTCTCTGCATCCACAGATGTTAATACAACATAAAAATACCAATTCCGCTTCGAGGCGGAATATCGTGGTATATAGGGTCATCCACTATTATGCGGGGGGTATAAGGTCTCATCCGCTATATATATATATATGCGGGAATATCAATCATTCCAATATATACTACTATATATGTGTAATCATCCAACTGATAATTATAATTTATCAATTTAGTCAAACATCAAATAATTTAAATTTAAACATTTAAATTTAAATGTGGCAATCCAAATGAGTGAGAAATTCTCACCTTGAGTTTAAATTTGCCAAACGTTCCAAATTTAAATTAAATCGAACACGTTCGATTTAACCTAAAATTTTAACTCGCTCCAAATGCCTCCAGATCTGATTGTGGATG
Source organism: Allium fistulosum (assembly GCA_030737815.1). Lineage (NCBI taxonomy): Eukaryota > Viridiplantae > Streptophyta > Magnoliopsida > Asparagales > Amaryllidaceae > Allium > Allium fistulosum. The sequence goes on along the minus strand of CM060907.1, from coordinate 461,148,103 downwards.
GTAGGCAGTGCTTAAGCACAATTCACTTCCCATGGCCTCTTGAAAACTTTTCCAAAACCTTGAGGTGAAGATGGTATCCCTATCACTCACAATGGTTTTGGGTATGCCATGCAACCTTACTACCTCTTTCATGAATATTTGAGCCAATTTTGGAGCATTTCTTTCTGTTTTAACTGGAATAAAATGTGATACCTTAGTTAGCCTATCCACTATTACCCATATACTTGTGTTTCCCCTCTTAGATCTAGGCAGACCATCTATGAAATCCATAGATATATCCTCCCACTTCCACTGTGGTATACTAAGGGGTTGCAATAGTCCTGATGGCCTTTGTGTCTCTGCCTTGACTTGTTGGCAAGTCATGCACCTTGCAACATGTCTGGCCACATCTGACTTCATCCCCTTCCACCAAAGATTTCTTTTCAAATTTTGATACATCTTGGTGCTACCTGAGTGTATGGAGTACTTACTCTTATGGTACTCATTTAATATTTCCTCCTTCAATTCTATATTTTCTGGAACACATATCCTATTTTTATTCCTTAAATAACCATTTTTATCAACTTGATAATTTATTACTTCCTCCCCTTTTGATATGAGCATTTTCTTTTCCACCATGTTTAGGTCTTGTTCCTGCATTTTCCCAACCTTAAGAAGTAAATATGATTGCAGAGATATCATACTTAATTTCCCTTTACCTTCATCTACTTCAATGGGCATCATTTGTACCTCACTGTTTTCCTCAATTTCCAAATCAGTAAGTATAGACAAATCCTTAAACTCTTCCATCATCAACATGGCTACTTTGGCATGTTGTTCCAGTTTCAATGCCAGATCAATTACTTGATCAAAAGTTCTATCTGCATATGGTAGCATAGCTCTGCTAAGTCCTGGGTTCAAACCTTTTATATACCTATCATTTTTGGATGCTTCATCTGCCACTAGCATTGCTCCATAATTAGATAGCCCCTCAAACTTTTGAGTGTATTCAGTGACATTCATAGTTCCCTGCCTAAGTTTGATAAATTCTTCAAGCAAAGTGGTCTTGGCTGATGCTGGTACAAATCTTGCCTCCAACATCTCCTTGAACTGATTCCAAGTGATTTCATTTTCATTTCTTCCAGCTATGATCACCTCCCACCAGCTTAAAGCTACCCCTTTCAGTTGTCTTGAAGCTACTTGCCTCTTCCTTTGGTCATCTAACTGCATGTCATTGAAAATCCTATCAAGTGTTCTCAACCATGCTTGAATTTCCATCACACTCTCAGTTCCTTCAAAACTCCTGCCTCCCAAATTGGAATAAGTCTTCAGTAGTTTTGAAAGCTCTTCATGTGGGTTCTCAGGCCTATGCCCAATTCCATCTCTTAAAACCCTCACAAATTCTTGCATATCAAGCATTTGTGGTGCATTGGGTCCTGCATTGTGATGAGATCCTCTTCCTACCATGGTCTGCTAACTAAGTTCTGGGCAAATGGTATTAGTATATTATGAGTACTTCTATAATTACTATTTTCTTATCTAAATTATTTCATCCAAAACAAACAGACATAATACATTTCTATAATACTTAGCAATCAATGCAACCAAGTGCTCTGATACCAACTGAAATGACCCTCCTATTTCTACCTTAATTTCATAAGGATTTTTTTTTCCATCAGAGGGAATTTAAATCAAATAGAAATCAAAATACCATACAAGCTATTGACATAGCCACTTATTTCTTTTCTAAATAGGCAAATTAGGCAAAATCAGCAGTTCAGACGTCTAAATTCTTATGACAGACGTCTAAATTATTATGACAGACGGCTCAGAGATCTAAAATTGAAACAGAGAGTAAAAAACATTTTGAACTAAATTCAGACATCTAAATTTTTGTGACAGACGTCTAAATTCTTATGACTGACGTCTAAATTTAATCTCAGACGTCTAAATTTGATCTCTATGTACATGCATATGCTCATTTAATTTATATGTGTCTGGATGTCCACCTATAATCATTTGCACTTTTAAGTTTGATTTAAACTTCCTTTGAATTATCAGAGTCATTTTTCTTTCAAACAATTCAACCAGGATTCAAAACTCATTACCAATATAAATATATCAGTGTATCCCTAATAATATACACATACATATGAAGATGTACGTGTTTCTCTTGTTTAAATTCAGAGTATATATTTTTTGTTAAACAAGAGTATTCTGTTTGATTTGGATTCTAGCAATTCTGACTAAAGTTAATTACTATATACTTTTGAATATTTGTAACAAGTCAGTAAATCCTATGCATATTTAATTTATATGAACTTGCTCATTCTAATTGATAGTTTTTAATATCAATTTACCATGACAGTTAAATCTCAAGATTCTTGAGATTTTTATTTTAGATCATGGATCAAAGGTATTGATATTTGGCTAAGGCCAGAAATGATATATTCACTTATCATTTTCCACTTATGTATTTTCTAAAAACTTTCTTATTTAAGATTCAATCTATGTGACTTGTTTGCCTTAATCTTAGCCCACATGACACCTAGTGAGTTGTGTATTTGCATAAGATTTGCTATGTCAAGAATTTGAACTTAAAAATATTCATAAGAATAATTCCAGGTTTTCATAGCTAACACTTGAGCATGTTTTACTTGTTTATGTTCCAGTCAATACTTCAAAAAAGATCAAACCTTAACATACAACAATCTTGTCAGAATAACTAATTTAAATCTAACACTTTACAGAACATAAGAGCAACTTGATCACTAACCATAGAATATTCATTACATGACTGGAAATCTTAGAAACATAATTTTTCCTGAATACATGCAGATATAATCATTTTAAGCTCTTATTGAAACTAGCTAGCATGTTCATTCACTCCTCCACAATAGCCATAACTTCATTTTCTACTTAGTGCCTGCATTCCCTGAAAGAGCATGAGTGGCTGCCTCATTTTAAAATGAGACACCCCCATATGCCATGAGCAAAGGGTCAGATCTAAGATCTGGTATGAGCAACATCAAAATATTCAAAACATTAAGCTCTGGGTGATGAGCCTTAATACTTATTTTGTATGCATGTAATTTCTTTAATCCATTGCTTTATTACGTTACATACACTTTGATACAAGAATGATATCTTTACCTATCATCTATTCACACAAATTTATTTATTCAATCATGAATATCAATCTACAGTGTGTATATTCAGTGGAATAACCAGTGTTCCATTCCAACCAACCTAGGAAATACTCATCTTCCTATTTCTTCATTTACAGGTTGTTTTCATTAATTTAAATCTCTAGCCTCATCTGCTAGTAAGGAATCACAGGGACACATTGCAATGAACTAATTCACATCATTGCACAAAGATCTCAGGGCTTAAACAAACCATGTGCCAACTTGCATACTTCAAATATGACAAGCATTCCAGCAGCCTTCTTGGCTCATAACCCTAGTATATTTACTAGTAGTGTTGGTTAAAATCCTAGCATCAGATAGCTAAATGGACATGTCACAGTGTAAAAAACACCTCCCTATATCTTGCAAGTAAACTGTTCAAAAACAAACAGATAATCATTTCATAAATATTGCTATAAGATGTCTTAACTTCAAATCATACAAAAGAACTACTACAACTGAGTGTGGAGCCATGGCATGCTATGTTATTATGATTTACAAGTAACTGTGATTGAACTAGATTCAAGATCTAGCTGAATCACAATTTTTATCTTGTGAATTTTGTTATTTCATGAGGGAATCAGCACACAGAAATTTCTATTGCATCCCTTACACTTTCTTTTCTTAAGCCTCAGCACTTATATAAAATATAATGCAGCTCATAATATATTTTCTTTTCTTTTTAAAGAATAATTCCCTGCCATAGATCCCCATCAGTTGTGAGTATTCCTTCCTTGATTTTAAGGTATTGTTGCCTTAGTTTTTTTTTCAAAATGTAGTAAATAGTAGTATGCACATCCATAGCAACCATTCTAACAGATCAAAGGAATTCATCCAAAGAGCATCCATAATAAACATTATATCAGCTCAAAAAAATCCATTCAACACCATTAATATAACAGTGATTAACAAAAATCAGAAAATATCAATAGCAACATAAAAACTTGGCTGCCTCATATCAGGTCTTAATGCCATGAATCTAGTGAGATTACTCACCTGAATATTTCTTCTTATTAATCCAGAAAATCCCTGAGTATATTTTCTCTTCCTTTAAAATGTTTTCTTCTTTTCCTATTATAAGTAGCTCGGGTAAAACAATTTCTCTGGCTATAACTACTTATTTATAAGCATATTTTTACTAGTGTTGTTCTCAAGACAAAATTCCATTTCTGTCCTGGCTGGCATCATGCATTGTTTGCATTTTCTCATTTTTATCCCTAATTACCCCCGGCCATATTAACCAATTAAAGGCTGCATTTTCTTTTCTTTACTTTTTCAGAAAATGGTCACTCACTCAAGTCATGTTAAAAGTGTGTGACTATATTTATTCATTTGCTTATTTTTGAAAATCCCCCTTCTTTCTATTTCTGCCTATACATAACATACATACCTGTTTAATGTTTCATACCTATTTAATGTTACTCTTTTGCTTAGCTTTGACATTTTCTGCTCACAGAATATACATGTGTAAAAATATTTATTTATTTAATCTCTCCTTGTTTCACAGAAAATACATTTAAGCATATACTTCATTTTTAACTTATGCTTAAATTACAATCCAATGCTTTAGATAAGGAATTTACTTTCTTATATATATATATTTTTCAGAAATTTTAAATCTCTTCCTTGTGCTATTTCCAGTGTACATGTGCACACATATCTCTGCACATTATTTAATTTAAAATTCCATCAATATTTGATCCAAATATTTTTAAACTGAATCATTTTATTAAAAATCATTTTCCTCAAAATTTTGGGGCATTACATTCACCCCTCCTTTTAGGAATTGTGTCCTCACAATTTTCTAGTATTTGTAACAAGCATTCACTGACCTTATGAAAATCTATCAAGCATATGCATAAACAAAACATATTCAATCATATCAACCATGCATAACAAATTTTTCCAGAAAAAGAAAAATTAAAAAAAATTACCTTTTAATTTGCAAAAAGCTTAGGATAATCCATCCTAATCTTATCCTCTAACTCCCATGTGCAGTCATTAGGATCACTACTCCACTGGACCTTTACTAGTTTCAAAGTTTTGCTCCTTAATTTCTTTTCTTCCTTGGCTATAATCCCCACTGGCTCTTTTTCATAAACCAAGTTAGGATTTATTTGAATTTTGGTAGGCTTTTCCAAAATGTCTTCTTTATCATGTACCCATCTTCTAAGTTGGGACACATGAAAAACATTATGCATTGCTTTCATTTCCTTTGGTAATTCTAATTTGTAAGCCAATGAACCAATTCTTTCCAGAATTTTATAGGGTCTAACATACCTTGGTGAGAGCTTACCTTGCTTGCCAAATCTCAAGACCTTCTTCATAGGTGAAATCTTGATGAAAACAAAGTCTCCCACTTCATATTTCACTTGCTTCCTTTTCCTGTCTGCAAATTTCTTTTGCCTATCTTGAGCTACTGCTATTCTTTTTCTTATTAACCCAATTTTCTCTGTAGTTTCTTTAACATATTCAGGTCCTAGAACAGCCCTTTCTCCAGTCTCTACCCAGCATATAGGTGATAAACATGGCTTGCCATATAAGGCTTCAAATGGTGCCATCCCTATGGTGCTTTGGTAACTGTTATTGTATGTGAATTCAGCTAAATGGAGGTGGTCTTCCCAGTTGCCTCCAAAGTCCAGTGTACATGCTCTCAACAAATCCTCTAAGACTTGTTCACCACCTCAGTTTGACCATCTGATTGTGGATGGTAGGCAGTGCTTAAGCACAATTCACTTCCCATGGCCTCTTGAAAACTTTTCCAAAACCTTGAGGTGAAGATGGTATCCCTATCACTCACAATGGTTTTGGGTATGCCATGCAACCTTACTACCTCTTTCATGAATATTTGAGCCAATTTTGGAGTATTTCTTTCTGTTTTAACTGGAATAAAATGTGCTACCTTAGTTAGCCTATCCACTATTACCCATATACTTGTGTTTCCCCTCTTAGATCTAGGCAGACCATCTATGAAATCCATAGATATATCCTCCCACTTCCACTGTGGTATACTAAGGGGTTGCAATAGTCCTGATGGCCTTTGTGTCTCTGCCTTGACTTGTTGGCAAGTCATGCACCTTGCAACATGTCTGGCCACATCTGACTTCATCCCCTTCCACCAAAGATTTCTTTTCAAATTTTGATACATCTTGGTGCTACCTGGGTGTATGGAGTACTTACTCCTATGGTACTCATTTAATATTTCCTCCTTCAATTCTATATTTTCTGGAACACATATCCTATTTTTATTCCTTAAATAACCATTTTTATCAACTTGATAATTTATTACTTCCTCCCCTTTTGATATGAGCATTTTCTTTTCCACCATGTTTAGGTCTTGTTCCTGCATTTTCCCAACCTTAAGAAGTAAATATGATTGCAGAGATATCATACTTAATTTCCCTTTACCTTCATCTTCTTCAATGGGCATCATTTGTACCTCACTGTTTTCCTCAATTTCCAAATCAGTAAGTATAGACAAATCCTTAAACTCTTCCATCATCAACATGGCTACTTTGGCATGTTGTTCCAGTTTCAATGCCAGATCAATTACTTGATCAAAAGTTCTATTTGCATATGGTAGCATAGCTCTGCTAAGTCCTGGGTTCAAACCTTTTATATACCTATCATTTTTGGATGCTTCATCTGCCACTAGCATTGCTCCATAATTAGATAGCCCCTCAAACTTTTGAGTGTATTCAATGACATTCATAGTTCCCTGCCTAAGTTTGATAAATTCTTCAAGCAAAGTGGTCTTGGCTGATGCTGGTACAAATCTTGCCTCCAACATCTCCTTGAACTGATTCCAAGTGATTTCATTTTCATTTCTTCCAGCTATGATCACCTCCCACCAGCTTAAAGCTACCCCTTTCAGTTGTCTTGAAGCTACTTGCCTCTTCCTTTGGTCATCTAACTGCATGTCATTGAAAATCCTATCAAGTGTTCTCAACCATGCTTGAATTTCCATCACACTCTCAGTTCCTTCAAAACTCCTGCCTCCCAAATTGGAATAAGTCTTCAGTAGTTTTGAAAGCTCTTCATGTGGGTTCTTAGGCCTATGCCCAATTCCATCTCTTAAAACCCTCACAAATTCTTGCATATCAAGCATTTGTGGTGCATTGGGTCCTGCATTGTGATGAGATCCTCTTCCTACCATGGTCTGCTAACTAAGTTCTGGGCAAATGGTATTAGTATATTATGAGTACTTCTATAATTACTATTTTCTTATCTAAATTATTTCATCCAAAACAAACAGACATAATACATTTCTATAATACTTAGCAATCAATGCAACCAAGTGCTCTGATACCAACTGAAATGACCCTCCTATTTCTACCTTAATTTCATAAGGATTTTTTTTCCATCAGAGGGAATTTAAATCAAATAGAAATCAAAATACCATACAAGCTATTGACATAGCCACTTATTTCTTTTCTAAATAGGCAAATTAGGCAAAATCAGCAGTTCAGACGTCTAAATTCTTATGACAGACGTCTAAATTATTATGACAGACGGCTCAGAGATCTAAAATTGAAACAGAGAGTAAAAAACATTTTGAACTAAATTCAGACATCTAAATTTTTGTGACAGACGTCTAAATTCTTATGACTGACGTCTAAATTTAATCTCAGACGTCTAAATTTGATCTCTATGTACATGCATATGCACATTTAATTTATATGTGTCTGGATGTCCACCTATATTCATTTGCACTTTTAAGTTTGATTTAAACTTCCTTTGAATTATCAGAGTCATTTTTCTTTCAAACAATTCAACCAGGATTCAAAACTCATTACCAATATAAATATATCAGTGTATCCCTAATAATATACACATACATATGAAGATGTACGCATTTCTCTTGTTTAAATTCAGAGTATATATTTTTTGTTAAACAAGAGTATTCTGTTTGATTTGGATTCTAGCAATTCTGACTAAAGTTAATTACTATATACTTTTGAATATTTGTAACAAGTCAGTAAATCCTATGCATATTTAATTTATATGAACTTGCTCATTCTAATTGATAGTTTTTAATATCAATTTACCATGACGGTTAAATCTCAAGATTCTTGAGATTTTTATTTCAGATCATGGATCAAAGGTATTGATATTTGGCTAAGGCCAGAAATGATATATTCACTTATCATTTTCCTGTTATGTATTTTCTAAAAACTTTCTTATTTAAGATTCAATCTATGTGACTTGTTTGCCTTAATCTTAGCCCACATGACACCTAGTGAGTTGTGTATTTGCATAAGATTTGCTATGTCAAGAATTTGAACTTAAAAATATTCATAAGAATAATTCCAGGTTTTCATAGCTAACACTTGAGCATGTTTTACTTGTTTATGTTCCAGTCAATACTTCAAAAAAGATCAAACCTTAACATACAACAATCTTGTCAGAACAACTAATTTAAATCTAACACTTTACAGAACATAAGAGCAACTTGATCACTAACCATAGAATATTCATTACATGACTGGAAATCTTAGAAACATAATTTTTCCTGAATACATGCAGATATAATCATTTTAAGCTCTTATTGAAACTAGCTAGCATGTTCATTCACTCCTCCACAATAGCCATAACTTCATTTTCTACTTAGTGCCTGCATTCCCTGAAAGAGCATGAGTGGCTGCCTCATTTTAAAATGAGACATCCCCATATGCCATGCGCAAACAAGGGTCAGATCTAAGATCTAGTATGAGCAACATCAAAATATTCAAAACATTAAGCTCTGGGTGATGAGCCTTAATACTTATTTTGTATGCATGTAATTTCTTTAATCCATTGCTTTATTACGTTACATACACTTTGATACAAGAATGATATCTTTACCTATCATCTATTCACACAAATTTATTTATTCAATCATGAATATCAATCTACAGTGTGTATATTCAATGGAATAACCAGTGTTCCATTCCAACCAACCTAGGAAATACTCATCTTCCTATTTCTTCATTTACAGGTTGTTTTCATTAATTTAAATCTCTAGCCTCATCTACTAGTAAGGAATCACAGGGACACATTGCAATGAACTAATTCACATCATTGCACAAAGATCTCAGGGCTTAAACAAACCATGTGCCAACTTGCATACTTCAAATATGACAAGCATTCCAGCAGCCTTCTTGGCTCATAACCCTAGTATATGTACTAGTAGTGTTAGTTAAAATCCTAGCATCATATAGCTAAATGGACATGTCACAGTGTAAAAAACACCTCCCTATATCTTGCAAGTAAACTGTTCAAAAACAAACAGATAATCATTTCATAAATATTGCTATAAGATGTCTTAACTTCAAATCATACAAAAGAACAACTACAACTGAGTGTGGAGCCATGGCATGCTATGTTATTATGATTTACATGTAACTGTGATTGAACTAGATTCAAGATCTAGCTGAATCACAATTTTTATCTTGTGAATTTTGTTATTTCATGAGGGAATCAGCACACAGAAATTTCTATTGCATCCCTTACACTTTCTTTTCTTAAGCCTCAGCACTTATATAAAATATAATGCAGCTCATAATATATTTTCTTTTTTTTAAAGAATAATTCCCTGCCATAGATCCCCATCAGTTGTGAGTATTCCTTCCTTGATTTTAAGGTATTGTTTCCTTAGTTTTTTTTTCAAAATGTAGTAAATAATAGTTTGCACATCCATAGCAACCATTCTAACAGATCAAAGGAATTCATCCAAAGAGCATCCATAATATCAACTCAAAAAAAAATCCATTCAACACCATTAATATAACAGTGATTAACAAAAATCAGAAAATATCAATAGCAACATAAAAACTTGGCTGCCTCATATCAGGTCTTAATGCCATGAATCTAGTGAGATTACTCACCTGAATATTTCTTCTTATTAATCCAGAAACTCCCTGAGTATATTTTCTCTTCCTTTAAAATGTTTTCTTCCTTTCCTATTATAAGTAGCTCGGGTAAAACAATTTCTCTGGCCATAACTACTTATTTATAAGTATATTTTTACTAGGGTTTTTCTCAAGACAAAATTCCATTTCTGTCCTGGCTGGCATCATGCATTGTTTGCATTTTCTCATTTTTATCTCTAATTACCCCCGGCCATATTAACCAATTAAAGGCTGCATTTTCTTTTCTTTATTTTTTCAGAAAATGGCCACTCACTCAAGTCATGTTAAAAGTGTGTGACTATATTTATTCATTTGCTTATTTTTGAAAATCCCCCTTCTTTCTATTTCTGCCTATACATAACATACATACCTGTTTAATGTTTCATACCTATTTAATGTTACTCTTTTGCTTAGCTTTGACATTTTCTGCTCACAGAATATACATGTGTAAAAATATTTATTTATTTAATCTCTCCTTGTTTCACAGAAAATACATTTAAGCATATACTTCATTTTTAACTTATGCTTAAATTACAATCCAATGCTTTAGATAAGGAATTTAATTTCTTATATATATATATATATATATTTCAGAAATTTTAAATCTCTTCCTTGTGCTATTTCCAGTGTACATGTGCACACATATCTCTGCACATTATTTAATTTAAAATTCCATCAATATTTGATCCAAATATTTTTAAACTGAATCATTTTATTAAAAATCATTTTCCTCAAAATTTTGGGGCATTACAAAAATGAAGCAGATCTCAACCACACGTTCAATTTCCCCCCTCTCTTCCGTTCATACGCACGCTCTAGGTAAAGTTCGAACCAAACCCATTTGCCGCCTCTATCATCTTCATGCCGAGACCACCACATGCCGCCGTGACCCGATCCAACACCACCCTTCGAACCCTCTTCACGAACTCCACCTTCGCCTGAAGCCACGTAACGCTCGGTGCTCTATTCTTCTCGAAAATCGCAAATGAACACGCAACATCTATCGCCATATTTTCCTCAACCGTCACGCCGTTTTCGATCATTATCGTTGGATATATAGATCTCTCCATGCTCTTCGATTCTCTAGTTGGAAGATTTTCGTAAAAGTGCATGGATTTGGAGAAATCAATGGGGAAAATTCAGTTGATTCTGGCCATTGAAAAAGTGTGAAGCGGCTACGTGAACATAAGACTAGGGTTTTACTGTTGATGATTATATATATACGTGTACAAACATATTTTATTAATATTATTTTTTCACAATTTACGTGCTTTTCCGGACGAACTCCAAACGAAGCATGCCGTCTGGCGTTTATAATGTTTTACCCCTATTCCGAACACAATGGAACATATTTTGAGGCCTAATTCGATCGTATGTGGAAGATAGCTTTCCGAATCGAATTAAAATATTAAATTTTTGATATTAAATTTCAACGCGTTTCTATCCCGTACGACCAAATGGTAACTCCAAACGCTACGAAATTTGAAATCCGATTGTTAACGTTAAAATATGAACGATAACACCCGCTGTGTGTAATAAGATCGTGAAAGCACCACCCGTGTGACGGGAACAGAATTTAAGCAGGAAAATAGCCGAAATGCAGTAAATGAACAACAGATTTATAGTGGTTCGGCCCGTAATTGAGCCTACGTCCACTTTATAGTCTCTTATTGCTGATTTGATTACAATTTGATACAAATCTCTTCAGGAAACAGTACAATTCGATCACAAGAAACAATCTAGACTACTAGCTCAATCTTCGACGGTGAAACTCGATAAATCCATGTCGGATGTGAGGAATTTCTCTCGAAGCTTGTTGTAGTGTCGCGAATGCTTGAAGGATCCTTGATTACTGAATGAATGAAGAGTTCGACGGAGTAACAGCGCTGTAGAAATGATTTGCCCAAAAGTCCCTTTCATGTTGGAAGTAATGGGGTATTTATAGGAGCTGATCTGGACTCAGGAAATTTCTCTAAGTCTTTAAGTCGTAGCCGACTTAGGGTAGATCGGTGACGAGTTAAGGAATAGGGTTAGGTCGGTGACGAGTTAAGGAATAGGGTTAGGTCGGTGACGAGTTAAGGGATGGTTGTTACGGGCTCATCCTGTGGCTGTCTTTGACAAGTATTAAGTCGAAGCCGACTTATCAGACCTTAACTCGTAAGTCCTTAACTCGCTGAGTCGTTAAGTCGGAACCCCCCCTTTCTTTAAGTTGTAGACAGCTTAACTCGTTGAGTCGTTAGGACCTTGAGTCGTAGGCTGTGAATCTTTTAAGTCGGAGCATTTCATAGCTCGGCATCCTTCTTAACTCGGTCTTAGCTCTTGAGTCACAGATTACCTTAAGTCGGCAGGCTCCTAACTCGGCATCCTTCTTAACTCGGTCTTAGCTCTTGAGTCACAGATTACCTTAAGTCGGCAGGCTCCTAAGTCGGCACACCTCTTAAGTCGGCAGCTCTTCTTAGTAGTTACATCGGCAACTGTTGGATCAGAGCTTTCCTTAGGTCGTAGCCTGTTAAGTCGGAGATCTTGTTAACTCGGAGCTTTCCTTAAGTCGGTTACGCCTTTAGCTTGTTAGGTCGTCTTCTGTTAAGTCGCGAATCAGAGGATTAACATTTGCCCCTCGAAGTGTGTGCCTAAGTCATAGGTCATATACTTCGATTTTCTTAACCTGCTCTTTGATTAGGTCGGAAGCGAATTAACAGAGGTCTTAGGTCGGCAGCGAATTAACAGAGGTCTTAGGTCAGCAGCGTACAAGTCGACTCACCTTCCTGCGAATAAATAGTTAAGTCATCCTTCCTCTTCCTCACTCATTCTTCTTCTCGATTCAGCCATTGACGCGATTTAGAGCCCTCAGAGATAAATTCCATCCATTCAATCGTCGATTATCCTCCTGTCATATATCGTAAGTTGATCTGATCCGAGTTTATCCATGCCTACTGTCGAATCGATAACTCCCCAGTCTTCGACTTCCATTTGTTCTTAAATGCTGCGGTTCATTATGTATAACCCTTCGACTGTTTCGCAATTGCCATTGATCACGTTGCAGTTGTGGTGTGGCAATAATACGTCAGATTCGCAGCAAATCCGAGGCGATTCGAATTGGCTTTTCGGGGTGATCCAATGGTGTAATGGAATTAGGGTCGTCATTGACTGCGAGGTCGTTGGGCTAACGAGTTAAAAGTTATGGATGGAAGTGGGTTGATGTACTGACTCGGTCATGACTTAGCAATTTCACTGATTTAAGTCGGAACCGACTCAGCGATTTTATGCATCCTAGGTTTTGAGTCGCCTCCGAGTTAGGACTTGGGATTTCCTGCTGCCTTGAACTAGTTTTTTGCTTCTTTATTCGACCTAAGACTCGGGGACTGCTGACCTTGACCCATAGGGAATCTCTTAAGTCGTCACCGAGTTAGTACTTGGGTTTTCAGCAACTAAGCAGATGACTTTTAAACTTTGCCTGGACTTTGAACTGTTGAACTATAAACTGTGTTGCATGTATTTCTTTTTACAGATTGCTTCAATTCACAAGCTAACAATCCTGTTTAACACAATATTAACAGAGTACTGGGACGAATATACTGTCACTGACTGCCCATATCGAATGACAGATTAGTTGGTAAAGAGAAAGTTAAATTAAATGAATATGAACGAGATGCTGTACAATAACCAATTCAAGTGAAGTATTAAAAACAAAAATCATAATAGTCAAATGAAACTGACTTGTCTGTATTAACACTGCACTTGATCATTGACAAGTTCTGAAATTCTGTAATCGATTGATTGTCAACCAATTTAATTCCAGTTATGCTTGTCTTTTATTTCCGTTAGTTTTTGCACAACACTTCACACTTTTAGGAAACGTGCACCTTCACATTTGAACATTCAGCTGATTGTGTAGAATGTCTTCTCCACAAGAAGGAACAGAGCAAGCTGAAGATGCATTTCCAGTTTCTATCCCGCTAAACGATCCTCCAGAGAGGACTCCTACTACTTTGAGCCATAAAGCCTTTCGTCAACTATGCATCCAGTTTGGCATTGCTGAAGCTGACGCTTTACTTCCCGAAATAAATGATACTACTGACAGGTCGCCCCGTGGCTTTGTCGCGGTTAACCGCCAAATGTGCTCGAGCGGAGCTATCCCCCCATTCAATGACTGCATTCGAGAACTTCTTCTCCAACTATCTATTTCCCCTTTTCAGTTACATCCCAATGGCTACGCCATCTTGTTGGGATTATGCGTGCTTTTTAGGAGAACGCTGGGCCGCTTTCCTACCTTCGGAGAAATTCGCTATCTTTGTTCTTTTGCCAAAAATAAAGATCACCCCTCCATCATAGTCGTAAGGAGTGCGAGAAATCGTAAGTTGATCACCGGTCTCCCTGAAAGTGTTCATAGTTTCCTGAGCCCGTTCTTCTATGTTCGATGTCCTCCTGGGTTTTATGCTATTTGGAGAATAGGGAGTAAGATCACTTGCATTTGTTTCTTATGTTCTTTCAAACTTACCGAAGTTCGGGTTATCAAGTGCTAACTTCGCTCTTTTTTCCTTTTCAGCACTTCCTCCTCCTTCTAAAAATCTCAGTCACAAAGTGACTTTCGAAAGGCTTATGGCGGTGCCTGTAGAGGAGAGGAGTAGCCAGTTTCTATTAGATGATGAGCTTTTGCACCAATTTGGGCTTCTACACCCTTCCAGGTCGACTTGAATTCATGAAATTCCTAGTTCCGATGCAGAAACGTCGGCTGCTTCGGGCTCTCAAGCAGAGGCGTCGAATGCCCCAGTTTCTGCGGAAGAAGCTGCATCAGAAACACCTGTCATGAATGCTGCTTTGATAAAGTGTTCCGGATCCACTGATGTTGTAGGGTTAGCTGGCAAGTCGGCACTTCCCCCAATTATTGAGGAAGAAGAGAATCCTCGAGTTTCTGAAAAATCAATTGATGTGGAAGTTGAGAAGGAGAAATCTGCTGAACACTTGGGCGATGACACCTTCGATGGCTTGAGTGATATCATGATAACTTCTCAAGAGCTTTTCGGGGATAGCAATCAAAAAGCGACTTCTCCCGTTGTCGAGGCGACTTCTACCCTTAAACAAACCCAGATGCCTACTACGCCAATCGTCTCTGTTTCCAGACTAAAGCGTGGTCTGTAATTTGACGCATGTAGTTTGCACGCCACACACACTTAGGATTTTTCGGCACTTATAAACATTCATCCTCTTTTTCCTGGAAATTTCTAAACTTTACTCCTTTTTTGCTTTCAGGTTCTCCAATGGGACGTACAGGTTCATATTATGACTCATTCAAGTACCGTGGAGGCCGCGGCACCTATGACTTTAGGAAATACCTTGATACCCCAAAAGAAACAGATGAAGAGAGGGCTCGAAGGAAAGCCCAGGAGAAGCGGGATTATGATCAGTGGCAAAGAAGGAAAGATGCCGAGCGATATGACTCTTCGCATAGGAGTGACTACTCTCATAAGCGGAAGTCTTACGATGATAAGGGAAAAACTCAGATTGTCGATGAACCGAGCAAACGATCTAAACCGATTGACGCGTCTGAAATTTCTGAAAAGACTGACGCTCCCATTCCTTCTGATATTCTGGCTAGCTCTCCTCCTCTGAAGAAATCTGACATTCAGACTATCATTAACAGACCGCAATATCAAGTCAAGGACGGCCCCCCAACACTTCAGAGCCGTTTTCCAAATTGGTGCCTAAAAGGGGTGCGCTTTGACTTGGACATAGTTCCGATTGATAAATCAGACATGCTTAGCAGTCTTGACGCAGTCAGGCTTAATATCGAGAGGATGTCGCAGTGGCAGAAGCTTGTCGATGAACTCCAAAGGGTTAATCGTGCAAACCTTGAGGCAATGCTGACTATGGAAAACGACAAGGCGGAGTGGGACAAAATTTGCAAACAGCATAATCTCAAGATGACAAATATTGCTGATGGTTATGCAAAACTGGAGTCCGAGGTTAAAAAACTTAAGGAAGATCTTGCCTCTTCTTCTGCATCTCATATTCAAAAAGAAGAAGTCTTTCAAAAACAAGTGCGGGATGCCCATGCTGCACAGAGAGATGTTGAAATGAAGCTTGCCGCTGAACAGCATATTACTGAGAAATACCGCACAGAAAACACCGATTTGCGGGAAAAGGTCACCTCTCAGAACGTAGAGATTGAGTTACTAAAGTCTCGACTTGCTAAAGTTGAGGCAGAGCGTGATGAGGCTACCGCTGGCCGGGTTGCTGCCGTTGCCGAAAAGGAAGCGGCTGAGCAATCACATGAGGCGACGAAAGCAGACATCAGCTCTACCTTATTCGACTTTTATTTACACAGTGTTCTGGGTCGTGGAAGCCTCTCTTTTCTTGGTCCCGATTATGAAATTACATTGGCTGAAGTGTGGGAAGTCGCAATGGATATGCTTGGCGGGGCCGGCTATAATGAGTTGGAACTTGAGAAGCGCTATCTCAATGATGAGGATCGTGCCGCTCTTGTTAAGGGGAGGGAGCAACTTGCCAAAGTACGAGCTGAAACAACGGGAGAAGAGCCTCCAAAAGAAACAGCTCCTTTAACTGCCCCCGTTCATACTTCCACTTCAGCCGACGTTAACATTATGGATTCCAGCTCTCATTCTTTACATCTAGCTAAAGTTGCCCAAGAAACTGCAACTACTCCTACTGAAGACGAGGCACTGGATGATATTGAAGCCGAGAAGTTTGAGGTGGATCTTGCAAAGCCAACTCCTCCAGGTACTTTTGGCGTCGTCTCGGGTTTAATGAACCAGTCATTTGACTTAGCCGAATTCGATGACCTTCTTACTTGTTACTTAAACTTTGGTGAACCGATGCCTTCATTATTTTCGGGGGATGTTGATTTTAACTTCTTTTCTTCTACAGCGGAGGCACCAAGCACTACACAAGCTTTCACTCCTTCGGTTGTCGTTCCTCCATCTTCCCAAATTACTCCTCCTTCTGCTTCTCAACCGGGATCACAGGCAGAGAAAATCGAAGCTCTTCAAGGCTTGGATGATCCGGCTGCTTCTCAGGAACAGAAGGCGGAGGATTTGGAAGACATTGAGAAGACCCCGGAGCGGTCTCTTGATGACGACACGAAGCTTTCAACACTGCTTGCTACTCCGGGGAGCGAGTCTTCTTCAAAGAGGAAGAGGAAGCACGCTGTAAGGAAGAAGAAGAAGACTTCCACTGAAGAGGAAGCAGTAGTTGATCTGGCTGTACCGCTTTCTCCTTCTACCCCTTCCCGTTCACAACGACCTCAAAAGCTAATCATTAGGCCGGGAAAGAGCTCCAAGGGTGGTGAGAAGAAGGAATAATCAAGCTGGATTTTCTACTTATTATTTTTGCTCTTTGCATGTATTGACCGGGGATTGTGCGGGTACCGGTTCCCGCTTTTGCTTTTTGAGATATCTGCACATGTAAAGAATTTTCATAGTACTAAATAAAACAATTATTTTACTTGTACAAACTCTTGTGTATGTGAGAATGATCTATCTTTTATTTTTAGTGTAGAACAAACGATTCTTCTTTCTTGTGCAAACTTTTTGTCTGCGTTTGAGAATGCATTTATTCCACATCTGTTTTTCATTTGAAGTGTAGAGTAAACGATTCTTTTCACTCGTACAAACTTTTTGTCTGTGTTTCAAGAACGCATTTACTCCACATCTTTATTACGTGATATTGCAATGAACTTGTGGTATGTCGCTTGTATATTACTTTTATTACTGTAACTGAATTGTATAATGCTGCCCCCATACCACAAGTATATTGTAATATTTCTTGCATTCACAAGACCGATACTCTTATTTTAGAGAATAACTTTCCACTTTTTCAGGGAAGAATTATTCTGCTTTTAATAGAGTATATCTTGTCTTTGGAGAAATTTTTATATTCTTTTTCTTTCTGAAGAACACTTCGACTTCTGGGAATGATCACTTTTATTTGTTTGAAAGTGAATTTTCCTGCACAGTGAAATGAGCTTCTGAAGAAGGTTTTGATTTTTGTGCCCCAGTAAAGGGTTTATTTTTGGTACTTCAAGCAAGGTGAAGTACGCCTCTGAAGAGGTCTTTTGGTCTCCGAAGAGAAGCGATTTTGGTCTCCGAGGAGAAGCAATTTTGGTCTCCGAAGAGAAGCAGTTTTGGTCTCCGAAGAGAAGCAGTTTTGGTCTCCGAAGAGAAGCAGTTTTGGTCTCCGAAGAGAAGCAGTTTTGGTCTCCGAGGAGAAGCAATTTTGGTCTCTGAGGAGAAGCAATTTTGGTCTCCGAAGAGAAGCAGTTTTGGCATTTCATCTCTGGTGAAGTGGGTCTCCGAAGAGAAGCATTTTGCACTTCTACACGGGTGAAATGTGCCTCCGAAAAGGGCTTTTTAGTATTTCATCACTGGTGAAGTGGGTCTCCGAAGAGAAGCATTTTGCACTTCTACACGGGTGAAATGTGCCTCCGAAAAGGGCTTTTGCCTCCGAAGATGGCTTGTGCCTCCGAAGAGGGCTTGTGCCTCCGAAGAGGGCTTGTGATTGCCTGGAAGTTACTTTCTCATGGTCGGAGGGGTCCACGGGACAGGCGTAAGTTGTTTGATTGGATGTTTGTTTGTACAAACGATCGCAATCAATTAACAAGGTGCCCCTTTGGTAGTCCCACCGATCTTTTTGATTGAGGAAAGCTCTCCATTTATTGGCGTGCCTCGTTAGAGGGCTTTGTTGACCCTTGGGAAGGAGCATCAGTTGGTTGGTGTGCCAGGAAGGTTGCGTCTTAGGGGCAAGTAGATCCATGGGATGGACACAAGCTGCCTGATCGGATGCATCACAATCAGTTAGCGAGGGTCTTATTCCTTCTGCTTGGGAAGGTATCCCTTTAGTGGATCTACCTGCTTTCCTGTTGAGAGGCATACCTCCCTTTGGCTGCTTCCATGTTTGTTCGCTCATGTTGTATCATCATCCGCCAATTTGCGATCCTTTATCATCGTTTCCAAGCGCGTGTTCCTTTCTTTTGCAAGTAAATTGCTTTGTCTGAAGAAATAGACTTCACTGTTGAATGACTCCACAGAGTAAACGCAAGTTATTTGGTTGGATGCCTTTTTATATCAACGATCGCAACCAGTTAACGAGGGCTTGACACAGTGGAACCGTCAACTTTTTATGTGAAGTTCCTCTTGTATGGGATTTGAGTTTGGAATTTTTGTTGCTTGAAATTCGCTTTAATAAATGATTTGTAAGGCTCGCTTAGCTTTGCGATGTGTGGGCTTTGCTTTAATGACCTGCAGTATTAGATCGACATTTTAGCAATACATTTAGAGTATTTACACATCGAAATATAACAGGCATTTTATAATAGAAAACACAGAATGCATAGTTTTTTATTATTGAGTCACACTGATTTCTCAGCGGTTTACAATGCAGAAGTTACACATCCATCATTATCTTTACAAATTCAAGCAATGCTGTTAAGTAAAAAATGAATGCTAGTTATTGTTGTTTCAGAATCTCCAAGCTGGATTTCCATTTGTGCTTGATTCATAGCTTTTGGATTTTTATGCCAGAGAAAGTGAGAGATGCCCCAGTCGCAGTTTTGTGGGTAATCAGTAGTCATCCCAACTTCTGCTTGCTGGGTATGGTCCCCCTGTGATAGCATTAATGACAAGCTTTTCTGAATCTTGCACTGCAGTGTTGTTGTGGGAATCGGATTGATGGGTAGGGTGTTGTTGATCCCGAGTGGATGAGGTTGGATCGACTCCGTTCCTTTTAACGTATTGTTGGAGTTTACCCTGCTCTAGCAATTCTTCAATCACCTTCTTTAATTGGCGACATTGGTCAGTGTCATGGCCAGGTTGATTGTGAAATTGGCAGAATTTTCCATTACGCTTTGCCCCTCTCGTCATCTCAGGTGGCTTAGGATACCTGACAACGTCCTTTGTTGCAAAAAAGATATTTCTTGGTGTATCAGTTAAAGGAGTAAAGTCCGAAGGATTAAAGCGACGAGGTTTCTTTTCATTTCCCTGGCTTTTTCCTCCTTCATTCTCCCTTTTCTGACTTTCAGATTCTCTTTTCTTAGGTGGGACATTGTCATTATCAGTCTGGGCAGTAACCACTTTCGATGTTGCAGAAAGGCTTTCAAGGCGAATGAACTCATCGGCCTTTTTATAAAATTTATCAAGTGAGTTCGGTTCCTTCATCTTTAGCCATATCCCAAATTTACTCGATTTATCAATGGCTCGCATCAAATACGTCAGGATCATGCGTGGTTCCGCATTTTCTACCTCGGCTAAAGCTATATTGAAACGGCTCAAGAAAGATTTGATTGATTCTCCGGGCGCTTGTTCAAGGTTAGACAGTGACATTATATCCTTAGCTTTTGAAGCATACAATCTGAACTGTTCTTTAAACTTTTGCGTTAAGTCGGAGAACTTATCTACAGACCGAACTGGAAGCTTTGTGAACCAAAGTAAAGCCACACCTTCCAGGTATACTGGAAAGTATCGACACTTGATCTCGTCTGATGCTCTTGCACCGGTCATATGCCAATCGTACTTGTAGAGGAAATGATTAGGGTCAGTGGTTCCCCTATAGGCTTGAATAGTAGGAGGTGCAAATTTCCTTGGAAATTCCGCTCTCAGGATCTTTTCAGTAAACGGAGTTCTGCTTGGCGCAAATCCCCAGTCAGCCTCATCCTCTTCCCTTTGCATGCTCTCTTTCATGGTGCGGCCAACCATTTCGGACAGGTACTCTTTATTGTTCAAAGACACCTCCGGGCAAGCACCAGTTCTTCCCTTGGAAGTTTGCCCGGGCATATGTTCATGACAAGTTGGTTGTGGCATAGAACCATCAGCTTGGAAAGGTGGCATTTCAGGAAGGGTGGTTTGATGGCTTTCTGGTTGACGATTTGCCCCGAGCAGAGCAGTTATTCTATCCATCATCAAAGCATTTTGAGTTTCAATTTGTTGGTATAATCCAGAAACTGCGTCATCCAATTCAGCCCTGGTGACTCCAACGGTTGGAGTTGCTTGATCTGCTGTTGGGGAAGCGGAAGTTCCTTCGTGAGCATTTCCGGATTTGATAGGTCTACCTCTTCTTCCAGGAGCCATTATTTCGGATCTGGTTTTTAAGAGAGGTTCTTTTTAATAGAGTCTTCGCGAAGCAACGGTGGATGATCGCCTGAGTTCAATTCTCAGTGAAAGCACCAAAATGTTAACGTTAAAATATGAACGATAACACCCGGTGTGTGTAATAAGATCGTGAAAGCACCACCCGTGTGACGGGAATAGAATTTAAGCAGGAAAATAGCCGAAATGCAGTAAATGAACAACAGATTTATAGTGGTTCGGCCCGTAATTGAGCCTACGTCCACTTTATAGTCTCTTATTGCTGATTTGATTACAATTTGATACAAATCTCTTCAGGAAACAGTACAATTCGATCACAAGAAACAATCTAGACTACTAGCTCAATCTTCGACGGTGAAACTCGATAAATCCATGTCGGATGTGAGGAATTTCTCTCGAAGCTTGTTGTAGTGTCGTGAATGCTTGAAGGATCCTTGATTACTGAATGAATGAAGAGTTCGACGGAGTAACAGCGCTGTAGAAATGATTTGCCCAAAAGTCCCTTTCATGTTGGAAGTAATGGGGTATTTATAGGAGCTGATCTGGACTCAGGAAATTTCTCTAAGTCTTTAAGTCGTAGCCGACTTAGGGTAGATCGGTGACGAGTTAAGGAATAGGGTTAGGTCGGTGACGAGTTAAGGAATAGGGTTAGGTCGGTGACGAGTTAAGGGATGGTTGTTACGGGCTCATCCTGTGGCTGTCTTTGACAAGTATTAAGTCGTAGCCGACTTATCAGACCTTAACTCGTAAGTCCTTAACTCGCTGAGTCGTTAAGTCGGAACCCCCCTTTCTTTAAGTTGTAGACAGCTCAACTCGTTGAGTCGTTAGGACCTTGAGTCGTAGGCTGTGAATCTTTTAAGTCGGAGCATTTCATAGCTCGGCATCCTTCTTAACTCGGTCTTAGCTCTTGAGTCACAGATTACCTTAAGTCGGCAGGCTCCTAACTCGGCATCCTTCTTAACTCAGTCTTAGCTCTTGAGTCACAGATTACCTTAAGTCGGCAGGCTCCTAAGTCGGCACACCTCTTAAGTCGGCAGCTCTTCTCAGTAGTTACATCGGCAACTGTTGGATCAGAGCTTTCCTTAGGTCGTAGCCTGTTAAGTCGGAGATCTTGTTAACTCGGAGCTTTCCTTAAGTCGGTTACGCCTTTAGCTTGTTAGGTCGTCTTCTGTTAAGTCGCGAATCAGAGGATTAACACCGATAATAATAAACTATTACGGATCCAATGGAACTGGTTTCATCGAATTACGAGACTACGTCCCGGAAGGCTATTTTAACGCGTCGATTAAATCGAGCGATTTTCAAAATTGACGGAATTGCTTGAAATCCAAATTTTAAAAACTTACCAACTCAATTATAATTCAAATAGAATTTATATTCATATTAGAAATCATTCCGATTTATATTAAATCAAAATTCCATTATTTACACTATTACCATATATATTAAATTTCACTATTAAATTAATATATAAAATTCTAAATTTTAACTTATCGACTTTTAGTTCCCTCCAAAAGTCAAATATTATAATTCAAATCCAAATAGTAAATCAACATAGAAATCATTCCTATCCAAATCTAACTCCAGATTCCCATATTTACCCAATTTCAAATATTAAATTACTATTTACTGAATCCGTTAATCGATATATTTGAAATTCTAAACCATTTTACTTATTCAAACAAAACCTCCATATTCAAAATCAAATCATATTTCTAATTCAATATTTAAAATGAATTAAACGCTCAAAATTTAACGACCAAAATTCCGAGTCGTTACAATTGCTCGGCCGTAGGCTAGACAACAAGAATATAAATTATCGAAAGAAGACAACATGCAAGATACAATTAAGCCCTAGGTGAGCTCGTGACTCCCTTAAGTCCGATGTCTAACCGTTATTATTAGCAAATTTTAAGATGAAATGCAATTTGTAGGCCAAGGAAGGGGTGATGTGATGCCCCACCTCTATACCCACGCTAGCCAAGGACACTACTGAGTAATGCCGTCAACTAGCATGGAGAATAAGGCTGTTGAGGAGCGACCATCCATGTAATTGCTTTGTGCGAGCACCGATATGTCAGATAGTATAACATGCATTTTATTTCAAGAGGGAATCCGACATACCGATACAAAACTCAAAGCTACTACACAGTGGCTATAATATCTTCGGAAACAAATATAGAAATAAACATAACACAAATCAGTCACAAACATCCATATCACAAAGGTGGAAATAGATATGAATATATAACACTTAAAAGTGTTTATTAGAGTAGTGGTCAAACAAGATCCACATATCACAAAAAGAATAGATATAGGTGCTACACAAAAGAATTTGTACATTAAGGAGTCTCTATCTCTAATGTATAACAACAAAACTACAAATCTAATGTAGTTAGCCAAAAGTCAGATAATGGTTCCAGATAGGAAGTCAAGAGGATGCACCTGTAAAATCTTAGTCTGACCTGAGTATTATTTAAGAAGAAAATAATAAACGGATCAGTCTAGCTATAATTATCAGATAAATGAGATATAAGCATAAGAGATATGATAAAAATGTATGATAACAAAAAAAGATGTCATACTATGAAAAGTATACATTTAACAATGACAAAATCATACAATACCTCCAGAATCTCAAAGCACCCAAAAGAATCGCATTCTTTAATTTATTCACCAAACACAAAAATTGATAGAGCTTACCAATAAAAATCACAAAATTGGTGAAAACACAAATTCTAGAAATCGTCAATTAGAAATCCAGAAAAATCACAAAAAGGGAAAGAGGCCTGTCACTAGAACGGGAGCATAAAAACTCACCAACACGTGTATCACGAAACGGAACGCTATTCCCTGGTTGCTAACCATTAATTTTGAGCCGAGGCTCCACTAAAACGGCCCGAAGACCATGAGCCGAAGCTCCACTAAAACGGCCCGAAGACCATGGGTCGCTACCCCACCAAGCCGAAGCTCCACTAAAAGCGGGGTTTAGTCTCCCTCGCAGACAAAGAGACATCGCACACTGCTAGTCTAAATCACAAAATGATCATCATTGATCGATAAGTGTAAATTACACTAAGCTAGTAAATAAATGAGTTTAGCTTCATGTCCCATAACCACTAGCTTAACTTGATTATTTACGGACAAATTGTAGACTTCCACTCGAGGTTAAGTGTTAATTACACTAAGCTAGTAAATATATGAGTTTAGCTTCATGTCCCATAACCACTAGCTTAACTTAAATATTTACGAACAAATTGTAGATCCCCACTAGAAAATTGTCACAAGAGACTCAATCGAACAAGTCCAAGAATTAACCGACGAAGTAAACGCAAGCGTTTCATACCACTTGTTTTACTAAACCGTTTAATTAGATTTCTCATACGAGTGAGGTAAAGGTTTGTATATACTAATAGGTTGGAAAACGGTTTTATAAACGAGTTTGATATTGAAAATAGAGTTTAAATAATCGTTGATAAAGAGTTTGAATATTTACTACTAGTATAGAAACCTTTGTATTTTAAAATGACAAACCATAAAAATGATTGTAGAAACAATCAATCATTAAAATCCACATACGAAGACGTGAATCAAATCCAAAGAAACCGATAAAGAATCCATCAAAATAGATATTCAAAAATCCCTAAAAAGGAATCATCAAAGTCATAATAAATGATAACAACAAATAGGATCATCACGAATCGTTTCAAATTGGAAATCCAATCCCAAAAGGCAAAGTGGGCTGAAACAACAAATTCAGTTGACTGAACAGAGATTTTCAGTTGACTGAATTCTGCTTGGAAACTTTCTGTTTCCAGGTTCAGTCGACTGAACAGAGATTTCAGTCGACTGAATCTTGCCTGGAAACTTTATATTTCCAGGTTCAGTCGACTGAATAGAGGTTTTCAGTCGACTGAATCTTGCCTGGAAACTTTCGGGTTCCAGATTCAGTCGACTGAACAGAGATTTCAGTCGACTGAATCATGCCTGGGCTGTTTTTCAACCTATCCAAATGAAGAGCAAACTCTTTCAAAATGCAACCGGACGAACATTGGCTCTAAGGGTTTATGCCAATCAGCAACCCAGCCCTATATGCTCCTCGGTGCATCACCAAAAGCATGATCAAACATCCATAAAAGGATTTTCACACAAATTTGACTTAAAAACCCAAAAATTGGAATATTCACAAAACCAATCCAAATCAAAGGCAAATGCACATGAAGAAGTGTTAGGAATTCATACCAAACAACCAAAGATAATTATAAACATAGATGTGAGATAAAAATCTCATCTTTTTACACGAAAACACAAGAAAGAAGCTTTGAAACAAAGGATAGACCAATTCCTCTTCAATCTCAACTCAAGAAGCTTAAATTTAAGCTTAAAAGAGGAACATTTCCTAAGTTAGGTTTAGGAATTTCTGAAATTGATAAGAGAAGGAGTTGGAGAAGGAGAAGAGGATGCTTACCAATAGCTTCTTCTTGAATTTGGAGCAGGAGCATGAATTTGCAAATGAAATTAGGGCTTAGGAATTTCCATTTCCCATCTCTCCCACCATTATTGCTAAAGCTTGAGTATTAGGAATTAGAAATGAAGTAATGAAGAGTTGGAGTGGAGTTGGGTTGATAAAAACCAGAATTGAGCAAATGGGCTGAACCCAAACCCAAAGCCCTAAGTGAAAAAGTAGCAAAATTCCACTAACTCCAAATATATCGAAGTTTATACTCAAAAAGGTCGTAAACGGCATTTTGAACTCAATGGAAGTGGTCTCGAGTCCTAATTCGACTGTTTGCAAAAAGTGGCTTTTCGAACTTCAAACCGATTAACGATTCTATATTTAAATAAAATATTTAAATATTCAATCGTAAAATATGCGGGTTGTTATAGGTGATGAAATCCTCCACCTTATGTGGATTTGGATGTTGCCCTTAGAGAAGAAAATAAGATGAGATGAATGCAAAACTGAAATTAAACGTGTATAAAAATGCAACTACAAATGAAATTTGATTTTGTTTTTGTTTTTGGAATTTATTTTTTAAAATGCAAGCAACCAACAACGCAAAGCAAATAAAAATAAGAGATAAGGGCACGATACCAGAGCGTGCATAATTATTAGCAAATTATTTTAAAGAAGCGATTTTTTATAAGCAAGCAAGTAGAGCAATTATTTTTTTTGGCAAGCACTTCTTCTCCTTCTTTTGCAACCTGAAAATTCTTACACAAGATATACATATACATACATACATACATACATACATACATACATATATATATATTTCTAAAATAAAACACAATTTTTTTTAAAAGAGATGAAACAAAAACAAAGACAGACAAAAGCAAATCCGAATATATTTTTTTTATAAAAAAAACTAAAAGAAAACTCAACCTATCTTACGAAAGCAAAGTTTATACATACATGCATGCATGCATGCATGTTCTTACGAATTCACAAATAAAATGAAATACAAAAAACTAACAAAAAAACTTCGAATTAACCACAGCCCAGCGCAAAAATTTGACAAATGAAATTATTGCCTTCCCTCTTTATCAAATGAAATAAAAAAACTTCAAATACCCCTTAATCACTACCCTTTTTATCAAATTAAATTAGCCTCTGCAAACCACTCTCCAGAAATCAAAATCAAAATCAAAACTTCGAATCATCCTTCAAAATCAAAATACGCAATTCAAAATCGCTGCCGTTCGAGGGTGGTTCAGGAAGGTCGATTCAATTTGGTAGATAGTGAGCTGTTGTGATTGCAGATTTCAAGTAGTCGAGGTCTTGGTGGTTGAATGCGGTAGAGGAAGGGTTGTGGATGGTCGAGAATGGGAAGAAGGAATGGTTGACAGTTTCAGTGTTGTTGTTTAAGGAGTTGGGCGGTTTGGGTAGTTTGGTGAAGGTTGGTTGTAGGATATGTGATTGAAACTAGATGGTTGATGAAAGACTTTGGCAATGTAGGAATGTGTGCAATGGTGCGACTGATGCGATGAGGCCGAGTGTATGGAAATGTGCACCGTAATGTGCAGTGGTTGTCAGTGGATGAACTTGGCGGTGGTTATGTACATGGGAGTAGGCTGCTGGTTGCAGTGAAGTGATTGTGATATGTTGATGGTAATTTCTGATGGTGGTGGTATGTGTACTGGTTGATGGCAAGGAGATGAAAGTTGAAGGTGGTTGTTGATGGTTTGAGAAGTAGTGTTGCAGTAGCAAGTAGCAGGTAGGTAGTGTAGCAGAAGTAAGAGGACAAAGTTGAACCGATGAAGTGTGGGCAGATGATGAAGCTGGAGTTGCTGTTGTGGATGATGATGGTGGCAGTTATGCAGAGGGGAAAATTTGCAGAGAGGAGGAGTTGCAGAGGGGAGTGTTTGCAGAGGGGAGTGGTTATGAAGTGTGCAGGGGTTGTACTTGTAGTTGCTGCTGTGTGGTTGTTGTACAAGCAGTGATGTCAGTTTTTGGTTGAGGATGAAGTTGAGGGATGGTTGAGGGATTTTTCTTAGCCAATTATAACATTTATTTTACTAAAATAAGATTAAGCGTGTGAGTAAAAATATACATTTTTACATGCACATCAACAGGCCCTATAAGCTATCTCATCATGGGTTACTCTATATGTACTGCACTGGAAGGACCCATAACTTCTCCTTTAACATTTTCGTTGGAGCTACGGATGGAACCACTACAAGGGGAAACGTGATTTCCGACGGCAAAAAACCGTCGGCGGCCGTCGGAAGCCGTCGGCCGCCGTCGAAAAAAGCCGTCGGAATTTACTGCGTCGGAGAGCAGTATTTCCGACGACTTCCGACGGTGCCTGTCAAACATATTTCCAACGAGTTCCGACGAGTTCCGACGGTTTCCGGTGGTTTCCGACGGATGCCGACATGTGTCGGGATCCGTCGGAAACCGTCGAAAATAATGAGCTACAGGCCGCCGGTAGCCGTCGGAAATTTTGACCTGTAAGTCGTCGGGAACCGTCGGAAATCTGCTGTGTTTTTTCTAATTTTCGCTGCAAATATAGCCTTCCAACCACATTTCTCTTCCAAACACTATTATATCAATACTGCACAATCCAGTATACAATATTCCAACCAAATATCAAAACCCAAACTACACAATATTCAATAAACACACAAATAAATAAAATTAAATAAAAAAAATACATAATATACATAATCATCTCAACATTGACAATAATCATAATAGTAAGTGTTCTATCATGTTATGAATACACAAAATCATCAACATCCTCATCCACATCGTCATACAACCATAAAACCAAGTGTATCAAACGTATTTATACATAAATCAACAATTAAATCAACCGTCTACCAAATCATTCAAAACTAAAACAAAACATACCTGAACGAGCAAGCAAGCAAGCAATGAATCAATCTCCGCCAGATCCAGAGCCAGCTTAGGAAGGAAAGCGACCACCAAACTTCTGTATGTACTCTAGCAACTGTGTGGTCTGCATGGCCTGTTGGCGGTTCTGCTCCTCTAGTTGGGACACTCTAGTCCGCAAGTCTTCTATATCAGCTAGATCGCTCTGAGTTCTACTCCGCTGTCCTCTACTCTGGCTGCTGGACTGCAACAATGGAAAAATGAATAAAATTCAAGTTTATTGTTTTGAAAACGTCAAAATATCAAATTTGAAGTATTTTAAGAAAAAGTAAATTATTTACCGCTAGATTTCCAAATCTGTATCGTCGACCATGCTCTGCTGGATCCATAACGGACTCAAAAATAGCGTCCTCCTCATCGGTCGTCAGCTGATCTCGACCCGTATCAGCAAGGAGTTTCTGCCGCTGCTCCATAAACTTCTCCTGCATTAACAAATTAATAATATCATATCTTATATCATTATAGTTTAACAGTTAAAACAATTACTAATACTGAATAAAATGAAATATGCTTACATGGCTTTTGCTGGATTTATCGTCCTACCATGTATACGAAACAGTCCCGTCTGGATTAACATGCTCGACGGCACAACCTTAGAGGGAAGTAGGTCGAACCCCCCATTTTTTAAGTACGATATAGATAAGTACGTATATCATTAAAAAAAAGATGCTGAATAAAATTTAATTCTTACCCATCTGCTCTAGGAACTAACGATACTACTGGACGATGTGGATCTTGCGATGGGCCACTGCCATCGCCTCTTGACGATCGTGAAGAGCTCCTACCTCTATATGACATAATGCTAAACCTGTGACATATACGGGTCGTCGAAACTATTTCGTTAACGACACTTTCAGACTGTATAGAAGTATTTGCTACAACTTCTCCATGCCGATCCCAAACATAATACTCGGGTGTGAAACCGTGTTGGCACAAATGAACTTTCACAATATCTGATAACAAATACTTCAAATGTCTACACCTACTACACGGACAACGAATTTCTAAATCGTTTCCGTTATTACTTAAAGCGAATTCAACAAACACGTTTATACCATTATAAAAATCTTCTTTTATTGAGCCCCTCAGTCCTTTTCTTTGATACATCTATCTCCTCCGATCAACAAAATAATCAATCATTTTTCCTATTTGACAAAATGAGAAGTTCAAAATTTAATATTTATTTTGAAGAATACAAATTCAAAAAAGATTATTTTCATGGTCGTATAATATTTGAATTTAAAGAACAACTTCACAAATTTAAAAATATTTTCAAATATGGCACATTTTATTTTTTAAAGTATCGATATAAAAAATTGTATAATTTTTTTTTCCATTGGTCAGGCATCCTACTTTCCATTACAAACACAGTAAGCATTTACATTTCGTATATTACTTCGTCTCAAACGATTCTATAAAATTTCGGCAGCATTTCCCTTTTGTTCCCTGCATTGTACAGAAATGCGTGTACGTAGGAAACAAAAAAGAAAGGTTAGGCTGAAATTTTATGAACCGCTTGAGACGAAGTAGTATACAAAATGTAAATGCTTACTGTGTTCATAACTTGTCCAATACAGGGACAAATCCGACAAACATTGTACCAGATGAATATAAATGGTCGTTTTTTGAAAAAAACGACTATTTATACAACGATCATGTACAACACTCGTCAGACGGGGCCAAAAACTCTCTAAGGGACATTTGTCAATTACATGCGCGCATTTGACGAAAAAATACAGTTTTACTCACTGTTCACATTTACAAAAATATATATTAATTAATTTAACACATTTATTCGACGTATTACATCAACTTAAGGCTGGTTTAACATTTTTATCATTTTTTAATACACACAATTATAATTTAGAGTAATGTATTTTTTTTGTTTCATAACTAAATACGTGCACAATATAATACTCTGAGTTCATTCATTCATTTTATCTTATTCCAACTAACGTATACAATCGTACAATAAAGGCATACACAACAATTTACATATACATGAACAACCACAAATTATACATGTTTTTCACAATTTCACGATAAAAGATGAAATACGTATACCATGTGATGCTATAAATCGTTATTACGCTATTGGAAACAATTGCATTCCCTAATTCGCCCTAATTTATCAATTTATGCAAATCTAAAATTATTGTAAAAACTGAATTTTTTACAAAAATAAGAGATTATACCTGAGATTAAGAGTAATGGAGATTGATTAGACAACCGTGGAGGATCCGAAAGCTCGAAATTAGGGATTGAAAGCTTGAAGAACGAATTTGGGGATTTTTTGATATAATTTTCGTATGAAATGAGGAAGAAGAAGAGGGCTCGGCTGAGCCCTATAATCGCAGTTTTCTGATGGCTTCCGACGGCCGCCGATGGCCCGTCGAAAGCCGTCGGTCCTCGCTGTCGGAATTCAAGCCTTTTCTAGTAGTGAACGGGTATGAGCCTTTGAGCCTCTTTGCGCTGGAAACTCAGCAACGACAAATCTATCATGGCGAAGCAGACCACATCACCATGGATTGTCATTTGTTAGAAGGAATGCAACGGTACGTTGATTGAATCTAACTACCATTAGAGCATTTAGCCAGGATGCCTAAAATCCCGCTAAAACCCCGCAAAATCCTGGCTATAGTGCATAACGCTCTTCGACCGTTACACTATTTCAATTTAGCGCTGTTAAACAGTACATCCACTTTAATCCCTGCTATTCTCCGTTACACCCGCTAAATTAAGGCTTCTTACCATCCGCTTTAGCAATTAATATAAAGATGTTGATTTGACTCATTCTCTTTTAAACCAAATCAACAAAGTTAGGATAAAAACCTAATTTTGAGGCACGTGTGCTTAATATAAGTTTGAAATCTAACGCGGTCGTCAAATCTAGTCTGCATAAATTATAATATTATTCAGTTTTTTATATAAAATTAAACAATATTTCCTTTTCTACACAAATGATGTGAGAATGAGAATAAATTAATTTTAAATATTTGATTTTATATGTAATGGAGCTTTTTGCACCTCCACTGTTTTCCGCTATATCTCCACTATAACTTTTTGCATCTCCACCGCTATGGAACCGTTAAACGCTTTAACTGCACAAATATTATGATAACATTTTATACATTGTGGTGACATTTTTATGTGAAATTTGTTTATCTTAGCACACGATGTTATTTTGTAGTAGCATTTTATGCACTGTAGTAGTATCTTTAAGCGATGTCTACCTTAGCCCACAATGTCATCTTGCTGTAGCATTTATGAATTATAGTAGCATTTCTAGATGATTTAAATGTATACATTAGCATATAAAACTGTTTTGTAGTTGTATTTCTGAAAAAATATTCTCACACACAATTCTACAATCTATTTGCATTTTATAATATTCATAAAGGATTACTTACAACAATTTATTTTATAAGGATGCTTCTAGCAGTATAATCATTTTTGTTTTTTTTTTAAATATTAGCTAGAGTAATGTTGTATGAATCTAAAAAAAAAACGAATAGAAGATTTAATTTTACGATGCTATATTGCAGTAACATTTTTACTGTTTGTTCCTTCTTTAGTAGTTTTAAGTGCTTTGTAATTACATAGAGAAATTTATGTTTTAAAACTACCATGTAATTTAATTTTATTCTTCAAAGCATGTATATTTATTCTCTACAATTTAATGTTGTATTTTGTTGTTAATTAGTTTCATTTTTGGTTTTTACTTGTTTCTTGCATTGTTTTTAAGCTGCGTTTGTTTTCCCTATATAAAAAAAAAAATTACTGAATTTTTTCCCTGTAATGCTACTTTTAATACAAAAAAAAGAAATATATTTTATTGAATTTTTCCCTATAATGCTACTAATAACATCATTATACTGTAGAGTATCATTTATTGCAACCAATGTTGGTGAGGAATTACAGCAGTTGAAAGGGAAGAATATCGATACTGCTACAGAATAGTTTACATGTTCTAACTTTGAATTAGTGATCTAGAATAGGTAAAGTACATTCTTTAAAAGAAATACCTAACACAGAAACACGTGAAAAACAGCATAATATGTAATAACTACTTGGTGTACTGGCTAATTATTTGTCGATTATATCATATCCAACTAAAATGAACTTGTAAAATTGAATATATCATTTGTAGTTTGAGCTGCCACCAGGAATTTAATTCAGACATAGCATTGAATTATTATTCGAGTAAACAATTGAAATTAGATCATAAATTGATCCAAGTTATTTTCATATCTGAGTGCTCCATGATTCACTACTTGTAAGATGGGCATAGTTCAGAAACAAGGTCGATGACACCAGACATGGAAGCATCGTTCTGCAAAAGGAAAATAAGAGACGTAAATAATGCTAGACTTGCCACATAACCAATGTAAAGCTTGTATTTTGACATGTTATAACAGGCATGTAAGACGTACCAGATAAACAAAGTCAAATGCTTTTTTGTAGCTCTCAATAGATGAATCAATATCAGCATTTCTGCATAAGAGAAATATTTGAACATAATACCTGACTATCAGAAGTATATTCATGCTTTGATTATAAATTTTCAATAGGAAAACAGAGAGAATAGAGGGAAACGTCACCAGTAAGATATCAAACTTCCCCTCAAATTTCAATTAAATGCATAATATATAGTTAGCGTAGGCGTTTGCGAACTGATGTTGCAGTGCTGGCTCTAATTAAAATATAAAATAAAAAGAGTTTGATTGCATCAAGTGGCACACACCTTGTTGTAAAGCGAAAATTAGGAAGGCATCCCTATCATACTTTCATATTGTAAAGCGGGTCCCTATCAAAGTTTCATTGTAAATCCAGTCCCTATTTTCTAGGATCAAAGAAAAATTATTGCTGAAATGTCTAAATAAGTGCCGATATTTCAGCAACTTTCTCTGTCAAAGTTTCATTGTAAATCCGGTCCCTATTTTCTAGAAACAAAGAAAAATTATTGCTGAAATGTCAGTAATTTTTATAAATAAGTGCTGATATTTCAGTAACTTTCATACACTATGTTCACAGTGTACATAAATGTTGCTGATATGTCGGCAACTTTTATAAATAAGTGCTGATATTTCAGCAACTTTCATACACTATGTTCACAGTGTACAGAAAAGTTGCGGAAATATCAGCAACTTTTATGAAAAGTTGCATCATGCTCTGCAATAATCGTGAATAAAAAACAGGGACCTAATTTACACTGAAATTTGGTGAAGGACTTTTCGTGTATTTTGAACCTTAATAAGGACCTGTGCCAAAAGTACCCATGCAAGCATGGTTCATGGTTACAGTTTCTTTGTGCCTGTTGCTAATTCTAAACTGAAGGAACCGGGGCGGCATGCAGCGGGTGAATTAAATGAATTTCAAAATATTTCTCTATCTAGAGCACAGTGAGTATATAAAGCCTAATGGTTTCACTTCAATCTAGTTGTTTTAATAAAATCATATTTTATTTATATTGTCCTTTTAATAATTAATTAAATCAATGTTAATTAAGTGTGAAATTTAAAAAGATTTGGATACATCAAATATACTCATATTTTAAAGTGTGCGACAAACATGAGAAACATAATGCAATTGTAATTGTTAGGTGTCAAAGGATGGAATTAAAAATGAAATTAGATCTAGATGCAATCACATCAAGATCTAAAAGAAAAGAAATCAAAGGAGACATCATGGATTGATTCCATGTTTCTCTTTAGCAAAATTCAATTGACATATCTAATTAACATACAAAAGAAGAGATGATATAATACAATAGAATGACAAAAACAACAAACAATACCATGATCAATATATACTAATATACATGTGTAGATACCGAGATTTATAACTACCATGCATATATTTGCTATTTGTATGTATTATTACCTCAATTTCAAACTATTGGTAAAATTTTTAAATGTTTCTAAAACATGCCTTAACAATATAAAGCACAAATACGTGCGTACGTACGTACACACAGACAGACACACACACACACACATACATACATACATATATAATCATTTATTTTACTTCATTAAAAAAGCAAAACTTAATTTGAAAATGGAGAAAACTATGCAATACCATGAATATTGTTTTCAACAAACTATGACAAGTACCACAAGACAATCTGTAAAAAGAGCATTCTCACTATTTACCCCATTTGGATAACTTTCAGAAAGCAACATTTTTTCTTTAAAAAAAAATCAAATTGATTCCAAAAATTAAATGATCAATTATATTATTTTATGATATCATTTGAAAGAAAACATTTCAAGTAGACTAAAATGACATATATACTTTCCTCAATTCATTTGATGCCTAAAATCAACAGACTTGTGGAAAAAGAAAAACAAAAACAAAAGCATAGCGTGCTAATATTTATATAAAAGATGTAATTATACGTAATTAAAAAATACTTTGCATACACCTTTCGTATAACACTTTTCTGAACTTTTTTTCCTCTTGTGTCTTTTTTTACACTTTTGGTTCTTGTATTTATAGTAATTTATTTATGTTAAAGTTAATACTGTAACGACCCGTAATTTAACCCCTTTAAAATATGAATATTTAGTATAATTTTAAATAATTAATAAATGAATTTTATAACTCAAATAAAACTCTTTTAAATAATAACTAGTGATGGTGGATTGGTTATCAATATTTATTTACAAAAATATTTAGTTCGAAATAAAATCGAAAATGTGACCGAAAATCTTTTTTTTTTGAATTTTCGACTTTTCGTCATCTAAAAGTTGTTCGAAATGTTGTGAACATTTTAGTTTACATATAAACAAACATTTGTAAACAAATTAGGATTTAAAAATGATAAGACATATTTATATATAACTTAACAATATTAAAAAGTGTGATGTGACAATTTCCTAAGTTTAAAATTTAAATAAAAAGCATATGTCACATTAAGAAACATCCAAGTACATGAAGTGTTTGTCATGTTGGCTTATCAACATCGAAGGGACCAAGTCACGTGTTTTATGGATGAAGGAGACATGGAGAGTGATGTAGCATGATATTAGTTGAGGTTATGTACTTTAGGGGTAGTTTAGTAATTTGTTTAGTTCATTTTATATAAAAGCAAATTTCTTTAAAAAAATTCTTATTTTCTCGTTTCTAATTTCATTTTCAAAACTTCATTCAGGTTTTCTCTAAGTTTTCATGGCTCCCAAAGTGGTTTCAAAGTTTAAAAATACAATCTTTTATTTCTTCCTTCTCTACATCACCTAACTAACCAAATAAGACCCATATCCACCCAAACAAAGCTTGGTCGAGCCCTATAACCACCTAGGCTGAACCATGTTTCTCCCCTAGCTCATAAAAATCAAGTTTTTACAAAAAGAAACTCCATCCGTGTGTCGGTTTGCAAGTTCGGTTGAAGTTTGTGTTCATTTCGATGAGTAAAATATCACCTTTAAAACTAAAAGTTTTTATTTATTATTGTTCATTTTAGTAGTTGATAAATGCTTGTTGTATATGTATTGTAATGTAATGGTTGTTGGCTTGGATTATGCTTTGAAAAAATGAGATCTTGGTAGTTAGTTAGCAACTTGAAAAGTTAAATATATTATAAGTGATGCTCTCTACATGTTGTATGGTTGTTATTTACCTTGTATTTATGCTCTTACTTATGTTATGTGATGCTTGGATGTAAAACAAATGACATGAAAGTGGTTTTAGAAGTGTTCGTATAGCGACTACCGCTTTATTGACACTTTTGAAAAAATACTATCTCTTCGAAACCATTTGGTTTAATCTTGTGCTTGAATTTTATTTTACTAGTTAATTAAGTTTTTGAATAATGATGATTTTGAAATAAATTATTAATAATGTTTTTTAAATTTAATTAACCATTTTAATTAATGAGGATTAAGGTTAATTAATTATCTTAATAACGGTGAGTTTAAAATCAATTAATTACTTTATTAATGATACAACTTGATGAAAGTAGGATTGGGGTTGATAAACAACTTGAGCTGTGGAGACAGACTTTAGAATCAAAGGGATTTAGGCTTAACAAAACTAAAACAGAGTATCTGAAGTGCGAGTTTAGCGGTGTCAGATCAGAGGATGGAGATGTCACTCTAGCTGGACAAATAGTTCCCAAGAAGGAATCCTTTCGATCTTTAGGATCAACGTTGTAGTCTAACGGTGAGATCGAGGAAGATGTTAGTTTCAGAATTCGAGCGGAATGGGTGAAATGGCGACAAGCGACTGGCATTCTCTGTGACAGGAAAGTCTCACAGAAGCTTAAAGGAAAGTTCTACAGAACGGCAATCAGGCCTGCGATGTTGTATGGTGCAGAATGTTGGTCCAATGTTTTCAAAACGGGATTTAAATCGTAAATCGTAAAGTTCAAACTTTAAATCGAAACGAGATTCAAATCGTAAATCGTAGATTCAAAAGATTCATATTTGAAGGTTTGCACATAATTCGAAATTGATTTTGATGTTTGAACTTCTACAATTAAACATAAAACTCAATTTCCTCTCTTATTATATTTTTATTTTATTTTGAAAACATTGTATTTTAAATTTTGAATCCAAATAAACATATTAAGTATATGTTAGTATATAAATAGAATGGTTTTTTATTTGCGGTTTTGACTAAGTTTGGATCGGAATTAAATCGAATCGTTAAGGGAGAGATCCGATCCGAATCGGGATTTAAATCGTAGGATTTAAGGATTTTTGACAACAAGGTGTTGGTCTACTAAAAGCCAACACGTCCAGAAGATAAACGTAGCAGAGATGTGTATGCTGCGATGGAGTTGCGGTCAAACAAGAAGAGACCGAATTAGAAATGATGATATACGTGAAAAATTTGGAGTAGCACCAATTGAGGAGAAGCTAATTCAACATCGTTTAAGATGGTTTGGACATCTCCGACGAAGGCCGCTCGAGGCACCTGTGCGCGCTGGAATGGTAGGTCGCGTCGTATGCACAAAGAGAGGTAGAGGTCGACCAAGGTTGACATGAGAGGAAGTGGTAAAAGGGGACTTGAATGATTGGAATATATCCGAA
Organism: Allium fistulosum; assembly: GCA_030737815.1. Classification (NCBI taxonomy): domain Eukaryota; kingdom Viridiplantae; phylum Streptophyta; class Magnoliopsida; order Asparagales; family Amaryllidaceae; genus Allium; species Allium fistulosum. Next base: position 461,110,516 of record CM060907.1, on the reverse strand, counting down.
GAGCTGGTAACGGATAGGAGCGCGTAGAAGTTAGCGATCCACGTACCAGAACCATGAGTTTTATAAGTTTTAGATTATAGGGCTAGGGAAAAGGAGCCTAAAACATAGCGCGTGGAAGTTAGCGATTCACGTACGAGCACCATCATTACTATTTATACTATTATCATCATTTGGTTTTTTTTACATATATATGTATTTTTATCTTTATTTTTACTTTACTTAGTTACTATTATTATTAATTTACTTATTTGACTTTATTTTATTATTGCTATTGCTATTGTTATAACCTTTAAATTAGCTTTGTCATTTAATTTTGGGTTCCATCTCTAGCCGACCCCAACTTGTTTGGGAATAATGGCTTTGTTGTTGTTGTTGTTAATGATACTTAAAATTAATTAATCATTTTATCTAATGATGTTTAAGATTAATTAATCATTTAAATAATGATGGATTAAAGTTAATTAATTATTTTAACTAATGTTGTTTAAAATTAACTAACCTTTTTTAATTAATGACTTTTATAGTTAACTAATTAGTTTAAATTTAATTAATCTTTTCTTTAACGATGTTTTAAATTAAGTTAATCATTTTTAATTACTGATGTTTAAATTTTATTAATTAATTTAATTAATGATGTTTTAAAAGTAATTAAACCTTTTTATTTAATGATATTTAAAGTTAATTAATCAAATTAATTAACGAAGTTCTAAAGATAATTAATCATTCTTATTGATTGATGATAGTTAAAGCTAATTAATCAATTTAATAAGAATGTTTTAAGTTATTAAATCCTTTTAATAATAGTGTTTCAAAGTTAATGAACCATTTTTAACAAAGTTGTTTAACGTTAATATTTGTAATGTGAAATCCCAGCACAAGATCGGTTTTAAAAGTAAAAGTTTGGTTCGGTTACGGAAAGAAGAGAGAATTCAATCTTTCATAATCCGATATCACTTATATGGAAAGGATTTAGTCATACTCTTAGCACTAAACATCAAGGTATGGAAACCCGTCTCTATCTCGAAAGTTAAAAATGTAGTTAATGCAATGCCTAAAGGTAACACTACCTTCACTTGTCCGACTTCATTTTCAACCAAGTAGTCCGAGTTTGAAATCGATGAGTAGTGGTAAGAATATGTAATTTATTGTCCATATACGATCATTTTAATTATTCCCGATAGTTGATTTATTGACTATCGATTCAGCTTTCTTCTTTATGTGTCATCAGTTTAAGACGATTTGTTGCTCATTTGAGCATTGATATCCTTTGTTGGAAATGACTAAACCCAAAGCGCGAGTGGGGACCAAGTTATGTGGGGTTGCTCTCATTAGGGTATATCACATCCACTCTAGATCGGTTTGGATATGCGCACTGAGATGTGAAATGCTTGAATACTCGGTAATGTCTGGCGGGGTCCGGCTTGGAGTTCTCGAGAGGTGTCGCAGACTATATGATCCTTCTCAGGTATATTTTCTAGAGATATACTTTCGGTAAGGGGGCGCACCTTCCTATTCATTTGTTGGAAAATTTCATTTTCCTTTTCTTTGATTCCAAACCCTCGAATTTAATTCTTTCTTAATTACATCAAGAAGTGCCTGACACACTTCACGATGTTTAATTAATTGTGTTCATTACTTGTGGATGGATGTTATTGTGAGAGAACCTATTCCGTAGATGGCAGCGTGGTCTCACATATTGTTGTTTATTTCCACCTTTTGTTTTAGAGTTTTACTCATACCAGACACATTGTCTGATCCGAGTTGTTTGTTTCCTTAAACTTTTGGGTACTCATTTTCATTTGAATAGTCCAAGAGTAGCAAGTCTTTTATGGACTCTTTTGAAGACGACGTCCGAGCAGGAAGTCGTTATCTATTTAGTTGTCTATTTCCGTTGTTTGTTTAATTCATGTAAGTGCATTTTGTTTCAGCATGTGTAAAGACGATTATTATAACCGCCTAAGTTGATTGCAGTACTTTTGTGTAACGCTGATAACTCCATGTTAGAGAGTATCATTATGTACTATTTTACTATTATGATATATTTAACAGTTTCATTGTGAGATTTTCTATTCTGTTCTTTCTATTTTACCCCCAACAATTCATCTTTCGGGTGCTTGGACAACGGCACACGAATATCGTGTATGTATTAAGTATCATTCCCAACAGTCAAAAAGGCGAGTCGTCTCAAATACCATCGCTAAACATAATGCAATGATCCTTTTCCAATTGTGCTCCTTGAATAAACTTCATGATATGCATGTTTTTACTGTTATGATAACCCAACACAAACCCAAATAAATGCCCAATTAGATGGTTAAAGCCCTAAATATTCCAACCACGGCCCAGCCTTAATTAATCATGAGCCAATTTAAACATCGTCTCAATTACATTCCAGCCCTAAATTATTTTTCAGCCCTTGATTCTAGCCCTAAATTACTCAATTACGTTCCAGCCCTCAATTACCGAAGCCAAATTAAACATCGTCTCCTCTTCCTCTCAATATCAACGTTGAGTAATATGTTACAGCCAAATTCGAAGTTGCTGCAGCCAAAACCTCATCGCCGCCAAAGTCGATGCAATTATCAAAACTAAAATCGATGTCGACATGGGTAAATCGAGTAATTTTATTCTATGTTCAAGCACGAGATGAGCTTTTTCGATTGTGGATTTTGCATGTGTTTTGTTGTCGCCCTCTTCCTTCTTCTGATTTCGATTGTGGGTTTTTTTTCCTTCGATTGTTTGAACGGGACAGGATTTGCCCTAATCCTGTTTCGATGACGGCCGGAACTGATACGAGTTGGTCGGAATCTCGTGGTTTCGGCCGGAACCTCAAACCTTGCTAAATTGTGACACTAAAATATTATTAACATTATTTTTTACAAAAGAAAACTACTAATGACAATCATAAGTAGGGAGGAGTCGGACGACAAAGAGGAGGGTCAATATCAAAGAGGGATCATAATTTGTTGGGAATTTTGTACAGAATAGGTTTTAATCAACCACAATATAACTAAAATAAAACACAATATACTATTTAAACAATAAAAATAAAGGGAGCATTGTTGACCCCCCCCCCCCAAAACCCAAAAAAAATACCCCTTCTATGTGGCTAATTAAACACGATATATTATCAGTACAATAAAATTAAAGGGAGCAGCATTGCTGATCCCTACAGCTTCTATGTGGCTTCGCCGCTGCATAAGGTTACATAATGCATGTTGTCTTCAAATACGGTTTTAATTTCAATGTGTTCTCATGCTGGGGAGCGGAGTGGTGAGGGGCTGTGTGGTGGGGTTTGGGGGTTGATGTATTTCTATTAAGTAGGTAATTACAAAAACTGTCCAGCAAACAGATAAATTTAATGTAAAATTCGATAATCGAATGAAAAACGTTTCGGAAATGTATTTGATCCAGTCAGTTCTCTCCGTTATAACTGAAAATGCTAACATGATAAGTATTTTGCTTCCAAAAATACAACACTCCAAATTCTTTTCTTTTTTTAATTTAACCAGTCAATTGAACTTTGTGTGTGTGTGTGTGTGTTGTTGAACTCACCTAAAACTTAGGGGAAAATTCAATTGTTTTACCCAGTGCATTTCAGTTCTTCTGTATAAGCAAAACTCCCAAGAGCCCAATGTAAACACCCTAATTATTAGAATGGCCATACTCCGACTAATTAATGGATGTCTGGTTCATTAATAACCGATCACTGCAGGTTAAAAAGATAAAATAAATTTTACCCAAATGGAATTTATCAAAACTTGAAGATGGTGAAAAGGAGACAAGCGTAGAACAATGTGGACAAGAAGTTGGACCTTTGGCTCTTATGAAGAGATCAATCGATGGCTCATTTGACCTTAGTCGTTTATCTAAATTCATAATGTCCATTCACAAGCAGATCGAGAAGCACCAAAACAAAGAGAAATCGGGAGCACGTCAAATTCAAAAATAAATGCCAGTCAACGTGAAGTTGATATTGATGAGTTTAATACTCGGACGTATGAATATGGGAAGTGTACATAGGTGTCTTCGGGCTTTGCATGGAAATAGGAAAGTTCGTAGAAAAATTACAGCTAGGGTTCTAGAAATATTGTTGTGCATTATGATTTCCAAACAAATAAATTTATGGCGAAGTTTTGATCGCCTTATGATTACATTTTTTTTATATAGAACTGTGAGAACTAAATTCTCACCACTTGTTAATAATTACACAAGAGGGGTTGCTTCATGAGTTATAATGAGAATCATATGTATTTTAAGTTGTTACTCATAAAATAAACATAATCACATTTATTACCATCGTTAGTTAAGTATTGAATAAATTTTGTGTTTTACTTCAAATTTTGCCTTTTGATGTATAAGAATAATCTTAAACAAAATCAGGATGCAATCAAAAAAGATGGGATTGGACTTATGATTAAAGATTTGTATTTAATGTACATACAGTTGCTTTTAGATGCCTAATCGAAATTTCAGCAAAAGTTTAGTTTAAATGCACTTAAGCATGGTTTAGCAAATCATTGAATTTACAGGGATCAAGTTTTAGCTTCTGATGTATACAAATCGCAAGTTTGGTTTTTGAATCGTTTTCAATGAAACTTTAAGCACCTTTGATGATGGTTGTTAATAAAGAAGTTAAATTTCAATCATCCTCCCTTCTAGGTTTATTGACAACGGTGATGGACGATTACTTACAAAGGACATTTTGTGGAGAGTTTGGATATATTCCAAAAGCAGGAAGAATAGTCAAGGCCTTCAAAAGCATAGGTAAATCAAGTCTGGTATTCGTAGCTGCAGTGGCAAACTATCTAAAATATGACGTTTATAAATTATAATATAAAATATTTGATAATCGATGACTAATGCCTGGTATATAAATACATATGGTATATACTACGATCGGTTATAGCTTTAATTAAATGTTGTATCGTAAGGACGCGCAAAACTGAATCGAAAAATTCTAGAAATTGTGTAAACAATTGAATCGTCATTAATTCATCAAATACTTCAATATTCATATTGATTTAGTTAATGCCAAGTTGATGAAATTTGTTCCAATTGAAGATCGTCTTCTTTCCTTGATTAACACTAGCAGATCTATGTTGGGGGCAAGAGAGGGCAGTTACCCGGCCCCCACTCAGATTCGAATTTTTTTTTGCCTAAGAGACTAGTTGCATGGGTTATGGATTTGATGTTTGAAAGAAAGAGCAACAGGAGAGAAAGACAAGCAAGTGTGAAAGAAGGATTTGATTCCAAGTTTAAATCACCACGACAAATTTTTATGTCTTTAAGAAGAGAGCTAAATTAGTTAAGAGAAGGCGGAGGTGATTGAGTTGGAGGAGGGTGCAATTATATGCATTCACATTTCATCTTCAATCATCCATCTTTGTACTAAATCACTAAAATGAAACTAAAATTCATCCCACAGACAAATCCTACAGTCGTTCACACATTTTAAAAATTAAAATATTAAAAACTGTGTTCATGCGATGAAATCTAAAATTCATTTTGGAAAACCAAAATCGAGGAGCTTCAACCAAAATTCATTTTGTAGCAAGCATATAACGAGGATAAACATAAAATAGCGGTGTTGCAAAAAGATATACGGGGTAAAATACAATGTTCAAAATCAATTTATTATAAATCCCACACCATTGATGCTGGAAAAAGAAAATTATTTACTTTCATATAACAAAATTTAAAAATACCTAAATCAATGCAGTTCTAACTTCGAAAATAAAAATTGTGCTCTAACCTGTGTTATACACCTCACCTTGAACTTAATTCCATACTCTAACTTTATTACTCGGGTTTAGAAAAGATCTGGACAAATTTGATTATTGTACTAGAACTGCTAATTTGATGCTAAATACGTTGATCTAGTGAGCATAGCAGTGGAAAGCCATTTTTTACAAGGGCTAAATTGTAAAAAAGTAGGGTTTGAAGATAAAGACTAGCATATCAAAGGGGTTTTTAAGATCAAGGAAAAAGTTGGAGAAAAATTTAATTTCAAGGACAAAAAGTTTGCTTTTTAGGTTGAAAGACATTTTTTAGTGTAAATCACATAATAATAGTTGCGACTATCATTTTCTGTTCACACTGAAAAGTGTCCTCCAGACTAAAAAACAAACTTGTCGTCACTGAGGCTAGATTTTTTTGCAACTTCTTCCCTGTGCTTATTTTCCTACATATCAAAATCTCTTAAACAATTTTTAATTTTAGCGGGGGTTTAACTGATAGGCTTCAAGGTGGATCTTCATAGGCAATTATACAAATGTTTTTCACTAACAAATCTTAAATCAAAAATCCTATTTCGTAGTTAAGTACCAGGTTGAGTTTGAAATTCCTTTTAAGAATAAGCGATCGCGAGGATGAATGACAAGAAAGCTCTTGTTGAAGGGGATGAAGAAAACCGAAAAAAGCATTTTAATAAATGTTGTAGAGTTTGATTTGCAAATACTGTTATTTATTCTTGATTGCACTGTTTCAATTGTTGGTTAAAACTGATTAAACTTGGAGAAAGATATAAGACGTTATTCGATTATGAAAAACAAAATTTTTTACTCGGTTTTCTAAAACTGAATGTGATAGGTTTTGCCGGATTTTATTCTATTTTCTTTTTATTCGAATGGTATTAGAAAGGCATCTTCATGTTCTTTTCCCTGAATGTTTTTTTACAGCTATATTTGTAAGTTAAAAAAGTGCTCGGTTCACTAAAGAAAAGCTTGATCTTTTTGTAAACTTACCAAAATTTAAATCCAATATTTCATTGCCTGGTTTTACTTTAAAAAATAATCATTTAAGTTGGCTTTTGTAATTCTCAATGTATACTATACTTATATCGATAAAAGAATTTTACTAAAACAACCATAATGATGAACAACTTAAAAAAATCATAAAAAAATGTTGGACGTCTGATATCGTTAGGTTATTATGACATTTGAGTTTATGCATGTGCGTACAGCTTTTATATAAATATTTATATGCACTAATTTTTGTTTTTATGATCAATGAAAATTATTTATTATGCATCCTTCCTCCTTGACCAAAATCATAGATTTGCCTTGATCACATTTGCTTCATCAACGATGCTATAAGTGCAAACACTTTTTTGTATTAAGAAAACAATAAATATAATCACACCGCATTAATTATTTTTCAATTAAACAAGTAACAAGAATGAACTTGTAATAGGGTATAATATACACCTGTAGAACTTGCCTATTCATGACTGAATGTTAATTTGATTTAAAATTAATGCCCGGGGACACTTTGATTGTTAATCGTTAAAAATCATGTGCGAAAATTGGCCTAGTAGAAATTATGCCTGAATAAAAGTAACCAACTATTTGGGAAATCAACGATGTATAGTTAACAAAAGTTTGTTCTAACATAGTTTTGTCAATCCACGTAACAAGTCCACCCACTAATAGTTACTTTATTCGTAATTAATTAGTACGTTTTACAATAAGCTTTTAAAATATTCCATTTAGATTTCTGGTAAATTATGTTTCATATTATGCAACCTTATAAAACAGCAAAAAATAAACAAAGGGTATGCAGTCAGGTGCCCGAATAATTCAACTTCAGAAGTTTTCTAGGACTCATTAGCATAAAATTATATATCTTAAGTGTGTGCGTGCGCACATGTATGTGCACGCGCATGCATGTGTCTAGATACATACATACGTACATATGTGCGTACGTATACACGTGTGTGTATCAAGGGATGTACAACCAGTTAACTGTATTCAAGTTTAAGAGGTGAAGGTACCTACTAGGTAAGTTAACCTTTCATATGAACAAAATATTTTCTGAAGGAAACCATTGCAAATTATAAAATAAAATGGCTATTAACTCACAAGAATCCAACAGAAATCCGATTTTCATAATCGAGACCATCTGTCATGCCAAGATCTCCAATATGATCACCAAGGAGTAGGACATTTGTCCTATTCTTCAGCAATGTATAGTCATTAACTATACCATTTGGATCCCCTAAATGGTCATGAACAGGAGCAGCCATATCCAGTGCATGCTCATTTTTATTCAGCACATGAATTGTCTTCCCTGGAAGCAGTGAAACCAAGAGCATGTAAGGAGTTTAAGAACAATGTAAAAATGAAATTCAGTATGTCAATGAATGTTCTGTTTATAGTGCCTAAAGACAGTTGCTTGTCCGTAAAGTAATGAAAAGATTATATACAAGTACCATCTGGGCCTCTGGTTACAACTTTTGACAGAATCAAATTTTAAACATTTGAAAGAGCTGGATAGGTCCAGGAGGTAATGGCTGGAATTTATATGTATAGAATAGAAATTTCATATTATCTTGTAGAAACATTTAGTAAATTGCCTGAACACAAAATCAAGTTTTGATTCATTTCCCATGATAGTTAATACACCACCAGTGACGTGAGAGTTTTGATTCTAGTATTCATTTTGCAAGGTTAATATTTTTTGTGCATGATTGTATAAATAATTCCCAAATTGTGGGAGTTTTTGTTAATAGAAATATTGACCACATCTATCAGGCCAACTTGTGCATTTTCATACCCAAGCAATAACTTCATAGATGATGTGGTAATATCCAACTCAACACCTTCCAAAAGATCACCCAGTTTACCTCAAATTACATATCAAGCGATGAATAACCATTTATCAAAGCTTAAAATCAATGGGTCTACCATGGACACATACCAAACATCACTGTAAATTATGAGGCTTTATAAGAGAGAGAATTATAGATAGAGAATCACCTTTGAAAGATATAAGGCGACCATTATCATCAAACACCATTCTGTTGGATACCACCTTTATATTTTTAAAAGACCTATGGAGTTTCTGCCTAAATACCTGGACACGGAGACAAGGAAACACATACAACATCATCACACAAGCCAGCAAACATTCACCCAGCTTTCAACTTTTATTATTTACATTGGTTTTGGTCATATCATACCTCTTCTATAATATCTGCAAGCCCGGCTGAAAATATTAGTACAGGTATGTCCCTCTCCTGCATTGGAAAAAAAAAGATAAATCTGACAAAATTACAAGGTGGCTATCTCCATATTTAATACTCCAACAAATCAGAAAAATAGAGCGTTTAAACAAATCATGTATCCACTTTGAAAATTGAACATGGACCACACTTTCGGAAATTTAAATGAGTGTTTATAGTAATTGAAAGTTGAAATACACCTTACGCAAAGCATTTTCACCATCAGTTAACCCAACAAAATTCCACTCTATTGTGCAAACAGACTAAATTTGTTATAAGGTAAGATATAAGCTTCAAGTCTTTTAATTTTTTGAAAACTGTTAACCGTTAGCATACAGTCAAATATTATAAGACGAATTTATTAATGTGAGAAAACAAATTTGTCGCTGTTGTGAATGGTCGCACATTTTCTAAATGCTAAGAGATCAATTTTCACATCACCAATTGGTTTAGTAATAACTCAAGTGATTATCTAATAACACCAATTATATCCTTCCCATTTTAGGGAAAAAAAATTATTCTCCTTTTTCTAACTCTAATATAATATAGCATCAGAGAGAGTTCCTTCCATGTGTTAAACCTAACAGCCACACATACTCTACATCACTCACCATTCCTTGCGTGTTAAGCCTAACAACTACACATACTCCATGTTACCCAATATAAAAATGCACACGCAATTGACCCATGAAACACCACATGTTCAAGGGAGTGTTGAGAATAGTCTCATATCTTCTAAATAATATAATTTACTCTACATAAATGCTAAGAGATCGTTTCTCATATCACCAATTGATAGGGTTGTTATGATAATGATAAATTTACCATTACCATACCAATACCAAATAATTGATAACCAATATCGAGCTACATTGGTATACCAATACTATCGGTATGATAATAGTAAATTTACCATTATTAACGGTAAATGTAGCAGTAGAGAAATGTTAAAATCAGTGATAACGGTAAATTTAACACTCATTTTAATTTTTCTTTTTTCACTATTTTAATTATTCCTAACCGCATTTATTTAAAGGTTTATTAGATTTTAAGTAGATGCATGTAGTATCATCTATGACTATATTTTTTTGGCTTTATTTACTTCAAGAGATTAGCAAAATTATTATTTTGTATTATTGTAAATAATTTGCAATGCATAAAGAATTTTTTTTTCCATCGACTAAAATAAGTCAAGATATTTTTATAAGCCTTAATGGAGTTAGAATTAGTAACAAGATATTTACCTTTTAATCATTATCAAAATTTAGATGTAATAAAATTTTGATGGCTTTATGCGACCTCCCCAGAGCCCGCTATCATACGGGAGCCTCGTGCACTGGGTTTCACCTTATGCACTGGTAAATATACAATTACCCGTCAACGGTTTACCAATTTATTGGTACACTAACGAACATTTTACCAGCCCTACCAATTGATAAAAAATTTAGATAAAGTATCGGTAGTCATTTTTTACTTACCAATAGTATTGGTACGGTAACGGTTTTCTCACACCTGTAACAATTACCATTACCATAACAGCCCTGCCAATTGATTTTGTGATAACTCGGGTGATCCTCTATTAACACCAATTATATTCTTTCCTTTCTTTATAAAAATATTATTCCCCTTCTTCTCTCTAATATCGCAGCCACCATAGGTCAAGTTTATTGCATTGGATTGATTTTAGACAGTAGGTTTACAGGGAAGATAATTTATGCATGTTATTCATGATGCCTTCTTCAAAATCAACCTAATTTGCATCAAGTCCTTTTGTTACTTTTTGTGAGATGATATAACAAACATGAAGTAGGTTAGCATGAATTGTTTAGCACAACAAGACTCGAAGCAAGAATATATATATCATTAAGGGAAGAATTTTTTGGTGATTTTATGTGTAATATATAAAGAAGCTATTAATATGATGTGATTGACATTATATCATTTTAGCAAATGCTCATGCTAATGCCAATAGATTGTAGGAGTGTATAGGTTGAGGAATGTCATATGTAAACAATCATGTAGCTTTGGAAAAGAACGTTAGTGGTGTCCTTGGAAAAGAACATTATGGGTGTATAGGTCTTGAGAAGTGTCATACATTAAAGGCTTTTGCAATCCGAAATAAAGATATCATACACGAGGATTAACTGATTAAGTAACCTTGGTAGCAAAAAGTTGAAAGGTTTAATGAAGCTTAGCATAAACTAATCAAATGTGGTCATATTTTTTGGTTGCCTTGTTTGTTCATCATGTGATATTTATCATGGAAAGCTGATAAATAATACAGAATCAAGTAATGTGTTGAATGCAACAAAAATGATATGCTTATGTGTGGTGTGTGCATGGTAATGTGCATATAATATGTTGTATTTTCCAGCGTTTCTGAGTAAAGGACTGTATAACCATAGTAGTTAAGGCGCAAGGCTTGAGCCTTGGGCTTTTCTGTGCAACTTTTATAAAAATGTGGGCTTTTTTGGTAGAAAAAAAACTGCAATATAAAATACTACTAGAAATGATAAATTTAGTGTTGATTACCATTTTGTGCAAATAAAAAAACATAGATTAATAGGCACGAAGTCACAAATGGTAATTTGAAACTAAAACGATCACAAATTCAAGTTTCAACCAAGGCTTTAAATATCGGATTTCGATCACGTTTCATCTCGGAATTTTTACACAAGTTATCTCGTATCGGAGGAGATCTCGGACGAAATAAGTACATATCGGATGTACATCTCAGATTGACATCTCGAGTCCTATAATGCATCTCGGGAATATCTCGGATGTACTTATGTGTCAAAAATTTATTTAACAATTATAACTTTTTTAGTAAAAATAAAAATAGTACCATACTTGATTTACGTGGAAAAGGAATATTTTTAGAAGAGTGGTAGTTTGATTAGCTTAATTGATTTGGTAATGATTGAATAATATCCTTTTATTTGAACATAATAAAGAAGTGAAACCTTTCGCTATGACTCATTAAGATAAAAAGTAAAGAATATGTTCAAGAAGTTGATAAATTATAATTAGATTGAGTAGTTTCTTTTGAATCAATATGAAAATAAAAAATATTATGCAAAATAAGAAAAATGTATAATTTCGAGTGAGATCTCGGATTGAGATTTTGATCCATATTTCGGATGAGATTTGAATATCTCGGACGAGATGAGTGTCGAGGGAGATATGGAGAAGATTTGATGTCTCGTCTCGTTTAAGTGTGAAAAGGAGATCTCGGAGGAGATCTCGGACGATATATAGAAGATTTAAAACCATGGTTTCAACACCAAAAACATAGAAGTTATAAGTCACAACAACAATAATAAAAGGTTAGAAATGATAAAGAAATTCAAGTTCAACTTCTACTAATCACAAATCCCAACTATCATCATCATTTTCTGAACCATTCTTCGACTCTAAGTCGTAGTTTTCCTTCTCCTTCGAATTATATTCAAAATGCCCATTCTCTGAATCATCATAAATAGTAGCTTCTTCTTCATTTTCAACATAACTAGGTCGCATAGTAGAAGTTGAAGCCTTTTCTTTTCCTTTTGATTTGGCAATGACATGTTGCCTAGTCATGTGCAGCCTTTCTCCCGCTCCGGAAGCGCGTGTCACATCTTCCCATGTCAATGTATCTCCTTCGAAAACCAACTCATCCTCAACCTCAACATCCGAATTATCTCCTTCCACGTGGTCGGTCATCCACTCATTTGAAACATCAATATATTTCAAGGTAATTGGATCAATCAAATCCATTCGTCTAGAACGGTTCTTCAAATTTTGATTGTACTTGATAAACACTAGCTTTTATAGTCTTCCATGCTCAAGTCTGTTACGCTTCTTGCTATGGATCTAATTAAAAAAATACAAGACAATATGTTTAAAATTTAAAGATACAAACAAGTAGAATTAGTACGGAGTGTTATGCAAAAACTTACATGCTAAAAAATTCTCCAAATTCTCTCGCAACCGGATGCACAACAAGTCAAACTTAAAATTTTTACCGCAAACTTTTGAAGTGTAGGGGTTGAATTTCCATATAGGCTCCACCACTCGCTAAGGAAAAAAGTATAAACTAATCAATATCACTTATCCAAAAAATTACTGATGTAAGTTATGATGTGTAAAATGTAAATATGAACTAACACTTACCGGAGGATTTTATGTCTCTTGATTTGATTGCCAAGTTAATACCAAATTGTCCTTCCGCTTTCTTATATAAAATCAATTCATCCATTACCTTCTCTTTCTTATCTTCGAAAAGAAGTCTCTCGATACATTTGTACAATCCACACGTTACTTCTTCATCATGCTCAATGGAAGGATCTTTGTAGAAAAGTTGCAGATTGAGAAAATGGCCCGCCGCATGTAATGGACGATGAAGTTGACATTCCCATCTTCTATCGAATGGTAAACATATCTTTGTACTTCTCTTCATTTCTTTTAAAAGATTTTTCAATGGCTTTTTTAGCTCTATCCATTGCTTCATATATGTATCTCATAGTCGGTCTTTTCTCACCATCGACTAATCGAAGAACACGAACAAGAGGGCCCATCACTTTAAGAATATAAAAGATGCTATTCCAAAAGTGTGCATTCAAAACCATATCACAGGCTTTATTCCCTTTTATTTCTTTTGACCACTTGCTTCTAACCCGCTTTTCGAAAGTGAACATAGTACGTAAATAATTTTTTGACTTGTGCAAACATAGGAAACTAGTCGCAAAACGTGTAACTCCGAATCTCACTAATTCCTTGTTTCCATTGAACATCCTCATCATGTTCAAGACACCACTATGATTATAAATATACCCCGAAAGAGCAACTCCTTTTTTAATAGTGTTTCCCACCTTATTTATTTTTTCAATATGCTCAAGAATAAGATCAATGCAATGAGCCGCTCAAGGAGTCCAATATAAATTTTTCATTTTTGTCATTAGCAACTCACCTAGATAATAAAAAATAAAAATATGAATTTAATTAGTTTCAACTTTCAAGTTTCAACAAAATTGAGTAATTATTAATTAAAATTTTTAAATAGATATTTAAAAGTAGAACTCACCCCCTAGTTTAAAATTACTTCCATTATCTGTTATAACTTGAACAACATTCTCCACGTCAATTCTTTCAACAAACTTGTCGAGCAACTCAAATATCCTCTCTCCCTATTTGACATAAGAGGATGGATCTACAAATTCCACAAACATTGTCCCTAAAGAACAATTTACTAAAAAGTTAATCAATGTTCTTTCCATTCGGTCCGTCCACCCATCCGACATAATGGAACAACCATATTTCACACATTCGGTTTTATGCCCCTTCATTAATTCATTTGTATAATCCAACTCTTTCTTTAGTAATGGAACTCTCAATTCATGATAACTTGAAGGCTTTAGGTTAGGTCCATATCTACCAATTGCTTCAACCATGTTCTTAAATGAATCCATACGAGCAACATTAAATGCAATACAAGCTTGATAAAAAACCGAGCAATATATTGATTGGTTCTAGCTCTCAATTCTTTATCACATGCATCATTTATACTTGATTGTCTCAACCTGTGCAGTTAAAGCGCTCGGCAGATTCAATGCGGCGGAGGTGCAAAAAATCATAGCGGGGATACAGTAAGGATATAACGGGATATAGCGGATGACTCTAAAATAACATATAAAACTCGTACTTAATGTTTTTACAAATATATAAATGGTAATTAAATGAAAATTTAACATTCAATTAATTTATAATTAATACATAAATAATTTTAAATAAAAACATGTGTGAATATACTCTAAATAAACGTAAAATTATTATATAACATAATTGAATTTGGTAGAATATTATAGTATTTTCATTTCTGAAAATACATTAAAAATTCAATTAAATAAATTAATTTCATAATTTTTATAATGTATAAATGTTATTTTTCAATTCATTTCTTTTGAAGAAGATATAGCAGAAATAGCGAAATATAGCGGGAATAACGGGATATAGCGGAAATAGCGGAGCTTAAGACGGAAAGGCTATATTTGGGCTATATGAAAAAATCGTAGCGGTAGAAATCCGCTATGAGATATATCAGGGTTATAGCGGGGTAATAGCGGGGCATTAACTGCGTAGGTCTCAACTTGGACGATCCTAAAATTTTATCTTGTTCGCTTTGCTTTGATGTCATGTTACTCATGTACAAATGAATCGGGCCTTTTGCATTACCCCTTGACGATTTTGCCTTTTTTCCAACATTCCCTCCACCAATGTTCAATCTCTTATTAGTTAGTGCAACTTCAACTTCATCATCTTTCAAATCCAAACTATAGTTATTTAACTCATCGCTCGCATGAGTTTCAAAAGCATCTGTCTTCCTATGTTGTTTACTAGCCATAGCTTCCAATAAAATAGTTCTCACTTTGGGTGGACATTTAGGACAAGCGCTTGCATTTCTAAACCTCAAATTTGATGTTTTTTGCTCTATTTATTCCCCCCGAAGTCACTTTCAAGCAATACATGCAAGTCACGCTATTAGGGTTGTTTTCATCTGCCAATTTTTTTTAATTCCATCCAACATCTGCTCTACGATTTTTAGATGCGGCGGAAGAACCTGTTGAAGTATGTGCGTTTGGATCCATATCAACCTGAAATGAAAAAGTGAAATAAAGTTATTAAACTATTTCACTAACTAAAATTCTAATTTTTAACCATTAATTTAACTCTTTAAATTTTAAAACATAACTCATTAATTTTTAAAACATAAAAATTTTAAATTAAAACATAACTAAAACATAACTCTTCAAATTTTAAAACATAACTCTTTAATTTTTAAAACATAACTAAATTTTAAATTAAAACATAACTAAATTTTAAATTAATACATAAACTTAACTAAATTTACAATTTAAAACATAATTAAAATTTTAAATTAAAACATTACTCTTTAAATTTTAAAACATAACTCATTAATTTTTAAAACATAACTAAATTTTAAATTAAAACGTAACTAAATATGAAATTTAAAACATAACTCTTTAAATTTTAAAACATAACTCATTAAATTTTATAAACATAACTAAATTTAAAATTAATACATAACTAAATTTAAATTTTAAAACATACATAACTAAAATTTTAAATTAAAACATAACTCTTTAAATTTTAAAACATAACCCATTAATTTTTAAAACATAACTAAATTTTAAATTAAGACGTAACCAAATTTAAAATTTAAAACATAACGAAAACAAAAACATAACTCTTTAAATTTTACAACATAACTCATTAAACTTTAAAACATAACTAAATTTTAAATTAAAAGTTAAAACATAACTAAACTTGAAATTTAAAGCATAAGTTAACATAACTAAAATTTTAATCTAAAACATAACTCATTAAATTTTAAAATATAACTCATTAAATTTTAAAACATAACTAAATTCTAAATTAAAACATAATTAAATTTAGAATTTAAATCATATTTATAAATTATAACATAACTCATTAAATTTCAAACTAAATTAATCAAATTAACTTAAAAGTTTAAATTAAATTTAAAGTTTAAACTAATTAAAATTAATTTCATAATTTATATTTTGAAGTAATTATAATCTAACTTAAAAGTTTATATTAAAATACCTAATTAATACTACTGCGGTTTAAGAAAAAAAATACCCGAGAGAGTCAATTCGAAAAAGCAAGAAGGCTGCAGGGAGAATTAGCGATGGTTGTATGAGGCGGTGCGGCACAGCAGTTTTCTTTTTTTTCAAGACTTCGATTATAATTTGAAACCCTAAATAGCTTCGACAGTTCGACCAAGTCGATTTCAAAGGCAACGGGTCGGGTTTCGGGTCGAATGAAGGTGGGCCTGCAAAAATAAGAGCTTCTAGTCGAGGCACGACTAATGGAGCCTCGACGCCTCAACAAAAAGTGCGCTTTTTGCGCCTCCGCTTGAGGAGGCGCCTCGGCACCTGACAAGGCGCAGGAGGTGCGCCTTAGTCGCGCCTAGGCGCGTCTAAGCACGCGCCTTAACAATTATGTGTATATCTGTAGGAAGATATATATATATATATATATAATATAAAATGTTGGAGATTGAAGAGAAGAAACTTGTTCTCAATAATCCACATAACTTGCACACTCAGAGAGCCTTTTGCAATAAACTAAGAATTACATTTTGTCATATTAAGCACACAAGATTATGACCACATATTTATAGTGGACTACACGTCCTTACAAATAAACACAACTCTTTAGATAGACGTCTTTATATTTCAACGGACATGACTCTTCACTTCAATAGACACGACCTTTGATTCGATAGACACAATCTTTGGTTCAATAGATATGACTCTTCACTTGAACGACACATGTCTTTTCACTTGAATAGACATTACTTTCCACTAATAGACATGTGGAAGTAAAAGACCAAAAGTTAGCCTATTACTTCCAATAGCTCCCTTTAAGCTAAACTTTTCGCACATGCCAAGTTCCTCTTTTAAATCTTTGAAAACTTCCCGTTTTAACGGTTTCATGAAAATATCGACAATTTGATCTTGAGTCTTGCAACGATTAACCACAATTTCACTTTTCTTCACCAAGTCTTGAATAAAATGATACTTGATCCTTATGTACTTACTTTTTCCATGAGAAATCGAATTTTCGGTGAGAGCAATGGCTGAAATGGCATTACAATATATATGTGGAGTACCAAATACCTATTTGAGTTCTTCCAATACCTACAGATCCATAGAGCTTGACAACATGTCAATGCTACAGAGATATATTCAAATTCAACCGTTGAGAGAGCCACAACTTGTTGTTTCTTTGACATTCATGTAATTGCACCAGACCCAATAAAGAAAACATGTCCGGTGTTTTTACTATCATAAACATTTCCGGCCCAATCACTATCACAATAGCCAAGCAGCTTATGATCATTCACCTTGTGATAATAAATTCCATCTTCAAGGGTTCCATGCATATACCTCAAGATTCTTTTCCCGACTTTCCAATGTGACTTCTTTGGTTGTCCCATGAATCATCTAATCAAACTAACATCATAAGTAATGTCGGGTCTTCTGGCTGTTAAATACATCAAACTTCCAACAAGACTTCTATATAATGTTGGATCAACATCTTTGGACTTGTCATTATTACTAAGTTTTCGACCAACTTCAACCAGAGTGCTAATCGACTTGGCCTCTTTTATTCTAAATTTCTTCGATAATTCTTTAGCATACTTTTGTTTGAGAAATAATTTTTTTCCATTATTTTGCTTTACTTCAATGCCAGAAAGGTAATGAAGTAGACCCAAATCGGTTATATCAAATTCTTGCATCATACTTCTCTTAAATTCTTCGATATTATCAACATTATTTTCCTAAAAATTAAATCATCCACATAAGCTAATGATAAGAATTTTGCTTGTTTTCTTTGACGCAAAGGGTATGCTCAAATGGGCACATCTTGAATCTCATCTTCACAAAATAATCATCTATACAATTATACCATGCACTTGGGGCTTGCTTAAGGCCATACGGATTGTTTCAAAACGTACCAAAAGCAAAAACTTCTTTGTAATCAACATTATATCTTTGTTTGTAACCATTTACAACTAATCTGCCTTTTGTCTTTCAATTTCACCTTGTGCATTCAACTTCGTCTTGTAAACTCATTTAACTCCAGTGGGTTTATTTCCCTTTGGTACTTCAACTAACTCCCATGTTTGGTTTCTTTCAATTGCATCAATCTTCTGATCCATGGCTTGCCTCCGTTTATTTTCTTTGACGACATATTCAAAAATAACCAGATTCATATTTGCATATAGAGCAAATTCATCTTCCAAAATTCTTCTTGTTTCGCCATAAATCTCAAAAGGAGATCTTGTCCTTTTGATGGAGATTCCGAACTAAAAGATATGAAGTTGGAAGAGAATTGGATGGTGGAGTAGGAGTGGAGCTTTCTTCTTCAGTTGGCTCAAATGCATCATCATCAAGAGAAATACTTGCACTTTCTTTCTCATTTTTTCATTCTCATGCTTCATCCTCATTGAAAATTACATCATGACTAATAATGGTCTTCTTTGTGATGGGATTATACAGTTTGTATGCCTTGGAGCTTTCACTATAGCCAACAAAGATGCATTAACAAATGCTTTCAAAAATTCGAAGGTGAAAAACACATGGCTTATGACCACTGCAAGCTTCTTCTGGAGTCATTCCATGAACACTTTTGGTTGCGGCACGATTAGGAACATAGCATACACATGCTATAGCTTCCGCCCAAGACATTTTAGGCAATCTCTTTGTCTTTAGCATGCTTCGAACAAGCTCCAAGATAATTCTATTTTTTCTTTCAGCCACTCCGTTTTGTTGTGGGGTTGAGCGCACCGTCGACTGATGATAAATGTCAAACTTTTTCAAATAATCCTTAAATTCATTAGCCATGTATTCTCCACCACGGTCAGTGAGTAAAGCCTTTAGATGATGACCACTTTGTTTCTCCATTACTGCTTTAAAATTCTTGAAAACCCCAAATGTTTCAAATTTTTCTTTGAGAAAATAGATCCACATCTTGCGACTATAATCATCAATGAAAGTGAAAAAATAACGATAACCTCCAAGAGAGTTCGTGCGCATAGATCCACACAAATCAGAATGCACCAACTCCAAATGATTTTTTGCTCGTCGTGTCTTTCTTATTGGAAATTGATCTTTATGGTGCTTGCTGAATACACAACTTTCACATACTTGATTTTGCATGCTAATATTTGGAATACCTCTCACCATATGATCTTTGCAGATCTTGGATAGAGTGCTAAAAACTCAAGTGATTATATCGGGATGCCAAAGCCAAGACTAGTCATTAATAGTATTGGCAAAACAAGGAAGAACCTTTCTTTGAAGTTACAGCGGAAACATTTTATTTGAAGTCATCTTGACTTTTGCAATGAGAACACTATTTTTATTCTTGATCTCACACAAATCTCCTTTGAAATTCACATTATGTCCCTTCTTTATGAGCTGTCTAACAGTCAAAAGATTGTGTTTGAGATCTGGAACATAATAAACCTTACAAACACGCTTTGTACCTTGCTTTGTTCGGATCAAAATGTCACACGATCCTTTGACCATTAACCTTTTGTTGTCACCGATCTTGATTTCATGCTGCATATGCTCATCATAATTCACAAAACAATCTTTATTTCCGGTCATGTGGTTACTACAACCACTATCAATATATCAAATATCATTATGCGAAACTTCTTGAATATTACAAGCAAGAAGCATATTTTTATTCATCTTTCATCTCCATATTTCCATGTAGAAAATTAGAATCCTCTTTTTCATCATTGATTCTCTTGAAACAACCTTTCTTCATATGCCCATATTTATAGCAATGGTGACATTGAACATTATGGGAATTACCTCTTCCTCTTTTATTACATCCTCTGCGGCCGCTTTCTTTTTGACATGGACTTAAATTTTCACTTTAAGCTCTTCCTCTTCCTTGTCCTCTACCACGAGAAAATCCTCTTCCACCTGGTCCTCTAAAACCACCACGTTTGGTATCTTGAATTTGAAAAGCTTGCTCGGAAGGAGGGGAGTCAAACTACTTGATGCGAAGCTCATGAGATTGGAGTAAGCCAGACAATTCTTCAAGAGAAACATTATTCAAATATTTTGATTCCTCAATGGCCACAACAATATGTTCATATTTTCTTGTCATGCTTCGAAGAATTTTTTCAGCAATTCTTTTATCCGTAATTTGTTGACCATTGACACGAAGTTGATTGGTAATAAAAATAGTTCTATTATAAAATTCTTCTACCAATTCACTTTCTTTCATTTTGAGTAAATCGAACTCACCTCGTAGAGCTTGAAGTCTCACCGTTTTTATTTTTTCTTCACCTTGGTATGCCTAGTTAACGATGTCCCACACCTCCTTTGATGTTGATGCCTTAGAAATCCTTTCAAAAATTACTTCATCCACTGCTTGGTAGATAAAGTAAAGAGCCTTCTTGTCCTTCTTTCGATTCTCCTTCAATGTATTCATTTGCCGTAGTGATAGGGTTGCATGATTTTCCAGTTCTTCACAACAATCTTCCAAAGATCGTGAAAGCCATATAGTACCTTCTTTTGGATGCTCCATTGGTTGTAGTTCTTTTCGGTCAAATGAGGAAGTTGAGGCTTCAACATGTTGTTGGAAGCCATTTTTAAACTTGACTCTAATACCACTTTGTAGGAATATATATATAATATAAAATGTTAGAGATTAAAAAGAAGAAACTTGTTCTCAATAAACCATACAACTCACACTCAAAGAGCCTTTTGCAATAAAAATGAGAATTATATTTTGTTATATTAAGCGCACAAGATTACGACCACATATTTATAGTGGACTACACACCCTTACAAATAGACACAACTCTTTAGATATACATCTTCCCATTTCAACGGAAATAACTCTTTACTGAACGGACATGACTATTCACTTCAATAGATACAACGTTTGGTTCAATAGACATGACTCTTCACTTGAACGGACACATGTCTTTTCACTTGAATAGAGATTACTTTTATTAATAAACATGTGGAAGTAAAAGACCAAAAGTTAGCTTATTATTTCCAACAAAAATACAGAATCAAGTAATGTGTTGAATGCAACAAAAATGATATGCGTACATGTGGTGTGTGCATGGTAATGTGCATATAATATGTTGTATTTTCAAGCGTTTTTGAGTAAAGGACTGTATAACATGTATCTAAAAAGTGGATTGAAAATGGAAAAAACAAAAGAAAAAAAAACTCTTCTTTATATGCCACCCTTCAATTTTATTTATTTTATTTGCATATATCATCCTGAAACGGTCTTCTTATTCTTCAATACTTACACTTCAAGTTAGTCTTATTTATATTATATATACCTATATTACCCTTTAAAAGATCATTGAATAACCAGTGATTTTTGTCAAATTATATGTTTAGAAATTACCTTAAGTTGTATTTATCTCCATTTTCATATACACGGGCACACTAATCTAAAAATAATATCAGGAAAACCAATCTCCTATCAGTGTTTAGAAAGTCATTTTTTAATTCTTTCCTTTTACAATAGATGTGCACTCAATGATCAAATCAAGCCAACAAATACATTTACGAGCAAATGGGTATAGTGATGTCACTGAACCTACACAAATATACACAGGATAAACCAACCCCCAATAGGAATCATTATTATATAGTTGGGTAGCATTATTCAATTGTTCACTCACTTCAGAGAAATTTTCAGTAGTGTAGGTTATTAAGGTAAAAGAAGAGAATTCATAAGAGTTTTTCGAAAGAAGCTGATTTGTAAGCTCATTTATGCAGTAATGCGCGTGAAAGATTTATGGGGTGTTTTTTGTTAACCGAATGGGGCACTCGAAATGGATATTTTTAATGAGATACAAACGAAGAGAGTTCAGTGAAAGTGGAATGCATTTTTGTGCTGCAAAAGGGACATTGAAAAAGTAATGATTATTCGTATTGTATTTTTAATTATTTTTAATTGTTTTAATTATATTTGAGTAAATTTTGATAACTAATATTAAATTATAAATTACGTATAAAAAAACAAAAAATACCTTACATTATAAAGAAAATTAACAGTACATTTCATTAGAAAAGGACACATGAAAATAACAGTACACATCTATTTTGATCTAAATTGCTGGATAAAATAATTCAACATTCTTCTGACTTCATCATCCTTGTGCAACATAGAATGAATCAGATGCTAATATCGTGGTTGGTCCACAAATAAAATTGTGAGCTACCACTCCTCATAATTGTCGAACGACGATCGAATCTTGATACAGTGTTCAATAGTTTGTTTGAACACGTTGGAGCTTGGATCATCGTCACTTAGAGTAGAGGGTCTCCGTTTGTCATGCCCGAGACGATGAAGCGACTCGAATGTCTGATGAGGAGTAATGGCGGTGGAACTAGAAAGCAGCTCATTCGCAATCCCATTAAGGATATCAAAGTATAGCTGGGTGTCGAAGTGGGCTGAAGGTGATGAAGAAACATCGTAAATGCACTTGTCTTTCTTCATTGCACTGTCATACATCTCATCCAGCTATCTAAACTTGAGAGAAGCATGGTTTTTAAAGCGGCGAAATTGTGAAGCGGTTGTCTATCAATTCATCATCTCCTTGAATGCAATCTTGTTCAACCGACCAAACATCTCGTAGTGTTTGTAGTTGATCGTTCTGTAGCGACCAAGCATGTTTCATATTATCCCATGTATTGCATATGGTTGACGGTGAAAGTAGTGTCTAAACGATGATTGAATTCATGTGCAACATCTTCGTACCAACATCCAACTCATCTAGCACAAGCACTTATTAATGATGAGTAGAAATCTACGAAAATCAAAGTTTAAAGTTCGCTCGGCATTCCAATCGGCGACTGTTCTGACAGAAGATTTGGTGGGGGCGATCGATATTTTGAAATTCAAAGAAAATTCAAAGAAGAATTGTAAAAAATATATATCGTATAGAAATGTCAAATAAACATGGTTGTAAAAGAAATTACCTCGACTTGAGCATGAAAAGTGATAAAAATGCTTGGAAAGTTCGGTTTGCGGTTGGTGGAGAAAGAAGAGAATGGAGTTTTTATATAAGTTGAAAATTGTCCTTTGAAATTGAATTGTTTAGAATTGACGAGTCCAACGCGTCGGAAGCTTAAAGCTCAACGGTTCGATTCTCACTACTTCAACTAAACAATGCATTTTGCATGATTGGCCAGTTTTAATTTCCAATGCGTCGTAAATTTTAATTGGCTTGTCAATATCTATGAACGCACCCTTAAACTTTATTTATGACATTTTTTCAATATTTAAACAATGTGCGAATGATTGCTCTAGCCTAGCTAAAGGAACATTGCGCACGCATACCCACGTTTGTTTGATTGACACTAAGAGAAGGAATTTGAAGTTTCTTTTTTCAGATATACATATCAACACTGCATCAAAATTTGATATTTTAGAACTGATTTTGTTATCCGTAAATTTTTCGCAATCTTAATATTTCAAACCAGCGGCGAAAAGTCCATAATGAAAAATGATGAATACGGTCAAAACCGCATTCAAATTCGAGTTACTGTGACAAAGATATCACAATTTGAAGATAGATCATATGTTGTTCCAATTGGGTTCACCTTGGAGATGGCCCTTTGATGTTCAAAAGACAAAGCAATGGAGTATGTTGCGATGTTTGATATGATTATATAATATGAACCATTCAAACCGCACGTAAATCCCATTTGATATGAAGAAGTTATAGATCAATCGTTTTTTCCTCCATAGTCTGACCTCATCGATCAATTCATAAAAGAAAAAATACACCACAATGCACGGATTTCTCAAATGATCAATAAGTAAAGTAGCTGAGAGCGCTGGAGTGTTAAATACAATGATACAAGATGATAGACGAATTGTTTAAGTCTCGAGGAAATCCAACTTTAGACAGAGATGTGAACGATTAAAGATGAACAAGAGGTTATTCTCCTACACGAAAAATATGAGAAATTTGGCTAAATGATGAATCAGTACCGATCCATTAGCACAGTGTGCTAATACCGATCCGTGTAGCATGGACCGGTACTGCTCCCTATAGCAAATGGCGGTCCATGTAGCAAATATCGATCCCTATAGCAAATGACAATTCCTATAGCAAGGATCGGTACCAATCGTTGTAGCTAATATTGATCCATGTAGCATGGATTGATACCAATCCATAAGATTTGAGCTATAAAGCATAGTCAAACCTCACTTTATTCTCCATTCCGTTTTCGTGGATCTCTACGTAATCATTTAGGATGGTTTTATGCATAATTTCAAGATCAACTTATCCAGATTCGTATATTTACAGCTATGAATAGCACATCAATCATTGAAGAAGTGAATCGATCCCGACCTCTTTGGGAAGCCCTAACTTGATGAAAACAACTCCAACTTTATTTCTCCTCTGATCTGAATAAAATCAAAAGCTCTGTAATTGTAAAGGAAATTCAATAACAAAATTATAAAGTGTATGTACCACCAAAGGTTTGTCGAACCACTATAATAATAATTTTGTTATTACACTTTTCTCTCTCATTATTTTCTCTGTTTTACATAAATTGTTATGAGATAGATAGAAGATCGCGTGGCTGAGATGATACAACAGGCACTTTGTGGAGGAGGCTTAGGTCGAAGTTTGAATGATATGAATTTAAACGCATTCACCCTAAACATTTAATACGTTAGAAACCCACCTGATTTTAAACTACATACACATGATCCACATAAAAGAAGAACTGATCTTGCAGTACATCTGATGAGAAACATCCAACGCATGAAAGTATTAGGAGCTACGGAGAAAGTGATAGGTCGTTGTTTTCCATTTACTTAACTGATTTGGTTGTCATGTGATTTTGCCAACTTGATAATGGATCCATTAGCACAGAACCAAATTATTTGAGGAGTTTAGGAGCCAATTCAGGGTTCATGTTGTTCGACCAAGGAGCATGATATGACTATCGAATGTGAAGCAACGAGAGAATGAATCATTGTGAAATTATTTAACTAGGTTAACGCAGCAGCCACTGTTGTTCACAAGCCGGATATATCAATAGTCTTATGGCGGTTATTGTAGGAGTTAATAATCAAACCAAGTTCATAAAGGTATTGACGAGAGATTCACCAATAGATCTAACTGATTTCTATTATCAAGCTGAAACGGATTTGAAACGGATTTACGTCTGGAAGATGCGGGTGTTGAAAGAGATGAGGTCAATACTATTAAAGATGGAGGACCATCCAACGTAGATTTTGAAAAGGAAAAAAGGAAAGAGAAAATATGATGATGATTTTGAAGCTCTGAAGCGTTTAAGAAGAGAGCCAAAGTTTTCTTCTTAACACCGACTTAACTGAGATCTCTGAGAGAATTTACCTAACTAAAGGACAACTCTAATCCAAACAACCTCATAGAAGAGAGTCCACATAAAGAGAGGAGAACCGAGAAATTCTATTTGTACCATGAGTCACTACTAAAAAACATGTAATTAAAGACTGAGAATTAAAGTCCAAAAAAATCCGGTCTAGTCAGAGACTGGTTAGTAACTAAAAAACCGGTCTTTAATTTTTAATATTAAAGACTAAAAATCAGTCGTCAATCAGTTTGTGTATTTTGAGACTGCTTAGAGACGATATTTCGATCTCTACATTGGGAAATTAATAAGCATCTAATTAATTATTGATCCAAAGGTAGAGTTTATTTGTTTGTTTCTTAATCTAATGGCCTATTTTGGCGATTCATGTCCTTGTGTTTTGAGATATATACTAAAATAAATATTCTTAATAAAGAAATAAATTGCTTCATTTAGATCGTCATCTATGGACAAAACTTCTCCACTATCCCCATTTTGAAATAAAATGACCTTTCTCCAATTTCGTTGATCTCAATTTATATTCAATCTCATGAATAGCCTTCCAATATTTCATTTTCATCTATCCACACACAATCTGCAAGGAGAACAAATGCTTAAGATTGTTGTTGATGTAAACTTGAAAAATAAGCTCATAAATGATTTTGTCCTTTTCTAGGTTGACCAATTCATCTCCTCCGGTTTCCATTTCCAAAAAGCAGATCCATTTTTTCTTCTTCTTCATTAACCGTTGCTATGACAATTTCAACCAATTACCCCTCTCGCTCTTAAGCTTCGCGATCTATTCCCCTTCCTCACTTTATACCGACTTTCCTAAACCTATATAAACCAATCTTGCTTCATCAAATGCATTTTAGAGCTGTCGTCAGTTGGTTTTTGTAATTTTCAAATGGGGTAGAGAAGTATTGGCGGCCAATAAGATAGTTGAGACTTTGCAACCAGCAACGAGAGGTGATTTGTGGTCATCAAAGGAAATATAATATTCATCAGATGTGGATATTGTAGTTTATGGTACTGGCGATAACTGTAGAGTAGGTATATGAGTCTGCGACCACAGGTTGAGGTCGGGGTTGTGTTTAAATATGGTGAGAAGATATAGCAGCCAATGGAAGAGTAAAGTGTGTGAGATGAATGGTGTTGTTGATAGTAGTGGGTGCAACTAGTAATGTTACGGTATTGCAATTAAAGGAGGATGTCTGTATGAACATGGTTTAAGAGGGTGTTGGTTGGTCTAAAACAGTAGTAAGGGGATATGATGTCAGGCGATGATATAGTTAGTAATAATGAGATGGGCACATGAATTTAGTAGTAAGATGCAAGTGGAGTAATTGTCAAAAGGAAGCGGTAGTATATAGGTACTTATGTTAATGATAGTGGAGGTGAACTATGTTATGTATTTTGATTGTAGTGAGATAAAAACGATGTAGTTTTTGGAGTTGTACAGTCATGTTGTATGCAAGTGTATGCTAAATACTTCAAAATTAGTGGAGGTGAAAGCAAATTTATGATTATGTACATTATTATTTTGGATTAGTTATTTAACGTGGTATAATTGTAGAAACAAATTTGAGTGTTTTCTACATCGTATGAAGTTAAATTGTGAATTTTTTAATTATTGTTGAAACACATTAGGAATATATATGTTTAAATGTAATTCTAATTTGTGACCGATTTAGAACTCCATTTCGGTCTCAAAAATTCTGTTTTTAAACAAAATTTAAGACTGGCCCTCAATCTGTAAAACTTAAGAATGAATTTCAGTTTCAAATACATTTTGAGATTTGGAAATTAGTTACTGAAATATTTGGTTTCTAATCAGTCTTTATATCTTATTTAGAGACTGAATTGCTTAGTTAAAGACCGAAATTTTCATCTCTTTAATTCGGATTTTTTGGTAGTGAGTTAGATGAACATAAACCAACGAATACATGTACTTGCGAGATTGATAGATAAACAAGTTCGGACCAACCAATTGTAACAATATGTAAGGAATCTGATGACCATAGACAAACTGCATTGGTGCCACAGACACAACAATTTGTTGCAATGGACAACCCTGGTCATAATAGAGGATATGAACATGAGATAGAAATCTCGTGATCTGAATGGATGGAAGTTAGGTTTGTTTTTCCTTTCTTTTCTTCTTTTGCTTTTGCTTCAATCAAACTATAAAGGACTTTCGATCTATTAACACATGTGTCAAGATCTCGATCGATCGTAGACATGCTCTAAGTTTAACCTTGAGTGTGACTCTTGATTGAGCTATTAGTCTAGATTTCCATTTGATGCAATTTGATTCAAATGCAATAAAGGTGTACGAACAATCTGATTATTGATATAACTTTAGATTTATTAGCTATGAACACCATTAAACATGATATATAATATGAATTTGATTCTAATATCAATATGGGATATTAATTGATTTACCCCCTATATTTCACATGTAAACCGATAGATTATAGTTCCCCCGACCTTAGAGATTGAGTAATGAACCTTGAAATACAAGTCCCTTCGTCGGAGAGTGAATGGACGGACTTGGGTAAGATGGCAAGTCCCGAAGAGTGAGCGTATGTCATCTTAAACATTGAGTCCCCTCGTGAGTGAATAGATAGACTCAATGTAGATTTACGATTATCTTATCTAGAGTGATTAAAATTTAACCTCAAGATATGAACATCTTCTAATTTGAAATTACTGAATTATGATTAATAAATAACTAATAGGTATTAGTGCATTGACCCGGTTGGACTTACTTATAATAGGATGTTGGGAGATACTAGACAACATATATGTAATGCTTTAAGTGGGAGCAGTACACTAACATGACACATTAATACATGATATATGATGACTTACCGATAGTGCTTTGATCTGTTTGAACATGTTTGTAATAGGATGTTGGGATATACCAACTGATTTGTAAGTCATGCTCCAGCTAGGGGTAAAACCGTAACCCCAAATAAAGACACATGATTTACACTACATGATAGCAAGGTATATGATTTGTGTACGTTACATAAACCCCAAAAAAAAGGGTGATGATGATTTATAACTAATATTTAGGCAATGATACAAGTCTTTGACCTTGATGGGGTCGGAGTGGCCTTTGATTTGTAGGTGAATCCGAGGATTTAGATGATTCACCACAACTGATTTGATAGATGATCTGAGAACACTGCTGACAACTTACCAATATTAATGCACGTTCTTGATCAAAACGCGCTTTGTATTCACAAAAGCATGCTTCTACAGTCGCGGAATTGATTTAAATTAGTGGCAAAATATTCGCAATGAAATATGAAAAACGCCGATCAAAACCGCATCCAAATCGGACGGAGATCTCACAATTTGAAGATGGATCAACCATGTTTTCCAATTGGGCCCACCTTGGAGAAGCTTCATCGATATTCAAAAGAAAATATAACGGAGCGTGTTGAGATATTCTATATGATGATATAATACAGACTGTTCAACCCGCGCTCGAATCCGACTTGATATGAAGACGTTATGGATCGATCGTCCTTTTTTCTCTAGCACGTTCTTATCAATCAATCCATAAACGGTAAGTACGCCACCGTGGACAAGTAACCCAAATGATCGATAATAAAGTAACGAAGAGTGCTAAAGTGTTCTATACAATGATACAAGATGAATGGTTTAAGTTTCAAAGAAATCCGATTGAAAACGAAGATGGAAACGATTAAAGATGAACCAGAGATTGTCTACATATAGGAAAGATGTTAGAAACTTGGCTAAGTGATGGATTGATATTGATCTCTATAGGTATATCGATCCATGTAGCCTGATTAGGTACTTATCCTTGTAGCATGGATCATCAGTAGGCATGTCAATGAGTACCCGAAATATCCGAAATCCGTCCGCATCCGTATCCGAAAACATGAAAAATATCCGATATCCGAAAAGCGGATGCGGATATCCGATATCCGAAACATATTTCGGATACGGATACAGATATGGCAGTATCCGTATCCGATAAATATCCGTCCGGTTTGAAATTAAATATATATATTAATATGTTATTTTATATCCATAAATTTAATATAAATATACTTCATTTTACAAAAATACAACCCATGTTATTTTGCAGGGTAATCTTTTTGGTTTTGGAGCATTAACCACTTCATGGAAAAAGAATGCAATATTTTAGGCTATATGTATGTTATGAAGATGATTTTTATTTTTTGGTATTTGTTACAATTAAGATGTATGATGCATGTTTGCTTTTATGATTTGCTATGATTGAATTAGCCTATGAATTTTTCGTATAAATTATATTTATATATGCAATATTATTGTATGGATTTTGTGTGATTGGATTAGCTATTGTTAATTTGATGTAATTTATGTATTACAAGGTTTTTTCATCTTTTTTTCAGTCCAAAAAAATGAAATATGCATTATATTGATTAATTTTCGGATATTTTCGGATACATTTTGAGGTTCGGATACGGATATTTTCGGATATCCAAAAATATCCGTATTCGCTAAGCCGGATACGGATATTTTCGGATATCCGAAAATATTCGCGGATACGGATACGGATAATATTCAACGGGTATTCGCGGATATCGGATACGGATTCGGATATGGATTTTCATTTTCGAATACGGATACATCACTATCCGTATCCGATTGCATCCGTTTACAGGCCTAATCATCAGTATTGATCCTTGTAGCAAATGATGATCCTTGTAGCAAACACTGATCCCTGTAGCAAATGACGATTCATGCAGCAAACACTGATCCCTGTAGCAAATGACGATCCATGCAGCAAACACCGACCCTATAGCAAATATCGATCTATATAGCAAATCTCGATCCCTATAGCAAATGACGATCCTTTTAGCATGGATCGGTACTAATCACTGTAGCTAATACTGATTCATGTAGCATGGATTCGCACTGATCCATAAGATCTGAGTTATCAAAATTGGTCAAACTTCACCCTATTCTCCCTCCAATTTTCATGGATATTTACTCAAAGGTCGTAACTTGGTGAAATAACTCCAAATTCCTTTATTACTCCTCTAATCTGATTTGAACAAAATCAAAAGCTTAATAGTTGTAGCTGAAGTTCAATAACAAAGTTATAAAGTGGATGTAACCATTATAAAAATTGTGTTGTTTTCTTTTTCTTCTCTATTTTGCATAATTTATTGTGAGATCGATAAATATTACTTAATGTTTATCAGCTATTATATATCAATAATACATCATCATTGATCTAATCCCCTGAAAAATGAAGATCTATAAAAACGCTTGGAAGATCCACACGAACACGAGTCCAAAATCACGTTCAGTGACTTGAGTGACTTGAGTTTTCCTAGATATCAATATTTGGAGGTGTTGAACCATATTTTAGATCAACGAATTTGTATATGTGAGCAAATGCTCGGTTAATGGAAGTTCGGAATATTAATTACAACAAGAGGACAAATGTATGAATTCCACGAATAAAGGGAGTTGAAGTTAGAAAAAATGGCCTGAACCTCATTTTAACCGCTACTTCAAAACAAGCATGCCATAAAACATAACTAAATAGGTTTATGTTAAATTCTTTTTATTGATAGCCATCCTGAAACAGTTGTGTGTGTATCCGTTTCCACAATATAGCAACAGGGTAACTTACTAAACCTAGCATCCTTAACATTGTTTACCACGAAGAAATTTTAATAGCTTCAGCTCTGAGATTCTTTCATGTTTCAGATTGCATGGACTGTTCTACATGGATGTCCACGAATATCAAAAACGAAAAATAATTACACATCAACATCCGAAAAGCGAAATTTTTTATTTAAAACCCAAAAATTGGTTTGCTTATCAAGATAACAGTTCATATTATGTGTTATTTAGTACAATGAATAGTTGAGATTACTAGTTTATTATGTTTTAGACACAAGTTCGTTGTTGAACACTATTTTTATTGTCATCTCTTGTTTCCTTTTCCTTTTTTAAGTGTTGTCAAAATGGTCATATGTTGAATCAATTTTCCCTTCTTGCAGGGCCGGCCCTTACCTAAAGCGATAGAAGCAGCTGCTTTGGGCCTTCAAATTTCAAGGGCACCAAAAAAAAATTCTGCGTTAGTATATAATAAAAGATCCCATGAAGATAAGATGCAGCCGCATACAGAAAAATAGGAAAATCACGAAATGGCGAAAGTGCGGAAGAAGAATAGGCGGAGGCGAAGGTAAATAATCTGCAGTCAGCAATCCTCATCAATTTCTGATTTTTCTCTCAATTTCTTCAATTTTCCTTTGCTTGCTTATTTGGATCCAATGTTAGAGTTTTTGTATTTGTTTTAGTTAAGTTTATAACTGATTTTGGTAACTTCTAGTAGTTATCATCCGTGTTTAGAGCATGTGTTGCATATTCATAAATGGTTGTGAACTGACTAAATTGAATCAGTAGTATTATCAAATGGAGCATTATTTTTGGTTCTGTAGGCACAAAGAAGAATTTTAGCTTAAAAATAGTAGTGATATAGTAATGAAATCTAACACACGATTCAATTGAAAAGGAAGCAATTAAGCAAATTTGCAGGTAAATACGTGTATAATACCGATGCCTAACAATATAAAATTTGTTCTCCACCAAAACAAGAAACATAATTTTGGTTCCTTTTAGTAAGGCCAAATGATGCTGATATTCAAAATGGTACATTAAGCAACCTGAAGCTTTGTGTTTTCAAAGCGTTTAGAATGTGCTGCAAATATTTATTACTAATATACTCTTTATATTTTCAAATTTTTGAATTGCAACCATGAATATAGCATCTTTGTGTTTTTGAATAGTGAATAGTAGAGAACCAACATTGTTGTCTTCCTTTTAACTCCAAAGCCGAGATCATATCCTCTTTATTTATTGTTGATAATCTACATAAATTATTTTGATGCTTTGTTTTTTCATCACACTAGACAAGTTATAGGGCCTTAGTTTATAATTGGCTTTAGGTATCAAAACTCTTAGGACCGGCCATGCCTTCTTGTTTTTTTGAATCTATCAACCGCTGATGGATACTTGAAAATCCAATACCTATCTGACATCCACATTTATGGATATCCAATATTATCTGAAAAGGATTTCAAATGTTTATGCAGATGTCGCACTATCGGTATCCGTTAACGAACCTAGATTGAATGATCTAGAACAAGGTTGTCAATTTGGGATTTAAATCGTAAATCGTAATGTTCATATTTTGAATCGAATCGGGATTTAAATCGTAAATCGTAGATTTTAATATTTTTATATGTGAACATTAAGTGTATACGTGTTGTTACATTTCAGTGAATAATGTACACCAACTAGCCACCTACTAACAAACAAACATAATTAAAATAATGCAAAAGAAAAAGCTGCTATGTCTTGTGAATGACAACCATACTTATTTTGACTTCAAATTGTTTTTATTGGACAAGGGCAAATGTGTCATTTAATAGAAAGCTATTCAGCATATTAAAATATATTTTATACATCTAATTTGTTCACACTTGCAAACTCCTGTCAGAAGTAACAAAAAGAGAATAATGAAGCAAATGAAATAGAAGGAAGCAGCGAAAGCGAATAAGAAGCTATAGAAATAAATTTAAAAAAAAATCTTTTCTTACATTTCAATCCGCGTACAGAGGTAAGTTGATTTTTCTTTTCTTCTTTTCTTTCTCTGATTTTGTTCTTTTTTCCTTTCCCGTTCTATGATTTTGCTGTTTCGATTTTACAGCTTATTGATTTAGTTTTTACAACTTAAATAGCAAATTAATTCATGTGTAGATACAATTATTCAGTTTGTGTCTTTTGATTTTCGAATTGAACAAATGTTGCTTCAGATTTGGATGCGAATGATTAGATGTGAAAAGTTGGGGTTTTTCAATAATCGCGGAAAATCGTCGATTCAAATTTGCGAACGATGTTTTTGATTTAGGTTTAAATCGTACGATTTTTATCAACTGCGATTTTTTTTTCGTTTTGAATCGGTAAAGGCGCGATTCGATTTGGATCGCGATTTAAATCGTACGATTTTACGATTTTTGACAACAGTGATCTAGAACATGAAAAAAAAGCTATGTGTTGCATGTACCAAAGGATTATAGGTTTTCTGTATGAAATTTTGGGATGAGCGTTCTAGAATGTTGTTTCCAGTAAGAAGTTTGTAACAATTTAATTTACTTCCAATAACTTAACTTACACAGTGGATGTAGGTAAACTAATCTTTACAATAATTAACACCAAAATAATGTTGCATTTGTAGTTGTTGAAGTGGGTAAATATGATACTAATAAAGTGAAAATATGACATTGATCATATAGTTGACGTTGAGGCGTGAGCTTATGAGTGTATATGCATCCAGTCCAGCCTTCAAGATTTACAAAGATACAAATAAAAATGTATGCTTGTATCATGATAAACGTAGTAGATAATTACTTTATTCTATATGCTTGTTATTTTTACAAACCAGCACATAGGAAGTAGAAACTGAAGTGCATATATGCGTTGTATCATAAAAATAACCAACCAAAATCAAATTACCTCTAAGAATTCAAATAGCTCAGTTAATCCATCTCTAAAAGCAATTGCAGCATCAGCTACAGATTTCTTGATAGCATCCAAAGTAAGACCACCTTCAATCAGAAGCCCATGTGTCTTCTCCCACCTGCATGTGTACATGTAATGATAATTTATAATCAGAATTCAAGCTAAACTCAAGTTTCAGCTACATAGCAACAAATGTCAATATTAGATTGCAATCCAGACAACTGCGGAGGTTTATCTACAAGCTGACACATAAGAACTTCAATGGTTATGGATGGTACAAATAGGCAAACGATGAACCAAGGTCCAAGATAGACTTTGGCAACGTATGCTCCAACTTTGTTGCACAATTACTTTTTCCTAATCATCAGTGTATAGAATTACATGTGATAAATGAGAGTTTTATTCTCTTTACAGCATCTTAAATTCTTAGTTTGTGACAGCTAACTTCATTCTTAACTTATGCCAAGTAAACTGATGTCTGTTAAGAAGAGAATTAAGATTGTCAGATATTGAAGATGATAAATGAAAGCGTTTCAATTGTCCCGCATTTGAACCGAGTGATATCTCGACAGATCTAGACTACTGAATGGTCATGGAATGGATCAGGGAGAACAAGAGATATCAATGTTGAAGCATGCAAGGAAAACGACTAAGTATGGAAAAGAAATGGAGTGGTGCCGATCCTTATGGGAAGCAAAAAACTTAATCGTTTGTGAGCCAAAGCATGAAGAACTAAGGGTGCCAAGTTAAAGAATAGGTCGATACCGATCCATAAGGATCGGTATCGAACCATCATTGTTCATCGTGTGGGCCCACCCATGTACTGTTGAAGACAAAGACCAAGTCAAAAAGAGAGTACAAGAAAGGACGGGAAAATGGATCGAAACTGATCCATAATGATCGGTACCGAACCATGTTTGTTCGTGATATTTTGATTCTGATCGACTCTTCTTGCTGAATTTTCGGATCTGGAGATGAAAACATGTTCATATCGATCCTGACGATTTTGATGGCTGATTTCGCCTATAAATAGCCATGCAAACGCAACTAGAGGATGATCTTTTTTTTTACAAACTGATTTTTGCATATAAGCTCTGCTGAATTCGTACTCGAACGGTTTGAATTTTGGAATTGTTGTGACTCAGCTGTAATCCCAAACATAATCAGTAATAAAGCTAATAATGGACGTATGCTATTGAATTTGGCCAAACCACTCTAAAAATTATATCTCTCTTTCTTAATTCATAGGTTTTTTTAATTTTTGTTTGTCTTTAGATTAGTTGTGTGTCCCAATTTTGAAGCAAACATTTTGATGCTTTCGAACAGAACGATTAATTTTAGAAGTAGATATTTTTTTCACTTTGGATTGGAAGAGATCTAAAAGCTAGATGTAGAATTTCTGTTGAAGATCCATGGTTATTTTAATTTAGAAAGAATCTACTGTTGAATCTAAGAAGAGCTCCTGGAAAAGCGAAAGAAAAGCCCACTGCCTCTAGAGCCATTATTGAAAGAGATGATAAAGGTTCTCTCCATGGAGAGGAAACGAGTCAATCAACTCTTGCAAAGACCCCAATGCACCAGAAATGGTTATAAGGGTGGAGTTAGATTGTATGATGATGGCTGAAATGAACAAAAGAATGGTGGAGAGCCAGAATGCCATCTTGGAGAGGGTGGAGAAAAGTTTTGTTACAATGTCCCAGCTGCCCCAAAGGAGTAGAAAGAGCCACAAGAATTCATCGTCTTCAGACTCCGAGGAAGAAAGATCATCCTCATCAGATCAAAATCGAAGAGATAACTAGCAAAAGATGAGAAGAAAGGATGCAAGGGCATCAAGAAAGGAAGCTGCAAGCACTAGAATATGAGTTCCACGGGTCAAAACAATCGGTACTGATTGGTCCGATATAGCGGCCTTAAGTGACTAAGGAAAATTTGCAGGATGCTGATGGTGGTGGAAGTGAACGAGCTACCAGTGCTTAGACTGACGGTATAAAGCCAGCTCCAGCTAGACGTCAAAGAGGATCAGGACAAAGGTTCCCCCAAAGACAAGGGAAACTACACGTCATGCAACTAACCGAGAACGTTTGCAGAGTCAAACACTCAAAGGTGTTTCCGACGATCGTCGTCCAACCGCCCAAGGCAGTGAGAAATATACCGCGAACATGGTTAAAAGATTGTTGAGTGAAACCCAGTATTGACGGGATGAGGAGTGGGTTTCAGCATCCGAGTCAGGCCCAGTTCGTCGAAAACATCATTGAAGCGAATTATCTAAAGCGTCCGTTGAAGTAGAATGACATATGGACAATGTTCGTGCAACGGATGCTGCCAGATGTAGGTATTTTTCAATATTTTGGGATGAAGTAGCAATGATGTGGTTCACTCGACTCGCGTCGAGGTCCATATCATCATTTGATCTGCTGGCTAAAAAGTTAATGGAGCAATTCATGGTCCACACTGTGCGATCAAAAGATGTTATGTCATTATCAAATGGCATCAGAGGTTCGAAGGGACCGAATAACTTTTTAAAGAGATTTAATAATGTGGTTACTGAGGTGAGCAACCCCAAAGAAGAGATTGTGTCGAAGGCACCAGTCAAAGGGGTTCACCGAGGACGGACTTTGGTAGATGGCTCAAAAGAAATCAACAATCTAAAATGGAAGAATTTGATCGAAATACATCTCAATTTCTGCGCTTAGAGGAGGCCGATTTGGCTGTCGAATTAGTTGATGATGGTCAAGAGGGACCGAGTAGTGTGATACAAAGCAACATAACTGTCAAACAGAGTAGCGATGGCGCTAGAAATGTTACCGTGAATGTTGGAAATAATAATAGTAAGAAAAAGAACTAAGGTGTTGATGGCAAAAAGGACAACAAGAAGCGCACAAAGAATACCAGGCCAGGAGATTATACTCCACCAGCTGATACAGTTAAGAATATTTACCCAGTAACGTAAGGTACTGAACCCTATAAAAAACCACCTCCAAGGGAGATAATTAAATAAGATAGATATTCGGGAAAATACCGTTGCTTCCATGAGACACATGGAAACAATATGAACGAGTGTAAACACAGATGTCATTAAAGGTATGATACGTAAGAAAAAGCTGCAATATATGTCAGAAACCCACAAGATGGCGGATAGACGAACAACAAACCCCAAGGGCAACCTGCCCAAGGGAATCAGGATGGATCCATTGGAGAGAGATCGAGACAACCTGCAAAAGGAATTGTGAACAATACCATCTCTAGATCCTCATCCTGCAGAGAAGAGCTGGAGCACCATGACAGCTCGTTGAGGCATGTGTCTTAAGAAAATTGTTTTGCCATAGAGGATGAGACTCCAGCGAAGCAACTAAGAATGATCACCGATGATATTGTATTTCGAAACCGAGATGCTGACGGGGTTGAAGCGCCGATGCTTGACTCTATGGTGATTACGGCCGCGATTTGGCCAGCAACAGTGCAGTGAGTCCTTATTGATTGTGGAAGCTCAGTGAACATCTTGTTCAAACAGACCTTTGACAAGATGCACCTAGATGAGAAGGATCTGAAGCCTCATGATTCCCACATTCAAAGGTTTACTGGATGGATAATGAGCAGGTTGGGTGCATAAAGTTGCCAATGGATTTAGGACAAGATGACTGCAAGATAGTGCGGATGCAGATGTTTGTTGTTGTTGATGGTTTTTGGCGTAGAACACTTCTAGACCAATTGACCATGGCTAGTTTTCGAATGGCATTTGCTCACTGGTGTCTGGTAATGAAGCTTCCAATCACGAATGAAGTAGGTGTGATCCATGGTGACCAAAGCACAGATCGAGAATGATATTTTTGAGCTTAGAGAGGCGAAGTAACGTGAAAAGGGAAAGGATATAGAGAAGCCTCTATGTATCAAGTCTTCCGACGCATAGCAACTACTACCTAAGCCTTGGCTAAGGTCCAGTAACAAATTTCATAAACCCATGGACCCACGACAAGAGTCGGAGGATGCGAAGGCGGCACCGATAAAGCTTATGATCGACATTTTGATCAATGATGATGATCCCTCGAGGGTTCTCAAGATCGGGTCACAGCTCAACCAGAAGATGAGAAAAGAGTTGGTAGGGTTTCTCGGGGCAAACATGGACCTGTTCGCTTTAATGCATTCCGATCCGTTGCGTTGAAGGAATAAGTGGATAAGCTGAAGACAAGTCCACGGTGCACTACATCCAGAGTGGGTATCGAACCCTGTGTTGGTCAAGAAGGTGAATGTGAAATGGATGACATGCATTGACTATTCCGACTTGAATAAGGCATGCCCGAAGGACTGCTTCTCCTTGACGAGGATAGACCAACTTGTAGATGGAACAGCCGAACATGATCTGCTATCCTGTATGGATGCATAATCCGGCTACAATTAGATAGCAACGCACCTCCCAGATTAGGAGCATACAAGTTTTATTATAGATTTGAAATTGTATTATTACCGAATCATTCGGTCTGAAGAATGCTGAAGTTACTATCAGCTGGTGAACAGAATATTTAAAGATCATATCGAACAGACTATGAAGGTCTATGTGGATAATATGTTTGTAAGGTAAAAGTGATCGATGAATCACATGGATGATCTTTAAGAGACAATCGATGTACTTCGAAAGTATGGAATAAAGCTTAATCCACTAAAGTGTATTTTTGAAGTTACATCGGGCAAGTTTGTGTTTCATAGTAAATTCAATGGGCATTGAAGCTAACCCGGAACAGGTTAAAGCGTAAAGAGATGTTACGGCCCAAAAACGAGGAGGGAGATGCAGAACTTGAACGGTAAAGTCGGCGCACTAAGTCGATTTCATCTTCAAAGCGACGGACAAATGCATCCATTCTTTGATGCCCTTAAGAAAGAGAAAGGAAAGTTCGTGTTGACAAAAGAGTGTTAGGATGCTTTTTAGAAGTTGTTGGATCATATGGAGAGGCCACCAATGTTGTCAAAGCCTTTGGAAGGAGAAGACTTGTTTGCGTACATAGCGGTGTCTGCTCATGTACTTAGCACAGCTGATACGTGAGGAGAGCAGAATCTAACGGCCAGTATATTATATCAGCAAATGATTTGCTGGAGCAGAAAAGAATTACCCGAAACTAGAAAAACTGTCGTACTATTTGTTGATTGCAACAAGAAAGTTGAGGCCATGCTTCCAAACTCATCTGATAAAGGTGCTGACTAATCAGCCACTGAAGCAAATACTACATCGACCCGAGACTTCGGTAAGATCAATTTCGAGGGTGGTCATTAGCAGATTTTATTGTTGAATTCATCGTCAGCGATGATGATGTGGAAGAGTAATAGGTTCAGCTTTCTCAGTGGAAGTTGTACGTAGATGGAGCCTCCAATGAGCATGATTCTAAGGCAGGAGTAGTTCTTGTGACCTTGGAGGAACTGAGGATATGTTACGCTTTGAAACTAGAGTTCTCAACGACAAACAACGAAGCTAAATGTGAAGCTTTGATTGCAGGAATCAGGATAACAAAGAAACCAAGAGTCAAGACATTGCATATGTTTAGTGACTCCCAGTTAGCGATTTGCCAAGTGAAGGAATTTAAGGCCAAGAGAGCAAGACTTGCCCCTTACTTGATGAAAGTATTTAAACTACTGAAAGATATCAAATATTACACGATAACGCACATCCCTATGGGAAAAAAAATTAAAAGCTGACTCACTGGCCAAATTGGCTAGCTCTGGAGATGCACAGCTTTTGAAAATCGTTTCGGTGGAAGTTTTGTCGGCTTCGAGCATCAAATAGATTGATGTTGATTGAATCTTACAGACAAAGGAAGAAAAGGAATCGTGGATGATTCCAATAAAGGAATATTTGCTAAAATGAACTCTCCCAGACGGAAGAAAAGAACGATAAGAACTCCTACGTGAAGTACCTCAATTCATTATCAAGGAGTGTTATATAGAAGAGAATTTTCGATGCCCTTGCCGAGGTATGTCACCAAAGACGAAGTTAGGAAAATCCTTGGAGACGTGCATGAAGTTGTGGTGCTCACATTGGAGGACAGATGTTAGCAAAAAGGGTTCTTCGCTATAGATATTTTTGACAGATAGTCAATCGTGATGCGGTCGACTATTTTAGAAGATTTGACAAGCGCCAGAGGTTTGCGAAGATACCAAGAGCTGTATCTATTGAACTTACGCAAATGGCTAGCTCATGACCGTTTGCGGTTTGGAGAATAGACATCATTGGTGTACTGTTGATGCCGAGTAGTACGCAATAGTGGTTGTGGATTACCTCACAAAGTGGACTGAAGCGGAACCGCTTACAATGATCACTTCGAAGAAAGTGATCAACTTTATACAAAGAACATTTTGCGCAGGTTTGGAGTTCCACATAAGATAACCACTAACAACGAAACTCAATTCGTGTGTGTTGAGTTCAAAAAATTATGTGCTTGGTACCTAATTGAAAAGAGTTTCTCAGCAGTATCACACCCGCAGGTGAACGGACATGTGGAGAGGGTGAACAAGATCATCAAGTCCATCATAAAGAAGAAATTGAAAAGAGCTGAGGGTAATTAGGTTGATTAGTAACCACTTGCATTATGAGCTTACCGTACAGTCCACAAGTCCGCAACTGGACATACTCCATTCGCTTTGGCCTACGGAATTGAGACCATGATACCGGTTGAATCGAAAGTCTCTTCTCATGGATGATTGCATTTTAATCCTAAAATGAACGAGGAAATCTTGTTTGAGTCCCTCGACTTGGTTGAAGAAAAAACGAAAAAAGGTCGATTTGAGAGTAGCTGCTCAGCAGACAAGAGTAGCGAAGCAATTCAATGCCAGATTAAAAACTTTACCTTTGAGATAGACGACCTCATTTTGAAACAGGTCTTTCCTTGTACGGGGCACTTGGTAAAATTGGGAAAGTCCCTATGTGGTTGCACAGAAGCTTCAAGATGAAACTTCAAGCTATCAACTGTCAATGGGACTCCAATTCCATGGGCGTGTAATAGCAAGCGCTTATAGCGCCATTTCACATGAATTCTTTTTTGCAAATAAAACATCTTATTTATTGGGACTTGACGTAATAAGGCAATAATTGTCATTTTTTGTCATAAATAAAGTTGACTTTTTGAATTAATGGAACCGTATTTCTAAAGTCTGACTTTGTGTTGCATGATCAGTGGTACAATCAAAAAAATTATGTTTTGAAAAACCAAACGTCTAGGTACCTGAAGATGGACACCAATGAACTCCTTCGGTCCATGATCGAATTAATGGGTGTGATCGTATTGGGGTCGATTGGGCGATTCGCCCTTACACATCTATTCCTCGACCAAGGCCCATAGATAGGCGAGGTCAAGGATGGGTGCCCGAAGATAGGCATCCCAGACATCGGATCCTAAATACAGGAACCATCATGGAACTAAACCTTTCTGTAATAACTTCGTTTCCGACCCGACGAGATACGTTTGACCGATGATAAAAATGAAGTTAGTTATGAGATATGTCTGGTCAACGCCTGAAGATGGATGAGGTCAAGGATGGATGTCCGGAGATAGGCATCTAAGGCACTGGATTCTAGAAATAGGAGCCGGTGTAAGATTGAATCTTTTTTGCAAGTTCGACTTTGTTTATGGCCAAAAGAGATACGTTTGGCTGATGATAATCAAAGTTGATCGATGAAATACAGTATTGTTTAGTTGAACAAGATACGTTTGACCAATGATAAACATAACTAAGTAATCAAAATAACACTGATCATTGCAAGAATTTATTTATATGTATAAAGTAACAGTAAATAACGGTGTTGCACAAATCACATATCATAAGCATATATAAGTACAAGTAATTGAATTACAAATGATTATACATTCATGTGCGAGATGGTACATAGGCAATAAAATGAAAAGTGCATTTAAGTAATAAGACAAGGTTGGACGAAAAATGATTTTGATTGCTTTCACTTTTTCATGTACAAAAGCGAGGTCGTATCGGCACATCAACAACCTATGTACGAAGTCAGAAAAACAAAAAGAACTATCCTCATCGATGCCTCCCCCTCTCTGTCTTCTTCTTTTCCTTCTTGGATGAAGGAGGCTTCCTCTTTGAAGTGTCGGCATCCTTTGGTGGTGTGAGACGACTTTCGGGTGTCTTCATCTCAATTGTAGTCGGTCTTTGAGTCGGTATGAGATCAAGGAGTTTCAACAGATATATCGACGGTAAGGAGGGTGGAAATCGAAACGACAAAATGGGAAACCAGCAAGGACATAGCGAGAGGGCTGGAACATCCTCCAAGTCTGGTTCTTTCTTTACAGCCCTTAGCTTGGACATTTCCATAGCCTTCCTCTCTGCCATGGATGGCCCAACGTCGGTACCCTTGATATTAGTAGTAGTCGCATCTTCGTTGTCCATTATACATTGTTCATTTAAAACAGCAATCTTTTCAGCATAGGGCCCCGAAGCGGACCCAATAGAAGATGTCGGTACAAAAGGTGATAAAGAGACAATGATGGACTCGATAGCAAGAACTTGAGGGCCCGGAGCAAAGATCGCATCTGACAAAAGAGCAATAGGTAGTTGATCTGAAAGTTGACAAGAAGAAGTAAAAAATTAGAAACATCTTCCATCTGAAAGTTGACAGAAAGAAATAAAAAGATTAGAAACGTCTTCAAAGGACATCTGAAGCTTCTCAAAGACAGAGAAGGTTAGAATATACATACCAGAGTTGACGCATGAATGTGAGGAGTCTTCGACTGGTCCCTCCTCCTAGATCGGGTACACGAATGGAAGGATGGGGGCAATCAAATGCAGTAGATAGCTAGGGTCATTAGGATCGTACCCCTCAACACTAACAGGCGGAGGTGGCACGGACGTAGGAATATCAATTTGAGGACCACTAGCTCAACTGCTTAGTGGTATGACACTCTATGCATAGGTTCTAGAGATCATGAGTTTGAATCCTGAGATATCAAATGAATACTCTACTTGAATGAAGTACTACTTTTACTATCAAAAAGATCAGTAACCTCAGAGCAAGCCGCCGCAAA
This sequence comes from Allium fistulosum, assembly GCA_030737815.1. Lineage (NCBI taxonomy): Eukaryota > Viridiplantae > Streptophyta > Magnoliopsida > Asparagales > Amaryllidaceae > Allium > Allium fistulosum. The sequence goes on along the minus strand of CM060907.1, from coordinate 461,066,981 downwards.
AACAATCACAGCCGTCTAAGACTCTGAGATGATGGGAGTGGTGTCTTCCACCAAGCCCTAGGAACTGGACTCGACATGAGCCTCGACGGGCGCCTGTGCCAAAGGTGCAGTTTTTGCAGCTCACAACACCTGAACCTCGGATGGGGCCTCCAAATCAAACTCATCGAATTACAAGAGGACTTTGATTGCATCTTCATTTACTTCCTCTCTTGTTTCCTCCTTTTCTTGTTTTAAAATTTGTTCATAGACCTCGACTAAGTTCTCAGCATACTCTTCCTCCAGCTAGCGGAAGTTGTTAGATCTTACAACATTGACCTAAAAGCGCAAGATGATGGAGTCGATTTTGTTTCCGAATTCAGTATTACCTTGCTCTGTTTGGACAATACGTGCTTCTAGCTCGACGACTTTGTCTAATAGCGTCTTTTTGTCCCACCGAAGGTCGCATATTTCTTCACAATAAGTTTGGCTTCCTTAAGAGCTTTATTTTTCTCACCTTTTTCATTTTTGAGGTCCAGTCTAAGCTTTCGTTCCCCATGCCCATTATGATTTAAATGATGTCTTTTTCTTTGGTGACTTCGTTGGTCCGCACATGAGCTTCCTGGACTTGTTCGTCCAGGATCTTGCTTTGTCTTCCATATCCTGGATCTCAGACCTTGGTTTCTCTTCAGCATCCCTGGCTGCATTGTCCCCAACGGCCATTTATCTCTAACTTCTCGAATTATTCGGAGACGTGTCTCTTGATTTTATCATGTTTTTCGCTCTCCTTCTTTTGAGTCGCTATTATCAATCAAGCGATTCTTTTTGTTTAAATCGGTCGAGCCCATAGACAACTGCATCCACATGTTGTACTGCTCCACTAGATCCTTATGAAACAGCAGACCAGTGAGATCCATACCCAGATATACAACCTCACGCTCCAGGAGAATTTTTGATGTTGGAGCATCTAGAGTTAGAGTAGGGATGCTAGTGGATGTTTTTTCCCAGGTCATTGCACAAGAAGTGAAGAAGATGACTGCGCTTTTCTGGATTTGTATTGGGTGGAGCTATAGGTTATCTATAACACAATGCAGAAGGAATCTTAAGGCTATTTATACACTAGAAGCGGTGAAGTGTGTATTTCAACTATTTAAAACTTACTTATGAATTTAAAACTATATCTACTCAAATTGCAAAAAGAAACAAATAATCACAGAATAAGTAAGTAATAAAGTAAAATGCAGTAAAGTAAATAACACCGGAGATTTTTATACTGGTTTGGATTGACTAATCCTACATTCAATCATGTACTATACCATATAAAATTTCACTATCACCACTTGCTTTCCACAGATGGCAAGAACACATTTACAATCTTGATTTCACGGGCTACAAGATGCACCCTCTTGATTTATCGGGCTACAAGATCACCCTCTTGATTTCACAGGCTACAAAAACATCTTCTTTTTTACAATCAATAGTATGGAGAGTAGTTGTATCTTCAATACAGATTCTCGCAGATTCAGTACAATGATCTTATAGACCTACAATAACAATATACATTTGAACTCTTTGAGGATTATGATGAAATCAAAGAGAGAATGATAAGAATTCAAGTACAAATTCTCTGATATTGTGTGGTTTTGCAAATCCTTGAAGAACTGAAGTAAAATTGTATGGATTTGCAAAGAAAGTGGAAGAATATGTGATAGATCTTTCTCACAAAAGTATGGATATGAAAGAGCAAGAGAAAGAAGAGAAAATTATTGTGAAATTTCGTTTTCCAGAGCCCTTTAAACAGTGGTTAAAGGGGCAGGTCCATTGGTGAATAGGTGGATGGAAAATCCCTTCTTTTGAAATTTAAAAAACTGAAAATCGGCTAGTATGTCGACATACATATTTTGATATGTCGACATATGTGTATTTCAAAAAGAACAGGAACTCCAATAAAGTGTTGCAGATTTTCAATTTTCAAAGTACCTCATATTTGTGAATATTTTGTGATTCAGTTGAGGTCAATGGTTGCTGATCTTCAAATATAATTGTCATGGGGTCTTTAACAAAGATTTTAAGATTCATCACTTCAAATATCTCTGTCGTTGTAGCATTTGCATTTCATTCTTCTTCATTCAGTTTTGTTCTTCCATTTGCTCTGATCAATCTTCATATATATAATTCATTTGCTTCCACTAAAAAAAATTTATCTCTATAAAATGTTTTCATAATATATTTGAAAGTACTGCACGACTCGGAGAAATATTAATAGTAATATTTATATGGTTGTTCATTAAAATCAATACTTCGGATGTTAACAAGAGCCGGTGCTTAAGAGTGATAGGGAGCTAGAGTTTGTCTCTTTAGGGAATTAGGCTTGTCAAAGTACAGGCCTTGGTCCCTCGAAAGCAGGGATCGCGCTTGTTGTGGTGGATCAGAGCCTTGTCTGGCCCCAGAGCGGTCCCGTGACCTCTTCCGCTTAGAGTAGCGCCTTCTTTTCTCATCATCATCTCTCTCTACATGACCTCTTGCGCTTAGAGTAGCGCCTTCTTTTCTCATCATCGTCTATTTCTATCTTCCTCCTTTTGTTTTCTTTAATTTCTGTAATATTCGGGTTCATGGTAGGAATCCCGACGAGGGTACAGATCAATTCGATGGAGAGGTGGCAAATTACTACTTGATTTTTTGTCTAGGGTGTCAAATCTGGATTTCCCCATGGAATTTGTAAAGAAAGAAAATGCTAGGATAAGGCTTGAAGATGAAAAAGGTACGTGTAGAGTCGGTATGTTGTGATTCTAGATGTTGTGCAAAGTGCCTGTGTTCTATTGATTCTACGGATCATGCTCGTGTAATCGACTGAGTGGAGTTACTTCTCCCACAGAAGTAGAGGGCACGTCGGTGGCGGTTTGGATTGGTGAAATGATGTCTGTAAGGCTGAAGTCAACAATGTCGTATTCTGGGATGTTCTCCCGAATGATGCTGAGATCGCCAAGTGAACCAAATATATCGCCAGTAGGCGAAGAGGGGGTCGCTTCTCCAGCTGGAGTCCGCTATGGTTCGAAGACTGGGCGAAGTGATAAAATTCTTACTTTCCATCAGAGAACGGGAGGCGAAGTTCTTTCACATCCACTCGTCTCTCTGGTGGACTCGTATCCGTTGTTGGAGTCATTATCGTCATCCTCACATTCATCATCGTCCTCATCGTTGTCAGCATCGTCACTATTGTCCCCTTCTTGATCAGTGGGAGTGTTTTGGTCGCATGTGGGGCATCTTGTTATATAGGAACTAGGAGATCGACGTCAACCTCCGGTGCAGCTTGTGCAGCTCTTCGTCTAGAAAGTATGATACCAAGGCTTCGACCATTGTATAGTAATCCAAAAATTTTCATTTAAGAATTAGTCAAAAGGGGCTTCATTCTGCTTTCATCATCTGGAATACTTTGCAAGGTTTGGAGTGTCTAGGCTAGAGCAGCGTTGGTGACTCTCCGAGGAATGTCTGTTAGATTTGAAGAAGAATGGCGTTGAATAATGGCGTCGGTGAATTGAACGAAATAGACTGATGAATCAACAAGTGAAGTTGAAACTTATATCCTGACAACCATTTCTAAGCAAAGCCGGTAAGGCAACGGATGAAAAAATATTCGTCCTTCAAGTGACTAAGCCTGTTATGAAGAACAATGACGATTCGGCAGCCCTTAAAGGATTCCAAGAAAGTAAGAGATGGGTGATCACTTCTCTTCTTGAAGCTGTAAAGATACTTGATTTCTTCAACAGTAAGTACCATGCCCAAGTGCTTAAGAAACATCATGTACATGTAGTTCAATACAGCATATAGATTTGGGTGGAGCTGAGCAGGGGCTAACTTCATGAACTGAAGGATTAGACAGATAAAGTGATTAAATAGGGGAAAACCCTAGAAAGGCACACATAGCCGTTGCATGTTGTGTAACCCTTGGGGGTTGTGCGCCCGTTGGTCGAGTTCCAGAGTTTTGTTGATAAGAATACTATGGTGGTCGCAGTTCTTCTTGACATCTACTGCAGTTAAACTCAAGGCAAAAGAATCTGGAAGGTTATCAATGATCATTACCCTTCTAAGTTAACATCGGAAGCAACACTGATGTGGGGTTCTTCTATAGCTGCAAATGAAACGACTTGGAGAGCTCGCTCGGGCTGGCGGCGAGACTGCCGAGGCCTAGAAGGTATTAAAGTAGATGTCGGGGCAGAAGATAAACCTACCGTCGTGGGAGTAAACTCGGAAGTAGAAGGACCTGCACCAAAAGCGGAAATGCACTGGGAACGCCCACGGTGCATAATTTACTGAAAATTTGATGTGTTAGCATGGCCAGGTATGATTTGAATTCAACATGTACTTTAGTTAAGTCTCATGTATGAATAGGACCCAACGGATGTCGATGTATGTTGATCGACCGGGTTTTGTACATCGACATGGCAATGATGTGTGGTTCGACGTACATGGCATTTGTCTTGTATCCTCAGCACGATGAACGGATGCACTTTATGTAGATAGTCCGTTCATACTGGCAAATGAGCTCCGGCATGCGATGAATTGTGCATTGGATTTGACTCATTAGCAAAAGATTTACGTCAATGACACCGCCGTCTAGTGCAGCGCGAAGCTTCTTTTTGCAGGAATTCCATGGGTATTGTCTTGAGATCGAGTGTCGATTGGATGGAAATCCTAAAATGCAGTGACTGTTCAATTAAATACGGATTCATTTGTATGATTTCCTCAAGCATTGTTGATCGAAATCCATGCTACCAATCCATGCCTCGAGACGACCAAAGAATTGATCGAGGTAAATGGATTTTGTTCTAAGGCATCACCACTACCACCTTAGGTGATTTAGAGGGGCACACTTTGGCCGTAGGAAGCTCAAAAGGGCAATGATGGAGATGGCCTCGAACGGATTAGCGGCAAGGCTTCATGGTCCACAACGGTGGCGTAAGGAGATGCGATGGAGGCGCTCGCCTAGGGAATTGATGCTTAATCTAGAGTGGATGGTGGCATTGTCGACGAGGCAACACCGAAATTCTGATGGAGCTCGAGTTTGGGCTAAAATGGTTTGGAGGCGTTAGATCTAATGGATCAGAGTTGAAAAATGGCCAAGGTTTGATGAACTTTAAAGCTTGACGCTGCGGCGGTGGCGCTAAAATCGTCATAGTAAAGAGAAGTCGCAAGAGCTCAAATGAAATCAGATGGCAAGATGAAGAGTGGAAGGCGAAATTTTGTTAAGTGTTCCAGCTAGGGTTCCACTCATTTCATTACAATCTTGTTCATCATTCGTTCATTCTTTTTTTTAGGATACTTCATAAATGATCCATTTATAAAGTATCCTAAAAGAAAATGAATGAACGAATGATGAACAAGATTGTAATGAAATGAGTGGAACCCTACCGGACTAAGCGAAGGAAAACTTTCAGCAATCCCAGAACTAAATGAAGAATTCAATTAAGAGGCTTCGACTCTTATATTTGCTGGAGAAATGTACATGTACGACTATTCAAAGAGGTGTTTCGATATATTCAAAGGAGACGTAATGTTTTACGAAGACAGTTTAGAAGATAGAGGCATCGGTGCAAAGCAAAGTTCGAGTTCAGTTACTTGATTCGATCCACAACATTTTTTGTTAGCACAAAGCATACTTTGAGAGCAAGTGTTATCCTGCATTTGAACCGGGTGCAAAGCAAAGTTCGAGTTCAGTTACTTGATTCGATCCACAACATTTTTTGTTAGCACAAAGCATACTTTGAGAGCAAGTGTTATTCTGCATTTGAACCGGGTGATATCTCGATGGATTTGTACTGTTGAATGATCATGAAATGGATCAGGAAGAACAAGAGATATCAATGTTGAAGAATGCAAGGGATATGACTAAGTGTGTAAAAGATCAAATGGAGTGGTACCGATCCTTATGAGGACCAAAATACTTAGTCGTTTTGAAAGCCAAAGCACAAAGAGCTAAAGGAAAAGAAGCAAGAGCCAAGTTGAAAAATAGGTACCGAACCATCATTATTCATCGTGTGGGCCAACTTATATACTGTTGAAGACAAGAACAAAGTCAAAAGGAGAGAACAAGAAAGGAGAAGTAAATGGATTAGTAATGATCCATAACCATCGGTACCAAACCATATTTGTTCTTGATATTTTGAGTCTGACCGATTCTTCCTGTTGAATCTTTGGATCTAAAGACGAAAACGTGTTCAAATCGATCCTAGCGTTTTTGGTGCTCGATTTCGCCTATATACCAAAGCAAACGCAACTCGAAGAGGATCTTTATTTGCGGACTGATTTTTGCATAGATGTTCTGCTGAATCCATACCCGAATGGTTTGAAACTTGAGATTACTGTAACTCAACTATAATCGCAAAAGTAACCAGTAACAAAACTAAGAGTGGCCATAGACTATTAAATTTGGCTCTCTCTCTTTTGATCAAATTTTTTTTACATTTTTTTGTCCTTAGATTGGGTGTTTGTCCCACTTTTGGTGCAAACAATTTCAATTGACTTTTTCAGTTATTGTATAAGAAAACCACTATTAAAATAAAATAGTTAGTCTGTTGTCAATATTTCTGACCTGCAGCAACCCAAACCCCATGTGTAGTTGTAATTATGAAGTTGTACTTGCGTACATAGCCATATGTGATCACAAATGTGAACAGGTTGCTAAAGTAACAAACTAGGCAATTACAAAACTATAAATACTATGAACGGTGAATTCAATTGATTGTCATTAATGGAATTTCATGCTTCAGAAAACTAATGCCATGAATGTTCAAATACCTAATAATAATAATAAATGGGCAGAAATACAATTTAGAAGCAATGTGCATCTTAATTCAGCACAGTTAATACACTACGCATCTGCCAATAAATTCCATTACCTTAAAGCAGACACACAAACATAATCAAATTCATGGAACACAACGATTAAAAAAAATCAACATTTACAAAAACCATACCACTCGACCATTAGCTTCGCTTTCTCCTCAATAGGAATAGTGGGCGAGTATTCAATTGGATGATAATGATCATATAGTGCCTGCCTTTTCACATCATACTCCTCATTTCCCTGTTGTAATAGTCCATGACTTGCTAGTAAACAAGTGGATGAACAAAATCAAACCTATGTCCATCAAATTAAAAGATTGCAGAGAACATTATCAATTGTAATGCTAAACTGTGTTTACGACCTGGACGTATACACCCGTGTACTTCAACTCAATCTCTATATTTTATTTTACTTTATTCTGTTCCATATCATACAATTTGATGAGTTGTTTTCTGTCTTCTACCCATTCAGTTTCAATCGCAAAAGCAGCTTTATAAGCTTATTATGTATAAGCATGAACTATTAAGCAGCTGCAAATAAACAGGGGGGTTTGTGCAAATAAACAAACAAATCCGTAGGAGTAGCGATCACATACTTTGGCCGCGGCGTCCGTCAACGGAATACTTGGTAAGCGTGCCGTCAAAATCAGCAATCACTTGCAGCTTGCTCGTACCTGCATTACGGATTGCTGCTTTTTTCTTTTCGATTGCTTCTCTGTCGAGGATTATTGAATTATGAGACATTGAAATTAGGGTTTTTGAGTGAATTTTGAGTGGTAATGTTTCGAAGAGTTTATATGCTGGTGATGTATGTGGGGAAATGAGGGAGGTTAGCGAGTGAAGGACTGGAGAGCATTTAGCCGTGTAGTTCATGAAGCCAACTTTTATTTCTGTCGTAATTACTTCATGCTCTAGCGGATGAACCCTACACAAATAAAGTTAAAAGATAGCGCTTCGTATTAATTATCGATTATTAGAATTACTCTACTAATTTATATCATATTAATAGAGCACTAGCATGACTTATTTACACTTCATATCACCGACTCTAAAAATAAGGTTCTTAATATCAAAATGGGGACACCAAATTTCAAGCGGGACTATCATTTTCTACGAATCAATGGTTTATTGTGGTGTAAACTTATGTACTACGGTTATACAGTACTACAAAATGGTTTAAACGTGTCCTTTCTATTTTGACGGTAATTTATCATCGATAGATGGTTTCTTGCTAAGTGAAAAAATAAAAATAAAATAGTATTGCCAAGGACAAATTTTATACTCAATCATATCAAAATTTGTATGGCGTTATAAAGTTAGAGAGACATGCCCTTAGCAGCATTCTATTAATAAGCAGTCTCTAAGTAATACAAAATTATGAATTATTTATTTATGACACTAGAATAGCTCCATGTATCTTTTTACTTTATCAAACATGATCAATTTGAACATTTCATATGATAATTGTTCTAGTATTGATATGTGAAAATCGGATTGTACTGATTTTATTAGTAAACTGAAAGTGAACGATGTTGTTTTACCAAAATTGAGGATAAGATGATTTACGGTATATCGTGATATTGGTAAAGCGATAATAAGTTATTTTAACTTCAGTAAAAGATAAAGGCATTCACAGTTTATTGCTTTACCAAAAAGATAAACGCATTCAAAAATTTATTGTTTTACCACTATGTTGATTATTGATTCAGCAAAAGCTGTTGGTTATTGATTCAGCAAAAGAATAGGTTAGTTCATTGTGAAAATTTTAGTCATAGAAACAAAACTAAAAAGAAGTATTATCATTATTAAGATTACAACACCTTTGTATCGGTGTATTGTCATAACACATACTAACAATATTGATACTAGTTTAGCTCTATGTTTGCTACCAATTGCTTAATAATGGTATGGTAACAGTAAACTTATTGTTACCATAATAGTCCTACTTTAATTCAAGATCACAATGATGATTTAGTGTTGTTAACTATTTTTGACTAGATTTCTAACCAACCTCAGAATTATGATTATGAGTAGACTTTAGCAAAGATAATTCACTAAAAACATGGTTAAAATTGTAGATAGAGGGATGATTGATAGAGTTTTATCTAATGCAAGTAAAGTGAATAACAGAAGGTGTATGTGGTTTGATCTTAGTAATGATCTACGTTCACTATAGTTGGTGATTCCATTACTTGGTATTCCAAGAGCTAATTCTGATAGTGATTACAAGAGCTTTGAGCTGAACAATAGTGCATGTATGAGTGTAAATTATATTTCTTGTACAAATGAACAAGTACCTCTATTTATAATAGAGATCATGCTTTGGAGAGTATGAATAGATGCCTTGGGATCTAAGGTTCCTCGTGAGCATTGATTGCGGTACACCGCTTTGATGGCGGCTAGCTCGGATGTTATGTGAAAAGAATGGTTCGCATTAAGGCAAACTTCCAGGCCATGCGGTGGTGTGCTTGTGTAAAAAATATGAGGGGGCATGGAGTGATTGGTGAACAATGGCGCTTTTGTCGGGTGGTCGGCAAACTATGAAATGTGGTTGTTACACAATGTCTCTTATGGTAAATGAACAATGTCATTTTATGTCGTTCTTATTAGGAGAATAGTATAAAGTCGTCGCTTCTTTATGCGGGAGCGACTAGGAGCTTTTGTCAAAAGCATGTTGAGTCATGATAAAATAGCATGGGCGGAAGGGTTGGTCGGCTAGAAAGGTGACAGACATGGAAAAATGTGAGAGACGAGGCTCTTTTCTACAACCAAGTCGTCTATTGGCGGGATGAGAGGGTGTTTTCCACGAGCCTTTAAGCTCTATTAATAGTGGAGATTCGATAGGTAGAGACTCGTTTTCAAGTGGAGGCGGGGCAATTGGGTCTTTATGGTTGTAGTGTTGAAAGCAGGCGGACAACTTGGGCCGGAACTATCATTGGTTAGGGTGCACCGCATGGGCTTACATTGTTGGGTTTTGAACCGATGGGTCCATTTAGCCTTTTACGAGGAAATCGAGCAACATTTTTCACTTCGAATTCACTTCTAAAGGAAGAGAAAGATTTGTACTATTCATATTTAATGTGAATGACACATGTCATATGCCTATTTGTTGATACATTTCATTACTCGGGATAATTTAAAGACATGACGTTTGATGTAACGACATACTCGATTACGATTTGACAACCGAGATTAATTCCTACATATTTCATCTAATGGCTAAGGTATGAGACCCAAATATATAAAAGGAAGATTCTTCCTCTTTATTGAGCATTTCAAACTTACGTTTGAGTTTTCTACCTTCTAACTTTCAACGGCCTCTCATAATTTCTCCAAATAACCATCATCAGTAAATGCTTCTTTAATCTTACTTTCCTCTTTTAATCTTTTTTTCAAGCCTTTATTTGAATGAAGATAAACTTTTTGTGTGTTCTCGTTGAGCCTGCTTTATAACTATGATGGTTCTTAAGTTTGTAGTTAAACATGACTAAAAAATCGATCGGTCGGCATTGATGGATTCACATTAATTGGCAAATGCTGAACCATTCTGTTCGTGCCCTAATAGGAAACTCATGAAATTGTTAAATCACTGAACCATCCCTCTCCCTTAGGAAGAAGACATTAGGTTGGGCTTTAAGCTATTACTTGTTAAATTATAAAAAAACCACATGCTTAAGTAGGTGGGCCATGCGACCTAACCAGGCATTAGGTTACATGAAAATGCTTAAGTGTGGTGGTTGAATATGTGCTTGGGATGCGTATTTTTATGGCACACTAATGTCTGAGTCGTCCACCATCCCATTAGGGAGTGGGCTTGCCCTTGAGTTTAGTTTCACCCTATAACTTTTATTGGGGCAGTTTAGTAACTAGGTTGGGTTTGTATGTGTTTTTTGCATACATCCAAGGGAAAGAAATGTGTTATAGAGGTGCATCTAGTAGTGGTCACCCTATTGAGAGCGTCCTGTCCAAGGTGTAGGAGGATAAGGACAAACAGCATGAGGTGCTTGCCACGCAATCGTTTGAGTCATCCTGATGTACCCGCTTCTAAGAGATTGGGCAAACATGCCTCCTCCTAAATACTTTGCTCAGGCAATGTCATACATGAAGTGTGGATCAAGCCTTCCCCTTCATCTCCATTTAAACTGATTCCTCAACGCACACCATATGGCACCAGCCCAGCTCGCCTCAAACGACTATAACATGCTGGTGGCCCTCTTCTTCATCTACCATGATCTAGGCACCCCATAGCCCTTGTTGCTTTTCACTAAGTCCATGTACAAACTCACCAAACATATCAGCTGCCTGAAGGGTTGGTATTATTACTTTTAGAGATGCATCACCCCAGTGGCACTTTTTGATCTTTCAAACTAGGTCCCGAATATCAAGGTCATTACTACTTTGTAGAGTCATATAATAACCCCAGCCTCCAAGTGCATGGGGTCAAGGTGCCCGCTATTTCCTTTTCCTTATTATCGTTTATCATTTTTACCATTCTGCCTTGATCCTGATCGTATGTGTTTTCTTTGACGCGGTGCCTCACATGAAGTCGAAGGACAGGTAGTTTATCGATGGGGTAGATCGCATTTGTAAGCTGGAAGACAGCTAGTAATGTAACACCCCATAAAATCAACCATAAATAGATAAATTGGACAAATTAATTTAAACAAGACATGGGTAAAAATGGAAATTTTGCAAAAGTTGGAATTTGACCACGAAAGTTATGTCTTTGTATAAATTCTGATCAATTTTCATATATAATATGTTGAAAACAAAGCTCAAACGAAAGTTATGGACGTTTGAAGTTTTCGGGTTTAAAATAATTTAAATAGAATTCAAATTCAAACAAATAATTAATTCCGAAATTTGAAATTCTAAAGTTAACGGTAATTATAATTGGGATTAAATAAACTTTAAGATTAACGTTAATGTTAAATTATAATTAATGAATGAAATAAAAACTAATCAATGACAATCAAAATATTCCTAGAACATGGGAGCGGTCAACCCCTTACCCACAACCGATCGACAACTAGTGGTCGACCGGTGGGAAGGCGGCGGTCGACCGTTGCCTGTTGACGGGGGCTAGGGTTTTGGTTATTTTAACATACCATATTTTATTATTATTTTAGTTGACTTTCATCTAATGGTTCTGATGCGTTCCAACCACTGTAAATAAGAGCTTGGCCTCCTCACTTTTATTCACACAATATTTTAGGAATATTAGCAAAGCTTTGTCGGTTCGTCTCTACATAGATTCAAAAAACTTCATTGGGGTTTCAGGTAAGAAATCTTATATATTTAGCTTTGTTTATCGTTTATTTTCTCAATCTCTTCTCCTCCAAACCTATATTTTTTTGAATAAACGTATATATAAATCCTTTGTTGTATATGTCCAAAAGAAGAAATTTGAAAAGGTTCATTGAAGGCATGTCAAACCCTAGAAAAGGCAAAGCTAAGGACCTCTGTGAGTGGATATCTTAGTTTTTCTATTTTAGTAATTAAATAGTGTAGTTTGGATATGATATATTCTTGGAAAGTTTTGGATTACTAAAACATCACAATAAAAATCCCCAAAATTCCCTTAAAGTGAAATTTCAGTTCTTAGGTTGGAATCTTAATTGATTTGTATTAAAATAATGGAGTTTGTGTGAATTTTGAAATATATGTGTTTACCTTCTATTCCACTTCTTATTCCTTCTCTTTGGATTTGATTAAGATATTTGTTTTAGAAATGGTGTGTAAGATATGACTCATAGTTTACACTGCCTATTTCTACAAATTGAACAAAAATTCCCTTGTCTAACTTTATGTAAAAAAAAAGAGTTGAATAGAGCGTAAAACCTATTAAATTATAAATTTCCATCATTACGATTTTATTCCATTATTTTAATATAAAATAAGTTGGAATTATATTCTAAGTACAAGTCTATTGGTTTGATTTTGGAATATTATATTTATGGTAAAAATGCTATTAATTTATTGGTGAAATGAGACATGCATAATATTAAAAGATTTGACATTTGAACGTTAGATTTGGGCGTAATCTCCGCCCGTCTAATAAATACGTACTTACATGTATATAAACTAGCGTAAACAACATATAATTATAACGTATTAATTGCATAGTTAATTATGTTAATAATTGTCATTTAAATCCCTCTTAGGAAAGTAATTAGTAAGGCAAAATAAGAAGAATTTCTTATAAGGCCTGATTAATGAATATGGTGAGATGTGTGATTATACACTTGGAGAGTGTTATGACATATAATTAAGTTATAGGGATGCGAGGTCGGTCAAAAGCACACAGAAGTCTGGCCAGCTAATTTGGCTACCAACAGTATGACTATGAGGCTGAAGTGAGGCATTACCTATAATAAGTAACCGCTGATGACGCGAGGTTAGTCTTAATTCTATAGGGTAAATCTGCCCAACTAATCTGGCTACCAGTTCCTACGAATAGTGACTAATGTGAGACATCTCTGTGGGGTACAGGTCATAATACAAAGGACCTGCTTCGGAGAATTAAAGGTATTAAGTGGTTGTTTGAGGTCTCGACTCTTTCCCTTATATAAAGTATTAAATAGTCGAGATTGGATTTGGCATGGTAGATGATATATCGGAAATGTCCGCTTCAATAGGAAGTATTAAGTGTTCAAAATATTTCCATGCAAAGTCATATAGATAGAGAGCTATGTGGAGTCCGCCATGGGAATAGGTATTAAATGATGGGGATCTGCCTCAACTGAGGTATTAAATGGTCAGAGTCTGTTTATTTTCCATTAAAAAGTATTAAGTGGCTTGGGTTCTATCTCTTGCATTGGTAGACATTAATAACGATTGTTATGGGTTATGGGTTATTGATTATGGGAAAACCTGCTTTGGGGATTGAAGGTATAAGTGGTTGTTTGAGGGCTCGTCTCTTTCCTTATATGAAGTATTAAATGGTTTTGAATATAGTTTGAAATGCGAAGGATATATCCTTATTTAAATTATACCGCCCAAGTATTGATATAGAAAGGATCGAGACTTTCTATTCGCCAAATATTGTTGTTCTAACTCCCTCCTCATTACAGCATAGGCTATGGAAGGAGACGATGATCAAGATGGAGACGGCGATGAGAGGAGCTTGTGGCAGTAGTCTATTTATTTATTCATGCTATTTTCTGATGACCCATTCGAAGTTAAAAATGTATCTTTGAACAAGATGATTTAATGGGTATTATTGATAAATATGTAATGATTTTGTTTTGTGACGTTTGAAGCTTTAAATAAAATGGGTACTGTTTATTCTATTATATTTTATCCTTTCGTTGTGAGTTCTGAATGAATAGATAAATAGCTCTATATTGTTCTTTTACTAACCAACAACTAGCTTTGGAATGAGTCTAAGTTTCGATGGGCTTTTTCTAGGTTGGGATTTAGGTCTGTTTCGAGGCGGGTTGTTGCATTTGATATCAGAGCCTAGGTTACTCGATCAATGGGGAAAAATATACGTATGATTGCATATTTGGTATTTTTAAAAACGTTTTCCAAAAAGCCCTACTATACACACACACTCTCTCTATTTTTTAACATACACACACAGTAGGAAAATCTTTCTTTTAGCATATAATACTATCTTAGGAATTTATAACTAAAAGCTCAACCTACAGATAGTTGATATGGCTGATATTCATTCTTCTTCTAAGGCTGGGAACCCTGCCCGAGGAAGACCTGCTATTCGAGGGATGCCCGAATGGTTTAAAGAATACCTTTGGCAAGCAGGTGAAGTCCCTGTTTCTCAACCTACATCGGTGGCACCCACTGCCCTACCTGCCAACGCAGCACCCCAACCTGTTGACTTTCCAAATATGTGAAAGGAATTTCTTAATATAAGAGGAAGAGTATATTCTAGAACAAAAGGTTTGTAGAGTCAAAGGCATGGATAAATAACTACGAGAAGATATTTTGGAAGCTTGGTTGAGAGGATCAGTTGAAAAGGAGGATGACAGCTTGGCACCTCAAAGGAGAAGCCCGAGACTGGTGGAGTACTATGGCTAAGGAGAATGTTGGTAGGATTTTCACTCGGGATGAATTCAAGGACAGATTCGAGTCAAGGTTTATGTTGATAGCAGAAGTAAGTTTACAATTGGAGAAATTTATACAACTTAAGCAAGGAGACTCTACTTTAAGGGAGTACATTAGTAAGTTTACAGAGTTGGCTAAGTTCGAGATGAGCTTAATCGATACACCAATAAAAAATGCCATGAAGTTCGTGAAGGGTATGACCTCCTTGCTCAGAGAATTGTTGTTAACCCAAGTGCCCGCTGGCGCCTCATACAAGACATTGGTTAAGATGGCTTTGCTGTAGATGGCTAATGAGGAAGAAAAAAAGGTAGAGTAGGAGAAGGTTGGCCCTACTCAAAATCAAGGGAACTCTTGGGTGAATAAAAAGTCAAAAGGAAAGTTCAAGAAAAAGGGTAAGATGTGTAAGAAATGCCAAAAGAAGGGTCATGTAGCCAAAGATTGTAGGGTGAGCCTGATGAAGGAAGCTTTTAAGGGAAAGTGTTATCACTGCCATAAGGAAGGACACCTCAAGAACCGATGTTCGAAGCTGGCAAAGGAAGGGCCGTGTGGACAATCCTACGCCATTGAGGCTGCCCCTATTTCGAGTAGACCACCCTCTAGAGACCAACAAAAGTAAACATTCAAAGGTGTAACTCTTATTTTCGGGGCTACAATTTGTACCATATTTGATTCCAGAGCATCACATTCCTTTATAGCTAGGAATATAGTTAACTCCTTAAATCTTCAAACCCAATATGTCACCAGTCTAATAGCAGTCTCTAATCCTATTAGGGATCGACACATCCCTTTTTAATTTGCAAAGACCTAGTTGTGGACATATGTGACATTGATTTCATATGTAATGCGTACGTTTTAAATTTTGAAGGGTATGGACTTATTTTGGAAATGGATTGGTTATCTTACTATGGGCAATTTTAAATTACAATAGGAGCGTTGTACAATTAAAGAGTTGTAGAGGGAAAGAATTAGAGGTCCACTATACACCCCAAGACTCAATCAAGTTAAGATATTTGTACTCGCTGAGCCTATCTCATATTGAGCTTTCATCCATACACGTAACCCAATAATTTTCTGATGTCTTTGAAAAGTCTCAGGTCTCCCACCCCAATGGGAGATTGAGTTTAGAATTGATTTAGAGAGGGACGCTAGACTAATCGCTTTGTCATTAAGGCACATGGCCCCTAAAGAAAGGCATGATTTGACAAGCAAATCTTGAAGCTGCTGCAAAGAGGATTCATCCGACAGAGTACTTTAGAATAGGGAAGCCCCTGTTGTTTTTGCCACTAAGACAACTAGGCCATTGAGACTATGTGCCGACTATAAGGAACTTAACAAGTTGACAATGAATAGATATCCTTTACCTAGAAAAGACGACTTGTTCGATCAACTTGTGGGAGCCAAAGTTTCTCCTAATTAGACTTGTTAACTAGGTTTTATCAGTTGAGGATCGTGGAGGACAGCAAGTCGAAGATAACATTTTGCACACTAGATGGACTCTATGAGTGGGAGGTTATGCCTTTTGGATTGACGAATGCCTCCATATACTTTGTAAATTTGATGAGTATGGTATTTAATGGACCACTCAAAAAATTTGTCATAGTGTTTGTAGATGATGTCTTAGTATTCTCCAAGAGTGTAGGAGAGCATGATAATCACTTAAGAGAGATACTAGGGATCTTGAGGAGGCACCAACAAATTTGCAAAATGCCACTTTTGGAAGGAGGAGGTAAGATTTCTTTGATACGTCCTTTTTGGGCATGGATTGGCTGTGGACCCGCAAAAGTGGAAGCTATTCAAAAGTGGAGAATTCCAAAGAATGCAACATAAGTTAGGAGCTTTCTCGGGTTGGCAGGCTATTGTAGGAAGTTTATAAAGGACTTTGCAAAAATAGCAGTCCCTTTAACCTGCTTGATGAAGATGAATCTAGTCGTTTCTTGGGATGATAAATTGTGACGACCCGCCCTTCACGACCCTCAAAAATCGACATAAATACGCTCATCATATAACATGTCGAACGATCGAGTGCTGGAAAGACAGATTGTTGAGGAAAAAGAAAGTAGGTAGAAGACAGAAGAAACTAAACAAAACAGAATCTCACAACGGACTGAATAATATATAATATCAATATCTCTTTACACAAATCAAATCTGTAATATACATATCTCACATCAGAGTACACAAATCAATAATTACCAGCCTGGGCAGTTATAACAACCTGCTCTCACAATATGCTGGTAATTTCAAACAAAACACTACAGCAGAAATAAACAAGTACGAGAATACGTCTCGGTCTCCAGCTCATCTCCTAAGCTCCATAGCATCCTAACCCGAACCTGAAATACTCGGTCTGACCCGAG
Source organism: Allium fistulosum (assembly GCA_030737815.1). Taxonomy (NCBI): domain Eukaryota; kingdom Viridiplantae; phylum Streptophyta; class Magnoliopsida; order Asparagales; family Amaryllidaceae; genus Allium; species Allium fistulosum. Next base: position 461,049,738 of record CM060907.1, on the reverse strand, counting down.
CATTATAATAAAATAACACCCGAGTCAGTCTGGAAAACCAGCATGAGAAAAGCACACTCAATTTGAATTATTAACTATTATCAAAATCCTTTGAAAACAAAGATATCTCGTAAGACCGCGCCATAAATAAACACGATGGGTTTTTACCTTACGATAACCAAAACATTTCATATCAAAATCTCTGATATTATAATAGTGTCTAAGTACAAATACTTATTCAAATAGCTGAAATGCTTGCATCTCACGTTTCAGCATAGTTGGGCACAATCAAAACCGTACGTCGCTTATTGGAGAATGGGTTCCAACTGAATGACTAGGCATTGGGATACCACCTGTCACAGTACATGTCTAGAAACACTATATCGAGGACCATGCTAGGATCCCCTGCTACACAAGACCGGACTATCCCTGACCTGGATAGACCGAATATGCTATCACGCTAGGTGTTCCCACCCTCTTTCGAGCTCCTTCCATACATCATAGTAATAAAATAATATCTGAGGTTATCTAGAAGGGTGATAAACATACCCTACTTAGGTGAGAATCACTTAGCCTTGCTGCATCTCCCCTGATTTTCAGTCATTCCCGGTTAATGAGGCTTGAGGCTACGATTACCTTTTAAGGAATTTCCCTTAGAATGCTTATTGTCCTCCAATGACAATGTTCTGATAGCATTCATCCATACAAGTCTGTTCCGGGTCCGAACGGAACCGAAAGCATACTTCCTGCTACATCCATTTTGGAATCACCCTCAGGATTAGTAGCGATTAGCCCTTGCACTTCACTGCTCCATCTTCGACTCTATGCTCTTGTCTTCATATCGAAAACGTACTCGTTGGATCGAAGTGGTTTTAGGATAGCAAATCTGATCCCGGTCACTTCGAAACAATGTTCGCTATTTCCGGTAAACTCAACCCCGGTTCTTTAGGAAATAAGCAGACGAAAATAAGATCGGAGATCACCTCCTAACCGTTAGTGGACGGATTTCCTTATAAATGTCCTAGAAGAATGAACGAGTTTATACGTACAGTATAGCATCTCGAATGGTAACTGTACCATATAATTCCCGTACTTCTTCTAGATATTCCCAAAGTTATATTTAGGTCCAGATTTGATGGTCGGTTATTTAACTATCAAATAAACAATCAATTCAACCAAATACTTCATTTTACACTTAAAAACACTAATCTCATTTTAATTTAAATTTTAAATATATAAATTCCTTTATCCAAAGTATACATACTTATCTTATCGAATTTAGTAGATTTACAAACTGCCTTTCAAAAATATTTGAAAACCCTTAAAAATAATGTGGAAAGTACCACTACGGTATCAAACCATGGATCACAGCTAAATGGTTACGTCTCTATCCCAGAAAAATCCAAGACTTAACTGCAGGCACTCACTGCCTCTGATTTTCGCCACATGAGTATACCATTACTTCCCGAAAACTTTATTTAAAAACTATCTCAAAATAATGCTTATAAATTCTAAAATAAATTTCAAGTTTAATCTAGGCAAATATACATAAATAAAAGTTATTATACAAAGCCATGTTAATATTTGATGATTATCTTTAAAAAACAAAAATGCTGACCAGTTTCTTAAATAATAGTAAATCTTTAAAAATCATTATAAAGTAACTATTAATAATTAAATATGCTTTAAATAATTTAAAATAATTAAATAACTAATTTCCAGAATATTTTTAACAATTTTTAAAATTACCAAATTAATAAATTAATATCCTCTTTTTAAAACAAGCCCAATTTCTCGATTTCCAATTTCATCCCGTAAATTTGGAAATCCCACTTGAGTTCTAGTATAACCAATTTTATACTTATTTCCAAATTCACTTCTATTATTCAAAATATTTAAAGTCTTGATTTCAAAATCTTTTACATTTGACAAAGTACCATTTAAGGATTTATTATTTAAAAATCCATCTATATACTTTTATTCCCAAAATCCTATCCACGATATCCTGAAATAGTTAAATAAAATTCCAAAACCTTTTATTTTATCAAATTAATTTATCCAAAAACTCTATGTAATATTTCACTTCCAAAATCCTTGTTTACAATTCTTTACAAATTTTAAAACCATATTTTATGGGTATTTAAAAATACCAAAACCTAGCTAAAACTATCATATCATTCAATCAATTTAAATCACACAATAATCTGTCACAGATTGTTCAAACAAAACATATATCACTATATATGAAATTAAATTTTACATTATTGAGGAATCCAGTTGGATCCCTCCAACCTGTTTCCCTACATCCATAGATGTTAGCACAACATAAAAATATCAATTCCACTTCAAGGCGGATTATCACGGTATATAGGGTCATCCGCTATTATGCGGGGCGCATAGGGTCTCATTCGCTATATAAATGCGGGAATATCAATCACTCCAATTTATATATACTACTATATATAATATCACATCCATCTAATAAAAATGCATCAATTCAACCAATCAATCATTTATTAACTTTCACTATTTAAAATTAACCACTAGCGGTCCAAAATTGAGTGAGATTAACTCACCTTGAGTTTTTATTTTGCCAAATGTTTCGATTTTAAATTAAATCGAACACGTTCGATTTAACCTAAAATTTTCGCTCGCTCCAAACATCTCCAGATCTGCTCCAGCGCATAGTATTCGTCACTACGATCCCGTCGCCGCTTATTTCGTCCGATTTCGACCTCGTATGACCAAGATATGAAAATTATAAGTTTTCCATATAAATTTAGATAATATATATACTATTTTTTATACAAACCAAATATGCCGTACATTTTGAAACGTGAAATCTTGGCCGCCGATTTTTCTTTCTTCCCATGCGAAATACTTCGTTCGCTTGAACCCAAAGCCGCTCCAAACTTCGATCGTCGCCTCCTCGTCTGGTGATCGAGACCACGATCGGGAAATGCCAAATGAACCGCCATCCCCACGCCCACCAGTAGCCCAAGCCACTTTGATCTCGTCCCTCCTAATCACGTGCAAACCCTGTTCGAACGGCCGACGAACGCGATGAAATTTTGGCTCCAAACGACGACTATACCCCAGATCCACCGTTGGATGTCTAGATCTCAAGGTCCTCTTCAATTTTCTAGTTGGAAACTTTTGATAAAAGCGAATGGATAAGGAGAATTTCGGAGGAGAAGGCGAGAGCATATCGGCCATGGAAATAGAGAATAGCGGCTGTGAAACATCGTTTAGGGTTTACTGTTTTGAAACGGTATATATACGTATATGAATATTATTTTAATATTATTTTCACATTTTACTTGATTTTACGAACGAACTCCAAACGAAACGTGCCGCCTGGCGTTTATAATGTTTTACCCCTATTTCGAACGTAATGGAACATGTTTCAAGGTCCAATTTGATAGTATGTGGAAGATAGCTTTTTGAATCGAATTAAAATATTGAATTCTCGATATTTATTTCAACGCATTTCTATTTCGTACGACCAAACAATAACTCCAAACGCTACAAAATTTGAAATTCGATAATAATAAACTATTACAGGTCCAATGGAACTAGTTTCGTCGGATTCCGACACTGTGCCCCGGAAGGCTATTTTAACTCGTTGATTAAATCGACCCATTTTCAAAATCGTCGAAAACGTTTAAATTTTCGATTTTTAAAACTTACTAACTCCATTATAATTCAAATAGAATTTATATCCATATTAGAAATCACTCCGATTTATATTAAATCAAAATTCAATTATTTACACTGTTACCATATATTAAATTCCACTATTAAACTAATATATAAAATTTCAAACATTAAATTTATCGATTTTTAATTCCATTCAAAAGTCCAATGCCATCACTCTAATCCCAACAGAGTTTAAAATCAACTTATAAACCATTTCCATTCACAATTAACTCCAAATTCCCATATTTGCCTAATTTCCAATTATTAAATTACTATTCATCAAATCCAATTAATCGCTATATTTGAAATCTTGAACCATTTCACCGATTCTTCCATATTCAAAATCAACTAATAATTCAAGTTCAACATTTAAAAATAAATTAAATATTAAAAATCAATCGACCAAAATTGCGGATCGTTACATTAATGCACTGAAGCATCCAGGAAATGTAAGGGACTATTGACAAGTGCACCTATTCTTACCATTCCGGATGAGACAAAGCCTTTTACAGTTTTAACGGATGTATGTAGCATAGGATTTAAAGCGGTTCTCATGCAAGAAGAAAGAGTTGCAGCTTATGCTAGTAGGCAATTGATATGAAAAGAGATACCCAATTCACGACTTGGAGTTGGCAGCTATTGTCTTTGCCTTGAAGATGTAAAGGCAGTATCTTTTGGAAGAAAGGTTTGAGTGATTCACTGACCATAAATCACTCAAATAATTATTTTCCCAAAAATATTTAAACCTTAGACAGCGGAGGTGGACGTAGTACATAACATCATTCGACTTTGGTACACAATATACCCTGAGAAAAGGGAACGTTGTCACCGACGCCATTAATCGGAGGCACGCTACCTTAAGTGCTATACGTGAATGGAGGCAGTTGAAGTTCCTCTCAAATTTCAACTTCCAAGCGCTAACAGAACTCATCCAAGGCTTTTTGGTAATGATAGAGGTTAGATCAGCTTTGATGGACCACATTGGGCTTGAGCAAAAGAAGGATGAGAAGATAGTGGGGATTCTGGATAAGTTAAGAAGAGAACTTTTTCCCGATGTCGGTATATATGAAGTGACGAGAAGGCATGTTTAAGAAGGGATGGACGCCTTTATATCCCAATGATTGATAGTGCTTTGAAGGGAGTGCTTGTAGAGTGTCACTTCTCTAAGGTAACCATTCACCTCGGAGGAGATAAAATGTATAAGGATATAAAGAGAATTTTCTTTTAGCCAAGAATAAAGAAGATAGTAGCTAAGTTTGTTGCTAGATGTTTTACATGTTAAAGGATAAAGGCTAAGTAAGGGAAACCCGGAGGATTGTTGTTACCTATGGAGATTCCGACTTGGAAATGAGAACACATTTCGATGGACTTCATAGAAGGATTGCCTAGGAGTCAGAGGGGAAATGAAGCTATTTGGGTCATAGTAGATAGACTCACTAAGAGTGCCCATTTTTTTCTTGTTAGAAACTGTAATGACCCATCATTTAGAACCATTCAAATCGATAATAATCCACTCATGTCAGACTTGAATTTCTCAAAACAACATATTGTTATTTTTATATTGGCAAAACTTAGCATATACAGTAAATAATTCAATCATAGAATCACAGACACAGAGTAATACAACAATAAGCAGCGGAAAGAGATAAATAGTAGTTCATGAAGCTACTACAAAAACATCAAAGTCTAAAACAAAATACAACAGAAATCCAAATACATAGAAGTCTCTAATACATAAGCAAATGATAAGTTTGAACATAAATAATTGGAAATAACTAAAAGCTGAATAGATAAAAGATAGATCTCCAAGCAAAACTCCAAGCTCCAAAAGTGAGTCTCAAATGCTGTGACACTCAGGCTGACCCGAGCATAAACCAAAACACAAAACACTCGAGTCGGGATTAACATTTTTATGCAAGCAAATCAACTCAAGTGAAATGTCCAAGTGAAATGCAATATAACTTAAAGGATGTTTAGGATTCCATCCTTTAAGGATCCGTGGAACTATCTACGTACATAATACAATACGCTACATAGATAATGTCTACAGTAAAGTAAACTATTACCCATATCCCCCTTAACACATTTTATACAAATGCCATAGTCTATACAGTACCGCAATTCCTCCGTAAACTGGAGAGCTATCAGAGGGCACTCCATAGTGTACGTACGACACAAACCAAACTTGTAGTGGGCGCGATAAGGCATATGACAAGGCACGCGAGGCAATGCCTAGGGTAGGATACTACCGTTTTGCGGATTTGGACTGGTGGTAACGCATAGCAACTACTACCGCCCACCTCAAGACACACTCCCATAATCAAAGGTGCACACCAATCAAATCACAAAGTAATAGATATGGTTTCGAAGAAGCATGCTCGATTGGAGGAGCGACCTCACTTGGCCTGGCGTGGCTCCTGTTTTAGTCATATCAAGTTGACCCGAGGGGGTCAGGGCTGCGTTCATACCTCATACAGAATCGTTCACCAAACCATCCTACTTCGTTCTAGATTCTCCACCACGTGCATAATTGTTAAAGTGGTTTTCGGTATTGGTAGAGAGTATGACAATATCTGATCCCGGTCTCTTTAACAACCAAACGCTTATTTCACACCGTGGTCAATTTACATTTCAAACGGTTCATACTTCATATCAAAATAACATATTCATTTCAAAATCATATCACTTTCAAAACCATTATTTACTTCAAAATCATATCCACTTCAAAAAATCATAACCACAAAATAGGTTAAACCATTATATCAAAATATTCACATTTAAATCAATTAAATCTAAATCATAATAGTTCCAACTTTAAACAGTTGAATATTGAAATTTGTTTATATATTGGAATAGTTATACATTAAAATAGTTTATATTTAAAATTAGGTCATAGATTAAAATAGCTTATATATTAGAAATAGTTTATATATAAAAAATATATATATTTAAATTGTTTATAAATTTAAAATAATATACATTAAAATAGTTTATATATTTTAAAAATAGGTTACAAAATAAAATAGTTTATATATTAAAAGAGTTTACATCGAAAATAGTTTCAAATCAGTATTGTTTCTTCCAATTTCACAAATCAATTCAAATCAGCTTTAGTTCCAAAATTCAATTTAAATCAATCTCAGTTGAACGATTTCAATTAAAAGGGTTAAAGGTTCAATTCAGACTCTCATTAAAACCATTTCAATTTATATCGATTTCAAACCCAGGTTTGAACTACAAATTTAAACCACTTCAAATTCAATAGTTTTCAAAGTTTAAATATTCACTTAATCACTTTTTAAAACATTTAAATAAAATACCAAATCACAACTTTAAATCAATATTAAATATTCAATTTCAATTTTATTTAAATTTGAAAATATTCATTTAATAACCTTTAATCAAAGTCAAGTTATCAAGTTATAAAATTCATATCTTTAAAATCTCAAAATCAATAAGTTCAAATCAATTCCTATTTAAATACAATTCTTAAACAAATTAAATTACAAATCAATTTCAATTTATTTTTTTCCAAACTTAATTTAATAAAGTTAGTACAAAATCTATTTCCAAAATAGTAATATAATTTCAAATAAATACTTAAACATGTTATATATATATACTAATTAAATTAAATTTTATTAAATTAAATCTTATTATTATTAACTTTATTTTATATTAAATCTTATTTTATATATTTAAAAACAATAAAATTATAAGTACAATCTTAAAATTTACATTTTCAAGCTTAACTTGTAATTTTAAAATTTCCAAAACCTATCATTTTAAAAAATCTAATTTTTTACACATATATTAAAACAAATATCTTTATATTATACTTTAAAAATCAATATTTATTTAAAACACATCCATTTCCTTTCAAAATTCTGGAAATCATTTAAAAATAGACAAACGGTGTTCGTATATAGTTTTCTATCCTATGGTCAAGTGATACAGATATTTATCATTTCAGTCCGCAATAATTTAAATTTTACGGGTATATATCATTTCAACCCGCAATCCCAAAATTCAAAAATCAGTAAAATCGCTTGGGTTTATCATTTTACCCCATAACGATTTTCCCCTAATCTATAAGATCGTTCGAGTATGTATCATTTCAACCCATAGTGATTTTCCTAAATTAATAGGAAACTTACAGTGTGAGAACAATAGAATAATAACATAAAATGACATACATATCAACGACAAGCATAAATCACAATTAACAATATAATATATTTACTACGTGTTATGGTGTCATATGTCAATTAATATAGGTAAACAATTTTAAATATTAACATATCATACTTAACAATTTAATTACTAACCAATTCAAATTTAACAACCTATTAAATCGTCATTTCATGTGAATTAAATTTACTAAACATATGAATGTTAATCGTGAGTGAACGCTCACCTTTCGAGGCTATGGAAACAACGGGAATGAAAGCAACGGACATGGATATACACACGACTAAGCAAGCGGCTATACAGACACGCACGCTCCAAAACAAACACTCAGAAACTGCTGCGACTATGGACAGGACATCGGCAAGCAAAGCAACTAACTGCTATAAATCTCCGGACAGTGACGAAAAAAGCAAAGCTAGGTAGACATAATTCGATGGAAAGCCAATATATATATATATAATATCTCTCCTCTCTTTCGTTTTTTATATATAGAGAGGAGCCTAGGAGTTTTGCTCGAGTTTGGTTGGCAGTGAGGCGCGAGGTGGCTGCTACACACGGAGTAGAGAGTGCGGCACCGTGGAGGATGGCAGAGGCCGAGGTGTGGCTGACTCGGTTGTGGGTTGCAGGTTAGGTGATGAAACTGGGTGTGTGCGAGCTAAGGTGGTGCAAGGGGTTCGGCGAGCCGGAGGGGCTTTGTTCGGTTGTGGCAGCTGTGAGTAAGGCTGCGATGGAGGGAAGGTTCGGTTATGCTCGGCGTTTGGTGTAGGTGGCGGAACACTGGGTCAGAGGAGTGGCGGCCAGTGGAAGAAAGAGAGGAGGGAGTGGAAGTGCAGTCTGTCACGTGGAGTTGGCAAAGGAGGGAGGATGTGGGTCGGTCAGGGTGAGGTGGGGTTCGGCGGAGAGCTGAATCGGGTTTCGGCGACACTAGGGTTGAAGGCGGTGCTTCGGTAGGCTACTGTCCTTGTTCGGTAGAGGGGCAGTGGGTGCCGAGTGAAGAGGGAGGCGGTGAGAGGGTAGGCTGTGCAGTAGGGTGGTCAGAGAAAGGGTGTAGTGAGGCGGTGGATGGAAAGGTCAAGTTAGGCTGGTTTGCAAGGGTGGCAGAGAGGTAAGGATGGTTGGATCTGAGGCGGAGGCAAGGTAGAGAAAGGTCGGTCTGCAGATGAAGTGGGAGGGATGGCCAAAAGAAGGATGGAGGAATGAATTCAGCAAAAAGGAGGACGAGCTAAGTTCTAAGGAAGACATACAGGCTTTATATTATATATATATATATATTTATAGAGAAGAACAAAAAGGAAGAGACTGAGAAAAAGAGAACGAACCAGAATAAATATTGAAACCATAGGAATAGTAAAAGCCAAAAGTTGAATTTTCGGGAATATTAACAGCCGGCGGCTATTAACTTTACCTGATGGACAAATGAAAAGACAAAGAAAGCCCAAAAGTGGGAGTAGGTGAGAGAAAGAGGGGGGATCTTGGATGGGTCGTGAGCAATGGAGGAGGAGGGAGGTGTTGCCTTGGTTTGAAAACGCTAAAGATTGGATCTTTAGGCTTTTGGTGATTTTGGGAGGAAGTTATTTGATTCTTATAACTTTGTGTTTGTGTTTTTATTGGATCTAAATGAATTATCTCACTATCTTATAAGTATATATTGTGTATATATATGTTGTGTGCAAAGTATAAAGTTAAAGTGGCACTAACTAAGTAAAGTTATAAACTTTGGACCCCTCTTGCTTTTGAAAGCAAACGATAACTTTATATCGTATAGCCTCACTTCTATTACCCTCTTAAACATGTGGCATATTCTTGATTTTATTTTCAAATGGTCGTTTGGATTGTGTGTTAAATTGAAGTATGTTTGAAAGTGTATGAAGCGGGAATAGTCGTTATAAGTGCACTTTGATGTCCCTTAACTTTAACTTGGGTAAATAGGATATTTATGATCTTAACATTGGAAAATTGGATTTGGTTGTTCTCCAAACATATGTTGGTATATTGGTAATAAATAAATGGTTTGAAAAGTTATATAAATTGTGAACCAAAGTTGTGAAAGTTAGAACAAAAAGGTGGTTATAAATACACTTCATAAATACACCCTGTTTTTGGGAATTTGTATAAATAAATTGGTAGGTATTCTTAGGGGTTTCTTTTCCGTTTTTTAATTAATCTAATGGTAGTAATTACTATCAAAATTTCAAGTCTCAAATCATTTGTTAAAGTGGTTAAAACTAGTCGCAATGATCGTGCTTTTCATGTTGTTCTTTAACAAGGACATTTAACAGCATTTATAAATGCTGAAATAAGTCGCTTATGGTATAAGTGTTTGAAAATGATATTTTAATTTGGTATTTTTCTCTAATCTTTTTAGAGATGTTTCAAGCCCATTTTAAAGTATTTAAAAGTTGGTTTGAAGTTTAAATATATTTTTAATAATTATATATGTATTTTCAAAGTAAAGAGGTTTTATAATGTAAAACATGTTTTTATCAAATTATAAATTAGTTATTTTTAGGTAATATTTTACATCGATATTTAAAAACTATTTACAAGTATTTTTAAAGTTTTGAAAAAGGTAATTGACTAGCCTTAACACTAAAAGCCGATGAGGCAGACTTCTCCATTCTAAGAGTTAAGATTGATGTCGAGTAAGGATATAAGCAGTAGAGCTCTAACCTACCGTGTAACGATTCGGAATTTTCGATCGCGAAAATTCCAGACAGTTAGGAAAAGAAGAAGGAGATAGAAGAAGAAGAAGCAGAAACACAGCACTGGTTCTCACAAAACGCAGCGGATCAAAATATAATATCAAATAATAGCAGTTTACAAAGAATACTGTATTTGTCAATTATATTTTAATACATCAGAGTCCACACATACACAATCACTGGACATATACAAATCAACATATCTCAAATAAACAGAAATATATCACAGCGGAAACACTCCATACGTTCCTGCCATCTAGCACGTCTCCTGAGCTCCAGAACGTCCTTACCTGAAAATCTGTAATACTCGGTCTGACCCGAGCATTACATCAAAGTAACACCCGGGTCAGGCTGGAAACCAGCGTGAGTAAACCCATATAACATGAAATACTAAGTTATAAAAACTTATTTGCAAAACCAGGGTAACTCATACCTTCTACGAGTTCTTATCTTATTTAAGACAATCATTTATTTCAAACAATATCTAAGAATCATTACTCAGTTCAAATATCCATGATTCTTAACTTATTTTATTCCAGCCTGTTTACTTCTAAAATCAAATTATAAAGAATTTAGATTACAAAACGAAGTGGTTCCGGGTATTTGCTAATACCCGATTCCGGTCTCTTCGATTTCAATGTCATATCTATTCCAAGTTGTTAAATTTAAACAATACAATTTATATTCAGGACATCATACCTCACAACAATTCAACTCACATAGGTAAACCACATTATCACGGTTCAACTTATTCTTATCACAGCACATCTCAATCGCCCATCAAAGATATCAACAATCCCAGCAATCCAATATCATTCAACATCCATAACCAAGATTTATTAGACAAGTAATTCCTAATTAATTTAATTAATTATCCTTAATTAATTAATTTAATTAATTATCCTTAATTAATTAATTAACCTTAATTAATCACATAGGTAAATCAACCTTAAGTTAATTAGTTAATTAACCCTTAGTTAATTATTCTTTAATTAACTAATCATCCTTAATTAATTACATCAACCAATTAACCCTTTAATCATAAATTAATTAACCTTTAATCATTAATTCATTAACCTTAATCATTAAATTAATTAACCTTAAATTTTTAATTAATTAACCTTAATCAATCTTTAATTAAGTAATTATTCTTCAAATAATTATCCTTTAATTACTTACATTCATTAATAAATCATTAATAACATAAGATCTTAATTAATTAAAAGATAAAACATTTTATCTTGATTTCTTTAATTATCATTTAAACCTTGTTTAATAATCTTGTAATTAATTATCATTAACCACTTAACTAAAACCTTTAAGTTAAATTAAGGATTAAAACATTTCATCTTTTAATCATTTACTTAATTGCAATATTAAGTTTATTTAAAATAAACTTTTTAAAACATAGGTTATATATATATATATTGAAATACTTTAAACTCAAATAAATTTATTTTTCAAGCCTTTAATAAACTCCATCTTAATTAAACATTAATTATTTTAAAAGAAATGGTTAATGAATTATTTAATCTTGATTAAGTTTTAAACTTTAAAACTTGTTATTTCTTTTAAATTAAAACTTGCTTACTTCTATTCAACTAAAACCCGAGCCAAATGTTTGGAATATCGAGTCCAACTTCGAGTAACCTACATTTTCCCTTTTGCTTCGAGTCAAACCCAATTCAACTTCGAGTTCGACCTCGAGTAAACTCCGTCTTCCCAAAACATCACAATTACCTCTAAATATATATATGATACCTGTGCATATGCACAATCCATCCAACGAACTCCGATCAACTCTGCCATCCTCCACAACTTGTCGACGATCGACTCGAACCCCCAGGCCACCCATCAACCCGAATCAACGACGAACTTGCAAACAAGCTATTCGACCAAACCTGAAACACCACTTCGATCAACCTAATCGCCTCGCTCCGTCGCCTCAGGCCACCTGAACCTTCGCCTTCACGCTCACCTCTTTGTCAACGATCCATACTTTGATTTCACCAGCCCAGGTTGAGCCCGATTCGACGTTGATGACGCCATTGCCTCGAGAACACGATCGACTAAAAACTGGGTTTAAACCCTAGATCCTCGCCGCGCCATCGCCACGATCAACTAAAAATTTTGCGAGCATTTTACATGAATCCCCATCCCCTAGGCTTCCTCCAGCCGTGACCACGACCTTCCTTGTCACGCCGATGACGAGCAATTACCAAAAGTACCAATTTCGTTCATCCTCTAATTTCTCGATCAATACTTCACTAAAAATCTTGATTCTTTCTTTAAAATTCATAGTTTTCCAAGACAAATCTGGTGATGTAAAGGAAACTGGAAATCATGATGTTCAAAATTTTGATATTCTTTGAATTCTACTGTATTTCTCATTTCCAGAAAATTCTTTAATTAATTATGCTAAAAATTATTTTTTTAAACTTAAAACATGATTATACAAACATGTTTTGTTTGAACCTTAAAGCCTAAAGAAGATTAGAGAGAGAGCATTTGAATTTTTTTACAGGTTTTTTTGATACCTGGAAACCTGGAACAGAGGGCATTTTCATATGTACAGACATGCACACATCATTTTCATATATATATACATGTAAACATAATTTACAATCCATACTTCAACATCATTCACAACAACAAGTTTTAGTTCAGATCTTAAGAGGGTTTACTCACTTTTCTTTTGAATAGAGATATCAGGTGATACAGGCATGCATACATTCAAACATTAATATATATACACAAGCAATTAGTTCTATATTCACACATACACATTTTCCAGATATACATAAGCAACTAATCCTGATACTTAAGTTTAAAAAGGTGAAGTTACTCACTTGATTCCAAAAATGAACAGAGCTTGCTATGTTGAAACAGGCTGTGAAACTGTTCTGAAGTCTTCATTTTGATCTCTTGTTTTGAATTGATTTGTAGTGCTGTTTAAATTGAATTGTTGTTTAAGTTTGAATTTTGTTTAAGGTTGAGTGATGCTTACTTCAGATGTTACCCAGTTTGATGGACGAACGGAGATGAATAGATTGATATATAGGAAATAAGATTTCTGGGTGATATATTTTTGTACAGGGTGATTATGTTTTGTACAATAAGTCAGAGATATTTTTCTTTGTTCCTTTGACTAAGATGATTTTCTTCTCCTCTTTTAGGTGGCTGATATGATACATTTTGGGCTATCATTAATTACCATTGTTTGTTTTCTCAAGTCTACATACTTATCTTTATTTATTTGTTTGTACATACTTGAATATATTTCTTTCTTTTATTTTGTCTTGTTGCTTGAAATCCAAATGAAATTCTATAGTTAACATGATGTTTGAATTTAGATAATGTATTCACTTTATATTCTAGTTTATTACTTTGCATATATACATGTATTTCAACATCATAAGGTTGTACATATTTATTTATACATATATTTTTATACATTTTATACATACTCTTTCTATGCTTATGTGTATTTGTAATCATATATATATATATATATATATATATGGGTATTTTATCTTAAATGGTGGGGTTTGTATATATATATATATATATAATTTATTTTCCAAAGGATTCATCATATCATTTTTTTTGAAACTCTATAATTCAATATTTTGTTATAGTTTTTAAATCAATCTATATATACAATCCGACATTTTAACTATCAGAATTTCATTTGTCCGACTAATCAAAACTATATTTCAATGATTAGTCCAGTTAATTACCAATTAACAACAGTTAAAAAAAATTCGTACCGGTTTACCTCTTGGTTGAGGAATAGTTAAGTTGGAATGTCAAAAACATATTAATCTTGTTGTTTACTTATTTTTTTAAAATTAAACTAACTTTGCTTAACGCTATAAGTTGACGAAGTAGACTTCTCTATTTTTGGGAGTTAAGATTGATGTTGAGTAGGGATATGAGCAATAGAGCTCTAACTTACCGGTTCCCTCTTGAACGGGGAATAGTTAAGTCGAGAATGTCAGAAACATGCTAATCATATTGTTTTCTTACTCGTTTATGGAAGTCATAATACTATTCTTAACATTAAAAGTCGACGAGTAAACTTGTCTATTTATAAGATTCAAGAATGAAGTGCCTAGGCAAGGATTTGATGCAAATAGTGCTCCAACTTACCTGGCTTCACTCTCGAATAAGGAATGGTTAAGTTGAAATGTCAGAAACTAGTTAAGTTTACAAACATTGATTTGTATAAGCAATTTTTTTAACTAGATAATCGATTAGTTGACTATCGAACTTAACCTATTATTAACATAGATCTTTAAAATGAATATTTTAAAGAAATATAAGTATGGAAATAGTTTTGGGCTTGTTGAGACAATGTGTTATTAACATTCATCTTTAATCCTTTTTTATTATACTTATGAATGTAAACAAATCTTTAAAAGATTGTTTTAAATATAAGTATAAGTGAAATGGTTTTGGATTTGAGGTAATAATGTTTAAGTAACATTAGTCCTAAACCTTTTTGAATGTATTTGTGAAAGTACTTAGCTCCTTAAAATGGATATTTTGAAGGAAATTATAACTAAGGAGTCTTTTAGGAAAAGATAAGAAAAGCAAAGGTTTAAAGTAAGAAATCTTTCTAATGATTTGTGAATATACTTATACCATTTGAGATAAGTATATGAATACGTTTTTTGCAAATGAATAGTAGAAATTGATAAACAATGTTTTATTAGATAAAAGAATTTTTACTAATAAAATAGGTTTTAATTAATAAAAGATTAATTAACCAAAAAGAAGGAATTAGAAGTCGCTTATGTGGCTTATTCGTGCTTTGTATTACTTGATCGTGCTTTGTATGTTTACTCGTTTATAGAAAACATTTAGTCGTATACTAAGCACTAAAAGCCAATGAAATAGACTTGTCGATTTGTGGGAATTAAGACTGATGTTCGTGTAGGGATATGAGCAATAGAGCTCTAACCTATCAACTTCACTCGTAATCGAAGGACAGTGTAAGATGAAAAACTCGAAAACAAGATAAGTATACGAGACCAATTTCCATATGTGATTGTTCTCATTATTATTTAATGACCAAATTCGTTGATTAGGTCTTGAAGAGACCGGGATCGGTAAGTGTTTTACTTATCGAAAGCCACTTCTTGATTGAGATACGTGTTTTATCTCCTGGAAGTGGATGTGTTTGAGATGGTAGAATCCATGTGCGGTTTCGAGGTTTGCTCGAGAGGTGGGAATCTAATTGGGGATTCGTGTTATGTTCGAGTGATGAAGTCTCATGTGAAAGATTCCGAACGTAACCTTGACATCGAAAATGGCCAAAAACAGAGTAAGCCTCATAACCTGGGGTTTAGCTGACCCGCATCAGGGTGTTATCAACTCCATATTTAGAGACACTTATCGATTGTTGGCCGACAAGAGTTGATGATATTTGGTTCACGTTGTTCATGTTTATGTCCATACGATGGGTCGCTTGTGTTTACCTAAAGGTATATCTTATCCAGAGATATATGTTCGCTCATAGGTACTTTCTAACCCTTGTGCAGGAGATTGGATCCGACTCCATCGGAGAGATCTCTATGGAAAAACCTTTATGCAAATGTTCCTTATCTGTTTTTGATTGTACACTCTAATATGTTGTTGAATTTAACCAGTGTAACCATTCCTGCTATGTTATAATATTTATATTCTACACCCTAGATATTATCTAATATATCACATTATATACTTATTAGATGGTGGTTCTTTTGAGAAGATAACCGTTATGACATTCCATGCAGTCTCAAAAGTACTGTTATATGTTGTATACATATTTATTGAGTTTCTCATACCAGACTTATGTCTGACACGTGACTTTTATTTTCCCTAAATTCCTCGTGTGCTCTTTCGAGTAGTTTGAGAAAGGCAAGTTTTCATTGATGTTCTTTGGAGCTCGAGAAGATGAGCTGGATGTTTCACCTACCCTAATATTATTATTTCCGTTGCATTATTATTTGATGCATCAGCATTGTAAGGACATGCAGTTATAACTGTCCAGACTGATGATAGTACTTAGGTTCTGTAACTTTGAAATTTCTATATCGGAGTAACCCTTTGTACTATTCTTTCGATAGTGTGTATTATCATTCTGCTGTGAGATTCTGATATTGTGTTGTCTTCTTCCTTATTCTACTTCCTTTTATTTTACCCTAACTTTTCGCATTTCCGACACTTGAGTGCTCGACATGTGTATAACATGGATGTATTAGTATTGACATTTGGGGGTCAAAAAGTCGGGACGTTATAGTCATGAAATGCCAGAGGTGGTTCAAAAATAATTGTTATATAATAAAATTACTTATCCAACTTTGTCCATAAAACTCAATGGATCAATCATTATAACAACACTTAATAAATTAATGTTTGTATTTACAATTTATTCACTACAAGAAATGACCATATTACAACTAGTTATTTATAACTGGCACCGGATGACAATTGTAATAGTGGTTTTTTAACAACTTGTATTTACTGACAGTTGTAATAAAGAGTTTTTAATAACTGGTTTTTCCCGACAGTTGTAATAAACATATTTTTAACAACCGAGTTTTCTTGCCAGTTGTAATAAACGAATTTTCAATAACTGAGTTATCCTGCTAGTTGTAATAAACGCATTTTTAACAACTATTTGTTTTAGTCAGTTGTAATGGAGATTTATGGCAACTAACTAATTTTGATAGTTGTAAATATTCATTTACAACCATTGTCCTACTCATAAGTTGTAAATAATTAATGTTTGCACTATGACAAATACTAATAAACTAATTGCCTTGCAAAAAAAAAATACTAATAAACTAATTTATTAATAAATAATAACAAATAATAGATAAATATTATAAATTATTAATAAATATATATTAAATATATATTAAACTAATTTATTAAACTAATTTATTGAACTAATTTATTAATAATTTAATTAATAACTAATAAATAACAAATAAATATTAAACTAATTTATTAATAAATTACTACTAATATTAATAAATAAATATTAAACTGGTTTATTAATAATTTTTAATAAATTAATAAATAAAAAACAAATAACACTAAGCATTATATAAAAAATAATAAATATTAAATACTCACTACTAATAATCAATAACAAATAACTAATAAATAATAACTAATAATAAATATTTAATATTAATACTGATCATTTAATAATCAATAATTTAAATAATTATTTTAAATAATCACTTTAAATAATTAATAAATAATATTTAATATTGATTATTTAATAATTAATAAATACTATTAAATAACTAACTTTTAATAACTAATGTTTGATACTTAATATTCATAAATTAATTTTTAATATTAATATTTAATAAATAATTTTTAATAACTAATAATTACTATCAAACAACTGCGATTAAATAAGTAATAGTTAATAATTAATATTTGACTATTAATTTTTTGTAATTACTATCAAATAATTAAGAAGTAAAAATTATTAATTAATAATTAATAGTTAAAAATTAATACTAATATTTAATATTCACTATTTAATGTAGAATTGTAATTGATATGTATTATTTATTATGTAATCCAAAAAAATTTAAAATATCATAAAATTTAGAAACAAAATTTTGTAACTTTCATAAAATTCAAAAGTGAAAATTAAAATTTTATCTAAATTTAAATTTTAATAAAATATTCAAACTTTGAGATATTTGAAATGTTAAAAAAAATTCAAAAATCGAAAAATATTAAATTTATCTTGTAAATTACTACTTCCATATGCATTTAAAGCTTTTATTTTGTAATTTTTTCATTAATATACACAAGTTTTTTGGCTTTAAGCAACAAAAACTTGGCTTCAATCCGAAACTAAGAGCATCTATAACAGTCGGTGATTTTCGATCCTCGAAAATCGACACTAATACGTTCACGGTATAGAATGTTGAGAAACGAGTGCCGGAAATACTAGGTTGTTAGGGTTTAAGAAGAAAAAAAAGATAGAAGAAGAAACGGAAACTACAGCACAGATTCTCAAAATCGCAATGGAACAAAATATAATATACAATATCAGAATTTTATACAAGAAAAGCTGTAACTATTATTATACACACAAGTTATCAGAGTACAATTACCAATATAAAAATCTGGACAGTTGTAACAACTTGTCCCTAAATGTTGAAATACAGCCCACAATACACATCGGAATATAATCAATATGTCTCTGTCATCCAGCTCGTCTCCTGAGCACCAAAGCTTCATAACCTGAAATTCTGTAATACTCGGTCTAACCCAAGCATTACAATAAAGTAACACTCGAGTCAAGCTGGAAACCAGCGTGAGCAAACCAACTTAAATTGAAATACTTAAGTTATGAAAATCTTTTGAAAAACCAAGGTAACTCGTACAACACGACAAGTTTTATCCGATTATAACCAAAACACTTTTACAGAAAACCATCGATAATAAAATAGTGTCCAAGTACCGTTGCTTATTTAAAATAATTGAATTTGTGAAATTTTTCCTAATTCCAGCATATTGGACTCTAAAATCAACCCGTAAAGGTTCGTAATGATTATTAAATTGAAGCGGTTCCGGATAATACTAATATCCGGCCCCGGTCCCTTCGAATCCAAACAATAAGTTTTAAAAGGGTAAATTGTTTAAAATAACAATTTATTCTTTAGGGTGACAATGTTCACTTATAGTAATTTATTACAGATCTTTATCCAAATAACCGTATCATCATCTTAATCTACTATTTAACTTATCTGACCACATGATGGCGCATACAAGAATAATTGAATTAAATCTCCAATAGAATTAAGCCAAGATATAGATTGTTAACAAATTTAACGGTCTATAACAATATCAAACAATTTCACATCAGGATTTAATAACTTTAATTAACTGAAATCATTTATGTTTTTAATCCAAATTAACTACAAATTAAAGGAATTATATAACAGTTTATTTCTAGGTAATTAAATTAAACACTCTATTTGATATCAACTTTGTTAATTTATATAAATTTTAAGTATAATAATAATATAATTAATTAATTTCCCATTTTAGTTATAAAATTCTAATTTAGGAAAATCCATTATACTAATTTATAACATCGGGTAGTAAGATTAAGTTGCAAAAATCTTCAATATTGGTTTGGAAAAATAGATTTTAGAGTTTAAAGTTCTAAGTTATTATATAAACACATAAGTTTCACTTCTTCCCTTTTTCCCTTTTCTTTCTTTTCTTTTTATTTTTATTTTTTCTCTTTTCCTTTGGGTTATAGGGTAATCTTCCATGTTTGACAGGCATATATACATATCAACTCGTGAATGTTTAACATAGTTTAAGGATCGATCAGATCTACAGTTATATGTATATATATATATATATATATATAAGTAATTACTGTAAAAAAGAAAAAAGAGGTGTTTACTCACAGTTTTAAAAGATGAACTCTGTGATTTCCTTTCCTTCCTCAACTCTACTGGTCTTGGATCCTTTGAAGTTTAATGGCAGATTTGTTCTCTTTTTCTTATCATGCTCGAATGAAAAATATGAAACAAGGTAGAGCCTATTTATAAAGAGAATGGGCTGTAGCTTCTTATGTACAACAATTTCATTTTTATTTTTATTTTGTTTGTATATTTACTTTGATTTGAAATCATGACCCGATTTAAAAAGAATTAGATTGACTTGATTTGATTATTTTAAAAGAGGATTTGATGTATTATATGCTTGAGAGGATGTGTATTAAATGCCATGTCCCCTTATGTGTTTACATGTGTGTGTGTGTGTATCCTAGAATATATACATACTATATACATATGCAAAGATACATTTTTTTACTTTACCTATTTACCATTTTATGTAACATTTGTACATATACATTTACTTACATATGTTTTTCCATCATATACGTACATTTATACTTATACATATTCTCATATACATTGCTTATGTATATTTTGTCATTATATATATATTCACATTTATAAAAACTTTCATATATATTATGTCACATGGCATACATTCATGTACTTGTATATTTATATACATTTATATATATTATCAAACATCATAAAGCTTTGTGCGTGTGTGTGTGTATATATATATATTTATGGATATTTTATCTTAAATTTAAATGGTGGAGTTTATATATACATATAATTTATTGTACCCGGGAATTTTAAAATTTAAAATTAAATATAGTTTTTAATCAATACATAAATTCAGATATTTCAAATATCAGAAAACTCAT
Organism: Allium fistulosum; assembly: GCA_030737815.1. Lineage (NCBI taxonomy): Eukaryota > Viridiplantae > Streptophyta > Magnoliopsida > Asparagales > Amaryllidaceae > Allium > Allium fistulosum. Next base: position 461,028,900 of record CM060907.1, on the reverse strand, counting down.
CTATTCGACTTATACAAATCAATATTTTCAATAATTAAAATCAATTAATTTCCCCGATAACAGACGTCAGAAAATCCGGGTCGTCACATTCCTGCCCCTTTAGAACTTTTCGTCCTTGAAAAGGAACGAACGAGAATTTAAAATTTTTTATGTGTATCATTAATTAAATTTTTAAACATTTTGACTCCTCGCTCTTTTATTATTCATTTTAAAACACTTTAAATCCAATAGTATTACCAAACTATTTTTATAAAAATATTTTTCATAACTCGATGTCTAAACAAGTCCATCCTTGTTCTCACAGAAATTCAGTCATACGTTGATCAAGCGTAGGACTGAAAATCTATAAGTACTTAGTAGACCCGTTTTCAACACCCAATGAAAATACTTTTCAAACATGCTATGGAAAGTATCACCCCCTCACACCATAGGTCGTAGTTAACACGATGATTGCGTCGTTATCCGGCTAAATCCATAAGAAAACTGTAGGCATCCGCACCTCTCGACTTTCGCCGTGGGAACTGCATAGATCGCAGCTACACCCAGGGTTGCATTGCCATCACAGCAAAATTCGTGTAACTGTAGGCATCAACGCTACTCGAATTACGCTGCGAAACAAAACGTTACCACATAGATCGTAGACCACACAAAGTTGTGTCACTGTTCCAGTGGAACCCAGTGTAGACTGTAGGCACTCGCTGCCACACGAATTACCCTATGGAACCAAACCACATAGATCATAATCTACCGATATTATGTCGCTATCCCAGCGAAATCAAACGTAGATTGTAGGCAATCACTGCCACTCGACTTACGCTATGGAACTGCAATTGATCGCAGTTACAACAAAGGTTACGTTGCCATCACGGCAAAACCCAATGTAACTGTAGGCATCAGCACCACTCTACTTACGCTAACCATCAAATGATCATCAGGAACTCGAGTTTTGTCCGGACGTCCTCTAGGATCCCAATTTCATTGAACCCGCCCTTAGGGTTCTAGGCAGAACCACCCAGTGGATCTACTACTATAAGTTTCGACTCTCATGGGGGTGCCTTTTTCCCATACCTTTCAAAACATATCATACTATATACATATATAGTACCTTTCAAATCATACTCTTTATATGCATCACATATAAACTTCATTTATACAAAATCGATAATTCTCAAATTTGGTTTACCAAATTTCCAAAATTGACTTTTTTGCCAAAATCAAACGCCCTTTAAAATCAATGGTTTCCAAAACCTTTCCAGTTTTATTCTCATACACATATAAAATCATTCTTTAAACTCGAATAAATTTTCAGGTCAATAATTTCTAAGTCCACTTCATACTTGTATAAACTCCATTTTCTATTTCAAATATCCTTCAAAGATCATTTCCTTCCGGTTATAACTTCAATAAGGGGAGTTTTAATATATAACAAATATACATAACCTCATTAATGCCAAATCAAAATTTTCAAGTTCGATTACCTTTCAAAGTTATCTGTAACATTACTTACTTCTTATAAAGTGAGTTTCGGTTATGGTACTATCCAATCTTCATTTTAAAATCATCATATTTTTCTCAAAATATACTATTTCACTTCAAAATCATTTTTGGCTTAATATCTTGATTTCAGTTCCAATTCGGAATTTGCTTCGAGTTCCATTTTGGATTATAACTTCAATTTATCACAATTTGTATTTAAATCCATGATTCAAATATAAAAAAATTCCACTCTGACCAGTTTGAATTTAGAAAATATCTTGAATAGTTTTAAAATAGCTAAATAGTTAATATAAGATGGTTTGAGTTTTAACAAAAGAATGGTTTGTATAATAAAATAGCTTGGAAAGTCAAAATAGTTTGAATATTTAAGAAGATAGATTTTTGATAGTTTATATTAGAATAGTTTGTTTGAAAATATTTTCAGAGTCAAACTGATTCAATTCCCAATCTCCAATTCAAATTAATTTTCAATTTCCATTTCCATTGATTCAATTCTGATTTCAATTTGAATTAACTTCGATTCCCATTTTAATTCAAATCAATTCCCATTTCGACTTCGAACTAATTAATCTTTGATTACATTCCAATTTATTCAATTCAATTTCAACTTGAATTAATTTAATTCCATTCTCAATCTTTAATCATTCCGGTTTATATAAATTCGAGTTCGGTTTTCAAAATACCGATTTAATCACTTAAATCAAATTAACCCTTAATGTTTAATTTAACAATCTAAATCTTTAATAATTCAATTCCAAGCCCAAATTTCAAATATTCAATTAAATTAACTTTACTTAAACTTATTTCAAGGTTCGAGCGAGAGTTCAAATCTTTTAGAACAAATCAATTTTCGGAATTTAAACTTGATTCTTTAAGCAATTACGGTGTACAAGTTCATTTTAACATTTCAAACTTAAGTTCAAAATGATTCCATTTTCATAAATTCGATTTTATTTCCTAAAATCAAAATGATTTAAATAATTTCAAATCAGGGTTTTATTTCCATTTAATTTCAGGAATGGATATATATCATTTCAATCCACTTCTTAATTTATTTGAAATAATCCAATTTACAGTTTTATATACTGTAAATAACAACAGGATGGTAGCAGGATATATCAAATAAATAAACATCCAAATTACCTAAAACACCAATCAATAGCATCCATCGCAAATTTCCAGAATTCGAAACCCGTTTTATTTCAAAAATCGTTTTGAAATCATTTACACGTATACATTCTTCCTTTGCAGCTCTTATCAAATCTACACCCTTTTTCATTCACAATTCGATTCATTTAACTTTCATAAGTTAAATCTTAATTTCACCCTGAAATTTTCAACTTCAGGTTATAAGTTCAAAACTTATTTAACTTGCCCTGAGTAAATTTCCAATTCATTCAATCCATTTAACCTTACTAAATTTAAATTTTACATCCCAAATCTAGTTCTTGTTAATATCACTTCCCACTTACAAGTTCAAAAACTTATTTTTCTTTGGGTTATACTTCTCGTTTTCTAAAGGGGGATTTCAGAATTCAAACACACAGTTATTTATTTCAAATCAACTTTGAAATCATACATACATATATATCCACATATATCCCATTCACATATCAAGTCACACTTTAAATTTTAAACCATTCTTGGTTTTTAATCCAAAACAAATTCATCTTCAAACCACTCTTATTTTAAAATAAAGATTTCTATATTCAAAAATATTCTAAATAATATTATTTATTATTTCCTTCAACACTTTGAAACAATTTTTTTAAAATTTCCGGGACTAGGTTCAAAACTTCACACTTAAGATCCATTTTTAATTTATAAGTCATATTTATAAATTCAGCTTATATAATTTCACTTCCATAAACATTTCCTTCTGTTTCATCATTGTTTTATTTTGTAATAAACATCATTTATTAAAACACAATAACCAATTTATGATAATAATCAATATTATCATATTCAGGAACCAAACACACCATATATTTCATAATAATTTTCTGGAAGGACTATCTAAAATAAAATCAGGGTGAACTCATTTCATTTCAAAACACTTTGAAAAACACTTCTGCAATTTTCGGAATTTTAAATTCTATTTTGAGTCTACCTTTAGCTTAACTTATTTGTATAATTCATTCTTATCAAATTTCTATTTGGTTATATATATATATATTACCACTTAAATTTTATAATCATATTTGATTATAATAATTACAGCCAATCACCTTAATATACTATAATAATTCAGAATGTTTATTCCTTATATATCAAAATATAATCTTATATAAAAATTATTTTAAAATCATTATATATGAAAATAACAAGTACGCCCTCATATATAATACACTCAACTCATTCTAGGGTACTGCTGACCCTATCTCTAATGAGTAATCCCCACCAGAGCCAAGGTTCTCGCTTAACCTTCTGCTCTGATACCACGTTTAACAGCTGGGCGATTTTCGACCCCCGAAAATCGACACTAATACGTTCATGGTATAAAATGCCGAGAAACGAGTGCCAGAAATACCAGTTTAAAATGAAAAAAGAAATAGAAGAAGAAACAGAAACAACGGCACATAATCTCACAATCGCAGTGGAACAAAATATAATATACAATAGCAACATTTTATACAAGAAAAGCTGTAACTGTTATTATACATACAAGTTATCAAAGTACAGTTACCAATATAAAAATCTGGACAGTTATAACAACTTATCCCTACATGCTGAAATACAGCCCAAAATACACAGCGAAATATAATCAATACGTCTCTGCCATCCAGCTCGTCTCTTGAGCTCCAAAGCGTCCTAACCTGAAATTCTGTAATACTCGGTCTAACCCGAGCATTACAATAAAGTAACACCCGAGTCAGGCTGGAAACCAGCGTGAGCAAACCCACTTAAATTGAATTACTTAAGTTATGAAAATCTTTTGAAAAACCAAGGTAACTCGTACAACACGACAAGTTTTATCCGATTATAACCAAAACACTTTTACAGAAAACCATCAATATTACAATAGTGTCCAAGTACCGTTGCTTATTTAAAATAATTGAATTTGTGAAAATTTTCCCAATTCCAACATATTGGACTCTAAAATCAACCCGTAAAGGTTCGTAATGATTATCAAATTGAAGCGGTTCCGGATAACACTAATATCCGGCCCCGGTCCCTTCGAATCCAAATAATAAGTTTTAAAAGGGTAAATTGTTTAAATAACAATTTATTCTTTAGGGTGACAATGTTCACTTATAGTAATTTATTACAGATCTTTATCCAAATAAGCATATCATCATCTTAATCTACTATTTAACTTATCTGACCACATGATGCGTATATAAGAATAATTGAATTAAATCTCCAATAGAATTAAGCCAAGATATAGATTGTTAACAAATTTAACGGTCTATAACAATATCAAACAATTTCACATCAGGATTTAATAACTTTATTTAACTGAAATCATTTATGCTTTTAATCCAAATTAACTACAAATTAAAGGAATTATATAACAGTTTATTTCTAGGTAATTAAAATTAAACACTCTATTTGATATCAACTTTGTTAATTTATATAAATTTTAAGTATAATAATAATATAATTAATTAATTTCCCATTTTAATTATAAAATTCTAATTTACAGAAAAATCCATTATACTAATTTATAACATCGGGTAGTAAGATTAAGTTGCAAATCTTCAATATTGGTTTGGAAAAATAGATTTTAGAGTTTAAAGTTTTAAGTTATTATATAAACACATAAGTTTCACGTCTTCCCTTTTTCCCTTTTCTTTCTTTTCTTTTTATTTTTATTTTTTTCTTTTCCTTTGGGTTATAGGGTGATCTTCCATGTTTGACAGGCATATATACATATCAACTTGTGAATGTTTGACATAGTTTAAGGATCTAGCAGATCTACAGTTATATGTATATGTATATCAGTAATTACTGTAAAAAAGAAAAAAGTAGGTGTTTACTTACAGTTTTAAAAGATGAACTCTGTGATTTCCTTTCCTTCCTCAACTCTACTGGTCTTGGATCCTTTGAAGTTTAATGTCAGATTTGTTCTCATTTTCTTATCACGCTCGAATGAAAAATATGAAACAAGGTAGAGCCTATTTATAAAGAGAATGGGCTGTAGCTTTACTTTGATTTGAAATCATGACCTAATTTAAAAAGAATTAGATTGACTTGATTTGATTATTTTAACAGAGGATTTGATGTATTATATGCTTGAGAGGATGTGTATTAAATGTCATGTCCCCTTATGTGTTTACATGTGTGTGTGTGTATCCTTGAATATATACATACTACATACATATGCAAAGATACATTTTTTTACTTTACCTATTTACCATTTTATGTAACATTTGTACATATACATTTACTTATATATGTTTTTCCATCATATACGTACATTTATACTTATACATATTCTCATATACATTGCTTATGTATATTTTGTCATTATATATATATATATACAAACTTTCATATACTTGTATATTTATATACTTATATATATATATTATCGAACATCATAAAGCTTTGTGTGTGTATATATATATTTATGAATATTTTATCTTAAATTTAAATGGTAGAGTTTATATATACATATAATTTATCATACCCGGGAATTTTAAAATTTAAAATTAAATATAGTTTTTAATCAATACATAAATTCAAACATTTCAAATATCAGAAAACTCATCTATTCGACTTATACAAATCAATATTTTCAATAATTAAAATCAATTAATTTCCCCGATAACAGACGTCAGAAAATCTGGGTCGTCACAGCATCTCCAACAGTTGATTGGATATTACAAAATGTAATAGTGCACTCGTTTTGTGTTCCAACAGAGTGCAGAAATCTCAATTGTGTGGATTTTGGGTCGGAAGTTTGAGGAACTAGAACTGTGATGGGAGCTTGTTTAATAAGCGTTTGTATCCCAGACGCTTGTTGAACAAGCGTCCTATTGTTAGGCTCTTGTTCAATAGGCGCCCAGTGTTCAGCCTGTAACAACCCAGAATTTTGAACAAATTAAATTGAAAATATTTAATTAATTTTAAATATTTGAACGATGATTTAATTTGAATCCCCGATATAACTTTGAAATTTGACGATTAAATTATAAAATTTAATCTATTGAATGTTGAATAAAAATTTGTATCTTCAGTTTTAAGCTGGAGAAAAATATTTCAAAAGCTTTTAAAATTCGAAATGATAATACTGAAGATAATAGAAGCTTTAGAACTGAATTCGAAATTGATTTGTTCAGTTTTGAAATTGTATCGTTTAATTCAAATTTAAAAATAGTCGTCCGAGGCGCAGTCTTGGAATTCGACGAAACCAGTTCCATTGGGTCCGTAATATTGTATTATTATCGGATTTCAAATTTCGCATTGATCGGAGCTGTTATGTGAACGTACGACACATAAACGCGTTGGAAATTTTCAAATTAAATTCAATTTAAAATTGGTAAATTTTATCAGTTAACATCACCACGATCATTTCCTTTGAACACACCTGAAATCACATAATAGATCGTGCCAACCCATACCTCGCTCAATTTTAAATACCCTCTATTCAACAAATTCAAACGAGATTAGTTCGTTCAAAAAAATCAAAATGAAAACAAAAAAATGGCCGTAGCCTCCAGTTTCTTTCCTCTCCAACGCAACTCATTCATCTAAAGAAAAAAATGGCGAATCGAACTTAGGGCTGGGTTGTTAGTCCATAGGATAGTGGTTTTGATGACAACAACTATAGAAGTGTTATAAAATATATATGTGCAGGAAATCTATATGCAGGTATCAACAAAAGAAGACTGTACAGTAAAGAAAACAAAATTGATGAAGACAAAGATCAAGAGTTCAAGATTGAAGACTCATGAGATTCAAGATATTCAAGAGTTCAAGACAAATAATATAGTTAGGTTAGATATTTGTTAAAACTCCTTGAAAGCACTATCATTCTTTTTTATCCAATTTACTCGTGGAATGGAATCCACTTCGTTCTTGTTAAAGGGATGGAACCCTAGTGAGATGGAACTCACAAAATATCTAGTGGAACGGATAGTAGCCCTATTTTGTTATCCACTAATTTTGATTCAAAATGATTTTAAAAATTATCTCTTGTTTTATAAAATGATTTTCAAATATTCCTTTTCAAAAGAAAAACCTTCGTTCACATTTCCAAAAATGTTTTAGCTTCAAAATCTATTTTAATATTATATTTACTTTAGTTTATTTACTTTGATTTTAAATATATTTTAGTATATATACATATATACATTCATAAGTATTTCTACTTCTAAATACCTTCTACAAATACATAGAGTCCATTTGAATAAAGTTGCATATGTTTTAAATCATCATTTTCAAAGTAAAGCAAATCATCACTTTTTACTAGACCATGTCGACATCCTATTTACCTGTCATGTCGACATGCTTCCCGTTACAGCAAAGGTTGTTTTAAAAAGAAGTGTCTATTCGTTTAAACCTCTTCGAATGGACACATCCATTCATTCTCTATAAATAGAGACTGTTATGGACGTTTTCCAGTAACTACTTTCTTTATTTTCTCTCCTCTTTACTCTCTTATCTTATTTTCTAATCATCCTATCCATATTTTGCCGAAATCTTAAGTGAATCAAACCAGAATATCTCTAGTTTGATTCTCTGCCACTCTCTCCAAAGAATCTCAGTGCTTATCAGAGTTATAGATACATTTGTACTCAAAGAAACTTGTGTGGGGTTATAAAGGTGTGATCGTGTCCTTGGAAATCGATCGGGTGAACTTGTGTCCTGTGAATCAAGTGGTTCTACCCAGAGACCTGAGAATCTGGAGGGTGTACCTCGTTGCCTTAGAATCGAGGGCTTGTAATCTAGATTATTGTTGAATAGAAAGCCGTACGGGTTGTGCGGGACTGGATGTAGGGTAACACCGAACCAGTATAAAATTCCTGGTGTGTTCTTTCCTTTACTTGCTTTTTATTTATATTTGCATTTGTTTGTGATTCTGTGATTTGATCTATGATTGTGTATTTGCATTAAGTTAGTTAATTCAATTTAAATCAAAGAAGTTTTAAAGAAATTCTTAAAACACTATTCACCCCCCTCTAGTGTTAAATAGCCTTAAGATCATCTTCCGCGTCCCTTTCATTTGGTATCAGAGCAAGTTTTTCAAAGTATTCATAATCTGATTTTTGAAAAGTTCATGGCTAAGTTTGAAATGTTTCCTAAAAATATTTCTTTAATGATCAAATCATTGTGGTCTCATAAATTGATGCATGATAGTTATATAGAATCAGGTAGTCTACAAAAGTTGCTCACTGTGCAGGAATCTTGCTTCATGGCGACAAATGAATCTATTCACAATGGACAAGCTGTGCAAATAAGGAAAAACAAGTGGATACTTGATAGTGGATGTTCAAGACATATGACAGGAAATCCAGAGATACTCAATGACATTATTTACAAGGATGGAGGATTGGTTAATTTTGGGGATAATTCAAAAGGTTATGTGGTTGGCATCGGCAATGTAGGTAATTCTGAAACTCCTATTATTTCAAATGTTTTGTTAGTTAAAAATCTACAACATAATCTACTTAGTATTAGTCAGTTATGTGATAAAGGATATAGGATTAAATTTGAAAAAGACAAGTGTCACATCAAAGATAATAAATCTGATATTATCTTTGAGGGAGTTAGGAAAAAGAATATCTATATTCTTAGTATGAAAATTTCAAATGATAATCTATGTCTTTTGGCCAATACAAGTGACCCTTGGACTTGGCATAAGAGATTTGGACATTTGAATTTTAAACTCTTATCTAGACTATCCAAACTTGATCTAGTAAGAGGCCTCCCTAAGATGCAATTTAAAGTAGATAGTATATGTGATGCATGTCAATTAGGAAAACTTAGAAAAAGTTCCTTTAAACTTAAAGATATGATCTCTACTTCAAAACCTCTTGAGTTACTTCACCTAGATTTATTTGGTCCATCTCAGATTCAATCAATCAACCATAGTAAATATGTCTTTGTAATTGTGGATGATTATTCCAGATATACATGGACAATCTTTCTGAAACATAAAAGTGATACTTTTGATTATTTTAAAAGTTTTTCAAAAAGAGTTCAAAACCAACTTTCTTCCAAGATCATCACTATTCGTAGTGATCACGGTGGTGAATTTGAAAATGAGAAGTTTGAGGAATTCTGTAACCAGAAGGGAATTACTCACAATTTTTCGTTTCCAAGAACTCCACAACAAAACGGAGTAGTTGAGCGTAAGAATAGGACGATTCAAGAGTGTGCTAGAACTCTACTTTCTGATAGTAAATTACCAAAACATTTTTGGGCTGAAGCAGTTGCAACAGCCTATTATATTTTGAATAGGATTTTAATTAGACCTCTAACCAATAAAACACCTTATGAACTTCTTTTCAATAAGAAACCTAAGGTATCTTATTTCACAATTTTTGGAAGTAAATGTTTTATCTTAAATACAAAAGATAATTTGGATAAGTTTGATTCTAAATCCGACAAAGGAATCTTTAATCGGATATTCTAACAGGAGTAAAGCTTATAGAGTTTTTAATCTAAGAACAAACACTATTGAAGAAACTTTACATGTTTCCTTTGATGAAAATTTCAAAGAAGTTGATCAGACTAATGATGAGGATGACTTAGTTATTTCTAATCATGAATCTGTAGATGCTACAAATGAAACTTTTCATCCAAATAAAAAGATTAGGCTTTTAAAAGATCACCCTGTAGAAAATATTCTAGGAGATATGCAATCTGTTGTTAAAACTAGGAATCAATTAAACAGTATGAGTCATGTTGCTTTTATATCCTCAATAGAACCTAAAAATCCAAAGGAAGCATCAACTGATGATTCATGGATTCTTGCTATGCAAGAAGAATTGAATCAATTCACCAGAAATGATGTTTGGGAACTTGTTCCTAGACCTGAGGATAAATCCATTATAGGCACTAAATGGGTATATAAAAATAAATTAAATGAATTAGGTGAGGTAGTTAGAAATAAGGCTCGACTCGTTGCACAAGGTTATTGTCAAGAAGAAGGTATAGATTATGACGAAACCTTTGCACCCGTAGCAAGATTAGAAGCTATTAGAATTCTGCTTGCTTTCGCTAATTTCAATAATTTCAAACTTTTTCAAATGGATGTCAAGAGTGCCTTTCTAAATGGTTTTGTAAAAGAGGAAGTTTATGTTGAACAACCTTCACTCTTTGAAGATACAAAATTTCCAAATCATGTTTTTAAATTAAAGAAAGCCCTGTATGGTCTAAAACAAGCTCCTAGAGCTTGGTATGATAGACTTAGGTCTTATCTTTTGCAATCTAATTTTGAAATAGGTAAAGTAGATAACACACTTTTTATTAAAAGAAACAAAAATGATATTCAACTTGTACAAGTGTACGTAGATGATATTATTTTTGGATCAACCAATTCTGACATGAACAAAGAATTTTCTGACATTATGACAAAAGAGTTTGAGATGAGTCATATGGGTGAACTTAACTTTTTCCTAGGATTACAAATCAAACAATTAGATAATGGTATCTTTATCAGTCAAGAGAAGTATGCGAGAGAGTTAGTTAGTAAGTTTGGCTTGACCAATGTGAGTGGAAAACCAACTCCCATGGCAACCAATATAGCGTTAAGTAAGGATGATCTATCCAAAGACGTAGATCAAACCTTGTATAGAGGAATGATTGGATCACTTCTCTATATAACTGCTAGTAGACCAGATATCATGAACAGTGTCTGTCTCTGTGCAAGATATCAATCTCAACCCAAGGAAACTCATCTAAAAGCTGTGAAACGTATCATTCGATATGTTAAACACACCTTTGATTATGGATTGTTCTACCCTAAGAATGATTCATTTGAATTAGTTTCCTACTGTGATGCTGACTATGCTGGGTGTAAGTCAGACCGAAAGAGTACAAGTGGAACTTGTCACTTTCTAGGTCATTCCTTAATTTCCTGGTTCAGTAAAAAGCAGAATACTGTTTCCCTATCAACAACTGAAGCAGAGTATGTTTCTGCTGCTTTAGCTTGTTCTCAAGTTTTGTATATGCAACAAACCTTGAATGATTTTGGTATATCTATCACGAAATCTCCAATTTTCTGTGATAACACTAGTGCCATTAGTTTGTCCAAAAACCCAACTCTCCATGCCCGAACTAAACATATTGACATTAGACACCATTTTCTAAGAGATAACGTAAATAAAGAGAAAATTTCTCTTGATTTCGTTAATTCTGAAAATCAAATAGCTGATATTTTAACCAAACCTTTAGGAGAACCTGTCTTCACCAAGTTAAGAAGAGAATTAGGTATATGTTCTCTTTCTGAAATATAGTATATAGTATAGTAGTATACATAGGGTATATATGAATGTTTTCTTAACCATAGCATTTTGCAACACCATGTCGACATGGTATTCATGCGTCATGTCGACATGCAACGGTAAAAATGACAGTTCGTTTTTTTCCCTCTAATTTTTGAATGGGTGGTTATTTAACTCACCCATTCCGAGTTTCTCTTTCCTCCAATCATTATTTCTTCATTCTACTTTCTAGAAACATCAAATCAATGGCTTCCACATCCAATCCTAATCAAATATCACCGGTTTCTTTCCCTTCTCCTTCACATGGCCCTTTCCAAAACTCCATACTCGATCGTGTCATCAAAATAGAGGAGAAAGTTAATGATTCGCTGCAGATGTTAACTGAAATGCAAGTTCAACAATTGAGAATGGCAAGAGAGCAAGAGAAACAAGGGAAAATTCTGAGGAATCTTCAACAATTCCTCATGGATAATCATGCCAATCCAATTGTAATTGAAGATTCTTCTAACATAGAAGCAAATGAAGAAGGAGAAGAAGACGAAGACGAAGAAGAAGAGGAAGAACCAATGGAGGAAGAAACTGATGATGAAGCAGTATGTGTAGGGGAAGTTTGTTTTGATGCTTATGGGAACATTGTGGAACAACATGGAAATTTCTGTTTCCATTACCCAAATTGTCCTGTCCACAAGTCTCCCATCATCAAAAACAACCGTTGAGTTGTTTATTTTCTTGTTTTAGTTATTTATGTGTTTATAAGTTTAAATAGTCATGTATATAGTAATATTGAAATGAATAAAATAATCTGTGGTTACACTTATTATTCTTATTCTTATATTGCTCATATATAACATTCTAAGTATACGATGTTTAGTGCATTGTTATATCTAGTTTCAGTATTATTAATGATAACACTATCATTAATATCATAGATTTAGGGGGAGTTAGTGTCATTTTTTGTTGATGACAAAGGGGGAGAAGTATAAAATAGGTTAGTTAGGCATAGATTAAGGGGGAGTTATTAGATTTAGGGGGAGTTATAAGGAGAATATAAATATTTTATAAACAAAGGTTGTCATCATCAAAAAGGGGGAGAATGTTAGTCCATAGGATAGTGGTTTTGATGACAACAACTATAGAAGTGTTATAAAATATATATGTGCAGGAAATCTATATGCAGGTATCAACAAAAGAAGACTGTACAGTAAAGAAAACAAAATTGATGAAGACAAAGATCAAGAGTTCAAGATTGAAGACTCATGAGATTCAAGATATTCAAGAGTTCAAGACAAATAATATAGTTAGGTTAGATATTTGTTAAAACTCCTTGAAAGCACTATCATTCTTTTTTATCCAATTTACTCGTGGAATGGAATCCACTTCGTTCTTGTTAAAGGGATGGAACCCTAGTGAGATGGAACTCACAAAATATCTAGTGGAACGGATAGTAGCCCTATTTTGTTATCCACTAATTTTGATTCAAAATGATTTTAAAAATTATCTCTTGTTTTATAAAATGATTTTCAAATATTCCTTTTCAAAAGAAAAACCTTCGTTCACATTTCCAAAAATGTTTTAGCTTCAAAATCTATTTTAATATTATATTTACTTTAGTTTATTTACTTTGATTTTAAATATATTTTAGTATATATACATATATACATTCATAAGTATTTCTACTTCTAAATACCTTCTACAAATACATAGAGTCCATTTGAATAAAGTTGCATATGTTTTAAATCATCATTTTCAAAGTAAAGCAAATCATCACTTTTTACTAGACCATGTCGACATCCTATTTACCTGTCATGTCGACATGCTTCCCGTTACAGCAAAGGTTGTTTTAAAAAGAAGTGTCTATTCGTTTAAACCTCTTCGAATGGACACATCCATTCATTCTCTATAAATAGAGACTGTTATGGACGTTTTCCAGTAACTACTTTCTTTATTTTCTCTCCTCTTTACTCTCTTATCTTATTTTCTAATCATCCTATCCATATTTTGCCGAAATCTTAAGTGAATCAAACCAGAATATCTCTAGTTTGATTCTCTGCCACTCTCTCCAAAGAATCTCAGTGCTTATCAGAGTTATAGATACATTTGTACTCAAAGAAACTTGTGTGGGGTTATAAAGGTGTGATCGTGTCCTTGGAAATCGATCGGGTGAACTTGTGTCCTGTGAATCAAGTGGTTCTACCCAGAGACCTGAGAATCTGGAGGGTGTACCTCGTTGCCTTAGAATCGAGGGCTTGTAATCTAGATTATTGTTGAATAGAAAGCCGTACGGGTTGTGCGGGACTGGATGTAGGGTAACACCGAACCAGTATAAAATTCCTGGTGTGTTCTTTCCTTTACTTGCTTTTTATTTATATTTGCATTTGTTTGTGATTCTGTGATTTGATCTATGATTGTGTATTTGCATTAAGTTAGTTAATTCAATTTAAATCAAAGAAGTTTTAAAGAAATTCTTAAAACACTATTCACCCCCCTCTAGTGTTAAATAGCCTTAAGATCATCTTCCGCGTCCCTTTCATTTGGTATCAGAGCAAGTTTTTCAAAGTATTCATAATCTGATTTTTGAAAAGTTCATGGCTAAGTTTGAAATGTTTCCTAAAAATATTTCTTTAATGATCAAATCATTGTGGTCTCATAAATTGATGCATGATAGTTATATAGAATCAGGTAGTCTACAAAAGTTGCTCACTGTGCAGGAATCTTGCTTCATGGCGACAAATGAATCTATTCACAATGGACAAGCTGTGCAAATAAGGAAAAACAAGTGGATACTTGATAGTGGATGTTCAAGACATATGACAGGAAATCCAGAGATACTCAATGACATTATTTACAAGGATGGAGGATTGGTTAATTTTGGGGATAATTCAAAAGGTTATGTGGTTGGCATCGGCAATGTAGGTAATTCTGAAACTCCTATTATTTCAAATGTTTTGTTAGTTAAAAATCTACAACATAATCTACTTAGTATTAGTCAGTTATGTGATAAAGGATATAGGATTAAATTTGAAAAAGACAAGTGTCACATCAAAGATAATAAATCTGATATTATCTTTGAGGGAGTTAGGAAAAAGAATATCTATATTCTTAGTATGAAAATTTCAAATGATAATCTATGTCTTTTGGCCAATACAAGTGACCCTTGGACTTGGCATAAGAGATTTGGACATTTGAATTTTAAACTCTTATCTAGACTATCCAAACTTGATCTAGTAAGAGGCCTCCCTAAGATGCAATTTAAAGTAGATAGTATATGTGATGCATGTCAATTAGGAAAACTTAGAAAAAGTTCCTTTAAACTTAAAGATATGATCTCTACTTCAAAACCTCTTGAGTTACTTCACCTAGATTTATTTGGTCCATCTCAGATTCAATCAATCAACCATAGTAAATATGTCTTTGTAATTGTGGATGATTATTCCAGATATACATGGACAATCTTTCTGAAACATAAAAGTGATACTTTTGATTATTTTAAAAGTTTTTCAAAAAGAGTTCAAAACCAACTTTCTTCCAAGATCATCACTATTCGTAGTGATCACGGTGGTGAATTTGAAAATGAGAAGTTTGAGGAATTCTGTAACCAGAAGGGAATTACTCACAATTTTTCGTTTCCAAGAACTCCACAACAAAACGGAGTAGTTGAGCGTAAGAATAGGACGATTCAAGAGTGTGCTAGAACTCTACTTTCTGATAGTAAATTACCAAAACATTTTTGGGCTGAAGCAGTTGCAACAGCCTATTATATTTTGAATAGGATTTTAATTAGACCTCTAACCAATAAAACACCTTATGAACTTCTTTTCAATAAGAAACCTAAGGTATCTTATTTCACAATTTTTGGAAGTAAATGTTTTATCTTAAATACAAAAGATAATTTAGATAAGTTTGATTCTAAATCCGACAAAGGAATCTTTAATCGGATATTCTAACAGGAGTAAAGCTTATAGAGTTTTTAATCTAAGAACAAACACTATTGAAGAAACTTTACATGTTTCCTTTGATGAAAATTTCAAAGAAGTTGATCAGACTAATGATGAGGATGACTTAGTTATTTCTAATCATGAATCTGTAGATGCTACAAATGAAACTTTTCATCCAAATAAAAAGATTAGGCTTTTAAAAGATCACCCTGTAGAAAATATTCTAGGAGATATGCAATCTGTTGTTAAAACTAGGAATCAATTAAACAGTATGAGTCATGTTGCTTTTATATCCTCAATAGAACCTAAAAATCCAAAGGAAGCATCAACTGATGATTCATGGATTCTTGCTATGCAAGAAGAATTGAATCAATTCACCAGAAATGATGTTTGGGAACTTGTTCCTAGACCTGAGGATAAATCCATTATAGGCACTAAATGGGTATATAAAAATAAATTAAATGAATTAGGTGAGGTAGTTAGAAATAAGGCTCGACTCGTTGCACAAGGTTATTGTCAAGAAGAAGGTATAGATTATGACGAAACCTTTGCACCCGTAGCAAGATTAGAAGCTATTAGAATTCTGCTTGCTTTCGCTAATTTCAATAATTTCAAACTTTTTCAAATGGATGTCAAGAGTGCCTTTCTAAATGGTTTTGTAAAAGAGGAAGTTTATGTTGAACAACCTTCACTCTTTGAAGATACAAAATTTCCAAATCATGTTTTTAAATTAAAGAAAGCCCTGTATGGTCTAAAACAAGCTCCTAGAGCTTGGTATGATAGACTTAGGTCTTATCTTTTGCAATCTAATTTTGAAATAGGTAAAGTAGATAACACACTTTTTATTAAAAGAAACAAAAATGATATTCAACTTGTACAAGTGTACGTAGATGATATTATTTTTGGATCAACCAATTCTGACATGAACAAAGAATTTTCTGACATTATGACAAAAGAGTTTGAGATGAGTCATATGGGTGAACTTAACTTTTTCCTAGGATTACAAATCAAACAATTAGATAATGGTATCTTTATCAGTCAAGAGAAGTATGCGAGAGAGTTAGTTAGTAAGTTTGGCTTGACCAATGTGAGTGGAAAACCAACTCCCATGGCAACCAATATAGCGTTAAGTAAGGATGATCTATCCAAAGACGTAGATCAAACCTTGTATAGAGGAATGATTGGATCACTTCTCTATATAACTGCTAGTAGACCAGATATCATGAACAGTGTCTGTCTCTGTGCAAGATATCAATCTCAACCCAAGGAAACTCATCTAAAAGCTGTGAAACGTATCATTCGATATGTTAAACACACCTTTGATTATGGATTGTTCTACCCTAAGAATGATTCATTTGAATTAGTTTCCTACTGTGATGCTGACTATGCTGGGTGTAAGTCAGACCGAAAGAGTACAAGTGGAACTTGTCACTTTCTAGGTCATTCCTTAATTTCCTGGTTCAGTAAAAAGCAGAATACTGTTTCCCTATCAACAACTGAAGCAGAGTATGTTTCTGCTGCTTTAGCTTGTTCTCAAGTTTTGTATATGCAACAAACCTTGAATGATTTTGGTATATCTATCACGAAATCTCCAATTTTCTGTGATAACACTAGTGCCATTAGTTTGTCCAAAAACCCAACTCTCCATGCCCGAACTAAACATATTGACATTAGACACCATTTTCTAAGAGATAACGTAAATAAAGAGAAAATTTCTCTTGATTTCGTTAATTCTGAAAATCAAATAGCTGATATTTTAACCAAACCTTTAGGAGAACCTGTCTTCACCAAGTTAAGAAGAGAATTAGGTATATGTTCTCTTTCTGAAATATAGTATATAGTATAGTAGTATACATAGGGTATATATGAATGTTTTCTTAACCATAGCATTTTGCAACACCATGTCGACATGGTATTCATGCGTCATGTCGACATGCAACGGTAAAAATGACAGTTCGTTTTTTTCCCTCTAATTTTTGAATGGGTGGTTATTTAACTCACCCATTCCGAGTTTCTCTTTCCTCCAATCATTATTTCTTCATTCTACTTTCTAGAAACATCAAATCAATGGCTTCCACATCCAATCCTAATCAAATATCACCGGTTTCTTTCCCTTCTCCTTCACATGGCCCTTTCCAAAACTCCATACTCGATCGTGTCATCAAAATAGAGGAGAAAGTTAATGATTCGCTGCAGATGTTAACTGAAATGCAAGTTCAACAATTGAGAATGGCAAGAGAGCAAGAGAAACAAGGGAAAATTCTGAGGAATCTTCAACAATTCCTCATGGATAATCATGCCAATCCAATTGTAATTGAAGATTCTTCTAACATAGAAGCAAATGAAGAAGGAGAAGAAGACGAAGACGAAGAAGAAGAGGAAGAACCAATGGAGGAAGAAACTGATGATGAAGCAGTATGTGTAGGGGAAGTTTGTTTTGATGCTTATGGGAACATTGTGGAACAACATGGAAATTTCTGTTTCCATTACCCAAATTGTCCTGTCCACAAGTCTCCCATCATCAAAAACAACCGTTGAGTTGTTTATTTTCTTGTTTTAGTTATTTATGTGTTTATAAGTTTAAATAGTCATGTATATAGTAATATTGAAATGAATAAAATAATCTGTGGTTACACTTATTATTCTTATTCTTATATTGCTCATATATAACATTCTAAGTATACGATGTTTAGTGCATTGTTATATCTAGTTTCAGTATTATTAATGATAACACTATCATTAATATCATAGATTTAGGGGGAGTTAGTGTCATTTTTTGTTGATGACAAAGGGGGAGAAGTATAAAATAGGTTAGTTAGGCATAGATTAAGGGGGAGTTATTAGATTTAGGGGGAGTTATAAGGAGAATATAAATATTTTATAAACAAAGGTTGTCATCATCAAAAAGGGGGAGAATGTTAGTCCATAGGATAGTGGTTTTGATGACAACAACTATAGAAGTGTTATAAAATATATATGTGCAGGAAATCTATATGCAGGTATCAACAAAAGAAGACTGTACAGTAAAGAAAACAAAATTGATGAAGACAAAGATCAAGAGTTCAAGATTGAAGACTCATGAGATTCAAGATATTCAAGAGTTCAAGACAAATAATATAGTTAGGTTAGATATTTGTTAAAACTCCTTGAAAGCACTATCATTCTTTTTTATCCAATTTACTCGTGGAATGGAATCCACTTCGTTCTTGTTAAAGGGATGGAACCCTAGTGAGATGGAACTCACAAAATATCTAGTGGAACGGATAGTAGCCCTATTTTGTTATCCACTAATTTTGATTCAAAATGATTTTAAAAATTATCTCTTGTTTTATAAAATGATTTTCAAATATTCCTTTTCAAAAGAAAAACCTTCGTTCACATTTCCAAAAATGTTTTAGCTTCAAAATCTATTTTAATATTATATTTACTTTAGTTTATTTACTTTGATTTTAAATATATTTTAGTATATATACATATATACATTCATAAGTATTTCTACTTCTAAATACCTTCTACAAATACATAGAGTCCATTTGAATAAAGTTGCATATGTTTTAAATCATCATTTTCAAAGTAAAGCAAATCATCACTTTTTACTAGACCATGTCGACATCCTATTTACCTGTCATGTCGACATGCTTCCCGTTACAGCAAAGGTTGTTTTAAAAAGAAGTGTCTATTCGTTTAAACCTCTTCGAATGGACACATCCATTCATTCTCTATAAATAGAGACTGTTATGGACGTTTTCCAGTAACTACTTTCTTTATTTTCTCTCCTCTTTACTCTCTTATCTTATTTTCTAATCATCCTATCCATATTTTGCCGAAATCTTAAGTGAATCAAACCAGAATATCTCTAGTTTGATTCTCTGCCACTCTCTCCAAAGAATCTCAGTGCTTATCAGAGTTATAGATACATTTGTACTCAAAGAAACTTGTGTGGGGTTATAAAGGTGTGATCGTGTCCTTGGAAATCGATCGGGTGAACTTGTGTCCTGTGAATCAAGTGGTTCTACCCAGAGACCTGAGAATCTGGAGGGTGTACCTCGTTGCCTTAGAATCGAGGGCTTGTAATCTAGATTATTGTTGAATAGAAAGCCGTACGGGTTGTGCGGGACTGGATGTAGGGTAACACCGAACCAGTATAAAATTCCTGGTGTGTTCTTTCCTTTACTTGCTTTTTATTTATATTTGCATTTGTTTGTGATTCTGTGATTTGATCTATGATTGTGTATTTGCATTAAGTTAGTTAATTCAATTTAAATCAAAGAAGTTTTAAAGAAATTCTTAAAACACTATTCACCCCCCTCTAGTGTTAAATAGCCTTAAGATCATCTTCCGCGTCCCTTTCATTTGGTATCAGAGCAAGTTTTTCAAAGTATTCATAATCTGATTTTTGAAAAGTTCATGGCTAAGTTTGAAATGTTTCCTAAAAATATTTCTTTAATGATCAAATCATTGTGGTCTCATAAATTGATGCATGATAGTTATATAGAATCAGGTAGTCTACAAAAGTTGCTCACTGTGCAGGAATCTTGCTTCATGGCGACAAATGAATCTATTCACAATGGACAAGCTGTGCAAATAAGGAAAAACAAGTGGATACTTGATAGTGGATGTTCAAGACATATGACAGGAAATCCAGAGATACTCAATGACATTATTTACAAGGATGGAGGATTGGTTAATTTTGGGGATAATTCAAAAGGTTATGTGGTTGGCATCGGCAATGTAGGTAATTCTGAAACTCCTATTATTTCAAATGTTTTGTTAGTTAAAAATCTACAACATAATCTACTTAGTATTAGTCAGTTATGTGATAAAGGATATAGGATTAAATTTGAAAAAGACAAGTGTCACATCAAAGATAATAAATCTGATATTATCTTTGAGGGAATTAGGAAAAAGAATATCTATATTCTTAGTATGAAAATTTCAAATGATAATCTATGTCTTTTGGCCAATACAAGTGACCCTTGGACTTGGCATAAGAGATTTGGACATTTGAATTTTAAACTCTTATCTAGACTATCCAAACTTGATCTAGTAAGAGGCCTCCCTAAGATGCAATTTAAAGTAGATAGTATATGTGATGCATGTCAATTAGGAAAACTTAGAAAAAGTTCCTTTAAACTTAAAGATATGATCTCTACTTCAAAACCTCTTGAGTTACTTCACCTAGATTTATTTGGTCCATCTCAGATTCAATCAATCAACCATAGTAAATATGTCTTTGTAATTGTGGATGATTATTCCAGATATACATGGACAATCTTTCTGAAACATAAAAGTGATACTTTTGATTATTTTAAAAGTTTTTCAAAAAGAGTTCAAAACCAACTTTCTTCCAAGATCATCACTATTCGTAGTGATCACGGTGGTGAATTTGAAAATGAGAAGTTTGAGGAATTCTGTAACCAGAAGGGAATTACTCACAATTTTTCTTTTCCAAGAACTCCACAACAAAACGGAGTAGTTGAGCGTAAGAATAGGACGATTCAAGAGTGTGCTAGAACTCTACTTTCTGATAGTAAATTACCAAAACATTTTTGGGCTGAAGCAGTTGCAACAGCCTATTATATTTTGAATAGGATTTTAATTAGACCTCTAACCAATAAAACACCTTATGAACTTCTTTTCAATAAGAAACCTAAGGTATCTTATTTCACAATTTTTGGAAGTAAATGTTTTATCTTAAATACAAAAGATAATTTAGATAAGTTTGATTCTAAATCCGACAAAGGAATCTTTAATCGGATATTCTAACAGGAGTAAAGCTTATAGAGTTTTTAATCTAAGAACAAACACTATTGAAGAAACTTTACATGTTTCCTTTGATGAAAATTTCAAAGAAGTTGATCAGACTAATGATGAGGATGACTTAGTTATTTCTAATCATGAATCTGTAGATGCTACAAATGAAACTTTTCATCCAAATAAAAAGATTAGGCTTTTAAAAGATCACCCTGTAGAAAATATTCTAGGAGATATGCAATCTGTTGTTAAAACTAGGAATCAATTAAACAGTATGAGTCATGTTGCTTTTATATCCTCAATAGAACCTAAAAATCCAAAGGAAGCATCAACTGATGATTCATGGATTCTTGCTATGCAAGAAGAATTGAATCAATTCACCAGAAATGATGTTTGGGAACTTGTTCCTAGACCTGAGGATAAATCCATTATAGGCACTAAATGGGTATATAAAAATAAATTAAATGAATTAGGTGAGGTAGTTAGAAATAAGGCTCGACTCGTTGCACAAGGTTATTGTCAAGAAGAAGGTATAGATTATGACGAAACCTTTGCACCCGTAGCAAGATTAGAAGCTATTAGAATTCTGCTTGCTTTCGCTAATTTCAATAATTTCAAACTTTTTCAAATGGATGTCAAGAGTGCCTTTCTAAATGGTTTTGTAAAAGAGGAAGTTTATGTTGAACAACCTTCACTCTTTGAAGATACAAAATTTCCAAATCATGTTTTTAAATTAAAGAAAGCCCTGTATGGTCTAAAACAAGCTCCTAGAGCTTGGTATGATAGACTTAGGTCTTATCTTTTGCAATCTAATTTTGAAATAGGTAAAGTAGATAACACACTTTTTATTAAAAGAAACAAAAATGATATTCAACTTGTACAAGTGTACGTAGATGATATTATTTTTGGATCAACCAATTCTGACATGAACAAAGAATTTTCTGACATTATGACAAAAGAGTTTGAGATGAGTCATATGGGTGAACTTAACTTTTTCCTAGGATTACAAATCAAACAATTAGATAATGGTATCTTTATCAGTCAAGAGAAGTATGCGAGAGAGTTAGTTAGTAAGTTTGGCTTGACCAATGTGAGTGGAAAACCAACTCCCATGGCAACCAATATAGCGTTAAGTAAGGATGATCTATCCAAAGACGTAGATCAAACCTTGTATAGAGGAATGATTGGATCACTTCTCTATATAACTGCTAGTAGACCAGATATCATGAACAGTGTCTGTCTCTGTGCAAGATATCAATCTCAACCCAAGGAAACTCATCTAAAAGCTGTGAAACGTATCATTCGATATGTTAAACACACCTTTGATTATGGATTGTTCTACCCTAAGAATGATTCATTTGAATTAGTTTCCTACTATGATGCTGACTATGCTGGGTGTAAGTCAGACCGAAAGAGTACAAGTGGAACTTGTCACTTTCTAGGTCATTCCTTAATTTCCTGGTTCAGTAAAAAGCAGAATACTGTTTCCCTATCAACAACTGAAGCAGAGTATGTTTCTGCTGCTTTAGCTTGTTCTCAAGTTTTGTATATGCAACAAACCTTGAATGATTTTGGTATATCTATCACGAAATCTCCAATTTTCTGTGATAACACTAGTGCCATTAGTTTGTCCAAAAACCCAACTCTCCATGCCCGAACTAAACATATTGACATTAGACACCATTTTCTAAGAGATAACGTAAATAAAGAGAAAATTTCTCTTGATTTCGTTAATTCTGAAAATCAAATAGCTGATATTTTAACCAAACCTTTAGGAGAACCTGTCTTCACCAAGTTAAGAAGAGAATTAGGTATATGTTCTCTTTCTGAAATATAGTATATAGTATAGTAGTATACATAGGGTATATATGAATGTTTTCTTAACCATAGCATTTTGCAACACCATGTCGACATGGTATTCATGCGTCATGTCGACATGCAACGGTAAAAATGACAGTTCGTTTTTTTCCCTCTAATTTTTGAATGGGTGGTTATTTAACTCACCCATTCCGAGTTTCTCTTTCCTCCAATCATTATTTCTTCATTCTACTTTCTAGAAACATCAAATCAATGGCTTCCACATCCAATCCTAATCAAATATCACCGGTTTCTTTCCCTTCTCCTTCACATGGCCCTTTCCAAAACTCCATACTCGATCGTGTCATCAAAATAGAGGAGAAAGTTAATGATTCGCTGCAGATGTTAACTGAAATGCAAGTTCAACAATTGAGAATGGCAAGAGAGCAAGAGAAACAAGGGAAAATTCTGAGGAATCTTCAACAATTCCTCATGGATAATCATGCCAATCCAATTGTAATTGAAGATTCTTCTAACATAGAAGCAAATGAAGAAGGAGAAGAAGACGAAGACGAAGAAGAAGAGGAAGAACCAATGGAGGAAGAAACTGATGATGAAGCAGTATGTGTAGGGGAAGTTTGTTTTGATGCTTATGGGAACATTGTGGAACAACATGGAAATTTCTGTTTCCATTACCCAAATTGTCCTGTCCACAAGTCTCCCATCATCAAAAACAACCGTTGAGTTGTTTATTTTCTTGTTTTAGTTATTTATGTGTTTATAAGTTTAAATAGTCATGTATATAGTAATATTGAAATGAATAAAATAATCTGTGGTTACACTTATTATTCTTATTCTTATATTGCTCATATATAACATTCTAAGTATACGATGTTTAGTGCATTGTTATATCTAGTTTCAGTATTATTAATGATAACACTATCATTAATATCATAGATTTAGGGGGAGTTAGTGTCATTTTTTGTTGATGACAAAGGGGGAGAAGTATAAAATAGGTTAGTTAGGCATAGATTAAGGGGGAGTTATTAGATTTAGGGGGAGTTATAAGGAGAATATAAATATTTTATAAACAAAGGTTGTCATCATCAAAAAGGGGGAGAATGTTAGTCCATAGGATAGTGGTTTTGATGACAACAACTATAGAAGTGTTATAAAATATATATGTGCAGGAAATCTATATGCAGGTATCAACAAAAGAAGACTGTACAGTAAAGAAAACAAAATTGATGAAGACAAAGATCAAGAGTTCAAGATTGAAGACTCATGAGATTCAAGATATTCAAGAGTTCAAGACAAATAATATAGTTAGGTTAGATATTTGTTAAAACTCCTTGAAAGCACTATCATTCTTTTTTATCCAATTTACTCGTGGAATGGAATCCACTTCGTTCTTGTTAAAGGGATGGAACCCTAGTGAGATGGAACTCACAAAATATCTAGTGGAACGGATAGTAGCCCTATTTTGTTATCCACTAATTTTGATTCAAAATGATTTTAAAAATTATCTCTTGTTTTATAAAATGATTTTCAAATATTCCTTTTCAAAAGAAAAACCTTCGTTCACATTTCCAAAAATGTTTTAGCTTCAAAATCTATTTTAATATTATATTTACTTTAGTTTATTTACTTTGATTTTAAATATATTTTAGTATATATACATATATACATTCATAAGTATTTCTACTTCTAAATACCTTCTACAAATACATAGAGTCCATTTGAATAAAGTTGCATATGTTTTAAATCATCATTTTCAAAGTAAAGCAAAT
Organism: Allium fistulosum; assembly: GCA_030737815.1. Classification (NCBI taxonomy): domain Eukaryota; kingdom Viridiplantae; phylum Streptophyta; class Magnoliopsida; order Asparagales; family Amaryllidaceae; genus Allium; species Allium fistulosum. The sequence goes on along the minus strand of CM060907.1, from coordinate 461,003,730 downwards.
CATCACTTTTTACTAGACCATGTCGACATCCTATTTACCTGTCATGTCGACATGCTTCCCGTTACAGCAAAGGTTGTTTTCAAAAGAAGTGTCTATTCGTTTAAACCTCTTCGAATGGACACATCCATTCATTCTCTATAAATAGAGACTGTTATGGACGTTTTCCAGTAACTACTTTCTTTATTTTCTCTCCTCTTTACTCTCTTATCTTATTTTCTAATCATCCTATCCATATTTTGCCGAAATCTTAAGTGAATCAAACCAGAATATCTCTAGTTTGATTCTCTACCACTCTCTCCAAAGAATCTCAGTGCTTATCAGAGTTATAGATACATTTGTACTCAAAGAAACTTGTGTGGGGTTATAAAGGTGTGATCGTGTCCTTGGAAATCGATCGGGTGAACTTGTGTCCTGTGAATCAAGTGGTTCTACCCAGAGACCTGAGAATCTGGAGGGTGTACCTCGTTGCCTTGGAATCGAGGGATTGTAATCTAGATTATTGTTGAATAGAAAGCCGTACGGGTTGTGCGGGACTGGATGTAGGGTAACACCGAACCAGTATAAAATTCCTGGTGTGTTCTTTCCTTTACTTGCTTTTTATTTATATTTGCATTTGTTTGTGATTCTGTGATTTGATCTGTGATTGTGTATTTGCATTAAGTTAGTTAATTCAATTTAAATCAAAGAAGTTTTAAAGAAATTCTTAAAACACTATTCACCCCCCCTCTAGTGTTAAATAGCCTTAAGATCATCTTCCGCGTCCCTTTCATGGGTCGCGATTCGATTCCGTGATTCGAGCAAAGGCGAGTCGTGTGGACGAAGGAGGATAGGCGGTGGCGGTTTCAAGTCGAGGTCAAGGCAGATCGAGGAATAGGGCGGCAGCATCGACGAAAGCGCGACTGAGGCGCGAGCGCGTAGGAGGCAAGGCAAGCGGCACGTTCGAGTGGGGGCAGTCGCGACTGGTTTCGCGATGGGTTTCGGCCTTGAATGTTCGTCGACGAGGTGAAGTATCTGCTCTATTTTAAATTTAATTCAAATTTTATATATAAACCTAAATTTGAATTTTACAGTAAGAAAAAAAATATGATAAAGAAAAAAAAACTGTATATCATCTTTTGATTTTACAGAAAGTTAATATATAGATAAAAACAGGAATTATTTATGTAGTTGAGTTTGTAAAGATAATTCGAAATTGTTAAAAAAAAAGAAAAAAAATGTGTATGCAGTAATATATGCAGTAATATATGACCTTAATTTTGATTTTTATAGTATGTTAATATACAAGTAAAACAGTGAAAATTATTTATACAGTAAAGTTTGTTTTGCATATTTACTTAATAGTAATTGTTTTTAAACTAGAGAAGGTTTGTATAAAGGAAAAAAAATTGAATATTTGAAATCTGTAATTTATTTATACAGTTTACATGTAATTTCAAAAGAAAACAAATATGCATCCATATATTTTGATTTACTAAGTTATGTAAAAATAATGAACTATGGTGATTAACTCTATTTAAGAAGAATGAGTTTAAAAAATGAAATTTTTAGTTAAATAAAATTATTTAAAAGAAAATTCATTTATAACCAAACTAATAGTTGAAACCAAAGTATTAGGAATTAATTGATTTTTCAATTTATCTCAAATATTAATAAAACACCTAATATTTATTCAAGGTCTATAAATCGAGAAAACAAAAGTTGGAAATGAAATGGATGGCAAAATAAAATCAAAGGTGAGATTTTTCTCACTCAAAATATATTTGGATTGCAGTTATTGATTGTTTGATTTGTTTGAATGTGATATTAGATATAGTAGGATATATCTATATATATAGCAATATATACATATTGGCATATGTATATATTGGATTGATTGATTTCCCGCATTATATAGCGGATGAGACCCTATTGCGCCGTTATTAAGCGGATGATATTTTATAAAACCCATATACCGCGATATTCCACCTCGAAGTGGAATGAGTATTGTGCTAACATCTGTGGATGCAGGAAAATAGGTTGGAGGGTTCCAACTGGATTCCTCACCAGTATTTATTTATTTACAGATATTGATGTATATTCTGTTATCATATTTATATATGATGTTTGTTGTTGTGATTAACTAATTGGTGATGTTGCATCA